>CM059599.1:218313128-219800003 GCA_030412105.1 Cyclura pinguis | reverse complement strand
ATCCAATGAGGGCAACCATACCAAACGATTTAGAGAATTGAAAAAGGTAAAAGCTAGTAAAAGAGTGCCTCGTTTTGGTCTATTTCGTTAGCATTAAATTATATATTAATTAAAAAAAATTAAATAAAATTCAGTGGACAACTATTGTTTTTCTCCCCCGTTTCTCCATAGATACCTAATCTTGTCAGTCTTAAGTCATTCCCCCCTCCCATTTTTTCTTCTTTTTCTTAAACAGCAGATTAGATAAAATTCTCTAAAAACCCTATGAACGGATCTGTTCCCCACTTCTCCTTGCCCTCCCCAATGTTGGGTTTTTCCTCAGCCCTGCTCTTCCCCTGCAACCTGTGCTTTGGCCAAAAACTGTCAAGGGAGGAGAGCTACAGTTTATGTTCATTGAACAAAACAGTACAAACTTCAAAAAACATTTCCTGAATGTCCATCATCAGAATGTGGGGAGAGACACACAAACACCCCACACACTCACCTCCAGTGTCTTCAAAAGAGAAAGAATTTCAGGACATTTATTTGAAAGATATATAAATTAGAACGAATGGATGAGCCGTGTGCGCCTGCCCTAACACCGTACAACCAGGGCCTAAATAAGCAATAGCTGGTTATTTGAGAGCTTCCACTCTTCAGGAAGGAAAAAAAAATCTCATTATGTGGAGACTGAAGTGGCTCTGTAGGGAGCATTATGGAAATATCCGAGTTTGATTTAATGAGGCTCTTCACATTGGGAGAATATCAGCTGAACAGAGAAAAGTCTACCCGGGGCGTCCAAGTTACCAAAATGAAAATTGGCAATTGAGATTATAAGAACTGCGGCTTTCTTGTGCAAAAAAAGAAAAAAATATATAAAATAAAAAACACTTCCAAAATACCAGAGATAACATTAAATAACAAACATTATTTGCCCCAAGAACAAATGTTTTATGTACCGAGTCTCTTATCTGTCTCTTCTAATGACTTCCCTTAGCGGGTTGTTAGTACTTGACAGCAGGTCTCCGCGCGGAGAACTTTTCTTTCCCCCCATTCCACATTCAAAGGAGGTCCATCAGAGAACATGATTGGCAATTTTCGTCATAATCTGCACATTATTAGCATCAAAATTGACACGGCAATAACATCGGTGGTTTTTTATGTGCCTTCTTCAGGTTCACGGAAGTCCCTCCAACAGCGGTGGGGGGGGGCGGTGGGCCTTTCTCTTACCCACTCGTGGCTTCTTAGAGCCAAAGGCGGGCGAACAAATAAAGCCACGAGAGCCATGATTTTTCCCTGTCTTTTGGAAAAGGGGAGCGGGGCGGGGAGAGAGATCCGAGAGGTCATTGATTCAGAGCAATGCCTCACGTGCCAAGAAAGTTTCAAGTATTTCCCAGATAATGTGGACCATGGAAGAAGCACGAGGCTTGGGGGGGGGGATTAAATCCCTTCTCTCCCTATTTTTCTACACCAAGCGTGCTGTCAGGTTCACACTTCCTCTGCTTTTACTGCCCACCCACCGCAGCCTCGTTCGTTGGCCCGCGCCTCCGTTCGGTAGGGGCGGCCCATAAAGGAAACCGGCACAAGAATCGCATTCTCCCCACCTGCCCTCGATCCCTTCCTCTCGATCGTCTCCATTCTGCCCCCCACTCACCACAGGCAACTCTGTGGCCGTGGGCTTCGAGGGGTTGGCATGTTTCCTTCTCGGCCAAATTCCCACGAAAGGCAAGGCTGGGTTCGCTTTTAGAATCTGAGAATGAGCCGAACACCAGCATCATCAAAAGATGAGTAAAAATTAGGGTCGGTGTGTTAACAGATCTGAACAGATCTGTGTTTTGCAGAGGAGCGAGGGTTCAGGTAGCCTCCGAAGACTCTTACTACTCTCTGTAATAGTTATAATAATAATAATAACAATAGTAGTAGTAATAATTAAAAATAAATAAATAAAGAGGCGAGGCATCCCGGCAATTCCCCCTGTTGCCAGCAGGGGAGCTGAGCGGACTCTGCGAGGGCTGGACTGAGGTCAAGGGGTCGGGAGGGAAGGGCCCGGGTCTTTCTGTTCACAGATCCTACCGTTGCGCGAGGCGGAGGCCACAGGTGGAGAAGAAGCGGATGGACTTTGGTCCCTCACTGAAAGGCTGCGCCCCAGAGCCTTCTCCAGCTACTTTGTTTTCCAGAAGCCACCTTAGTTTTTGCTTCCGTAGGGCCGTAATATGAATTACAATAATAACGGTGATAACACCTCTTCTTTTTTAAAAAAACAAAACTCTATAGAACACACCTTTTGCAAGCTCTCCAGTGTATGTTCTCCCTTCCCCTCCCCGGTACGAAAGGGATCCCCCCCTCCTCCGGCCACCCGTTCCACAGCGCCACCTAGGGGGCCGGGGGAGTGGGCCCCGAAGGCGGGTTATCTGGTCAAGGGCGCCTCCTCCCGCTGGTCCGGGGAGGGCACCGCGGTCTTGCTGAGCACGGCGGCCGAGTAAGGCAGGAAGCCGCTCTCCGAGGAGCGCTGCGAGGCCGCCGCCGCCGCCGCCGCTCCGGCCGCCGTGCAGGTGAAATCGGAGCCCGAGGAGGCGCGGGAGCCCAGCGCCGCCGCCGCCGCCGCCGCCGCCGCCTGGCTGCTGTGGCAGCTGAGGCAGGAGCAGGGAGCCGACCCGGCCGGCGGAGCGGAGGAAGCGGCGGCGGCCGCGGCGGCCGCGGCGGCCGCGGCTGCGGAAGCGGCGGCGCTGCTGTTGAGACCGGCGGCGGCGGCGGCGGCGGGCGACTGGTAGAGGCCCGGGTGCCTGAAGCTGCACAGCAGCTCGGGCCGGGAGTACGGGTGCGAGAGGGCGCGGAAGGTGTCCAGCGGGCGGATGGAGGTGGCGAAGGGCGAGGCGGCCGCCCCCGAGGCCGCCGCGGCTGCCGCGGCCGCCGTCACCCCGACGTGCGGGTAGTAGTGGAGAGGCACGTGGGAGTGGAAGGGGTAAGGCAGGCTCCCCGTGGCCGCCGCGTGGGTCATCATGTAGGTGTAGAAGCTGGGGTCCGCCGGGTGGGGCCACGACATGGCCAGCCGCTGCCGCTTGTCCTTCATTCGCCGGTTCTGGAACCACACCTGAGCAGGGGCGGGAGGGCGTGGAGAAGTGGGGTCGCGGGGAGGAGAGAAGAGAAGAAGAGAAGGCGGCTTTAAACAGAAGCGCTGGTGGAACGCGCAGCTGCCCTCCCTCCCTCTTCCACCAGGTCAGGGGGGCGGCGGGGCACCCCTCGGAAGACGGGCGAGAGGCTGGCAGCGCCCCGTTCCCTCTCTCCGCGCAGAGACGCGCGCGGTCCCCGTGGCCACTGCCGTCGGGGACCACCCGGGAGCTTCCCTCGCCTCGCCCACTTTCCCAGCGCATGACTTCGCAAGGGCCCGGAATTCAACATAAAGCCGAGCTTCCCAGAAGGTGCCTCGCTGCTTTCCCGTCGATCATATTGACCATAATTAAAAGCGAGTGTACACACGAGGTAGGCTTTTGGCGCGACGATTAGGACACTGCTTGTTCAAATTAGGATACCATCTATTCGAGAGTCTTCGGATATCATTTGTCACTCGGTGGTCACCTCACTCTCTTAGGACTCTCTCCTCCGCGGGTACACGCGCACACACACACACACTTTCGAAAACCAAAACAGACCGTCTGGATTGAAACAATTACACTTCAACGTATTTCATCTTTGAATAATATTGGCTAACGATTCTCAATTAAAAGGAGCCAGGTCAGTCCCTAAACGGACTGAGCACAAAATTTGGAGATTATGTGGGCGCACAAGCACACAGACGTACGCCATTTCCGCCGTGTTATAGCACTATTATTCCACTTGCAACATCCTATGGAGTCCTGGGCTTTGCAGTTTCGAGAGGGCCGGCCGGATTCCATAGGATATTGCAAGTGGATATTGCAAGTGGAATAATAGCGCTATAGCGGAAATGGCCATACACACATGTATAGGTGGGCGTGCGTGTGAGAGAGAGAGGAGGGAAAGAGAGAGAGCAATGAAGTTTTAAATACCACACAGACTGGACTGTAGAGTCAGTTGCAGGCCAGATCCAGATCGACGCGAAATTTTCCCCAAAAGATCAGACTGGCAATGAGTCTCCTTGGCCGCTGAATTTTAAAAACGGGAGATTTTGAACCTGAATAACAATACCCTTCACCCGGAAACACCGTCTACCTTTCTCTCCCTTCCCCTCTCTGCTCCATCCTTCCCAGATATTTATCTCAGGGCGCCCATGATTCAAAACAACTCTTTGGCGAAGAGATTTCGCCGGAATATATACTTAAACGCCGTTTTATAACCTTCAAGACCAAAACGTCGTTTTAAGACCACAAAACAACCAGGCCTGGCTTACAGTCCTTCAGTTCCCCTCCCTCCCGGACTTCCCGCGGAAGGGGCCTCTTCTAACGGATTCTTCTTACCCGAAGTAAGCCTCCCATTGAACTCAACGGGACTTACTTTTGAGTAGGCAAGCCTAGGACGAGAGCCTAAACATCTTCTCAGTGGGGTTTTTGTTTTTTGTTTTTTTAAAACCTTTAGAGCAGACAATAAAAGAGGCAGCGCGGGGAGAAATAATACCACATCCCATTCCAAAATGACTCAGTTAAGCGTCTAAGGTTGGTTGGTTGATAGTTTTTTTTAACAGCATTTTTTCGCTCCCACGCTTCCCGCCCCTTCATGGAAAACGTGGAAAGGAAAAGAAAGGACGGTCTTGCGGGGGGAAGCAGACTAAGATCTCGGGGCTAAAAATAGCTCCTCGATCGGGCTGAGAGAACAGAGAATCTCTGTTTACGCGCCCGGCGCATTTCTAGGTTATCTTTGGCCTGGAGGAATCGGGGGCGTCCGCCCTGCTGCCGGGAAGGCCCAGATGAAGCCGGACTCCCGGCCGGGCGATTTATAGAAAAGCGGAAGAAGGGGCCGCACGGAGACCTCCGCCCCGAAACCCGAATGGGGCTACCACTCGCCTCCCTTCCTCCTTACGAGCCCCGCTCCTTCTTCTACGTGCCTCCCCTGTTCCCCGTCCCCCGGCTCGGTTTGCCAGCGTACCTTGATGGTGGTCTCGGGGAGGTTGAGCGCAGCGGCCAGCTCGCATCTCCTCGGCCGAGAAACATAGTTCTCCCGGTAGAACTCCTTCTCCAGCCGGGCGATCTGCTCCCGGGTGAAGGCGGTGCGGTACCTCCGCACTTGGTCGGCGCCGGAGCCGGAGGTGCCCAGGGCGCTGCCGCCGTGGAGGCCGCTTAGGCTGGAGCCGGACGACGAGGAGGACGAGGACGAGGAAGATGTGGTGGTGCTGGGGGCCGAGCCGCTTTCGGAGTAGCCTGCCGGGGAAAACAAAACAGAATAGAGGGAGGGGGGCGGTAGTAAGGACTGAGGCGGAGGGAGATTTACTCTCCAGGAGAGGCTCTGGGAGAGTGGTTGGCAACGCCGGCAAGCTGGCCTCTCTCTCAATCTCTCTCTCTCTCTCTGATAATTAATGTTGGCTGTCACTGATACATATCGCCGCCCTCCGCAGGATCAATAAAAAAAGTTTCTTTTCCATTGTTTTTGTTAATATTAAAACGAACCAAAGGATGTCGAGAAAATTTGGCTCCTGCTTTTTAATGAAAGCCAATGACCGACAGACCTTGTCCTATGTAACCAATTAACCAAAGGACAGAGGAAAGTTAGAAACGTCTTTGCTTTAAAAAAAAAAAATCAAAAGCAACACGAGATTGAGATTTTCGGACGCCAGTCACTTCTTCCATGGCTTTTTTTTTTGTAAACTATAGACATCAAAATTGTGGCGATAAAACGAAAAACGCGCCTGTGTAGGATTATAAATTAACGCTCTTTTACTTTTGATCAAAAGGCAAAGCTCCCAGAAGCCCAGGGGGGAAAAAACCACAGTAATTTTCCAAACGGCACCAGTTACCGATTGGTTCCCAGGGACGCTTTCCAAAAGTTCCTGCGAACCTTTGACTGACGCCGATCTATTATTTCTAGCATCAAAGTTAACAATTCCGAGTGAACCAATTTTTTCCCCACTTCGAGGGTGGAGAAGAGGGTAGTCCCAGCGGGAACAGGGAATATGAAATTCGTGAACGTTTTCTTTTAGAAAATAAATGAATAATTTTGAAAAAACATCAAAACTGAAAGTGGGACAGATACCCGGATAATTTGCCTAGGCTGAAAGAAGTAACCAGACACAGTTGATATAAGGGACGCTCTGGGACACATAAAGACTGTGCTTTAGAAGCTGTCTAGGAGATGCCCAGTTGTAAACCCGCTTGTTATCAATATGTAGTCCCAAAACTGAGCAAGAGACACCTGCCGATGCCTGCGATCTAGAAATAGACTGTCAAAAAAGGAAGAAAAAAATGTAAAGAAGAAAACCCTGGTCACACTTTTATCTCCAAATAAATTGCATAAATCCTGGTAGAAGAGATGCCCAAATACACGCAGATACTGGGAATTGGCGTGTCGGTATGGAGGGTACGAATTTAACACACCACTCAGTCCTATTTTGAATTGTATTTCTTGAGTAAAGGAATAGAGAGGCAGAAAGTTAAAAAGCCCCCCCCCCCCGCCGTCAAAAAACGGACAGACAAACAAAAAACTCAGATCCATTTGAATATTTCGATACAGTCCCAGATGGGTGCCTTTTCTAATGTCCAGAAAGCATGACTCCTCACTAGACTGTCAAGGATATGCGTTCCATAAAAGACCAGATTACACTCCCGAGGGGATAATACACTGTTGTGGGCTGTGAGTGACGGAACCTTAAAAAAAAAAAAAGACAAAGGAAAGGGAAAATGTCTAAGGTTCGGCTGGGCTCCCAGAGAGATGCCTTGGCTTCTTCTGTCCAAGTTCTAGTCCCAGTAACACCCGTTTGGGTGTGGGGAGTTGGGGAGTGGGGGTGGACACACAAAGAAAGAAAAAGAGAGAGAGAGTGTTACCTTTGTTATTGTTTTCCTTCAGCTGGGAGGAAGTGAGGCTGGCGGGCGAGCGGAGCGCGGAGCAGCCCACCTCCACGTCGTTGTTCATCTCCGCCTCTTGAGCAACTTCGGAGTAATGGCTCATTTTCTTCCTGCTTTCCGAGGCCGCGGGCAGTTCCGGGGCGCTCTCGCTGTTCGGGTGCGGGAGGCTGAATAAAGTGTCGATCTCGAACTTCCCTTTGGCCGGCATGTCCCCGATGGAGCCGTGCAGGGCCGCGGAAGTGAGCCGGGGGCTGAGGCGGCCTCCGTGGGGCGAGTTTTCCAAGGCCTCCAGCACCGCGTTCCCCGCTGAGTCGGACAAATTGGCCAGCCTTTTGCCGGGCGTCGGGCTGTGCAAGCCTCGTTCCATCAGGATCATCTCTTTTCTTATTCTTTCCATCATCTCAGCTTCCCCCCGCCTTGAAAAAAATTATATAAATATATATATATATGTATAAATACACACAAAATGTGTACGTGTCTGGATCAAGGTTGTAAAGGTTCGTCCTCCTCCTAATGATCCGCCTGCCGCAAGACCTAATTCTCATTCAGCCCGGCGAGTGTCTCTAAATATTATTACCTCTTTTGGAGGGAGGCGTAAATACGCGTGTGCATATATATATATATATATATATATATCTAAGCGAGATGCAAAAACAGAAGGGAATGACTGGTCAAAATGACCCATACATCCTTTCTAGCCCCGAAATGTCATTCATCAGGAAAAAAGAGCTCTCGTCATTAAGGTACGAGTGACGCTGGCCGAATGATCATTTATTGTAACAGGTTTATAAGCAAATAAATACAGGATCCTGTCAGCGGGTAATGAAGGCGGCTTCGGAGCAGACAAATAGATCCAGGTAGGGAAGCGGAAAGACCCGGAGTGAAGAGAAGAGCGCGCGTCCTGGGCTCGATCAGATCTTGAATGGATTGCTCTGGGGTTTGGCCTCTGGGGTGAAATTGACAGGCTGATTAATAAAACGAGCCGAGCAACATTTCCCCCTTCATTTAGGTGCATCATTATGCTCTGATTCTCCCCCCAACCCCCTTTCCCAACCCCCCCTTTTTTTTGCTTTGTGTGTATGCATGTATGTTTTAGCTTTTTAAGCTCCTAACGATGCAGCTTCTTACTCGTTTGTCCCCCGTCAGAAACACCAGAATTAAATGACAGGGATGGCTTTTGATTTCGAGGAAAGTGTTTGAGAGAGAAACGGAAAAGGGGAAAAAGAGAGACAGAAAAAAATCTTGGTCGAAAACAAAACCTGCCAAAGGTGGTAGTGGGCAGAGAATTCCACTAATTCTCCCCCCCGCCGCTTCCCACCGGCACATTTCAGCCACCTTTCAATCACTTTTCCTCTCTGTTTAAGAAAATAGCCAGGTTTCCTTTGAAGGAACCGACTTGCCTCTTACAAACAACGACACGCGCATAGACAGACCGATACAAATATACACAAATACCCACACGCACTCAAGTACACGAAGCAGCCCCTGTTTAGACGTGGAAAACGACCCGGGCAGATACGTACCAACCCAAGAGCACCTAAGGCGAACCACAGCCCGTTCATGGAACCCCGGATTGCAATCCTAGCGGGGTTCGGTGTATTTCCTCAACGCATCCACAATCCAATTTGGGGAGTGGGTGGAAGCAAAGAGGGAGGGAGGGAAGGGGCTTTTTCTGGAATCCGGTTTATGGACGGAACTCGTCTCGAGTCCTTCCTTCGCCTCTGGCTCAAAATCCTCTCTTTGGTTGTCTGACTGAGCACCAAAAAAATTTAAAAAGAATCCAAGGAATCTTAAAGACATGATTTAGAGCATCAGAGGAGGAGGAGGGAAGGGAGCGGGAAAGGCCTCCATTCATTCATCTATCCATTCACCCTCTACCTAGATTTCTCTCCCACCTCATCCACCTTTCTCAATCGAAGCCCTGTGACTCCCTCTTTCTCCCCCCACACCCAGTTTTTTTGGTAAAGGTCTGGAACTCAAGGTTTCAAAGGCATCCGGCGTATTGGTAAATCGTGAAAGCCAGCGGTCTCATCCTCATCGTTCAACTTCCCAACAGCGTCTCCCTCCCCCCTTCGCCCCCAACTCCCCGCCGCAAAGTTACCTGGTTCTCAGTTTGCTCATCTGGTTCTCCCCTCCCACCCTCCCTCCCTCTCTCTCTCTCTCTCTCTCTCTCTTCCGAGGTTCGGTGGAGGAGCCAATCTCTCCCAGCGCCGTGAGGGACACGAGGGAGGGAGAGCGCTGCGCCGGCCTTCCTATCGGAAACTCTCTCCTCAGCGAGAACTTTGATTGTAATCATGACGCCGAGGGCGACCGCTTAAGCGGAGATAAAGCGGCTGTCATTAGCATCGTGGGAGCGGCGCCGCCTCCTCTTCTTCCTCCTCCTCGCGAGCTCCGGTGGGCCTGTCCTTCTTCCTTGTCGCCAGGCCGGGGTTCACGGATTCCCTTCCTTCTCCCTCTACACGCCCACACCTCCTCTTTGATGCCGCTAAAACTGAGGGTCTGGGTCGAGGCTTAGGCGCACTTAGACCAGACCCCGTGGCACTCAGCGAGGCTTATCCGATTCCTGACTAACTTACCCCATTGCTTTCAGTGGGTCTGACCTAAGCAAAACTGGGAGAGAGAACAAAAATACGCCAGTGTTTCTCTTGTGGTGGAATCCCAGCTGTAGGCGCCACACACACACCCCTCCTCTTCCTTCAGACAGAATCAGAGGCCTTACTCTGGAAGGAGAAGGTTGACTTTCAAGTAAACCAATCCCATCACACCAGTCTCCTGTTTATGTATTTCTGAGCGCCTAATCCGGGCTACAGGTAGCACTTCTGAATCCAGTTGATTTCAGTGGGGCCAAGGTAAGCAACTGTGGCTTAACTCTAAATTATTAAAACCAAGAGGGTTGAAGATGTTCGGCTTGGACCCGGGAGTGATCCCTAAAATCTGGGACCCTTTTCCTGCAGGCGTTGTGGACGGTCCTTTGGCGCAGGGAGAGAGACCGGGCCTTCTAAGTCAACAGGGACATCTTGAGCCTGTCTTTTCTACTGACGAAGGAGTCTGGAGTCCTCGCAAGCTTCTGCCACCAAAGGCTGGTCAGTCTTTGAAGATCCCACAAAGCCTTCAAGGTTGTGAAGAATCTGGAGAAAATTCTGGGCGTCTTGTTTAAGCGGAGTGGGAAGAGGGGCGAGGACTGAGGGGCTTAGCTGCCTTGCCAAGGAGTTATTTCAAGAGAGGTTCAGGAATTCACCCCCAATATCTATGAAATGCTATCAGTGTTTTTGGGATCTGCCATCACTGACTTCCTAATTGCATTTAATTATAAGAGCCCCCCCCCCCATATCTCATCGCTCTTGAATTTCCCTGAATCTGAAAGGATTTATTCAGAAATAGCTGCAGGAATGAAAGAGTGGAGGCATGCGATGTGTGACCGAGAGAGGCGCCCATGGCTTTCTTGAGGGTTTTATGGAATATTAAGAACAGGACGATTCCGACTATATTAGCCGGAAGCAACCAAGCAGTTGTATGGACTTTCTCTCGAGTCAAATATTTCGGACCGCCCTTTGTAGGATCTAAAAGAAACCGTGCTCCATAAAATCCAGCCCAGCCTTCGGTTTAGGAGGGCCTGCGAGACTCTCAAGTGTGAATTTCGCTGTAACGGCGTAGAGGAGGCTGGGTGGAAATTGCAACAGGAAGGGATGGAAGCAGCAAACAAATTGGAAACAGAGAAGCACCGCCTTTCCAAAAAGCCAGTTCCTAACCCGACATCCCATTATCATTAAACATCTAAGTTGCAAAGGTTGCAATTGTATTTTCCTCTCTGTCCAGCTTTCCTCTTGTGTAGACACCCGCAGAGGAGCGGCGACCGGTGTTGTCGGGAATTAACCCGTTACGGTTAATTGAAAAAGTGCCCTTAGACCACCTGAATTGCCAAAGTGTGTGGGGAGGGGATAAAACCGACATTTTATTTTGTGTATTGAAGTGGGACAGCAATCTGCCTCGCATCTCCCCTCCCACGCTCGCGCTTTATAACCATCTCTGTTCCCTTTGCTGCGATTCTGAAACGTGTCGCCAAACTTGGAAGGCACCAAACTTCTGCGCCAAGGTCGTGGGCTGGGAGGAGAGGCCGCCCAGCGCTAGCTTGTCGTCCAGCCAGTAACGCCAAGCCAAAGAAACCAGGGAATTGTATTCATCTTCCCGGCTAAACAAACAAGAGGAAATCATGGGTGGGTCCGTGATGTAAAATACCCCTCTCCCCGAGGCAGACCGCCAGAGCTCCAGCCACAAGCCCCTGGAAGGAGGAACCAGTTACAGCCGGGAAGCGGAAGTCTGCGGGCGGCTTTATTGCTGTCCTTTGGCGCCCCCCTCTGGTTTCTCGCAGTATCTTTTCCGTTCCCTCTCTCTCCCGCGGACACTTCCCCGCCATTTCCTCAGAAAACCCAAAGATCCATAACCACACTTCGATGCATGCACTCCTATAAGCGCAGAACCTCACCCAGGATTCGTTTCGAATCCAGAGACATAACGATCATTTCCGTCGTTGTTGTTTTTTTAAAGAGTGTAGGTGGGTGTTAATTAAAAATATTCCTTTGCAGTCAAAGAGCGGCTGGCATCAGGTGTTATTCGCAAGTTCGTTTAGGCTTCCCCCCAACCCCTTTATTGGTTTTATTTTATATTTTTGCACCTTTTAAATAAGGCCAATGCTTGAGTTTATGTGAGAAGTCTTTCAAAGTGTGGCTCCCTTCCTATAAGAGGGGAAAGTTTAGTACACGCCATAAAAAACGAGTTTAATCATCGACAGCGAGGCCCGGAATCCTCTCCCTCGTTACCTGAGAGTAAAGTCCACTAAGCATATGGGACTTACCCCTGAGAACATATGCGCAGCCTTATGCTCTAAGTAGATATTGGGTAACGACAGCGACTGCGGTGGATTTAAATTAGTCATTCCTCTGGAGAGGGTAGAGAGAAGGCTAATAAAGTCGTTATTTGATATTTTATATTTCTAGACAGCTAGATTAATTGGCTCTCAGACTCTTTAGAACTACCCTTCGCTTAGGAAACTGTTTCTGTCGGCTTAACGTTTGAGTTTTTTTCTTTTTTCCAAGGCACGTTTGAAAGGGCAGGAATGTTGGCAGAAAAGAGCGTTTTAGCCTGGGCGGTGTTTACTCAGTTGTTCTTCCATACGTTTTATGTCGCTGCCACGGTCTGAAGCCCTACTTTGAAATTCTCTTCTCTCCCGCTTTTCCCACAAGTTGTTCCCTTACGCTAGGCGATCCCTGTTTGTTAAAGTTTTACTTGAGAAGCGCTCATGCGACTTAATTGAAAGGGGACGCATGTTCCAAGGGGAGAGCGAAATCCCCCGCCGCCGCCCGCCGGCCAGTTTTTAAAGAGCCCGAGCGCTCCTCGGAAGAAGGAGGCTGAGTCAATATTTGCTTCCCGTCTTTACTGGGGGTTCTTTGAGGTGAACGGCCGAGCGGCGCTGCTGGCCGGCTGGCCGGCGCAGGTCATAAACGCGGCGTCCCGCGCGCCCCGGCCCCGCGGAGGAGCCCCTCTTAACGAGGGCTGGCGGCGCTTCCATCTGTCTAGACCCTCCCCCGCCAGACGGTTCGGGGATGAACTTGATTTCACCGCGAGTGTCAGCAAGAACGGGAAGGGTCACCGAGAGGGTCACTTCTCTCGGGTTTCGCGCGGGGCTGGGAGGCGGGCCGGGAGGCGCGGGGTCTGGCCTCAGCAACCGCGCCACGCCGCGCAGAAAAAGAGTTGCTCTCCGGTTTGGCCGGGTGGGAGCCCGGGGAAATGTTACCGCTCCTTCCTCCGCTTTCCCGACGACTTACGGGTTCTTGTTCTGCATTCTTCTTCCTCCTCTGAACAGCCCGGGCGGTGGCTGCTGTTGCTGGCGTCGCTTTAGTTCCCAGGATATTACGCCGCTCTTGTGCGCGCGAAATAGGAGCTCCACTCCCACAGAGGCAGAGAACAAATGCCTAACAGTAAGGAAGGGGAATGGTACGTGTCGCACCGGGTGCAGACGTTTCAGCACATATTTCAAACATTCTTTATTTAAATAAACACACCTAGTGGGTCAGTGAGCTGAGTGTTGGACTACGGCTCTGGAGACGGGGGTTCGATTCCCGGCTGGGGCATTGAAACCCACCGGATGACCTTTGGCAAATCACACTCTCTCAGCCTCAGAGAAAGGCAAGGGCAACCCCCCCTCTGAACAAATCTCGTCAAAAAATCCCGTGATAGATTTTGCCTCAGGGTCGCCATAAGTTGGAAATGAAAGCGCACGACAACAAAATCGTTTTCTAAAGATGTCTGTGTGGAAAGCAATATATGTATAATAAAGATACAAATTGAACACGCACAGTATTATTCATGAAATTATTTATTGGTTTTATAGATATGTTAATTTTATATATATGAAAAAGATACACTCCAGAGCCATGAAAACAATTGTTCTCCATGGCTTTCACCCTAATTCTCCATACCCAGCCTCTCTTTCCCTCAACTTCTCTCTGTCTCACCCTGTCAAGGTTGACGCGTACGCGCATCTTCTCCGTCCGCTCTATGCGTTTGATGAAGAACGCTGTGCCGCTAGTGAAAGACATACGAAGTGTCGCAAAGTTTTTGCGCCTTCTAACATGATACCGCTAGTAACAATAGGCCAAGAATGTTACACAGCTGCAGAGACAAAGACCACCGCCGTAGAGTGACTCTTCCTTGTCTTGTTTTAAAAATATGCATTACTGAGAAACTTAACCACTTATTCAACTTTTCTCTCCTGCCCTTGGGTATTTATGGATCAGTTGGAAGCCAAGGACAGCAGGGATTTGTTGTTGTTGCGTTGTCTAAGAACGCTCTCTTCTATTTTGCAAATAGAAGATAAAATTATTTTAAGCTTAGCTGCTTCAAGGCTTCAAGTTTCGTGCTAACTGTACTGGGCGGCTATCAGAACGACCACAGACTGGAGCTTTAACAGGAAAACTTGTAGGGCCATCTAGTGGTTAGCGTTGGGTACTACAACTTTGAAAGTAAGGGCCGGACACGGTCTTCCCAACTTCGCAGAAAGTCTCCTCGGTTCGCATCTCAGCACGCTCCTACACACCTATGTGCAAAGGTGCGCGCGCACACACTTTCCCACACCCACCGGAGTGCAATCAGGAAACACAAAGATCGATGGCAGATTCTCTACTGATTTCTTGTCGAATGTAAATCACTCTGGGTTGCGCGGGGCACCTGGTTGAGAGGTACAAAGACAGCTCGGGATCCTGCGAAGGAGGAATCTAAACTCCCCGCTCACCTGACTGTGTTCGCCGGGTACTTTCATCGTAGCAGATGGACAACTCTTACGCACAAAGTGAGGAGTCTGCATTGACCAGCAGAGATTTGAATTTAGTCAGATGGGCGAGGGCTTTGACTAAGCAAAGTTGAGGCTGTGCTTCTCTGCGCACAGCCTCGCACTAAGAAATAAGTACATTTAACTTGTTTTTTAGTAGGCGGGCAAAAAACTGGTTGTTCTGTCTTACTCTTTCCCCTTCGATCAGAGTGATGTGGTTTAGTCCATACACATCACTCGCTGGAGAATTCCAGTTTGAGTCCACACTCAAGATCCAAAGGAAGGAAAATTCTACCCATTCATATCACATACACTGAGTCATTGAACTGAACTAGGATTTGGGGCCAGCTTCTCTCCATTTCTGTAGATCATGTTGGCTACCTGTGCCCGTGGCACTGCCACCTTACACTAGTGAGATGTCTGTTGCTAAAGGCATTTCTATATAAAATATTAAATTGTCTTTTTTAAAAATCATTGGAACCTGTCTGGCCAAAGTTAAGAGTGGTTAAGTGTCTCGGATTTTGACTGGAAAGACTGAAAGGAGAACTTCACTTTCCCTTTCAAACTGACGGGACTTCAGGGTGCCTTGCTTCAACGGGTTAGCCGGGCGCTCCGTATCTGGAGCTCCTTGGTGAGAAATCTAGAAACAGTGAGTCTCTCCCGTCCTCTGTCTTCCAGTAATAAAGACTCCAGTCCCGTGCCCGCTCTCCTGGGATATGCGCCTCACTGAGCTCAAGAAGACTTGCTTCCGAGTAGACAGGGTGTGCCGTTACCCCCTAAGTCCTTCTCCGAACGTCTCAGGCTATATTTACCCCGAGGTAAATTTCCAGCATGGTGTCTTGGTTTGAGCGTTGGACTACGATCAGGGGGACCACCATTAGATTCCGCGCTGGGCCCTGGAAACCCACAGGGTGACGTTGGATGCTTCACACACTCTCAGCCTCATAAAACCCCATGATAGGCTCCCCATAAGTCGAAAACGACTTGAGGACGCACAACAACAATTTCCCATAGCAATGAATCGCGGAAAACTAAAACCGTCGTTTTAAAGAGTCCTCTCCGCCTCCTCCCCTCCAGGGTGGGTTCACACCTAGGGAAGGAGACAGCGTAAAATCTTTATACTGTTTGGATGTACGAGCTCTGAACTGGATGGAAATTGGAGAATAACTAGAAAGCAAGGGGAAAAAACATAAACCGTGGCAGAAAGCAGTCGAAATATAATTTCCTTTTCTCTGATTGTTCCATGGATGGCAACTCGGTATTAACAGGCAGTTTCTTATGACCGGATTGTTCCATGGACACACACACGCACACACACCGTTAAGAAGCAAGGTTTGTTTTGTTTTGTTTTGGACAGGACAAAGCAGCCCAAAGCCGGTCCAGAGAGTGAGTCCCAAAAGGACACCGATTTGCCGAATAAGCGGGATCTCAACTTCTCATGTAGATGCGGGTAATATTTCCCCTTTGCTCCCTTGAACCTGGACATATTCAAGACATCCCAGCCAACATCCATCGTGTCGTTAACTTGTGACTGGTAGAAATAAAGGAAGAAGCTTTTTTCTTTCCCTCTAAAGGAGAGTACTGGGTGGCCAGAGAAATGTGTGCGTGGATCCTACCGTCAGGTGTGCTCGAGGTCACCTGGCTCGCCTCTTGTTGCAGTCGATGGGAACAGGGTGATCTCCGTATTCAGCTCCTTAGAAACCGGCAAGGATGTAGCTACAAGAGGGGCATAATAGAAGCATTGTTTTTCCCCCATCCCGCAACCAGAATATTGCCCGCTCAATTAAATCTTCCTTCAGTCTCCACATTTCTAGCCCTTCAAGAAAAAGAGAGAGAGAGAGACTGAAAATCCTTCCCACGGAGAACACTATTCCATATCCGCCCTGCTCTCCTTCCCTTTGTCCCTTGGCCTGTCCCTACTCTTTGAACGCTTCAATTTTATTTCCAAAGGCTCGACTGAAGTTTTAAGTTACTGCAATGGCTAGAAATTTGAGGAGTGAGAGAAAA
The DNA here is from genome assembly GCA_030412105.1 of Cyclura pinguis. NCBI lineage: Eukaryota > Metazoa > Chordata > Lepidosauria > Squamata > Iguanidae > Cyclura > Cyclura pinguis. The sequence goes on along the minus strand of CM059599.1, from coordinate 219,783,725 downwards.
TATTGATACGAGACAGAATTCTTATTTGGGGGAGCAATACCCTCCTTTTTTCCTTCTCCGTAGGTACAACCCGGGAAACCGACCCGATTAAAGGGAGTCATTTGAAACTTGCCCCGTGCCCAGTACTTTCGTTTGCAAAACCCGAGAAAAAAAGTGATCAAGGCAGTCTGAGGGACGTGGTGGGGCGGGTCACACAGGGAAATTAACAGAGTATTTAATTAGGAAATGGTTCTGCCCTAACTGTTCCATGAAGTCTTTGGGCATGTTTGGCGGGGGCGGAAAAAGCGCAGGGAGGGGGGGAGAGAATGAGATAATTTCTTCCCGAAATCCGCCCTCCTCCTTTCTCAGGAAGCCCCAAAGTCGGTTCCCTGGGTACTCAGATCCAGCTGAAAAAATTATTTATTCTGATACCTCCCGCGCCATTTGCAAATGGAAAAAATGTAAGGTACCTATGAGGTCAGCCGCAAGCACATTGACTAAATGCCAAGGGGGCGGGAGAGGAAAATAATGCTGAAAAGGTGCCGCGGATCCACGAGGAGGGTCTCTCCCGCCTTTCCAAAGGCAGCCGGTCTTGTTAGACCAGTTGGTGTTGGGAGAATCTCTCCTTCTTCCTTCCCCCTGGATGCCCTTGTTTGCTTAAATGCGCAGGTCATCTTGATCTGCCTTCCTGGGAGCCGTCAGAGGTGAATCCACCCAGCGTCTTAAGGGCTCCTCTGCTTCAGCCCATTGGGAGAGGGCGGGGAGGGCAGTAGATTTTGCATAAATATGAAAAAACCAAGACGTGTATGTCGGGAGGACAGTTCCCTTCGCTTCCCTGCTTTCCAAAGCTGGTTTGCCTCGTGAGCTCTTTATTTGGATTCCCACTGTCAGCAACCCGACCCAGGTCAGTCCTGAATTTCTCCGGACACCGCACGAAAATGACCTGTTTAGTTAGTTCCCCAGGGTCTTTTAAAGGGTTGCCCTGGGCACTGCCATGACATAGGGGGTTCGGCCAGATGGAAAACAGGTCGCACGAGTTGACCGTGATTTTTCCCCCTGCTCAAAACAAAACAAGATGTCGAAGAGCATAAATCCCAATGACAAAGCAAGGATCCAGGCACAAACTCCTTTGACCCCTTCGGATTTCAGTGGGAGAGGGGTTTGCGAGCGCGCCGGCAATCACAGCCTTTCAAAGTATTTGACTTGGGCTGGATCCTGTTCCTAACCCTCCTCCATATTTTTAAATTCACGTATCTGATCAGGAATACAACGAAGTGAACAGTTATCACAGAACGCAGTCGATCCAAGTTAACCAAAGCAGGGTTGCGGCTTGATTGCGGGGGTGGGAACTAGTTTTCTGCTCTGATCTTCCTATCGATATACAGGAATATTTTAAAATGGGAGGGGGGAATTAATTTCCAATATGTGCTCTTAAGTACTGCCAAAGGAAAACTGGGGCGGGGGACAGATTCCACTGAGTAGAAGAATGATTTGGATTACGTGTATGCGCGCGCGTGTTATCCTGGGGTCCTTTCCTAACCGCTTCCCTAATGATAGAGTGTTTCACACGTCCTGGAAGCAGGAATTGGGTTTAGATGAGAGCGAACTGCATGGCCCCTCATCAGCGTCACTTACCGGCCCTCTCGGCTGAGCAGGGAATGATTAGTAGGGAGTTAAGCAACCAGCCCGGCCTGTGAACGTGAACTTGCGTTTGCAAGTTTGCTTTTGCGTCTCTCCCGCTTCGGCCCTCATTGGCAGGGCTCCGTCATTCCTCACTCGGGAACTGCCAAGGGTGATTAGGAAGACCGCAAACCAGGACGAAAAAGAGCAGACATTCCCCCGGAGGCCGGGTTTTTCTTTCTCCTCTCCCTTTTCCTTTGCCAGTCTTCCCTCCCTCAGGGACCGAGAAGCCCGGGCGGCGAGTTTGGCCCGTTGGACAGCAACGACTCGTCAGCGTCCACGGTGCAAATCCGGCCTGGATCTGAAACCGGACCGGCAATGAATTCCTTTCCCGGCGTTTCCGTCTTCCCCCAGACCTCAGAAAGGAAGCTCCGGGTTGCCACCTAGCTGGCCTAATCCCTCTGCCTTCCACCACCCATTCGGGGAAGTGGAGTCTTAGGTGAATCTCCACCGCAGTTCGGCGGACTTTAAAAAAAAAAAATCAGAGCGTGATGGCATTCAGATAAATAGAGCATCCCTCTCCAGGCAAAAGTCCACACGCCTGTTCTGCCCTATTTAGACGACTGCTTCATTCTTCCTCCTTTTTTCATTTTGTTTGTTTCACTCTTTTCACTCTGCCCTCTAAATGCTTCCAACTTCAAGGCTCATCGTGAGAAAGTAAATACACCAGGGAAGCGGGGCAGCCTTCTTCGAAGCCCTCTCCCTCCTCTCCGAGGCCGGAGCCCAGCACCAAGAGCAGTGGGGGTGCCTTGGAGGATGCCCCGGAGATTCCCAATGGGACTCCTCGTCTCGCCAATAGGCTTCAGAAAATCTCCCCCACCCCGCCAATGGGACGAACTTCGCCCCTCTTCTCACCCCAACTCTGGACTGACTTCAGCATTGATCAGAGGTTTACCCTCGGGAAAGGATGCACGCACGCACCCGACGCGACCATCCCCCTCCGCTGAATGTTGCTCGGGAGTAAGTCCCCTGGAGGAGGGGTGTCTTACTCTCTGAGTAAGCGGAGCGAGGATCTTTCTGTTTCTTTTTAAAAGAAGTCTCCCCTCACTCGGGTGGCTGAAATCTAGCCGTGTTCTGGCTCTGTGAAATGCGCTTGCCTCCGTCCTTCTTCTCCAGAGCGCCAGCCAATACTTCTCCGTGCCAAAAGGAAGGCTGGCCACATGCGAGAACAGTCGCCCGTCTGAAAGCTCCACCGGCTGACCAGAGCGGCTGTGGCTGAAAAGGCAAAGAGCAGGAGACTTAGTAGGGAGCTGGAGAGGAGGAGAATCTGGGAAGCTTAGAAGTTAGAGGTGGCTACTACTTGGGACAGAAACAGAGGGCCGGATGTTCTTCTACTCTATCGAGATCTGCAAGCCCTATTAATTATTATAGGGTGTTATAACAGCTGTCCACACCACCTTTCCTTACTCCTCTCAGCCGCCTTATAGGCGTTAGATGTGAGGTTGCAGCCCTGAGGAAAACGACAAGAGAGCAACCGACGAAACATGCATCATACAGAAATGAGTGCTTCCCTTTACATCGATATCTATATCTCGAGACACGTGGACAGACTGATTTCTCACGGATGTTACTTCGGCCTGAACTCGGGTTAGCATCGGTGGGGAAATGTGTGACACCAGAAAACACAACTTAATATCGTTGCGCAGCCACGTCTTTCAGGAAGGGAGGCTTCGGAAAGTCCGGAAAGCCGCTCAGCAACGGGCGCGCATCGGATTGTTCGCGTTCGAAGGTCGGAACAATCTGGATGAGAAGAATTAGGACGACCGCGGTGTTTATTATTTCAAGCGCTCTCGGCCCCTGACGAGAAACTACCTGGGAGGAGAACTAAAACAACCCTTTCTCATGAAAGTTTTGAAATGTCAGGGCCTTCTTCCTCGTATCTGTCCCCTTATCTATTAGGAGAACCTCCTCTTATAAAATAAATAAAATAAAATAAAATGCCTATCTGTCCTCCACCTTATCTCTCCTACGTCCTAATTCTTCCAAAGTCCTTTCCGAGGCTGAAAGGTTAATGTTTATGTGCAGATGTAACCTCCCGCCCACCTGCAAGAGGGATCTGAGATTGGCAAGGCCGGCCGGTTCTTTCACTTCTCCTTAGGAACTGGTTCAAGATTTATGTCACCTTTAGCGTCCGAGGTGGCCAAAGAGCGGTGGGGGAGGCGCGTCTACCGTGCCAGAGCCGGCGTGACGTAGTTGTTTCACTGCTGGACTGGGGCACTGGGAGACCAGGGTTCAACTCCCCCTGGGCCATGGAAACCCATCAGGTGAGTCATATATACAAGTCATACTCTCTCAGCCTCAGAGGAAGGCAAGCGCAAACCCTCTCTGTACAAATTCTGCCAAGACAACCCGGGATAGGACGGCCTTAGGGTCGTCTTGGCTCAAAAATAACCTGAAAGCAGAAAATAACAACAAAAGATGCATTGTTATCGTTTTGTGCCTTCAAGTCATTTCCGACTTATGACGACCCTAAGGGCGTCCCTGTCACGGGGTTTTCCGGGGGCTGAGAATACGTGACGCGGTGAGGCGCCCAAGGGGTTTCTGTGGCCGGCCGGGAATCGAACCCAGGGTCGCACTCAGCGCTCAAACCATTACTCCAAGAAGGCTCTCAAAAACACGTACATACCCCCTCTTAACTTTATTCTATACTTCCGCCTGCTGCTGTTTCTACTTTCCCCGTCCTCTTTCTTCTTCTTAAGGGGAAAAAAGTGTGGATTTCCATGGGAGGACTGGAGCCGCATACTTCTAAACAAAGTGGGGAGGGCAGGGGAGGGGAGGGGAGGTGGGAGCCAGACTCTCGGGCCTCCCTCCCTCCCCCCCTCCCTCCTTCTCCCCCTCCCCCTCCCTTTCTTTGGCTCAGTTTCCCGGTGGCCGGGTCAGGGTCACGTGGGCGGAGGCGGCCAATGGGGCCCCGCCTGGGCTCCCTGCGAAGCCAAAGGCGCTGCTGCTTCTCCCCCCCTCCCAACGTGGCCTTAGTTTTTATAAACCATCCCGAGCGCGGCGAGAAGGGGAGGCCGTCTGTCCGCCCGCCCGCTTGCCCGTCCGCCCGCCCGCCCGCCGCTTGGTTCCCCCCGTCGCCCCGTTCACAGTTTGCACGCCATGAGCGCCGCTGGGCCGCCGCTGGGCCAAGACGGGGAGGAGGAGGAGAAGCAGCACCAGCAGCCCCACCGCCAGCGCCGCCGCCGCCGCCCCAGCCAGCGAGAGACGCAGCAGCAGCAGCAGCAGCAGCCGGAGGAGCGGGAGCCTCAGCGCGGCTCTTTTGCGCGGGAAGCATGAGCCGAGCAGCGGGCGGCTGGGAGATGGAGGCGCTCCGCGGAGACGCCGGAGGAGGCGGAGGCGGAGGCGGCAACAGCAGCGGCGGACAGTGCCGCAATTTTCTGTCTCCGCCGGTCTTCGGAGCCGGGGCGGCGGCGGCGGCGGCGGCGGGGGCGCCGTCGGGCCGCCCGGGAGGTTCCACCGTTTCGGGCTTCCCCTACGAGCGCTCGGGCTCCTCCTCGGCCGGGGCTCGCTCTTCCTCGTCGTCTTCCGAGGCGGCCCCCTCCAAGGACTGCTCCAGCGGCGGCCCCGGCGGCGGCGGCGGAGGCCCGTCGACGGCGGCGCCGCCGTCGGCCACGGCCGCCGCTGCCGCGGCCGCCGCGCTAGGCTACCACCCAGGCTATCACCCCTTCGGCAATGGCTACTACAGCTGCCGCATGGCTCACGGGGTCGGACTCCAGCAGAACGCAGCCCTCAAAGCTTCCCCTCACGCCGCCTTCCCCGTGGAGAAGTACATGGACGTGGCCAGCCTGGCCAGCACCAGCGTGCCCTCCGGCAGCGACGTCTCCTCCAGGGCCAAGGAGGTCTCCTTCTACCAGGGCTACGCCGCCGCGGCCGCCGCCGCCGGGGGCCCCTACCAGCACGTCCCCGCCGGCTACCTGGACGTGGTCTCCACCTTCGGCTCGGCGGCGGCGGCGGCGGCGGCGGCCGGCGAGCCCAGGCACGAGACCTACATCTCCATGGAGGGCTACCAGTCGTGGACTCTGGCCAATGGCTGGAACGGGCAGGTGTACTGTGCCAAAGACCAGGCCCAGGGCTCCCACTTCTGGAAATCGTCCTTCCCAGGTACGCTCGCGGCCAGGAGGAGGAGGTCAACTGGACAGGAAGCGGAGACATCTGGGCGAATGAGCTGCCCACCTAAGCCACAAGGAGGGGAGGGGGAGGAAGAGAGGGGAGGGGAGGGAGAAGGGGGGAAGGTCCTCCGGCTGGTGAGAGGGATAGGTTAGACCTACCAGCGCCTGGCGACGGGGCTGCCATGTTTTCGCTGCTCTGCCGCCGCTTTACAAATTCAGCCGCCAGACTCTGGGAGAGGGAGAGGAGCCCCGGAGAAAGCCTTAATTGTTCAAAATAACGATAATGCTAAAACACTCGTGTCCGATCCTTGTGTGTGAACAAAGTTAGTGGGGCGCGTGGCATGCCCTTTGCTGCCACCGCTTTCATTGCTAAGGTCTTCGGCGCATTTACTCTCGCGCAGACTTCCCTCCTACTGACTTTTTCAGAAGCAGTTTCTCGCATGTTTATTGTTGCTAATTGCCGTCAAGTCAGCGCTGAGTTATGAATGAGAGACTTCCGAGACCCCTTGTTATTAACAGCACTACTCAGATCTTGCAAACTCGGGGCCCTGGCTTCCTTAATTGGGGCCATTTCCGCACTATTATTCCACTTTCCACATCCTATGGAATCCTAGGCTTTGCAGTTTCGGAAAGAGATGTTGCAAGTGGAATAATAGCGCTATAATAGTCTAGTGCGAAAATGGCTTGGGTGAATCTATCTGTAACGTGGTCTCCCTCTATTCCTGCTGCTTTCCGCTTTGCCGAGCGTTGTCGTCTTTTCCAACGATCCTCGCAAAGAAGGGCGTTTAATGTTTCTGCCTAATGTTGGGCCGTGGTCTCAAAGTCCCCTGATCTCACCGGAACTCCCTTCGTAGAGAGCCAGCTTGGCCTTCGGCCCTTGTTACTGGTAGAAGAGGTTCGCCCTGTGGGACTCCTTCCTACTCGGGCTGTGATAGAGTTAGCCCGCAGCCCCCTCCTAAGGCTCAGGTCCTCCTGCCTTTATTGGCCGCGCGGGTGCCTTCTGCTGAAGCACACGCCATCTCTGTGTGAGCAAGAGGTGGAGAGGATCACAGCTCCCGTGGAGACCGATCCTATCCCTATTTACTAAGGAGGAAGCTACGAGGCTGCTTCAGGGGGGTCAGACCCGAGAGGGGAAAAGTCCTATTTTTTCTCCCCTTTTCCGTGCCGCGCTTTAACTTTTCTTTCCCGTCCTCTCTGTTGGAGGGTGTTGTTGCCACTGAGGAAAGTCCAATGATACCGGGACGCAAAACGGGCTACGGCCGGGCCTGGAGCAGGGCAGGCCTCTCTCCCCAGGCTCGTTGTGCTCATTTTACTGTTGTTTGCCTTTCCAAAGCTGCCCTGGAACTTCCGTGTCCCGCCTGGCCTCGGGTTCCTATCCCAACCCCACAGACAAAACCAATCTCGGGGGACTGCCACAGGATTTACTCCGTGGAGTCCAAAGGCCAAGCGATTCCTCCCTCGCTTTCGTTACCCTTGGTGTTGGGCGGGAGTTCCTTTTTCCGTTAGATCAGGGAAGCCAAAGAAGAGGGTCCTATAGATTTAAAAAAAAAAAAAAAAGGCGCACGCATCCCCGAGTTTTCGCAGTCTCCGCAAGGCAGCCCCGCTCGCACTCCCTTGCTCCTCTTCCCCGGAAGGCCGCTGGCGCGGGCCCTTCGCGGGGGCCGGGGAGAGCGTGGCGCCTTCCTTCCCTGGCGCCTTAACGTGCTCCCCCTCTCCTCTCTTCCGCCCTAGGGGACGTTGCACTAAACCAGCCGGACATGTGCGTCTACCGGCGCGGGCGCAAGAAGCGAGTGCCTTACACCAAGCTCCAGCTGAAGGAACTGGAGAGCGAGTACGCCGTCAACAAGTTCATCAACAAGGACAAGAGGCGGCGGATCTCGGCGGCCACCAACCTCTCCGAGAGGCAGGTCACCATCTGGTTCCAGAACCGCCGCGTCAAAGACAAGAAGATAGTCTCCAAGCTGAAGGACAACGTCTCCTGATCCGGACCCGCCTTGGCTGCGGCTGCGGACTCGTCTCCCGGAAAGCCAGCCATCCACGATGGGCGCAGAAAGACTCCTCTTTTTCTTTTTTCTTTGAAAGACTTGAAATATATTTAATATTTCTCCCTTACCTTTTTAGTAAGGGGGGCAGTTCCCCCCACCCCACCTCACCCCACCCCCAGGAAGCGCTTTTAGCCAAAGGTTTGCAATTTCTTCGTGGATTTAATAGAATGCTGCAGGATTTTTTTTAAAAAAGTCCTTAATTTTTTTCGAAAAAGTCTTCCTTTCCCTTGTATATTTTGGTAGGTTCTATTTCTCTGGCCTCTCTCTTTACCCCAGGCCTTTGTCCTGTGGAGAAGTCAACAGTCATGAACTTCTTAAACGTACAAAGTAGATTGAGGAAATCCAGGTGCTAAAAGGGGGTTTCTGTCATTATACATAGATAGATACACAAACGCGCACGCGCGCACACACAACCCTCCGGAGTTTGACGACGGTTCCGAAGGCAATAGTGATAATGGGTAGCCTGTAGCTGGGATGATGACGTCATTGTCCAGGTAAACGGAGTGGCGGGTGACCGGGGAGCTGCTACCGCAAATGTGAAATAATTTGGAAAGGATTTCCAGTTCTCCGGCAACCGCCCTCCCAAGTGCATCCAGAACGCCTGGTGGTTCCCTTTTCGGAGGCCTCTCCTTCTGCTTCCTAAAGCAGAAGTAAGCTCTGTTGAAATAGAAGCGACTTACTCCCCTGTGAAATCTGCTCAGAATTGTGGTGGCAATCAGCCTACAAATAGCGCGCGCTCTCTCTCTCTCTTACCTTTTTTTTGGAAAAAAAGTTTCTAAACTCACACACATATATATGAGTATATATATTTTAAGAAATACTGTTTCAGAGTGACCTTGGAATTAAGGCCCCTCGCCTTGCACGCTTTCGCCGACAGTCCAGAAGCGCGCTTTCTGTGGAGGCAGAAGGGACTATATATATATATATACATATATACACATACATGTATATGTATATGTATATGTATATGTATTTACTGGCAAGTGAGTCCACGGTTGTTCCCAAGAAAAGTGGGGCAGGATGTTAGCCTCGGTTTTGAAATCAGTGGCGTGTTAAGTTCGCCAAGCTGACCGTACCGTGCTTAGGGTTTTTTTGGGAGGATAACCTTTTTTTTTTTCTGGGGGTGGGGGTAGTTCGTTTGCTGTTGCACCGGACACGGTAGGCGGCCTGCGCTTCCCATGCGGTGGTCGTATTCATGAGCTCTTTTACATTCTCCTTGTACTGAGAGCTGGGACGCCACCCGGGAAAACAAACCAGCGTTTAAGTTTATATAAACTGCGTTGGCCTTTTTAGACAGCTAGTTTAACGACAGCAACGATAACCACAACACGCAGCGGCCTGGTGTTCCAGGGGTTAAGCCGACCGTGCCTATATGTTTGGTTGTATAAAGGTGTGTATAAATCGATGTGTATTTTTATATAAACATTGAGCCCTCTGTTCTTCTTTGGTCACAACTGAGAGTGCAAAATGCTTTCATTAAACCCTTCCTGGCACTGACTGGGAAAACGGCTGGTCGGAGGAGGAAACGCCGCCCTTGATCGCTCTTGTTAACTAAATGAACCGTATGTTGGCGGAAGAGCCAATAAACGCCAACAGAAGGGTGGGGACAGAAGAAGTGCTTCTACTTGAACTGGTCTCAAGCGCCTGGCCTTTTAGTTCCGGGTCCCTCTCCTCGCATTTTAGTGCCACTCTTATTAACCAAGGCGTAGAAAACCGATGCGGCGTCGAAACCAAGGGCAGGTGGGTCGGAAGGTCGGTTTCTTACATGGCACATTCAACAAGTCCTCTCCTTATTTCCTCCTCTAGGCTGGATGTTTAGATTCGCTTAACTGGAATGAAGCTCCAGGGCACACAGGGGGACTGCCTTAGGAGTAGAGCCGGTGTGGTGGTTAGAGCGTTGCGCTACGGGTTCAATTTCCTGCTCGGCCACAGAAACCCACTGGGTGACCTGGGGCGGATCACACATTCTCAGCCCCAGAAACGCCTTTGAGAGGGTCGCCTTAGGGTCGCCATAAGTCAGAAAAGACTTGAAAGCACGCAAAAAATAACAAACAACAAAAAACACACCTATTGGTGTGAAGCTGCAGTCCTGCGCACTGAGCCTGAAAGTAAGCGTTCCTGCTTACTCGGAGGTAAACCCTGCTTGCTTTAGGGCATGAATCTCCAAGTGGCTGCGTACAGGGATGCCGCCAGGGAGGACAAATTTAGGACATTGTCTCGTCCCCCTCCACCCACGAAATTTTCCTTCCGTTCTCCAATTTTCTAACATTCCAGATCCTGGGAATGTTGAAAATCGTTCATATACCTAGAACTCTTCTATCTGATGTGCTCTCCTTCCCTTAGAAACTTTGCCTGCCTTTTTTCGTTGGTTGTCTGAACTGTGGGGTTTTTTTTGTTGTTGTTGTTGTTTTAATGCTCAACTGAAATTTGAAGTTGTTGCAATGGTCGAAATTTGGAGATTGAAGGAAAAAGTCGTTTGGGGAGGTAGAATTCTTATGGGAGGGCAATGCCCCTGCATAGCTGTACTCCTGCTTGCGTGTGTGTATGGGCTGAATCCTATGTGCTCTGCACGTACACATGAACTGGAAGGGAGAGAAGACACGGGCAGATTCCATCGTCGGTGAGATACGAAATGTCTTTGTAGAGGAATAAATCCGAATTCCAGCTCACAGCTGTCTTCAAATCTCCTTGGCTGAGTGTTTCCAGTAAGACGTGCTTGGCTTATGCCCTTTTATGCAATACTTAGTACAGTTCTCTTGCTCTCTGTAGCGTACAACACTCGTTGATCTCAACTCGTTGCCTTAAAGCCGCTGCTTAATCCCAACTGGAGGAAACCTATTAAATCAGTTGTTGACGGGTAATTCGACCCTTATGTAAATCCCATTGATTCGGCAGATCTACTCTAGCTGAGACTAGCAACTGGATGTAGGACATCGATGGCCAGTGTTGCTAAGAAAGGCAAACGGGGCCCGATCCAACAATAAATGTTAAAGCAACTGATTGGGAGGAGACCAGAAAGAAACAGGTTAGGACTGCAATTCTGTGAAATTGGGGGGGAGGACCTGGAGTGGCATAAACTCAGGTGGATAATGTGAGGCTCTGAGCTTGAAATCAATGAAACAAATAAGTTTAGCTTTGTGGTATTCCTTGCTTTCATAGTTAGCCATTCCATGTCCAAATCCTTGTTTAAAATGTCCCTCTCCTTAAAAACAAAGCAAAACAAAGCACTACCTTCCCTGGGAAAACGATCTTGCAGTTAAAGGATCTTACACACTTTCTTGCTCTTTAATCTCAACTTGATTCCATGAGTTCTGGACTGTTTGAAAATCCACTGTGGGTGTTAGGGCGCCAGCGTGTTTGTTTCTTCCCTGGGCTTAGGGAACCTCTGGGTACATTATTTTTCCTTTTCCTTCCACCATCCCTCTTTTATTAATCGCCAGCCCCCTCCTTCCCTAAATGTATAACCCCTTTTTGTTTTTATTTTTTTTTTAACCAGGCATCTTTAGGGCACACTTTTTGAACAGCTGGGGCCAAGGGGTATGCACAAATAATGTTGTCCTTGTTGTTCGTATTTCAGAAAACTATACAACACACACACAACCTGATAAGAGCTTTCCCCTTTCAAATATATAAAGGGAAAAATGCATCGAAAGATAAGGACGGTAATAAATTATTATGCTTCATTATGCACACACACATTGTAAAATAGACTGCAACCATAAGAAGAAATGGAAGACAAATGCAAGCCAAACGAATCCTTTATAAAACAACTATTGAAATCTCACGAATTTAGAAGTTCTTATTTTGCCTGGATTACGTCCGCGAGCCAGAACTCTTACGAGGAAGCGTAGAGTATAAAATCATCATCAACAATTATGTTAAATATTGATAATAAAAATCAATAGTGGACGTTTTCCCTTTCCACTGTCTTTCTCTTTGGATGCTCCGCTCCTCTAAAACAAAACAAAACAAAAAACCCTAAACCATCAACAGTTAACAAAACAAATATTCCTAACATTTACACTTTTTTAAAAAAAAAAACCATATTGATTTAATTTTATCATTTGCATTCCCCTCTGTGCCTTCTCTTTCTCGCTCCCTTAAAATTCAGAATTCATTTGTTCTAGGCGAATTCGTCCAGCTTTCAGATCCCAGTCACAACTAGGCTTCATTGAGAGCAAGAGAAAGTTTCGTTTGCTGGGTGTAATTCTTCCCCAGTGTTGCGGCGGGAGGAGAGGGAGGGAGAGGGAGGGAGAGAGGCACGTGACTGAAATATGAACTGCAGTTGCCCTCTTGAAATCACTTACTCAAGACTCACCCTGCAGAAGTCTCCAGACGGCTTCGATATAAATAAACAAAAGTTTATAGTCGCCTCCGGCCTGAAATGAGGGCTAGTCCGTAGCAGAGTAGACCCATTAAATGGATAACATTTACCCACGCGTTGACTCGAAATCCAACAATTAAATCAGCGGGCTTACTCTGGTTGTGATAACACAGCAGGATTTAGGCCTTGCTGGGCAAAAAGAAAAAAAAAAAAGCAAAAGCAAGACATGGACGGATCTCCCCCACCCACGAACTTGGAACTTGCTGACTCCACAGCCTCTAAGAGGCTCCGACCCTTGGCCGTCTTTGCTCATAAAATGAAATCAAAAGCACGGCGGAGGGAGAGACACACGCGCCAGGTTGAATTAGAAAAGCACGAGAAGGCGAAAGCAAACCCTCCCCTCCCTCCAGCGACGGTTCCGCGCCTGTAGAAATCTCCTCTGCCCTTCGAGGGCAGCGTGGACTTCTCCCCCCCCCCGCGGGACCCTCTGTGGAGCCACCAGTATGAGAAAGCGTGGGTTGCGGCGCCAGGGTGCCAGTCGGGGACGTGTAACAGGTACGAAGGCACCGTCAAGTTCCTCCATCTTTCTTCGGTTACTTAACCTGATCTGGCACCATTTTCCAGGCTCTTCGGGGACGCATCTGGCTAACCCCTCCCTTTGCCAGGTATATTTCCCTTTCTGTTACAGATGTGGCCCGTCAGCAGCTAACAGCAGCAGGGACATCAACAAAAGATCCTCCCGAAAACAGAGGGGTAGTTTTCCAGTGACCGGTGGCTGCCCACAGCGATGCACTGCGGTCGGCGACACAAAGGCGGCCTTCGCGGTTCCGGACGCGGCGCTCCCGGTGGTTTCTTCGGGCAGCCACTCCGCTTAGACGCCCCTTGTGTGGAACAACACCGCCATCTGCTGGACAAGCCGTGGCATAGTCTCGGACAGGGAGAAATCCCGGCCAGAAACGCGTTTCGTGGAACAACTTTCGTACTGTAATTGAAAGGACATGCCAGTAAAAGGGAAACCGGGCGGGTTTCCTTGATAATTGCATTCCTTGGAACCACATTTTATAAGACAATGTTAATAAACGTTCCGAATATCCAGTTACGAGCATCTTTATTCTATAGAAATCTTGCAGGCACCCGTACTTGGGGAAAGTTCCCTTGAACTCGTTAGGAATCACTTCCGAGTTAGCACGGTCAGGACTGAGAGGGTGGAGCTCCTCTCAAGCTGGTTCATTGTCATCAGAAAGTAAAAGGTCTTTTTCACATTCACTGGTGTTTAGCCTGCAGGTAGGAAACCCCCTCTGTCAGCTGGGCAGCTTTACAACTATCTTCAATGTTTTCCTAATTCAAGAGCCAGCGATCTGTACTGATTAGAGGGTTGGACTACGACCCTGGAGACCAGGATTGGATTCCTGCTTGGCCACGGAAACCCACAGGGTGACCTTGGGTGTGTCACACACTCTCAGCCCCAGAAAACCCCGTGTCACACACTCTCGGCCCCACCTTTGGGTCGCCGTAAGTCAGAAACTACTTGAAGGTGCACAACAACCATGTAGAATGACAGGGAAGTGACGCTAAGAACGCTCGCTTCCTTGCTTGCTTGATTTTTTTTTTCCTGAATTGCTCGGCTCAAAGTTTATTGGAACTACTGCTTTTGTAATCCTGTGCAAATACTTTGAAGAATGAGTCACTGTTTTTTTCAGTTAGCTGAGTGGGCACTTCATTGGTGCTTACACTGGAAAATGTCATACCTGCAACTCTAATAGGCTTACTGAGTCAAGAGTTTTCCATATGGATTCATTCATCATTCCTCACTAAATTCAGTGGGACCAGGGATGGGTTGGCCTAAATATCCTAAAGGCACCACATCTCTTCTGATCTTGGAAGCTAAGCAAGGTCAGCTCTGGTTACTACTTGGATGGGAGACCATCGACAAATACCAGGTGCAGTAAAGCTATAATTCGAGGAAGGAAATGACAGAACCCCCTCTTAGTATTCCTTGCCTAGGAAAATCTTATGAAATTCAGGCCACAGGGGACTTGAAAGAACACACACACACACACACACACACACACACAAGGCTGAGGCCTGGACCCTCCCTTCAGCTTCTCCCCCTAGCTCTGCCCTTATTATATCCAGATCCTGTTCTTTAAATAGAAAGATAGCTAGCCACACTGACTTCAGCGGGAAATGTTCTTACGTGAAGGTTTTTGAGTCCATACTCTCCGGACTGGCGGCTGAAGCCTCAGCCCCCTACATTGGGAGGGAAATCCTCCCCAATAGTCCTGTGCGCTGCTGACCGGCATCTCCCCTGCAGAAGAGATTCTGGCGGTGAGGCCAGGTGGGAGAGAGGTAACGCTCTCTGAAGCCAGTGGAGAGTGCTGCTCAGAGGATGTATACAATTTCCACTGATTCCACATGCTAGGATTTGGAAATAAGCGACAAAGCCATACGATTTGTTTCTTAGACCATTTCGGCATTAGACTGTTACAGTGTCATTATTCCACTTTCAACATCCTATGGAATCCTCAAAGGCCCCTCCCTAAACTGCAAACCCCAGGATTCCATGAGATGTTGAAAGTGGAATAATAGCACTGTAACAGTCTAGTGCGGAAATGCCAAATATTGTTTGGATGAGAATTAAGGTACGGTGAAATCGGCACCGTGCGTTCTTTTGCTGAAATCCAGCCAGACGCAGTGGTTTGAGTGTTGGACTAGCACTGTGGAAGACCAAGGTTCAAATTGTGCCCCCGCAGAAACTCACTGGGTGACCTTGTACACACCCTCTCAGCCTCAGGGGAAGACAAAGACAACCTCCCTCGGAGAAAAATCTTGCCAGGAAAATCCCCTGATAGGTCACCCGAAGTCAGAAGTGACTTGAAGAGGCATAACTTAATTCCTTTCCTGTGAAAACACCTGCTGGTACCGAAGAACCAAAACCACCCTCTTCACAGTTGTTTGAGCGAGATCTATTTTTGTCACCTTTGATAGCGTGGTCTTGCTTGCTTGTCTGCTCTCTCTCTACCTATCTCCCGACCTACCTACCTGCTCCAATATTTTTCTCTGTATCTGGGGGGGGGGGGGGGGAGAGAGAGAGAGAGAGAGAGAGAGAGAGAGAGGATCCTATGGAATTCTGGGGTTTGTAGTTTACTGAGGCCCAAGAGCTCCCTGGCTGAGAACTCTAAACGCCCCTCCCTAAGCTGCAAACCCCAGGATTCCACAGGATCTTGAAAGTGGAATAGTAGCACTAGAACAGTATAGTGCGGAAATGGCCTATGTGCACTTTCCTAGGAGCAGTCCTCGTGAACACTAGTATGTTTCTGCATATGTGTGTTTGGACAAATGAGCAGCCCTCCAGTCGTGCTTGTGGGCTTCACAGAGGCGACTGGTTGGTCACGATCACTCACCCAGTGTCCCTTGTCCTAGGTGCGCAATTACTTCTGAGGAAAACCACCGTGGAGAACCAGCGTGGTGTAACGATTTGAGCATTGGACTACGACCCTGGAAACCAGGGTTCGATTCCTCGCTCAACCATGGAAACCCACTGGGTGACCTTGAGCGCCTCACACAATCTCAACCGCAGAAAATCTTGTGACAGATTCGCCTTAGGGTAGCCGTAAGTCGGAAACTACTTGAATGCATACAACAACAAAAATCTTGCTCTGCTCTACTGTCCAGTTGCTAAATGGTACGATAAATCAGTGAAGAAATCTTTGCAAGAGTACTATCTCAATAACGGAAGGCCAGATCGAGGAAAAGTTAAACACTCTTCAGTTTCCTTCGTTCTCAGTGGGAGTTTTTATGCTGCTTCGTTGCTTGTCGTGTTGTTGTGTGCCTTCAAGCCTACTTTATCTTACCGCATCCCTATCACAGGGTTTTCTTGACAAGATTTGTTGGGAACGGATTTGCCATTGCCTTCCTCTGAGGCTGGAAGAGTGTGACTTCCCCTTAGTCATTGAGTGGGTTTTCATGGCCGAACAAGGATTTGAACTCTGATCTCCCAAGGTCCTAGTCCAGAGCCCAACCTCTCACGCAGTACTTGCTTCACACCCGTTGATGCTTTCTACGAATATATAGGATCTGAAAGTACTTAAGATTTCCTTCCTACACCTATTTACTCCGAAGTATGTCTTGGATGGAACTATTGCTGAAAATTTTATTCCAAATTATATTTCAAGCTGTGTTTGGGAGCAGTGTAAGAAAGGCATGTGAGCGCTTAAGTAATAATAACGTTATCTTCATTCCAAAAGTATCGTAGTTCAGCAAGGGGTAGGTATTATCTTGTGTGTGTGTGTGTGTGTGTGTGTGTTTAGAGGAAGGGAAATCACCTTGAATAGATTACAAGCCTTCCTGGCACCGATGATGACACTCATCCTGCCCTTACCGCTAAGCAGCTCTGCTGTGAACTTGACGATTTCAGTCCAATAAACAGGGGCCCTCCGAGGCGAGCCCGGCAGATTTCAAGGGACCGGCGGCCGGGTGAGTGAGTGAATTGGGGGATAGTCACTTCGGGCTGCAGCTCCCTGCATTGTTGTACTGCGAAGAGAGTCCCAGTCCACAAAGTGGATTTGGCTTCAAGGAAGCGTATGAAGACTAAGAAGGCGTATCGGGCGGCTTTTAAAAGACTGTCAGCGTTGACACTCGTATGTATAGTCTATGTATGTTTGTGTGCCCTGTATATGAGAACAGAGAGGGGGCATTTTTAAGGCAGCAAACCTCTAGCAAAATATGTTCTGGATCTCAGAAGGAGGCATTTAATTACGGAAGTTATGAACAAACCAGAAATGTATTTGAATATTTATTGCATGGTATTTCTCTTTTCTTCACATGCTCATTTCCCCAACACAGCACCCGAAGGAGCCGGAAGCCAAAACGTCTTGCTGTAATATTCAAATACATTTCGAGTTTGTTATAAACTTTCCTGTACCTTCATGCGTGCGTGGACGCCTAGGTGTACAAATACGCTTCCTTGGTATGTAGAATGTATACCTGGGAAATCTATGGCGGTTGCATTGAACTGGTTTGAGGAAAGACAGAATATGAATATAATAGTTAATAACATAAAATACAAGCGTCTAGGAAAACCAGTAGAACTTCATATGCTACGCAGCAGTTTCTATGGGCGCATTCATATGGACATAAGGGAGATATATTCGCATAGAGAACTAAAATACTTGTATGTACAATGCCTTGATATTTCAAACCCTGATTATGCGCAATCTGTATAACGTTCGCATTCAGGAATGTCCTATATGTTGCCTTGAGCTCAATGGAGGAAAAGCGGGATATAAATGTAAATGAGCACAGAATATACTTTAAAGAATAGATATGAAGGCGCTGGCGGAACCTGGGGTGTTTCCCAGTCCTTTCTTCTGAAGGAGGGAATATGGCTACGGGCTGTCAGAGCAGAAGGCTGGTCAGGCTTCACCCGGGCTGGTTTTTTTCTTCCCCCTTGAGCCATTCGGTTGAAACCTGGAGGAAAGCAAAGCCCGGCGACTTAATAAGAGAGGCTCAATTGGGAGACATCAGTCAACCCATAAAAATTAGAGGTAGTGGTGGTGAGCAATATCCTCTGGCGTTGCCTGTGTGGTCTGCAGGATCACGCTGTGGGGCTGGAGGGGGGGGAAGGGAAATAATGGTTTAAAGATTTCGTTCAAAGCCAAGGAGGGACTGGCGGCCGGTTTGGTCTTCCTTTAAAGAAGAAGGTGCTGCGGAGCGGAGCCGGGGGGGCGGCGGCGGCAGAGAGGGCTTTGCCGTGGAAGCCAAGAGGAAAAGGGCCGCTACTGGGATCGCCGAGCCTTTTCTTTTTTAAAAAACCCGATTGAGAAGGACGAGGAAGGCACGCGGGGAAATGAGGCCTTCCAGGCTCACCATATTAGGTCAGTGAGAACTTTACCCGGAGGAAGAAGCGGAGCCCTTCCGTGGGGAAAGGATCAGAGGCCACGGGTGGTCGCAGAGCTGGGGAAAGTTACTTTTTTGGGCTGAGTTCGGAGTCCTAGTCCAAAAAGTAACTTTTCTCCGAAAAACTCCCACCTTGAAGCGCACAAGGCGCGGCGCCGGAGGTGGGGAGGAAAGGCCTCGGTTACAAACTCTGCCCGCTGGGAAAGGGCACTTTGCCCATTTCTCGGAAGTCGGATTGACTGGCGTTCGCCTAAACGGGTTTTAACAGCCCCGGCGAGTTCTTCCCGTATGTAGGCTTTATTTCAGAGGAAGGCAACGGCAAAATCACCTATGAGTATGCCTTCGCTAAGAAAACTCTGTGGAATTCATGAGATCGCCGTAAGTTGATAGGTGACTTGAAGCCACCCCTTAGCCCCTGTTCCTGTGGGCGAAGGCGGGATGGTCTAAACAAGAAGAAGCCCCGATGCGTACCCCCCCCCTCCAGTCTTGTCCGCCCTCCACTTATGAGTGACTCTGTCTCTGCTTCCTCCAGACTTCTGTTTAAATTCACCTAGTCTGGACAGCAGACCCGTGAAATTCGAAGATGTAATACCGGATTCCTTATATTAAGCCGCTCGCGTTCCACTTCTACAATACTAGGCACTGTGGGTCTCTCAAAGGCAATACTAGATTTCCTTCAATCTTTTAATACACTATATTTACCCGATTCTGAACGGGAAATATTTCGAGTCAAAAGCTGTTGGAAATGGTTTATGGCGATTCTGAAACGCTTTGCAAAGCAGTCACTTCTCTGTCTTATCCAACGGGTCGCAGGAAAAAATTTGCCTTTCTTGAATATCCACTTAAAAAAAACCCACCTCTATTGTAACAGTGTCAGCTCAAAATGCCCAGTTATGCTGTAGACAGCAGCTGAATACAAACGTCCATTCGAGGCCAGTTAGCGCCCAGTCCTTACAAGCCTGAAGTCAATTTGCACCGTGCAGCGTGGAGAGAAGGAAGAGAGATTCTGCCTTTTTCTGGGCTGAGAAAAAGAAAAATCCCCCCTCATTTTTTAATTGGTCCTGCCTGCGAAGAAGATAGAGTACTAATCCCCTTTTCTTCTCCCCCCGACCACACCGGCTGTACCACTTTTTCCCAGAGAAGAGGGGGGAAGAGCAAATTAGTGCTGTTAATTAGGCAGTAGTCACTGAAAGCTCTTGGTAGCCATTATTATCCGCTTCCATTTTCCTCCTTTTCCTTTCTCAGCTATAATCGGTTTTCAAAACAGGCCCAGCCTTCAGAGGAATGGTTGCACAACCAATATTATTGAGAAAAGGAGACCGCCATAAACGTCCTGTATTTTGTGCATTGCGGTTGACCAATAAAAGTATCTGTCTTTGTGGAGTTTATTTTGCGGCATGGCCAAGACGGCTGTCCCTGAATATTCACCCTGTCTAGAGTAGGTACGCTCATTGCCTTAAACGGTACTTGCCTATGCGTTAGCTCAGTATTAAGTCTGTGGATGTACTCTAATGGGAACTAGCTAAGAACGTTAAGGCTAATGGCTCCAACCTTAGATGCGATTAAGTCGGGGTAAGCCCCATTGAAAACAATGAGACTTAGCTGCAGGGAGACCTGTGAAAGAGTACACTGCATGCTTTTTCATCTGTAATTTAGCAGAACGGATTTTTTGAGTGGGGGAGAAAGAGAGATTCAGAAGAAAATCCATTCCTACACAATGGTATTTTGAAAATATGTAAAATACTTTTCAATGACAGTAAAGGTAAATTAAAACAAAAATAAGTTGTGGTTGTGATATGCTCTCTCACACATACACAAAGGTTGTTTTTGCTTTGAAATATAATAATTCCCAGAAATCCATATTGTAAAAGAGAGAGTTAGAAGGGGATTTTTCTTTTCTTTTCTTTTTTCTTTTTAAAAAATGCATTCTTTGGTCAAGAATGAGGCTCGGTGACTCAGGCTTTTAATGGGAAGATCTTAGTAGACACAGATGAGACGCTTTAAGCTGGGAGAAGTCCCAAAGGTCTTGCCGTCCCATATTTATTTAATCAACAGCAAAGGCCATAAAGTTCAGTGGGACTTAGTTGCAGGTAAATTGATTTTACAGACAAGTATGAAGCGATCTGCCAGGATTTTTAATGGTCAGCCATCTCTATCCACCTCGATACTAAATATATAGGAAAACATTACCCTAAAATAATTAGGGTATGTTCAGGACAGGGGTGTTTCTCTACAGATAAATGTGGGTTTTTTCATGCATTCAAGCATTATACGTATCTCAGACTCCTGCGACCGTGTCTTATGAAATACGTAAACCGTAAACTGTGTGAACCATAATATTGGTCAGTTCATTCTTCGTTTCCGGTCTCTGATCCATAAGGACTATGCTTGCAATCCTGTACACCTTTACTTAGGAAAAACCTTTATGGAGCACAGCAAGTCTTACCTTTGAGTAAACCACAGACACCACGTATTTATGTTTACACAAATAACCTTGGGAATCCGTGCGTAAGAATCAAGCCCAGATCTACACGGAGACCCACGTCCTAACCCATCTCAGTAAAATAGACACAAGATCTATAAACTTGGCTGCGATTTCACCATCCCTGCCACCCATTCCGGGGTAGATTGACACAGGCGTCACATCATGTTCGTTCCATCTTGTTGCCCACCTTCAAGTCATTTCAGACTTAGGGCGACCTTAAGGCAAACTGGGTTTTCTCGGCGAGATTTGTTCAGAGAGGGTTCGCCTTTTCCTTCCTCTGAGGCTGAGAAAGTGCGACTTGCCCAACGTCACCTAGTGGGTTTCCATGGCCAAGTGGGGATTCGAACCCTTGTCCCAGTCCTCAGCTCAAACCGCTACACCACGTTGGGTTTTCGCACCATCTCCTTCTTGCCATTTGGTACATTCTCACAGGCAGATTTCTGTTTTACTATCCATTGTAATATACTGTGCTCTCTTTCTGTACACGCATGTTGTTCATATATCTACGCACACGCACATATGTACATACACACGTACGCCTTGACTTCTCTTTTGTTAACAAATGCAATAAATATATTCTCTCTCTCTCTAAAAATCTCCCTACGCTCTACGCACAGGTATGTTGTACATGCATCTCCACACACACATAAAACATACCTTGATTTCTTGCTTGTTATTATATGCAGTAAATATACTCCCTACTTCTCTCAGCCTCCTTACGCACACGCACATTGTATGTATACATGTATCCTCTCTCTCTCTCTCTCTCTCTCTCTCTCTCTCTCTCTCTATATTTCTATATGTCTATACAGATATATCTATACGCATATGACCTATATGAACGATGCAGGCCCGCACACAGGGTACTTGACTAACTCTGGGAAGAAATCAGAATTAAAACGAGGGAACCCTTGCGGGGGAGGCAGAAAAACCGAGCCAATCTTCATCCAGTCTGACAGGGAGGGGAGGTGGGAGAACACGCCATTGTACAGGTTCAAGCCTTGGAAGAGGGGACCGGGAAGGGGAGGGGGTCCCTCGAAAACTTTGCCAGAAGGGCATTTCCCCCCCGTGTCCAGTTGCCCTCGGTGTTCCCTGACTGGAGAGATTCCTTCTCGCCCTCCCTCCCCAGCGTTCGCCCTCCTCCTCTTCCTCCTCCTCTTCCTCCCCAACCTCCTCCTATATGCCTCGGGTCTCTCTCTCTCTCCCCCCACCCCCATTTTGAGGAGTTCTCTTGCTACTTCTACTAAGAGACTCCATTGGCCGAAGGAGGCGGCAGCGGCGAAGGCTGCACTCTCGGAAATGCCGGCAGTCGGCAGACCCGTCGCGGGCGCCAAAATCCTCGTCTTCCCGCCGTTCTGGCGGCTGGGGGTCGCTTCCCGATCGCCCTTTTAAAACCCCGATGGACAAAAGCGGGGTCATCCCCCGCGGTGCCTGGCTGGCGGGGGAGATGTGCGACCGCAGCCTCTGCCGGCCGGGCTACGTCGGCTCCCTCCTGAACTTGCCCTCAGCCGCCGCCGCCGCCCCCGACGCCTTTTATTTCCCCAGTTTGCGGGCGAATGGAAGCCACCCCCAGCTGGCGGCCTCCTTGCCGGCCGGCCTGCCCTACCCGAGGAGCTCCCTCGCGTGGACGTGCGCCAGCTCCTCCTGCCCAAGCCAGCCGGGCGGCGGCGGCGGCGGCTGCGGGGCCCAGGCTTTGAACAGCCCGTCGCCTCAGCCTCCGGCGCCTTACCTCGCCGCCGGCTCCCTTCCTCTCAGCCTCCATCCCGTCGGCGGCAAGGTCGCCCTGGACGGCCCCCACAAGTACTACGCCCACGACGACACCTCCTCCAGTGCCAAGCCCGAGGAGGACGACGACGACGACGACGAGGAAAGGGAAGAGGAAGCCGGGGGCCGGCAGATCCTCCGGGAAGCTTGGGGCCGGGAGGAACCCGGCGGGGCCGGGACCCCCATGGCGAGGACTACGCTGACGCCGGCCAAAGCCCTCAAGTACGAGGCGAGAAGGAGTTTGCCAGCCGCCGCTCTTTTGGACACGGAGTCGTGTGCGTCGGGCTTGAAGGAGGACCTCAAGCGCGCCGCCGTCAACTTGAACCTGACACTGCCGCCCGCCGCCCTGCCGAGCCTCCGAGCGTCCATGCTGCCAGATGGTAGGCCAGCCCGCTAAGCCAAAACTGATCCTGCTCCGTGCCAAGGCCCTGTGCCTTCCAGGGGCGAGGACGACCCCTACTTCCTCAGGACCCAGGAAGTAAGCCCCGGGATGTGTCCCGGTGGGGTTTACCTCCCAGGAAAGCTCCCCCTTCCTTCTTTCCCCCAACCGGCCTGCCATCAGCCTCGCGACTCCCTTGGGCCTCGCATCAGAAGCGGCCGGGGTGGACCATGGCCACCCGACCGCTGTCTCGTGGGTCTCTTTTGCTGAGAAGAAAGTCCCGCTGCGTTCCGCGGGACTTTCATCCCAGAGGAAGGGTGCTCGGGGTTGCAGCCTAGAATTCAGCTTGTCTGACAATGTGATCCGTGTTGATCTCCGGGGAGGGGGTTCCGAGCTGACTTTCTCGAAGGAAGGAGGCTGCCCTCCTGCCTCTTTGCCCACCGCGGCACCTTCGAGGACTTGCCTGTGGCTCCTTGAAGCCACCGAGAGCAAGGCGAGGCCGGCTATGTTCAAGCTTCTCGGCCACACACCATACAACTCCCGCCCGTGTCGTGTCTGTTGCAGGTTTGCCTTGGTGCCCCACCCAGGGGAGGTCAAGGAAGAAACGGAAGCCTTACACCAAGCAGCAGATCGCCGAGCTGGAGAGCGAGTTCCTCCTCAACGAGTTTATTAATCGCCAGAAGAGGAAAGAGCTGTCCAACAGACTGAACCTGAGCGACCAGCAAGTGAAGATCTGGTTCCAGAACCGGCGCATGAAGAAGAAGCGCGTGGCCATGCGCGAGCAGGCGCTGGCTCTCTACTGAAGGCAGCACCGCCCGGGCGCAGGCGCGCGCCGACGGCAGGGAAGGGGAGAGGAGGGCAGGGCAGGGGAAGGGGAAGGGGAAGGGGAGGGCGCCGCCGCAGCCGCTGCCGCCCTCGGCTCTCCCGGCCTCTTAATCGTGAACTTGCCTCTGGGCCGCAGGGGAACCGGCCAGCGCGCTCCCTTGAACTACGGGGAAATGCACCTCGTCCGCAAGACTGTGTCGCCTATGGCACAAGACTGATGGGAGAGACCCTCAAGCGGTTACGTTGGCAGGTGATCCCCTATTTGCTTCTCCCCCTTCTTTTCAAAGGAAAGGAGGTTCTGTCTCTCTGCCTCTCTCTGTTGGAGTACCTGGGCGGGTAATACAGGAAACATTGACACAAAACTATGGACTCGGGAAGTCCGTTTAAAAAAAAAAAAGTCCACAAATAAAAAAAGTATTTTAAAAAATCACCATCTTACCATCTGTGTGCATGTGTCTGGGTGTGTGTGGTTTAATTTGCCGAACTGCCTTTACTGCAACAAAGGCACCGGCAAGCACTGTTTTCACCTCCTATCGCCGCTTCGCGAGGCAATCGGGAGAGTTCGCCATGTTGCCCTTGGCTTCCGCGTGAGCCAATGCTTTCCCACGCGGGGTGGCTTTTTAGGGGGGGAAGGAGGTTTGATTCCGCTGAGCCGAAAACCCTCGGAAGAGGATGAGCGAGGAAGACGGGGCGTTATTTGTGTGTCTCCAAATACCCGGAGGCAACTGGAGGCCGGAGACCCTCCTGACCCCCAACAGTGTGTGGATTTACACATCCGAAAAATAGTTCTGCTGGAAATCCTCTTTCTCTCCAGTCGTTTGCTCGGAAGTGAGGGGCATCTTTGCGAGTGAGATCCTGTTGCCCAGATCCAGCCCATGTCCCTTGCATAGTTCCCCCCGCCTTACACACTCACACAAACACACACACGTATAAACAGGAAAGGCCTTCTCTTGGAGGCGCAGAAGAAACCATTGGGGCCGCTCCCGACTGCCAAGTCGATCTTTCTAGACTTCTCTGGACGGCAGAGTGGGGCGGGAGGAGGGCGATCGAGGGTCCCGTTTTGCTTGTGGAATCACATTTGGGGCTGTCTTTGACCTCCTTGGACCCACAGTTTTTTCTTTTTGTTTAACCACCGCTTGCCCCTTGTTTCCAAGGCCTTACATAGTATGGGGCTGCGCCCCGGGTCTCGTCCGCGGCCTGTTGTGTGGGAAGGGAAGGAAGGAACCTCTGGCGAGGCCTGAGCGGTGTGTGTTGTGTGATGGACCAGTAAATAAGCTACAAGACCCTCCCCCCGAACTTAACAAACAGCTTTGGCAAGAGGAGAGGGCGATAAACTTTTAAAAAGACACCAAGTGGAAGAGGGTCTTGTGTGTTTCTTCCTCTAAGGAGGAAGCCCTGAGCTCCATGCTTTTTCTCCTTCTCTGCCTCTTTCTGTCTTTCTCCCTCCCCTCTCTTCGGTCCGACCCCCAACCCCATTCAGCCAAACGCGGGGCGCCCCCCCAATCCCCCGTATGCTTGTGTCTGTCAAGGAGGACCGGCCATTTGTCCTCCTGAAAACCAACTCGACCGCTGGTCGTAGTTGCCCTTGGCTCGTTCTCTGCCTCTCGCTCGCTCTCTCGCCCCCTCCCTCTCCCCCCTTCCTTGACTCCCCTTCCAGCCTTCCTTTCGTGTTTCGGTTGACTTTGGCCTTGCCCAAAACCTACACGCAAAATGAAAAGGCCGACGGGGCACAAACGGATCAAGGATGCGACCCAGTTGGGTGCGCGGGTCCCGCGCCCCCCCTCCACGCCCGCGCAGACCCCTGCAGCCTATTTAAGCACCATTAGCCGAGGATCTCGTTGGGAACAAAGATTAGGAACATCATTAGCCTTTGCGCCCGGAAACCTAAGCCTCAAGGTCGGAGTGCCAGCTTACTTTCTGACTCCAGCTGGGCGATCGTGTAAAAGAAGTCTGCTTTGGTTCCCAGGACGGCGAAAAGGGGAATATCTGAGAAACCAACCACTTTGAATTGTAAAAAAAAAAAAAAAAAAATTCACTATGAAGAAACTATTAAGATATGTAATTTGATTGAATTCCTCCTCCCGCCCCCGGATTTCAAAAAAGGTAACTGATCTGGAATTATTATTTTTTCCCCTCGTTTTTTCGATATTTCTCCTCAGCGAAAAGAAAAAAAGAAATCGTCCACAGAATCTCTGGAAAAGAGGAAATTAGAAAGAAAATCATGTACGATCCTTCCATTTGAAGCGCTAATGGGAACATTCGTTTTATTTTACCTTTCAAAATCCTCTAAAGATATTTCTCAAACAAAGTTTCGTGCGTGATATAACCGTAAATATTAGGGTTAGTATCCGTATACTAACTGACACTAACGCAAGTAACAATTCGAGGCATGAAAACAACCTCTGTATTTGAAGCATGAATCGCCAAGTTCATATTAGGCATTCATTCTTTGTTGTCTTAAAAATAAATATCTAACATTTCCTTTACTCTGACCGCAGAAATCTGAATATGACCATTTTAAAAACAAAGGGGGGTAGGAAGAAGGAGGGGGGGAGGAAAGACTGCTTTAAAATCATTTCTTTTTCCTATTGTCTTTATACTAGATATTTCATGACAATTCAAAACAGGAAAGAAGATAGGTATGGAAAGGATGGATATAATTAAACCAGAATTAAGCTGGCCAGTTTCCATTCAATATTATTAATTTTCCTGTTTCACAATAAAAGAGATTTCAGACTTCCAGGCTTCACTCTAAAAGGTGTAATTTAAAGACGAAAAATGTTGTGGAATCTAATAAATAAATGTCGAAAATTTAGATTGGATTTATTAAAACCAATAATGTCGTGAAAATCCGCTGTCTGTCATATTCAGAAAATCTTCTCCGTAACACCTCCCAGTGGCGTATTTGCCAGTCTGGCTAAAAATGAGTAACAAAAGAAGGGGATGGATCGTCTTTCGCCCGCCGTTTTACTCTTGAATTGTATTGACTTTTTGCAAACCTTTGATTCTTGCGTTTTGCAGCATGGCATCCTACCAGATGAAAATGCAGAAATGGCAATGCACTACTGATCAAATTCAGTTACTCTCCAGTTGTGGATTATGGTCGATTTTTATTTATCACTATAAAATATTATTAAAAGTGTATTAGAAGGGCAGGGAGAAGAAAACTTATATCCAATATGTATCTGCGTATAGGTAGTGTATCCACGTATTTTTTTTATTTAAATCAGCGAAATAGATAGCTCCTGGCTGACCTGCCTTCATTTGTTTTTTAAAAAATTGCTGATTCTGAGGTGTAGAGACACACCATACACACAGAGTAGGTGAGCTACTTCACACTATACTTTCTTTTCCCTAGGCGAAGCTACACTCACTGTTTTGCTACCGATTAGGTGGTTCCAGATATCAATGATAACAGCACGTGAAAGATTGGGATAATTTGGCTACAAGTAGATGGATCGATAAGAGAGGGAATATTGGACTCGCTTTTTCCTCCGAAACGTTTCTGGTTGCTTTGTAATTGTGAACAAAGAGTCTTAACGAATGGGTGCCACGCAAACACAAAAATATCTACAGCTCACAGACGTGCATACACGTCTCTACAATCTGCGGGCCTTAGGAATCTACGGACAAAATTTTAGCAAGGATTTTGAACAGATTTATACCCGTTTTAAACATGTTTATTTGGAAGAAAGTCCTTTCACAGCTGGGTTGATTCTCAGGTAAGCCTCGCTATAATCAACGGGGCTTTCTCCAAGGGACATCTGCCCAGGACTGAGGCCTTAATGCCTTAAAGCTTACCCCTGAATTAAAAACCTTCACATTTTCCTTAGTGTCGCCACTCCTGACCTAAAAAGCCCTAAAGATCGTTCGCCTTCCCTGTCATTCCTCTATGATAGCGAAAGAAATTGGGGTGTGCAGACGATCCGCATTCAGTGTCAGACGCATCTCTGAAGTGGCGTGGCTTGGCGTGGCCTTGGGTGGGTATGTCCCCCTGGCTCGCTCGCACCCTCCCCGCAGCCGCACGCCCAAGCATGTTGGTCCGGCCTCATCCGTGATGCACACATGTGCGCCTTGCTCTCCTCCTCTGAGTCAGTCAGTCAGCCTCAGACCCGCATCTCACTGGCGTCCGGGAGCGGTCCTTCGCTCTGATAGGCTGAGCCCCGGCAGCCTCTGCAAATGCCTGGGAGTTTGATAAGGCGAAAGGAACGTCCCCCGGATTCTTCCAAATGGGCGCTTTTGTGTTTCCTAAAAGAGCATAAATAATTAAAGTTTGGCAGGAGGGGGGGGCGAGAGAGAGGGGGGAAGGCTTTCTTGCAGCACTGTAGTGGCAATAAATGAAATGACTCAGAATCGCTTCTCCAGTCAGTTTTTACGAGAGCTGCCAGACAGTGTCTGTTCACGTTCTCCAGATAACTAGGGGCGCCATAACAAAGTTAAGGTCAAGTTAGTGTCTTATCTTGGGTGGCACAAAATTACTGCACCATCTCCAGCCGGACCAGGCACATCTGCTTCCTCCTCTCTCTCTCTCTCTCTCTCCTCCTGTGATTCTCTGCCCCCACCCTCACCCCCGAACGTGATGCGAGTCCTCCTAATTTTCCACGGAAGCTTTCTTTGGGGGAGATGTCACTGGGAGCAGAACACCGGCTGGATCCAAGACGCTGCAGACCTTCCAAGACGCCGAACGGTAAAGTCCCCCGGACTGGGATGGAAAAGATGGGGTGGGCTGGGGTGGAGAGAGTTTCGGGCTGCAAATGGTCGACGGTTCGAAGTTCGAAAAGAGTGGCTAGAAATAGGAGGTCTCTGTCTCAGAGGATGTGCGGATCGATTGAAGGGCTTTAGATTTCTGGCTTGTTCAGGCTATGACTGGTCGGGAGAGTCGAGAACCTCAAACCAATACCTCCCCTCCCTGCGCGTTCGCCCCAGGTTCGCCTCTGTTGGCCGTGGAAACCCTCCCAGCTGTGCTTTGTTTAACTCGGCATTTCCAGAGTGGCAGAGATCTTTCGGGAGAATTAGAGGAAGGGTTTCCTTTCCTCATATTAAGAAATGGTGGTCGGGTGTCCTTGAACTTGAAATGGTGGAACCTAGTCGAGTCTTGCTAATATGCCGTTGATGCCAAGGGTTCTGCAGTCGTGGTTAGCTGTTTGTTGGTTTTCCTGTGATGTGGTTCTATTTGGGCTTGGGTGCGAGTGGTGAGAAGGGAGGAAGCATCGCATTGGGATTGTCTGTACCGAGGTCCTTACGGGCTTGGGGTAGAGAAGCCTGGGCGGGGTTGGAGAGATATCATCTAGACGAAGGTCTTCTCTTGTTCCATTGCGAAAGAAGACACAGGAGCCATTTTAGCTGCGCAGTCAACGTTTGGGTGGGAAGGAGGGAGGGAGGGAGGGAGGGGGAGTGCATCCATTGCAGCAAAAGCAGAAGCGCAGAAACCGACGATGCGCATTCAGACGAAAGGGGGTGACACACTACATCTCTGTTCTGTGGGTCCGGGTGCCTCTAGCCATGATCGGATCTGGTGCATTTGTTTAATGGGTGCTGGTGGGCTAACGTGGATGGCGCCATCCGAGCGAGCGAGCGAGCGAGGCAAACATGGGCCAGACAGACTCTTGGTTGGAGAAGTGAATTGTATTGGGGGCTATGGTCTTTCCTCCCCTTTCATTAACCTGTCCTCCTTTTTTTTCGAAATACAGAAAAAGCGGTTCAGATTTTGAGGCTGGTTTGGCTAGACATGTAACTGATTCAGATTTTTGGCTTATTCAAGCAATGACTGATCATTTTGTGATCAACAACAGGATATTGTTTCTGCTGCGTTCTTAGAATTGGGCGCAAAAGGCGCATAACGCGTTAGTCACTGCAGATGGTGCATTCCCCCCCCCCCACTCCAAACTGCATACACTGTATTGGGATATAACTTGATTTATCCAAACCAGGAAACAATCCCGTGTATTCCTACACTGCTATTAATCATATAACGTGATGTACTCTAATATGATCTTACTCTCTCGTTCTCCTTCCTTTTCCTGTGTGTGTTGGTGTTGCACAGACAATCTGTACAATTACGCCCACCTTTAGCAGGCTGTAAAGGCTACCAACCAAATTCAGTAAGATCTTCAAAGCATTTTAGCTGTCTGAGTGGAACGGGATTTGTTTTAACCCGCAGTCACGGCCGGAAAGGATTTGTCGTCAAGGACGTTTCAAGGTTGCGCGGCGAACCTTCTGCTTTCTTTTATTTCTTCTTGCTTGAAAGTCATATATGGGGCCTTGAGGACTAATTTTTATCTCTTTTTCATTTCTCCTGCTCTCCTCCTACCCTGCAGGAGCGGAATTGTTAATAAATTCAGATAAATAGGAATTCCGGTTTTCTACAAGTAATCAGGGCGACAACAATTAGATGTCTTATTTCTCTTAATTCATTAGCAGTATCCTGGAAAAGGGTCGGGTGAGGAAACTTGTACATTTGCAGGATGTTGCTTGAGAAAAAGCTCGCGTTTGGGGCAGAGCGTGTTTCGTTCGGGCTGAGAAGCCGAGGGCGTTGGGTTTAAACTTGACATTGTACTACAAAAGAGAGAAGGGATCGGCCTTCTAGAGATGTTTGGACGTGCTACCTGTTGTCAGAAGGAATTTCTCTTTTCTGATGGGGTGCTTCGGCGTGTGTGTTTGGGTGTATTTATTTTTTTCTGCTTTATTCCGTCCGCTTAGAAAGTGTAGCTGCGGAAGAAGCGTGTGGGGTGGGGAGAGGAATTGAGAAGGAGAAGAAGCCATTGCAAATGCACCGGAGGGAGAGAGACAGAGAGATACTCTGTGGCTTTCTGCTCGGAATGGAGAAAAAAAATGTTCCCCTCCCACTTCAAATATGGGGTCTTTCTGCCCTCTGTCTCCTTCAAATGACATTGATGATCTCTGGCGCTTCAGCTATGGAGTGTACGTATTGATCGGATCTTCGGCTTTCAGAAACGAATCGCTTTGCTGTGGATTAATTCGCCTCATCCTAAGATGTGTGATGTAGCCCCATGTTTTGCGCCTCCCAATTTTTCCACGTAGGGGGGCTCCACTTGGTGGAAAGGAGAAGTGATCCACAGACGCCGGATCCAGTCCTCTTTCCCTCTCTTTCTCTCTCTCTCTGTTTGTCACACAGCCGATCCAGGCTAGTGTTTGGGAATCTAGGAAAGAAAGGGAGGGAAAACAGGAGGGCAACCACACCAGAGAGTTTTGGGCTGGAGAAGCAGATGTTAAGAACAAAACAGGGGGAACCTAGAATCTGATGGAAGCAAAAGATGCGGGAGACGCAGGGAAGAGCCCTCTTTTTGCTCCAGGATTCGCGGTGGTCAAGTCACGGTGTGTGCGAGAGAAAGAGAGAGAGGGGAAGAGAGAGAGCGAGAATGGGGCTGCTACGGTGGTGGAGGAGGTGGGGAGAGTGCAGCAGTAAGCCCGTTCATGTGGTGTCTAGTAAGAAGGAAAGATGCCTTAATTATGGGAAATATTGGAAGGGAGCTTGAGGAATGGGGAGAGGAAAGAACGCTGCTCCCTGTCACCTTCTCGGCCTTTAAGATTTGCCGATTGCATTTCCGGCCAATGCTGGCTTTTGAAAAGAGGGAGGGAGAGACAGAGAACATGTACGTACACAGAGACAGACAACCTATTCCTACTTGTGTCTTGAACGAAGGCATGGTGGCACAGTCTTCGTGCCCTTCCTCTCTCTTTTGGCCTCTCTCTTTCCCGGCGTGTGGTGGCGTGGGTGTCCTTGGGCGATTCCTGCCGGCACCTCGTTTTCTTTTTCACCAGCAGCGTGCCTCAGAGGGCACCTGGGCAGAGATGGGATGCCCAGGTGATTCGCTGCCCTACCTTTAGCTCTTCCTCTCTCCTGGGTTGGGAAAGGGAGGTGGGAAGAGGTGGGGGGAGAGAAAGGAAGAGGAGGGGTGAGGAGGACGACGGGGGTGGGGTGGGGTGGAGGGAAGAGCTGGAAATGGTCCTATTTGTCCAAACGTGTGTGCCTGCGGGGTGGGTCGGGGGGTGGGCAGGCGAGCGAGTTCGGAAGGGCTCTGGGAGAGAACCTTTGGCGGAGGCGGGCGGGCGGCAGGGTGGGAGAGGCGCGGGCGGGGGGGGGGTGCCGATATAGATATAAGGACATTTCTCCATCGCCTTCGTCACGTGACATAATTACCACTCGAATCAATCAAGACGAATTGCACGTCAGCAGCGCACGGTGGGATTCCCCCCCCCCTTCTGCCGCCCCTGCTTCTTCTGCTTCTTCTCCTCCTCCTCCTTCTCCTTCTTCTGCGGGGCTGCTCCCGCTGCCGCCCTCTCTCTCTCCGGGGGCAGATAGATGGGGCTCCTTCGCGAGCTCCCGGGCGCCTGCCTCCGTCGCTGCGCCTGCGGCTGCTGCTCCTTGCTCGCGATCGCCCAAAGGCGGCAAACGGAGGAGGAGGAGGAGGGGGAGGAAGAAGAGGAAGAGGAGGAGGAGGAGGAGGAGAAGACATGAGCGACTTTGACGACTGCGGCAGCCACGGGGCCTCCAGCATGTACCTCCCCGGGTGTGCCGCCGCCGCCGCCGCGGCCGCCGCCTATTACGTGTCTCCCTCGGATTTCTCCAGCAAGCCCCCGTTCCTGTCCCAGTCGCCTTCCTGTCAAATGGCTTTCCCGTACGCCTCCAATCTGCCTCCCCATGTGCAACCGGTGCGCGAAGTTGCGGCGGCGTTCAGGGACTACGCGGGCGGCGGCGGCGCTGGAGGCGGCGGCGGCGGCGGCGGCGGCAGCGGAGGCGCTGGAGGGGGCGGCGGCGGCGCTGGAGGCGGCCCGGGTGGCGTGGGGGGCAGCGGCGGCGGCGGCGGCGGCGGCAAGTGGCCCTACCGGGGCTCTTACGGGCCCAGCAGTTACTACGAGGAGGTCATACACGGCAGGGACTTTCTGCCGCCGGTCAGCCGGAGGATGGACGTGCTTTTCAAAACGGACCCTGTGTGCGGCGCCCACCACCATCACCACCACCACGCCGCCGCCGCCGCCGCTGCTGCCGCCGCCGCCGCCGCCGCCGCCAGCAACTTCTACAGCGCCGTGGGCAGGAACGGGATCCTCCCTCAGGGCTTCGACCAGTTTTACGAGGCGGCCCAGGGCGGCACCCCCTACCCGGAGCAACCGGAGCCCCTCGAGGGCGACAAGAAGGGCGACCCCAAGGCCCCGAGCGGCCACCCTTGCGGCAAAACCTCCTCGCCCCTTCCGAGCCAGGAGAAGAAAGTGACAAGCGAGGGCGGCGGCGTGGAGTCGCCTTCGGGGGAGGCCGGGCCGGAGAAGAAGACTCACAGTTCAGGTAAGGAGAAGGAGGAGGAAGAGGAGGAGGAGAAAAGGGGGCAGCCCCGGGGGCCTTGGGCGCTGTCGCTGGTTTGGGCCGTCTTCGGGTTTGTTTTTTAAAAGGGAGAGGGCGAAGCCAAAAATTGAGTAGGGGGGAGGGTGACGAGGGGAGGGGAGGAGAGGGAAAGAGAATGCACAAGGCCACCACTTTGTCAAGCCCCAGTACTTTGTTTTTTTACGTGCGATTTTATAAGCATCCACAGGGCTTTTATATATCCTATAAGGTTTCCTTTACCGTTGTAAAGCGTGTTTACGATAGGAAACCCGTTGAGACGGGCTTAAAGGTATGCTTGGAGGAGGATGTTAATTGGGACGGAGTTGTGGATTGGGAGGCGGGGAGTTTGGCCGTGTGGCCGGGCAGCCCTTCCAAGCCATGAAATGATCATGATGGTGATGGTGGCAGTGATAATGATGGCGCTGATGAACATGATGACAACGATAGCCGTCAAATAAATTCTTTCATTTGTTATAAATGGGGTTCCTGTCCTACTGGCTTTAAGGCTGTCTTTGGAGAGAGAAGGAAGGTTTCTTTCCCGAGCCATTTGACTGCAAAATGGAGGTCCCCAGAATGGAATCAGGCGTGTTAATCGGAGTTAAGTTTTAAACTATTCCGAATACTTTCATCTGGATACTGGACAGAGCGGGACTGTTTCTTCTCCTTCCTCCCACCCTTAATTTCTTTTATTTTTGTCTCTTCCCAAATCACTTTACCAAAGTTTTTTTTTCTATTGAGGCCGAGACTCCACAGATGTTCTCAGAAATTTAGGGAAGGAGTCCTTTTGCCCTGGGAGGGACAGAGGTTGTCTCAAGTCCATGTTCTTGTGCGTAGTCGTTTTTGAAACGTGTGTGAACGGGGCAACTGGCTTCACTTTCGTTCTTTCTTTTTTCTTTTTCCCTTCTCCCAACCTCCCGAATTTCCAGCTCTACCCCAGCGATCTCGGAAAAAGAGATGCCCTTATACCAAGTACCAGATCAGAGAACTGGAACGAGAGTTTTTCTTCAACGTGTACATCAATAAGGAGAAAAGACTCCAGTTGTCTAGAATGCTGAACCTCACGGATCGACAAGTTAAAATATGGTTCCAAAATCGAAGGATGAAAGAAAAGAAACTGAACAGGGATCGACTGCAATATTTCACGGGGAATCCCTTGTTTTGAGGGGGACCAAAGGGGACGGGGTGGGAAAGAAAGGGAAGATCTCCCTCTCGGCCCAGCCTGGCATCCCAGCGCAAACGTCAGGAGGTTTACAGGACATCCACCCTGCGGACATCCCACCCTTTCCATGGTTTTCATGGGCAGCGACTCTTGGCTCTTCCCAACAGCCCTTGCCTGCTATCCAGGAGATCTCGGGGGTTTGGTGGCGGAGCAGAATTCCCCCCACAAGGGGAAACGGGGTAAATCCAACACTCCCTTCTAATGTTGTCGTGTGTGCTATTTTTATTTTCCTTTAAACTGAACAACCCCCCCTGGTTTTTCTTCTTCCTCCCATATCTTCATGCTTGAGAAAAAGTGGGTCTGAAATGTATCGGGTTTGTATAAAAAAAAGGGCACCACCAGGCGACCGTGGTAACCCTTGTATCTTTTCTCTCTGTTGGCTTTGAGAAGAGAGTATTCCTCTCTCCCATTTGTTTCCTGGGTTGGTGATGGTGGTGGTGGTAGAGAAACGGCGGTAATGTACACTGGAGATATATCTATACGTCGCTACAGATATATCTCAGGTTTCTGTGGCCATTATAAAAAGCATGGGACTCTGTCTTGTTCACGTGAATAAATGGATGGTAGTAAAGATGGAAGCTGTTATCTTTCATGTGCGTTATCTGCAGTGCCATCCCTCAAGGACCTCAGTCCTGTCCCTGCTGGTGCCTGGGTGGAATGGACTCATAGGGAAGAGTGTAGCCCGGCCTCCCCCTCCCGTTATCCCCTCCACACCTTTCCCAAGACAAACCCGTTATTCCTTATTCCTTAATTCGAAAAACCCTTACAGAGGAACCAGCTCCACCCTGCAGTTCCAGCCAGGTGGCGTTTTTTGGGCAGATTCAACATGGCTGCCTGGAGACCACCAATACTGACGATAGAGAGAGGGCAGGAGGCTCCCCATGCTCCATTTAAAAGGGAAGAGCGGCACCTTTCAGAAATGGGACACCTTTACGTCCCACTGTCAACCCGGGGCTTAAGCCTGTGCGTAAATCCCTCCCATCGCAGCCCATGCGAAAAGTGTTTGACTTGGCTAGGGTAGGGCTTATAAAAGCAATATTCTGAATCGAACCAACCAGAAGATTTAGGAGAAAGAAATCCCAGTCTAGTCTAAAGTATGATTGAGCAGGGACAGACGACCACCCGAGGATTTCTTCTAGTTCCTAAATGATAAAACTTCGGACTCCAAAACTTATTTGGGGCACGTGGGCGGAACCAAAGTAAGGAGAGCCAATGTTGCACAAGACATCCCTTCTTCTTCCGTATGATATAACTAAACACGCCAACGGAAGAACGACTAATTATCCACTGGGTTACTTTTTCCCCCCTACAGGAATTTGGTAGAGATCCTTCTCTCCATTTTATGTTGTGTGCTGTTTACAAAACCTTGAACTGTCTAGACAACACCATAAAAGCTCAGGGTCTAAACAGCTTAATTGGTTTATATTGTACACCTTCTGGTGGGCCAAAAAGAGATTTCCGCAATGTGCCATAAAGAGGACGAGTGAGAAAAGAATTTGGCTTTTTAAAAAAACGGGGGAGGGGAGAAGAGACGAAAACATCGAGGAAGACGAAATCGCTCTCGTTCTCTTTGCTTCCATTAAAGGTCAAAGTGGAGAAATAAAATGAAGGGGTAAACGTACAAAATAATCCCAAAACCAGGGGATTGTAGGTAACTAGGGACAAAAATTAAAAATTGAAACTCTTGAGGAAGAAAAACCTAAGGGTATGCCTTTGAACTTCCAAGATGTCAAGGTCATCACCTTTAACCTTTCTGAATAATTAGCAGCCTTAAAGTTTCCTCTCTTATTTTTGACCACCACCTACTCTCTGGGCTCCTTTCCCCCCTTTTTCTCGCTTCCCGTCTCCCCCTCCCCTCCTTGCCTAACACACTCACGCACGCACACACACTCGCACACACACAGAAACACGCTTCTTGCTGCATAGCGATTCACACCAGCGAACCCAGTCACACCCTTCCAACTCTTCGGCTTCTATCAGGAAACCTTTCCTTTGACTAATCGCTTGCCTAGGACGATACTCAGGGAACATTTTCTCTGTTTATTTCCTGGGACGCCGTTTCTAATTCCTTTAAACACATACATACACAAGCATAATTTCCCTGGTTTTGAAACACCCTCGTTATGGCGATGATGATCACCGACACTGTGGCTAATTATCTTTTTCTCTCCTAAAGAAAGTAAAAAATTCGATTCTTTCCAAAGCACCCATCGCAAACATTCTTTGCTATCCATTTTGGCAGCTAATTGCAAGAATCTGGGCTCTGAAGTGTAAAGAACATTTAAGGAATAAATAATAGGGCAGAAGGAATAGACGCAACGGGCTCCAGCGAAATGAATGAGAATTCATTCATGAATTTCTTGGAGATATGGATTGCTTTTTTTTTTTTTTAAAGGAGGCAACTATAAGACTTTGGTGTTTCCACTGATTATGATTTTCGAACAGCGACGTCTGTGCTGAGTAGGAAGTACACAGAATACAAGCTCTTTTCATAGGTTATCTGTGGGGAAAATCTTCTTTATATTAGACAAACGATACCAAACTTCTTTTTTTTACCTGGGTAAAAATAGGAGTAATTTCCCTACCAGACACCTGAAGCGTTGATAGGTTTTATCTATCAATATTACATATATCTTCCACTCAGGAAAACACCCGAAGTATTCATATAAAAACAAAACAAAACAGAATAACTCTAAATTGTCCAGCTACAAGTACGTCTGTTTTTAAAATAATTATTTCTGTATTGTTAAACTCTTTCTTAAGAACTGAAAAATATATCATACATAGGTGAAAAAAGTGGATAGGAAATGAAAACAATAATAATGATCAGCATCATCTTAGGAAGAAATTTCTTCGTGTTGTTTTGCTAAATTCCACAAGAGGGCGCGCTCATATTCCGGAATGCATAATTGTCCTGATGTTCAAGTGTATTCTGCCCCCGCCCCCAATAATCCTGCAACTAATAAAATATCTAATATATAAGCAACTATAAGATTTCAGGGCTCTGGAAATGAGAAAATAGAGCATAAACAAGATTTATTAAGCAAGTAACTCATAACTACGACACGAACAAGACGTATTTCATTAAAAATATTTGGGGCCATAATCTTTTACAATTTGAGGCATAGGACTATTTCCCCTCGCCAGCTCCTCGTTTTAAGGAAGGGGGTAGTTTATCTCCTGAATTTTCTCAACAAAATCAAATACTAATTGTTTCTTCTAAAGTGCAAACCCAACATCCAAAGAATACCAATGCCAGCGGCGACGCTTGAGGACGAGGCTTTCCATGAGAAGACGGAGGAAAGCAAATCATACAGTTGTAGAAAATATATTCAGAGTTTTAGAAAATAATTTATAGGGACATGGGTTCCGGAGGTTTTCTTGAAAGTGCCTTTTGTCCAAATAAATAAATAATGGTGCTATCTATAAGAGAAAAGAGCAGGTCTTTTAAAAATAATAATAATAATAGTAATAGTAATAATAATAGTAATAATAATAATAATAACAATAATAAATGTCATGTAGTCACCTTGACCCGTTATTGAAAATCTAAATTTTATCCCCTCGCAGAACACAAAGGGAAGGATGTTTTCCATCGAGATCTAAAAATATTTAAAAAAAGAAGAAGAAGAAGAAGAAGAAGACGAAGAATTTCACTCCGAAATTTTCTGGTGATTTGGCAAATCTTGATCTTCTCCAAAAACGCACTTTTCTGGCAGAAAAGACCAAAGATCTTAAAGCGGACTTTCTCCACCTTTCTCCGCTGCGGAATAACCGCTACGGACGAGGAGCCAGTCCGACAAACCAGATACATTCAAAGTCATCCTTGGGAAAGGAGCTCCCCGCTCTTTGTTTTTTAGAGGATTCTTTCGGTCTGTTTTTGTTTGTAGAAGTTCATTGTTACCCAGTTACCTAGAACAGTTCTATCCGCCCGAAATAAATAGTAGGAGACACAAATACAGATTCAGAGTCTTTAAATGATCATTTTGACAATTGAAACCCAGAATAAACGGGACGCTATCATATAATAAAATTTATTTTGAGAAAGAATAGAAGATAGAGCAAAATGTTTGGTTCTGCGCCCCCCCCCATTTAAAATCGACGCAGGTCATGTAAAACAAGGCAGGATGATGGACCCTCTCTCTTCCCGTTATTTGAAGGCCTTGTTCAAAGAAACCCAATCCTGTGCTCGGAGCGATATGCATGTTATGGATGTATAGATACAGATATACGCTATTGATTAAATTAGTCAAAGATTTAAGAAGTTAGCTGTGTCCTTTTTGGAACATTAAGGCATGTGTGATGGTTGTGCGGATCCGGATTATTTCTTTGTTACCCTCAACATGGCTCAAAATTTATTTTCCGTTGGTGAATTTTGAAATGGCCTGGAAAATGCCCCTGTTTCTCTGTGTTTCTGTCTCTCGATATGTCCGTCTCAAGGAGGCTATCCTTTAAGGATGTTTAAGCTGTGTTTAGGTTTGCCTAAAAATCAACCGCGACCTTGGTATTTTTAATAAGGGCTACCTAAGTTTAGGAGGCGACCCCAGCCTATTCTCTCTCTCTCTCTGTCTCTGTCACTGGAATTACTGAGGAACTGAAAGATACGCGCTATGGAAAGCGCTAACCTGGCCGGGCCCAGTAAAGAGCCCAAACCTGTTTAAGGGGTGTCGTTTATGAAAATTGAACTGGTTGCTTCCATAAACAGAAGACTCCTGATAAACAAAGGGCAAAAGGGGAACCGCCATAGGGAATTTTGTTTACCGCATGTGTTTTATGGATTCCTACCA
Organism: Cyclura pinguis; assembly: GCA_030412105.1. Lineage (NCBI taxonomy): Eukaryota > Metazoa > Chordata > Lepidosauria > Squamata > Iguanidae > Cyclura > Cyclura pinguis. The sequence goes on along the minus strand of CM059599.1, from coordinate 219,744,894 downwards.
AATACAGAAATAACTGAGCAGCGAGGTGGGAGGGGGAATTCCTCAATTGAATTATCCTACAGACATTATCGAGTAAATACAGATAACAATAATGAAGTCAAGGCGACGGTAATGTCAGGGGCTAGGATATTAGAACTGATATCTCCTTCCTCCCCACCTTTTCGCATCCCTTTTAATCCGAATATTTTTGGGCACTGCAGTGTGAGGCTCAGAAAGCAGAAAGGTGGAATTATTCTGGTATTAAAGGAAGGAAAAGTCAGCTTTCTACAGCATGGCGTTCCTTACTTAATTAAAAAAGGCTCCCCTTCCAACACCCCGGCGCTTATAGAGGGAGGATATGAAATGAAGGAGGTTTTTGTTTATACGTGCCTTTTCCGAGATAAAATGCTCAAGTGAACGGACAAAGGCGGCTGGTTATAAACCTTTCCCGCCTGTTTGTCTATTTCTCAAAAAAGGTCAGCAGTCCCAACAATATTTGGGGAACAGATTTTCACCTTGATCCAATTTACTACGGACCAATTTACACATTTGCATGTCTCCCACGTTGGGGCTGTCTTTTCTCTCCCCCTATGTCAATAAGCAACTGAAAATAAAACCTATTGCAGTAAAAATAGTAAAAGGTGGGATGAATATCTTTTGATATAGAAAAAAAGGGGGGGAGGAGAGGAAGAAGGAAAAAAGAAATCCTCCAGTAACAAAGTGTGGGTTAAAGCTGAAGGATTAAAATTAAGGTTCAAACTAACGGCTTTCTGTGCCAGGTTTTATTTTCTATTATTTATTAAGACAGAAAAGGGTGATGTCAACATATATTTTACTGCAAATAGTAATCGAGTTATAAATGGAGCTTTTTGGGGGGTTTCACCCCGTTAGCGAAAAAATATGGGACAGTAAAGAGGAAAACCTTTGCCGTAATGTAGATTGTATATCTCATTTATGGCACAATATTGATTTATTTATTAATGTTAATTACTACAATTCCATCTTAAATATGATTTAAGGTCGAAGTGGCTTTAAAACACACAAGGTCTAAGTAACCCACTTTCCCAAAGAGATGTGTTTATTCACCTTCTAGCCGTGTCACACAAATTCCCAAATTCGGTTCTCATTTCCTCAGACCCCCCTCTCCCACCCTGGGCGCCCTTCTTTTTGCAAAAAGTCATGCCTCCTGCTCAGATATATATATCCCGCTGATTTTATTTATTTTTATTTATTTTTATATATATATATATATATATATATATATATATATATATATATGATATCTGTGGGTGGATGGTAGTGACGGGTTGGGATCGATGAGGTTTCTTAGGAACTGGGCTGCCTTTGCCCCTACCCACGTTTGTCTATAACAAAATAATGGGAGATTATAGACGGAATTAATATCTGCCACCTCATATCTAGGGAAACATCCTATGGATAAAAAGGAGGGGGCTTAGGGACGGCTTCCGAGGCAGTTCATTAAACAATGCCAGACCCCCGAGGATGCAAAACAGGGGAAAACCCCGGCTCACTCTTTCCCAATGTTACACATGGGCGACAGGCACCAATAAAATAAAATAAAATAAACCCAGAAGAATGTGACTACTGGGATATTTCTAGGACACTTCTGCTCAGTGTAAATAAGGATTAGGCAAGACCAGGGGATGGGAAATGGAATCCCTGATTAGATTTCACGGTGAAAGTCTTAAAGTGCAGACCAGGGAAGCGGCGGCGGCGGGGGTGGGGAAACACTCGGGTAGTATTGGGGTTGCTTTAAACTCGGTGGGTCGTCTGGCGTCTTGTTTAGAGGGGAGAGGGGGAAAAAGAGCGGGGGGAGAGAAGGGAAATTGCTGGCCAAGGCATAAAGAGCCGGCCCCCAATGCAGGAGCATCATGACCTCCACTTTTGTTTCTCGCCCAGCTCAGACAAAATCTTAGCAATGGCTCTGATAATGATCTTAAATGGAGGGCGGGGGTGGAGAGGAGGGGAGGAAAATCCCCCCCTCTCCCTACACCCCCCCTTCATACCGGGTCCTAACTTCATCACCACCCCGACCCATCTCCCCCTTCCCTCCTGTAGCGCGGCGCCTTTATTTAGACGCCTACCCCCAGTGCAAGGGCAAAGAGAAACAGGGTTCAAAAACAAAAATCGAGGGGCGAGGAAGGGTGCTGATGTTGGGAAACGTTGCCAAAGGAAGGTTGAAATTCTCCGGCCGGTCCCGATGTTGGAAAGCCCTCCCGCCGTAAAAGCCAGCCTCGCTTAACCTGACAATGATGTTGTATTTGAACAGCTGCGATCCGCTTTTAAAAGGTCTGTCTCATTGCCACAGTGAAATTCTTTTAAAAATAAAAAAATAAAAAATCGGGGGATATTTTCAGCAAAAGAGTATGAGAATCAGTTCTCTCTCTTATTTTTTCTTTACAAAAAAGGGGGCAACCACCCCCTGCCCCATGTGCTAAAGATATGGTGTAAGACTGGAGAGAAGCGAGCTCAGGATGAGATAAGAAGCCAGAAAGACAGGAGAAGGGGGGCATTTAAAACGCCCTTTAAGAAGGATTTGTTTTCCTTTCCCTGAGGTTTTATTTTAAAGGGGAGAAGGAGGAAGTGAGCGGGGGTGAACTGATAGGGAAGAACCCAAGGGCCTAGGTAAACAGCTGGACCCAGAGCACCCTTTAACCATGGCGGGGGCGCTTGGATGTTTTTAAAATAAAAGAAATTCCAAAGAAAGAAAAGAAAAGTAAATGATGACAAAATGAAGGAACAGAGGGAGAAAATCTTGATTTTTGATTTAAAATACACACACGAAGCAGTCACTTCACGATCATGTGTTCTGTTGCGTTTTAGCAGAAGTTCGTGCTCATCAAAGTAAACACAAAATAGAAAGACAAAATTCTTAACTGAGGATACACATACCCACACACTGAAACTCTCGAAATTCCCGTATAGGCAGTGGACTCGTTTTGCCAACCGGAGAGTATTACATCCAGTTATTTCGCTTTTTCTGTATAAAATTCAGTCATGAGTTGTTGTAGGAAAACTATACACGGTGTTATGTATGAATCCAGTTGTGTGGCTGATCAAAAGTTCAGCGTTATCACTTCTAAGGGAGGTTTACCAGATATCGTCTTCTGTTTTCATAGGTAAAGAGGTATTTAACCCCTACAGATATGGTAAGAGAAAGGATTGCTGAAATTTATAAAATAAATAAGATCAATAAATTGGGAAATCTAGTACAACTGTAAAACTAAACCCATGACAAAAGTCTAGCTTTTAATATTTGACGATTTGTATTAAAACAAAAATTGACCTTCTTGGTTAGTAGTGAAGAGGAAAAATCAATAATATAATTTTCAATAATTCATAACGCGAACACCATTATGCTAAATCTTAACTATTAATCTTATCCTTTACAAAGTCTCGATTGATTTGTTCATAAAATATCTTCCCTGTGTGTGGCAACAGAGGGTATAACTCTTGAAAAAGCTTCAGAAGCAAGAAAATTACCAAGTGGCCCAAGAATGTAGATGAGAATTTTATTGATCGCCCTGATTCTTCTTAATCTGTATTAATAAATTCCACAACCTTTTGTACCTTGCACTTGTCAGGAACCAATGCTTTTACAAAATCCATAAAAGGAAAACATTATATTCCACCACCACCCCCTTTGTATCCTCCCCAAATTATGAGTCTTTCGGAGATCACCTACACGCCCGAAACAATCAGCTGTCCCTCTCTTAAAGAGAAAGAGGGGGAACCCCATAATTTGGAGTGGGAAGACTGTTAGTGGATGTTGCTTCTTTTAAAAAGGAGTTTCTGATTATGAAGCGAAAGAAGGAAGTGTGTGTGGCGAGGGGAGGGTTTGTTGGAAGGATCCATTTTCCTGGACGGTTCTTTTGAGGACACTGTTGGTGCCTGTTAAAGAAACTGGAGAGTATGTTGGCCGATTAGGCGGCTGTAGGGAGACGCACACTAGGTTAATACGAGGATGGCATCATCATTACTACTACTACTACTACTACTACTACTACTACTACTATTGTTATTATTATTGTTGTTATTATTATTAAAGTGAGGTAGCCCATCTTTTCCAAGGATCCCCCTTTCCTTCCTCCTGTCTCCCCACCACCACTCCACGCTTCGCCTTTTCCCCTCTGCTGAACCTAAGGAAGGATTTTGCTGAAGTACCTGTCTCAGTATTTTTGGAGCCAGAAACGGCAGGGAGTGACTTCCTCGGGATCAGGCTGAATTCGGACAGTGACTTGCTTAGGAGTTTGGTTTGCTTTTTCAGAGAAAGAAAGAAAGAAAGAGAGAGAAAGAGAGAGTTGCAAGGAAGGTGTGTGGGGGAGTTCTTGAGCGGGGGGGGGGAGTTAGGTCCCTTTCACGCATATCCTCGTTTTAAATCAGCGCAGTGCGCCAGGGACGGCTTTTGCAAGGAGGGGGAGGATGAAGCATGGCGCTGCGGGGGGGGGGGGGGGAGAGGAAAGGTTGCTGCTGCTGCTGCTGCTGCTGCTGCTGCTGCTGCTGCTGCTGCTGCTGTTGCTGCCGCCGCCGCCGCCGCCTCTGGAGGAGGAGGAGGAGGAGGAGGAGGAGGAGGAGGACCGGGGGCGCGCGGCGCTTCCGCTCGGACGTTCTAGGTGTCGCTGTTGACCACCTTTGCGCCGCAGCCCGGAGTGTCCCGGGGAGCACGTGACCGGCGGGGAGGTAGCGGCTCAAGGCCATTTTCAAATCTCATTGGTTTAGCAGTCATGTGGTTGTGCAGAGGCATCCACAATTACACAGGGAATGTTTTCGTAGAGATGTCAGCCTACAAAGGACACAATCTCTCTTCTTCAAATTCCTCCCCAAAATGTCCTTTCCCAACAGCTCTCCTGCCGCTAATACTTTTTTAGTCGATTCCTTGATCAGTGCCTGCAGGAGCGATAGCTTTTATTCCAACAGCGCCAGCATGTACATGCCACCTAGCACAGACATTGGGACTTATGGGATGCAAACCTGTGGACTTCTACCGTCTCTGGCAAAGAGAGAAGTCAATCATCAAAATATGGGTATGAATGTCCATCCATATATACCTCAAGTAGACAATTGGACAGATCCAAACAGGTCCTGCCGAATAGAGCAACCTGTTACTCAGCAGGTACCCGCTTGCTCCTTTACGACAAATATTAAGGAAGAAACCAATTGCTGCATGTATTCTGACAAGAGGTCCAAGCTGGTGTCCAATTCCGACGTCCCTTCGTACCAGAGGCTGGTCTCTGACTCGTGTCCCATTGAAAACCCCGAGGTTCCCGTCCCAGGATACTTCAGGCTGAGCCAGACCTACGCCACGGGGAAAGCCCAAGAGTACAATAACAGCCCTGAGACGAGCTCAACTGTCATGTTGCAGTTGAACCCTCGCGGCGCTTCCAAACCGCAGATAGCCTCGCAACTCCCGATGGAGAAGAAAATGAATGAAAATCCCAACAGCAGCAGCAGCAGCAGCACCAACAGCAGCACCAACAGCACCAACAGCACCACCAGCAGCAGCACCAGCACCCACCACCACCACCACCACCACCATTCAGACAACTCCGCCAAAGTCGCCCAAGTGGAAAGTCCCGAGCCCAAGTCCACGCTGCAGGACGACAGGAGCTGCCTGGCCGAAGCCTCCGTGTCCAGCCCGGAAGCCCAGGAGAAAGAAAGCAAAGGTCGGTATGATTAGGAAGCTGGGTGATCCTAACGGTGATGGCAGCCTCTCGGGGGCACCAAGTTTCGCAGACCCCAGGGACCAACGCCTGGGCGCAGCAGCCATTAAGGGTGCAGCAGAAATCTCCTATTCCCCCCTCCGTCTCTCCCCCCCTCTTTTTCCTCTTTCTTTCCCTCTCTTTTGGTGCTGCAGGTGCCAGGCTCTCTGAAGCTTTCGGGGGCAGGCTGGAGGGGTGCAGGGTGTGCGAAAAGGGGGCGGCTATGGCACGACGTTTCTCACAGGCACCCTTTCACCCCCTATTTGGAGTCTCCCAGGAGTGGTTGCAGGCACCCCCTTTCCCCCTTGCCGGGATGCTGCATAAGACGACCCAAGGAGCACCTTCTAATGGCTTTTCCTTTCTCAGGGAGAGATGGCTAAATTCCAGCCAGTTCTCCTTCCCTTTGGCCAGACTGGGATCACATATTTCCGGTGGGATCCTGTCTGTGTCTAACTGCGTTGATGGCTAAAGACCTTGTTCCAAACAAGGGTCACCCCCCACTTTCCCCCTAAAAACTGAGGTGCCGCAGAGCTATACAAAGTTTGAAGGGGATGGACAATAAAGAACGGCCCTTTCTTTCCTAGTCCACGAGATCTAAATTTAGGTAACCTAAATTGGGTCTCTCAAGGTTTGGTATGATCTGGAGGCTGCTATTCAGTCACCAAAGGTGGGGTGCCTGTTTATCTCATTGTCCTTTAAAAAGGGTGGGGGTCTACAAGCTTTGAAGGGGGATAAGATGGTGGAATAGCAAAAACAAAAACGGAAAATGCCTTCAGTAAAAATTAATTTTGCAAGCCCTGCGGTGCATTTGGCCTTAATTATATACATATTAAGGGCAGAATATACATATTAAGGGCAGAGGAATAGCAGGCAATTGCAATTTCACTAATAAATCCAAATCAACATTGTTTCTAGTGAGGAAAAAATTCCTGAAAGAGAAAACGGGAAAAAATAGTTTCTGCTGAGTATTCCCTTTTCAAACATTGGTATTACTAAAAAGTATTTCTTTTTTTTTTTAAGGCCATGTTGGTTTTCCTTCCTAATTGTGGGTGTATTAGAAATGGGTTCCTTTTCAAAATGTGTAGGGACAAAAGTGTTTTAACTGAGGCGTTTTGTGAATTAAGTGGCTTTCCATGTTTAAGATTGGTCCCTACAAATTATACCCAGGGAAATGTGACCCACTGGAAAAAATGGCAAGATTCAAATCCCGCCCCCCTCCATGCCATAGAATATTTGAAATATACTTCTGCTTATATTGATGCAGAAGATGCACCATGCCTATAGAAACGCTGAAGAAATCCTCCTGAGAAGTGTGGGTCATTTGGCTGGTCATTGTTTAATTCGAGGCTGGAAACCATTGTATAAAAACTCACCCTCTTTCAGCGTGCACACCTCTTTTCAGCAATGTTTAATACCCACAAGCCACCATATCTGTCAGACACAATGGAGGTGGGTTCATGGCCAAGGGTACACTGTAAGAGACTGAGGTGTGTGTGCGTGTGCGCGCGTGTTTATTTCCCTTTTTTCTTTTTGTTTTCTCCCTTCCTTCTTTCCTTCTCCTTTGATTTTGCTAGAGGAAATCAAGTCTGATACTCCAACCAGCAATTGGTTAACTGCAAAGAGTGGCAGAAAGAAGAGGTGTCCATATACTAAACATCAAACACTGGAATTAGAGAAAGAGTTCTTATTCAATATGTATCTCACTCGAGAGCGCCGCCTAGAGATCAGTAAGAGTGTTAACCTCACTGACAGGCAGGTCAAGATATGGTTTCAAAACCGCAGAATGAAGCTCAAGAAGATGAGCAGGGAGAACCGAATCCGAGAACTGACCGCTAATCTGACCTTCTCTTAAACTGGTTAACCTGAGGGTTGACAAATCACTGAGATACAGGCTCAGTTACCGCCAGTTGCTACACGTGTAGGAAAGACTTTATGGGGAGGGGGGGGCTGGAGGAAGAGGGGAAAAACACACCCCTTCATTTTACATTTTTTTTAATTTCTGATAGAATGTGACCTTTTGTCATTCTTTTTAGTGCTGCAAGTGTCTATGTATGTTCCTACGACGAGTATATATATATACACATACATACATGCATATATATTAAAAAAAAAAGCCCTAGCACGTGTAATTTATTGTTATTTTTTTTTCCTCATCGTAATGCAGGGTAAACTCTAAACACCATCATTTGGTCTTAACTTATTGGAACTGTCGAACATCCAAACAATGTGACTTTTCCCATGTTTTTAAACTGACCACGTGGTATTTATGTGGGGGGCTACGACACGGGCCATAACGCTTTGAATATATAAAATACTTTAATAATTATTTTGAAAGGAAAAACGGAATTTTTTTTTCCGGAATGAGGGTGGGAGGCAAAGGAGAGAGAGAGTAAGAGAGAGAGTGGAAGAAAGAAAGAAAGAAAGAAAGAAAGAGAAAGCACATTTTATGATGTAACAATCCACGCCCCGTATCCGTCAGATTTTGTCCTTTGTGCAATGGAATCTTACATCCTCAACTGTAGACCTTTATTTTATTTTTATTTTTACATTATTTTCCTTGTGGTGCATACGTGGAATCGTAGTGGTATTTAAAGGGGAAAAAAAGCAATATGTCTTCTTCTTTGTGCATGTCTTATTCGCATGTGTAATGCAATAAACTCTGTAAAGTCATGAAGTTCCTTTGGTCTTTCAAGAAAAACAAAATACAGCCACAAAACACCACAACAGGTTTCCAGTTTCCGGGTCTTTTCGTTCTCTTCGGGGTCCCTTTCTTTCCCCCATCGGGGTGGGAGCACGGGGAATAGGACGGGAAGGGGCGGGTGGGCCGAAGTTCTTTCCGTTTGTTTATCTGTCTCTCTCTCTCTCTGTATATATATATTCCTGTGTGTGTGTGCCATATATCCGATTGTTCCCTGTAAGGTCGGTGATGAAGACACGGTCAAATGTTGTGGTTGAAACCTCTGTCACAGCTTGACCAGCAAGCGCCTAAAATGCTAGTAAGATGCGATGACTTTAAACGGGCCATTCGTCCCAGCGGCTCAAAAATGGTTGACTTTTGGGGTTAAAAACGAAAGCAAATAGAAACTAAAGCGTCATTCAGCCCCTCTTCTAGAGTCCCTTTTTCCCCTTGTTTGGTAATTTTTTTTTTAAATGGCTCGGAGTAAATTCAGGATTACCAGCGAAATTTAGTGGTGGCCATTTCCCTCCTCTATGTCGCCTGTCTCTGCTGGCAAATCCATTCCTCGATAGAGAGGCAGATTGCTAGATGTTTCGATTGCTTTTTCCTTTGGTTAAAAAGAAGCCATTTATTCTTACTTAAGTGTGTTCTGAAAAAATAAAAAGAACCCGTTTCTGCCCCTGTATCTCTGACGAAGGCCTTCTCCTTTCTTCTCCACCTCGAAAACCCCAGGCGTTGTGTAGGGAGGTTCAACGCCTACGCCTGCTGGGCTCCCCTCCAACTCCGGGTAATCGTGGTCTACTCTTGCCTTCCTTTAAGAGCGAGCCTCAAGAAATGAAGGCCACCACCCGACCCCCGTCTCCTATCTGTGGGACAGGGCCAACAGTCCCTACCTTGGAAAAGGAGTTGGTGATGGTTGGCGGCGGGGGGCGGGAGGCGGGAAGGGATGGAGAGGGAAGAAAGGAGGAAAAAAGAAAAGAGGGGAGGAAGAGAAAAAAATCTCGAAGCACCAACGGCCTTCTCGGTTGTGTGCATGTGTGAGAGAGTCTGCATGTGAGTTTGCAAATGAACATGACTCTCAGATGAAGTCCAAATCCTTGGAAGTGCTTTCACCTTCAAGAAAAAAAAGAACACCCCAAACCAACAACAAAAAGGTCTTGGAAAGCGAAGCGAGACTGCCGACAACCCCCTTCCTTGTTGGCTAGTGAAATATAGAAATGGCCTCTACCAAAGTTGAAAATATTTGGTTGCCTAATGACACTCAGACGGTTCATAAAGGAACAGTGACATCACAGTTCTCTCCCCCTCCCATCCTTCCTTCGCCCCCTCTGGAGAATTAGCCTGGGAAGGCTGTCCTTTGGGATGAATGCTTATCAATACTTCAGATGAGCACTTATCAATAGTTAGTGCAATCTTTCTGTGCGTCTAAACTTGGAGTCTATAGAGGTGGCTGTATTATTGCATTGTTTCGATCTAGGTCTAAGTCTAGATATGTAATCTCTGTGTCTGTGTGTGCGTGTGTAAATCCGAATGAGACAGAACGTGTTTGTACTCTTTCACACCTCCTCAGCGGCCATTGTGAGCGATGTGGAAGACCAGGATGCTGTGTTTTTAAACCTGCTAATGTCCGCTGCTTCTGTATAAAATGATTTCTGAATCGTTATCCACTGTCTGCATATGGAGATCGATTAATATGAATATCAGTATTAAAAGAAATTTAGCAAGAAGGATTGTCACTCAATATGGCATTTTAAGGCGGCAGATCTGACCCGTGTTACTTGGAAAGCGGATTGTGCTCGATTTGGAGAGTAATGGCTTCCATATTATGGGTGTGTACGTGTGTGTGAACGTTTAGTGTCAATGTGTGTGGTTACACACGCTCCCTCACACAAACACACACACACAGGAACAGGTAAGGAAGTGGGTGTTAGCTTCTTCGGACACCGTGTGTCATGTTACAGTATATAAAACCTTAACAGACCGAGGTAAAACAGATTATTATTTCCAGCAAATCTCTGAGTTAAGAAAGCAATCAGTCATAAAATAACGGGGAAAACTCAGCCTTTTTGGCTGTGAGTAAGCGATCCTATGGATGGTTTTGATTTGGGGTTACTTTTGGATTTTTGTTTTGTTTGAAGTGCAGAAGCGGACTCGAACTAACCTACAAATTCTCTCCACATTCAAGCCCATCCATTTCTTAGCCCCTCTAAAGATCAAGCATCTCCAGGAGAAGAAACGCAAATGGGTCGGTTAGTTGTAAATACCGGCGGAATCTTTGTTCCAGGTCCATCATACCCCTTGCCGGAAACTTGGCCTCTCCGAGCAAACAATAAAAGGTGGTAAAACCCGTCTGGATCTCCTTGACTTTTTGGGCGGAGGTGGGTGGGGTGGGGATGATGGAGGCGGTGGTAGTAAATGTTTTTGTGACCATTAAGAGCTTGGGAGCACCCAAGAAATAAAAGCAAGGCCGGGACACGGTGGGGGAGGGGGAGAGAAGGAAGTTTCCCAGTCGCGGCTGCCGTGTCGCCCTGCGTCTTGTTTGTCAGGGAATGTTTGCAAAGCAGCCTGACGCGAGAGGAGCGTCTCCCCAACCCCGCAAACAGGCTGCGGTGAAGGTAAACCGGGAGCTCCCCCGTTCCTTCTCTTTATTCATTCCCTTCTAGAAAAGCCGTTGCCTCTTCGTTTGGATCCCAGTGTTGCAAACGCTTCCAAGTGCATGGACTGGTGTTTGGCTCCGTGTCAGTGGTGGAGGTGAAAAAGAGCAGCGGGGGGGGGGGGGGGCAGAGAGAGAGAGAGAGAGAGAGAGAGAGAGAGAGAGAGAGGCTTTTTCTCGTGTGCCATCAGTCCATTTTATTAGAGGGACACATTAATCTATAATCAAATGCACCTCATAAAATTTTTATTGAAAGGCATAAAACCTTTGCGGAGAGGTCTTCCACCTGTTTTAAAACAACACAATGGGCAGCTCGCTCGCTCTCCCTCTGTCTCTTTTCTCAATCATCTCTTTTCTGCCTTGTTTTCTAAAATAATAAACATGATGATTAAAAAATAAATAAAAACAAAGAACAGACACAGGACGCCAATTCTGGCACTGGGAGACGGCAGGCATAGCTCTGCGGCTTTTTCCTCCTAACTGTAACGTTTCCCTGTTTTACGAGGAAAGTCGTTACCCGCGCCCAGCTCCCCCCACCCACCCATTTTTGGCAGTGTTTGTTTTCACAGGCAAGGATCTCCCTGGAGTTGCTGTGTGCGCGCCCGCGGGTGGGTTCTCCCCAACCACCCACAAAAAGAGGTCCCCTCCCCCCCCCCTTTGCTTCCTTTCCTCTTTCTTTCATCAAGGAAGATTGCCTGGGCGTTTTTCTATGCCAAGAGAGGAACCAAGGCTGCCATAACGCGGGCTGGTAGAAATGAATGGCAGGAATCACTCCCAGGAGGTGAAGAAATAGTCCGCCCCACTGGCGGCGGCGGCGGCGGCGGCGGCTTCTCCTCCTCGTGGGCCACGCCCGCCGGGGAGTCTGGCTCGGCCGGGAGCCCGGCGGCTGGGCTTGGCCATCGCCCTCACTTTTTGGAGCCGGCTGGATCCTTTCTCTCCCCCCCGCCCGCCCCCGTCCTAATTGAGCGAGGAAGCTGGTAGCCCTTGCTGGTTGATTAGAGCCCCCTCTTTAAATCACCGCAACCTCTCCCCCGCGCCCTTCCCTCCCTCGCAGACCCAGTTTAGCGGATTGATTTACCCAGAGTATTGGTAAATACGATCACGTGGGCGGAGGGACCAATGGAGGGAGCCGGCCGCCTGCAAAAATACTACGATTGTTCTTCAGGCAAGGCGGCGAGCATCCACAGTTAAACAGAGTGGCCCCCCCGCCGCCTTTTTTTTTTTCCTTCCTGGGGAAAAAATTGTTTTATTTTCTTGTTTAATGCCTTCCGCCCCGTCCTATGCCCTGCCACGGAGGGAGCCTCCAAAACATGTCGTCGAGCGGCACCCTCAGTAACTACTATGTCGATTCCCTCATAGGCCACGACACGGAGGAAGTTTACGGTGGGGCCGGCGGTGGGGCTGGCGGGGGCGGCGGGGCCGGCCGGTTCCTGGCGGGCGGCCACCCCCACCACCCGCACGCGACCCCCAGGCCCCCCTCCTCGGGTGTCGGGGCCGAGGGCTCGGACTTCGCCTCCTGCAGCTTCGCGCCCAAGTCCGCCGCCGTCTTTGCCGCCGCCGCCGCCGCTTCGTGGCCCGCCGTCCACCCGCAGCCGTCGGCGCCCATGCCAGGCATTTACCACCCTTACATGCCCCAGCCCCACTTGGGCGGGCCGGGCGAGAGCGGCGGCAGGTACGTGCGCTCCTGGATCGAGCCCTTCGCCCCCTTCCCCAGCAGCCCCGGCGGCGGCGGCGGGAGCAGCGGCAGCACCACCGCCAACCTCTCGGCCACCCTCGCTCCCGCCGGCGCCGGCTCCTCCAGCGTCCGCCACTACGGGATCGTCAAGCCGGAGAGCGGCGCCGCCGCCGCCGCTTCTGCCGCCGCGCCTGGTTCGGCCGCCCCTTCCTCCGCCGCCGCCTCCGCCGTCTCCTCCTCCTCCTCTGCCGCCGCCGCCGCCACCGCGTCTCCTTCCAAAAGGACTGAGTGCGTCGCGTCCCGGGAGCCGCCGGGGATCGCCGGGCCCGGAGACTACCCGTGTGCCACCTCCTTCCTGCCAGAGCCCCGGGAGAAAGCGGCGGCGGCGGCGGCGGCGGGGACCGCGGTCGCCAGCAACGGTGCCCACCCCATCCCCAGCGCCGCCGCCGCCGCCTCCGCCGGCACCGGCAGCAGCGGCAGCGCCCACCCGGCCCAGCCCGCGGCCGGCTGCAGCCGCAATCCGAGCCCCAGCCGCGATCTGAAGGAGGAGAAGCAGCACCAGCAGCCGCAGCCGCAGCGGGAGCAGCAGCAACTTGACCCAAGTAAGTTTAAAAAAAAAAACCCGAGAGAGAGAGAGAGAAAAGAAAAGAAATTGCACCCGCTCTGATTTATTGCCCCAAACCTGTAAGGCTCCAATGTGCAAAACTGATAGTTTTACTAACCTATAAAAACGTCTAGACGCCTACCCCAGCGCAAGCAGCAACAAGCACCCATAAAAAAAGAGAGCGCCTTCCCCCATAACCACCTACTACCATCAAGGAGACATCATTTGTACAGTAAACAGACTGGGCCATTCAGGCTTTTATGATAATTCCCCCTCGATTGTGAAAAGAGCAGGCATCCTTCGTTAAATTAATTTAACGACCTTTTCTCCCTCCCTCTCCCGACACCCTCCCTTTGACGCCTGCCCTTCTTCCCTTTCCAAACCCCGAACCTTGCCCCCTCTTTGCCCCCCTTCCCTTCTGTCCCCCCCCACCCCATCCCACTCCGCTCTCCAGATAACCCCGCTGCCAACTGGATTCATGCTCGTTCCACGCGGAAAAAGCGTTGTCCTTACACCAAATTCCAAACGCTGGAACTGGAAAAGGAATTCCTCTTTAACATGTACCTCACCCGAGACCGGCGTTACGAAGTGGCTAGGATTTTAAACCTCACAGAGAGACAGGTCAAAATATGGTTTCAGAACCGAAGGATGAAAATGAAAAAGATGAACAAGGAGAAAAGCAACAAAGGGGACTAGCGCCTTGGAGGGGGGTGGTATTAGGTGTGTTTGGGGAAACGTACTGGGATTTCTACTCGCCCTAGAGCGAACTCTCATAGAGATATTAATTATTGTTAATATTATGGATATTTTCCCAGAACTTTCAGAAGATCCGGTGACTTTATTTTATTTTATTTTTTATTTTTAATAACAGTGATTGTGGTCTGTGTCAAGTATTTTGGGGGTGGGGGAGAAGAGTGAAAAGGGGGCCCTGATGTTGCTGTAAAAGGTTTTTCTAGACGTCGCTTCTTTCCTCTCACCTTCTGTTTTGGTTTTAAGATATTGTGAGTGCACGTTAGTGGGGAAGGGGGAATCTTTATCTAAATATTAAACATTCTGAGGTGCTTCTAGTCTGGAAACAGAGAGAGAAACAGAAAGAGCGTCCTCCTCTTCCTCCCCCAGACACAGTAAACTAAGGCAAAAGCAAGGAGAAAGCTGGTAATATTGAATGTTAAGAAGATGAATCGCCACAGAACGATTGCCCAGGACTTCCCAAACAGAAGGAAGGAAGGAAGGGAGGGAGGGAGGGAGGAAGAGAAAGAAAGAAAGAAAGAAAGAAAGAAAGAAAGAAAGAAAGAAAGAAAGAAAGAAAGAAAGACTTCATCCATTATCCTTCTCTTGGCTTCAGCATGCTTTGTTTTGCAAGAGATGTCCTAAATCGAGATTTAGGAGACACAATTTTGATCTGGGTTGTCCTTTCTTCTCGTCCTCTCTGTATAGGGTTCCTCCAAACTGCATTAGCTTCCCCAGATCCCCCAAATTCTTTGGCTGAGCCAGCGCTTACCATCTTTCGCCTGTGTGACATTCCCGTGCCCGTTTTTTCTGGTTTTTGTGTTTTCTGTTTTGGGATTTCTTGTTATATTTTTTATTTTCAATTAATTTATTTTTTTTGTAGTGGTAGCTATTCTCCCCCCTCTCAATGGTCATAGATTATGTGATTGAAAAAAAAACTGACTTGGATCCAAAGGGAGATCTCCAAAAAGTTGGAGCGAGAGCGGGAAGGAAATAGGATACACGGAAAATCATCTGCGCTCGTGTGTACGTGTGCGTATGATCCGTGTTCGTGTCCCTTTGACTCTGCAAAGCGGAGATGAACAGACCTCATAGATTTATCCCCGAAAACACTCATAAAATGCTGTGTTTGGGCACAGGCTTCCCTACAATGTTATATGTAATCTGGAAGAAATTCTCTTCAGACCTAAGAGTATTTCCTCCACTTAGAAGTTGTCTTCCATTCCTAAACACAACGGCCGCATATCTCACAAATCGGACCGAATTAGGAAGGGATTCGCCAGATCTTTTCTGCATATTGTAGGCTCTTCCCACCACCTCCTCTCTGCCTCCTCTCCTCCCCGATGTATTTTACATTTGAACCTGACTTGCTCATATATTATCGGTAGCGGAAGAAAAGAGGTGATGGCAAGCTAGATCCGAGATCACTGCCTGAGTCAGACATTTCCTTTGGAGAAGGACGAAATGAGTTTGGCTTGCAACTTTGCACCTTCGGGGAACAGGCAGTTTTCCGCCCTCCCTGGTGCCTCAGTGAAGGGTGCCTCTCAAAATTTAAAAGAAAAAAAAAAACAAGAAAAGAAAAAAAAAACAAGCACTACCAAAAAGTTCATTTCGCAATGTCGTCGCCCTGATCTGTTGATGGGGCCTTAAATCAAGGCATCCACGGAGAAGACCAGGGCTGTCTCCCTAATCAGTGCATCTGCTCTCCACGCACTTTCAAATTCCTGTGTGGACCCATGGGGAATTTTAATCTGAAAATGCCTTTGCCCATATGCAGGCTACACACTTTTGACATAATCCCCTGTGCTAGAATTAATGAATCCTTATTTGACAAGAAGCCTTCTTCGATAAAACATTAACCTAAATTACTTTATCTGAATATATACCCCTGTCTCAGTCCCTCTGTCTGTCTGTGGGTGCGCATGCACGTGTCCCTCTGCTTATCTGTCTCTCTCTGTCTGGAAAACCGAAGTCCATTGGTTTACATGGGAGGGATTTCAACACAAGTTTAACTCTCCCGTTGAAATCAATGGCACTTCCAAGTGTTTTAACTTCCGCCAGACCGTGAATTGAATGCGCGTGCCCGTGCACACCCCCACACACTCTCTCTCTCTCTTACACGCGCGCGCGCGCGCTTATCACAGAGGCAAAGTCGTTCAGACATTGGAGGCCGAGGGATCTGGAACCCTTTCGAGAAAGAGAAGGGCTGAATTGTCCCAACGCGAAGAGCCATTTCAATAAAGAATGTTAGAAATAAACAGAGGGCCTCTTCCGCCGTTTAAAAGAAGATTTAAGGCGAAGGAAGCCCTTGCCGAGTCGTGGGGGCCTGGTGGGTCTGTAGATGGTATCACTTCTCTCTCGCCCTCCTTAGGCCCCTTTTCTCTCCCTCACCGGCCCCATAGACACACAGTGTGATAAAGGCCTGGGAAAAAGGTGCTGCGTTTCTTCGCGCCTTTCTTTGTCAACCCTATACCTATCATTCCTTTAAAAAAAAAAAAACAGGAAGAACTGAGGTGTAATAAAGCCATTGAGAAGGCTAGACGTCTGGAACTAATGAGTTTACGATATGCTATGGCGCTTTTCTCCCCCCCCCCCCCAACTTTTGAGACCATCTTATTTGGGATGTTTGTGTTTGTTGGGATAAAACACCAACAGACACAAAACCAGGTCTTAAAAAGTCCGGACTATAAAGGTCAATACGTCACCCGAGGAGCCGAGACAACAGTTCAGATACCGAGATGCAGGCCGGGGTCGGGGGGGGGGCAAACCATTAAAATCTTCTCGGTGGGCTTTGCTGGTGGACGTGGAGCTCGGAGGGGGGAGCATATTTGAGAAAGCCAGGCATCCTTTTGAAAGGGATGAAGAGGTTATGAGCATTTGTTTACAGAGAGCCCTGGGGCCGGCGGTGCTGGGAGGCAGGCCTTGAAAAAGAGACCCCTTAGTTCAGGGGAAAGTTTAATTCCAGTCCGTTTGGCTGGGTCTGAGCAGAATCTAAACTTGCCACGGCCTGATCCCAAGTCCAGGTTTATTGATTTCAAAATGGCGGCCCAGGCCGGGAGGACACCGCTGGACACCGCCTCCGCCGGTCCCTTTCCACCAAGTCCCTTCACTTTGGTGAAAACGTACATTTGCCTTTTTTTTTTTAAATATAGTATCAAGGCTTTCCACAAAAGAGGAGCACTGCACATTATTATTCCAAGCATAAACGTCCTAGAGGAAATCGACCAGCAATCCCTTGATTATAGGGAGAAATATAATGAAATTGACAAGTTCAAGGCAGAAGGGTTATGAACGTGAAAATAAAGCAGACGAAACACACACACCCCTAGTATGCGAGAGGGGGTGATTTTTGTGCTACCGGTATCAAAACGGGACTTCATCGTTTACTTTACTGTGTTATTTCAACTTCATTAGATTCTAGGAAGCCCTCTATTTGGTTCAGTAAAATATCTGTGAATAAAACAACTTGTGCTCTCGCTAACAAAAAGCAATATTGTACATTCATGGTAATGATTTCCCTGTCACTCAAGATGTAGGACTGCGCCTGTACAATAACCCTTTCTTATTTGTGAATATAAAGAATATAGGGTATTCTTTGTAATACTTGCACGCTCCTTAAATTTTCTTTTTGCGGGGGGAGGGGCATGACTTCAGTAGTCTTTAGCCAACGGAGTTTTTGAAATAAAAACAAAGACAAATATTTCCAGATTCATGGACATTGAAAGCTAATACGTTTCTTTCACAGTCAGTGCGGGAAATGCATAAACCTGTTGGCACAGTCCTGGGTCGCCGATCACGATTGGGTTTCGCCACTAGAGGGCAGTGTTGTTCCATTCTCTGAAAATTTTCTGTATGTGAGCAGGATTATGTGTTTATTAAAATATATGCAGACTGTGGCGGTTGTTTTTTCTCCTCTACATCCATGGCTTTGGTGTTTGTAGCAAAAAATAAAAGAACATGGTGGTACTTTACTGTGATCTAGCCAATTACAGTGGGGATATGTACGCACTCAGCATGTCTAAAAGTACCTTCCCCTATTAATTTGGTCAGGACAACAAATTTGATTATTAGAGACTATAAATGTGTAGAAAAGAACCCGGTGTCTCCAGGCGACTTCAAGTTTTTTTTTAATTTAAAATTCCCACAGGTAAGTTTATTCGTGTGTGTGCATAAGCAAGTGCACGGCATACAAAGCAATCTTATAAGAGATTTGTGCTGTTTCCGCATTTTAGGAAAACAGAATCGGAAGCCAGTTATTTTGGACTGTTGTTACCACAAGAAAAAAAATCCCCAGTTACTGCAATGTGTCTATCAACCATATTTCTGGTTTGTTCTTGCAATGAGGTGTCAAACCCAGCAAACTTAAACTCCAAAAAGACACTACATAGGAACAAAATAGCGTGAGGGCCTTTCTTCCGATATGGAGACTGTATGTGGGATTTTCTCCTTCCCCGCCCCCTAAAAGGGTTCAAGTGAAGCAAAGCGACACATCCTTACTTTGCCATTAAACTTAACATTTGACGCTCACCTCTGTCGCACAGCGGAACATTAGATGAACTTTAGGAATAAAAACGCACGCATTCTGGATCTTAATAAAATGTATTTATCTCTGACAAGACCTTTTTAGTCTTGTGGTTAAAACTTACGAACTTTCTATACCACCCAGGTTTACTGTGCGTGCAAGTGGAATTCACGAAGTGCGTACTGGACAGTATACAAAGAATGTTGTATTATTATGAAGTTGGTTGTTCTCTACATATTCAGAAGTAACTCCCCATGAATTAAGTGGGGCTTACTCCCAGAGAAACGGGGATAGGACTGCAAGCTTAGTCAACCCGGAAAAACCAAATCCCTGAAGACTGGAAAACCTCTTTTATTCCAGAAGCATATTTTGAGACCGGCGCTGGATGTTTGGTTCACTCTGCTGCAAAGTTGTGAGTTAATTTTCCGTGTCTGCCCCTTTACTCCTGCAATCTGTGTCATGGGCAGGGACAGCGCTAAAAATTTGTATCTATCTGTCTGTCTATCTACCTACCTACCTACCTACCTAATGCATTTATATCGCACCTTTCTCGCAAACGGGATCCAAGTACACCTAGAGATTACGTTACTGACGCTGCTGACAGCAATACCAAAAAAAACACACCTCTGTCTAGAATACGAACCTTTTTTTACTACAGGGACGAGCTATTCTCTGAAATGCGTAAGTAATGTTATTTGGGGCAGTTGCTATCAAACAACTAAATCCAGCTGTAATTGCTGAGCATACCAACAAGTCTAGTCTGCAGTCTTTCTTGTTTCAAAAAATACCAGAACTGAAGGGAACTGGAAAACATTTTTATTCTCCCCCAGACACCGCAAAGTAACTTTTTTGCTGGAAGATTTCTAACTTTTTTTTTTTACGTTCTGAGGTAGCATACAAAGGGTGCTTATAGCACCTCCCAGACTAACTGGAAGAGAGAAGTTCCCAGCATAAGCTTTAGTAGACTTGGGCCATTTCCACACTAGACTGTTATAGCGCTATTATTCCACTTGCAACATCCGGCCCCTCCCAAAACTGCAAACCCCAGGATTCCATAGGATGTTGGAAGTGGAATAATAGCGCTATAACAGTGTAGTGCGGAAATGGTTTTGGTCTATTTCGTCAGATGCATCTTCCCTCTACCAAAGTTTATGCTACTTCTTCCTCCCAGTTCGTCTCGAAGGTGCTGAAAGATTTCTAACAGGGCTATGTGTTTGAACGCTACTGTTTTGGGGCAGCGTTGTCTTCGTTCAACTCGGGTGTCTTTCACTGTTAGGATGGGAAAGAAAAAAATCTTAATGACACCGTACATTTTATGTCACGGGGAATTTTGTCGCGGTTTTGGGATTTTTTGGAGGAGAGGTGTAAAATTTTTAAAACTCAACGCTAGTGTGAGAAGAAAAAAAGGGGGAGGGAGGTGAAAATCTGGGGGATATCCTCCAATCAATATATAACTCACCCCAGACTTTTCAGCCTGTTTCCATATCTGGCTTGGTGAAGTATTTTACCATATGATTTCTAGAGTGGAACAAAGTGGGAACAGCATTTATTTCATGAAATCTGAAAAGGACAAAAAAGTGTGTGAATGTGGGCGCCTTAAAGCCCCCCCCTTCCATTATTTATTGAAGATCAACTCTGCTTTAATTAATTGCGTGTCGGAGGCAGCGTGGTATGGGGGCTGGAGTTTTGCACTGGGACTCTGGTGTGGGGATCTTGGGCAAGTCCCACTCTCTCCACCAAAAAGGGAGACAGTGGCAAACCGCCTCTCAAAAAAATGTTGCCAGGAAAACCCCGGGAGAGGGTCGCCATAACTCGGAAGTTGGCTTGGAGACACATAACGACAGTTGACTCGACCCAGCTTTCCGCAAGAGCCTTCTTCCCCCGTTCAAGCGCCGTAATTGTCAGCATGCGGAAACCCTCACCGTGTAAACCGCTGGCACAAGCTTCCTCCGAAGTAAGCCCATATAGGGAAGCGTGGGACTAATCCTCAGAAGCCCCAACATCCGGCCCGATGTTCGCATTTCTCTAATTTTGGCACCCTCAGGCCCAGGGAAACGTTTGGTTAAACGGGAAACTGGCACGTTTTGGAGACATTGCGGTGACACAGTGAAAATAATTGTCTGACTCTGGATTTTCGTGTTATTTTTTATTTTCATGAGCCACAAGTTTACTTTTGTTAAAACCACCACCACTAGCTTCCACGTGCCTCGGATCGCAGCCCAAACACACGCACAGGGTCCGGTCCGGTCCACGTCCCCCTCCCACCAGGCAGATGGTCAAGCTGCCTGCCTCAACGTATCCGGTCCGCCCCTTCTCCCCCTGTCTCCCCAGCAAAGCAAAAGCCCCAGCAACCTCGGCCTAAACCCCACCTTTGGCTCTGGAAAGAGGTTTGAAAGGGAGGAGCGGCGCCCAGGGAAGCGTCCGCAAAGCAAAGGCACGGTGCGGCCCGCTGAGCCTCCGGTGACTTTCCTCCTTGGGTAAATACCCCTAGAATTGAGGATTTCAGACTCAGACTGTACACCAGTAAGGACCTACCCGATACTGAAAATAACAACAACAACAACAACAACAACAGTTCTTGTTGCTGTTGTCGTTGTTGTGATTATTTTGTTTTGTCCTCGTTCTCCTCCAGTCTCTCTCGGGCTGGCTTGGTTAGCTAATAACGTGCACCGAGGGTGAAATGAGGGAACGAGTATTCATGGACACGACTTCCATTAAGTGTTAATTAATCCGGCCTCTGCGGCCGGGCACGCACTGCGTCAAGGGTAAATGCGCAGCTCATTTGCAACCGGTCTGCTAGCCGAAGGCCTCGTTCCCGCCTCGGGCCCCCGTTTTATGCCACGGTGGTTTACTTTCTTTCTAGGAAGTCAAACTGATGTCCTGGTTTGGGTTTTGGACTAAGACTCTGGACAGGAGGGTTCGAATTCCCGCTCAGCCATGGAAAACCCACTGGGTGACCTTGGGCAAGTCACACACTCTCGGCCTCCGAGAAAGGCAACGGCAAGCCCCTTCTGAACAAATCTCGAAAACCCCGTGACGGGCTTGCCTGAGAGTAGCCATGACTAGGGCCATTTCTGCACTACACTGTTTTAGTGCTATTATTCCACTTTCAACATCTTAGGGAATCCTGGGATTTGCAGTTTAATGAAGGGCATTCAGAATTCTCAGCGAAAGAGCTCTTTGGCCTCAGTAAACTACAAACCCCAGAATTCCACAGGAGGTTGAACGTACAATAATAGCACTATAACAGTGCAGTGTGGAAATGGCCTAGGAAACAACTTGGCGGTGCACGAGTTTACTTTTTCCACACCCTCCTCCCCGCTCTTCTCCCTCCTGCCATTGCAGACATCTCAACGTATTACCCTCTCTTTCTCCTTGCCTTTTGCTTCAGTCCCACACCTCACTGAACTAAATGGTCGTAGTCCTCCTCCTCCTCCTCCTCCTCCTCCTCTTCTTCTTTCTGCCTCTCGCCTCTTCCCCTCCCCCCGCCCTTGGTTTCTCCCCATTAGAGAGGAAGCCATCCTCTCCCCGTTCCCCGGCTCTTCCGGCCCGACCCCTGCCCTTGTCCCTGGGCCTCGTTTATGGCGCTCGGGGCCTGCCCTTTACCAAGACCATTGGAGTTGAGCGCACCGCAGCGGCCCCCTCCAAAGCCGGTGGGATCGTTAAGGAGCGTTTGTTTGATCGCCACCGCACCAGCTTCTCTAAAAGTCTTGCCCTTTGATCCGGAAGCGAAACCTCGCTTCCCTATTTCGGAGGAAGGGTATGCATGGGTGGGATTGGTCCCCATTTTACAACGGTCAGAGGCTCAGCTTCTTTATGAGGTCTTCCGGTCTCCTCTGAGACTCTAAGGGTCTCTTAAACCTTGGCCCAGCCTGTAAGAAATAATAACCGCAAACCTCCGGGCCTCACCCTGAAGTTTCTTTAAGTGGTCGTCCCTAGAGCAGCCTAAACGGGCAGTGCGGGATTCATACACAAGCTTTCTAAGGCCACAGCTCCTGAGGTGCCCGTAAAACTAAACACACACACACAGGGATCTCGGCGTGTGTTAATCCAGTCCTGCCTAACTCAGGCACGGTCTGCTCCTCCTTTCTTTAAAGTACGACTTTTTCAGCCTTCCGATCGAGCACTCCTTGACTTTGTATCTGGCCCTGGTTTTTCTCTCTTTCTCCGCGAGGTGCAGAGAAAAAAAAGGGGCTTCCAAACCGGCACCAAACCAGCGGGGAGTGGGAAGGGGGCTGCTTGCTGGACAAGCCGGCGGGATAGATTCGGCTAGATGGTTGGCTGCTTGCGTGGGATTTTCTCTCTGTCTTTCTCCCTCGTTTAGGCTTCAGTTTTCTGCCTCGGGAGGTGAGCATGTGAGTAAACCGAAGCTAACGAGCTCTCTCTGCCTTGCCCTGAACTCCGGCCCATGTGTGTGTGTGTGTGTGAGAGAGAGAGAGAGAGGGAGTGTGTGGCAGCGGCGTGTGTGTGCCTAATAGGAAATAGTAAAAGCAGTGAGGCAGGTCACTCGGCCAGCGATTAGAGCCCAGCTCGCGGGTCAACCAGCGCGTCCGCAGAGGCAGGCAGCCGGCCGGCCAGAGCAGCCGCAGCCCCGGCCGAGTAACTGGGGAGTAACCACGGAGTAGTCCGGAAGGCAGGAGTTCGTGGGCCTCGGCTGTTCTGTGGCCGCCTCCGCCGCTCCTCCTCCTCCTCCTCCAGCTGCTGCTGCGGCGGCGGCGGCTGTTTGCGGCGCCTCCGCTCGCCCCCCGCCCTCCGATGAGCTCCTACTTCGTCAATCCTCTCTACTCCAAGTACAAGGCGGCGGCGGCGGCGGCGGGAGGGGGCGAGCCGCCCATCAATCCCGCTTACTACGACTGTCACTTTGCGCCGGCCGCCGCCGCCCTGCTCTACGGGAACAGCGCTGTGGCAGCGGCCGCCGCTGCCGCTGCCGCCTCAGGCTTCCTCCCGCCGCAGTCCGCTCCGGGGCCTGGCTCGGGAGGCAGCAGCGGCCCGGAATACTACTACCACCAGCAGCACCCGCACCACCAGCAGCACCTGTCCGGGAGCAGCCCTTCCACCTACGCCCAGCCGCCGCCGCCGCCTCCGGCCCCGCAGCAGCAGCAGCAGGGCCAGGCCTCCTGCGCCGGCCTGCCTTGTCCCGGGGAGCCGGCCAAGTTTTACGGATACGATAACTTACAGAGACAGCCGATTTTTACGACACACCAAGAGGCCGAGCTGGTCCAGTATCCTGACTGTAAATCGTCCAGTGCTAATATTGGCGAGGACCCAGAGCTCTTAAATCATGGCGCGTCTCCGTCTCCAATGTTTCCCTGGATGAGACCACAAGGTTGGACGCGGGCGAAGCTGCTTTCTCTCCTCTCCCTTTCCCCCCTCGCTCGCTGGCTTGCGCCGGGCCCCTTTCGCCCTCTTTCTTTCTTTGGATCTTTTCCTCCCCTCTTGAAAAAGACCCACTACTCTCGCAATCTGCCTTCCTTTTTTGCCTCCCAAAGAAGTCACAAAGTATTTGTTATCGGCTGGCTGGCTTTCTTTCTTTCTCCTTCTCCTTCTCCTTCTCTCTCTTCCTTCCTGTCTCTCTTACTTCCTATAATTATATACTGTTGCATTTATTAACACAGTTAATACAGCGTTCTTTTCTTCCTTCCAACACTAACTCCAAGAGTTACTGGCGCGCCCCGGCCGCGAAGTTTGGGAATGGCGGGAGAAAAGCAAACCAAAACGATCCAGCCTTGTGTGTTAGAGAGTAGTGCTTCGTGTGGGATGTTGTGAGATCTCGGCTCGAGCTCCGCAAAAGCGCTCCTTTCTGCTGGAGTCATGGGGATTGAAGCCGGGTTGGTTAGCCTGCCCTGAATTCGGAGTTGAAACTTTCCGAAGGGCTGGCTTAAAGGGACTCAACCCTAGGCCCCCACCGTGTCCTGCCTTCAGTGGGGTTTACTCCCCCAGTGCACTAGGGACGATCTTGTGGGACTCACTATTTCTGTGTAAGGAAGTTCAGAATATTGTGAAGAGGGTAGGAGTCTACTTTTTAAAAACCACCCGTGTCCCTGCGTGTGTTTTAAGTGCGTTTTTGTATGGTTTAGTTAAAGAAATGCTGTCCTTTTCCTTCCCAAAACAGCAGCTCCTGGTAGGCGGAGAGGAAGACAAACCTACAGTCGCTTTCAGACGCTAGAGCTGGAAAAGGAGTTCCTTTTTAACCCGTACTTGACCAGGAAACGAAGGATCGAGGTCTCCCACGCTCTAGGACTCACCGAGAGGCAGGTAAAGATCTGGTTTCAGAATCGAAGGATGAAATGGAAAAAAGAGAACAACAAGGACAAATTCCCCGCTGCCAGGCAAGAGGGAAAGGAAGGAGGGGAGGCCAAAAAGGAAGCCCAGGAAGACCCAGAAGGAAGAGCAGAAGACGCAACGAATTAAGGTTCTTCTGGTTCCTTCCTCCTTCCGCCAACCTTGGCCAAAGACAATGAATGGAGCATCACCGGCGGCGGCGGCGGGAGGGGGGCTGTGGAGAGCTTCCTCTTGCTGGCCTCCTCGACTTCAACTACTCAGGCACCTTTGCTGCAAGGGTCTTCCCTTGCTTCTTAAGCTACCTGTGTTAGAGTTTTATTTTATTTGTTACTTCACCGGGCACTCTAGAGGGAGTCCCCACTGGCGGCTGCTGATTATGTAACTCTCCCCATCCTCCCTCCCTGCACCTTCCTCTGGGGTCTGATCCTGGGGGGAAATATATATATATATATATATATATATATATATATATGTGTGTGTGTGTGTGTGTGTGTGTGTGTGTGTGTGTGTGTGTGTGTGTGTTTTTCCTCAAGGGATTTTGTAGGTAGGGAATTTCTGTTGCGGGACTTCTTTTCTATACCAAGGATGGAATGTCGGACCTATCCAAAGCTTTCAGGAATCAAATCAACCAAATGCACTTGCAATGTCTCCTAAATTTTCTTTCCCACTTCTTCACTTGTAAAGTAAATTAATTAAGAAATCGAATGATTTTCTTTTTTTAGAAAAAAAAATATACTTCCGGGAGGGGGAAGAAATATTTTAATTATTGATCTTGAACGATCAGTAACTGAAATAAAAATTAATTCCAAATGTAATATTTAGTCCGGGCTCCTTCTCTCCTCTCTTCTTAACTTAATGAAAAGGGCGAAAACGCAAACAACCTCCCCCTCCCACGTTTCAGTCGAATTCCTGAAGACTGTGAAACCTGGGTCCAGTTTCTCCAAACGACCTAGAAACAGTGTTGTTAAACCAGGGGCCAAATAATCCAACAGCAGTGTGGAAGTTGGAGCCAGAATGTTGTAGCGGGTTGAGCGTTGGACTAGACCCTGGAGCGGGGGGTTCAAATGCCAGCTTACCCCTGGGAATGCACTGGGTGACCGTGGACAAATCACACACTCTGGACCTCGGAGGAAGGCAAAGGCAACCGCCCTCTGAGCAAATCTTGCCAAGAAAACCCCATGATAGCTTCACCTTAGAGTCCTCCTAAGTCGGAAACTACTTGAAGACACCCCACAACGCGTGGAAATCTTGCCAAGGATGCCGATGGGCTCCCCCTGAACTGGTGTCCATCAGTTGACTTGTACTACAACTGCCGTCACACCAGTGGCCCTGCTGACTGGGGAGTGTGGGAGCTGTAGTCTCAACACATCTGGAGGACATTGGGTTGAGAGAGACTGGCAGAGAATTTGTCCTTAATTGGTCTATGGTTTTTAACTCCTAACAGACAGGATTTAATTACCACCCTGGTGCTCAGGCTCAAATCCAGGATTTTGGGGACTGATTTCCTTGAAGGCTCCTTCGCTTGACAGTTGTTGGCTGCTTT
This sequence comes from Cyclura pinguis, assembly GCA_030412105.1. Classification (NCBI taxonomy): domain Eukaryota; kingdom Metazoa; phylum Chordata; class Lepidosauria; order Squamata; family Iguanidae; genus Cyclura; species Cyclura pinguis. The sequence continues at coordinate 219,718,510 of CM059599.1, read as the reverse complement.
ACTGAGAAGGATAGCAAGGATGGAGGCAAGGCACTCGTGCGCTAGCGTAGAAGGGTCCTTCCACTTTCCTTGGGGAACAGGTGGAAGTGGTTTTCTATTGGTTTCACCACGCTTGGGTTCCATCAGTCTGCATTTCGGTCTGAAGGGCCGCTTCTCACTGGCGGGATTTCCTTCCAGAAATTGAGTTGATATCTAAACTTTGAACGTGGATGGTGAACGCTCAGTTCAAAAAGAAGGCATCCGATCCATCCCTAATACAGCGTGGCTTCAATCCAGTTAAACGGTCTTAAATTAAACAGCAAGCGGAGGCATTCATGTTAGCTTTCCTACTGATTTTTCATGGGATTTAGGGTCTAGCTATCTTTTCCATGCAGGAGGCCAGAGCTCCAGTCTCTATGCAGATAGGAGTAAACCGGTTTATATTCACGAACATGAATAAGGTCAGGCTGCAGAAGAAAGTGCCGTTAACATTAACGGAGTTTCTAAGGCAGTCAAGTGTTCAAGTTCTCCGTCCCCCCCCCCATTTGATAATGGACCCTCCATAACCAAGAGAAGTAAACTCTGTTACTAAATTAGTGGGCCAGTGCCATGCTTTGCCTCAAGGCCTGCACGGACTAATCTTTGTACGGGCATCTGTCTGGCCACCAGGCCCTTATCCAGAAATGTTAGGCTGAGGGGACGTGAATGTACTGAGGGGTGGCCACTAAAGAAAAAGTAAGTGAAGCTTTGTAACTACCTTTCTAAACGGCCCCCACCTCCTCCACTAGGAAATAAATTTGCACGCAAGGGAGGGGGCAAAGCAGCCCCGGGGAGGGAAGTGAGGGGACCAAAGGGAAGGGAGGCCAGGCCTCCACGGACCTCTTCTAGCACTAAGCCTCTCTTGAAACCGGCGGTGGGTACGGCAAGGCAGCGGGATTTGTTTAGCAGCCTGCATAATCTAGCGCTCGCTGGCGAGGGCATCTTGGGATTCAGGATAAAATAATGGAAACCTAATGTACAGCTTTCCTTTTTTCAGTTAACAGTCTAAACTATTCATACACACATACAGCAGAACGCTAGTCATTCTTCCCTATTTATACACTTACTGGTATTATTCTCATTTATTCCGACAGTGGTATCTTCTGCAATCCCACGGGGCAATATTTCATCCCAATTTTTTTTGGCCAGAAAACTTGAGTCAGTCCTGAGAAGACCAGAGCCAGTGTAGTGTCGTGGTTTGAGGGCTGTACTAGGACTCTGGAGACCGGCTTACCAAGAAAACCCCGTGATAAGTTCATCTTAGGGTGGCCATAAACTGGAAATGATTTGAAGGCACCTAACAACAGCAACCTAATAAGGCCACTACCGGCAGTAGGGAGTATAAGTCAGGTGAGTTGTTGTAGGTAATTGTAAGAACAGTACTGCTGGTTTCACTGCTGCTCGTAGTAGTAGGGGTAGCAACCCATACATCACTTTGCCCCTATGATCTATTGCCATCCTAACAGAAACAAACCAATAATATGACGCCTGTATTACAGAGAGGGCGTACAGAGAGACCATAGCTTTGCCTGAGACCACCTAGTGAGACTGTGACTGCCAAAGATTTGAAATTTGCATCCATTGTGGGAGTAACAATTTTGCAGTTCGTGCTCTTAGGCATGATGCGCTTGTAGAATGTAAGAAACTCTTAAATCGTGACAAGGGAAAAAAGGGGGGCCAAAACCATCCAACCTAGGTTGGGTTCCTCAATTCTTAGCAGGAGCGAGAGAACTGATCAAATTATATAAAGTTAAGGTTTATAATCCAGCATAGAAATAACCTACACTCAAGTGTCTTCAATGAAACAGCGGGGAAGAAGTGCCACATTTTTGCCTCGGGATCGTGGCCAGCGCATATACTCTAGTTGTGAAGTATGAGTAGGAATTTCACTGGTTTCAATGGACTTTATCACTACTGGAGTTTGTCCGTGTCTACAGCAGGAGGTAATGATCGTGATGATGAATTCAAAAATACAATTTTAAAAAATTCCAGTGACATAAAGAGGGTAAAAAAGATTGAAAATCTTACAGCAACCAATACTGAAATATACGAAATTAGCGGAGGAGGGATGTCTCCCTCAAACAATACTTGAAGTCTTGTTATCACTGGCTTATATTTTTATTTACACGCAATCATTTTACACTCGTCTGTATATTATATTTTCCCCCCTGGAAAAGTGGCATTTCTTCACCCTCTCCCTCCTCTAGCCCCCACTGCAGGCGACAAAATAAACAGGGATTCCTTTTTCTTGGTTTTCATCCCGCACGCAGCGTGTATAATGGACCCAGCAGCCCAAGCAAGAGCTGTCACGCCCCCCCCACGCCACCCCTCAGTGCAAGAATTCCCCATCGCCCTGCCAAGTAACCGGCGGACTTCTCTCGGCCGTTTTCACGAGGGCGGCTTTTCGGTGTTAAATCCCGCAGGTCACCACAGACGGGGAAAGTAAACACCTCGGTCAGGCAGAAGCCTCGGCTTCGCTGCTCCCGGAGGGAGGGGGTCTTGAAATGGTGGCGGTTTCAGCGAAAGGAGCCGCTCCGAGGGGACGGCAGGGGCGTCATCCTAGCAAAAATGGGAAACCAAAGGCACCTCGGCCGCTGCTTCATGGATCCGGAGAGGGCTGAATCCCGGCCTCCTTCACGGGCAGCTCTCGGGGTGCCGGTAGCCGCAAAGAGCTGAAAGCCGAGCCTCTAGGCAGCTCTTTCTCTCTCTGTCCTTCTCAAATCGGAGGGGCATTCCTTCCCTCCTCACCCCTTTCTCGCCCACCCTATGTTTCTACACCGTGTGCTTCGCTTGGGTACCTTTCACTCTTCTGCAAAGCAAAGGCGCTGCTCCGAGCCCAGGCCAAATAAAGTCCCTTTGGAACACAGTGGATTTCAGCGAGGCAGCAAGTCGTCGGCCCACGTGCCTAACTGTGGCTGAATCAGGGCCCTGTGTTATCTATTCTTGTTCGCCCTCGGCTCAGTAGCATTTGCTCTCCTCCTACCCAACCCCTTGAAAACCCACCGACTGCCCTCCCGTTCGCCGTCTCGGAAAAGGAAGCTGGTTACAGGAGGGAACCACACTTTAGTCAATGTACTTTTTTTCTCCTCTTAACCAGAGAATCCGGGGGATTTTTCCTCCGCCAGGCGATTTGAATTTGGGGCTCGGAGGGGGGAATGGCCCCTTTCTTTTCTTTTGGTTTAGCTCCGGCCAATTCCCCTGCGTTGGCTTGCGGGGCGAGTCGAGCAGTTTAACGTTCGCCGTGAAATAGCCGAGGCTGAGGAGGTCTCCGCCGCACCTACGACTGCCAAGGTGCCCCCCGGGTTCCGAAAGAGTCCCTCCCCTCTCCCGCAAACGCCACCCTTGCGCTGCGCTCCGCCAACGGGGCCGGAGGGGGCTGGGAACTGCGGCAAAACCGGGGAAGCAAACATTTTGGCGCATGAATTTGCATAACTGCGGCAAAGGCGTCGCAGTGGGTCGGGCTGCGGTTCCTTTCTGCGGATTTAAGGGGCGAGAATCTCCTGAAGAAGTATGGGGAGGAAGGAGTGGGAGTGATTCCGCCCTCTTCCCCAATGCGAAAGTGATATCTGTAGCAATTATTGATAAGTATCTTTGGATGAAACGCAAGCCAGGTAGAATGTTGCTCAGAACGAAGCCTCACTGAGTTCACTGAAACTGACTCTCGAGTAGCGGCGCGTAGGACTGCCGCAGGAAGGCAACGGAGAAGTCTCCCAGCGGAAGGAGAGGTCATTTTGAGCGTTTCAAAAAGGACCAGCCTTGTTCTTCTGCCGAGGAAACGAGCTTACCTTCTATTCATCCAATATTACTTCCAAATTTTGATTAATGCTTCTGAAGGCAGAGATTTGAATTTTGGGGAAGGGATTCCTGTAGATTTGCTACACACATGTTCTCCAGCAAACATTTCAGTGTACTTTGCAGTGTACTTAATCATTACGGTCACTCAAAAATCTTGACTTCGTCCCTGTGCCATCGCTAATGAAAGACATCCGGCGTTAACGCTGCCCTAGGAATCCGTCGGTCTGGTTTAATTTGTAAAACAGCGGCCATATTGGAAAGGGGGTGACTGTCTCCCTGGCGGGGTTATTCTCCCTCCGCTACCTTCCTTAACGGCAACCACGGATATTGTTCAAGCTTTGAAACCAACACCCCATCATATTAGTGACTTTACACCAACTCTCCGGTGGGTCTCAACCTGTCCGAATGCAAGCAGAAACACCGTCTGAAGTTACAAAACGCACATTTAACACCTAAACCCCCCACCCCAGTGTATGTGCGTCTTCAAGCGGCCTGTCGGCTCCTGGCGAACCCATGAATTTCATAAGGTTTTCTTAAGAAAGGAATACTCAGAGGTGAAACCATAATAGGACCCAGACATATTCAGCCCTGTTCCATCCCGACTCCAGCCTCTGGTGCAGAGCTAGGAAATAGTGCCAGGGAAGCTAATGCTGGTTTTGCTCTCCCGTTTTCCCAGATCTAGGAAAGAATTTCTCTGTTTGCCTATTTTCATCCATCCATCCTCCCGCGCGCACTATAATTAGCAATCGAGGGCTACCTCCGGCCTCAGGTCGACTTTGGAAGGAAGGCAGTCTCAGCAACTTCAATCACTCCTAGCGTCTCTAAATAAATAAATACATACATACATACATACATAAATACATAAATAAAATCATGACTGTGGTTTCAAGTCACCGCTGCCTGCCCCCCTTCAACTGTACAATGTCGACACACGTCAACAACCCTTTCTGGCGCACACGCTTCCTCCGCTATACGTCGTAGCGCCGCGGCCTGCGGGACTTGACTTCTCCATATGTGTGCTTGAATTTTGTATAAACTTCGGGCAGAAGAGAAATAACCTGGAACCGTATTCTCAGCAGAGCTTGTCCAAAACGCATTGTGTAAGGGCGGGGTACTGGGGTCTTTTACGATTTTCAGGCCGCAAGTCAAAGTAAGAAAAAAATCCATTCAAACTTTCCAAAATGATTCCCTGCCTCCCCTTTCTTAGACACCCCGCGCACTTTGTAATCGCGGATCCAATTCGGTGCTGCGGGGCTTCTTCCGAAAACTGAATTTCTCCAACACAAGACGAATATGGTCTCGTCGCCCAGCCCAGCTGGGTTTGGTCTTTCTTCTCCAGTTGCATCTATGAGGCCTCGAAGGTGTTCGGGAAAGGCCTTCTTGGAAGAAGGAAAAGACACCCATAAAGTGGCACGGGCGGTTGGTGCGTGTGCCCGAATGGGTGTGCTTCTACTCCAAAAGCAGCATTCACCAACACGCTCTTGGCATCGTACCAACAAAGCGACTGCAAAGCCCTCCAAAAACGGGGCTTATAATAAACCTTCCCAGCTGCTACTGCTACTCAGCATTCAGCGAGATCTGAAATTTTGCTGAGTTTCTTTTCATGGAAACTCTTCCTCAGCCCTCCTCATTCTGGAGCAGGCAAGGCCGGAACGAGGACAGCGAAAATGGGAACTCCCAGGGATCTGAAGCCGTTTCTTCCCTTTTTGGGGGCTGCGGCCAGTACAGGTAGCCATTTTGGAGTAAGTTCGGCACACAGAGAAGGGAACCGGTCGGGTTATATTTGAGTCAGCGGTAGAAAACACACAGAGAAACTGCATTGTGAGTTTTTGGCCTAGGACGAAGTGCCTCTCCACAGGTTAGAAGGTGCACGTGTGTGTATACATACAAACCCCTCTCCATCTCTGAATGGATACATACACACACTGCAATACTGCGCGCGAACACATTGCAATATACCTAGAAAAGCAAACCAATAGCACTTCTCCCAAGTTTGTCCTGTATCCCAGAAGGATGCTGTTAAAAGTTATTGTTATTATTGCCACTCATTTATAGAGCGCTATCACTGTACATAGCGCTTTACAAGTAAAAGAACAACAAAATAATTCCTTGCCCTCAGATTTACAACCTATGTATATATGGAGAGAGAAGAAGAGAGAGAAGTGATTACCAAATAGAATTGGAAAAATGTAACTCGAGCAAAACGTTTCTCTTCCGCCTTCTTCAGTTGCTAAAAATGAAACTGAGCTGCATTGAAGGTGCCCGTTGGCAACACTCTGTTTCCAGCATTCTTCGGTGGATGAAGGTGTTGTCGTCTCGGTTGAGGTCATGTGGCGTTACGGTCTTAAAAGTACGTATTGTACGAAAACACACACACACACGCCGCAATTTTATATATATAATTTTTACGGCTGAATTCAGCAGAGCTCAGTTCCTACCGTCCCACAGCCAAGAGAAACGAAAGGAGGGAGGGAGGGAGGGAGGGAGGAAGAAAAGGCGGAAAGAAAACAAACCAGAGAAGGAGGAGCGCGCATGGAGGAGGGAAACATTGCGTTTATGCCCGGCTCTTTTTAAAAAGAAAGGAAGGGGGGAACCTCAAGGAATTGCAGTAAATTCCTTTTTGTTTGAAGAAAATTTACAACTCGGTAATAGACCTTTTATGACCTATTTGGTCACGTCATTGGCTGCGCCTGGTCATGTGCGACGGTTTGAGGGCTTTCAGGGCCCTTTTCTCCCTCCCCCCTTCTTTCCCTTTCCTCTTTTCTCTTTCCTGATTTCCCCGGCGAATTCCGCCCTCCCTCTCCCGCCCCCCCCCCCCGCGCTCATTCTGCCTTCCACTGAGCCTTCAGCTCCGGTTTGCTGGTGGGTTTTTGTTTTTTAAAATCCCTCCCAGAACCTATGTCTCTGGGCAGATCTATGCATCGGCTAGCCGTGATGTTCCGGTTCCGATCCAGTGGAGTCCTAGGCTCTTTAAAACAGCATACCCTCCCAGGCGGGGGCCCCCCTCCCTCCCCCCACGCAGACTTCGCAGCCGCCTCGCCAGTCGTAGCGGAGACAGGGACCGCGGAGGGGGGGGAGAGGGAAGGAGGGAGGGGGGAGGGGGAGTGGGCGGGGAGCTGGGGCGAGGGGGGAGGCTGAGCTTCCTCGACTTTGCCATCCGGGCAGCTTGTTTATCCAGCCAGGTCTCTTTCCTTCAAGCCCTACCTGTCTCTTTTCCTCGCCTTCCCCCTCCTTTTATTATTATTATTATTGTTGTTATTTTTTCCTTTCCTTCCTTCCCGGATCGTGATGGAACTCTCGGATTGCTACCCAAGGCGACTCGCAATGGATTACGGAGACGCACCGCCATTCCTCGCCTTGCCAACCGGGCAACGAACTAGGTAAGGGTTTCATTCCACTCTTGCTTGCTTTCTTTTGTTTGAAGGAAGATCATTCTCTCTGACTCGTCCTCTTTGTCACGGGGGCTTCCTTTTGCCCACCGGCGCCCCGGCGAATCGCCTCCCCCAAAGAAACCATAAGAGAAAGTGAAGAGGAGGAGGAGGAGGAGGCTGAGGCGAGGCGCCCCTGTTTTGCCCCGGCCGGCGGCGGGTGCCCCCGCGAAGCCTCCCATGCCACCTGTTTGACTTAGGGAATCGCCTGCGCCTTTCGGAGCCAGCGCTGAGGACAAGAAAGGGGCATTTTAAAAGAAAAGGGTTTGGGGCTTCCAATAGGGGGACGCCGAGGGGAGGGGCGGCGGCCGCCAGGGTGGGGTGTCGGGAAGGCAAAGCCATCATAGCGGGAACATGAAACCCCTCAAAGGAGGGGACCGGGCCGGGGGGGAGGGGAGGGGAAAGTGGAGCCCCAACCTCTGCGCAGAAAAACTACGGGGTGCCTCGCGGGGCCCCCATCTCGACCCCTCCTCCCCTGGTGACGGTCGATTGTGCTCTTCGACCCCCCCTCGGCACGTCTCTAATTAGCAACAGGTGGCCTTTCCGCCCTCTTCCGGGTCATTATAGCGAGCCGAGCCCAGTCGAGGTCTCCTCCTCCGCCTCCCTCCCCGCTTTGCTGCAGGGAGCGCCGTTCTGCGGTTCTTCCTAGGGAAAGGGGTGTCGCTCTTTCCTCCCCCCTTCTTCTTCTTTTAATTATTACTATTTTCTGGCACGCTCTCTCGCAGCAATGCGAAGGGATTCACTGAGAAGGCATTGTCTTTCGTGCCCAGAAGTCCGCAGAACGCGAGGCGGCCTCGGGATGTCGTGGCGGGGCAGAGAGCGAGGCCAAAGGTTTGCAATAAACGAAATAAAGATCGCCTTTAAAACTCTGCTATGAGAGATGGTGGTGCATGGGTACGTGTGTGGGGCGTGTCTTTGTGTACATGACATTCTCTTCGGTATTGTAATGTTTCCGGGGTTGTCAGCTTTTGACGGGATAATGAAAATATCCCGAAGTGTGAACAGACCAGGGGCGATTCTGTTGCGCGTTGGCTCGTGCCTGCGCCATGGAAAACGAGTCCAAGATGGCGGCAGCGGAGTGGGGGGCTTACTGGGTGGTAGTAACACCGATTACTTCTAGAGTAAATGCGTTGTGGATTTATCAAGTCTGGGCAGAACGACGGGTGTTGTCGCGTCAATATATTCCTGAGCGATGAAAAAAAAATGGTTTATGTAGGCCAGGCCACAGTCAATGAACAGGAGGTTGTCTCTCTCTCTCTCGCTGGTCGGTCTGTGGGAGGTGATCTGAAAGTCTGCTGCGTTTCTTTTAACAGTAATTCGAGGGAAAAAAAGGGAAATGAGCATATCAGAAAGCTAATTCCCATTGTTAGTCGCAATTGGAATCAACGCATTTGTTGATTTAACGAATTCCATTCATTCGATGAGGATTCATTTTGGTTGGAGGAGCCCACATTAATTCTGTTTCAGTAGAATCCTATCCAAATCTATGCGGCAGGAGGTAAATGATTTCGCCCTCGAGTTACTGTTAAGTATACAGAAGGCTGGAGATGAGGTGTTATATTTTTCCAGTAAATTTTTATAGTTGACTGTAGGGCTTTTTATTGCTTGTAATTTGAGATATGACACTGTATTATTGTCTTCTTTAAAATGTCTTGTACTGCCTAGAGACGCTTAAAAAAAAAGGAATTTGTCCGTTTCCAAAATATTTGCCCTTCGATTATCTCGCTGAAAATAACATTCTTTAACGCGACAAATGAAACTATTTATGTTCCTTTTACACCAGGTTTGCTTTGGGGCCTTGCTCATCTTCCTCTACGTGTAAGAAAGACAGATATTATGGGATGGTCAGAGAATTTACTGGGAACAACAATAGGCTATCCCCTTCTTAATACATTGGCAGTTATGCTAAATAGATTCATTTTGTTGTTCCTTTCTTGGATTGTTGGAAATCAGCTTTTTATCATGTGAGGTTGGCTTTTCTTATTTCTCGATCGTCTCTGCAGAATGCATGTTTCTGAATTATTAGCGATCTAGCTGATTTAGAAGCAAAGCACCACTACCAGACATGAAGGTCTTCCTAGTTTACAGTAAACATTATAGTTTAATGGCCTTGATTTACAGCAGAAAGATGCATGCATGGCAAACAAAAATATTCCCATGTGCATATAAAAGGCCGCCCATTTTTGCCTCTGGTGTAATGCGTCTGCCCTCCCTCCCAGCCACTAGACTGCATTTATTACAGTTGGAGAGGCATCGCAGACGGTACGTAGGCGTAACTGTGGTTGGATTTTTTTAAAGTCTCACTTTTTACACCTGTTTCACAATAGGATTAATATAACTTCCCACCCACCCCAACCGATACTGCAGTTAAACACAAAGGTTTAGGCTGCAACAACAGCAACTCCCTAATTCTAGTCTAAAGGAATGAAACAGAATATGTTCACATTTTCCGGTTTGATTGGCTACAGAACCCTGCTCTTGAAACCCTGCCCTCGGAATCTTTATTCTAAACGAATTCCATTAATTGGAACAAAATGGGGCTTAGTTCTAGACAGTATCTTTTCTCACCAGACTGTAGGTCGGTGTACAGGTATTGCCCTGTTGTTCTGTGTGCCTTCAAGTCACCGGTCCATGACCCCATGAATTTCGTAGAGTTTTCTTAGGCAAGGAATACTCAGCTCTGGTTGTGGCAGTTCCTCCTTCTTCTGCCATATAGGCTACAGCATGTGGTATTCGTTGGCGGTTTTCTTTCCAAGTACTAACCAAGGCTGACCTTGTTTAGCTTCTATGATCAGAAGGGATGGGGGTGCCTTTAGGATATATCTTTACTAGGAACAAAACACAGTTGGGCTCAATGGAAACTTTCAAAATCAGTGGGTTTTGCTCGAGGGGTATGTTTGGGAGCGCTGTCTAACTCGTTTAATTTTTTCAGAAAAGGAGTCAATAAACTGATGCTTTAACTGAAACCTCCACAGGACTGCCTCTTGCTTATCATCAAGGAAGGAAAACTATAACTAGTGGCCACCGTGGGTAGTTCAATTAAATCCTTCAGAAAATACAAAATAGTAATAATCATAATAATAGGACAAAGGTTTGTGGAAAGGGAAGCAGAGGAGATAGATAGTAGTGCTGATGGAGAATGCAACCACCATTCCTTGTGTTGATCGGGTCTTCTGCAGTTCTTTGGACAGCGAGAAGAAATCATACCCAAAGTACTGTATTTTTGTGTTTCTCAGAGCTCTGATACACCCACACCCACAGCCATATCTATCTATCTATCTATCTATCTATCTATCTATCTATCTATCTATCCATCCATCCATCCACCCATCCATCCCCACTCTGTTAATTATTTAACTGTGTTAATTATTTAACCGTGGCTTATGTGTATTTGTGTTTTCCAAGGGAATACACTTCTCCTGGACTGCTTTATCAGGTTCTGAAGCTGGGGGTGGGAGAGAGAATCGGAACAAAGACAGTATTTCACTCCTTGCTTGGCAGGCAGCTGTTAAAGGTATTTACAGCTCTACTGCATTGCGGCACTGAATGCTGCAACGGCTATAGGGCTAGAGCTAAAAAAACAGGAAGTGGAGGGGCGGTGGCGAGCGAGGGGGGTGGGAGCCGCCACAAACGTCTCCCTTAGCCGATGGAGTAGAGACCACGAGGCAAGTAACGAGAGTCTCGAGATAACAGATAAGGGCGAATTAAGATGATTTCCTTTCTGCTGAGCTATTTCTGGAAAACAGCAAAGCTGGCCTTCCGTTCCTCAGAAGGGGTTATCCTCCAGGAACTGTTCACTGGGGTGGGTTTGATGTGGTTGGTGGGCGGTGAGAATCCTCCTGACGGGAAGAGGCAATAGAGGCAATCTCAGGAGACAGAAGTGGGTTGTTGGGAGGCGAGGGCGGTGGGATAGAAAAGTTTTTATCTGCCAGGGTGCAAAGAGGCTTCTCTCAGCCCCTCTGGGAAAGGTAAACGGTGAGGAGGTGGTCCAAAAGGTGGGAATGAGAAGAAGAGACACCCTCTGGCGTTTGGGAAGAGGAAACCCCAGACACTGTTTCAGGGCTCTGTGAAGGAAATTTGAGCTTTACATTTTTCGGGGAACATCGTCATGTCATATCCCTCCATCTTGCCGCTTCTTCGTGTTGATAAATACAAAATTAAAGCTATATCCATTAAAAAAAATAATCAAGGTAATGGTACCAGAGTTGGGTTGGCTTCTCGGATAGTCAACAAATCGGCCAAGCTAGCTGACAAACATCTCCAGTTTGGGGAGGAAGCACCCCACCCCCTTTGAATCTCTGAGGCTGTACTCCATTTGACCAAGAGGGTTGTAATCCTCCAGTGCTCTGGCTACAATAAATCTGCAGCCTTAAAGGTGTCAGAAAGCTCTTTGTTCTTTTGCTGCAGCAGGGCCGTTCCCCCTTTGAAAACTGTTCCTTGTAGAATGAATCCTCCCAAGGTTGGCACTGTACAGGTAGCAAATAATCGGGATTTGGAGATTTTAAAAATTCAGATCCATCTCAGAGCATCATAATGTGGAGCCCTGTATACAATGGAAGTGCAGAAGGAAAACCTCCTGAAGGCTTTGGCATAATGACTGAAGGCTCTGCCACCATTGGGTCTTCCCAGAATGCAAGTGGGTTTGGCGCTGGAACCCTTGGCCGCAATCCAGCCTAGAGGCTGGCCTGGTTTTCCCTCTTGTGGCTATCAAGGCGAACGGTGCTGGATTGTGGCCATCAGGGAGGAGGAGGAGGAGGAGGAGGAGGAGGAGGAGGAGGAGGAGGAGGGGGAGGAGGAGGAAGTAGAAGCTATAAAAGAGTGCTTCCTGTCTGTGAAATATTGGGGCTTTTTTGTTGTTGTTGTCTGCTGTTGGTAGTTTGGTTCTCAATCGGGGGAAGTTTTATGATTGCTTAAAGGAATGTATTTCTTTGTTTCTGACTGATTCTGAAATGGATCTGACAGCAGGTCCTCCTTTGCCCTATTACTCTTGGTAGGCGCCCGCAATGGGACTCCGACTTAGGAGGACCCTGTCCTCGGCTTTTCTTGGCAAGATTTATCCGGAGAAGGCTTGAGAAAGGTTGGAGGTTTGCCTTCCTCCAAGGCTGAGGGAGTGTGACTTGCTCAAGGTCACCCAGGGGGTTCCCATGATTGAATGGGGATTTGAACCCTGGTGTTCCCGAGTCCTAGTGCAACACCACCACACCACGCTGGGTCTCTCCTGAGCAGAAGTGGAAGCTTCATGTTTCTGGTGGCCATTGTCACTGCTGCAGGGGTCAACCGAGAATGTCGGTTTCAAAGGCATCCCGGGTGGAGTAAGAAGCCTGTTTGCCTTTGAAACGGTGCCAACGCATGCTGTTTCCAGTTTGCCCGGTCATTCTCTCATTCATTCCTTCATACATGTGTGTGCGCGCGCGTGTGTGTGAATGAATGAGGGTATGAGCTAACAATCAGGAAAGCATTCACATACGTGAAAGCGCAAACAGGAAGCAAAAGTGCCAGTTCCTTCTATTGTGTCCGTCTGCATTCCTGTGTGGAATGCCGAATGGCTGCCATTGAATGCAAATCCCCAAAGATCTACATCCATACCTTTGGTACCGCAGCCCCCTCGCCCGCTGCTCTCCTTTAAACAATTGCAGCTGCTTTTCCTCAGGAGCTCGGGCTAGGCATTTCTGTATCGAGGAACAAAACAATTCAACAATGCGTTTCCTGCCAAACAGCCTGTTGGCCAACAGCGCTGTTCAAAGGTGCGGGTGAGGGGAGAGCAAGCGCTCCTTTTCGCTGTTAAATACGGTGCGGTGTCGGATTAAACGAAGATTTCCCCAATCATTGAAGGATTATTTGAAGATGTTACAGCAAATTCTTCCTCGCCTCCTTTTTTTTTTAAGCTCAAACCTGGAAAAGAATGCTCAAAGCTTCTGTCCTGTAGACAGACTCACAAGACTAGGTTCAGCTTGAGAGCCCTTTTTTTGTGGGGGGGGGGGCAGGGACCTGACATACCTTCTGGACGCCTGAAGTCGGAAGTGGATTTGTCTTGAATTCTAGATCTGAATGCTGTCCTCTGCCCTGTAGTTACTCTTCACAAACCATGCGGCTTCATCCTCTTCCTCACCACTGCCTCTAGAGATTACTAGTCCCGTTTCGCTTCTCTTGATTCTGGTGATCTGATTTGGAAATCTGTCACAAATATGTCTCTCCCCTTCTCTACTTACTCCTCCTGTTCGTGCTGTGAAGACTTGCTTTGTTATGGGATGATTCGTCCAGGAGAAGGCGCTGTAGGACAAGCGTCACAAAGCTTTGGGTCTTAAGACCTGCCCTCCACCAGAGAGCAAAGGCTGTGACTTCTTTGCTGATCTACAACCGTGGAGGAAAAGCTTTCCCCACCTCTTGTTTTAGAGCTCCAGAGCCCCCGCTGAAATCTTCCCACTCGACAAGCTCCTCCCCTCTGGTTCAAGCAAGAAATGGACATGACATCCCAAGCTTCTCGACCACCCTTTTCTCCTTCGCCCCATTGTTTAATAACAGAATAGGGGTCACTACGATCAACGGAATTTTGTAAAGGTGGTCCTATTTCTTTCGACCGAAGCATTCTCCCGCTTAAACTACCTCTCTACCAAGTTACAAACTCATTTGACAGTGAGGAAAATCGTGGGAATTGTAGTTTCCTGAGAAACCCTCAGCATCGTCAGAGAACTACAGATCCCAGATTCCTTTGGGTGAAGTAGAAACAAAGTGACTGATCTGAATCCATTGTGCCTTTCTTGCATTTCCGCGCCACATTGGTATAGTGGTATTATTCCACTTTCAACATCCCGTGGAATTCTGCGGTTTGCAGTTTACAGAAGCCAAAGATATCCCTCACTAAACTGCAATTCCCAGGATTCCGTAGGATGTTGAAACTGGAATAATAGCACTACAACAGTGTAATGTAACCCTATACAAACTGACCTGGAGGTAATGCGTATTGAATTTTGTAGGGCTTACTTCTGAGCGGATGTGAGTAGGATGGGCCTAGCATTAAGTCTAAACTTAATAGCTCTTACTTCAGAGAACACACTCAAGGCAGTCCCGTGATCCCTTCCGTGGAAGCAAATCTCACTGAAATCAGTGGGGCTTACTTCCGAATAATATGACAGCATTGCTCTGACTCAAAGTTCTCTAGATTGAGACAGCCCGCGTAGATCCACTAGAGTCAGCTACTAAGATAAACAACAAAATGCTGCAGAAAGCGGGAGACTTGTAGGCCAGCAGATGTTGTAGGGCTGCAGTTCCCACCAGCCCTGGCCAGTTTAGCCAATAATGAGAGATGATTGGACCTGTGGTCCCACAACATCTGGAGAGTCAACCCTGAATCACTTCCCCTTGTTCATCTCCCAGGCCCTCTGCGGATTTTAGCTGGCCTGATTGAATCTATCTTGGAAGCTGAGCAGGGTCAGCCCCAGTTAGTACTTGGATGTGAGATCGCAACGAATCCCAGGTGCTGTAGGCTGTATTTCGAAGGAAAGAACTGACAAAGGAACCTCGGAGTGTTTCTTCTTTGCTCAAGAAAACCCTATGAAATCCATGGGGCTGCCATAAGGTGACAGGCGACTTGTCGGGAAATATATGCGTGGGGACCTGCAGTCTGGTGACAATCTGGCATTTAGGCACACAGAGAGAGGGGCCGAACCCCTGTGCCCTGGAAGGCAATTCCCATTGAATTCAGTGAGAGTCGTCCGTTACTGCGCCTAGGACTGCCATCTTCGGAAGGCTCATAGTCCACCCTTTTCTTTTCACCGGCCTGGGGACATCCTTTGTCCACCTATGTTCCTAACCTTGTAAAGCGGCCAGACCAAGGGGGACCAGAGAAAAGCCGTGTTAACTGCTGCCTGTTTAAAAAAGAACCGGTAATAATACTCCACTCTCCGGGTTTCCTGCAGACTTGGGGTGCTACTTAAGATCTACCCCCAACCACTTTCCTCCACCCTCAAGTGCATCTCATTTATGGGGCTGTATAGAGACAGACAGCCTTTTGTGTATGGCAGGGGCAAACCAGTGGGTCACAGATCGTTACTTCGGAGGACCGTAATCTGTCTGGTCTTTGATGTTGCTCTACTCCAGCTTCCTTTGCTTTCCCTTTGATCTAGATTGCCCCCCCCCCCCGGCAGCAGTAGTTACTGCTCCTAAAAAATGTCTATTTCCACATCACCTTCCCTCCACTGGGCTGTTGTTGTGACCACCTGACCGCCGCCTTCTCCAAAAAGAGATGGCAAATGCAAACGGCTGAGCCTGGCCTTTTTTTTGACTTATTGACTCCCTCAGCATCCCCAAATCCTCCCCACAACACCCAGCTCCAGCTCATTAACTGGATTCTTTCAGGGTTCACCTTCCATAGTCATGACACAAGTACTTGTCCTTGGTTGACCTTCCATTCTCCACCCACACACACACACCTCAAAGGAGGCCCGGCCATCCTTGCCTTTCTCTGTCTCTCTCTCTGGCTTGAGAGAATCCGCCCAAGCTGACAGAGAGGTAGCCGGCCACTTAAGCAGACTCTCCAGACTCCACCTGTTGTGGCTTCCCCCTCTTCTCCAAGTCAGAGCACCTGCCTATAGGGCCTCTCCCCACCACTCACTCCATCTTGATTTTGGGGTGCATTTAGGGGAGAGGAGGGGCAGACCAGCCTTTGTATGCTGGCTGGGAATGGTGGTATTTGTAGGCACTAAGTGGAGGAAGACTGCCTTGGTCCAATCCAGCAAAGTAGTTAGGTTGTCCCTATGAAGGAGGAGGGGAGAGAGAGGAATACTTTGGAGGCTACAACTCCCAGAATCCCCAAGCCAGAATGATCGGTGGCTGTGCTAGCTTGGAGATTCTAGGTGTTGTAATCCCCCGAGAGTAAGGTTTCCAAGCTATAGCGTAGAAAACGGGGAACGGTGAGGGAGGGGGAAAGGAATCTAGCCAGCATCGTTTTTGAGACTTAACTGGCTGATTCTAGCAGGAGTCGCTTCATTTCTTCCTGAGCACTGGAAGAGTGACTCCAAATTGGTGTCACTGAAAAAATGTGCACTGAATGGATTGTCTGCACTGAGTCTCTCACTTAGTGCATCCAGCCCATCAGTGCATCTGAAGAAGCGAATTGATATCCACGAAAGCTCATGCTAAAATAAACCTCTCTTAAAGGTGCTGCGAGATTCCTCCCCACTCCCTTTTTCGTTTTTATGCCGGGAGAGGCGAATACGGCTATCTTTGAATATTGTTTCCTAGCTGTATCACAGAATTACTTTACTCAACACAAATGCCTTCGGCCACCGCCAAGAGATGGAATAACGGGGTCCGAAGGAGTGGCAAGCCCGCGATAGCATGAAAACACGCAATACACACCGCCGAGGCAACGCCCTCTCCATCTGGCAGGGTACCTTCCCAATTTCCCCCGGATCTCCTCAGCACTAGTTCTTGGCACAAGAAAGAGCTTGTTTGCGTTCTGTCCGGCAGGTCAAGAAGTCCGGCCAACAGGATCAGAGGAAGAGCTCAAAACTGTAGAGGATTTTCCCCTTACAGACCTTAAGTAGTACAAATACAAATGTCTTTGCCCGTTATCTGTTTCCTGCCACAGAACCCTGTCTGGTCGGTCAGGGGCACTTGTCTCAGAGACAAGACCCGTCGACCTCACCAGACCTTTTTCCTAAAGAAAAAACTATCCTGTCTTGGGGCAGAAGCTCAAGGAATTTAACGGAATGTTGATTACATTCCATGAAACGCAGACGCAGTACTACAATGGAATCATAGCTGTGATCAAGCCTTTTTTTTTTTTTTGCTATTCAGTGAATGTACTCAATTAGATTGAACAGTATAGGCTAAAGAACTCAAGGAAAAGAGGGAGGGAAGGAGGGAGGGAAGGAGGGAGGGCAGGTGCTGCCCCCACCCAAAGCAAATCACTCCACCTGTCCCAGTGATCTCTGGGACTGCTGGGCCACGGTTCCCGTCATCACCAGTCCACATGGGATGGCCGTATTGGGACTGCAGTCCAACACGTCTGAAGGGCGCCTTGTCGGGGAAGGCTACCAAACTTGGAGGGGCAGAAAAGCGAAGTGACGCTCTCTGGGTCTTTACCGCGATCAAGTCTCGGTAGCGAGCAATTCTGGAAGGCAGATGGCCAGATCACTCGTATTACGGACCCGAATTCCAGAAAGCAGAGCAAAAATTGAGAATAATTGGGGATTCTTCTCAGGCAGATTTCCCCCCTCCCATCTCAGTGGGCTACAACTTCCCCCATCCCTGTCTTTTGGCCATGCCTTCCACGTTCTTGAGGATGATGGGACCTGTTGGCCTAAAAGGAAAGAGGCTACACAGTTTCTTTTCATGGTTTTGAATCTCCTTGGACTTTCACTCAAGGCTAAGGCCATTTCCGCACTAGATTGTAATAGCACTATGATTCCACTTTCAACATCCTATGGAATCCTGGGGTCTGCAATTTCGGGAGGCGCCGGCCACAGGATGTTGAACGTGGAATCGTAGCGCTATTGCTGTCTAGTGTGGAAATGGCCTAAGTTACAGCTTGCTGTCCAGGCGAGGTGGGTCGCCTTGCGGGACTGCAGCTCCCATGACCCACTCACCACTGGCCATAGTGATTGCGACTGGTGTGAGTCGGAATCCAGCAATCCATTAAGAATATTCAGAGGGTTTTGACGACCTTCGCCTTCCTCTTGCGGGGAAGCAAAGTGGAAGGGAGCGCGCCTGTTTACTGCGCGTGCCTCCTCGGTCTCCGAGCCTTTTTAAGGCCTTCACAGAGCTAATCCTTTTGGAATGAACCCATTTTTCAAACCTCCAATTTTTCACCTGAAAACTCCCCGCATTTCCTCTCTGCTGATATATCCTGGACCACATTAATGGAAGGCCGCGTCATCTCCTCCCACAGTTCATTTGCCTTATTTCCTCCCTTTGTGGTTTCGGGGCATTAAACCTTCCTGCCAGTTTCCACCGGGCTGCCTTCATCCTGAACTGTGTGGGTTCGCGCAGAAGAGCTGAACGAGCTTCTTAAGCCTTGGTCGTCTTGAGAAAGAAACCAGTAATTTGCGCTGGCACTTTGATAACAGTCTGGGGTTTGACACGGGGGCGGGGAGAACGCCTCCGAGTTCCTTTCGGCTCGGCAGTCAAAGAAAAGCTTTGGACTTGATCTCTTGTTCTTAATCTACATTTCTAATGTGTTTGTGTGTCTTCAAGTCGCCTGTTGAGGTATGGCGACCTCATGAATTCCATACCGTTTTCTTAGACAAGGAATACACAGAGGTAGTTTTGCTCTGAAATAGAGCCTGCAGCACCTGGTATTCGTGGGTCGGGTCTCATTCAAGTGGTAACCGTTTCTTGCACACTTACTACTTTGATATTCTGGCTTTCCTTCAAGGAGCACAAGACAGGGGGTACTAGTTCCCCTCCCCCCTCTGTTTTATTGTCATAACAACCCTGACAGGTAGACTGAGTTTAGAAACTAACTGCTCCAAGGTTAGGCAGAAAGACTTGTGAGTGAGTGAGAGAGAATTTCAACTGGGGTCTCCCTAGGGGAAACGGAGGCTTTAAGCACGACATTAGGTTGGCATCTCTGAGAAAACCTCATGTTATTGAACCCCTGGTGCTACTTTCAGCAACAGCTTAGTAAATGGATGATCACTTCTTTGTCTGTAGAAATAAGGAGAGCATGCTTTAGTTTTTCTAAAAAGGTAGACGAAAATGGCTTCTTATTGGCCTCCCCTGAAAAGCACAGAGGAGCCGTTCCGCCTCCTCAAAGCATTCCTGCCGATGCGCGGATTTCCTTGAAGCAGAAGTCATCCGGCCAGAATTGAAGAATCTGTGAAGGGAAAACGTAAGGCCTTCTGTGTCTCTGAACATGTACGGAGTGACTTTCCTTACAGTTGACTGAGAGTTATCCAGGTCATAGCTGGCATTAGGAGAAAGTGTTTGGCATGAAAGGTCAACAGATTAACTGTTCAGTTTACTGGCCTATCTTCCTTGCCAGGGAGGGGAAGATGTGTTTGCGGGATTTTCTGTTTCCAAACAAATTTGGCCGTTTTGGGGAACTATGCACCTTGACTAGCAAGGTGTAGCAAAATGTCTTTGGCCAATCGTAAATGAAGGTATTCTGATGTGCCTTGTATGAATAGCATGGGGTGGTCAGAGCAGAAGAATTCTGGTTTATCTTATGCAAACAGGTAAGAGCTTCAGAGGCAGGACACCTGATGGATCCTACTGGTTTTGCATTCTAAACCACCAAACCCTACTACCCGTGTGTCTGCCTTCAAGTCACCTGTCCACTTATGAAGACAGGTGAATTTCATAGGGTTTTCTTAGACAAGGAATACTGTGAGATGATTTTGCCAATTCGTTTCTCTGAACTATAGCCAACAGCACCTCATATTTGTTTTTGGTCTCCGATTCGAGTACTAATCGGGGGGGGGGGACCCTGCTGGTACATGCTTATTTATCCCTCAGGTGGCAAGGTTGCTTCTGGACTGTGCCATTTCAAACTGCAGATAGGAATATCTCTGCAGAATCCCTCTATTCATTTTGCTACACACATACAAAACAACACACATACTAGGGAGAATGGTTCTACTGTAGACACTTAAATGTATACCTGCAGGAACATTTATTTTGGATAGAGATTGTGGAAGATCCTCCTCTCCCATGAGCTCTTAAGGACTTAGCGCAATGAACTGGTACAGCCTGGACACCCCCGCCCTTTATTACCCTACTAAAAACTAGGTCTGTTCAGCAGTACAGGAACCGACATTCCCACCCATGTCTGCACTTAAAATAGGCCGCACACAGGCACTTAAAACAGAGATAAGGAACAAGATGTCGCTGAACTATAAACCTTATCTTTCCTCACCATTGATTCAGATGATCTAACAACATTTGGAAGACTGCACATTCCCCCATCCCCAAGCTAAAAAGTGTTATGTTGTGGGACACCAGACAGACCTTTCACAGAGTTTTCTAGAGCAGCAGAAGCCCCTTCACCAGTTGTACATCTCTTTTAGAATAGACCTCTCCCATATTCCTCTGCTTATTGAGATATGGTGGCCGCGGCTGATGGGAGCTGTAGCCCAAAAATCTGGAGGATATCAGGTTGCCCTTTTCCGAATAGACTAGCGGGGGGAGAATATGTTTGCAAAACTCTTCCCCGCCCTCCGCCAATGTTACAAAATGTGGAGAAATATCTCCAAAATCAAACCCCATGTTCCGGATCAACCTCCCAGGTTATGCGGAAAAAATTGGAAGGAAACTAAGACACATTTTGAGCAGTGCACGATGATGTCCCAGAGAGCAGTTTGGCTGCTTACAGCTTGTAAACGGCTTAGATTTATATGTAAGATTCAAGTGGAGAAGAAGTATTTCAGTACCCAATAGGCATTTCATTACAGTAAGCAGAGTCAAACTGGTCTAAATCTTGTAACTGAATTGAAACTGAGTCATGCTTAGAATAGACCCCCTAGGACTTAGGTTAGTCATTATTTCACTGAGTCTACTTTAAATAAGTCCAGACCTGCTCAGTTCGATTTCATGGATCCTGTGAAGGCTGTCCGCATGGAGGGCAGGAAATTTTGTTGCATTTTATCATCAGTTTGTGTTAGATTTCGCCTGGAGCCTTGGGGAGAGGCGGGTAAGAACATTGTTGTTGTTGAAAGCCAGGTGTGAAGAAGAAGAAAGAAAAAAAGTTGGGTGGGAGTCTATCTTGGGATGACTATTGCATGGCATTCCTCGGACTTTCGTTTGGGGAGGGCGGGCGCGACAGAGACACGAAAGAACTCCATCCAAGGATCAGTTAATCCGAAGTGGTCGAACTGAATCAGGTTTTATTCAGTTAAACTTGTTGGCTGGAAAAGGCTAGTTTAGCTGAGAAACTTTTTAAAGCAACCTTATTTGAAACTTACGGCCAACCAATCGACATAAATGGAGCTTAAGCCAGCATTTATGGAGATATTGGGATCATTAACGGTATGGCTCACAGCAAACCAACTCTGGGGGCCAGTGTGGGGTACTGGTTTGAGGCTTCCAGGAGATCAGGCCCTGGAAACCCACTGGGTGACCTTGAGCAAGTCACATTCTCTCAGCCTCAGAGGAAGACAAGGACAAACTCCCTCTGAACTAATCTTGCCAAGAAAACCTGTGATAGGTTCGCCTTAGGGTCGTTACAAATGGAAAGGAATTAGGCATACAAGAACCTACCAATGAACGGCATTACTGCCCAGGGTCCTCATAGTTTCGAGATTGGATTTAATGCTCCACAACTTTTTTTTTTAATCTGGAATTCCTCTCTATTTGGAACAGTTTCTTGAGTTTTTCAGTTTTGGTTTACTTGACTCTTTATTTTCTTAGGAATAAGAACTGATTTTTCATAGATTAGCCCTGTCTTTTACTCGAAAATGATCGTTATTTGATCTTACAAAACTGTGTGTACCTCTTCAAGTCTGTTGTCCATATATGGCAACCCCATGAATCTCGTAGGGCTTTCTTATACCAGGAAGGTTCAGAGGGGTTTTTGCCAGTCCCTTCTTCTGAAATATAGCCTACAGCTCCTTGTATTCCTTGACGTTCTTGCATCAGTTGCTGACCAGGGCTGACCCTGCTTAGCTCCCAAGATAGACCAGGATCTGGTGCCTTTAGGGTAAATATCCAGGCCTTTGAGCCTTTGCAGTGTTCCTAGAAGTTACTTATTGAATAAAATGGAGTATGGAAATAGTTGCTAGCCACTAAATAATTTATTCATAGATCATAATCTACTTTATCTGGTTTGAAAGTTACACCTGGATTTAGAGTCTGGTCCTGGTGGCTTTTAAACTCAAGAACTTGAACTAAGGTGCCCTACACCTGGTTTCTGAACACATTGGGATCCCTCCAGTTTTAAATCAAGGTAGATGCGCTAGAATCAATGGGTCAAATAGTCATGATTGCCTTTCACTTCACTGATGTCAGTGGGTCTGCGGGAAGCACGATTCTGCTGGTGTAGGATTCAAAGATATAGCCACGTTAGTATGCAAAGGGATCTCTTAGCACATTTGAGACTGAGAGAAAGAAGCTGATAGCATAACCTTTCCTAGATTTAAGTCTACTTCATCAGAGGCATCTGAGTCTTCCTTTTAGTCTTAGCGTGGTGCAGAATTTTGAGAGTTGGACTAGGACTGCGTGAAAGGAGGATTCCAACCCACTCAGCAGTAGAAATCCCTTGGGTGACCTTGGGCAAGTCCTCTGGGATGGTAGTCCTCTTGCTTCCAGTAGAATTTGTCTCCAAGTAACGTGTCTACTGTAAGGGTGTGGGAGTTATGGTTTACGAGTGTCCAAACACTCCTAATAGGGAACCCTGTTACTTCTGTCAGTTGGAAGTGCATCATGGCTGCTTTGCCTATTTGGCAAAAGTGTATTTAGTCCTGACCTCGGCAGAAAGTGCTGGCAGAAGCGTTGCTTACCTAAATAGAGAAGCTGGATATCTCCCTATTGGGCTGAGGTAGCGCCCCCCGCTTCCCGGAGGAATTTTCATAAATCAAGTCCCGGTAGTAATGAGATCGATTCACGTGACAGGAATGGAAAGCATTCAAACATTCCTGCCTCCTGCTTTTAAATTACAGATTTTACCAAAAAAACCCCCCGGCCCATTACTTTGTAATATTATTGACATCAATTTAGATAATATTGCCTATTGACCTTCACAAGTGGAGGCGCATTTAGCAGTTTATTTTTTTAAAAACAAGTAATAAAATAAACAAACTCTCAAAGATGTTTTTCACAGGAAAGGTGACTCCTTCCCGGAACCCTTGACTTCCTACATTTTAGAATTAAGTCTTTTGAAAATCCATTTTGGTTTAGCAACACCATCCTTCTCTCCCCCCGCCCCCCCCACTTCTGACTTTCCTTCACACCAGACTTCTTTTCTTGTTTTATAACCCTTCTTAAAGTTTCAACTATCAAAGTTTTTTTTGGGGGGGGGAGGAGGAAGAAGGGAAGCGGGGGATGGAAGAAGAATCAGCTTCTCCATTTTGTCACTTTCGCAAGTCCCACAGCCTCATGGGCTTTGAAACAGTTTGGTCACTTGGGAGAGCCCCGGAAAGAGGGAGGACGCAGTGAGGTGCTGTTTCTCTAGGTCCTGATCACCCCCTTTCTGCCTCTGCGGACTCCTCCTTGAGGCTCCTCAGCAGCGCAGGAAAAGACAGCTCGGAACGCTCCTTTTTGAGACTACAGTCCCCAGCATCCCCTGACCGATGCTAGCCCTCAAAGTGGCTTTTCTTAAACTCTGAAAAGAATAGAATTCATCTCTCCTTTCTGCCTTCCTCCAGTGTCTCCTAGTAATAGATGTTGGTGTTGTTACTGTGTGCCTTCAAGACGTTTCCAACTTATGGAGACCCAAGGCAACCTATCACACAGTTTTCTTGGTAAGCTTTGTTCCGGGAGGGGGGGGGGGCGTTGCCCTGAGGCTGAGAGAGTGTAACCTGCTCAAAGTCACCCAGTGGGTTTCCATGGCTGAGAGAGGATTCCCACTCTGGTCTCTCAGATTCCTAGTACCACATTCAAACCACTACACCGTACTGGTTATTGTCAATCAGAGGTACACTCCTCTGGATAATGGAAGTTTTAGGGTCCGCTAAGAGGTATTCTCCCCCCCGAACCCCCACTTTCAGCAGTTGCTTAAGAAACAGAAATGTGTTCTTCACAGGACACAGCAAACAACGAAGTTTACAACAGTTTAAAAAAACAAAGCAAAAGTAAAGAAAAAGAAACACAGTCCTATAGACTTGGATGGGATTATTTCTTTGCTCCAACTGGGGTGTCTGTATCCGCCTTCTAGACACGTAACTGGATTGCCCGGGCCCTCGAGGGCAGAGAAAGGTTGAAGGTGTTGGTTGACTGGAAGGCTCTTGCAAACGGGATGGACTTTCTGTATTGCTTAAGATGTATTTCCCTCCCCGCACCAACCCTCCTTCCATGCATATTCATCCCAATAAACTTTGAATCGGTACTCACGCGCAGCGAAATTCACACGTTCTTTTCCTCAAAAACAACTAAAGGGAACGCTCAGGCAGTCCGTTTGGCCGCTTTCTTCACGCAGCTGTTTTCGGAGCCTGGCCTAAACGCTACACACAAATATAAATGTGTATATGGGGCCTCCCTTGCGTGAACTTTGTTATTTTGGGCTCCTTAAATCTCAGAGAACACAGGGCCATGCCCTACCCCCATCCCTTTTCTCCTTCTCTCCGTCTTTTTTTTTTCTCCAGGCCCTCTTTATTTAAGTGAATAAAAGTTTAAAGCTGGAGGTTATTTATTGTTCCGTCGAGATCCGTCCTGAGTGGCTCTTTCGAAGCACGTGATTCCAATAAACTTTGTTTTATGGCTCGAGAGTTGACAAGCCAAAATATAATTCCCACCATAAATTAGTTTAAGAGCATACAAGTGCAGATGCTTTAGTTCCTGGAAGCAGTGACAGAGAAAGTGTGAGCCGGCAGGAGCCCGCCGCCTGAATCCGAGCTTCAGGAGGACTTTCTCTTCCCGCGGGTTCCGTCCTTTCCCTTCCCTCTCGAAAAGCTGACAGTAAGTCTCTTCTGACTCCCCTTGTGCGTGAGCCGATCCCTTCAGGGATATCAACCCCCTCCCTCTTTTTTAGGTGTGTTCCCTTATTAAAAAAAAAAGCGGGTACCTGAATGATTAGACTTCATAGAAAGAAGCCTGAATGTGTTCTAAGGAATAGGTTTGGATAGAATTTGCTCCATTGGCAAAAGCCAAAACAAACCCCGGCTAACTCAGCTGAGCGTTGTCAGGAGGTTGCCCGCCGCTCTTGGTGTTAGAATCATTATTTGGAGGACATCAGCCCTATTTGGAGCCGGTAGGTCGTTCCTGGAAATTTCCTTTGCAGAAAATTTCATGGTGGTGGCCCTGCGATTCGAAAAGGAAACCGAAAAGAGGAGGAGTGGGAGGAAAGGAAGGAGGGAGGGAGGGAGGGAAAAGACAGAAGCCCTTGAGACAGGGCGGCACATCCGTGGAATCATTGGTACAAACTTAAACTTTTCTGTCTTTGGATGCTACCTCAGGGATGCCCCGAGGAACGCTGTGAATGGAGTAAAAGGATTTTTTTTGAAAAATATTCTTCTTTCTAAACATTGATTTTTTTGTTTGCCTCCACATGGGCGCAATGTAGAACCGATTTGCTTGTGAAAACAAAGATAAGAAAAGAGAAGGCGGCAAGATTTAATAATAATACTCTAACAATGAAAATAAGCTTAAATTTTAATGTTAAGAAAATTGTGAAGATAGACCTTTGGAGCACGGATTAAAGTAATAGACTAAGGTAATTAAACAGGGAGGAGGACGCTCCAGAAATTTTATAGACTGAGATATGTGTCAGATTAGTACTACTTTGAGGTTATCAGATTTGATCATCTTCCTCGTAGAAGAAAGAGTCTCTTACACAGATTTTTTAAAAACGAGTGTAAGGTACAAACTGATAGTCAAAATATCCTTCCAAAATATGTACACATTGGGCTAAAAGATTTAATTCGGCTAATTCCTTCCACTAAATACTGACAAGAATAGTCAAATGATAATATAGTAATATTAATAAAGGGAATAATCAGAAAAGATGTGCTGTTTTTTACTCTTTCAATGGAGCTTTTGTGTATTCAGAATGGGTACGTAGGGAAAATGGCAAGTCCTACAAACAATGTACAATATAATCGGTACATGAAAGCAGAATATTATTACCAAGGGGTGATTCTTCACTTACTTTCTCTTTCTCTTTTTCAATCGCAACAGGTTCGGGACAATGGAAGGACACATACAGTAAGTGAACTCTTCCTTCTTGCAAAATGTGTGCAGATATATCTTTATACCGGTGGTGGTTTCCAAACCTTACCTTGAGCAGCTCTGACTTTGTACACACAGATAATTCATTCTTGGTGTTTCTGTGAGACTTGTTTGTCCTGGGAGGATCTTGGGGCTTCGATTTTACTTTCTTCCCTCCTCCTCCACGTGTGTGTGTGCAGATGACAGCAAAGGCTGACGGTACAGTTTCTAGGGAGGGAATTACGGGACTGCACAGGTGCAAGGTGTCATGTTCCGCCCCTCCTCGGGACTTTTCAGCTAATGAGCAAGATTAGCATTTTAACAGGAGAAGGCGATGCAGTGTTTCCCCAGCAAACGTCCAGTCGATCACTTTCACTGTAGATGCAACGTGCCCTTGCATTTGTGGTGGGACTGCACGGCCTTTTGGAGGTGAACCAACGCTCTAATGAGGTGTTGTGCTCTCAAAGTATTTGCTTAGCGTTTTCCTTCAGCCTCAACTGATTGGTTCGGAAATAAGGCACGTTGTTGTCAACTGCAACACATAATCGCAATAAATCTGTTCGGGATTAAGTGTGCTGTGGTTATGTTACTACTCAGCACTGTAATGATTTGGTGGTACTCGGTTTAAGTGTTCTCAAGACAGATACTGATATTTACACGAATCACAGAAGCAAAGGAGGATAGCATTACCGTCTGAATGTAGTGGGAACGGGTGAATTGCGCCTTACTGCAGACAAAGGAAAGATTCGTGAAAAGGGAGGAGAGAGAAAGTTGCCTTCATTTTGACAAAGAGGAAGAAAGGAACGAAAGAAGACGACGATTTGTTAAATGGTTTTTGCATCACCCGTTTGTTTGTAGGATACAGTTATATGTTTTAATGTATTTTAGCCTGCTCCTTTTGGTATATAGTGCCCTACATTCCTTTTTGGAAGATGAAAACCACTAGCTCTTTGGGTTACTCTAAATACGATTCTTTTCTGCAAAGTCTCTATCTCTCCCCCGCCCCTTCTACCTTTTTCTCTCTCTGTGAAATTTATCTTGCTGTCTTTAAATTCGAGGACGATATTTCGGGTCTGTATAAAAGTAAAATGAGAGAGAGCGTGTGTGACATTCCGACTGTTCTAAACCACTAAGCTGGGGCGAGAGTGTTCTCATTTTATGGAGAGCTTTTTGCTCTGACTTCAGTTTTCTTGGGTCAGTTCCTAAATTCTTTTTTTTTTTTTAGAAACAGCGCTCCTTTTCTTTTGTTTCCCTTTCTGTTCTGTTCTTTCTTTCCTTTTAAAGGGGGAAAAATCTTCCTTAAACTTAGCCTGGGCATACTGATTATGAACCAGAATACAAAAAGGCCTGATGGATCAAAAGAATTTGTATGGGCAGTTGAGCAGGAGGTGAATATTTAACGCTTTTGTTCATCAATAACTCCTTTGGCTTTGACCTGTCTGAACAAGTCTCCCAATAAGGTGAAACGCAGGTCACAGCGTCTAACAAATATGAAAATTTTGTGCTATTGTTCGAAATATTGGAGAGATAGAGAGAAAGGTATCTTGCTCTTTCCCTTGACTTCTGTCCTGTGCTTTCCATTGTTCCAACTCTTCTCCCCAAAGCAACATATTTTGTCTAAAAAAGACACCTCTTTTCTGCTTAGGCACATCTAACGTTTTGTGGTTGAAGACTTATTAACCAAAAGGACCGAGGCTTGGGAGAACTCATCCAGCTTTCTAATTAGAAAGGATAACTCCTCTTCAACCAACTTGGAAAAAGAGGGGTGGGGTGAATCTTGAAATTCGTTATGAGATAGGCTTGATCTCCTCTTTCGGGTGAAAGAAGACCACCTTTCTTGAAAAAAAGCCCCCGCCCCCGCCCCAAGAAACAGAGCGGTTTCTTCTTTAGGAAGCCAGCAGCTCACAGATGCTTAATGCTCTCCGCACATATAAAACACTCTATTCTCTATTGCTGGTTAGAAGAGGCGAGGGAGGGAGCAGGGAAGGGGGGGGCGACCACAAGACCGCGTGCAGGAACCGGGTCACCCACAATGCATGAACTTTTGGACTCCGGTCTGCTGCTGTCGACAACGCAGAAATAATGAAACTCTGCGATATGTTTGTAAATGATTTAGAATGACCTCCCGCCCTGCCCTTCACCATAAACGCCACTACCCGAAAAACAGAGAGAGCTGTAAGGCTCAGATATTCTTTCCTATTAGGAAAAATGTGTCGAAAGAGTGCCACCATTATTATTATTTGTAAAAATAAAGTTACTTTTTTCCATTGAGAGTGAATCCATTTGCACTGAGTGTTTTTAGTCTGAAATAATGTTTGGCGCTATTATGATTGTTATTATTACTACCACTACTACTAGTAGTAGTATTTAAAAATCTGTTGAAATCCCTCCATGTTCTTGTGAGGTACCATCTTTCATCTCAAATGTTAAGGGCAATTCCATTTTCTCCAGAGCCCATTTAAATGAGGGAACATCCGTAGAGTTTGTCGCAGAAGGAACACAAATCCGTCCTTGGAATCTTGGCGGAGATGTTCAGGCTCCATCTCACAACGATAACCCATTTGTGTGGGGACTTTTATTTTTATTTTTTATTTTTTTTCATTTATTTATTTTGGTGGCTGGTGATGGTGGGGAGGGATATTTTCAAGGGAAATCATCACATTCTTCCAACCCATAATCCCACTCCTTTACCCCAACAGAGAGTAGTACGGATTCCTCGGAAGAAAACCAGAGGGATCCGAACATTACAGAGACGCTGCCTTTGTTGCCCTGAGTAGATGAAAAACAGAATGTTATTACGTTGTCTATATATACCCTGTAGAACCGAATTTGTGTGGTATTTACATAGTCACAGATTCGATTCTAGGGGAATATATGGTCGATGCAAAAACTTCACCTTTCTGCAAATGGTTAGAAGTTTTAAAGATAGAAGAAATCCCAAGACCCATGCGATGCTGGATGCTAAATTGCCTGGTGCCCCTGCGGTATATAAGGACAATTCTTCATAGCTATTTGTGTGTTGTTTAGTAATGCATCCCATCATAAACCTGTTCATATACATATAATTAGCACAATGAATCTGGGGGGAAATCGCTAGTTCTCTAGTTAATATGCCTTCCAAAACAATAATGCTGACGCTAGTGGTGGTAATAATAATAACAGTAATAGTAATGATGATGATGATAATAATAATATAGCAGAATAGGTAGAATAGATAGTTTTATTATTTTAGATGGTTACAATAATAACGATAATGAAAAGATGGATAAACCATAGGCACTCTTTCCCATGTCCCGATTTTCTTCAGATTTTTAAGCTAAACGTTGGATGTCACTGGAAAGAATAACATTATTGGAGGGACAATTGAATATTAGAATGATGTAAGAAAAGTTGGATGCCTCTTTTAAAAAATGTATAAATAGTTGAGCTTCACAACTGTCCGGGCAGTTTCTTGCTATCTGAATGGTTGGGGTTATTTGTTGTTTTTAAACAGGACAACATTTGAGGAGTAAATTCTACCCTGGTTACTCATTGCCTGATTTTTTTAAATTCGGCCTAGCTAGACCCTGGTAACTTTTGGTTGACCCCTACGGAACAAAGGCAAGGCAAATCCACTGTACCTCCTGTTTCCCTCTTGTTTGATGCCGCCTTCTCCTTTTCCTGATCTTCTCTCCTTGCCCTGATAGTTAATTCTTGCTCCACTCCTCCGTCTTCATCTCTCTGGCTTTCCCTTGCCGAAATATAGCCAACCCAGGTTCACATACGATTGGCAACATTTAAACCGAAGGGCACCAGGGGTTAGGGTAGTCAGTGGAGACAATAGGCTTGGATTTACCTGGGGTGGGGAGGAGGGGGGCGAGGGCAGATGGGGCTGGGCTGTGGGTGGTGTCACAACGAGCTGGCCGTCAATGGGGGAATCGCGTCGTCGTCGTGTTTTGTGGAATTCCTGCCTCTTCCGCGGGGATGGGCAGGGGAGGCACGCACGCACCATCGCATGTGGGTGTCCCCTCCCCGATTCCCCCCCTATATTATTTAGAGAAATTTGTGGAAATTATGAGGTACACACACAAATCCGGTGATCACCCTCCCTGCCTCCCCATTGGCTGAGCGGGTCACGTGGGCGGCCAACTTTATTCAGTTGACAGCAAGTAGGAGGGCTCTGTGGAAGGGGGGAAAAAGACAACACGAGAAAAATTAGTATTTTCCACCTCCCGAAATTAATGGCCATGAGTTCGTACATGGTGAACTCCAAGTATGTGGACCCCAAATTTCCCCCGTGCGAGGAATATTTGCAGAGCAGCTACCTAGCGGAACAGGGCTCGGACTACTACGGTGCCTCGCCAGGCTCGGCCTTCCAGCATCAGGGAATCTATCCGCGGTCCAACTACAGCGAGCAGCCCTACGGCTGCAGCAATGCCCCGGGCTCGGCCGGGCCGCCGCGGGGTCACGGGCAGGAGCAGGCCGGGCCACCGGGTCACTTTCCCGGGCAGGCCGAGCACTGCCCACCGCCTCCCGTGCCAACCGCCAGGACCTGCAGCCAGCAGTCAAACCTCAAGAGCCCCAACGGGTCACCGGCGGCGGCGGCGGCGGCAGTCACAGCAGCCATAAAGCAGCCGGCGGTGGTTTATCCCTGGATGAAGAAAGTCCACGTGAACTCGGGTGAGCATCACCTCCTGCCAGCCCTTCCTTCGCCTCCTCTTCCCCCCCCCACCCCACCTCATCCCAGCCCTCCCCTCCAAAGTCCTTTCCAGTCACCACGAGGAGGGATGTGGGGGTGAACTCGAGGTAGCCTCGTTGCGCTCGCCATAAATGTTTATGGCGGAGGAAACAGGCCTCACGGCCATGTGGCTTAGAGCAGCAAGGAGCCTCCATTTCAGAAAGACGCTGGGCATTTTTAAAAGGCTCACTCCAATGTCTCTGAGAGAGTGAGTGAGTACCCGGGAAGTTAAAACAGGGGGCGGGGAGAGAAAGGGATAAACGAAGCAACAAATGTAGCGGTGTTTACAGCGGCCATTGAGTCGTCAATGGGACTCATTTTGCTTTCTCAGGGTCTAGTGAGAAAGTCGAGCTTAGTTTCTGGGGTGGGAAGGTGGGTTGAGTCCTGTCGACGACAACGACAATGATGATGGTGATGATAATGGGGATTTTTCTCCCCCTCAGTGAACCCTAACTACACCGGAGGAGAACCGAAGCGCTCCAGAACCGCGTACACGAGGCAGCAAGTCCTCGAACTGGAGAAGGAATTCCACTTCAACCGGTACCTGACGAGGCGCCGCCGGATCGAAATTGCTCACACCTTGTGTCTCTCCGAGCGCCAGATCAAGATCTGGTTCCAGAACAGGCGCATGAAGTGGAAGAAAGACCACAAGCTCCCCAACACCAAGGGCCGGTCCTCCTCCTCCTCCTCCTCCTCCGGCTCGGCCCCCAGCCAACACTTACAGACGGTGTCCAAGGACCGCCAGGCGAACTTGACCACTTTATAGGCATCTTGGGCTCGGGTCCGTTTCGGCGCTTTGGTTCGGATGTAAAGGGCCCGGGGACCGAAATGAATCTATATGGGCGGCGGGGAGAGGAAGTAACGACCTCAACACTCTCCCTGGCTGGGCAGCAACCTGCACACCCATCAAAAGCTAACAACTCCCGGAGGGTCCTAACTCTGCGTTAAGGTACTGGAGACAAACCCAACGGTATTATGGGCTTCACATGGATCATGCTCAACAGCAGAACCAGTCAATCAATCAAACAAACAAACTCGGCATCCCGGTGGTGAGAAGTGATATAAATATATCTATATATCTATATAAAGATAATATTTTTTAATAAAACTCAGTGGACACGCAACAACGCATCATCGCGAAGGACACACCGCTGGGTGTTGCGCCTGCGATCTACAAGGGGAAGGTTGGGGGGGGGCGGTTGTATCTGAGTTAGCTGTTTTTTCTGTCCCCCGTTCCAGATACCCTTCAGGGGTTGTCCTTTTGGATAAGTCCAAAACCGAACTTTTTGGCCGCAAAAGTGGGAACGTTTTTTCCCTTCCCCCAGACTGGCAGGATCCAACAAAAACACCATAGGTTTCAAAGGACAGGCTCATTCATTCCTCTGACTTTGCAGAAGTATTTTTTAAAAAGGAAGTGAAACGGGTTGTTTTAATTGTTTTTTAAATTGTATTAGTATATTTATTTATTTGTTGGTTAGGGAAAAGTTAGAACAGTAAAACCAAAATAAACCCCAAAGAGGCAGAAAGCGAGTATTCTTCCTCACCCAACAAAGCTGATTCAGATTTTGTTTGTAAAAACTTTTTTTAAAATTTGTTTCTCTCCCCATCCAGCCCCTCCCCGTTTTCGGAATCTTCTGTATATAGCAAAAGTACATTCTAGGATTTAGTAATGAGGAGCCAAATCGGATATCCCTTTGAAATTAAATAGACTCAAACCTTTTCCTTTCGTTCGTGCGTTGTATTTGGAGTCAGTGGGAGGACGGTGGACAAATTCGAAAACAGATTGTGAACAAAAAGAGAGGGAGATAAAGGAAAAAAACAAAAGTACTGAATATTGCAAGTGATTTTGTGACACAAGAGGAAATGATTTGTACTCCGACGAGGTGATGTGCTGTGTTTTCCTTTTTCATATTTGGATTCGAACTGTTGTGTTGGTTCAGTAGAAAAACCGGGAAGAAAAAGGGAAATAGACTGCTATTGTTTTGGATGGAGGGGTCTGTTATTTCTTTTGATTAAAAGCCAAATGGGAAAATGTGGGTATATCTTACGTCATTTTAGAAAAAAGAAAGGGAAATCTTTGGTGAAGGAAGAAGAAAGGTCGCGATGAGTTACTTGGGCATCCACCCCTGTTTTCCGCAGTAATATGTTGAGGTTTTATTTAAACATTTTAAGAGCAACCTGGTTTTGCTGAAAATAATGTAACTAATGCAGTCGGGACAGAAAAGAAAGGGAAAGGGCAGCTCCTTCCATTTACCCGCTGGAGCAGGGACAGCTGTCCTGGTGAAGAAGCAAGGCTTCTCTGCCTAAGCCGTACCCATGGCCATTGGAGGGGTCCCTCAGAGAGAGACTGGGCTCCTCTGTTCAGCCCATCTCCCCTCTTGCATTTCCAAGCCGTGCCTAAGCATACTTACTCGGAAGTAAATCGGCTCACTTCAATGCGATTTAGGGACTACACCTTGAAGGGCATTCTGAGATTTTTCAGACCCTCCCAACGGTGGGATTTAGGATGCTCTGTTGGTGTTTTCACAAAAAGTCTAACTTGATCCCTCTCAGAACAATCCAAGTTGGGAATGCTTTCCTTGATTAAACAGAGAGAGAAAGGGAGGAGGGTGAGGTGAGGAAAGAAGAGATGCGTCTCTACCACACTCTATCGAAGATCCATCTCTTCATGTCTATTCTGGCAACGCCTCTATCAACCCAACCAAAAACTCTTAACTAGGCTGGTTTTAATTTGGGGATTGGTCTTCTGGCTAACAGGGTTTCCCCCTCCTTTACACCGGTATATATTTTCATTTCTTGGGCCCCATCAACCTGTTGGCCCCCACTTCCTTTTGCCCCCTGAACGAAACAAGCTTCTTTGGAAATGAGGGAACTCGCTTGGAGGGCTTTGTTGGATCGGGACCCTTGCAAACCACAAGGCCTTTTGTGCCTGGTCCCAGGGCCCCTTCTTTGTTCTCTGGGTTTTGTGTGTGTGTGTGTGTGTGTGTTTTGTTTTGTTTTTGAGAGAGAGCTGAGAGCCCACTTCTCATATTGGGGCCGGACTCCTCCTGAATATCTGCCCATCCTGTTATTAAAAGATGGATATTCCTGCATTATCCGCGTCATTGTCTCCACCACAAAAAGCGCCTGAGTTCATACAGAGTGAAGACGTCGTCTTTCCTGACGCCTTCACGTCGAGAGGCTGAAAGGCTTGGTGGTGGCTTTCCCTCTCCCTCTCCCTTTTTAACTGAAGTTCGGCTAAACTGTAGAAACAGGTTCATCCAGAGGACACATTTTCTATTCGGTTGGCCCGTATTTCAGCCCGGGAGGAATGACCTCTAAACCCTTAACCTCTTGGACCTGGAGGAGTCCCCTGCCTTTTTCTTTTTAATCCAGCAATAAAGAAAAGCAGAGGGAAAACCAGGGCCTCCAATCTTGAGGTCTACAATCCTAAAAGTCCCTTCCCCGCCCTGCGCCAAATCCACGTTTCTTTTTTAAAGAAAACAGAAAAGTTTCAGCCTGGATTTCCCAGGGCTCAAATTTCCTTTCGTCCCTTTCCAGATCCTCCCCTGAACAGGAGCTCTGGGATTAGTCTGGTTTAGGAAAGAGGGAAGGTAGCCATTGTTTACTTAAGGCCTGGGCCTGGAGTCATCCGTGTCCCACTTGGCCGCGCGTGTGGTTTTGGACAGGAAGCCAACAGCCCTTGGCCAGGAGCCCTGGGTTTCCCTTCCACAGCCCGGTCTCCTCCTGCAGCCTGGTTCAGAGGCAAGTCCCAGGAAGTTTGTTGCGGGGTGAGGGCTCAGTCAGTGAGTGCTTGGTCCTGTTCCTGTAGGTTCAGGGGCTAAGTCCTGAGTTCAGTGGGGCAGTCCCTAGCAAGCATGGGTAGAATTGTAATCCTCAGTGTCCTAGAAAGGGGGGGGGGCGGCGGGAGAGAATCAGGCAAAGGACAGGAAAGGAGAGCAATATCTCCCATGGGCGCATGTGTGTGTGGCATTTTTCCCATCCTAAGCACTCTTGGTTGATAGAAAGGTATGGCCCAGAGGCTTCAAAGGAGCTGCCCTCTAATAATCCTAACCTGCATTTGTCCAGAAGCAAAGTCCTTTGATTTCAGTGCGAATTACGCCATACTAAGTCATTTGAGCGTTGGGCTACGACTCTGGACAACCGAGTTCAGATTCCCTTTCCAGCATGGAAACCCGCTGGGTGGCCTTGGGCAAGTCGCATTTTCTCAGCCTCAGAGAAAGGCACAGGCAAACCCCCTCTGAACACTTCTTGCCAAGAAAACATCGGGGGTTAGGGTCGCCTTAGGGTCGCTGTAATTCGGAAAGGAAGGAATAAAGCAATAAATGTGATGAGATGGCCACTTAAGATTAGCCCAAATCAGAGAGAGGCTGTGAGGCTAAAATGCGCCTACATAACCCCATCCCGAACCCAGTATCACTTACTTCTGAGTAAACATGCTTTCGAATGGACCTGCCAATGGGACAAATTTGACTTCAGGGTTGTAATTCATCTGCTTTCCACTTAAAGGAAGTGAACCCAGAACGTGTGAAGAAAACAGAACTGGCCCGAAGTCCTTTTGTAATGTTAATGTACCTTTGGACAAATGTTTGGTTCAAACTCTTAAAGTCGTGTTGGAGGGGAGGAGTCTTCTTTGAGCAGGTTTTTTTTAGGGGGAGCAGGAAGGGGGAGTCTTAAATCCCGGCTGCATTTATGTTGAGTCAACCTTTGAAAGAGAATGATGGAAGCGTCAAAGTATCAAAAGGTTTCTTTTTTGATGGGGCCTAAGATGTAAACATTTGGCCAAAAATGAACTAAACGAGCCCCACACCTCCTTCTCTTCCTATAACCTTCTCTCTCTGGTACCGGGAGGGAGGTGAACATAATGGTGGTGGCGGTGGTGGTGGTGATGATGACGGTGATGATGAAGAAGTTTGTTTTGAGTTTTGCTGAAATTGTCCTGTTACAAAGCGGGGAGGGAGGCTGGAATACCCTCTTGCTCAAAGATCCAACCTTGTGTACTCCCAGGACCTCTGTAATCAAACTGCTTTGTCCAGTGGACTTTGTCTGTTGTTACCCTAAGATGTTTTCTAGACTTTGCCAATGTTTTTTTTTCTTTTTTTGCTGCCTCTGATTAAAGAACTATTTATACAAATGATTTGGCTCTAAGTTTTGCTACACACGCCTACCTTTGACACAATGGAAGAGGTGAAAGTGGAGAGTCCCTTTTGATTGGAACAGAGTGCTGTGGGTGCTTTGGAGAAAGCATGTGAGGGCTTCTGAAAGTCTAAGTTCCCTGTTAGAATAATAGAAACTAAGTCGTGCTCTGGAAGGTGATGCCTTTTCTAGCCTGATCTTAAAGGAGTATGTAGAAAGAAGCAGGACTCTAATTAGGTCTCACTGATTTCCGGGGGGCTCATTGCCAACTAACTAATAATTAATTGCTGTTTGATGTTCCACTCCTAAAGAAGTTTACTTTGAACTCACAAAACTGTATGAACCTCCTTCCAAAAAAGCGTTAGCATAGAATTGCATCTTCATATTTCAGGCCTGCTCATATCTGGTCAAAGGTAAATACTTCTCATCCCAGGTTCAGTTTCTACCAAGTAAAACTGTCCAAGATTAAACTCAGACTTAAGATAGAATTTAGGCTACAATCATGTCCAGGGAGACTACAATCCACTGCTTTTGGTGGGAGTTTTAAATCCCACTAATTTCAGTGGAATTCACTCTGGAGTATACATGAGCTAGGTCAAGGTGTCTATTTTAAAGGCAAAGGGGGCTAAACTTTGTCACCTTTATTTTTTTTTTATGTCTATTTTTGTTTAATGTCTATAATGTCCTTCAGCTCACTATCCGGGGTGGATTACGCTAAAGAGAGATAAAGAAATGGGACAGTGGGCTGGATCAAGTAACTTAACTACCTTAAAATATCCTTTTTGTATCATTTACTTTCTTTACTGGATATTACCTTCAGTGAACCCTTAATGTTATCTTATCTGTTGCTGCCTGTCTTAAAACTTCTCCTTGGACATATTATAGGGCAGTGCTCCATTTCTTTTAGAGGGACTTACTTTCTAGTTTATGGCTGGAATCCAAAGAAATTTGTTACTAATTCCATAAGCCTAAGTCTCTGCATGTGTGTGTGAGAGAGATTGGTAGGAGGTTTTGTTTACTTTTTTTGGTCAGCTGACCCCCTCAATTCTTTCATGGCAAACTGCTTCAGTGTGTGCACAATGCTCCATCCAGGTTAAAACAAAAATAACAACAGAAAAAAAAACCCACTACCACCAACAATCACCCCAGTGGGGGTTGGGTTTGCTTGGGTGCAATTGAAGTACCTTTTGGATACTGGCCAACTAGCTGCAGGTCAGGATGTCAAGGAGTTATTAAACAAATGTCTCAGTTTTCTCCCCACCTCTCTCTGCCTGTGTGTGTCTAGTAATAATTTACACATAGGAGGGCAGTACTTCACTACATTAATACAGTAATTGTTACCAGGCACTTCTAAAGAAGGCCAAGATCCAGTTTGCAAATGAGAGACAGCCTCCTCAAAATAGGTTCAGCACTGTGAATATCTTCTCTGAAGCATGGAATAAAACCCAGAGCAGATTTGCTATATGGAAGCCACTCACTAGGAGACTGATGGTGAATACCAGTGGCAGGCTTAAAGCTTCCTAAGAAGTTCATGGATGAGATAAAGGCATGGCTTCAGCTGGTTAGTTCCAACTAGGGAAGAGCCACTGAACCAATTGGATGTGGGCCTACAGTAGACCTACTTTAGTTGGGACTAACCAATAGGATTCAGTGGGCCTCCTTGATATGATTCTCCACTACCCACAGCTGTACCACACTATGCACCAGCTCTCATAGATTATGTTAAAAGTTGCACTGATACCTGTGCACAAGCAAACATAAACATATCCTAGAGGTCCCCCTCCCTTTTCTTCGTGAAGAATGTGGGTGGATGGGCTAGGCTGAAAATGTTTTCCTTCCTAGCTTTTGAGGAAACTTCTCCAGTTTTAGAGTTCCCCTTTAAAAAGTCACTGTAATAAACAAGCTTACCCTCTGGGTCCCACTGAACTCAGTGGAAATTACTTGCTTGGGAGGAAACATGCTCAAAATCTAAATATCAGCCAAAGATATCTGTCACTGGAACATGGGGTGTGAAGTGAAGGCACTGGTTGTGGTGGAAATTACTCTCAGGTTTCTTAGGACAAGAGTCTTACGCTAGTTATTTTATAAATTTGGTTCTATAGATGTTTTGGACTTCAAGTTCAAGAAGCTCCAGCCAACTTGGCCAAAGCTCAGGGATTTGGGGAGGGAATGTATGTCTAAAATATTTGGAAGACCAGTTTTTGAGAAGCTTTGTTTTAGGCCAGAAGCCTTTGAGAAATCACTGAAATCAATGCCAGAGCTCACAGTAGTTTTGATG
Organism: Cyclura pinguis; assembly: GCA_030412105.1. Lineage (NCBI taxonomy): Eukaryota > Metazoa > Chordata > Lepidosauria > Squamata > Iguanidae > Cyclura > Cyclura pinguis. The sequence continues at coordinate 219,680,340 of CM059599.1, read as the reverse complement.
CAGCTGAGTTGCATCCTTTGTTTGGCGAGTAGTCCCCAAGAAGTGATGAATGGAGCAATTCCAGCATGGATGCTGCATGGATTGTGACCCAAGACTGGGCAGAAACACAGGAGCTGCAATCCAAGAGAAAAAAGTGTGAAGCCATTGTAATAAGTGGCCTCATGAATTGAGCTGTTGTTGGTAGACCGGACTCAGAGGTGGAGATGAACAGGGTACTGATTTTCATGGGATTCCTCTCACCATGAGAATGTCTGGATCCAGCTGGTGATAGCGATTGTGCTTACTGAAAGAAAATGGGGCCAATTTGAACCATAGACTTCTTCCCAGGTGAATGAGGTTTGGATCCAGTGGTTAGCATATATTCTATAATCTGTATGTTGAGGAGCAGCACATTCCATATTCTAAATATCCAGACCAGACTTTTGTTCCAAGAATTCCAGATTCTACCAAGAGGAATAGGTGCAAAATAAATACACTTAGAATTAAAGAATTTTGAGCCCAGTAGCATGGCATAGCGGTTTGAGCATTGGACTAAATCCTGGTGACCAGGGTTAGATTTCCCGCTTGGCCATGGAAACTCACTTTCTGACCTTGGGCTCATCACACACTTTCAGCCCCAGAAAACTCCGTGATAGGCATGCCTTAGGGTTGCCATAAGTCAGATAACTGACTTGAAAGCACAGAACAACAACAATTTATTTTGAGGACTCTTAGGGTTAGGTGTGGAAGCGCAGGCTTTCCTTCTGTTGCTGTGTTAAAGCTAATCACTTAGAAGTCCTTGGTAAATTACGGTAAAGCACCGAGATTTAACAGTAAAGATTCCCAACAGTGTTGCTAGAGGGGAGGTAAAATAAGGGCGTTGACCCCAAAGAGAAATCTCTCCCCCCATGAAATGTTCCTTCAGTCTCAAGATTTCTATCATTGCAGAGAGTGGGACACTGAAAATCGTTCACACTTAGAATTCTTATATTTACTGTGTTCACATTTGCCTCGTTAATTCTGCCAATCTTTTCTTTCCTATTTCTAAATGTTTAACTGAAGTTTAAGTAACTGCAACGTCAGAAATTTGGTGACTGATGGAAAATTTCACGGGATGGAGGGGAGAGTTCTTAGCTGGAAATCAATGCCGTCACCCTACCCCCCCGTAGCAACACCCCTGAGGATTTCGATCTACTTCCTGCCCAGGCCTGCTGCTGCAGCCTCTTAAGAGGAGGGCAGGGTAGGCCGGCAGGCAGGCCTAGCTGTCTTCCTGTCTTATCTTCGTGGGCACAAGTTCTCAAATGCAAGGAGGACTGGGGGAAAGCTCCTGTAGACTTTTAACCGGGAAGACGCCTCCTTCCTTCCGAAGTAAACATCCCGGCAGCAATAAAACATTTCTCTTTCCACGAGGTCAATCGCGCTATTTTCATCCGGAATATGTGGACACTCGTCGGCCTCCCTTTCGTCTCCACCCCGGCTTTGCACATGTTGGCTTGTCTTCTCTTGAAGAACAGCCAAGGCTGGTGGGATCCCAAAGTGAATTGTGCCTGTGGGGTAGAAAGTACCCCATTCACGTTATGTAAAAGAGGCATGATTCCACCCCCACCCCCAAAGAAGAAGTGTGTGGGCCTGTATGTTTATCAGGACACCAACTACCACCATCACCAAAGCGCGAAGTCTGATGGAGGTTTGGGACCTAAAAGTGTTTATGGTGAGGGTTTTCCGGGTTCTTTGGATGAAACAGCTCCTCCCGTCCCCATCCCTACCGGTTTTGTCTTTTGCCTCTGCCTCTGGTGCTGACTGTGAGGTGGAGGAGCCAAAAGGCAGAAGAAGCAAGAGCAAAAATCTCCCTTGGCTGGCCAGGAGAAGGGGCTTGTTAATAGACCGCCTCCCATATCTTCCAAAGGCCCTGCTTGCCAACGCTCCCCCCCCCCCCGGCCACAATTCTTTTATTTTCTTTCTCTCTTTGGGGGGATGTCTGCGTGTATGTGTGTGAGGTGGTGCTGGAGGAGGAGGAGGAGGAAGAGGAGGAGGTGGTGGTGGTAGCAGTAGTGAAGGAATAGGAGGAGGAGGAGAGGGTTAAATATAACCATGTAGACCTAAGCCATCCTGCTAGGGAAGAGTCACAGCAGACAGCCTCTCAAAGTGCAAGGAAGATGATAAGAATAGATTTTTCTCCAAGTCCTGACCACGTGATGGGCGAAATAATTAATTCAGCGCGTCCCTTAAGAAACACGGAGTCGTCATTAATCTGCCAAGCAAAGGACTCTATCAGACTTGAAAACTGAAGAGATCCCAAGAATATAATATACAAAGGGACGCAGGCTCTTTTCTATGCACACCTAGCTCTTTGGCTACATCCGAAGGGGGGGCAAAAATTACCCATAATAAAAGAAAGAAAGCGGAGCTTGGTACGTACACATTTTCTTTCTTTTCTTTGATATTTCGCTATCCTTAATGAACTTAGCTGTCAAGCCGTTGACAAATTAGGGGCCCTTCTCCTCCTGATTTGCAACCCTGCCCGAGTCAGAAGCTGCATGTGTGTGTGTGTGTGTGTGTGTGTGGACGGAGGAGGGGGGCATGAGAGGAGAACCCCAATGTTTACTCTGTATGATGGGCAGGATGGAGGTCCCTCGCAAAGAACGGGTCCTTCTGGCTTTCTCGGGAGCGGACTGAGCCGGGGAAAGCTTGTGTCTCATCAACCTGCTTTTGGGGGGAAACGGGTGAAGATTTACTGGTTGTTTATATCTTACTGGGAACAATGCTAGCTGTCACGGCATCTGCTGCCCATTCTTAAATGGTGAGAAAAGGCCCTGAACTTCTTTTCAAGCCAGGGTCCTAATTTTTTTTTTCCTTTGCGTCATAATAGAAGGCTATAAACCGAGCTGAGATTTTACCCAAGGCAGACTTTAACCTACAGATAATGAATTCTTAGGGTCCTTCTTCATCAGCCCCAAAGGCCCCCACCGCTCCCCCGCGACCGTGCTAAAGCGAGAGTGCCTCGGTGCCTTCACACAAAGGCGTGGCGACTGCCGATATCTGGTTTTAGAATATATTTGTGAGGAAGGTTTGGTGTTCTGAAATCATCTGGGGGAAATACTTGAGGAAAGGACAGTTCCCCTGGAGTCCGCATCTCGTTCATTCTGCAGAAGATAGGGAGCGAGTCTTTCCTTTAATTTTATTCTCTTTATTTTCTTTTCTTGAAACTTCGTCGGGCGAAACGGGAATTTGGACTTGCAATGATTATGTAATGTTTATGCGTCTGTGTATGTATGTGTGTATGTGTGTGCACAGACAGGTGGGCGGGCAGGCAGCAACACACAAATAGACGGACTTGTGTCAAGGGTGGATCTCGGAAACCGAGGAGACTTCTGCCTAAGTCTCTCGCTTCGGGGATGTGTATGCAATAGTGTACAAGCAGGGTAGTCTTTATTGAGCTTTACTCGGAGACCTTCCTTCCTTCCTGCCTTCCTGCCTTTCTTTCTTTCTTTCTTTCTTTAAAGTAAATATATAAATAAATAGGTACAAGTGGTTATTTTTATTACTTCCCTTGTATGCCGGGACAGAGACAGAGTTTCCTGCTCTGTGAATTATACATTCAAACAATAACACATTAATTCAGTGATTCAGAGATGACAAACGCTTATGGTTTGGGATAATGACTAAGAAATAGATACCGGCTTTCTGAAATTTGTGTACACACGCGCGAGCGCGCGCACACGCAGAATGTTGTTTATATTTTTCTACCACCGCCCCCGACTCAAAACTGCAGAAGAGAGACAGACAGACAGAGAAAGAGAGAGAGGAAGAGAGAGAGAGAGGAAGAAATCTCGGAACCTAAGCGGAAACGGCCCTTTAATGATAACGCTGATTCCTGTGTATCACCCCGAATATTTTATCAGTTTGACAATTGCCGGGTTTGTTGTTATAAATCATCGTAAGTAATTCCTGGAAGGGTGTGAGGTCGATCCGCGTGTGTGTGTGTGTGTGTGTGTGTGATGGAGAGGTGGGGTGTGGAAGGGGGAGAAGAAGAGCGAAGGAGGCCCGGCTAGGATTGTAAATCTTTCCGTTTTATTGCTTTCTGAACATATGCCGAGACGGGGAAAACCTTAGATCCTTTACGGAGGCGCAGGATCTCGGCCAAACTGGTGCTCCCGCTCCCGCTCTCTCTTCCTCATTCACACTTGGCCCCCAGTATTTTCACTCCTGAATTTGGGCTTGGGTTCCTTTGCTTGCTTGCTGGTTTGTCTTAAACGCACACATTTATAGTTGACCTTCCCGGGAGTGTACGAGTCCCTGGGTTATTGGTCTCCCACCCCCAGAGATCTTGACGCTTTCTTTTCCTATGAAGGAAGCTATGGTGTTGGTCCGTCATCTTTCTCCCTCGATGGGTTGTGTGCTTTGCAGGTTCTGCTCCAAGCAAGCAAGAAACGCCTTGTGTGGCTACTCCCTCCACGCACCCCAACGTTAAATTTGCCCAGCTTCACCCTTCCCTTTCCGATAGGAAAGGGTTTGGCTGAGAGGTTCAAGAAACTGCTAAGGACAAGGCCATTGCTTCTATGTTTCGCTCCCACTGAAACGAGTGGAGAGGGTTCAGTGGGACCCGATCCTTCCGAGCACGTGGAGCTGGGAGGAAGTTGACACCCAGAGGGGCTTAGTCTCGCATATGACAGAGACGACCGAAGAGCTAGGTCCTGCTTCCTCGGGTTTTAAGTTACAAAAACACCGTGTAAACGCTGCAGATCCTCCTCAAATCGGAGCCTTCCACGCCGAGGCGGGCGCCGTGCGGGCGCTGAACGTTCATTCCTGGACTCCCGTCTCTCTCTTCCCGAGTTCTTTTCTTCGCACCGCACTCCCCCCACAAAAAAAACCTGGTTTGCAAAGTCAGGGGAAAGCAGAGTAATTTAGATAAATGCAACCCCACACTTAACGATGTGCATTGTAAGGCAATACATTACTGTCAGATCCCCATGCTTTGGATAGTAATGAAATTTTAGGAGAGTCTAGATTAGGCCAGGGCGCTTCTCCAGCTCCCAGTGCCTTTGGAAGCGTCAAACAAAAGAGCCGCAACAATACCAAGCCCTGGGCCGAATCTGGCTTGTTTAGGATATTCTTTGAGCCAACGACTCGGCGCGGTTGTTCTGCCCCAAACAGAGAGTGGTTTGTATACAAACGCGCAAGCTGGGGTGCTGATAACAGAAAGCAAGAATTCAGGTGAACACGGTTGTCTCGTAGTCCCGTATTGTCCGAATCCAACTTGACCCGGTTCGTTTCCTCGTGCACACCCCCAAGTCTCTCACATGTATTTAAGAGCAAAACTGTTCCCTGACCGCGAGGCTCAAAGGGACGACACTGTTACAATATTCAAAGGGAGCGCGCACAAATCGATGGTTCAAAAGAAAGACTTCACTCTGGGACGCAGTCTCCGTTTCTCCCTTCCTTCGTGGCAAAGCTTTAAAGTCAAAATTATTTTGAGGAGCCATGGGAGAGAAGCCCCTCCCCTACCATTAACGTTAATACTAGATACCCCCATTTGTTCAGCTCGTAGGTTATTACTATAATCCTAGGGAGATTCTTGAGCCAAATTTACTGGGGTGGTTTAATTGGTCGCCAGTCGACTGGACCCTCGCCACTGCCTCCACCACCGCCACCACCTACCCGTTGAAGCGCTGGGCCAAGATGGAGCCAACGGAATCCATGAGGACATCGAAGGGACTCTAGAGCCCGACTGAGCTGCGATGCCCCTTGGCACTGGACTGTGAACGGAGACCTTTAATAGACTGGGCTCTGTGGCCATGCTCTGCCCCTCACCCAGCCCATAGGAAGGGCTGTGGGTGCCTGTGGCCCCGTGGGTTAGCCCTTCCCTACGCCACAGACTTCTAGATCGAGGATCCTGGGGGAGGATTTTACAGAGGACGACCCGAGTGGAAGTTCCAGCCTCAGTCAGAGCCATCTCCTCTCTTACGATCACGTGAACAAATATGCCTGTATTTTAAGGCAGCGCTTGTTTTCCTTATTACAGAAGGCTTTCTCCCTTGCTCTTCCATATATGTGTGTATATGTATATATGGAATATAATTCTGATGATGCCTATGTGGCCTCATGGCTTGTTATTTACAAACAAAGCTACAGCATTGAGTAGTTAGCTGTAGCTCCCCCCGGAGGGGGCTGATCTGAACGATATTATTATTATTATTACTATTACTATTATCATAATCATTAGTATTATTACTGAACCCAGCAAACACAGAAATCCGTTCACTGGCTGTTATTGGAGCTCCAGCCTTGGTCTTTATTCTGTCGGGAATACTGGTCTTTGGAAATGCCTGTGCAAATCCGCAAGATCAGGTTTGGGAGCGTATTGTCTACAGAACAAAGGAGGAAGGATATAGCCTCAAAGCTGCACCCCGCCGTTTTTGACCGAGCAGGAGAGATTTAGGATAAGCAGGGATACAGGTAAGCAACTGCGGGGGCGCCACACAAAGATGGAATCTTGAGTCTCACCTCCAGCCTGCCCCCCCAGCCCCGCCGCCCTCCGCGGACTATAATGGGAGAGGAAATGAATGCGCGGGTAACCTGAAGAACAGAAAATGTAGGTGCAGACAGTGCCTCTGTAGACTTCCTGAAATGGTAAGTCGCTGGTGGTGTTGTCTTTCTTGTTGTTGTCCTAAACTCCGGGCTTTTTCATATTTTTATTTTCCTCCCGAGACAATCCGTGTTTGGGTAACCGGACGGGGGTGGGGAGGAAAGGGTGCAGATTGTCGCAACTGAAAAGAAGAAAGACACTCTTTTGTGTTCACTTATGGAAAACAAAAAGTCACTCTTTTGGTTCTATCCCCCTCTCACTGAATTTTATGGCAAAACTCCTCCGGGTTCGGATGGCTCTGCTCTCTTTGCCTTGGGGGATCCGACTGAGCTGCAACTCCGTTTATAACGACGCGTTCGTACTGAAAACACACCCAGTGGAAATGGAGTCACTGCCTATTGTTTCTGGGCGACTCTGTGTGGAAACAGCCGCTTCCCCCTTTTTCTTTTATTTTGCGTGTTTATTCTGCTCTGTCTCTGCTTTCCTCTCTGAATTACTCTTCCCCACCCCAGAGCGGGGAATATGCTGACAAAACACATTGGCTTGTCATATTGTATTTGTATGGCTGTATCGAAAAGTGGCAAAGTTGGCTGGGACCTATATATCTGGTTGGCTTCTCGTAAATAAAGAGGGGCTACGGTCTAGCAGAGTCAGGAGAACCCTACGCTCATTGTTTCCCCAGAAGTTGAGCGCTCTGAACGTTTACTCGAAAACAAGTCCCGCTGAATTCACTGTCTAGGGGTTCCGCCGGGAGATATTCCCTAATTCAAGCATTTAGGACGGCAGCGCTGCCTGCCTAATGTCATGCTGGATTGTGGCCGTTGACTATTCAGGTATCAGGTGCAATAGTTAAATTTCTTAGTAGCTTTCGCCTAGTTAATCGTTGATCAGAGTATAGGCAGCTGAAGGGAACCCTTGTAATCGAGGCGTTAAAATCCATTCCTATTTTAAATCCACTTTAAAATTTGCGGAAGTACGATGAGTGGATTATACTGGTCTAACATAGGCGGTGTTATTGATCCTGGGTCATATTTACTTGGAAGTAAATCAAATTGAACTTAGGAAAACTTAAGCGTTCCCTAAATGTGGTTGGTAGGGCCGGGGTCGTGCAGTCTCTCCTACTGTGCTTATTCACTCCGAAGTAAAGTCCCGCTAAGTTTGGCGGAGATTACTTCGTGGTAAATTCCGTATTGGTTTTGACACGGAGTCTACAGAACGAGCCGCTCCAGGGATCTGAAGGAGAAAAAATTATCTCCATGTCTTCCATAGAAGATACATAGATGTACGCATATATACATACATGCGTATGCATACAGACACAGACAGAAAGACACATATCTGATTTTCCTTAGCTCTATCTTCTCCCCAATTCCACCACCGTATCCCATTATCCCATCGTTTCGAGGCCGAACAATAGGAAGGAATGAAAAGATGCCGAGTTTTGGCTCCTAGCCTTCTTCGGGAGAAACTTCTTGGCAAGGCACCAATCCGTTCTTCTCCTCGCCCCCTCCCCATTCTCAGCCACCCTTTTCCCCTTCAGCTCCGACGCCTCCAAGCTGCGGGGCTGACAAGTTAGTCAGCTGAATCCAATTACGGGCAAGCGGCATTTCATTTCGTTACGCGACAGGAATCGCTCCGGCTTGGGACTTCACCGAAAATTTCAATCATCTCTATCTCAGGGGGCTGGGCCTGAAGGAGCCTCCAAGTCCGCCCGGAGGACCCAGCTCTCCTATAAGTGGCTCCGTGGGGCAAGAGCACAGGCTGGACGCTGGGCTCCAGGCAAAATCTTCAGGATGGCTCCCTGGAAGCCACGAGGGGGGGAACACCCGACTCGGAAGAAAACGCCAAACTTGGATGACTTCCGCCCCAAAACCCGGGTCCTAACCTTCCTCTCCTTCCCGCCCCAGCTTGTAAATATTCGTTTTGTTTCGTTCGCTTTTATTATTTCGTTTTGTTTTGTCTTTTTAAAAAACCCACTCCTTCTGCAAAGACAACGACCATGTTTCTAATCAGCATTTCCTTCCCTTGCCTTATTGGTGCTGCAGACGGATTCAGAAGTCGATAATTAATTAGACACAAAATGAAAACTTACCCCGTTAATCAAGAGCGGGTAACAATGACTGGCTTTCGCAAATAATGATCCTTCCGCTCAGGTTCTTCTGTGAGGTTGCCTACCCCCCCCCAAAGATAGCAGGCCGCCAGCTCCCCCTCCCCCAAGTTGAGCTTTTTCTTTTTATACTGTACAAACAATTGCTTATTTCTAACGAACGCTGGGATTTTTTTTTAAGAAGGGGGGAAGGCAGAAAAAATAGATAAACCCGGTTAAAGTTGACGCGTGCCCACGTGCGTGTTTTGGGCATATAAGGCCCTTGGGCTGGGACAGGCCTTGGAAAAGCCCGGCCGGAGCAGCGCCGGACGTGGCCAGCCGTTTTCTGCTTGCCCCAACCCTCCTTGCCCCCCAGCCTGAAGCAAAAGGCGGCTCGGAAGAGGGCAGGAAGGAGGGCTTGCCCGCCTCGCAACCGGGCTGGGATAGGAGAGGAGAGAAGGAAGCGGGAAGCTCGTTTGGCTGCCAGCTCTTGGAGGGGGCTTCCGCTGGTTGTTCATTAAGCGGTGAGTTATTACTGCACGAGCCAAAGGTCACTGGAAAGGCTTAGGTTTCTTAGATATGCTCCTCTATAATGGCCTCGGCTTCATTGTGGGGGAGATTCCACCTTCCCCCAACAGCAGCCACACGCTCGTTCGGCCCCTATCTTCAAAAGTTCTTAGCTGACGGATTCAAGTGTACAAGAGGCACCTTAGATCCTGATTTTTCTGGGGAGGTCGACCAAACATGTCTTCTCTGAAATTATATATATATACCTATGCCTATCTCTGTGTCTTATGTTCTCTCTTCTGCCTTCTTTCCTCTGACTGATTCTCTCTCTTCTTTCGCACATACACACGCACTCCCCGCCAGGCAGAGTCTGAGTGTCTCTTAGGGGAGCAACACCCGAAGAAGGTCTGCTAAGATGGCTGGAAGGGGCGCGGTGGGCCGCGGGCCATGGCCGGACTTTCCTTGAAGTGACCTGCCCAGGCTCTAACCACAGTGCATGCATTATGCATAAGCCCGCGGGTAGGGCGGGCGAGCTTTCCTCTTAACAGATTGGTTGTGCCTTTAGTTTCAACTTTCCTTCTAGATCTGCCCCAGGTATACGTAGATATTACAGGGTACAACCTTCGATCCAGTTTGTGGGCGTTGCGGGAAGGAGAAGCAGCTACAAAGTTGCTTCCTCTCACAGCCTCCTTGTTTTCGGTCTTCCCTCCAGTTTCCATCTGACACAAATTACATAGGCAGAAGTGTGAAAAACACCTACGCTTATTCTGAAGCAAATTGCTAGCTTGTTTCAGGAAATGTTACTGGAGAAAGGGAGAGGGAGAGGATGGCGTTCAAGCGAGGGGAGCCTTTGTGATTGCTTGGTTCCCGAAGTGGTTGAATATTAGGAAGGGCCGGGCCCACGAGAGTGCGTGGGTTTCCCACACTAGAACACTGGACCTTTGGAAAGCCTGCCGGTCGCCCTCATTGTCTTGGTGTAATAGTTTTACAACACTCAAATGTCTTATTTTCAACAAGGAACGAGGTAAACCCTTCGATTCCATAGTCAAATAATACAGCAATCCCTCCCGCTTGACCTGAGAGGGAGCCCAGTTGTCTGACATAAGCGTGTGAGAGAATATCTATGCCCGATACAGGCGGTGTTTCTCAGGACAACCATTATTTCTGAAATCCAGGGTCCAAAAGTGGGGAGAGAAAAAATTGCCGGAGACTTCCACTGAGTTTTCTCCCTTTGTTTCAGGTACACCTCGCGGTTTGCTCCCACGGAAGCTGAGGATCCTCCTAAAAGTGTTACAGATAAAATTCAAGAAAAAACGCAGTTGTGGTGAGTTCTTCCCCCACTTTAAATAATTGCCGTGCCTACATTCCTTTCCACTTCTTCTCCAAGTGGAGTTTAGTAATTGGGAGTATATTTTAAGTGAAAAAGGAGGGCGAGGAGAGAAATTCCAGGCGATTGATCCCCGTGAGGGCCCTAAAACAGATGATATAATGGAAGCGGCAATCGATTTCCAAAAAATTGTTAATATTCACTGGCTTTAAAACAAATATTCGGGGTGTATACAGAGGGAAAGGTTGCTGCTAGTAACGGTAGACCTTTTTTGCGGGGGGGGGTATATACTCCCAGGTCACTTCAGGATATCTTTATTAAAAGGGGGAGGGTAACAAAAGCCTTTGAGTCAAATGAGAGGCCACAGCGATGCTGGGTCCAGTCCTGCAAAACACGAAACCATCATTTCAGCGACCATCTCCGGGTGTCCAATCAAGCGCTGAAGGAAACTATAAGGGAGGGTTATATTAGGTACTTAAATGCCTGTCACTGGAACCAATTTGGCTGGGCTAGTAGCTCCTTTGAGTACATTTACTAAGATCGTAACTGTGCCGTAAACTGCGGGTGACTGGAAGCAAAGAGTTGACTGAGAGGGGAGGGAGGGAGAGGGAAAGGCACAGCTCGCACCCCATTCATAAGGCCGGCTCCGAACGTACAAACGCATAACACGGGATACACAACGCCGTCTGCCAAGCTGGCAGCGACAGCCAAATGATACAGTAGGGCGGTGATAGAATATGGCAGTTATGGTCTATTTACATCCATCACCCATTTCTCTCCAACCAGCCCTCCCCCGATAAGAAAAGAATCGCTCATTTTCCGAGGCTGCCTTCTCGCCTGCCTGCCTGCCGGCCTGCCTTCCTTCCTTCCTTCCTTCCTTCCCGGTTACACGCCTCTGAGGCCTGTCTGTTTCCCGCACTGCAAAGGCCTCTTCCCTCCGCAGAAACGTGGCTTTTGGAGGTCCCAAGGACCCGCTGCTAGTGGTGGAGGGGGATTCCCGGTGCGCGCTTCTCGGCTTTGCTTCGGTAGCTGGGATCGCGCGTTCAAACGAAACCGGCACAATATATACCGCTCGTGGGCGCCCAGGAAGGGCTCTTTTCGTGTTTTTGCGGAGGGGAGAATTCTTCTGCCTCCTACGCAGCCTGTTTTACACTTAGCCGGGGCCAGGCCGCTTAGTCCCCCTCTCGTCGTCCCCTCCTCTCCCCCCCCCCACCCCCGGCCCTCTCTTCTCCTCCTTCCCCCCATTCCTGGCTTTCATTCCTTGCCGGAGCGTTTACTGCCCTCGCGCCAGCAGTCATAAATTTTGCTACAACACCCGCCTGACAGGTGCATTGATATGCGCTGTGAGAACTCCGGCTGCTTAATAACTCCTCCTCCGGCCTCTCTCACTGCCTTTTATTTATTCGGTATCATATTAGATATTGATTCCCCAGCAGAATTAAGTGTAGTGGACGCATTAGCGGAGGACTTGCTTCTTATGAATATGTGGACCGGGGATCGAATCGAACACAATTCGCAGGACCCGGGAACTTGTCGGGACAGCCGCCGAGTGGGTTTTTGTGTGTGTGTGTGCGTGCGCGGGAGGGGAAGTTGTTGTTGTTCCTCTGCTGACACGTGGTGTGTTGTGTTGGGGGGGGGCAGAGCGAGAGAAGGGGAAGAAACCGGTTCTCCCTCACCCCCACCCTTGGGAATCACTTTGACTTCTAGAGATTATTCTTCTCAGTAGATTAAGAGAGGTGGGGAAACAAAGGGATCCATTACCTTCTGCCTCATGGCGCAGCGGTTCAGACAAGGTTAACTTCTGGAGATACTTGGGAAGGAAATTCGAAACACAGACATGGATACTTTGCGGCTTCCTTCGATTCAACCTCCCACTACTGCTAACCATTTGGGCCCCGGGCGTCCACTGCAAGGAGGGTGCGTCAGCGTTGGCTGCAACAAACCACAATCCTACACCACCTTTAAAAATATGACATTCTGATGAAACAAACAAACAAGTAAAAAAAAAAAAAGACAAAAAAGCTGGAAGGATTTTGTTTTGTTTTGAGACGAAGGGGAAGAAAAGGAGAAAGTGAGGAAGTGTGTGTGCGCGCGCTAGCGCGCGCGTGTGTGTCGGGGAGGTGGGGAGATCTAAAAGATGAGCCACCAAACAGTAGACCATTGTCCATGTGATTTATGGCCCTTTGCCTCCTTTTTAGGTTCAAGCAGAGTTCACAAGCAGTTGGCATTTCAGAAAAGAAATAAAGCTTCTCAGTTTTGCGGCAATATTCTCTCTGAAGGCCGGGTGGCTTGTTTGCCGAAACCTGGTTTTGGTGAATGAAACGGTCGTGAATGCCGGCGGTCCTAGGCTGGTTTGCAATAAACAAAAACCGTTCGTAGTGGGCCTCCGCCAAGGCAGTAAACGGCTGGGGGTTGATCTTTGTGCTTACAGATTATCGTTCGGGAATAAATAAGTCCTTAAACGCTATTAATGCGTAGATAAATGGAAGGTAATTCTGGCCCTTCTGTTGTTCATCCTCCCTCTTCGCCTCTCCTTTTGTTTCTTAACAAAGTTCTAGGATTTCCTGACCGTTTGGTCTCACTTTGCAGAACTGTGCATATGTGGGCAGATACATGAATTTGGAAACCAAGCACCATTCCTCATGTAGTAAAAGTGAGCTGTAGTCCAGAAAAAACTCCTGCCAAAATAAATCTCTTAAGTCTTGAAGGTGCCACAAGACTTCCTTAGTTCTGGTGCAATAGACTCACCCCTCTGGAAGTTCTCACGATATTTTATTTTTCTAAAGCGTGCCTGTGTGTTGAAGCAGACATTCCAAACATGCAAGCAACTTTTTCTTGGTTGATCATTTAATCATTTATTTTATTTAAATATTTATAAGAACCTTAAAGAAACTTACAGGAACATACAAAAAGTGTGACTAAAGATTCTACTTTTCCCTTTTTCAAAATGCAGAAGGAACATTTGTTAACTTCTTAAGGGAGCTGGAGTATTTTGTAGGTTAAATTTAAGGCAGTAAATTATGACAAAGATAGGAAAACAGAACAGATTAAAAATATTTTAAAGACAAATATGATGTGTGATCAATTAAGCCATCACCATGAACTCCATAGGTTATTATTGAGAAAGACCCAAATTTACAAAGTGGAATGAGAATATTTGACCAGTGCTCATGTATCTTCAAGTTGTCTCATGGCAACCCCATTAATTTTATTGCATATCCTTAGGCAAGGAACACTCAACAGTGGTTTTGGCAGTTTCTTCCTCTGAAATATAGCCTACCACTGTTTATATATCTCAGGAAAAGCAAAGGGATTAGTTATTGTTCTGGTAGCAGGGCAGTAATCCTTTTCCAAAGAGTTTGCATGAGTAGTTTATATGATCCTAAGTTGATTTATTTGGCTGTAAGAATTTCGGACTACAACCCTAGAGAGCAGGGGTCAGTTCCGCACTCAGCTATGGAAACCCACTGGATTACCTTGGGCACATCACACACTCTCAGCTTTCAGAAAACCCTATGATAGGTTCACCTTAGGGTCACCATAAGTCAGAAATGACCTGAAGGCATACAACAATAAGAACAAAGCATTTTGGAAGCTAAGAAGTGTCAGCCCTGGCTAGTGTTTGGGTGGGAATCTCCCAATGAATACCAGGTGCTGTAGGCTGTATTTCATAGGAAGGAACTGGCAAAACCACCCCTAAGTATTCCTCACCTAAGAAAAAACTGTAGAAATTCATGGAGTCACCATAAGCAGACTGGTGACCTGAAGACACATATACATGCAAGCATTCAAGGTCCCATTCCACCCAACGCTTTCTAAATTTCAATAGCATCTACTCCTGGGCACGTTTAGACACTGTAAGCTGAAACTGAGTGTTGAGGCAAAGCAAGGGTGGATAATTTGTGGTAGATCAGTCCTGGGACATATCTCTGAGATCCTCCCCAGGCCAAATGGACTACCAAAAATGGGAAAGAGGAACCCAAATTGAAAGACTACTTGGGGTTTAACTTCTTTTTTTTTTTTAAGTCAAACTGTGCAGGAGTAGCTGCAATCTAAATAAAAGGTGAATAGTCATTCCTAGAGAGGTGATTTGCCCTTTTTTTGGCAGCTGGTGAACCTGGAGGTGCCAAGGCAATGAAAAAATTACTGCTGGGAGCCACACACATCCCCAGGGCCACACCTGTAGTAAAGGGATTAACCCTTGGCCTGCCAAACCTATGCCTGTCTGCTCAGAAATAAGCTTCATTGGGGATTTGTATTTCCACCTAAGGGAGTGTGAATAGGACTGTGTGATGTTGATGATGCTTGTGAGAAGTCCCTTAGAACTTCTAAATAAATAGGCATGAGTTTGGGGTGCTTGCCACCTGCTTTCTCTGAATTCAGTTTGATTGGAATCAAGTGGATCTTACTTCTACAGCAATTATTTCAGATATGAATAACTAGGAACAGGGTTATCACTGCCTGCCAGTTTCATTTCTCTTCTTAGGAAATGATACACCTTAGAGAGTATTTTGTGGACAGTTCTGCTCTAAGCACTTCACACAGAAGTAAATTCCATTGGCTTAGGCTACAATTAAAAGTGTTATGGACCTGATATAGGACACATCCAGCACAGTCTGATATGCATGAATCTCTTTATTATTGTATTGAATTAGAATTCTGATTTTCCTCCAAGGTGTGGAAGGTGGCACACCAATTTACCTCCACAAAATTCCTGTAAGGTAGGTTACATTGGCATGTAGTGGCTCAACAGTAAGCTGTTTAGCTGAGGGGAGATATAACCCAAATCTTGTCTATAAGTCTGTAACTGTACTCACTACATGGAACATGGAAAATATATTGTAATATTTTTGCCAGAGAAGACATACTGAGATAAGGAAAAGAATGAGGAGAGAAAACCCAGAAGTCTCTTTTGTATCCTTCAACAACTAGAAAACACAAGCTTCTATAGGAACTACCATAGAGTGAACATGGCATCCATAGCATATTGTTAATAATAGAAAGGAATGCTTCTTGTGTATTTTAAATTTTTCCCCAAGCAGGAATCTTTTCTGGATGTTAATAAATGAATAAAGCTTCTTCCAGTGCAAATCCATATTGTGGAAATTTCCCACTAAACTTAAAAACAATGTTAAGTCAAAATAGCCCAAAAGAAACTTTGGCTGAAATAGCTCCAAAGATGAAGAAACAACTAAGGTAGCTGACCTGTGTATTTCTTCTTTATATTGCAAATGAAAGTTATTGAATGCCCTTAGTTACACTTTAACTTCTTAGAAATCTTCCCAGGAAAAACAAAACAAAACACCAAGAGACAGGATTTACAATAGAGATGGAATTTTCTCTGGTTTTTCAGGTTTCAATTCTGGTTCAATCCATCATGTCTTTCCTAGCTCACAGACAACCCTGCGCATGTGTAACTTGAGGTAGTGTGTGTGTGGGGGGGGGAGACAAGAGCAAGGCGAGGGAGAACAACAATAAAAACAACAACAAAAATCTTGGTTAATATTTATACCAGAAAATAGCACAGAGAACCAAGACTGAGGACAGAGAAATACTTGAATAAAACTATAAAATAAATAATAACAGGATGGACTGGAGAGAGAACTAAGGGGATTTTTCTTTTTTTCTTTTTTTGCTGAATTCTTTAAAAAAAATCAAAACAAAGAAACAATAAGAAAGTGCTGATAAACTATAGGCTAGAAAATAATTTTTTTAAAGTATCTGATCGAGGATAAGGACAAATTAAATTATAAAACTATCTTGTGGCAAAGGTATCTCCTCCCCACTCCCAATTTCTTTTCTTCCTTAAACTCTTTGTGTTGGGATAGCTGAGTTGGCATGACTTTGAAACAAATAGAAGTAATGCTGCCCATCCAGTTGTGAAAAATTGTACTTAAATGTTCTGTTTTTCAGAAAAACAGTGAAAAAAGCCACATTTTACTCCTCCTCAACCTAAATGAGCACAATGGAGATGACAAAGCCCAGAACCTGTGCTTTTTCTGCTTATTTTAGATCTGTTTATCCCATACTGGATTAATTTTGGATGGTCCTGGATTTTGTAGTCCCTCACACTGCCACATTACATAATTTAGTTGTTTCAGAGATCTGTAGTTCCTGCTGAATGTGGTTGACAGTGAAGTGTAAGAGTGCAATACTGGAGCCCCCACTGGCTCTGGACTGCTCACTCTATAGCTGGAAGAGAAGCCAGAGGAATTCACCTGAGTTTGCCTCAGTCGTATTTAGGGTTGGAATACAAAGAATTAATAGCTGGTCTTCCTAAGGTAGAGAAGGTAGAGAGAGTATAGGTCACATGCCAGTGAGAGCACTGATGGCTAGTGTGAATCCTTTGGTTTCATATGTGTGTTATAAGGAGGTGCGTGCAAAGACAGACCCTGAGAATTGCAAGGAAGGCAGCAATGTAAAAGTGTACATGATTTTTTTTGAAGTGCTTCCCACCGGGCCAGCAGAGGAGAAGCAGAAATGAGACAGACTGGAGTCAAATGTTAGTCTGTAAGGTGACAAAAAGGAACAAAACAGAAAAGGCCATGTAAGGAATTCTGCTGTTTGAGTCCATGTGCGTGTTTGCCATGTTGTGTAGGTGCCAAAGAAGCAGGAGGGAGGGGATGTGTGCCAGAACAGACATATTGGGAATCCGTAGTGCGTGGCTTTCCTGGTACCTATGAAGGGTCAGAAGGCTGTGTGTCTAACATTAGTCAGTGGATACATACAAGTGTGTGTGTGTGTGTGCGAGTGAGAGAGAGAGAGAGAGAGAGATGAATCCAAACTCCTGGATGTTATAGGATAGTGCTGCATGAGCAAATGGTTTCCCAAGATGATGTGCAGCTGTCACTTTCTTTGTAGCTCAGGAAATGGTTCAGATGTAGGACCACAATCAGAAGAAGGGGAATTGTGTATGACAAGTATTTCCTGTGCTTAGTGTACAGGAGAGAGAGAGAGAGAAGGAATATGTCCAGACGGGCTTAAAGTTCATCCAAGTATACGCGTGTGCACCCCCGACTGTCATGCTGTGGAGGGCAGGTAACCCTCAAAACAGGGCCGAGTTTGAGCTGGTGTTCCGGAGCAGGTGAAGAAGAGAAACTGTGAGGGCCCTGCTAGTAGAAGGCGATGCCTCTGCACCGATCTCCTCCTGGGAGCAGTGGACTAGGATCCGTGTTCTGCTGATGAAGAGGGAGTAGGCAGGGAGGGAAGCAGTAACCAGAGCCGTTTCCGCAGGAGACCGTTACAGTGCTATTGATTCCACTTTCAACCTCCTATAGGATCCTGGGGTTGGCAGTTCTAGGGAGGGGCCGGCCCCTCCCTAAACTGCCAACCCCAGGATTCTATAGGAGGTTGAAAGTGGAATCATAGCACCGTAACCGTCTCGTGCGGAAATGGCCTGGAAGGCACCAATCCCTTAGTGGCCAAGGGGCCTCAGGCGGCCCCCTTTCCCGCGTGCCTGCCCCCGCCCTTCGCTGTTTCTTCCCTCCCCGACTGCTTTTTTCTCTCTCTCTTTCTCCCCGTGGCCCCCCTCTCCAGGTGGCTCCGCGGGCCGCGACGGGACGAGGACGCCCACGAGGCCGTGGGGAAGGAGAGGCCGGGTGAGCGGGGCGGCGGCGGTCAATGTTATTTGAGCGGGCTCCCGAGGCCTCGGCAACCGCAGAGCCTACGATGCAGAAAACCGCCTACTACGACACCTCGGCGCTCTTCGGCGGCTACAGCGGCTACGGCAAAGCGGACGCCTACGGCTACAGCACCGGCCCGCCGCAGCCCTACGCCCAGCCGGCTCTGGACACCGACTACCCGGGCTCCGCCTGCTCCCTCCAAGGTGCCGCGCCCATCCGCGCCCCGCCGGCCCACAAGGGCGCCGACCTCAGCGGCAGCTGCATGCGCCCCGGCGGAGCCAGCCAGGCCGCCCCTCCGCCGTCGGGACTGGGAGAGCCACAGCCACAGCCACAGCCGCCGCCGCCGCCGCCGCAGCAACAGGCGCCGCCCCCTGCGCTGCCCTCGCCCTCCCCGCCCACCAATAACCCCGCCCACGCGGTTCCCGCCAAAAAGGGCAAAGGCGGGCCCAACGCCCCCGGAGGCTCCACGGCCACCATTAGCAAGCAGATCTTCCCCTGGATGAAGGAGTCCCGCCAGAACTCCAAGCAGAAAAACAACTGCGCCCCCGCAGGTATTCCACGAGCTCCACTCAGGGCTGGGTCTCGTCGTCTGAGGTTGGGGAACTGATTTTTTTGGATTACACCGCCCAGAATCCTCCGTGCGGTCAGGCTGGGTGTGGAATCCTAAGAAGTGTAGTCCGAAAAAAAGAGTAATTTTTCCTTTCAAGTTCTGTGTAGCACACGGAGCCTTCCTAGATCACACCAACACTGATGGTTCTGCCCCCCCACTCCTCATGGCTAACTAGGTGCCTCCGGAAATCCTGCAAGTCAGTTATGAGAGCAACAGCCCCACCCGGGTTGCTACTTCTCAGCATCTGGAATCCAATGGGCAGCCCTTTGAACCACAGGTTCCAGCTGGCCCTGTGAGTTGGTAGCCACGGATAGCCTTTCTTCCATTAATGTATCTGTTCCTCTTTTACGGCCTTCTGAATAAGCTCTGGTATTCCATTTTGGGAAACGAATTCTGTACACTACCCCTTCCCCAACTGGGTGATCTTGAGATGTATCTACCACATTTGGCGGTCACTGGGTTTGAGAAGGCTGCTCCTCCACTTGATAAATTAGTCTTTAAAGTTCAGGAAGCGAAGGCTGCGATGGCACAGGACTCTTTCTTGTTGCCTGTTGAAGGCATGGAAGGGCTGCTTACCCTCCTCTGCGGCATTTCTCCAGAAAAAGAGAGATGGAGGAATCTTAGCAGCCTGATAAAACAGAGTAAATTACAAAACGTTTTCTAGCCCCATTTATCCACCCCTTCCTTTTAACGCCCTCCAGCATTCCGCCTGAGGCTGAATTCTGTGTGACTTGAGTTACCCTCTGAATTTCA
The DNA here is from genome assembly GCA_030412105.1 of Cyclura pinguis. Lineage (NCBI taxonomy): Eukaryota > Metazoa > Chordata > Lepidosauria > Squamata > Iguanidae > Cyclura > Cyclura pinguis. The sequence continues at coordinate 219,660,870 of CM059599.1, read as the reverse complement.
CAGAGAATTTGTTCCAGTGTGAAGACGCTCTTTTTCTGTTCGGCTTCCTCTCCCTCGTTTTCCTTGCAGGGAGTAGAGGGAAAGAGCCAAAGGTAATTGGCGACAACTTTCACTGGCCTGGCTTAGTTAAATGCATTTCAGGAGTGGAAACCAGCCTCACGCCGGCCAAATGGGGACAAAGTTGAACTGAAACGAACCTAGGCATAAATAAATTTTCTGCCTCACCAAGCAAGGGATAAGTCCTCAATGCGAAGTCTTACTGAAAACCGGGCAGTTGGCTCCTCACTATTAAAGGTGGTTCCTCAGACGTCCCACTGAGAGCCTAAAAGGAGCTATACTTGGAAATTCCTCCTTTAGAATGAATTATTTTTTGAAAGTTTTAGGCTGGAGTAGTGTAGATAAGAAAAGTGGGTACTGGAGAGGAAGGTTGTTTGTTTATGGCATTTGTCTATGGGCTCTCAACCCACCAGGATCCCTGGGGTGACCTACAAGTGGGAGGGTTCCTTCCTCTTTTGTCATTTCGAAGTTTAATCAGGCAAGGTGTTAGTTTTTCAAAGTCCCTTGCCAAATGTTTTTATTAGAACAGATATATCTTCCTTCTTCTCAGAGGAGACCTTCTTTTGTAGCACATCATAGTGCCGAGGACCAATGGAGATTTTTTTTCAACAGTTCACACCTATTTAGCATGTAGTCACCTCAGTCTTAATGGTACTTCCGACAAGAGTAGCCTCATTCAGTCTGTGGGAGTTACCTATGTGTTGATTTACTGTTCAACCACTGATCCAATGGGCCTACTCTAGTTGGGAATCAACTAATGGAATTCAGGCCAATGGCTGCAGATTATGCCAGATTCCATGGCTTTAATGGCCCTTGTGGTGTAGTGGTTTGAGTATTGGATTCCATCTCTGGAAAGCTGACTGGGAAAACAGACTAGTGCACTGGGGCATGGAAACCCATTGGGTGACCTTGGGCAAGCCACACTCTCTCAGCCTCAAAGGAAGGCAAGGAGAAATCCCCTCTACAAATTCTGCCAAAAAACCTCAATGATAGGTTCACTTTAGGGTTACCCTAAGTGGGAAACCACTTAAAAGGCACACAACAACACAACCTCCTTCTTTACTATATCGATCTGGCCAACGTGAGAAACCATGTAGGGATAGGAGGGTGGGGGGGTGAGAGAGGGAGGAGGACAGACAGAAAGTGGCAGCTGTAGTCATTCTGAGAGTCTCCCAGTTCTGAGAGTCTCCCAGTTCCATATCCAAAGGGGAAGCATCCCCCACACGTGTGTGGCTTGCTTATGGTGACTCTTGTCTCCTCAGAGCCCATTTTGGTGCAAACATTTCTAACATGCAGAAAAATAAAGATCGTGGTGTGGATGTGATGGCCCTCGTTTTCCCACCCTTTATTCCAAAATCTCCTGGCCTGTAGGCGAAAGGGGCGAGGGGGTAAGTCCAGCCATGCCGCCCTTTACGGCTCGCCTTTCTCGCATTCGAAATGGCTGCCCTCTTGGAGGGCGACAGAGTGCTCTGAATGTGGCCATTTCTGACGCTCTGCCTCTGGGAATCCCCTCTCTACCGCCTTCTCGCTCTTCCCCCGGGAGATAATAAAGGCGCCTGGGTTTCGCAGGCGCAGCAGCAGCTCCTCTATTGTCTTCAAACTAGTTGTGAGGCCTGGGTCTCATTCGTGGTTGGGACCAAACTAGAGAATCTTCCCGGGGTTTGTCAGGCATCGATCGACTTCTCCAATTAAATTCGATGATTTACAACTCTCCTGCCTGGAACTATAGCTCTCCTATCCCTCTGAGAGTGTGGGAAGACCGGCCCCCATTCTCATTTTGCACATGGTGAGCAGGGTGGGCGGGTTGGTAAGTCGGTCAGAACTTGGATAGGAAGCTTGGCTCAAAATCATTTTTTTACTTTTTAAAAAATCTGATGGAATAGAAGGATTTGGAGAGAAGTGTTACTTTGTTTCCTCCTTTTCCTAATGACCCTCTTGCCAAATGTGTGCCTGAGACACGGATCCCCCGCTAATTTACTGCGGCGGGACGCGGAGCGGAGTGATGGGGGTCCCTTCCGCACCCAGTTTTCCTTCACTTTGCATTCTTGACTTGGCTTTTCGGAGAAGTCAGTGAAGGGCGGGTGTGTGTGTAGAGGGGCTGGTGATGTGGTGGTGGTGGAGGAAATGCTTCAGACTTGCTGGAGGAGAATAAAAGGCATCCGAAGGGGGTGACGTGCGTGCCTTAGTGGTTAACACTGCCCGAGGAGATCCCGCAAAAGAGCGCGTAGCATCAATTCAGACACATTCCCGGCGGCGTGTAAACGGCTCGATCCGCACAGAGCGACCAGCGCGTCCTGCCCCTGTCTGTGTCTGCATTTTTCATACGGCCGCCCCAGTCTTCCACCGGCCCAGAATGTCTAAAGCATTGTAAATCAACCGACCCACGACCACCACCTCCTCCTCCTCCTCCTCCTCCTCCTCTTTTTTTCTTTCTCTCTCTCTCCTTCTCCAACAGGCGAGAACTGCGAAGACAAAAGCCCGCCGGGCCCGGCGTCCAAGCGGGTCCGCACCGCCTACACCAGCGCGCAGCTGGTGGAGCTGGAGAAGGAGTTCCACTTCAACCGCTATCTCTGCCGCCCGCGCCGCGTCGAGATGGCCAACCTGCTGAACCTGACCGAGCGGCAGATCAAGATCTGGTTCCAGAACCGGCGGATGAAGTACAAGAAGGACCAGAAAGCCAAAGGGATTATGCACTCCCCGGTAGGGCAGTCCCCCGACCGGAGCCCCCCGCTCAGCGGCCCGAACCACGTCGGCTATTCCAGCCAGCTGCCCACCGTCGGCAGCCTGAGCTACGACGCGCCCTCGCCGACCTCCTTTGCCAAATCGCAGCAAAACATGTACGGCCTGGCGGCTTACACGGCCCCGCTCAGCAGCTGTTTGCCCCAGCAGAAAAGATACCCGGGCGCCGAGTACGACCATCACGCCATGCAGAGCAACGGCGGCTTTGCCAACGCCAATCTGCAGGGCAGCCCCGTGTACGTCGGGGGGAACTTTGTGGATTCGATGCCGGCCTCGGGCCCGATGTTCAACATCAGCCACCTTTCTCACCCTTCCTCGGCCAGCGTGGACTACAGCTGCGCTGCTCAGATCCCGGGCAACCACCACCATGGACCTTGCGACCCCCATCCCACGTACACAGATCTTACTTCTCATCACACATCTCAGGGAAGGATTCAAGAAGCCCCCAAACTAACGCATCTGTAGTAGACTGGAAACGGATTCAGAGAGAGAGAGAGAGTGCGAGAAAGAGACAGAGAGAGATTGAGAGAGATGAAATGTACTGGCGTTTAAATTACCTCACTTTTTTCCTAACAGTATAATTACTTTGAGTACTCTGAGCATTAGCGGATTTTTTTAAATTATTTTTGGCAAGGAGTGTCCCCCACTAACAGCTACATTATTATCTTCTTCTTTATTTCTTTGGCAACTAGTCCATAAACATGATTTTCGTTTTGTTCTTTTTTTTTTTTCCAGTTTGAAAGCATAACAGTGCAATATCCTTTAAAAAAATTAGAACATGCCCATAAGGGGATAATAATTGGTAATGATTTACAGAAAGAAGGTGAGTTGGAGAAATCCATTAGTTTTAGTAAAAAAAGTGAGTCCTGATGAGGAGTTTACAACGGTTGGGACCAAAATGGGGACTTAATTCTGGAAGGGTTAATTTATAAGAACCTTCGGCAATGCAAAAGGTTGCTTGGGACTTAAATAAGATGTATTTATTATTTTTTAAGATGAACTTTTTTTTGGTATCATTGATTATTTAATCCTGGTCTTCAATGTATTTATGTGGATATTTGTAGAACTTCTTCATGCTCCCTGTTCCCTAATTTTGGAAGATTAATTCAGGTCTTTGGTGACTATACATTTTTCACCTATTTAGTATATTTGGTCAGAAATAGAAAGAGTAGTTTTGAACAGTTGTAACAGTGGCTGGTGTTTGTAGTTTATGTAAGGATTAAGCAAATTGTAAGTCAAGTCATAGATTAATACAGAACTAAAGCATTATCACAAAAGAGCCCTTACTTTTTTATATTTAAAAAAATCCCTTAAAATGATTAAATGTTAATTTATTTCAGATGGTTTGGTGTCATTTTACTTAGACGTGAAAATGACCTTCCTTGGACTGAGAGTGTATGTCATTTACTATTTCCTGGGTTGCCATCGCTGGGCGATTTGACTTTTGCCTAAACTCCCTGCAGTACACATCCTAGTTAACATACACTGCAGTCCTACAGAGAGTCACTCAGAAGTGAGACCCATGTGGGAATTGCTCTCAGGAAAATGCACCCAGGATTGTAGGCTTACTGTCTGTAGTGCAAGCCATTTTGTCTGCTTGTTGTCATTTTTTTTGAAACAAGGATAAAAATAAGCAAAAACTTCAGAGGGAAAATTCATAAACAATGTAATGTCCTTGATGTAGTTAGGATTTCCACACCAAGGCAGGCTTACAAAAATGTCAACTTCTGTTGTTATTGTTATTCTTGTTGTTATGATTATTGTTATTATTATTATTATTATTTATACAATATTTATGCTTACCATAAATCAACTTTCTATATGTCACTGGAAACCCGAACTTACTTTTGCTGAATGAGGAGGGGAAAACAAAAGACAAAGAAAACACTTTGAATGAAATATTTGACAATCAAGTACCTACAAAGGAAAGACTGCATTAGGCTCTAGGAGAAGAAATCCTTCTGAAATGCTCAGAATGGTTGAGGTAGGAATGGCTAGATCTATCAATATTTAATATAGTCTTCTGTAGCAGACATTGGTACAATCCTTGTGTAAACAAATGTTTCTGCCCAGAACCTGAAAGGGACAAGAAACACAAACATCCTTTCCCCCTGCCCACTCTTCTTCTTTATTTATATGTACCATTTAATCTCTTGCCGGATTTATGGAGCTTTTCTCAATGTAAAAGTGGCATTAGGTACATGGTAGAAATGATACATGCCTATTAATTCAGAAGGAAGTGTTCCTTATCGCTTTGAAAAGCGTTCAGTTAAGATTCAGATCTTCTGAATTCCCACCATAGAACTGTAGCAAAGCCTCACTTTTCAGTTTGACTAATAATGCAGCTCCATCTCTCCTGGCCTGTTGGCAACTCCTGCAATTCTTTTTTGTGCCAGAGGTTTTTATTCCTATGAATGAAATCTGTTACTTCCCCTCCTTACCGTTTGTTTTCCTTTTATCCCCTTCCCCTTTAAATGCCATGTTAAATAATGAGAAAAATGGGGAAAATGTATCCTTTTGTTAAATCTCACTTTTACCCAAGTGTTGTAGATCTGTAAACAAACCAGAATAAACAGCTTCAAATGAAGAAATATTTTAACCACTTCTGGATTGCAAGTGGGCTTTCTATGGCTATTTTTTTCTTTTGGCCCTTTTGTTTTTAAAGTGACAATAAAATAAGGAATAATCTGTGCATGGTGAATTATCATTACACCAAGGATTCTAGTAGGGCTTCCAAGAAATATCCAGCAATCAAACTGATAAATAAAAACTACATGCCGATTGTATACTCCCTTCCTCCTCTTGTGAGGGCATATTTCACCCACCCACCTTATAAATCAAGACAATGGGCAAGGAGTCCCAGCCTGGGTAGGCCCTTGTTGTATGTTTTGTCCCTCAATCGGCATCTGCAGAGTCTGTTGGACTGGGAGGCCCAAGCACCAGGTTCAGCTTAATGTTTTACGGTCTTGGCTTCAAATGATGTCTGGTTGTCTTGCATTATTAGTCCCTCTTCATACCAGGGAAAAAGTATGGGCAGTCTATATGCGGATTGGGGCAGGATGAGAAAGGGGATAAGGAACATGTTTTGTGATACACACAGATCCAAATATTTTTACAAAGCAATACTGGGATAACTCCACGTGGTTTCTCCTTATATGAGTAGGCAAAGCTTGCGACCCATGCTGCCATGTTAGGTATTATTATTATTCTAGTTCACAAAATGTCATCCCTTTAGTGACTAGGACTGTGGCACCTAAGTTTGTTGGTTTATTCAAAAGATAAGGCCTTAGAAATGCAGCCTCATTTTCCGCGGTGGTGGTTGTCTCCGCGGCCAACCTTGTAACTAGCATAAACCACGGGAGGAACCCCAACATATGGAGGCGGGGTGTCTGCCCTCCTCAGCTACTTTTGCCTTTTCGGAGAAGGCCAGCCACAGAATATTCCCTGGCCTAACAAATGACTTGTCAAGAAATCCCCATTGATTTCATTGGAGCTAACTTCCAAGTTAAAAACAGCAGCAGCAACAACAATCCATGAGTTCCGTGCCAGGGAGAGAGAAACGGGGAAGCCGGAGGGTGTGTATTCATACAGTCAATGGCAAAACTCCCACAGATTGTAATGGCACTAGGTAATGTTCAAAGACGTTGCTGGCACCAGGTTTCCTTGGCTTTGGCCCGTCATTTGGATTGCCATAAATTATAAACACCTCGTTTTCGCACCTCACATAAATCCTGCTTCGTTTAGTTTGCTGGACCATTAGGTTATGTGAATAAGATAAGCAGGTCCAACATTTACACCTCTCTAGCCGAGGTCCCTCCAGCCCCGCAAAGAATCTGCAGCTTTTCAGGAAGAATCAATGGAAAGAAGGTGATAGTATTTCAATTTAACTTGGCTGTAATTTTAGGGATGCCGGATGGGTGATCACCCTTTCAAAATATTCCAAAGTTAAAAGCAAAGAAGGGGATTTAGCCTCTTCAGTTAACTGTTTCAGGCCCTGTTTTAAAAGGTTTTATGGGGGAAGGAAGACAGACCCTACGTTTGGAAGTCGTCTTTCTTTGTTCTTCCTGCTTTTCTTTCATGGTACCATTTTATTGTTATTTAGCCTCGCCCACTCTGTCCCAAGGGCTGAAGGTGAACTTTATTATTGATTTCTATTGCTCACTGTGGCATGCAGGGTGGGACAGAGAAGAGCTATGGAGAATAAAGAGAACGACTTTCGCTGTGTGGGTAAAAAGCTCTTCATGCTTGTTCTCCTTAAAGCTGCAGTCCTAACACATGCTTTCCAGAGAGTAAGTCCCATGGAAGTTCGTTGGGCTTACTTGGAAGTCAATCGTGTAAGCCAGTTGGTTTCCCACGAGACCTTAACTCATCAAATGCCTGATACCCTAAACTGGAAATAGTTTCCTGCACGAATCCTCGCTTCCCCCTCCCTGCACATTCACCCCTCAATGAGAGAGAAGAAGGATAATAACAGATAGACAGCAGTGGACCGAGGACAACAACAATAATGTCAGAAACATAAGTTCGCCCTCGCAGAAAAAGAAAACATGCAATGCGTCCGTCTGATTTCCCTTCCTCCCCTTGCTGTTTGGTTCCCATTGTGGGCCAGACAAAACTTATCTGAGGGTGAGGAGACAAAAACTTTGAGGACCAAGCTGGGAACTCTGCTCTTTGAAAATCAGTAGCAGAAAAACCCACACAGATTCCCAAGCGATCAGAATTTCCCAGCCCGATTTACTCTAAAAGCGGAGGTGGGAGTGTGGGGGGCTGGGCAAATACGCCGCGTGCGAGGGGCACAATCCCCGTTTCAGCCCTGCACCGCTCTAGCGCTCTCATTCCACTTTCAACATCCTGGGGAATCCTGGGCTTTGTAGTTTACTGAGGCCAAGGAGCCCTCTGGCTGAGAATTCTTAAACGCCCCTCCCTAAACTGCGAGCCCCAGGATTCTGTAGGATGTTGAAAGTGGAATAAGAGCGCTATAACAGGGTAGGGCGGAAATGGCCAACGTGGAAGGGCTTGTGCCAGTTTGATCTCGCTTCATCGAGGGATCGGGAACGGCTCTCCCTTTCTCTCTCTGAAGAGGATCGGGGCCTCCCAACTGCCCCTCTCCCCCGGCTCCTGCGCGGAGGGGCGGCCTCCCCTGCCAGGCCCCGGTGCGCTCAGACGGGGCCGGACCCTCCTCCCGCCCTTGAGGGAAGAGGCGAGCGAGAGGGAGAGCCGGCCTGCCGCCGCCGCCGCCGCCTCCTCCTCCTCCTCCAGGGCCTCCTCCTTCCTCATTGGCTCGGCGTGAACCCTGTCGCTAGGCAACCCCGCTCGCGAGGGCACCGCTGGGTGGCGGGGTCAATGGGGGATACGCTTTGCTGAAGCCATTTGCCAGGCGGAGGAGGAGGAGGAGAGGGAGGCCGCCAGCCCGGCTCGCCTGCCAGCCCGCCTCCCCCCGAGAGGGGTTGCCTGTCCTTTTCTCCCAGCCTCCGCTCCCCGCAGACCCTCCCCCGCATTCTCGTGGCCGTAACAGCGCTGTGTGTGCGCGCGCAAACAAAGGCTTCGGGTAGCCATTTTTCTTTCTTTCTTTCTTTTTTTTTGGGCCCAGGCATAACGCAGAGGTTAATAGATACCGGGAGGAGCGAACCAAAAAGGCACTTTTCGAGAGAGATTCAAGGCGCGCACCTTGAATCTTTGTGGCAATTGACACCTCTGTTTCAGGAGTTAGCGCAGCCTCCGTCCTGACCGCAAGATCTCCGTGAAAACAAGGAGTGGGGGGGAGTGACGGTAAAATCCGTTCAAAACCACAGGGGCTGTTCACCAGACAAGCGCCCCCCTCCACGCACGAAATGGTCTCCTCCATCTCCCCCTCCAAAAGAGAACGGGCGCCTTGGCAGAAACAAAGGCCTAACATGGAGCCGCTGGATAAAACCGGCGGGCTTGCTTTCTCTTGGCCCCAGGGGCTCACATCTGAGTCCGCACGTGTAGGGCCATTTCCGCACTAGACTGTTATAGTGCTGCTGTTCCCCTTTCAACATCCTGTGGAATCCTGGGTCCCTCCCTAAACTGCGAACCCCGGGATTCCATAGGAGGTTGAAAGGGGAACAGTAGCACTATAACAGTCTGGTGAAGAAATGGCCTAGGATGGGGCAGGAAAGGTGTAATCCCACACTGGTTTACGGGAGAGGAAGCCTAACTGAGCACAATGGGACTGGCTTTCAAATAAGAAGCCTGCCGCGAAAGGTAGTGTGCCCGGCTATCTTTTCAACCTGTCCTTGATTGCCATGGTGACCCAGTTGGATAATCTTGTATAGGACTACAATTTCAGATGGTTGCTATTGCTGGGGAGTTTTTATTTGCTTTGATTAGGGCAAGAAGCCTGTAAATATTCATTCAGGAACAATCCCACTGAACTCAGGAGCTCTTTCTTCCTTCCAAGTAAGATGGATAGGCTTAAGTCTTCTTAGTCTAAACTAGAGTAGATTAATTGAATCAACTGAATTTACATAGAAGTTGACTTAAGATGTTCCTACTAACTCAATGGGTCTACTGTACTCTAGCTGAGGCTGATAGGGAATTAGGCCATAGGGCAAGGCTACAACAGCACATGTGTTGTGACCCTCAAAAACATTTATACAGATTGGGTGGTGATAATTTTATAGGTCACCAGTTCTTGCAGTTCTTCAGTTTCCTTTGGATTAGGTGAATGGCAAGCTTGAAATGCCTTGAAGACTGGGATTCTGTTACATTGCATAAAGCAGCCAAATTGCAGAAAGAACAAATCAACACTTAGGGTGAAGGGCCATGCTGTATAGGTTTACCCAAGAGTACCTCCCCTCCCATTTTTTGTAGAAGGTAATTCTAGGTGAATATGTATAGTCAGCCCCTTAACAGGGGTTTTAACATGGATACAGGATGAGGTGCATAACTAAGTTACTTAGATGTTTGTTCATTAGGTGCTTTTCATAACAAATAACTGAAGATGCAGTTCTATCTGTGTTTATTCAGAAGTACCACCTAATGTATTCAACTCCAGAAAATAAAGGATTGCTGGAGCATTCCTCTACAGGTCTCCTGGCAAGTGATTCCCATTTAGTTTCATGAGAGTGCCCAGGAAAGTAGATAAGATAGGATTGCATCCAAAATAGAAGTAATGCAGAGGTTAGCAGATACTGCCAGTAACAAAGCAAAAAGGCACATTTTTAAGGGTGCAGATCTGTATATGTTTACTCAAGAGTAAATCCCATTGAGTTCATGAGACATGTTTCTCACAAGTAAGTCCCATTCAGTTCACTGAGCTCAATTGGACTTCTCCCTAGGTGAGTTGGTACAGGTTGGAATACTGAGCATTCATAAAGGAAGGAAAATGTGTGCCTTTTCTAAGGTTTCACAATAATGTATGTGTATAGAGTTGCAAACACCAACTACCAATGAAATTACAGCAACCCCAAGAATGTCATAGGATTTTGTTAGGCAAGGAATACTCAGAGGTGGTTTGCCAGTTCCTTCTACTTAACAGAGCCTACACAGTAATACCAGTGATAAAACTCCCATGGTTTATTAGACATTGCCTGTTCTTCAAGGTTTACCAGTTTATTGGGCTTCTCACCTGGTCCACCTCTTTAAAAGAGAGACAGGCCAGGTGAAGCACCCAAGAACCACCAAAATAAAGGAAAGTTGTTCAATTTAAGATGCTTGAGTCCCTTTCCTAAACATGAAGGTAGATTTTACTCCAACCCAGAGACTTAGTTTGAAGCAAATATGCTCAGTATGAGAGTATGAATTCCTGCATGTATTCCTGAGGGCCAATATCAAGATGCAGCCAGCTCAAGAAAAACATTAATCAGTGAACTGTAATTGCCTAAGCAGTGACTTACTTTATAATATTAAACTGATCCTCCATCTCTGCAGTTAAAATTAGCTTTTATGGAAAGATTTCAAGGGGTTTAAAGGGATAATATTCTTTCTAAAGGCAACCAGGATTAGGGCTGAAAGGAATATCCTCAGTTTGCTCACATCCTAAGTGAACAGCGGATGCAGCAAGGGTAGAGAGCTAATTGGATCTTAGGCTGCCTGAGCAGAAATTTAGGCCTGAATCCCATCGGTAACTTTAAGTACAGTAGACCTACTGAATCAGTAGCTGGATAATGAATAAATGCTTTTGTAAAATCCATTGGCTCAATGGGTCTACTCTACTTTGCACTACCAATAGAATTCAGGGACATACTATCCAGATCAGTAATAGTGAACGGTGTTAATAACAGTGATAGTGTTGCTGCATTCTCCTGCACTGGGACTATTTTCTCATCACTTTTCAGGAAGGACATTGGCAAATGGGACAGTAGAAGGAGATAGGCAAGGGGACTGGGAAGGAGTTTGGAAGCCAAGTCCCTGGGGAACTTTTGTCAATGGCAGTAGTATGTTTAACACCAGAGAAGGGAAGATTAAGGGGAGATAGGACAACAGCCTTCAAATATTTGAAAACCTCTTGTGTAGAGCAAGGTTGCTTTCTATTGTTACAGAACAGGGAGACTGGAAGGAATGGGTGGAAACTGCAGGAAAGCAAAGTTAGGGCCAGGCCAAGTACTTGTTACTAGATTTTCCACACCTCCCTAAGATATCACTGATTCTTTTTAGCTTGCAGTCTATAAAAACCTTTTGGCTCCTTTTCACATGTGCGGCTGCCAAAACAAGTGTCACCTATCCTGTGTGGGTAGATCTGATTTCTGGTTTCTAAATGCAGAAGGTTACTCTTATCTCTGTTGAATTCATTTTGCTGGCTCCCCAGTCTGGGAAGTTCACCCAGAATCGTGTTTCTGTCCTTTAGGACACTTGCTGCTTGGCCCAGTTTGGTGACATCTGCGTATTTCACGACCACATCTTCAGTTCTTGGCCCAAATAATTTTAGCAGAAATTAAAAGAGCACTGGATCGAGAACAGAATACTACCGCCCAGAAGCCTCACTTTTCACTTCTGTCCATCTCTTTATTAGGTCCAAAGAAGCAAATGAAACTTTTTAGAACTGATTTTGTTGACTGCAAATGATAAATGACCTGTCACAACCACATTTAAGATGATTTTCTAAATAATGAATATGTCACCCTGCTATCCTCATGAAATTCCCTTCGTGAAATATCACCCATATTATAATATTTTAAAGGCAACATATTTTCCCAGCCTGTTGCTGCGCAAATGTATTAAAGGACAAGGTCCATCCTCCCCCCTCCCGCAAAATGGTCAGAAAATCAGTCTGAAGGAGGCTGCTTTAAGTTGTTCAGGAATCAGCACCCAGATTTTTAAAACAATTATGCTGAAGTGGGTTTCACTAACAGGCAACTCAAGTAACACCCGTCTTCCACACGAAGGTGAGGTTTAAGATAGATGTTTAGAACAAGTTCTGGGCATAACAGAACGGACTGAAAGTAATGCAAGCGGTTCAGCTCAAAATTAGTTTAGTTGTACCTGCCTGATCCAATGGGTGCATACTCCGAACCAGTCCCACTTGGGGGCAACAGAGCTTACAAGGTTGCTAGCCTCCTACTCGCTTATATGGGAATAAGACCCATTGAAATCAATCGGACTTCCTTCTGAATAGACATATATAAGAAAGAACTTTACTTTTGCGTTGCTGTCCATAGCATTGGGTGCTCAATAAACCCCTCGAAATATCGAAAATAATGGGGGCTGAGACAACAGAACGGGCATGATCCAGTCAACAAGTTTTTTTAAAAAAAAATTCTGTCAGTTCCAGGAAGGATAAGGACTTCAAGCTGTAGATCTTTGCAGGCTTCTTTGAAAGCGATTCCAAAACTCAAATTAGAACAATAAAGTATTTTTTAGTAAGACTTACCGAAATGTAACCGCATGTTATGATCATGAGAGCAAGGTCCGTTGAACCTAACAAGACTGCCTTCTCAGAAAGCCAATTTGGGATATAGGGCTATCAAAGTGGCAAGATGAAACCCAGTGCCTTTTGAATGCCTCTCCCCATCAAAAGAAAGATGAAGAAAAGTTACTTTCTGGCTTACAGTTTCAGTAATCCCCCCAGCCAGCATGACCCTTGGTTTCAGTGGTGCTTCTTAAATCCAAGTTAGTATAACTGGGGAACCTTCAGACAATACAGTTACAGTGCTATAATTTCGTACTATTCTGGGAGTTTGGTCCGAAACCCCACAGGACCAATCTGGTTGAGGATGCTAAGTATCCTTCCTTAAACTGCCAATCCCAGGTTTCCACAGGATGGAACTGTGGCCGTTAAAGTGGAATTATAGCGCTATGATTGTTTAGTGCCAACGGTGCCCACCGTGAAGGCAGCCTCAGTGGTTCAACAGAATCGGGCGAGAATCCCAGGCGTCTCCTGACAATTCTGTCTTGATCGGCTTGCCTTCAGTCATAGCTTGAAAGCGTCATTGGGTCAGCGAATCCGTGGGTGGACGGTGGAGGTGTCGTTGGGACAGACCGGGACTGTTACAAAACTTTGCAAGGGGTGCGAAACCAAAGGGGGGAAAGATGGGCAGGACAGGTTCCAAGATCCATAAAATTGTTTTTGGAAGAGGATAAGTGAGGTGGAGGAGAAGGGTATGATTCGGGGCTCGTGTAGTTAAACCCTCCAAATGAATTCTTCCCATCTGAGAAGGTATTTGAAGAACCACAGAGGAAAAAATCTCCTCAATATCTCTGCTCCATTATATGCAGCCATCAGAATGGAGAGGTAAAACTTTCCCCTGACTGTACCGATTTCTGGTGGTGGGGATGGCAGGCCGCATGCTTGAATGCAACCTCATCTAGTTTCCAGGGTTTGGACAGGTTCTTTTTGTACTACAGTTCCCAGTTATCTCCAATCAGCATAGCCGTATTAGCTGGGGAACTGTAAAAACAAACAAACAAGCAAGCAAGCAAGCAAGCAAATTGAAATAGTCCGAGCTCTGTCTCTCTCCCAACCCATAATACCTATCCAGGGCAACTATTTGCACTCCATGCTGCTAGAATTCTGTCTGGTTCTTTTCTCTGCCGCCTTGGGCGCAAACCAAACCAAACCACCTTTTACCTGACTGCAGGTAGATCCTCTTCGGGTTTACTCAGATAGAAGATCCACGATATTGGGGTTCCCTTCTGGGCAAGATTGCGGGCAACCGGAGTGTCCACTCCGGAGCAGAGTGTGACACCTGGTTAGTAAGAGGGTACCCCCTCCCTCTCCACCTACACAGCCTCCCCACCGTTGCTTGCATGTATGCTTGTGACCCTAGAGGGGATGCTACGTGGGGCTCTTGTGGCAACATCTCCTCCAGAGGAATAAATGCAAGGAGCCGGTGGTTTGAGAGCTGGAGTAAGACTCTAACCCTGCTAAGCTACGAAAACCTTCTGGCTGAGCTTGGACGAGTCATACTCTCTTCGTGTAAGGGGGAGGCAATGGCAAACTTGCTCGCATAAATCTTGCCAAGAAAACCCCGTGATAGGCTTGCCATCACTCGGAGTTGACTGGAAGGCTCTTAACAACAAACCAGAGATCAGAGGCTTTTACTTCAGGATGCCATGTTGCTGTGTGCCTTCATGTCCTTTCCCCTAAGGTGAAACCATCATGGGGTTTTCTAAGGCTGAAAGTGTGTGACACACCCAAGGTCAACCAGCCGTTCCCATGGCTGAGGGGGAATCGAGCCCTGGACTCCAGGGTCATAGTCCAGTGCTCAAGCCACAAGACCACGCAGGATGCCATGCTATATCTTTTATTTAGGGGACCTTCGAGATGGAACCTCGTCCCTTTGGAACAGCCACATAAAATTAAGCAAAAGAAAGTCAACATTTTTTTTTTTGAAAGAACCAAGATCTTGAATTTAGATCCATTCATCTCGGACCTAAAGCCACAGACACATATTAACCAAAAAATGCTACAGTCCTCCAATGCCTAATCTGGTACCAGAGTCGCCTCTCCCTGGCTACAATAAATCACACCCTCCTTCAGGTTGCCACACTGCTACACCTTAGCCAACTTTGTCTTGTTGTTGTCATGTTTCTTCAAGTTGATTCCGACTCGTAATGACTCTCTCCTAGCATGTTCAGAGGGGGCTTGCCCTTGCCTTCCTTTGAGGCTGAGAGTGCGTGAGTTCTCCTGGCTGAGCGGAGATTCAGACCTCGGTCTCCAGAGTCATAGTCCGACACTCAAATCACTGCACCTCACTGGGTCTCAATGGAATCTTATGGCCCCGCTGAAGACTAACAACTTTTCCCCCAATAGCTTCATTAGGCTTTCAAACCCTACCAAGGCAAGATTGTTTCACACAGATAAACTAGAAATACAACAGCCTTTCTCGAGGTGCGCTGATTTCGGTGCCGTCCCCTCCCCCCCCCATTTGTAGGGCGGGCAGAGAGAATCAAGGATGCGTCCACCCCTCTGAACCTTTCCTCTGATTCAACGGGACCTGTTTCCAGAGCCTGAAAAAAATACCCTTTGGGCGCTTACTGGCTGGGGGACTCTGGGAGTTCTCATCCAAAGAAGTAACTTCCCCCAGCTCCACATGTTTTCTAGAGGGGATCACTGTAATGCGAACGCCCCAGGATTGACTCTGTGAGTCGATCAAGGCCATCCCGAAAGCTCACGACCAGGATGGGACTGGTACTTGTCGCTTTCTCCCCAAAACCCACGTCTCTGCCAACAGGTATTGAGGGGGAAGGGGAGCTGGCTGCCCGCTCTTTCTGAAAACTGCCGCGCTCTCTTCTGCCTTCCAATAACACGTGCTCATTTCTACCGAAACGAAAAGCTCCCACCCAGATGCAATGGCTTTCTTGGCCATTTCCGCACTAGACTGTTATAGTGCTATTATTCCACTTTCAACATTCTATGGAGCCCTGGGATTTACGGTTTAGGGAGGGCCCTTTGAGGCCCCTCCTAAACTGCAAACTCCAGGATTCCACAGGACGTTGAAAATGGAATAATAGCACTATAACAATCTGGTGCGGAAGACATCTGAGCGGCCGGGGAAAAGAGAAGGAGAGCTCAAAGAAGAGCCGCTCGGCGGGCTCTCCCTTCGCAGCGCGGCCCAGGTTCCTCGGAGAAGCGGCTTTGTTTGCGACCAGGCGGCGGACGCCCTGCGAGCGCATTAGTCCAGCCGGCGCGCCTTCGAGCCACCGCCCACAGTTCTTGAAGGGCCGTTTTTGAGAGGGCTAGCACAGCCAAGAAAACCCTCAACCCCTCTCCTCACCCAGACGGAGGGAAGGAATTTTTTCGGTGAGCAAGGAAAGCTGAGCGTCCTTAGCTGGGAGCGGGACCATCCGGGGGAAGCAGGAGAGCCAACGAGGGGCTGGTTTTATTAAGGAGTCATTAATCACGCCGCGTGCGCTCTTTTCCCCTCGACAGCGGCCCCTCTTCCTCCCGCTCCAGTCCGGGGCCAGCTGGGAAGCGACCCCAACGCCTAACTGGGGCGAGGCACAACCCGACCCTCCTTTCTCCAGCCCTCACCCACTACACGTCTGGGCTGCCCGCAAGCGTACGCAGAGAAGGGGGGGGGGGCAGTGGATACTTGTCTACTTCCCTGATCTCACAAAAAGGAAGACTGATATAAATATAACACATTTCAACAAATTATTTATTGAAAATAGAGGATGCTTGTTTCAGGTATGAGTCGGTTGCTTGCCTTCCTTCCTTCTGTGATATCCCTTATTAAAAATCTCAAACCACTCATTTAAACAGAGCTCGGGGATCAGGAGGAGACTTAGTATCTGTTGCTGCGATGTGTATTTTGTTGACAAAATACAACAAATCCTTAAAATATAAACAAATATTTAAAACATCCGTGAGGAAAAGCTTTCCAGACCGCAGTGCTATGACTTTTTGTCTGTTCTGACAAAAGGTCCCCATAGAGTATACCATTTTTCTTAACTATGAAAATGTCTGGAGCAGTTCTAAAGGTCTGAAAGAAATGGCATCTGCACTGATCTGGCAGTGGGACCATGTCTGCCCTACACTACTGTAGTGCTATTATTCTACTTGCAACCTCCTGTGGAATTCTGGGGTTTGTAGTTTACTGAGACCAAAGAGCACTCTGGCTGAGAATTCTAAAGGCCCCTTCCTGAAATGCAAACCCCAGGATTCCACAGGATCTTGAAATCCACAATAATGGCACTATGACACTATAGTGTGGAAATGGCCTGGGTTTCACTGGGCTGGATCCAGGCCTACTCAAGAGTATGCCTATTAATCTTAAATTAGTCACAAGAGCTTAACTCAGGAATGGGATTCATAGTCCTCCAGATGTTGTGGAATCACAACTCTCCTCAGCCCTTGCCAGCGCTGCCCATTGCAAAGAATGTTGGGAGTTGCAGTCCAAAAACAACTGGAGGTTCCTCATCCTTAGCATAACTCCCTGACTTCAGTAGGGCTTACTTGTGAGTAGACCTGCTGCAGGCTCTTTCCACTACACCTCAAAGCAGGCACAATTTACAAGAGCAGAATGTGCTTCTAAATAAATAGGGACAGGATCAAGCTGTTCATGCACAATCCATGTATAAGCCTAATGTGAGCGGCAAAATAGGTATTGGCCTAGGATCCAAGGAGCCATACAACTGGTTCCATATGAAAATTCAGACTTTATTTCCCTAACAACAACTCCACCAGCCTATGACAATAAACTGCTCCTGACACTGATATTTCAAGAAGCAAATTGTGATATTGCACTATTGTGTGATGGTTTCCTGCTGTTGGAATAGCAATCTCCTATTTGTTTATGTTTAAATAGAACCCTGAGATTTAAGGCTTGGTGGGAAAGCCATATACATTCATTATGAAAGAATTCTGAGCTCAAGTATTTGCTCTGAGTGGTAGATCTGGCTGGAACTCATACTGGTTCCACACAAGAATCCACTGCTAATTATCCCAAGGATTTTTTCTCCCTTTTTGTAATACAGTTCAGGGCTGGAGATGACATACTTTGTCACTGCTTTTGTTAGATAACCAGGACCCAGAAATGCTTGCTAATTTACTGCAAATTTAACTTCTGACCATACTTAATCTAAGGATTGTGTGAGATCTCCTTGCCTTGAGATTTCCAAAGAAAGTCTGGAAGAAAATCTACAAGGAATCCTTAAATATCAGACATCTTGGCTTAGGTTAGGTGGTTAGGGCTCACAACTCTCAGGCTCTTCTTTCATGCTGTGACCTAAAATTCTAGTCTTAGGGGGCCCATTTGCTTTTTGAAAGCAAACATTGTATATGTTAATACCAAAGGGAAAAAGAACAATGACCATTTCACTTTTCTTCCATCTAGTACTTGGAAGGGAAATGAATTCTGAAGCCCTGACATTTGCCATGCTATAGGGAAAAAATGAGAAAAATCTCAAAAGGAAAATCTGTAAAAATCCAGTATAAATAGGTTCCTCAATCTGAAAGGTGATTTAGCCTGTAAGTCAAATCATCATCAGTATGCAGAGCATACATTCTGCAAACTTACTTACATACATACATTCCTGACTGCTTCTGGAAATCCCCCACCAGTCCCAGGCGTGAATCCTAGGATGAGAACCTTTCCCATTTCCTCACAAGTGTAGGTTGCAGTGGAGTCACCTGCACACTGGCCTTACAACCCTCTGCTTTGCAAATAAAAAGGCTTGAAGGGAAAGGACTTTCTACACCTGTGGGTGATGGTGAAATGCCAAGATTAAGCAACCCTGCAGCCTTTAAGGGAAGGCTGGGGGAGCTGTAGTCCTCTAAATATTCGTTAAAGTCCATTTCCCATCAGCCCTAATTAGCTTGGACATTGGTGAGGCATGATGGGACTTCATCAGCACCTAGAAGTTTGCTACAAGGAGTAATAGATTGATTATCTTGCTGGTGACACAATACAAGTACTGCTTTTTCTTGTAGCTCCTTGCAACAAAGGAAACTGTTTTCTCTCTGCTGTTTGTAAAAGAAAGGGTCATCCTGATCTACCTTATTGGGCTGTCTTAAATGTAAACCACATTAATGATTATGATGCTTTTTTTTAAAGTTCTGCATTCTTTACTATTATTAATACAGAATATCCTAAGCCCATTAAGTAAGTTGGGCTTTTCAATGCTTATTATCAGTTCATGAAAGGTAGCTGTGTTGTGTGTTGCATCAAAAACATAAAAAAGGATGCCTTGAATACAAACAGATGGTTGATGGCACCAGCAGCCTGGCCTTACCATTAGGCACCCACTGCAGGTAACTGATTTTGGATGTCATAAAAGTGCAGCAAATTGTTAGCTGTTTAATTTGTTGTTAATGTATTTTTACTGCCAGAGGAAAATGCTTATCGGATTTTTCTATCTTAGGTGACAGTGCAAGTTCAACAGAACATTTTCAAGTAAATTGGTTTACTGAAGTATTTGAAATGGCTTTCTAATTCCCTTCCACTCTTCATACTTTTTGAAGTGTCAGTTTCTTAAAAAAAGCTAATGTTTCTTCTTTGTAAAGCAATTATATTTCTAACTGTGGATTGCATTTAATTGTGTATCACTATAAAGTATTACAATAAAAATGTAAGCATATAAATATGATATTCATGATAAAAATTGAGCCTCTCCTAATCTGTCAGTCTTCAGATGTGTTGGACTACACTCCCATCATCCTCTTGTTGTTGATGATGGGAGTTGCAATCCAATATATCTAGAGGGCATTGGATGGCGAAAATTGTTGCTCAGCTGATAGTTACTGAGGATTTGTTTGATAGGAGAGCAGCTGTTCTTGAATTCAGATATCAAGAACATAAAAACAATTGTTTGATACCTTCATACTATAGTCAGCCCTCCACATTTGCCGGGTTGACTTTCACGGATTTGCTTATTTGCGAGTTTCTTCAACCCCTGTCCCTCCACCTCAGATTCTTCTTTTCTAGGGGAACCTTTCCTCTCGGTGGCTCCAATCAGGCTGTTCAGTCCTTTAAAAACCCACCTCTGGTCCCCCTCCTCCTCCACCAGCCACTGCTTGGTCAGATGAAGATGGCTCACAGCTCCATTTCTCACCACCAGAAAGCCTCTCCTGATGCCCAAGGAAGGAGGTGGGTGAGAGAGAGGAAGTACAGGGATACCACGCTGACCCACCCCTCTTCCCTCTACTTTTCTTGACCTGGTTTGGACTCTGGGTGTCCATTCTCCTCACCATGCCTCAGCCCCCTTCCCACAGACACACACCCGTCCATTTTGATACTTGCGATTTTTCCACTTTTGTGAGGCTCCTGCACCCCTAACCCTAGCTAATGGGAAGGGCCAACTGTATACTACTTCTTCCTCCCTTGACAATTGAATTTTCTTTCAGAATAATCTGGGGTGAGAGTGGAATGGAGTGTAGATCCCAGTGATGTGCCTTCATCCTCTATTTTCCTGTTTCTGACACACCCCTCTGCCCCCCCCCCATTCCTTCCTACCCAGAAGGGTCATTTTTGGCAGATGTCTGGAAAGTATACTTGTGGTGGGTATTTGAAACTAAGGCATGGAGCTTCCCACCCCTGCAGCAGAATGAAGTGGCAGAAAGGGATGGGTTAAGTCAAGAGACAAGCTAGGGAGCAATACCACATTCTTTTAAAGTTCTCCCATCTCAAAACAGCAAGAACCTCCTTGCAAGTAGAAAACTATTAGAGTAGAAGATGGGCTAAGCTAGCACCTCTCCCTCTACCCTCTTCTTTTTTTATTATTCTTTTTTTAATTAAAATTCCATACAAGCTAAAATTTATATATACCGTGTGTTGTTTACAATATTACATATCGTACACCATTCTTACATAACTTTACTATGATTATTAATATTTTCTGTACAATGTTAAATAATTATTTCCTTCCTTAATATATTGTTCAATCAACCCCTCCTCCCCCCTCCTCTCTATCCTGTCCCCCCCATATTAACAATACATTATATAATGACAATGTGTTTTTGCCATCAATTCATCCTTCCCCCTCCCTTCTCTCTCTATATCCCTTCCCCCTCCCCCCTCTAGCCTTCATTTCCTTATTACGCGTTCCCCCCCATCTCTTTTTTTCCCTTATTCTAAACCTCCTTAGTGTGAAATCTTTTTGTTGTTGTAATCTACCCTAATTTTTCCTACTCAGTCCATATTCCCACCTTAATATAAGAATTACCTTTCTCAATCTTTTATTCGATTCTATACTTTCATCTTACTTCTCTTTCACCCATCTAATAATTTCATTCCATTGGTTTTTGAATTTTGACTTGAGTTACCTTTCAGCATGTTGGACAGTTTTTCCATTTCAATAATATTCATCACTTTAATCTTCCATTCTTCATGGGGGGGCTCTATTCCTTCTCTCCAGTGCTTTGCATAATTCAATCTTGCTGCTGTTATTAAATTTAATAGTGTTTTCCTTTTTGTCCTCATTTGGCTGTTCCTCATGATCATATTTAATAAATATGTTTCCGGAGTCATCTCAAATTTAATATCAAGCAGCTTAGTGATACTATCGTGAATCTTTTTCCAATATTTTTGGAAAACCTATCCTGTTCAGGGAGGCATTTTTGTCGTTGCTGTTTTGTTTTTGAAAAACAATTTCAAAATGATAATCTACTTGACAACCTACTCCATTCCAGTCCATTTTAACACCTTGTTCTGCTGCACATCCAGAGCAGGCTTGGGATGTTCTCTCTCTCTCTTCCCCCAACACCTGCAGGCTTTTTGTGCATTCCTCACACTCTCTTGTCTCTCTTGAATTCCTGCCTATATAGCCTTGAGTAGTTTGTCTTGTCTGAACCCCTTTCCTCTCTTCTGATTCTATTCTAGAAATCTTGCTGTTGTGATTTATGACTTTCAGATGGATTCCAAGGGTTTTTCCTGCACAAAGTCCATGACCTTGCAGTTGGATACTCAGGGCAGTGTCTGCTGTTAGCCATATGGTGGGCTACCTCTGGCCTTGCAGAGCTTGTTGGACTAGAAGCCCCATTGTCCTTTACCATTAGACTCACTGGCTAGGGTGGATGATAGTTGGTGTCCAAGGATTTCTGGAAGGTTTGGCAACCTGGTATCATTCAGAGTAGGGGGCGAGCTGGCTTAGGACAGAGTTTTGTAGTCCTACACATCCAAGTAGGAGGAGAATTCTATGGATATGATGAATTGCCTAAAAGACAAATAAGTGGTCTGAGAGCAAATCAAAGCTGATCTCCCACTGGATGCCAAAATGAATATACTGAGGCTATTGTACTTTGGACACATCATGAGATGACATGACTCTGAAACAGAATGCATGGAAAAGTGGAAAGCAGTAGGAAAAGAAGAAGATTATGTTACAGATGGATTGGCTCCATCCAGGAAGCCACAGCCCTGATCTTGCCAGACCTGAGCAGGGCTCTTGATGAACAGGGCTCTTAGAAGTCTCCCATGCATAGAGTTGCCACAAATCAAAGCCAAGTTGAGAGCAAATAATGACAATAGTGCTCTACCCAGGTGGCCTATCCTTAGGTGTGACAAAGGATGCTGACCTATTTTGCCAGTGCTAAAATTAAACTCAGCTGCATGGTCATTCAATTTCTATATGGATAATGGCAGGTTGAGCGAAGTACCATTTTGTTTTTTTGCCTCAGCCAGGGGATTGTAGCCTTTAGCCAGCCCAGAGGGTGACTTGGGCCATTTCCGCACTACACTGTTATAGTGCTATTATTCCACTTTCAACATCCTATGGAATCCTGAAGTTTGCAGTTTAGGAAGGGGCATTTAGAATTCTCAGCCAGAGAGCTCTTTAGCCTCAGCAAACTACAAATTCCAGGATTCCACAGGATGTTGAAAGTAGAATAATAGCACTACAACAATGTAGAGCAGAAATGGCCGAAGATGTTCAGCAGAACCCAAGTGTCTTTGGTTCTCCATGGAACCATACAGTTGAAAGACACTACAAATCCAGCCCCCTGCCATGCAGGAATACACATGTAAAGCGATCTCAGCAGAGGGCTATCCAGCCTCTGTTTAAAAACCTCCAAAGAAGGAGACTCCATCACAGTCTGAGACAGCATATTCCACTGCTGAACAGCGATTACTGACAGGCATTTCTTCCTAATGTTTAAGTATAATCTTTTTTCCTGTAGTTTGAATCCATTGCTCTGTGCCCTAGTTTCTGGAGCAGCAGAAAACAAATTTGTTCCATCTTCAATATCTAATCCTTTCAAATATTTAAACATGTCTATCATGTCACCTCTTAACCTTCTCTTTTCCAGGCTAAACATATCCAGCTCCCTAAGCTGCTCCTCATAGGGCATGGCTTCCAGATCTTTTACCATTTTGATTGCCCTTCTCTAGACATGTTCCAACTTGTCAACATCCTTTTTGAACGGTGGTGGTGCTCAGAACTGGACACGGTAATTGTTTGAATCTTTTTTTTACCCTTTTCGAAAAAGGAGACAACATTTACCAGTATGTTGGGACTTCTCCTGTTCTCCAGGAATTCTCAAATGTTATTGCCAGTGGTTCTGAATTTACTTCTGCCTCTCTTTTAGTGATACTGATCTGGGAGATAGCTCCCGTCTATACTTCTACTATGGCAGAAGAGGTTAGTGGGAACAAGGGATTCCCCTCCCAGTTTCTACTTCTATTTCCTGTTCCATTTTCTTTGTGTCATTGTGACACATTCATTCCCTTGGTTCAAATTGCTTTGGTTGCTTTTAAAGTTTGTTTGTTGGTTTGTTTTCTTGCCCAAGCCTTAGTTTCCCATTGCAGAGAAAATCTAAACAAATGGCTCTTTCTTCTACAGCAGGGAGCAGTTGCCATTTGGAGAGCCATTTGTATTTTCCTTTTCTCTTTTTTTAAAAAAATCTAATCCACATGCTTCACTTTTCCAGCACCAAAGTATTTCAGTTTTCTGTATTTAAAAGAAAAGAAAGAAAAGTAAAGTTAGATCTTATCCAACCATGCATATTTTATACTTTTATACTCTCTTAAGGAAGAAAAATGTATTTCTGAGCTAAATATATCACTGACAAGATACATCCAGATTTGTGCCTATACGATGCAGAATACCTATTACAAACATATCTCTGTGGCCTCTGTCTACATGGATATCCCTCCAGATCATCTTAACTGGCAGAAACAAAAATAATATCTTGACAAAACATAGGCCTATAAATCTTAAATATCATCCCGCCCCTGTATAATTTTTAACACCTTAGCCAGTGGAACTTCAAAAGTTTGCATGATGTATTTTATAAATTTTTGGTTTACCCAATAAAGATATAGTAGGTTTGTGGGTTTTGGATGTTTTTCATATATTTGATTCCGTTTTTGATTTAATCATGTTCTCCAGTCCTTTAACAATCCTATGAAGACTGGTTGGGAGTGCCACACTGCTGATTAATGGGGAAGAAGAAGCTAATAAAAATGAAATAATTGTAACCATGCTTAATACCAATGAAGCAATTATAACCAAGCTAAAGTTCACTTTGAACCATATCTTGATATGGTACAGGATGTAACATTTTCTCTAGATAAAAGATTTCAGAACTTGAATGCTGACCACATTACCATTCATAAAAGACAGCCTTTCTTTTTATTTCTATAACCAACTGTTTTATAATCTTCCATTGATTTTGCAAAAGCCAAATATGTTACTACAAATACTGCAAGGGATGGATAAAATACACTTCTTGAGATTTAATTTTTAGACAGAAATCTCTAGTACAGTGGGCACTCTGCATCTGCAGGGGTTTGGTTCCAAGACCAAAAAAAGTGAAAGATTGTGTCCTATATTATTAAATGGTGCTGAAGTGCATGTGGATGTTTCAGCATGTCTGCATTCATTGTCACTGCCATTTTATATATAGGACATGAAGATCCATAGTGCACAGAGTTTGCAGGTCTGGAGGATCTGCTATATCTAGTCTCGGGGATGTACGTGTGTGTGTGTGTGAGAGAGAGAGAGAGAGAGAATTCAACCCTCAAACACAACACATCTTAGCAGAAGAAAAGTACAGTTGTCCCCCCACATCTGCAGGTTTTACTGTTGCAGGTTTGATTATTCGCTGTGCCTGCTTGCCTCCCCCCTCCCAGGGCACTTTCCTGCCAGCAGCTGCCAGTGCGATTGTGCTGGCAGCGGGCAAGAGACTGAAGGGGAGGGAGGATCTGTCCCCCACGCTCTCCTGTTGCCGCTGCCCGCATGATCATGCGAGCAGGGGGTGGTGAGAGAGTGAAGGGTGCAGATCTTTCCCTGCCTGTGCTTTCCTGAGCTGCTGCCCGCACAATCGCGTGTGCAGGGGGCAGCAAGAGAGTAAAAGGGAGGGAAGATCTCCCCTGCCCATTGCTTTCCTGCTACCCATGTGATCATGCATGCAGGGGTGGCAAGAGAGTGAAGGGGAGGGAATCTCCCCCTCCCATGCTCTTCTGGCTGCCAATGGTTATTCACACTTTTTTGACTTTCATGGACGTTCTGTGTCCCTAACCCCCGCAAATGTGGAGGGCCTACTATACTTGAAAGAGTCCTCTAGATGTGTTCGACTATAGTCACCTTTAACCCTCCCCTTCCATCATTGTGAACAAGCCATGATGGCTGGATTTAATGAGTGTTTTAGTCTAACTCATCTTGAGGGTTTCAGGTTGGTTGAATCTAGCGTACAGTATTCATAGAACTGATGTCTCCCATTTTAAAAATCCATCTTGATTTGCAGTTGAATTAAACATCCTATTTATTTCCCACTCACCTTCCAACATGTTCCAGAAGATGGTCATGAGTGGGATTACTCCATTTGATTCTTCATTTCATTTTTATGACAACTTATGGGGCAGGTTCGGCTTGATCCATGAGCTCCATGGAGCAAGTGAAGGTTTGATTACAGGCCTCAATCCACTGTTCTTAATTGCTATCAACACAGTCAATTAAATATTTTCGGTACCCATTCTGTTTCTTGGATAGGCTGAGTCATGAATTAGGTAAATTGGTTAAATTAACATTACATGAACTCAACTTAATGGTATGTCATAAGACAGTGGTTCTTAACCTATTCTTTACTGGGAACCCCCTGAAAATATAATTTGTTGCTAGGGTCCCTCAAGACTGAACTCAAGATTTAAATATTTAAATTTAGATGTAAATATCCAAATATTTATTTATTTATTATAGCCTTCTGGAGACTAGGATTCCAATTCCTGCTCAGACACTGGGTGACCTTGGTCAAGTCACATTCTCTCAGCCTCAGAGGAAGGCAAAGGGAAATCTCCTCTGAATAAATCTTGACAACCATCCCTCCCTGTGATAGGTTCATCTTAGGGTTACCATCACTATGAAGTGACTTGAAGTCACACAACAACAAAGTGCTGCTGACATGGGGAGGTTCTTTCTAGCCATCCTGTCTTTCCCCTTTGAAAAGTAACTTATGGCAATTCTAAGGTGAACCTATCATGGGGGTTTTCTTGGCAAGATTTGCTGCCTTTGCCTTTCTCTGAGGCTGAGAGAATATGACTTGCCAGAGGATAGGATCAAATTTCAAAACGATCTTGACAGACTGGAGAGCTGGGCCAAAGCTAACAAAATGAATTTCAACAGAGAGAAATATAGGGTACTGCACTTGGGCAGAAAAAATGAAAGTCACAAGTATAGAATGGGGGACGTGTGGCTGGATAGCAGTACGTGTGAAAGCGATCTAGGAGTCTTGATGGACCACAAGCTGAACATGAGTCAGCAGTGTGATGCGGCAGCCAAGAAAGCCAACGTGATTCTTGGTTGCATCAATAGGAGTATGGTGTCTAGATCGAGGGAGGTAATGGTACCACTCTATTCTGCATTGGTTAGGCCTCATTTGGAATACTCTGTCCAGTTCTGGGCATCTCAGTTCAAGAAGGATGTCAACAAGCTGGACCGTGTCCAGAGGAGGGCGACCAAAATGGTAAAGGGTCTGAAAGCCATGCCCTATGAAGAAGGGATTAGGGAGCTGGGTATGTTTAGTCTGCAGAAGAGAAGGTTAAGAGGGGACATGATACCCCTGTTTAAATATTTGAAGGGATGTCATGTTGCGGAGGGAGCAGGCTTGTTCTCTTCTGCTCCAGAGACTAGGACAAGGAGCAATAGATTCAAGCTGCAGGAAAGGAGATTCCACTTGAACCTCAGGAGGAACTTCCTGATGGTCAGAGCTGTCCAGCAGTGGAATATGCTGCCTCGGAGTGTGGTGGCGTCTCCTTCTTTGGAGGTTTTTAAGCAGAGGCTGGATGGCCATCTGCTGGGAATGCTTTGATGGGTGTTCCTGCATAGCAGGGGGTTGGACTGAATGGCCCCTGGGGTTTCTTCCAACTCTATGATTCTATGTCACCCTGTGGGTTTCCCTGACTGAGTGTGGATTCAAACCCTGATTTCCAGAGTCAGCAGGCATGTGTGTGCACCCAAATTGCTCCCTTGTTTGCAAACGAGGAAGCAGTTTCAGCACCCCCACCTCCCACCCCCACACTCACTGGTGCCATCCCTATTGCTGCTGCTGCTGCTGCTGTTGGTGTCCAGCAGCAGGACTTCGCAGATGTTTTGGACTACAACTTACCGATAGTCATGCTGAATGGGGCTGATGGGAATTGTCGGTCAAAACATTTGGAGAGTCTAATTTTCCAATATTATTTTTGTTGTTGTGTGCTGTCAATCACTTCCAACTTATGGCAACCCTTTCATGGAACTTTCTCAACAGGATGTGTTCTGAGGAGGTTTGCTATTGCCTTCCTCTGAAGATGGCAGAGTGTGACTTTCCCAGGGTCTCCCAGGAGGTTTCCACGGTGAAGTGGGGATTTGAACCCTGGTCTCTTGGAGTCCTAGTCCAGCACTAAAACTACTACATCATTTTGGCTCTCAAATATTCCCTGGCACTGGTCTAATCTTACACTATATAACTAAAAGTAAAGCCCAACAGAGATTAATGGGGTCCACTTCCTTGTATCAAGATGCTGTACTGTAGTTTGAGCAGCAACTTGAGAACTCACTGATTGCAGCCAGGCTTAGGCAGGCCACTTTTTCCTTGTATTGGCACCAGAATTACCAACATGTACCCGATAACACCTCACTTAGAGGTGTTGGAAGTATTGTAACAGAAATAAGGAACCTGTGGCTCCATAGGTGTTTGTGAACTATACCACTCATAATCCCACATCATTGGCCATGCTGGCTGAAGCTGATGGGAACTGGAGCTCCATGTCATTTGCAGGGCCACCGGTTGGTTGGTCAATAGTTTGAATAGTCCCCCTTCTTGGCCCACAAGATGCTGGTGGCTTCAGGTTCTCTACCCCATGTCATACTCTCAGCCTCAGGAAACCCCATGATAGGGTTGCCTCAGGTTCTCCAAACCCCATGATTGGTTTGCCTTAGGGTCTCCTAAAGTTGGAAATGACTTGAAGATGTGCAACAGCAACAACATAAGTTTGATATCTTACACTGCACTCCTTACAAGAGGGATTTGTGAGTGTGTGTGGCTAAAATTCTATTATTCGCCTGAACTTATATTTCCTCCAGAGAAAGTCTTGCTGTGTTCAATAGGGCTGGTTTCCTTTCAGACAGTCTTATGGATTTATCTGGATCGATTCAGTCTGGCTTCAGGCCTGTCTATGGGACAGAGACAGCTTTGGTTGTCTTGGTAGACGACTTGTGCAAGGAACTAGATGGGGGATTGGGTTGCTGTTGGTTCTGTCGGACCTCTTAGAGGCTTTCAGTACCATTGACCACGGTATCCTTCTGGGATAAGCTGAGGGCATTGTTTCACAATGGTTCTGGTCCTTCTTGGAGGGATGGACTCAAAAGATGGTTGCTGGGGGATACCTGTTTAACACCTTGGCCACTGGCTTTTGGTGTCCCTCAGGGCTCAGTTCTGTCTCTCATGCTGTTTAATGTGTACATGAAACCACTAATAGAGGTCATCCAATGTTTTGGGGTTTCTTGCAGTTTCCCTTCTTGTTGTTTCAATCCATTGGTTCAGATCCTACCAGAAAAAAAAGATAAAATGAAGGCAAGTTTTCTCCACCTTTCATGTGACAGAACTTGAGATATCTGATGGTTATCATATCACCTTTTGTCACAGCTGAACATGCCCAACTGTCTCAGCTATTCTTCACAATGTTTGATTTACAGACCTAGTACCTTCTTGGCAGGCTTTCCTTTGATATGTTCTGGCTTGTCCATATCCTTGAACTGTGGTGCACAGAAATGGACATAGTGCTCAAGGTGTGGTCTGCTCAAAATAAAATAAAGTACTCATACAACTCCTTTTGTTCCAGACATTACACTTCTGTTAATACATTAGCCTTTTTTGCCACTACATCACACTTATGCCTCACATTTAGCCTATGGTCCACCAAGCCTCTTTGATCCTTTTCACCATACTGCTGTCAACCCAGATGCCAGTCATTCCGTATTTGTGCATCTGTTTTTCTCCTGGCTGAATGTAGAGCTTTGCATTTGTCTCTGTTGAAATTGATTTTGCTAGTTTTGGTCCAGTTCTCCAACCTATAGGGTCAAGATTACTTCTGATTCTGTCTTTTGAGGTATTAATTATCCTGGCACAAATACGCCAGCTTGGTGTCATCTGTAGATTTGATGAACATGCCTTCTATCCCTTCATCCAAAGACCAGGTCCAGTACAGCACCAGATCCAGTACAGAATCCTACCTTGTAATTTCTCTCCAGGATGATGAGGGACCATTGGTAATCTTTTCTTAGTTTTTGTCCACCAGCTAGCTACAAATTCCTCTAGAAGTAACATAAGCTAACCCACATTTTATCAATCTATGCACAAGAAATATAATGACAGACCCTACCAAACCCTTACTGATATAGATACGTTACGTCCACAACATTCCCTTGATGTACCAAACTTGCAACATTGTAAAAAAAAATATACTTGGAATGCATGACTCCAAGGGTGAGGAACCTTTGGTCCTCCAAATGTCTTGGACGCCACCTCCCTTCTGTCCCCTCTGGCATGGTTGCTAGACAGGAATCATGGAAGCTGAAATCTCTGCATAAAACTTACCGTGGACCAAACATTCCCTACCTTTGCAATATCGTCACTATTCAAACCAAACCAAATGAAACCACTCAGTCATCACAAATGAAGCTCTTTGAACTTTTATTCCAGAGCCCTATGTACTGCTTTCAATCAGGCTTGGTCTGGCTAGTTCCCCTTTTCTAAAATTAGCAGCAGATGATTCTAAACATTGTCTACTTCTGGGTAACTTATTTGGTACGTGGACTGAACAGATCTCAAAAGAAGTGGTTGCCAAAGATATGATGGCAACAAAAGCAAACACAATTCTAGGCTGCTTAAATAGAAATATAATGTGCACATCAATGGAAGTAATAGTATCACTCTATTCTGCTTTGGACAAACATTTCCAGCAATATTCTGTCCAGTTCTGGGTACTATTGTTTCAGAAATCTGCTTGGGAATCTGCTTTCTTGTTGTTGCTCAAAACAGCAACAACAACTAGGATGGCCAATCAGGAAAGAGTGGGGTGTGAGAGAAGTCATCTCAGACATTTTCTGCTTTTAAATGAAAATGAAGCCACTCTCCCACCCTGCAATATTTGACTTTAGCAAAGAAATGTACCACTGTACAGCTCCCTTTCTTTATTGCTATTCTAAATGAAAGTAGTCATTAAGCAACAAAGCTGTTGTTATTATTATTGCCAAGGGAAACAGGAAGCCCATTATCATCATCATGAGACTCGTACTCACTTGCAAGAAGGACCCACAGAGCACTTACTGGCTGGCTGACTGCAGACCATTAATAGCTCCCTGGTATAGTGGCAGGCATTGTACAAACCATCCCAATCTGCACTGGCTTCCGGATGCTTTTTAGGCCAGCTAAGTCCTTAGAAAGCTCAAGCAGGAACAGCTGGGGGCAGGGGGAGGAACAGACAGATGGAGGGATTTTCAGAGGAAAGATGGGACTGAAAGGCTGTCACCAGTCATCCTCTCTGGCACTTAGCTGGGAGAAGTGCTCAGAAAAGTTGCTTATCTGGACCACAGCTCCCCAAATACTGTGCTAGCTGTGGTACTCCAGGAGTTGTGGTCCAAAAAAGTCACATTTCTAAGTCCTGGTTGGGGAGTAAGTTACACTGAATACCAGCCAGCAGGCATCCCAGGCAAAAATGCAGAGGATCAAAATTTAGAGACACAAAAGGACCAACTAACTGTACAGCAGGTGGAATAGAAAACATCTTCCTGTTGCCACTCCAGTCCAGGTGCATAGTATCCAAAGCTAAAAGAGTTACACTAGGGCACCTGAGGTGCAAAATCGTACAAGCATCTCTCCTGCCCACCCTCTCCCAATGCATAAAGTCATGCATAGTGTAACTCCGTTGAAATTCATGGGCCCACTTTAAGTGTAACTTGCTCTACCATTTCTAGCGGCTCTCTTCTAAAATGTTAATATTTGGATCCCATCTAATTGACCTATAATTAACAATCTGTTGTTCAATTTGGTGACACCTCAAATAGGGCACAACCAGCCCTGTCACCTAAACAGAAGAACCTGGAGTCCCACTTTAACAGAAGAAGCTCAGCCAGCAGGATAGGCACTTGGGCTGCAGTCCTAGGCCCAGTCTGCAGCCACAAGCCCCATTAAAACATTTTAAGTCTCTCTCTGGTCTTCTAGGCAGCGCGATTTGGCCAAGTTCCCTTCCTTGCTGAAGATCTCCAATACCCTTTTGGGAGCTCCAGGCTCACCTACAGAAAGCCTAATTCAGTATAGATTTTGAACTGGATGGGTTAGGACTCACTTTTAATGACTCAGCTGGGTTGTCGCGGTGTAAACCTCTTTGAAGTGGAAGGAAGTGGTTTCCTGAGGGGATATCCCTGTTCCTCCCGTTAGAGCTGGGAGGGGAGCACCAAGCTCAGAACAGGAGGGCTGCACCGGAAAAGGCGCTCAAATGGAGTCCTGTGGAGCAGAGCGGGAGGTGCCCCCTCACACCTCGGTGAGTGTGGAAGATCTTCGAGTCTCCTCGTCGCAGAGTTGCTCAAAGGGAGGACGATCCATTCTGGCTAACACCGAGAGGAAGCATCATTTCTTGGACCCCCTTTTGGAAGCGAACTATCTCCGACCCTGCGCCGAGTCAGGCGCTCTCAAATCTGCGCGATCCTCAGAGGAGGACAGGCTCACGTTTTAAAACAAACGAACCCACTATTTATTTCATCACTTTTCTGTCCAGGCTGGTGACGCTGGTGAAGACAGATTTGGCCCAGGGAACCCACCGTGGTCCAGCCATCTTGTCCTAACTTCGCAAGTGAAAATCCACAGAGTTCTATAAAGTTCACTTTCCAAGAAGCGGAATTTCAGCCTGGATCTCCCCTCCCCCGTGTCTAAACTTAACACCAGAGTGGTCTCCAGGTATTTTTTTCCCGTATCCCGGAAGGGATGATCACTTTTCCACCCACCTTTTGGGGAGGGGGGCTGAGAGGGGGTGTCATTGACAGCACGGGACTCCTTGACTCCCTCCCCTTTCCAACAGATTCGCGGGCCCTCTCTTCCCTCCTGAACGAACCATCTTCGCAGCACCTTCTCTTTCCTTTATCGGAGACGAAACACCAACTCCCCCGGGGCTCCCTCGAGTTTTGCCTTCAGGCACACTGTGAATCCGAGTCTCTCCTTTCATGGAAAAACAGAGAACTTCGGTTGATGGAAGAAATACAAAAAAAAAAAAAAGTTAAATGTAGAAAACTCCAGCTCCACGAGCAATGGGGTCTCCCCGCCGGGGTCCCTGACTTACCACTCTTGTGTCTCTAGGGATCTCTCTTCTCCCTCTTTGATCCCGAAGCAGGAGACTGGCTTGCGTCCCGCAGACCCACTTCTTCTTCTTCCTCCTCCTCCTCCTCCTCCTTCCTGCCGGCAGCGTCTTTCTTCTTTGGCCAATGGGGGGCCTCGAGCCCTCGAGGCGAGCCCGGGGCGCGCGCCCTGGGATGCAGCTGCCGGCCCGAGCCGGGCCGGCAGCTGCATCCCAGGTCGCGCGCCCCGGGCTCGCCTCGAGGGCTCGAGGCCCCCCATTGGCCAGCGAGCGAGCACGTGCTCCCTCCCCCTCGGCTCTATATTAGGACAATATTTACCTCGCGCCAGGCTTTCCGATGGCTGAGAGCGGAGGCGCAACAGCAGCAGCAGCAGCAGCAGGTAGGGATCGCGAAGCGAGCACGCCTCTTGCCCGGGCTGCCGGTGCCTCCTCCCTCGCCTTCTCCCCTAGGATCGAGGGCGCTGCCATGAACTCCCTCCTGGAGTACCTGGCCCGGGGCGGAGACGCCTTGAGCTTGGCAGGCAAGTTTGGCGGCGGCGGCGGCGGCGCGGCTTTGAGGCCGGCCCCCTGTCCCGCGTCGGCGGGCGGCGAGGGCACCTGCGCGGCGGTGAGGAGCCTGCCCGCCGCCTTCTCCCCGGCACCCCAGCTGCATCGGACGCCGCCTCAACCCGGGCTGGCGCCGTGCGCTCTTGCGCCCGGCGCTTTCGCCTCCGCGGAGTACAGCCTGCTCCGGCCCGAGGGCTCCTGCGCGGCCCCCGAGGAGGCGGGCGGCGCCCCCGTCCAGTACGCCACCTCCATCTTCTCCGCTGCCGGCGGCGGCGGCGGCGGCGGGGCTTACTTGTCCGTGGACTACTGCGGGCTGGCCGAGACTTTCCAGCCCGGCGCTAAGGATGCGCCCCTGCCGCCCCCCTCCGACTTCCGACGGGCCCCCAAGGGCGGCTCCCAAGCGGCGCTCAGCACTTTCGAGTGGATGAAGGTCAAGAGGAACGCGGTCCCGAAAAGTAAGTGGGAAGGCTCTCCCGCGCGCCGCATTCGGGTTGCCGTCCGGCTTAGGATGGCAGCCATGCCCAGTGGGACTCTCGTGGATCGGGGGATCTCCTTTTGAAAGGCAGCCCCATCCCTTGCTGATCCCTTCGGATCGGAGTCCCCGCGCTGAATTCTTTGGGCCTTCTTCCCAAGTGGGCGCGCAGAAGTGGGTGGGAGTGGGTGGGTGGCTAGGTGCTTTCCCCTTCTATTCGTACCCACACGGGGCTTGCTTTGAAAAGAGGGAAGAGAGACTGATCTCGAAGCTCGATAACGGGGACACAGTTGGCTGAACTTCCTTACTGGCTCCTCCAAGACAGAAGAAGTGAAGCGAAGCTTTCGTGGATCAGCCCCGTCCACGGTACCCGCTTTTCAGACTGAGATCTAAAGCCTGAGTCTTCCCAAAGGAAAACTCACTAAGAAATGCGTGCAGGATGGGGACTTCTTATGCCTTACGGTCGTTCTGCTTCCCTGTCCTGAATGTTTCCAGCTAATGTAATAAAATGGTGGATTTCCTTCCTGTTTCCAGTTCTATTTTGAAATAATAAACAACTCGGAGGGGGGTGTTATTCTGCATAAACTAATGCGGGGTTATTCATGACAACCCCATCTTCTTAATCCACATTGTTTCCCTGTTTTTATTCCTCTGCCCTCCCCGCCCTTTCTTTCCAGGCAAGTTCCCCGCTTACGGGCCCTCTTCCGGCCCTCCCAACCCGGCAAGGACCAACTTCAGCACCAAGCAACTCACGGAGCTGGAGAAAGAGTTCCATTTCAATAAATACCTCACCCGGGCCCGTCGGGTGGAGATAGCAAAAGCCCTGGGCCTCAATGACACTCAGGTGAAAATCTGGTTCCAGAACCGGAGGATGAAGCAGAAGAAAAGGGAGAGAGAAGGGGTGCTGATGCCTCCCCCCGGGGCGCCGTTCCACCTCTCCTCCCCGGATTCAAGCCCCACACAGCCCGGGATGGTCTCTGTGCCCTCCCCTCCCACTCAGGGCTCCCCCTGACGCCGGGGGCACTGCCGTCACAAATACGGAGACTTCGTGGAAACGGTGCGAGATTGAGCAGACTCCCTTCCACGTTGAAAGCAAAATCAGGCTGAGGGGAACCCCCTAAACTGCGGTTGAGATCCTGCACGTTGAAGGGAGGAGGGAACCCCAAGACAATCGTTGCACTAAGGTTTATTACACCATCCGGCTTTCTCTCGTGTAGGATGAAGACTTGCTGCTTTTACAGGGAACACACAAAACGGCGTGTTATGACTTGTTTACATTTTATTTATAGGCTTTTTCAGGGAAAGCTGCTCTCAGCCACTACGTGCTGCTAAACGTTGCTACTGGCCCAATTGAATTTATTGAGCT
This sequence comes from Cyclura pinguis, assembly GCA_030412105.1. Classification (NCBI taxonomy): domain Eukaryota; kingdom Metazoa; phylum Chordata; class Lepidosauria; order Squamata; family Iguanidae; genus Cyclura; species Cyclura pinguis. The sequence continues at coordinate 219,626,027 of CM059599.1, read as the reverse complement.
GTACTTGTTTACTCAAAAGGAAGCCCCTTGGGACGGATTTTTGAGAACTGTTTACAAGATCTCAGGCCTTGCTGCCTTCCACTGTTTTGATGGGTCTCTCTCTCTGTCTTTCCTTCTTTCTTTCTCCCTCCCTCGATCGTTTTTTTTTGGGGGGGGGGAAGGGTCAAATTACGTCCATGGGACATTCTACAAAGCAAAACCAAAGACAGGGAGCTGATTTGTTTTATAAGACAACTTCTGGTCAGCCTTGTAAAACGTTAGACTTTGATTTGACTTATTGCACAACGCTTCTGTCCCAGAGCTTCTCAGAGGTGCTTGCGTGTAAACACAATCATTAGCTAGGCCCCCGTGGACCTACTGCGGGGGGTGACTTGATTTCTCTTCCTTTCCAGAGGTCAGGTTGCTTGTTTAAAAATTCCAGACCAACCAATGGTACCCTACATTAAAATTCTGCGAAACTACACTGGCTTAAGGTTCGCTAGATTGAGGTTTTTATTATCGTGTGCCTTTAAGTCGCTTTTCACTTATGGCGACCTTAAGGCGAGTCTATCAGGGAATTTTCTTAGCAAGATTTGTCCAGGGGGCGTTTGCCTTTGCCTTCCTCTGAGGCCGAAAGAGTGTGATTAGCCCAAGGCCACCCAACGAGTTTCCATGGCCAAGTGGGGATTCGAACCGGGTTTTCAGCGTCGCAGTCCAGGGCTCAAACCACTACACTGCGCTGGGGCTGGTACAAATGTTATTAGCGTCTGAGGTGGGTGGGCTGAACTTTCCACTAAAACGTAGGTTAATTGTCCATTAAAACGAAGATATCCTAAGGCCAGAGATTTCGAGCGGGAGGAACCTGCTTTCCTTTTACTGCCGTTTGACTTACCCTTCTAAGTTTGGGCCAGAAAAATAGCAGCACTCTGGGTTCGGTAATTAGCTGCAGTCTTAAAACACGCATTCATGCTCACATTAATATGGTTCTTCAGATAATCAGCAGGGCCATTTATCCAAACAAACAAATTGTTTGTTTTAATTTTGCCTGGTACCCCATAGGGTGGTAAAAAGAAAGTGAATCCAAGGGAGTATTTGGAATAGCAAAGATCTGAAATAATAGGAGCAGGTTCTTTCAGAAGACTGTTTTCAGGTATGGTTCCCGTGACCTTCAGCTGGGGTCTTGGTACAGATCTTTTGGTTACAGCTCTTGCCAATTATTTTAACACAATTTCTTGCGAAATCCATCTTATGAATTTCGAAAACTACTTCTGGTGCTGTGGAGTGTGAGTGTGCGTGTGTGTAAGAAAGGGAGGGGGAGATCAGATGTCCTGCCTTAATACTGAGGAAGATAAAACCATAATTACTGGGAAGAGAGAGAGAAAAAAAGGACTGTTGTCTCAGGAAAAATTGTCAAGTGGAGGTGAGCCTCTAATCCTGTTATGTGAGCGACACACAAATATAAGTAAATATTAATAAACTTTGATTTGAGAACTCCTTTTTCACGTTGTTTGGTTTTTAGACTTCTATTTTTGACAATGAAAGTGTGAGAATTTTTTTTAAAGCCATCTCCATTTCAGTCCAACTACTTCATGGTTTTAAAACCTGGGAGTCCGCCAAGGATTTCGATCTGGGAGTGAGCTTTCATTCCCGGGCTCTTTGATAGGCGCTGTCCCTTTCGAGGGACTTTTAAGACCTAACGGGGAGCGAAGGGTACGCCTAACTTCTCCGCAGCGCCAGGCAGGGAATAGCGGTAGGAGATTGATCCTGGATAATGAAGCTTGGTCATCTCTGAGCAGTGAAGCCACTTCCGAATCAACAGAAATAACTCACTTTAGACCCAAATCTGTACGGCTCAAGCTTGAGGGCAGAAAGCCAAGTCCAACCGAGCAACAAAGACTTGCTTCTGAATCATATCCGTATATACACGTACATGAGTGGGAACAGAGGCTTTTTGCTGAACAGCCATCCTTCGTGTTTAATCTCTCTGCTACCCACCTCTCTTGAAGTTATGTGCCTTCAGTTCAACTGTGTGACTGATGGCGACTGTATCAGAGGGTTTTCCTGAGCGAGATTTATTCATTTTGCCACTGACTTCCCTTAAGGCTGAGAGAGTGTAACTCGACCAGGGTCATTCAGTGGGTTTCAATGACTTAGCGGGATTTGAATCCTGGTCTCCCAGAGTCTTAGTCCAGCACTCCACTACACCGCGACGGTTCTCCGGAGACAAGACACATGGAAGTTTTCCTTAGGTAACAGTTCTATTTAAATAGCTGGCTCCCTGGATCCCCAGTCCCTGTCATTTAAAAAAGAACAACAACACGTCGCATCATTCGACCGCCCCTTCCATTAAAAAGAAAAAAAAAAATCACACTCTCGCAGATCCATTCTAAACCCGCTTTTCCCGGCGCCTGTCTCCTTGGTGTCTGTGGGGCATGTTTCCAAATGATACAAACTCTACCATAGAATCATAGAGTTGGAAGAGACCCCAGGGGCCATCCAGTCCAACCCCTGCCATGCATCAAAGCACTCCCCACAGATGGCCATCCAGCCTCTGCTTAAAAACCTCCAAAAAAAGGAGACTCCAACACACTCCGAGGCAGTATCATCCACTGTCAGATTGCTCCGACCATCAGAAAGTTCTTCCTGAGGTTCCAGTGGAATCTCTTTTCCTGCAGCTTGAATCCATTGCTCCTTGTCCTAGTCTCTGGAGCAGCGGAAAAGAAGCCCGCTCCCTCCCTCGCTGTCTACCGATTAGGTGGAAACCTTATTGAACTTAGTGGGACTTACCTCGAGGTAACCACGGGTCAGGCTGTCCTGTCTCTAGGCCTTGCTTCAGCCCGAACGAGAGCAAAGACAGCGAAGGAAATCATTACAAGGTACGTTATTTGCGGCTAACCATTTAGATTCCTTTCCAAGGGGAGCAGAGGCACCCTCTCAAATATCAGCGCAGAATACAGTCCCGTCGGGCGTGGAAAGGTGTCTGTAAGACCAACTAGCCCTCCCGTTTCGTGTGGTAAGAATCGTGAAGCGTCCTTCCAGGCGAAGTTCTGGAAGGAGAGATGTCGTAAATATAAGGCTGTTTGCATCCTCTCCTAGGCCCTCGAAGGAAAACGGGGTCAGAGAGAGTTCAGGGGAGGGAGGGAGGGGAGGCGGGTCCCTCTCTCGCTTTCGCCGTATTTCTTCTCCAAGCGGTTGACGCAAGGCCCTGGGTCCCAAACAGCGGAAAGGCGCGTGTCGTTATAGCACAGGCCGAGCAAGGACTGAGGCTTCCCCCCGAAAGCGCTTACGCGAGGGTAAGCCCCGTGGAAACCAACGAGACTCCGGGTCCCCGGTAAATGTGCTGCTACGAGAGGAATGAAGTTGGTATAAAAAAGATAGCTCTGCTGAAACCATAAAGATTAACGAGATTTATTTGGGCATAAACATTTGTGGATGAGAGCTTGTGAATAAGATGTTATCTTCAGTTGGGAAGGAGAGAGAGGGAAAAAAAAAAAGAGAGAGAGAGAGTGTAAATAAGAGGTCTAAAGGCTCCTAAATACAAAGGAGAGTTAGGGATAGCAGAGGAAAGATAGTGAAATAGTTTCAGCATGTGGCCACACTGCACAATTAGAGCCCTTTGACAATATTTTAACTACCACAGTTACTTCCTATGAAATTCTGAGATTTTTACTTTAGTGAGCTGCTAAGCTTTCTCCAGTTCAGTTCCTTGAACTACAGCACTTGGAGGTCTCTGTAGCAGAAGATTCTAAAACCTCACAAAACTACAAATCCCAGGATTTCATAGCATAAAGTGGTGGCTGATAAAGTGGTATCAGAGTACTATAATTGTGCAGTGTGGATAGACCCTCTGTTGTAGATAAGATAAGCCAAGGGTCCATTTCACACTAGAGTTGCTGTCTGACAACCCTCACCATCTTTATAATACGGATCTTTGTGCAGGAATTATAAATATGTCACCTTTCTTACCTTTGTTCACCTTTGTTGTCTCTTGCCCGCTGCCATTATGCAGTGCAAATCAAGTATAAGTATGCTTTTGCCTAGTGGGCCGATAGTGACAAGAAGGAAAGTCTCTCTAGTGCAGTTCTAAACCTCATGTAACAGCATCAGTTACTTGTGCATCCCAGCCACCTACCTCCCAAAAGCTCAAGGCTGTATGCCTGAGCTGTATGCCTTTTGGCTTTCAAAGAATCTGGGAGTGGATTGATTCAGAGAGCCAGAGGAAACTGTGCATTATTATAAGCTAAATTCTGATGAACAAAGCTTCAGGGCTAAGAGACTAAAGATTTGAACAGTGGTCTTTTTAGGATACCATTCTAGCTGCTACACCTCTCATAGGTTCTCCATCTAAAAGCAGCTAAGCCTATGATCCTAGACATACTTAGCTGAGAATAAGCCTCACTGAATGCACTATTGTTGACAGTAGAGTAGACATGTGTAGGATATATGGTTTAATAGCAGTATTGCTCTTTGTGTCTCCTTTTCCCTTGTAACAGGTCTAGCCAGTGGCAGCTAATGGCTGGGTATTAGGATGGGTAATCACTCTGGGTTTTAGTCCAAACTTTAAAGGCAGTACCCAAGGTGCTGAACTTTGATGATATTATAAGGTTCAGTACCTTGGATACTTCCTTTAAAGTTCAAATTAAAACCCAGGACAGATTCACCACTCACCATCTATTGACTCATTTTGTTTGGCCTTGGGCCCACTAGGTCCACAAAACAGTCTCCCTCCCTCCCCCCTCCCCCCTCCCCCCTCCCTCCCTTCCTTCCTTCCCCTGAACCCTGTATTTGTGCCATTGTACTCACAGCGTGCAGCTAGAGCACACTGGGTTCCTGACCACCAGGCTTCTCTGTGGGTATTTAGGCAATGTTTCCTCTTTACTTGCCAGAAAGTTTAGATTTTTAAAAATGCACTGGGCTATATGGTAACACACCTACAATAAACATGTCAGCTGGAATCCTGTTGTGGACACACATTTGCATATCCTGGGTAGATACCAGTGTATGTCACTTTACAGAGGAGGGCAAAACGAGGTATTCATTATCTCCTCCCACAGCCATCTCCAAGTAAGTTGATATTTCTGGCAGGAGAGTGCAACCCCATAGCCATATAGTGGCAAAGGGGGTCTAGGAGCTTTAGCTGGCTGATGAAAAGAAGCAGCTCCTTCCTGGGTCTCCACGAAAGACTACCTGGTAGGGCTACCTGTGTGGAATGACACATTCCACGCATGAAATGCAGGATCTTGACCAATATTTATATAATTTCATCTTTCCAAGCAGCTTCATAGGGTAGGAATTTAAGTAATAAAATCAAAAGGCCAGTTATTTCTCACTAATCTGTGAAGAGTAAAGTGCTATATATTCATGGAGGTTAGGACTGGTGTTTATTAACGGCTGCCAGTATCAGTGGCAGTGTGTTCTTCTATACCAGTTGCATTCATATCCAGATTACAGGCTTCCCACAGGTAACCCGTTGGCCTTTGTGGAAACAGGATACTGCACTAGCCAGGCCTCTGGTCTGATCCAAGAGGGCTCTCCTTCGGTTCCTATTTTTCTGTCATCTAATGGTGTTCATTCTGTGACAGACTTGTGCCAAAAATAATTTTTTAAAGGCTTAGCTTCTAAGGAAAGAAAAAAGCAGGGACTGTTGTGATAAAGGGAATTTTACAATATGAAACAGTTTGATAGGGTCATCACATGAGAGCAACAGAAAAAAAATCACTGCAAGGCAGGGAAAGATCTGAATTGTTTGGATCTACTTCATTAAGTCTTGGCAAGAGGCAGCCAAACTGCATCAAGAGCTTGAGCAGTTGCTTAGGAGGGCATTAAAAAAAAGAAAAGACACAGATGAAGCAAAGTACACCCTCCACTGTTGAAAGGAATCCTGAGGATACAAAGAGCAGATCACAAAAAGGAAGGGCTGTGGGAAAGCACTTGGTTTGCCTGCAGAAGGTTCCATATTCAGTCCTTGGCATCTCCAGATTGGAAGAGACTCTTGTCTGAAGAGACAGAAACAAGAGTGCTGCTCCTGCTGAGCTCGATGGGGCCAGAGGTCTGATTCAGAGAAAGTAAGGTTACTATGTTCCTTCATGGTATATCCTTATGGCTCAACAAAATACATTGGGATGACCTAGAACCACTTTTCACCTAGGAACCCCACACTCCTGCCAGTTGCCTAATTGCATTCCTTATCTGATCTTTCCTTTTGCTTGTCGCTGCAAAAGGCCTGACGTATTTTGACTTTTTTGGTTCTATTGAGCAAACACATAGGCAAAAAGAAGTTGCTGCAAGAGAAAGGGTGACATGCAAAACAAATCTCCCTCCAAGGTGCTTTCCTAATCAGCTGCTTACCGCTATGTAATGATAAACTCTTGCTCTTCTGCTTTGTGCAGTTTTCCATCACTTAAGAATACCCTCTTTGAATCCAAGGCATGAAAGGATATTATGTCCACTAGGACACCTATCAAAGCAAAACAAAAACAAAAAACCCACACTAAAGTTGTAGTCTTAAAATGTATACTTTGCAGTAAGTTCTACTGAAGTCAAAGGAAGTAATATCTCAGTAGGCATGCTTACCATCGTGTTGCATGTATGAGTGTACATGAGTGTACATGACTGGCCTCTGACGATTGCCATTCAGCTAGAAATTTTAACAAGCAGTGATGGAGAGACTTCATCCTGGTGGGATCTTTTTTGTCTGGTTTGGTTTTGGTTTTTTGGTAATTCCGAGTTCCACTAACCAGAGCCTGATGCAAAAACTTGCATTCTTTCCACATAAAAGTCCACTCACAATCACTTTAATCTGTGTTAAGATCAGCAATATAATTTAAGGCAGCAGTGGTATTGAGGGGTCATTTTGTTGCTTTTGTTTTTGAACTGTTGGGATGCAGGAATCCTTTAGGACAGTGGCTCTCAAACTGTGGGGTGGGACCCTAAAGGATGTGTGTGATAGTTTCTCAAGGGGGCGGTACATGAAAAGTCAGCCTGCAAGTACAGCAAATGTGACAAAGAAGGGAAAGGTTGTCTGTGTGCACACCACTGAGGACTGACTAGTCTTTGCAAAAGAACAATGTTTGCTCCTGGCATAGTAAACCTCAGGCACAGCAAAAATCAGCTTCTCTTTTTAAATGTTTTTCCCACTCAGCTTCTCCAAATGTTCCATTGTTGGCACAGCAAGTACATGCCCCTTAGCTTCCATGAGGCAGTTTCTTAGGTGAGGGGGAAGGAAGTGAAGAGAGAAGATGGAGGGTACAAGACCTCAGCATTAAGATGGAAAGCACACATGGCATAAGAGGCCTGTGAAACAGAGAGGGAGAAAGAGATGTAGGATAGCACATGTGGGGGTTGGTGATGTCAAGCAGGAAAGGTTCAACATCCACATGTAGATGTAAAGGGGGTCACAGGGGTAAAATGTTTGAGAACCACTTCCTTAGGATCTACTGCAGATTACCCAGAGATCTACCAATAGATCAAGATGTACTTTGTGTCTACCAGCCCTGCTCTAGAGAGCCCAGGAGCCATTATCAATTGTTGACTATTTGAACATCTGTGTGAACTTAGTAGCTTCCACACAGCAAGTCATCATTCTCATTGGGCTTGGCTTTGTCTTTCTGGAGTGTTGGAAGAGCTAAATATGCTGAGGATGGAGGGATTCTTTCTTATGTTTTGTTACCCAGAGGTGAAGGGGGCTGGAATGGGGGGCAAAATCTCTAGGGCCTGGGTCACTGGGACCCAGACACTGAAAAAATAAATACACGACAAACTAAATTTTGGTTATTTCAGCAGCAGTAGGACTAGAGAGTGGATGTAGTATCTTTTGCTAAATTTAGGAAGAGGAATGGATTGCACATCTTGCCCCAGGCCCAGAGCCAGCTCTAGGCAGCTTTGTTGTTATCTATGATTAGATAAGCTCTTTGTGAAACTTTGCTGAACTTCTGTGTTGCTTCTGCTCTCTCTGTGTGTTTCGGAAAGCAAAATAGCCACAATCTCCTGAATTCAGGAATATTCTTCAAAGGAATACTCAAGATTCAGGAATTTTCTTCAAAGACTCTTCCCTTTGTTTAGCTGTTGGTGATCCATTAAACTGTTCTACATTGCTGCTCTTAAGGAACAATTTTCCTGAAGGTTGTCTGGTTTTAATTTGATTTAATATTTGTATGGTATAACAACAATTTCCAACAACAAAGCAGAGGTCAAAGCAGTCCACAAAAATAATGAAACAGACAAACAAACAAAAAAGCATTTGAGCCAATATATTCATGTCAACAAAATAACAAAAGCATAGCAACGTGATCCAAAATCAATGATTCAGTGATGAATTTAAAAATATATGAATTTAAAAAAAAACAGTTTTCCTTTTTAATATAATCACAAAAATAAATAATACAATTTACAATTAAGGAGACCTGAAACAATATGTCAGCAGAATAACAAGACAGATAATCTATTGCAACTGATGATGATGTCCCATTAATGTCCTTTTAAAAAATTATCACCATGGCTGACATCATTGGGCACAAGCCAGCAGGAAATCCTTCTCCAAAAACCCCACTGAGATAAATGAGATCAACACAAGAGCACAATAGCTATTATTAGTGGTAGGACACCATGGGCCAGACCTTACGTGACCAGTGCTATTTCATGCATCATTGGATTCAGTGGAGTTTTCTTGTTACCCTGATTTCTGGGGTCCCTTGGGGGACACCTCAATGTGCTGCACGTGATGGGGAATGGAAACTAGCCAGAGCACGAGCAATAGCAATGCGAGAGGCAGGGTAACCTGGTGGGGTCTTTTTACCCAGTTTTTACAGGATCAGGCCAAGCCAAAAACAAAACGAAGATGTCCAATAAAATGATTTTATTGAATGAAAGTCTCACGCACCAACGCAATCACCCACACACTCACTCAAGACCTATTAAGAAGCAAAAGAGAGGAAACTGGATAGGGGGAATATTGAAGGGGTTGTAGCTGGGGTAATACTGCACTTTTTCTTGAAGTCCTTGGTCCGGAAAAAACAGCGGAGGAGTGGAGCTCAGCACAGAGAGGGCTGAGGGGATTACTCAACAGATGGAGAAACAGTCTGCTGGGATGACCGTGAACAATCCAAAGAACGGCTCAAAAACTGGGACTATTTGTAGGGGAAAAAGTACCTGGAGGGCTAATCCTTTCCCGGGGAGAAAAATGAGTATTGCAATGAGAAAGAAGCTCCACAATGGTAACTTCCTTTGCATGATGAGATTATAAGGTGTTGCCAAAGTCTCAAGATCTTTGGCTGCATTTGGTTGTGGTGGGACTTTATGTAAATGATCCTTGCCTGATAGGATTTTATTGCTATCGGTGCTCAACTTGGGGCAAACACCCTAATCCCCTCAAGTTAGCTTCTCAGGGGCTGAGGACCCTTTGTCTACTGTGGGTTTGCACAGCTTGAGGTCTCCTGGGGCTACGTGACAAGGGATTTTACTGGCCTGACCTGGTTTTTGATCGTTTGACCGTTGCTGTCTATGTGCCCATCCGGGCGACCTCTCAGGCACATGGAATCATATTTTAATATCAAAATTGTAGACCCCGGGACAGGATTTTCCAGTGGGGTAACATCCTTCCAAACAAACTTAAACAGGATTGCAGCCTTATATCCGTATCAGGTTCTTGTACACTTATATGATCGGTGCTAAATAGGGCTTTTAGAAAAGCAATCCAGGGAAACTTGGCAGGCTCTGTAGAATGGCAGTGCTCTCCAGGAACTCCTATTTATTAAAAGGTTCAGAGAAGGGGTGGGAATCATACAGTCCTCCAGATCCTGTCGGATTGGAACTCCTGGCATTCCTCAGCATTGGCTATGTTGGGTGGAGCTTGTGGAACTTCAAGTCCCACAGCTGGAGGTCTGCATGATTCAGACCTATGGTTCAGAACAACATCATAATGGATAGTACGTAGTATTAATATTCTATATTCAATCAGAAATTTTGACAGTGTTCATTTTGTTCATCCTTACAGCTGTGGATCACTATTATTCCCATGTTACCTTTTGGAGAACTAAGGACAGCCTATGGTAATTTGTTCACTTGTGAGCAGAGACTGAGGCCTGAATCAGGGAAATGAGACTTACAACAAGATAGACCCTTCAGTATAATTTCCTCTTCCAATGCAAAGTATTTTCCTTAACAAATAAATACCTACATTGACCTTGTAAAGGAAGACAACTTTATATCAATCAAAGTCACACAGCCAAATATTGAGATTTACTCACAAATCCTGACTCAGCCACACAACTTTGCCTACAGCATCTGGAGAAGAAGAGATGAGAGGCACTTTCTGTGTGGAGCACTTCAGATGAAGGGTAATTTCTTCCTATCTGAAATGGGCAATTTAATGAGGCTTTATTTCCTGTTGAACAATCCAAAGAGTGTAAGTGTTAGCTACTGCTCTTTTGCATTATTCTGTCAGCAAGGGGGCCCAGAGGAATGAGATAATGCAACTCATGTGCCAATTCCTGAATAATTAAATAAAAATGTCTGTAATATATATGGGCATACACATGAGACAAATAAATGATAGATAAGGTCTAGCATCCATTCATACAACATTAAGCCTAACAGTTGGGTGCCGCATATGTTCAACGGATGCCAAACAACTGGAAACAGGTTGTAGGTTATGTTGCAGGGAATTAAGGCATGGTTTAGAATTCCCACTGGAATCAGAACGTAAAGGGCGGTATCGGGGGGGGAGAGCCTTCCACTTCTTTCTTAACACTCTTTTGAGCTTGATGTTTATGTCTTCATAATGTTAGGTTGTTGGTTCTCATTTTCCCCTCTAGAATCTCTTTTGAAAGCTACTGTATCTTAGAGCTTTGTTGTATGTTACCTGGTTACCCTTGGGTTATACAGAATCACAGTCACTTTAGATAAGAGGAGACATAAAACTGATCATCCAGTATCCTTGCAGTTGACAAGATAATTTAGTAAAACCATTTGACAGCTAGATTAAGCTAGTAAACCATACTAACAATGCACAAACAGCAATCATTCTCATGTATAAATACACTCTCTTAATGACTGTGGAATACAGATGTTGGGGAATTTTTTTTTTTTTCAGATTATAACTCTCAGATTTCTCATCTAGCGTGTCCGTGTAACCCTCAGAAGCCACATTTCCAAATTCTGGTGGAACATACCTCCAAGAAAATGTCATGCTTTCTAATAGCACTTGTTGGTGGTTGAGTGCCTATCAAGTTTGGAAGCAATAGAGTTTCTTTAATTAATTATTTATTTCATATAAGAATGCCCAGGGTATGTAGAGGTATATAGGGTTGGAAAATAAAAGAAAACAGAATACTTAGAATCCAAGGTTTAGGCCATTTCCACATATTACCTGATCCCTTCCCCTTCCAGTTGCAATCCTGGCAGCACCTTTGGTAGGAAGGGAGCATGATATGCTGCCCTCCCCACCTGGCTGGTTCCCTGCAGGAGGGAGTGCGAGGGACACATGCCTGCCTTCTGCAGAGCGGCTGGGCTCTTTCCTACGCTGTGCTGGGCCAGGAAGCGCCTCCATCACCCTTCCACGTGGCTGGGAAGGATAGGAGCATTGTGCAATCAGGGGTCATTGGCAGAGACACTCCGTCAATGATTTACCTTGCAACCGGACTGGCTGGCGACAGAAGGGCGGGACCACCACGACATGTCACCATCCCACTCCTCTTGCGTCCCCGTGTTGTCGTGCAGAAAGGGCCTCAGTGAATACTGGCCTAAATTTAATTGTAAATTCCAATTAGAGTACACCCATTGAATCAATTACTAAATGGTAGATTAACATTTATGCAAATACCATTAATTTGATGGGTTTACTCTAGTTGGATCTAGTTGGGATTTAGGCCACTGGTGGCAGTTCAGCATAAAGACGTAAAAAATTCCTTTTTTTTAAAAAAAAAAATTTTTTCCCCCTGAAATAACTCGCTTTATTTTACTGAGTGGGAACTGTCAGGTCTACCCTGAGCCCTTGCCTTTGCTTCTACTTTTGGTAGCAGGAGCATGGCTGGATGGCTGGATGGACAACACAGCTGTGCTAAAGTCTTTCATTTCTCCAATGTTTTCTATGCAGAGCTTTTAATCTCTCCCAAGAAGTGTGAGTGGAGGGAACCGATAAGAATCTACGAATCAAGACTTTATATGAAAATATTTGAAATATGTAATATCAGAGGGGCAGTAGAAGGTAGGGAGAGAGAGAGAGCAATTAAGCTTTAGCAGATGAAGATGCTGCAATTTTTTAAAAATAAACACTGGTCTTCTCATTCCCCAACACTGTATGGACTTCTTTTAAGATTAAAAAAAGGGAAAGAAAATGATATACTCAGTCCCCCATCCCATCCCAAATTATATAGCACAACAAGGCACTGTCAGTGGGTGAGGAAAGGTGTCCTTTACCTATTTCCCCCTAAAATTCTGAGCTTGGAAGTCACTTTTGCACTGCAACTCTGAGAAACCTCATTTAGTACCGGCTGGAGATTCTGGGAATGGTAGTGGGGGAAAAAAAGAGCTTTCCCAGGCTGCTTCCATCTCTGGTGGTCTGTACAGCATTACAAAGCTCCTGGCTAAGGTTGGCTGAAGACCTGAACAGACACATGCTCATTTTAGATGGCCTGGGGTGACTACCTAGCAAGGTTTCTGTTGTGTCAGTATACAGTGGAAGCAGTCAGATATAAAGATGAATGCAACTTCTGAATAAATCTATTAAAAACTGATTTGTTTCTCCTCTGCTGCAAAAATTGAAGTTCTTTGTTACCATGAAAAGAGACTGTAGTTCTTCTTCCAAGCAGATTCTTTTCCCTTCCTACTAATAATGCAATGTTAAAAATTAGCGTATGCTTTTATCTGGAGTTTGTGAATTGTACTTATCAGCTGATGCAAAAGACTTCTGTGAAAGAGCAGAGAGAGGGAGACAGGTAGCAAAAACAAGTGCACACAGGGATTGATGGATGGAGAGGTAGAAGGCACAGGGACAAGAAGATGAGGTGGGGGGGGGCAGATGGGATAGCTGGAAGCCTGGTGTCTTCTTCAGTACATGCCTAAATTTCTCTTGCAGGGCCTCAGCATAGAACTGCTATGCTGAACAGAAATATACAGAACAGAACTGCTGCTGAGTATCATGCCACAGTACTCAGTAATATAACATTGATTACAGAAATATCTTTGCCTAAAAATGCTGAAGCAACAAAAATGGCAAAAGAAACTTGGCATGGAGAAATAATGGCAAGGGGATTGACATGATTATCTTGTAATGCAGTCTCTTGCTGGAGTCCATCTCCTCCTCTGGTGAAAATCAGTGTCCATTTCAAAAGAGGAAACCAACTGACACAGAAAGAGATTGCTTGGCTAGACCTTCTCCAGAGGCAGTTGTGCTATGAATTAATTCACTTTGCTAAGTCACTGAGTGGACTAACTCACCATTAATCCCTTCTTCTTTCTCCTTCCATTCCTCCATTCCTAATGTGTCCTGCCTTCAGCTACACTGTAACCTGATGTCTCGTTTTTTAAAAGCTTAATGTCTAGGGGCTTCAGGTAGAATAAGAAGGAATCCAACTTCTAAACATGCTATTATTGCATAATGGATCATATGATGACAGAAGCACTCCACGGTCCAAGTGGTAGTGGGGGGTCTCCACTGCATGGGGAGTAGCACTCATGGTTGGACATATTGGTATATTATGGGCAGCAAGCATATTAGGAGAATTTTGTCTGAATACAAAGGGTCAGTGCTCAGACTATCTGAAATATGCAGTGCAATCACTACTGTAGGAACAGGGAACATGTGTCCCTTCAGGTGTTGCTGGACACCATTTCTAGTCCAGCAGGTTTGCATTTTCCCATCCAGCTCCTAGTGTTAGGAATCTAACAGGGCGACCGACCACAGCTGTTACCTTGGTTGAAACTGAAATGGAGAGGCCAGGAGATGACATGGCCTACTAAGTTCTAGACTTTGGCTCATTGTTTATGACACTTCGTCTATGAATGGATGGATGTCCCTGAGGGATTACAGATTCTATCTGGCATGCTAATTATTGTGAATGGGCTACATTTCCTTATCAAATGGACTGAACACAAGGACAGATTTCAGAAAGTCATTCTGAGTTCCCACACACCAAATATTTACATTGTTTTTTTTATTTCACAAAGCCAAAAACTGAAATAAAAAAGAGAGCAGCTCATCAGGACAGAATTAGGATAAGTAATTCCTTTCTAAACAAGACATGGTGTTTGAAAGGTGTGTGGTTGTGTGAATCATATACATATTACTGACAGTAGTAAAGACAGAAAGGAAAGAGAGAGAGAGAGAGACCCAACAGATCAATGGCAAAAATTAATTGCACAAGGTATTAAATACCATGCATTCTTCAACCTGGCACTCTCTAGCTGTGATTGACTACAAATTCCACTATTCCCTGCAGCTGAGCAAGGCAACCTAGACTCTTGAAAGAGCACTTTTAAAGGAGACCACAACAAAATTTTGCACTTGTGAGCTATAGTATCAACCAGAGTAATATATGCCATTTTCTCTATCAGTCCTATAGTTTCTAACATTAACATATGACATAACGATCACTTTGTTATTCTTTTCCCTATTGCTGGTTTGGGGTTTTTGACTTCACTAACAGTTCTAAAAGCGATGTTCTAATTTCTGTTAACAACTACCAGCTGAAACTTGCAAACCTAGTTTTCATTTTTTTGCAAATACATAATACAGGTACAGTGAAGGCTTTAAAGTATTTTGTGAAGTGTTGTTGCTTTTGGCAGGCCAGCCACCTCTACCTGTGTATTATAGGTGCTCTCATTTTTGTTGCAACAGAAATGAAATATGAAAATTAGAAAGGATTCTATTTACACAGAATTAGCTGAACAGATATTTTCTTTCTGAAATGATACAAATTTGGTAGTGATCTCATAAGAGGAAATTCTCAGTCCTCACCAAATTATAATTCCCAATATTCTATCAGAAAATACATGATGGTGTCAAAACAACATACATTGGTACATCATTATTAACAAACATATTAGCTTGCTGCTGTAAAGCCAAGTAAAACCAAAATATTTTAAACTCTCCATTTGGGGACAAAGGGCTTTGTCTTAACTGGGAGAACTATGTCAAACATTCAGCTGATTATTTAGCTAGTTTTCAGATTAAACTGGGTCAGCATATTGTTTCAGACTTTCTAAGTTCATGCAACAAGGAGAACAGATTAGTCTGGGCAGAACAATCTGCTGTATGCTTACTCAGAATCAAGTCCCACTGTCTCTGAATTCAGTGTGGGGCTTACTTCTAGGTAAATGTGAATTCTTAAGTGGTACCCAAAAAGAGTGAGAAATATGTCAAGGTGCCTAGATTCCTGGCCACATCCAGACCCTTACAGGTTTGAAGGGATATTGGCCATTTCCACACTAGACTATTATAGCACTATCATTCCACTTTCAACATCCTGTGGAATCCTGGGGTTTGCAGTATAACAGTCTAGTGCAGAAATGGCCATTATGGAACAACCAAATGCCAAAATTCCTGAAAAAGAGCTCAAGTGAGGTAGCATGTCTGATTAATGTGGTATTTCCGGGATCAACTTTATCTACTATCTATGAGAAGATGTTGCATCCCAGTAGCTCTCTCCATCCTTGATTTCTATCCAAGATGTAAATGAGAATTGTTGAGCTATAAGCTGTAAAAGAAGATGTTGATGCTGAAGATCTTGACATGAGATCCCTGTCTCATAGAAAATGATAGGCTTTTTATCATGTCTTTTGTCACTCACTGGAGGAAATCAGTCACAAGATATTATCAGCTGGGAAAAAGAAATCCTTTCCCTTCATGGCTGATCTGAAAGGGCAAACATTAATTTATGAGTTGGAGACCTTGAAAAGCAATTCTGGAATGAAGCTTGGTATTGGTGTTTGGGACTGAAGGGCAGGCAAACACTTTGGGCAAAGAGGCAGGCAGAAATCATATAGGCCAAAGTTAGTGTTGCCTATTCTAACATGTATTCTTATATCTGGAAACCAGGGACAAAGCTCAGAGAGTGCCTGGACTTGAAGCAGTGGCAAAAGCCCAGTGCAGTACCTGGCATATTTAACACCTGGAGTGGATCATTTTTTAACAGCCTTGGAGGGGGGGAGCAATATACCAGGAAGTACTCTTCCAGGTTACTCATGTTGAAGTTGGGGTTCCACCACTTGGTCAAGCTGCCCTCAAAGAGCTGCAGAAGATATGCTGCCTTCTTCTTGGAGCCTGGGTCCAGGCTCAGGTTGAAGCTCATCAGTACCACAGCCATATCTGTTCTCCTGCTTCTGCTACCACTGCTGATTCTTCCCTTGCTACCACTGGGATTCCTGAGCTTGAGTGACAGCCAAGTCTCCTTGCTGTGAAAGATGTTGGGCTTGCCAGGAGACCACGGCTGGGGAAGGCCCCCACTGGCCTAGATCTGTATTGTCACATTGCTGCTGTTGCTGTATGAGTTCCAGGTCATCTCACTGCTCCAGAAGGGCAGGGGTAACAGGGGCTAGTGGTGCTTGAGCAGCTGTTAGTGTGACAATGTCGAAGGCAACAACAAGGCAATGGCTGACAGACCCACTCTGATCTCCTTGGAGGCCTGGACTGCTCTACCCACTGCTATTCTCACCACTGTTCTGAAGCAGCCTTTCCAGGTCCTGTCAATTCACCCCCTTATCGCCTGCACCTGGAACAGACCTCTCCCACTGCTGTGCCCGGGTTTGCCACTGTAAAAACCTGCAGATTTTGGTAAGTCCAGGACAAAGTCGAGTGCAGAATGTGTCCCTTTAACAAAAGTATACAGATTAACAAATAAATTATGTGAGGGGAGGGGTCACCCTTTTTCTTTCTTTTTTAGGAATTGTCTTCAGAGTACCAAACAAAACCATTAGCTAGTGCTTGTCAGCTATCAACCTTAACCAGAGGCCAAAACTCTTGTAGCACAGAAGCAGAACCTGGTGGTCTCTCTTTGCAACCTATTACCCAAATGAAGATTATGTTCAGCCAATGGCATCAGTTTAGTCCTCTCCCATCATACAACTTCCTAGACTAGGATTATGGGCAGAGTGAGGGTGGCCCAGAGGGAGCTGCTTGCTGCAGCCATTACCCTCTGTGATCTCTGTTGAATCTGGGGGGCAGGCTGCACCTCCTCCATACCCTAGCCAATATTGGCCATTTCTGCCCTACACTGTTATAGTGCTGTTATTCCACTTTCAACATCCTGTGGAATTCTGGGATTTGTAGTTTACTGAGGTCAAAGAGCTCTCTGCCTGTGAATTCTAAATGCCCCTCCCTAAACTGCAAACCTCAAGATCCTTCAGGATGCTGAAAGTGGAATAATAGCACTATAACAGTGTAGGACGGAAATGGCCATTATTTATCTGAAAAACAGTCCTTCCCATTTTGTCAAGTTTTTAGTAGCACTCATGGAACTCATTTCTCATTCTGAATAAAGGCCCTACTGACCCTAAATTCTCCTGAACTGCCCTCCCATCTGATGCAATTTCCCCCCAGCTTGATGCCAGGCTGTATGACTCCAAATTGCTTTGGAAGGTAAGCAAAAGCAATAAACATACCTTGTAAAAAGTAGAAGGATGGAGGAGGCCTACCAGTTCATACGAGCTTTCACTGGTGCTGATTCTAAAATAAGATCAATATTGTAGACAAGCACTCCTGATTTGAAATTCTTCCACCTCTTTTCAGTTCTGTTTTTTGTTGTTTTTCTGGCTTGCATAAATCTTTTATTTTACAGCTTAGTTTTACTGTTTCTCTTCTCTCCACACACTTTTGAGGCACTATGTGTATACCAGGACTGCACAAGGCCACATGAAAGAACTGGAATTTGCAGAGATATCTTATTGGGAGATATTTTACTACCCACTTACTTTGAGAGAGGTTGTTTTCTTTAGAGCAACATTCTGTTTACATGCCTTATGAGGAGCAGTTTAGGGAGCTGGGTATGTTTAGTCTGCAGAAGAGAAGGTTAAGAGGGGACATGATAGCCATGTTTAAATATTTGAATGGATGTCATGTTGAGGAGGGAGCAGGCTTGTTTTCCGCTGCTCCAGAGACTAGGACACGGAGCAACGGATTCAAACTACAGGAAAGGACGACTCCACCTGAACCTCAGGAAGAACTTCCTGACAGTCAGAGCTCTCCGGCAGTGGAATATGCTGCCTCGGAGTGTGGTGGAGTCTCCTTCTATGGAGGTTTTTAAGCAGAGGCTGGATGGCCATCTGTTGGGAGTGCTTTGATGCGGGTTCCTGCATGGCAGAGGGTTGGACTGGATGGCCCCTGTGGTCTCTTCCAATTCTATGATTCTAACAATGCAATCATATACATGTCTGTTCAAATACTAAAAATAGCAGTTTTGTGTGTTTTTCCTCATTAGTAACTTTTGCCTTCTTGTTGTCTGACTAAAGATTTTTGACTATACTCTGGTATTGTTTGGCCAGATGTGCTCCAGTTGTCATCTGTGAAGTGTAGCAGCATATGAGCTAAGACTGCAGTTGTTATTCTGTGGCAGAGATTTAAGCACTGGGTTTAGTACTGGTTAGTTTGTCCCATAATTATGTCATTAAAAAGTCCAGTTTATGAATCTTCTAAGTTACATGGTGACTGGACAGACCAGAGCTCGGTGGATCTTTTTACTAGTAAATTAATTTCTTCTTTTTTGAACTAATATCCTAAAAATCAGTGCAGTGGCCATGGGTACATTTGCACAGTTAAGACTTGTGTGCCAGCTGCTCCTGTTGTTTGGGATGTCTGACTTTGCTGTGGTGACATATGCCTTTCTCATATCCTAATTGGATTACTGTAATTCACTCTGCATGGGGCTACCTTTGAAGGGCACTTGGAGACTTCAGCTGGTCCAAAGAGCTGCACCAAGATTACTAACGGGTGCTGGTTACAGGGAGCACAGAACTCCCTTGTTGCAACCATCACCAGTCTGTCTCTGGGCACAATTCAAAGTGCTGCCTTGAGACCCAGCCTGGGAGAAAGATGGGATATACATAAAATAACAGATGGATGGATTCAGCTTAAGTTCAACTCCTCTTTCTAAGATCAGAATTAAGATTTCTTCCTGTTTTAAAGTTAACACATTGGCCTGAATTTTATTGTAAATCTTAACTACAGCAAACCAATTGAATTAATGGAATTTATATAAATGCTCCATATTCTCCAGGTTTGGCCATCAAAATGGAGGCTGGTGAAAGAAAAAGCCGTTCCTGTATGCATTTTTGAAGAAGGCCTCAAGGGGTTTTAAAAAGGTTCAGAACAATTTTGTTTGCTTTTGCAAGACTTATCTAACCTGGTTGTCTCACTTCATACTTTCATATTGTTAGTTTTTTTTAGGAAAAGGTTTTCTACATGTTGAGCTGTTCTGATGCCAGAGTTAGGTGGAAAAAAGATAAAAATGGAGCTGGGTGTCAAAATGTGGAGATCTCGGCCAACCAGGGCTGTGCCAGCTCAGGCCTGCTTTAAATTCTCCCTTCCTGGAGAAGCAGCACCCTTTTATATGATCACCACCCCCTGGCTCCTTCTTCACACTTAATCTCCCTTCTGCTTTCCCTAAATCCACAATCTTTATGGATATAGGGCAAAGCATTTTCAGGTTTATCCCAAATTAATGTGTCGCTTGTGGTAGCATGTGTAACTGAACTCAGATTAAAGAGACATTGTATGGAGGCTGCTATTTAAAAAAAATAGAATAAAATCTTTATTAAATGAAATAACCAGCGAAAGGTATTGGGCAATTCAATATTTTCAACATCAAAGAACTTCCAGCTCTTAACATGCAAACACTTCCCTAAGTTAACCAACTCTTACCTTCTTCCTCTCTGTCAAAGAACCTGTTTTTAAACTCATCCAAGGAACTCTTTTTCAAACCCTGTTTCTGTTATTTCTCTGTTCTGCTGACTCACCCACTTAGCCCCTCCCTCTGGTTAATCTGGGTTCTGTAGTCAGCCAACCAAACAAGTTAAACCCCCCTATTGCTAGGCCAGCTGTGGCAAGTATGCCCCTGCTAGGGTTCGTCACACTGGGTATCATTAGTGTTGGAAAATTCTGACATTCTCTCTCTCCCTACTCCCTTGTGCTAGGGCAAGTGGGGCTTAGCTAGTATACAGTTTCTTTTTCCTTTGCATGTCAAAGCCCTTTGCCTTCTCACCTAAAGCCTTGCTCTTTGTGTTATTTAAATGCATGGCTATGATATCCAGATGACCAGACCATGTGACCCTGGATAGACCCTGGGGTCATTGGCCTTACATAAAAGAACACAGTTCTCAGATGTCTCTCTTTTTACCCTTTTGCCATTTTTGCTTCTACTTCCTTCCCTTTTGACCATGCTTTGCCTCTCCATCAAGAAGATGGTGAGTTAAGAATGAAGCTACTATCTTACCTAAACTTTTTATTAGCTAGTTAGGATCTAGGCTTTCCAATGCATATGTATCTGTAAAATTCATTAGTAAAACTCTCATAAGGTTGTAACCTGAAACTGCCTGCCTTGTTTTGCTTTCTAAATTAGTCTTAGTTCAAGGAAGTCACAGAGAGATTGGGACATGCTTTTCTTGCTATTTTGCTAAAAGAAGGCTGATTCCTAACAGTTTTAGCTTTCATAGAATTTCCCCCAAAGGGCTTAACACCCTGGGAAACTCTAATTCCAAACAATTATCACAATGGTGACACCTGATCCCAAAACTTTGGACAATCTCTGCCAGTGGTTTTGTGTAGTTAATAGCATGGGGGACAAAACAGAGCCTAGGGGACTCTGCTCGTCCCTCAAGGTAATGAGTTGAACAGGAGCCCCCCGAAACCACCATTTGAGGTTTCTTGTCACCAAAAGAATGGGACCGCTGTAAACCAGTGCCTCCAAGTCCCATCCTCAAGAGGCAATCCAGAAGGATACTATGGTCAAAGGTACTCAGTGCCTCTGAGAGGTCCAGCAGAAACAACAGCGACACACTGCTCAGTCCAGTTCTTGGTGTAGATAATCCAATAGGGATATCAAAGCTGTCCCAGTTACATAACCAGGCGTTAAGCCACACTGAAATGGATCTAGATAATCAACTTCATCCAGGAACTCCAGAGCTGAAAAGCCACCACACACTTCAGTACCACATGTTCCAGAATATCCCCTAATATTGACATGAACGGACCAGCCCTTGCTCCTCAACTATTGCATATGCATATACTATAGCTTGAAAGTAACTATAGTTACAAACAGCTAGTTGTAATATGTTCCTTTTCCCAATAGCAAAGGTAAACTACATTACGTTATGATTGTAACTTAAGAGGGATAACATCATTTTTTAATTTTTCTGTGGTGTAATAATGCCAGTTAAAGCTGCATTTATAGTTATGGGGTGTCACCTCGCTAAATGGCAATGGAGGAGTATCACCTAGTTCACACACTTGTACTGTGCCTTGCATTGCTACTTTTTGTGGGTGTTGAAGTGACAAAGTAGACAGAAGGACTAGGTAACACAATAGTCTGTAACTATTTTATCCTGGCCATGGACTAACTTGAACCTGAATATTCTTTTTTGCAGTAACTTTCTGAGCTCTGGCATGTATTGCAGCTTCACTATGTAAAAGATGGAGTAGAAATGTCTTAATTTATGCAGCCCGTAGATTGCATTTTAATATTCCAGGAAGTGACACCTTGGGCTAAAAAAAAAAATCAGGTATAAATACTGAGTGGAAAATGAACCTTTCTTCAATATATAAATAGCTGCCATCTATAAGGTCATATACCACTGTTCATGGTAGATACAACCTGAGGTGAAATTCCCATAAAATCTCTCATTAAATTGCTTCCCCTCCCTCCTTCATTGAGGGATGCAAGATTAGGCTAGAGATAATGACTAGCTCACTGTGGAAATATAGTGAGAAAGAGCCACATTGAAATTAGATTTAGACAATGTAGTAATGAAAAGCACCAGCCAATATTACAACGGATGGGGATATTTATCATAATTCTGTTCATTATGATGGATTGTTGGTTTGAGGATTAGCCACATAACTATCCAGCAAATGGAGGCAAAGCATATGTTTGAAGGTGATGACATTTACTACATAAGTCATGACGGATGTAAAATCCGTTAGTAACATAAACAGTGTTGGCTTCTCAAATATTGCTGACAGTTTAATTCTGCTTCTGCTATTAAAATGAAATATGAAGTAAGAGCGACCGAAAGCCTGCAGACGTTGGAATGATTGGGGTATACAATGTCAGCCTTGCTGTTAGTCACTGCTGGTCAAAGTCAGATGTATGAGAGGACCTCAAGAATCAAGGTGACTTGACGTACACGTACTTAAACCACATGGAATTGTGGTCTCTAGTAGTGTGGTTGTTGGCTAGTAATCAGAAAGCAATGCTAACTAAAATGATTCTGCAGGTACAGATTTTCATAAGGGTATAGGGCAGAACTGAAATTCAACAATGCGTGATTGATATAATTTAATGGACTTTGATCACTAGTATAAACATGTACATCAGAGTTTGGAAGAGGTTTGTTTGTTTGTTTGCTGTTTTTTGAACTACAGCTCCCAGAACTTCCTACAGGAGTTGTCCAAGCACAACTTTTCTAAGCTCTCCATAAATGCTTTCCTCTTCAGAAGATCTGCCCCACCTCTCCTCTGGGAGCAGTGGCCCAGCATTTCATCTTGCTTTATAAAAATATGCGGATTTTGTTTCTTCTTCCAATAGTTGAATTGCCTTCAGACAGGCCCTGTTATTTATCGTATGGCTGCCAAGTAACAGTGACTAGTTTTCTCTAGAACGGATTTTGTGAGTTCTAATAATGCTTCTGACATTACAAAAGAAGGGAGGCAAGGTGACAAGAGAGGCAATGAAAAGTGCAGATTGGGTGAGGATGTTCCTGAAATGGCAACTCTTCAGACATTAAAAATGTCTGGGGAAAAACAGGGCTGCTGAGAGTGAGTTTCATAGAATCATAGAATCATAGAAATGTAGAGTTGGAAGAGACCACACGGGCCATCCAGTCCAACCCCCTGCCATACAGGGACACCCTCAAAGCACTCCCGACAGATGGCCATCCAGCCTCTGCTTAAAAACCTCCAAAGAAGGAGACTCCACCACACTCCGAGGCAGCATATTCCACTGCCGGACAGCCCTGACTGTCAGGAAGTTCTTGCTGAGGTTCAGGTGGAATCTCCTTTCCTGCAGCTTGAATCCATTGCTCCTTGTCCTGGTCTCTGGAGCGGCAGAAAACAAGCCCTCTCCCTCCTCTACATGGCATCCCTTCAAATATTTAAACATGGCTATCATGTCCCCTCTTAACCTTCTCTTCTGCAGACTGAACATACCCAGCTCTCTAAGTCTATCCTCATAAGGCATGGCTTCCAGGCCCTTCACCATTTTGGTCGCCCTCCTCTGGACCTGCTCCAGCTTGACCATGTCCTTCTTGAATTGGGGTGCCCAGAACTGGACACAGTGTTCAAGATGAGGTCTAAGCAAAGCAGAGTAGAGTGGTACCAGTACCTCCCTCGATCTAGACACCATACTCCTATTGATGCAGCCGAGAATTGCATTGGCTTTCTTGGCTGCCGCATCACATTGCTGACTCATGTTCAGCTTGTGGTCTATTAAGACTCCTAGATCCCTTTCACACGTACTGCCATCCAGCCACATGTCCCCCATCCTATATTTCTGCATTCCATTTTTTCTACCTAAGTGTAGGACCTTACACTTCTCTCTGTTGAATTTCATTTTGTTAGCCTTGGCCCAGCTCTCCAATCTGTCCAGGTCATTTTGAATTTTGATCCTGTCCTCTGGCGTATTAGCAACCCCTCCCAATTTGATGTCATCTGCAAATTTGATGAGCATGCCCTCTATTCCTTCATCCAAGTCGTTGATGAAGATATTGAACAGCACTGGGCCCAGGACAGAACCCTGTGGCACCCCGCTAGTCACTTCTCTCCAGGATGAAAAGCAGCCATTGGTGAGCACCCTTTGGGAACGGTCAGTCAACCAGTTACAGATCCACCTGACAGTAGCCCTGTCCAGCCCACATTTTACTAGCTTCTTTGCAAGAATGTCATGGGGAACTTTGTCAAAGGCCTTACTGAAATCGAGATATGCTACATCCACAGCATTCCCTTCATCTATCAAGCTAGTAACTCTATCATAAAAAGAGATAAGATTAGTCTGGCATGACTTATTTTTGAGAAATCCATGTTGACTTCTCGTGATTACCGCGTTGCTTTCTAAGTGATCAGAAACTGACTGCTTAATGATCTGCTCCAGAATCTTTCCGGGTACCGATGTCAGGCTGACTGGGCGATAATTATTTGGGTCCTCTTTTTTTCCCTTCTTGAAGATGGGGACAACATTTGCCCTCTTCCAGTCTGCTGGAACTTCTCCTGTCCTCCAAGATTTCTCAAAGATTATAGCAAGCGGTTCCGAAATGACCTCTGCCAGTTCTTTCAATATCCTAGGATGCAATTCATCTGGCCCTGGAGACTTGAATTCATCCAGTGTGGCCAGGTATTCCTGTACCACCTCTCTACCTATTATGTGTCGCATTTCCCCTGCTTCCTCACCTGCTCCCCAATCGCCTGGTTGAGTGCTTGTATCCTTCTGGGAAAAAACTGAGGCAAAGAAGGTGTTAAGTAGTTCTGCCTTTTCTCTTCCCCCTCTTAGTAATTCGCCATCTTCTCTGCACAGTGACCCTATCGTCTCCTTCTTTTTCCTTTTGCTGTGGACATATTTAAAAAAGCCCTTTTTATTGTTTTTAATGTCTCTGGCCAGCCTAAGTTCGTTCTGTGCTTTAGCCTTTCTGACCTTCTCCCTACATCTCCTGGCTACTTGCTTAAATTCTTCTTTGGTGGTTTCCCCCCTCTTCCATTTCCTGTACACATTTCTCTTAACGCTTAGCTCAGCTGAGAGTTCTTTAGTCAACCATTCTGGTTTCTTCAGATGCCTTCCATTTTTCCTCCTTATTGGCACAGTTTTAGACTGTGCCTTCAGTATCTCCCTTTTAAGGAACTCCCATGCCTCCTGAACTTCTTTCTCTTTCACTATTCTTGACCACGGAATTTCAGCCAGCAGCTCCTTAAGTTTACAGAAGTCCGCTTTTTTAAAATCTAAGACGAGTGTCTGGCTACACTTATTTTCTCCTTCCCACTGAATGCCAAATTCCAGTAGGGCATGGTCACTACCCCCTAAAGATCCAACCACTTCTACCTCATTAACAAGATCATCCCTATTGGTCAGGATCAGATCTAGAATATTTGATCCCCTTGTGGCCTCTTCCACCTTCTGGACCATGAAATTGTCTGCAAGACAAGCAAGAAACTTGCCGGACCTTGCTGTCTTGGCAGAGTTTGACTGCCAACATATATCCGGGTAATTGAAATCTCCTATTATTACTGTATCTCTCCTTTTTGAATGCGCGGTCATTTGGTTGAGGAAGGCGTCATCAAGGTCCTCAGTCTGGGTTGGAGGTCTGTAGTAAACCCCCACCAGAATATCCCTATTTTTTCTCGCTCCCTTAATTCTTACCCAGATGCTCTCGACCTGGCTTTCTGGGTTTAAGTCACGGATCTCTTCACAGGTGAAAACATCCTTGACATACAAGGCTACTCCTCCTCCTTTCTTGTTTGGTCTATTTCTACAAAATAGGCTATACTCCTCTATTCCTACATTCCAATCCTGAGACTCATCCCACCAGGTCTCAGTGATGCCTATCAAATCATATTTATTTTGTTGTACTAGGAGTTCAAGTTCATCTTGCTTGTTTCCCATACTCTGCGTGTTAGTGTAGAGACACTTAAATCCCTGGGCCCTTCCTGCAAGTCCTGTACTATAGTTTCTACTCCTCCCACCATTGGACGCTTGTACTACTTGGTCAATATCTTTTGGGCCTTTACCCCCTGTACTCACCGAGTCTTTGCCCTGAATAATATTGTCTCCCTCCCCAGCAGAACTTAGTTTAAAGACCTCTTAATCCTCCGTGCAAGACTGTTTGCAAAAACATTCCTGCCAAGTTTCGTGAGGTGCAGCCCATCCCTTGCAAGAAGCCCACGTTCATGGAAATTCAGGCCGTGTTCCAAAAACCCAAACCGTTGCCGGCGGCACCATGTGCGGAGCCAGTTGTTGACCTCTGCTATTGCCCTTTCCCTTTGTGCGCCATATCCTTGAACAGGGAGGAGAGATGAAATGACCACCTGCGCACCAAGGTCCTTAAGCTTTGTCCCCATAAGCTCGTAGTCCTTTGCGATGTGGTAAAAGCTGCGTCTCGCAGTGTCATTGGTTCCGACATGAACCACAATGAGGGGCTTATGGTCAGTGGGCTTGACCAGCCTGGTTATCCTCTCCGTTATGTGGTTGATCTTGGCCCCAGGAAGACAGCAGACTTCTCGACTGAACTTGTCGGGTTTGCAAATTGCCGGTTCAGTTCCTCTGAGCAAGGAACTGAAGGTTTGCTAGGGTTGCCCAAATGAAAATTGGAAAGGCCGTTTGTACTTTTAATACTGGTATAGAAAAGGGAATTTCAGTAGGTACTGCTGTCACAAAACCGGATAACAAGCAACACCTGCTAAAAGTGCTGCTTCTACACAATCATTAAAGGTACAGGAGCCCTCTCTAGTTTTCACTCTAGCAACCCTAGTTTGTGCCCCTGTGGGGAAAAAATAATTCAGCCCCCCCCAATTATGGTTGCCAGATTTTTTTCAAACAGCAACAGAGCCCAGAGGTCACCTGATTGGTCCATGTGAGGCGTATATAAATTCCACCTCAGGTTTCATGAAGGGCATCTCACAAGAGGGTACCGTGGGATTAGAAAGTTTGTTGTAGCCAAGAACTCCTGCGAGATTCTCCCCTCAAGAGGCTTGAGGCAGACTTTATCTAGGCCTGTCTCATGTGCTGCTCACCTCAGTTGCCTGCGCCTGCAGAACTAAAGCAGGAAAAGTGGGCACCACTCTTGCATTCACAACAGACAGACCCTTGCAGCATTTGCATGTAATTTGAGACTATTTCACTGTGCGCCAAGTGCTCAGGGTGGTTTGGTGTGAGAACATCTGGCACCTACTCTTCCGGCTCTCTCTGGATCAAAAAATGAGATTTGAGACTATTGTGCCTCAAAGACAAAACCATATGCAATGTCGTTGGGGCCTGGAACCCCTTGTGGACCACAGGGCCCTGGTAAATTGTAATATCTTGCTTCCCCCCTATTGCCAGCCCTGGAAACAAGTGCAAAACTACTTTTTATGCTCTATTGCCTTGCAAAACCTATGACATCCGAAGCTGTAAAGCCTCACTTTGGGGGGCCCCAATATCAGTATGGTTTGGACGGGCACCATATCTAATTGGCATCATGTTTAATTGGCAACACACTTTAATTGGCACTGATATCAAAATCCAACCTGAAGGTGACTGGGAAGTCAAACCAAAAGAGGAAGAAACTTGACCGTAAACATGAGGCCACAGGCAGGTCAGCCTAAAACACTCTCTTGGTATAACCTAGGTCAATTATCAAGTAAATCACCGCTGTTCCAGAGAATAATAGAAGCTGAAATTTCCCAGAGAATGCCATTGTGAGAAGCTCATCAGGACACTGATTGACAGATACCCATCCTCTGTACACCTGGACTCCTTCCTCTTTCCTTATAGCACCCACAATAGGTAGCTATTACAACACCCATCATGTCTTTGTCAATCAAGCACATCAACAGGCGAAAGACCCATTGTCCACAACAGGTTCCCTTTGTCTTGCATCTGGAACCTTCACTGCCACAGGCCATTTTCAGGGTGCAAATACCCCTGATTTTAGGCTTGCAACTCGCAGTCTCTCGAAGGTCTACCCGTCACTCTGTCTGTCTGGCTCCTGAATGAGAGCTGTCCTTAGGTCCTACCTAAGCCAAAACACATTTCTGCTCTTCACTACCCTTCTGGACTTGTAATTATAAATCCCCCCAAACTCCTCAGCCTCTCTATAAATAATTTTTTCCTCCCTTTCTCCTTCAGTTAGCTCTTGTATGAATGTGTGATTGTGTGTATCTTGTATGCATGCATGAGTGAATTCCTCTCAATAAAACACATTTTTAGCTTACATTTGAATCTCTGGCTGGTTCTTTTCCTGTATGAGCCTGTAAACATTGGTAGCATGATCTGGCTAAGTTGCCCCTCTCTCGTTAGCCTCCTGATTTTGAGCTAATTAATTCCCCACCTTTGCAAGGAGGTACTGGCATCATGGGTTGGCCCTTGTGGCACCTACGTTTTGGGGTAACAAAGCCACTGATTTCAGTTTTTAAGACACATGCATCCATCCTTCTCCTCCAGTAAAGATGAATTCTGCATCTGTACTAGGAAGGAAGGAAAATAGAAAAAAGTACAGCAGGGCCTTAAAACTAGGATCCTCACATAGTGAAGCTTATTACTAAAAAGCCATGTTACTCAAAGTGGCAGTCTGTGGAGTGTTTGTAGTCCAGGAGCCTTCAGCTGCTGGTCTTCGGTGAGTTTCCAGGAAACAATTTGAACGAGATAATAATGTGGAACAAATATGGTACTTGTTTATGGGCACATTTGGAAAACAAATGGCTGGTCTGCTATGTCAGATAGCTTGATCTGTTACCACACCATATACCACCACTCTGCGGGATGTGCTATTTTCATAATTGGACATACATTATGGCTGAAACACATGTTTGAAAGTACACTGGCTGGATGACCATAGACATGATCAGGTCATACGTTCAGAGAGGATTAGTCAGGAAAGCCTGATGCTAATGGACTTGGGATAATCCTTTCTAAAAACTCTTAAGTTGCAAGCACTCCCAAAAACAGTAGCAGGTGAAGCAGTCAGGAACCCTGCTGTGTGTATACAGAGGCTTTCCCCATTCATACCACCTGACCAAAACATTAAGAGATGGTTAGGACTCCAATCAGTGTTCTGTCATCTAAAGTTAAGGCAATCGGCCCATTCCAAACTCCTTTCTCAGTTTCGTGGGAAAGCCATTACTGCTTTGTCCACACACCCTCCTTCAGGGAAAGAAATTGGGTACAAAAACCCTAGCTCTAAGCCCAGTAATTTGTAGTACTTTGGATGTAGTGTGTGGTGTCCAGATCTCTGTGCTACCCTCAAACTTGCTGTCTGAGCCACTGTGCTTCAATCTTCTGCTTCAGGACTGGTAACTACCACCCTTTCCACCCAATTTCTCACTATCCAACCTTTCTTGCCTCATTTTTTCCGATAGCCTTGTATGGTTTTTGAGAGTATCTGATTTCTTGTATGTTTGCTAAAGCCCAATAAAATACCCTGTTTAATTTTTAATTGGAGTCTTCTCTACAGTTTGTACTGGTATATGCAAGTGAAAAGATCCTGATATTGCCCTCTTCTTGCAGGCCTCCTTTGAGCTGTAATTCCCCAAATTTCAAGGAGATGCTGGCACTGCAGGTGGACCTCAAAGTTCCCCACCTTTTAGGGTAACAGACCTTACAAATTGCATTTTGGTACCAGTTTGCAGACTTTTAGAGAGCCATTCAAGGCACTGAGGTCATGATTTAATGTCATATTTCCACTTTAATGTTGAATTTATTCACACTTTTTCTTGATATATTACACATCCTTGATGCTATCTTTGTATTATACGGCTTATACTGTCTGATTGCCATACAGCAAAGTGTTTCTTTGTAAGCTGTTTTAGTAAAGTAATATACGCATTCATAAAAACAAATTGCATGCACTTGTTATCCACACATTAAAGTAATCATTAAAAAGTAAAAATCAAATCAAGCAAAGAATGCTGTTTTTCGAGCGATTACGCCAGTATTTATAATACTATAGCAGGGATCACAAATGTTTGTCTGAAAGAGAAATCTATTTTAAAGCTGAAGGTGAAAAACTTTCAGGATGCTTTCTCTCAGAGACACAATGTTGACACAAAGTTAGTTACTAGGAAACTTAATCTCTTTTACAAAGATTTAGTGCTTTGCTAAAAAGTTAGCCCTCCACATCTGCAGGTTTCACTTTTGCAGATTTGATTATTCACGGATTACTTGCTGCCACCTCTGCTGCCTCCCTATGCCATTTTTAAGAGGGACTGCAAGCCTCCTGAGACAGAGAAATTGCAAACAAGGCTTGTACGTCCCCATTAAAAATGGTGTGGGGTAGCAGTGGAGGTGGCAGTAAGCCCCGCCAGCCATCTACTTCTGCCTTGTGAAGGAACTCTGATGCCTCAAAGAAATCCACAGTGGGTTGAATATGCTGTTCATACTTTTCTGTGTGTTAAATGGTTTGGGAGGGCCTAGAGTTATTCACAGTTTTTCCACTTTCACGGGGGTCCTGTGCCCGTAACCCTAGCGAATGTGGAGGGATGGCTGTAGTAGTTATGAGCAAATTGACACCTCAGTGCTCTGTGCCAAAGCCACTTCACCCTTTTTTTCTCTAAAAGGGAAGTGCCAGTCTTCCACAAGTGAAGATCAGTTATACTCCAGGCTGGACTGAGGCCCTTGAAGTGTTGGAGCAGCTGGAAGGAAGGGATAACAGGAGGGCGGAACACTCTCCAGGGACTTCAGAAGGAGCAGCAGGGCTGTTGTGAGAAAGGGGTTTGAAATAAAAAGCGGACAGGAGTTGAGATACACTAAATGCTAATTCTCTGAACATAACCCATGATTTATTTGTGTAGCATGCAACTTTCATTTCATACATGGAAGTTTCGATAACTAGTGTAGATTTAGGAGGCTTCTTGGGTCAGTGTTTGCTTCAGATTGTGTGAATGTTAGAGTCGACAAATCTGGGAGCTCTTCAGGGCGAAAGGTTCCCCTCCTGCCTTGCTTGGTCGAAAGTGCGTCCTCTTAGTGCCTCCACCACACTCATCTTCCTCTCTGAAGGGGAAGGGGGCATGCTGATAACAACAAAAAATTTTAAAACTTAGGGAATTTATTCCAGTGTAAGCATTTGACTACTAGAGTTCCAAGGTGTCCCTTGTTAAAAAGAATACTCCCTATCTGATGGCTGGAAAGTTTTATATACAGAGAGAGACCTCATTAGATGCCAAATTCCTGCAGTTTGGGCGAGGGCCCTGTATAAAGACAGAAAAGTGTGCATCATGCAATTTATGAATGTGTACAGTATGTTAATTTTCCAGAGAAGTACATGGCTAGCTTTAACCAAAATCAATGCTTTCGTTATTTAGGTTGTGTGCGTGCGCACGTGTGCACCTTCAGGTCGCTTGTGCGACCGGTCAATCCTGATTGTGAACTCTGCATGCCACCAATTCCCACTGTCCCTTATTGCTATTTCGAAAGCCTAGCGATATTAATTACAGTCCATGGCATGGGGTGCAGGATGGGCTATCTTCAGTTCACTGATGATGATGATGGTGATGATAATTTATCACATACATAGCCGAGCGTGTGCGTGAGAGGGCGGGCCATGGTGGTAAAACAATAAGGTCTAACAACAATATTAATAGCTATTCCACAAGGCCCGGGCCAGCCTGGGCTCAGCTCTGATATTCTAGGTACGATCTCGGCGCCAAGCGAGCTCAGTGGCCGCCCAAGAGATTAGGAAGCCCGAAGCTTCCCCGGTCAGCCGCTCTCCGGCCATTTCCGCACTAGCCCCAGGGCTCTCCCTAAACTGCAGACCCCAGGATTCCATAGGATGCAGGCTGTAGAATGATAGCACTATAACAGGCTAGTGCGGAAAGGGCCTGTCTCCGCACCGCACCACCAAGGGCGCTGCGGCGGCGGCGGCGGCGGCGGCGGCTGCCGCCGCTCCGCCGAGGCGGGCCAGGCGAAGGGGCGGAGCAGGCCCCGGATGCAGTTCTCCCGGAGGGCCCCGAGGCCGCCTGCGCCGCCGTGCTCCCGTCGGTGCTCTTAACCTTGCGCGCTTTGCGGTGCGGCCCAAGGAAAGGACGGGCAGCCGGCGCGCGGGGAGCCCGCCGCCTCCGCCTCCTTTCCCCCCTCGCGCGGAAGCATGTCGCTGGTGGCGGAAGCCTTCGTCACCCAGATAGCAGGTGAGGGGAAGGCGCGGGTAGAAGGGGCAGCAGAGGCCTGCATGGCGGGGAGAGGAGGGTCGGCGGCGCCGGGGGCGGGAGGAGAGGCGAAGGGCGGCGGCGGCGGCGGCGGCGGCGGCGTAGGGGCACAGTTTGGGCGCTGCTTCTCCAGCGCCTCCCCTTCCTTTTCGAGCCCGGATGAAATAAATGGCAGTACAGGAATCTGGGCTTTCCAGATGGTGTTGGACCTGCAGCCTCAGCAGCTCCTAGCGAGCATACTCAGGGATGATGGGAGCTGCACGCCAGCAACATGTGAAGGAGCAGAAGTTGCCTATGTGGTTTACGGCGTGGCTGGGGGCGGAGGGGGCGTGCCTGAGGGCGGGAGGCGAAGCCTGGGGCGAGGGTGGGTCTGCCAGGGCAGCGCGGACCTTTGGGCGGCTCGTGCTTGTCTTCGGGGGGGGGGGTTGGACTCACCACCGGAGGTGGAGGCCTGCGTTGCGCTTCTGTTGGACGTTCTGCCTAAAGGACAGTATGATGAAGTCGTAGCCCTGTGACCGGCTTGTTGTCCTTTGCTTTCAGGTCGTTTCCCACTTACGGCGACCCTATCATGGGGTTTTCTGGGGCTGAGAGTGTGTGACGCACTTAAGGGCACCCAGGCATTTCCCTGGTCAGGTGGGGAAGCAAACCATGGTCTCCTGCTCAAACCACCACACGGACCACCGTATCGTTTCTCAATGCGGTAGCCGTAGTAGGGTCACCAAGGGCCAGCATGGTTCAGTGGTTTGGAAGTTGGACTAGGACTCCGGAGACCAGGGTTCAGAGCCCCACTCAGCCTTGGAAACCCACTGGGTGACCTTGGGCAGGTCCCACTCTCTTCACTTCGGAGGAAGGCCAAGGCAAACCCTCTCTGAACAAATCTTGCCAAGAACAACTCCATGACGGGTTTGCTTGAGGTTTACCATAAGTCATAAATGACTTGAAGGCACACAACAACAGTAGGTTCAGCAGAGTGGTTCTACACATAGGTGTCCTCCATGCACAGCTTGGGCAAGTTACTTTTCTAGATCACAGCTCTCAAGAATTCTCCCAAGAATTGTGGTCCAGAAAAACAGGTTTTCCCTGTTCTGCTCCTATATTGCCTTTAAATTCCTTGTTACGGGTATAGGCAGATTTCAGTCTTTCAGGAGCTCCTTGTGTTTTTTGCTTAAATCCACCAGTGGTTTATGGTCTGGAGAGGGGCTCACCTCTCCCCTCTGAACTTAGGCTGCCCCATTTGAACTCTGTGTGTTGGAACCCACTGCTTGCAGCCAGGTATAATATCTGTCTCTGTGTAGCTGTAGCCAGATGCAAACTGATGGCCCAGGCAGTGGGGCCAGTTACTTGTAGTCCATGAAGCACGCTCTGGATGGCCTGTGGACTGGAGGTCAAAAAACCAGATATATAGGACATCCCCCCAAAATGTATACACCGTTAATAGTTTAAAATTCTGGGGGGTTTTTTGCACTTTTTTTCCAAAAAGTGAATACACCCTTAACAGCATTAAAGATTGCAATAGTGGCAATGTGTTGTGAGATTACAAGAGAAACTTTAAGTTAGGTTTGCAGCTCTGTGCTTTGACAATGCTCACATAAAATTGTACTTTAAGATGGAATTTGTGACTCTGATTAAATCATTGTTATAGCAATTGTTCTTCAGGGTAGATGTATTTACTTAGCCTTTAAATGATCACCATAGCTACTATTAGCTGTCTAGGGTTTTTTTTTTTGGTGGGGGAACACTCTTTATTGCAGATAATCTGGGAGTCTGATGGTTTTTTATTTATTTGTTTGTTTGTTTGTTTGTTTATTTGTTTATTTATTTATTTATATGGCACCATTAGTGTACATCTAGATCAGCCAACCGTCTGGGCTTGTATATACATGTTGTTGATTTTCAGTATTACTTTTTTCTCTCTCCACTGAAAAGACATAACATTAAGTATTACTTTATGAATAGTTTCTTCAGCATACATTAAGGAAGATAGAAGAGGTAATAAAAGGTATGACCAAACTGGAACTGGGTGCTGCTTAAAATGGGGCATGACATGGACGGATGAAAGGAATAGGAAAGTTTTTTATGGTGGTGTAGATGCTTTTTTTGAAGTCTTTGATCATTCTGCATGTGGCTGTTGTGTCAGCACAGATCTTTGTCCAGAAGTAATCTGGTCCAGTGCTACTCAGTGTGGTGGTCTGTAGACTGGTATGGATCCACAGTGAGTTTAAAAGCAAAAAAAGAGAAACTATTGCAGTTAATAGACATGTATGCATTGCCAGTTCCTGGCTGATGCGTGTGTGTGTGCGTGCATTCGTGTGTGTGAGGTCAGCTTAAGGGTACTGATCAACTCTGTATCAGTCTGCTAAACTGAAACGTGTTTCTTCCTCATCCTATAATCTTGTGCTCCCTTGACTAAGGAAGAGAGAAATAGTTTTTTGTTTATTTTTTACCCCCAAAAGCCACTTAATCGCTCCAATTGAAAATAATTTGTTTCTTTGAATTATAATTTTACAAAGAGAAAACACTGTTGTAACAACATACTCTTTTACATATGTACTTGGGGTGAATTCCTAGTCAGTTCGACTGATCTTAGCTTTTGGTAAGCGCATATAGGATTGCAACCTCAAGCTGCTGTCTGAAGGAAGACAGAGTTTCCTAACTTCATTACATTTGTAAGGAGTATATTATTGGGTACATGGATATCCTGATGGGGTAAATTTTTTTCTAGAAGTACGCTCATATAATGGTAACAAGATTGGTTCATACAAGTATCTGTGCAAAATTTCTTGTCACTTGATTACCCAGCACATGATGCTGGGTTACCAAATATAAGACATGTTCAAAAAGTATTTGAACTGGATGATAATTTTCTGTCTAGACTGTAGTGCTTCATGTATATTTATTTATTTATTTATTTAATTTATATCCTGCTCTTTTCCTAAATGGGACCCATGTTGACATTTGAATCTGTATGTGATAAAGATGTTTTTATGACCCAGACTGTGATACTGTAGTGATGAGTGTGTTCATAATAAACTGCTAGTTCCTCTAATTGACTGGAGTTATTAAATAATTTTGTGTGAAATAATGGACAAATCGTAAAATAGTTGACTTAGTTCTGTAAGTTTCTGTCTAATGAGTTGTAATGCCAGAAGGCACTGCCAGTATTCTGTCTTATACAGTTGACCCTTCACATTTGTGGGTTTAATGTTCATGGATTTGATTATTTGTGAGGTTCTCTAACCACTGCCCCTCCCCACAAGTTCCCTTTTTTTTTTTTTGCAGGGGAATCTTCCTTCTCAGCCACTTCAATTCATCCATGTAGACATTTAAAAACCTACCTCTGGTCTTCCCCCTCCACCAGCCACTACATGGCCAACTAAAGACGGCTTGCACTCTGATTTGTCAGCACTATGACCCCTCTCCCAACGTACCCCCACGCTCAAGGAAGGAAGCAGGCAAGAAGGCATAGCAGGGGGTTGGACTTGATGGCCCCTGGGGTCTCTTCCAACTCTATGATTCTATGATTCTATAAGGAGGAAGTATAGGTCCACTATGCTGGCTTATCCCTTTCCCTCTCTTTTCCCTGACCTGGTTTGGAACCTGGATACCCACTTTCCCCGCCATGCTTCGACCCCCTTCCCACAGACGCATACATACATTATGATATTTGCAGTTTTTCTACTTTTGTGGGGGTTCTGTGCCCCTGACCCCAGTGAATGTGGAGGGCCAACTGTATAACTGAGGCAACTTTTATATATGCCATTAAAAGGATTGTGAAGAACACCACCATCCATAGGGACTGCATAATTTTTGTTTATCAAATAAAGGAATTATATAATTGAAATGTTGTTTGGTTAATTTTGTGTCCAATGCAAATAATTCTGTTATGTTCATTGGGAGTATTAACATCAGAAAATAAAGAACTCATCAGTGTGTGCATCTTAAAAAATCCTTTTTCATCTGTACTTTATTCTTGTTAATCAGTGGAATTGTCTTTCTGCTAAAATATAAGTGGTATAACTTTCAGTAGGTTTAGGCTACCTGTGAATGGACTTAGGAAATCTTTTTTGAGAGTTTACTACATGGTTGGGAAAGGTATTACATTTGGATTCCTTTTTCTTTCTCATAGTAAGATTTTTCCCCCTATTTTGATGGTTCAAAGCTTCTAGGAACTTAACCACTTGCAAATTAGGTTTATTACATGGGAGGAACTATTCCTCCCAATGGGTTTTCAAGTAAAATGAAAATCAAGCAATAACTTTGCAGTGTTTATCTTCTCTTTTCACTTACATAATCTCATCTTTTGTATTATTGTTATTAAAGGAGAAATTGTAGAACTTGGGTGCAGGATCTGCACATCCGTATCTGTTATTCAGCATACTCATCTGTTACTGGGCTGTACACAGCATCATGGTAATCTGAAAGATAGCAGATCCATTTCCCTTCCCATAGCAAGAAGATGAACTCTTCCCCAGTTCCACATTGACACCTCAAAATGATTCCTCTTCATGGATCTGGAGACTTGAGAAAGATGTGGTATTACAGAAGCACCATGGATGCTACCTGCCCCAGACAAGGATGGGTTTAGCTTTAAAGCAGTCTTCCTTAATCCTCTGTTGTCCTGATATTTTGACCTTCAGTTCCCAGGGGCTCTCACCATTGGCCAAGTTAGCTGTAACCACTGACTGTATTGTTTGTAATTGGTTGGAATTGCATTCTAAAACATCTTGCAAGTAACAGGTTGAGGAAGGCTGCTTTAAAGAAATGGAACACTGAAGGACACTGGTGGTCTTAAAAGTTGAAGGACCTATTTGGTGTGTTGCAGTCTTAAGAATGCCTGAAGGACTAAAGTTGCCTACCCCTTGCTTAAAACAATAATGGATTTATTTTCTGTCCCTTTCTTTTTTTATGCCTGCTTTCTTATTATGTATGCATGGCAGTGCAGTTATAATAAAGAAACTTTTTATACTGGTAATAAAAATAACATTTGATTGGCTAGTAATAGAAGGTCCTATTCATGAAAACAATTGCGTTGTCATGCAGTTCCAATTTAACTGCAACTGCTGTGATGATATAGCTACAGTAAAACATTAATCTTCACTACACGAGCTTTAGGGTGATTATACGATACTGTATATGGTTTAGAAATATATTAGAAGATTTTTCTTGGTCTATGATTACACTGGCCATAGCATCAGCGTGGTTGTTGATTTAAAAAAATGTTCTTCACTTCTCTCTGGAGAGGCATATAGCAGTCTCCCCCAGCCTGTGCCCTCTAGATGTGTTGGATTCCAACTTCCATATTTTCAAAGGATGATGGGATTGCTGTCCAACACATTCAGAGGGAGTACAGTCATGGAATGCTGCTCTATAATCTCTGCCAGATGTAAAAGCTTTACTTTTCATGCCTGTATCTCTGAAGCACTTTAGCTGTATTGTGAATGTTGCGTTCCTAAAATGTTGCCTCTCCACTTGGTAAGTTCCATTTCTTTGAACATGCTGACCATAGTCTGTTGTTCTAATGCATTAATGATTAAATATCAAATGATGACCGTATCATTTGTAAATGGTTAAGAGGCCTTTTGTAATGATGTTGACTGGATAATGATGAAAGCATTTTTCGCTTACACTTCTCTGTGCAGCATCCTGCTGTTTTCACTGTAGCACTTCTGCAGGACGGTGCTTTTCGCACCAAGGCAACAGTTCTTCCCCCTACATGCCGTAATCTGTTATAAATGATAATCATATGCCTTTATTTCAGACATGTTGTCACACAAGGTGGTGCTCAAAATCTTATTTGAGGGAGACCTCCAGTGCAGCCTGTTTTCCCAAAGACATGTATGAGGATTTAGAGAGATTAATCATGTATGTATCACAAATGACCTCTCAGGATAAGAAAATGAATTTTCTATACCACTTGAAAGTTAACGTCTTGGTTTTCAGATGGTATCAGGCTTTAATCTTTCTTACAGCAGCAACTTAAATATCAGCAGATAATGTTGGGTCAGAAAAATGGTTGCAGAAGTGATAGATTAGTGGATCCAAGGGAGAGAGAATTTTCCTAAGCATTCTTCCTCTCTCTCTCTCTCTCTGTAAATGGAAAAGAAAACAAGGTGGCTCTCTTTCGTGTGGTTATTGGGTGGGCTGGGGAAAGTTATGTATTTACAAAAATGTAGAAACGGACCTTTCAATCTTTTACTTTGGTAATGAGCAAAAATTGTTGTGTTGAAAAAGAGACCTTCACAACTTGCTGGTTCACTAGAAATTCACCTTCAGAGCAATATACAGATATGCAAAGACAAATCTTTTTTTTGCCTGCATGTTGATGTATTAGCCTGAGCCATGATTGTGGTCATAATAAATATGTAGGATGCCACACAAAGTTCTTTTGCCGGCAAGCCTAATTCTTTCCAACAGCACTCCAACTAACAAGGCAGACAGAATAACAAATGTGTGTATGCTAAACTAACGTATTAAATTGGCTTGTTGCAGAATGTCTGTGACCAAAGCATTGTGGGAAAAATGTGGACATAAAAGGCAATTGCTTGTATCCATAGTTGTATTGAAAATGTTT
Source organism: Cyclura pinguis (assembly GCA_030412105.1). NCBI lineage: Eukaryota > Metazoa > Chordata > Lepidosauria > Squamata > Iguanidae > Cyclura > Cyclura pinguis. The sequence goes on along the minus strand of CM059599.1, from coordinate 219,587,457 downwards.
CCAGGTAACTCAGGGGAGGGGAATTGCTAGTCCAACTGCAATTGTCTGAAGAGGTTCCCAACTGGTCTGGTGCACATATTCCTAAACTTTAAGTTATGTATAATTTTGTTGATAAATTTTCAGTGGTAAATTCATTCTTTAGAAAAAATTGCGACACCCACGTTCAACTGTAGTTGCAAACCTTTTTGGCAAGTATGTGCCACAAAACAGATCCAAATGTTGAGAGTACTTGTGTACTATGTATTTCAGTATATAGTTTTCTTTGAACTGGGTGATAGGCAGTAATGTGACATGGGAGAGACAGCAGAGAGTGAAGGTCTGAATATGCAACAGTGAGCCAAGAGCCTTCCAGCATCTACATCTTCTCAGTGCTTCTGGTAGCATGCACAATACTACTAGAGGTGCATCCAGGCTATAATAGAAAGCAGCTATAATATGCAAGCAAGTGGTATAATCCCTTGTGTTTTAGGACTATGTTATGTTGGCAAACCATGAGAGTGGTTGATAAGAATAAAAATAAAGGAAATATATTGGAGGGAGCCAGTGGGATAATCTAAGAATGATTTAGCACAGTCATCTTGATCACTAGAGATAAAAAGACTCCTGGCTTGTGGTGCAGTCCTAAACATATTTAAATGTAAGTCCCTGTAAGTTCAGTGTGATTTGACTCTCTACTATAGAGCTTTCCAAACTTTTCATGTTGGTGACACACTTTTTAGACATGCATCATTTCACGACACAGTAATTCAGTTTTACTAGCAAACTGGAGGTTAAACTAACCCCTTATAAGAGATACAGACACACACATAAATTGTAATAGCAAAATGTGTGGGGACACAACATATCTCGTGAAAACCTTTCATATATTTTTGAAAATATATGATTTATAAATAATAACATATATTTCCAAGACCGTAAGTGACACACATACACACTTCAGGCGACACACTAATGTGTCATGGTGGCACACTGTTTTTGGAAAGCCCAGCTCTACTAAGTATATTTTTAAGATTGAAGTTTAAGTCTTCACATTGCAACACTGGTCTTAATGAGGTGACTTGCATTCTTAAAGGTGAGCCTGCCATACAGTGGAATCTTGTACATACCTACATGGAAATAGGTCCCATTGGTTTTCAGTGAGTGTTACTCCAAGGTCACTGTGCACAAGAATTTGCAGCCTCAGGTGATCTTTTTTCCTCCATAGAAAAAGTGGAGAAGGGACATGTAAAGCAAAATAAAATGGGGAGCAGAAGGCAAGCTCAAGCTCAAGAGCAAGTAGCACTTACTTCTCAGCTGAAAAGCTGCTGTACATGCTTGTTTGATTTATTTTTGCTTTCCTTATATGAGAAACACGAAACTTATACTTTGGTGAGTGCAAGACTTCCAATACCTGGACGTACAACTTTGATAAAAACTGAGTTTTGAATACGATTTGTCACTAGGTTTGTTGCTGTGGGCTTGTTTTGCAGCTCCAAGAAGGTTTACTCAGAAGTAAGACTCACTGTGTTCAGTGGCATTCAATCCTTAGCAAGTGAACACAGGGCTCTAGCTTTAATTAATGTAAGGAAAGATGATGGATGTGTTCATAAGCTTCTGAACTGTGGAATGATATATTTTTCGTTTTTAGATAAGCATGTCTATTTTTTCGTCATGTTCTCTGAAGAGCCATTGAATCTCTGGCTCAATGAATTTGTTTTCTTGACCCTTTCTGGTGAGTAGTGTAAGGTCAATTTTATGAGAGAGCTCTGAGTACATTTTGAAATTGATTGTGCCTTCATATAGGTATTTATGCTGGATGACGATGAGGCAGCTAATTCATAAAGGGATGTATTTGTGCATTCTTTATTGATCACTACTAATGGAGAAGGGATCTTCTAACAGTAGTTCCAAATTGACTGCAGTCTTGCTGAAGTAATGAAGGCTTATGTTTAGTAGTTTAGCATTTGAACAGAAATATGATTGAACTGAAATATGATTTAAAATTAACTTCCCTAGTTTAAAGAGAGCAAGTTAGTGGCAAGTTCTTGTGCCTCTCTCCAGGGCAGAATTGTGCAAGGTTATCCTCCAGTTGTTGTTTGACTGCATTTCCCGCATTCCTCAATACCTAACTGCTGGCTGCTGGGAGTTGTAGTCCAATCACATGTGAAGGATTGCGGTTTGTTCACTCTTGGTCAAAAGGATGGATCAGATGCTTTCAGAGTTTTCTTTGGTACTGAAGAAGCTTAAAATGGGTTTTCTCACTGGTGCATTTCTGAGTTTATAAAGATATTTGTAGGGGGAAGATATAAACTGGAAGTGAAACTTGAGGAATCAGTGGTAGTTTTCAATTATTTAGAAGTCTCTGCATGTATGTATTTGTGTGAATTGAAAGACAACTTATCTGTGTAGTTGTCTACACAGATATGGAGCTGTTGATGTTCTGAATATATTTAACAAGGTACAGACCTTTGAGCCAGTAAAATCTTGTCCAATACCTGCAGAAGTGTCACCAACTAACATTGAGAGCCATGTCACCATTTTTACTTGGCCACTAAGAAGACCAAGTAATGTGTGGCTCACATCTTCGGAAGTGCTAAAGGATATCTTAGAAGTATTGGGGACTGGGTGGGATTACTCTGTAGATGTTAAATGTTCATGTGTGTATCCCACAACATCCAAAAACTGAGAGGGATGGTGATTTTGTCCTTCATAGATAGTCATCATGCCCATCACTTTTGGTGTCAGCTTTACACATTTGAAGAAAGAGAAATTTCATTTAAATAGGGCCTGCATGTATGCTACCCAAAAATCAATCCCAATTTATATTTGAATTCTCATTCCCACAAGTCAGCAAGCCTAATGAAAGGAAAGGATGATTTAAATTACAGAGGAGCCTTCCCTGGAGAATGGGCACCCATGGTGCCAGCTCGCAGTTTGTCTCCCAGAGGGATGGGCTGTAAAACCCAGAAGCAACTTGTACCTGGGACATTATACCATCCTGTCACAACCCCAAAAACACACACTCCTGAGAATCATGTCACATTAACTTTTGATAACTGTACTATAAGGGGCAGAAATGGTACCTTCTTGGGGAAGAAGGTCATCCTAGAGGATTTAGAACATCAAACTCATTTAAATTTTAAAAAGGGTGAGGTAGATGTTCTCAAAATAATCCCAAGAAAAGGAAATAATGGTACAGTGGTCTTGGGTTTCACCTCCATAGCTCTATCACCTCATGTCCCGAAGTGCCTGGGTAATCAGAAAGATTCAAGTGGTAATGTACTAAGTGATAATTCTCCTTTCACTAAGATTCCTCAATTTAGGGTAACAACGGCAGCAAGAAATTGGCAGTCTTCCCACTGGCAAGAAGAGTTAAAGCCAGTATTTAAGGCTTCTATAGCCCATAACAGTTTTCCCCCTGATTTTTACTCAGATCATAGAAGGAAGGAAGGGTGTCCCTCTTTTGTAACTTTCCCCAATAATATCCCAGTTAAGAAAGGAAGAGATCCAGTAAGTGGACATAACACTTTGAGCTTGCAGACTGGAGGTATCATAGCAAACAGGACTTTACTAACTGGCGACAAACCCCCTAGGAGTCATAGTTTCCAACAAATGGTTACAGGGAATGATTCCTTGCTTGATCAACCACCGTCTACTAAGCAACCCCCTGTAACAGATCTTGATTGGTGCTTGGGTAATAGATACATTCCCCTGCCCAACTTATCTGAAGATTGACTATTAGATAGCAAGGAGCTGCATCGACCTATAAATCTTATATCCTGGAATATTGCAGGTTGGAGAAAGAAATTAGTCAATGCTGACTTCATTCAGTATCTTCAGACCTTTGATATAGTTTGCCTCCAAGAGATCTGGCTTACAGAGAACAATTCCGTAAGATTAGGAGGTTTTAGATCCTGGGAACAGCCTGCCCAGAAATCCTTCAGTGCAGTGGTAGTAGAGGCCTGACTATACTGATTTCTTCCATCATAGAGGTGGGTGAGACTGCCAAGCATTAACTATCAAACTACTGCCAAGCATTAACTATTCATTGCTGTAAACCAGGCCCCTTGTCATGTATTAATGTTTATCTCCCCCCAAGACCTGCCAGAATCTCAATAGAAATTTGGGCCAAGTTGGAGGAGTTACTTGATAGCTTGTGTACAGATTACCCTAATCATTTGATGCTAATTTGTGGTGATTTTAACGCCAGAACAGGCAGCAATTACCCCATGATGGGAAAAGTCTTAAGAGTTTGATGTGGGAGAAATCTTAACTGTGTCTCGATCATCACAGGATAAATCAATTAATAAGAATGGCCAGGCGCTTATTGCCCTAATCTGCAAATTCAACTTTATCTACCTTAATGGTACTTATTTAGACCACTCAAATGGGTATTTTACATAAAATCTTGTCTTAAAAATCATTTCACTCATTCTGAAAAAGAGAGTATTTCATCTAGATTTCTTTCCACTGGAAAAACTGTCCTCGGGAGAAAAAGGCAAAAAGGTCTCCCTGCCATGTGAGTTTTTATTTTATCTTCAGGCCTCCATATTGCTATTTCTGACTAATGCTAAGGCTTGATATATATGACAGGTGTTAGAATGAGTTTTTTGTTAAAGCAAAACATCCTTCTTTAGCAGGTATGCAAAACAGCATGAGTCATCTTCTTAAGAATTAATAAAAGATTTGGGAGAGAAGACCAGAGTGTTAGGAAAACACATGCAGTTTCTTGGGGGTGGGGGTGAAGGAGGAGATGTTAAGTAAGGGGCTGGGGATAGTAAGAAAGGGCTGGGCCTGCTGGGTAAAAGGTAAACATTATTTGGGGCACCTGAGATTTCTCATGTGGACACCAGCTAGTCATAACTAGGGCTTGGAAAAGTACTTTTTCGCAGCACAAGTCCCAGAATTCCCCCAATAGCATGGCTAGTGATGACATTCTAGTGTTGTAGTCCAAAAAATTAACATTCTCAAGCATTGTTTACAAGCAACGACTGATGATGCAATGAGGTGAGCCAGAAGTGTAAAGAGAGCAGTCTTTTGGTTGACTGAAGGAGAAGCCTTTTAAGTACCTTTATGCCAAATGCTGCTTCTGTGCTGCCTTGCATTTGAGATCATGGAAGGTGGAGTCTCTAGAAAGAAACAGGAAACTTAAGAGATAAACAGGATCCCGCATTTGAGGTTATTCATCATCCAGAAGAATTTCACTAAATGTGAATTATCATGCATAGCTGCTTATACAGAGGGAGAAGATTGCAGTCGTGATAGCATGGTTGTTCTTAGTGCAGTCTCTGCTGCAGCATAGCAGAGTTGCAACACCACCACCATCACCAACAGTAACAACAATATTATTGATCAGAACCTAACATTGGGTAACAGAAGACAGTTCAGCACTGCTCCTGTCTTTCATCTGCCGATGCTCCAAACTTCCCTTAGCAGTTCAAGTAGTTCAGAGTCTGCATAGCAAACACTGTATGCTTTTCATGTAATAAAAACATACAGTGCTTCAATACAACTACAGCACTGGAGACCAGGGTTCGCTTTCCCACTTGGCCATGGAAACTCACTGGGTGACTTTGGGCATGTCACACGCTCTCAGCCCCCAGAAAATCTTCTGATAAGATTGCTTTAGTGTTGCTGTAAGTTGGAAACAACTTGAAGGTGCATACAAACAACAATATAATAAATAAACTGAACCAAAAGGTAATATAGAACGGATGTAAAATACCGGATCACTGAAGGCTCTGTGAAATCATGGTCAAAATATTATTTTGGATTTCCTGTCTGTTTAGGTTGAACAGTTCTGAGGTATGGAGAGAATGGGATCAGAATGATTAACTGTCCTTAATACTCAGTAGCCAAGTGTGTAGCCGAGCGTGTTACTTACATCGTTTGTTAGAAAGGCTACAGGTATATGACCTGTAAAATCAGAGCCCCCTTCATTTGGACAGCTATTTTGGAGAAGATGACTCATTTCCCCCCCTCCTTTTAGCTGAAGAGAAGTCTCCTGCCTGGTTTATGTATCAGGGAAGAGGAGTGTCTCTGGAAGTCTGATGTGTGCACAGTAGATGTGCCAGTTGCATGTAGTGTTTGCCTCCTCCCGTCTTTCTGCGATTTGTATATTTGTTAAATAAAAGCAGGTCTTGCAGAGTGCCAGTAATCTCTCCTTCCATGGGAATCCAAATCCAGATCAGTGCTACCGTTGAATCTGTACTTAGCAGTGGGAAATGGCAAGGATCTATAGGATTTTTGCAAGATGTCACTGTTGTTGCTGTTGTGTGCCTTCAAGTAGTTTCTGAGTTATGACGATCCTAAGGCAAACCTGTCACAGGGTTTTCTGGGGGCTGAGAGTGTTTTATGTGCCCAAGATCACCCAGTGGGTTTCTGTGTCACTTATACTTTCCCCTTTACAGTGAAACCAGTTTTTATTTAAAGTATCAGCCACGTGCTTGGTTTTTACAATTTTCCTCCCTGTATTAGTGTGGCATAGATAGACGGGCAAATAATAGCTAAGGACCAAAAGAATCCAGTGGCCAAAGGATAAACTTGGTTTGACTTCATTATTAGACAAATGATAAGTTTGTGGGGAGTTATTATGGCATTAATCAATTTGATGGATTGGAAATATGACAGAACTGAAGCAGCATGTAATATTAGTGCCTATTATTTTACAAATTACGCCTTCACCTATTGTTCACAAGGCAAGAGTCATGCTGTACATTAAAAAATGTTGTGTGCTCATTTTCTTCCTCTCTTGTTAAGACATCTCCTGACCCCTCATACTACTACTACTTCTTGCTAATATGAACCTGTTACCTCTAGAACAGAAAAGTGTGAGTTATGCTAGTGAGTATTGCATTTCTAATGCTGTGCTCATGAAACAAACACATTTATTGCGTTAATTGGGACCTATAACTTGCACCCATCCCAAAGAATCAGTGCAGGCAGGATAGTAACTGCTCCCAGCAGAGCAGAATGACACTTATGGAATTCAAGGAACTTTTTTTCCCATTTTTTCCCCAAGTTAATTTCCATCCTTAGAGGCCAGCTCCCAAAATCTGGTTGGTGGCTCTGTCTCTCTGTCTCTGTCTCCCTTTCTCTCTCTCTCTCTCTCTGAAAGCATTAATCATTTCTGTCATTTGTCAGCTTTATAGTATAGTAACTAAACTGTTGCCAGTAAGACATAAATATGAACGTGTTTTATTTGCTTTGTTTCCACGGTTGTATTTTTCTGTTGTTAGATTGTTGAGCATCATCAAGACAGAGGAGTGCAGTCTTCAAACAAACAAACCATGGTCACCAAGAGGCCCGGCTCCTCAGTCCACAGAATTGATTCTGAAAAGATACCGTGGTTGAGAGGATCAAAACCTGCTAAGAAATCCAAATAATTAAATGGGAGTTATTTGTTGTATCCCTCACTGGGCATAGGTTGCCTGTCAGAGTGACCAAGGCTAAATTGGGCCTGGAACCAAATTGAAATAAGTCAATCTGTCTCTTCTGAGTGCTTCTGGAGCTATCTAGCCACCACCTTCTCAAGAAGTTTCCCCAAATAAGGAACGTGTTTGGTCAATATTTGTCATAATACCCTCAGGCCCACTGATACATTCACCCATTGTCTGCTTGCTCTGGAACAGTTTTCTTTTGACAGTGGTTATAAAAGAAACCAAATCTCGCTCCTAATTGCACTTAAGTGGATACCCCATTGAATTCAGTGAGGAATGCTTCTGATAAACATGTTTAGGATTCTACTGCACACATTAAAATGTACATACAATATAATCATATACACCCCCATTTAAAAGTAAGTCTCATTATGTTCAATGTCTATATTTTCTTCCAGGAAATTAATGTTTTGTATTTTCTTCCAGGAAATTACTCCTAATCTCTGTGTGGGGAGGTGGGGAAAACAACCTCTTAAACTTGTCATAGTTATGCTGTCAATATGTTAATATGTTAAAATACTGTTAATATTGTTGGGACAGAGTTGTTTAATGCTGTGAAAAAAAGACAACATTTATTTATCTATCTCTTATTTTAGGGACTATTTTGTTTTGGAGCTAAACTAAGGATGATGTCTGAGTACAAACCTGTACCTGTTTAGCTGAAAGTAAATCCCATTTGAGTTCACTGAGTTTTTTTTCCTAAGACAAAAGATTTTAGAATTCCAGATTTACTTTCCTATTTTAGTCTAGTGCAGCAAACCTCAGTCTCCTCATCTGTTCCTTCATAGTGTCTGTGTGTGCGTGCGTGCGTGCGTGCGCGCATGCGCACGCCTGCATGTAGTAAATGATAAGGTCCAGTTAGGTTAAGTACCTGTCTTCTCCTCTGTCCATCATTAATGTTCTTTGCCCACAACATGGGTATAGCTAATTTAGCAAAGTATAAATAGTTGTAATTGCCCCATGTGTGCAAGGTAAGTGGGTGGATAGTAACATTTCTTCCCAGAAATAAAATACAGTCAGCCCTCCACATTTGCTAAAGTTACAGGTGCAGGACCTCCGCAAGAGTGGAAAAACTGCAAATATAAAAAATGTGTGTGCGTCTGTGGGAAGAGGGTTGAGGCATCGTGGGGAAAGCAGGCACCTAGGGTCCAAACCAGTTCAGGGAAAGGAGGGAGAAAGGGGGTGGGTTGGCATGTGGCCCTATACTTCCTCTTTTGCCTATCTTCTTCCTTGTGTATGTGGGAGCACTGGGAGGGAGTTTGTGGCACTGAGAAATTGGGCTGTGATCCATCCTTAGCTGGCCGAGCAGAGGCTGCTGGGGGAAAAGGACCACAGGCACATAGTTAACAGGTTGTGTGGTCTCATTAGAGCGGCTGAAAAGAAGTTTCCCCTGGAAAAGAAGTGCTTGAGGTGGGGGGCAGGGGTTGGGGAAACTTGCAAATAATCAAATCTGTGAAAGTGAAACCCACAAATATAGAGGGCTGACTGTATTACTGTTTGGTGAGGAACACGCAAATGCCCTAACTAAAATTGGTGCCTAGCTGAAAAAGTATATTTAGCACCTGCCCAAAGCAGTTGAACAATTTTGTTGTTAATTCTAACTAGAGTAGACCCACTGAATCAGTGGTAATTCAGCAAGTCAATACTTATATAAGTTCCATTGATTCAGTGGTTCTGTTGTACAGTTCTCCCTCCGCATTTGTGGGTTTCACTTTCATGAATTTGATTATTCGCGAGGTGCCTGCTTGCCCCTCCATTCTCCCACTTCCGCCCCATTTCCACCCCACCTGCTCCTCCCATTTTCCTTGCCCAGGGCAGCACGAAGGCCCAGGGAGGCCGATCGCCTGCTCCCTGTGCTCCTCGTGCCACCCTGCAGCTGCAGTCAGTATGGGGGCCGCCCACATGGGCAGCACAAAGGCCTAGGGAAGCCAATCGCTGGTTCCCTGCACTCCCCACAGCGCCCCGCCGTGGGCACGGGTGTGGCCCACACGGGTGGTATGGAGGCCCAGGGAAGCCGATTGCTGGCTCCCTGTACTCCTTTGCACTGCCCCACTGCCGCTAGGGGTACGGGTGCGGGCGGCACGAAGGCCGAGGGAAGCCAATCGCTGGTTCCCTGCACTCCCCACAGCGCCCCGCCGTGGGCACGGGTGTGGCCCACGCGGGTGTTATGGAGGCCCAGGGAAGCCGATTGCTGGCTCCCTGTACTCCTTTGCACTGCCCCACTGCCGCTGGGGGTACGGGTGCGGGCGGCACGAAGGCCGAGGGAAACCAATCACCAGTTCTGTCCCTCTGCCTGCGTGGGTCCACTGGCTGGGCAGAAGTCTGTGGGGGGGCACTCTATTCACGATTATTTGACATTTGCGAGGAATTTGTGTCCTGATCCCTCGTGAATATGGAGGGCCTACAGTAATTGGGCCTAATAATAGGATCCAAACTGGTAAAGTAATTTCATAAGAAAATGCTATTCAGAAAGATATCCTTATTTCTTTTCAGAATATGCCTACATTTTTAAAGTTCAGTCTCCCTTAAAAATGATAGTGCAAAATCTTTCTACAATTCCATTTGTAGTATCTGATATATTTCTGTTACCATTCTGCCCTTCAAAAAAATTAAGAATACATACCCACTGCCAGAACTTATTTCTCGAGGGTGCAAGCTTTACTGTTAAAGTAATAAATGGTGTAATAAAAAAAATGTTTGGTTATGACACTTCGACATGATTAGTTTCTGCATGCACATAGAAATACAAATGTTTGTGAATGCAATTAATATTAAAGGAAGTAACCTTTGCTGGCTTGTATATAAACTTTTATATGCCTTATATTGAAAAATGCAGGAGTGGTTGTGTTAACCATTGAACAGAATCACAAATCCACACCAATTATACCTTTACTGGGCTAACCAGGAGGTGCAGAAAACATTATCCTAGCTTTTGAAGTTTGTTGGGTGCTTTATCAGGTAAAGATAATTAAAAACATAATATGAAGAAGACAAAAGATGTGGTTGGAATGGCAGAAGTCTGCAGGTTTGCAACTTGTGGGTTTTGGATGTTTGCAGGGAGGCTGTATTCATGGAGGCAGAAAGCTTGGTCTCTACCTCCAAAAGAGAAGGGAGGGAGCAACAGGTACAAAGGTTGTAGGCATTAAAGGTCTTTCCTGGAAGTCTGCTGTAGCTCTGCCCAGTGAAGCCAAAACCACTCTGTTTTGACAGAGTTCAGTGATAAAACCGCAAAATAGAGACCTAGCAATGTCACTTTTGTTTCCCCTCCATGATTTGTTTTTGGTCCTTTCCTTTTCTGAGCTTTGAAAGGTAACATAATGCTTTACAGTGGAATCCAACGTTTTCTGAAGAGGTTAGTATATTGTGAAGGATGGAAGATGGAATTACAAAGCTACAAAGTATTTTTGTTACAGTTCTGGTTCCAAAGTCATCTGGAGAGTAATGTTTCTCTGCCATCATTACCATAACTGTAGTGAAAGCGTTAGTTGTGGTGATTATGTTGAACAACTTTTTAGAAAGTTTTTTTTTATTTATTACAATGATTTGTATCCTGCCTTTCTACACCAAATGTAAGTTGAAAAGTCTCTTGATTTTATTCATGGCTGGCTAATTTGGGCTCAGATTAGTTCCACATTACAGTCCCAACATTAAGGCCATTATGCGTTTTAACCTCAAATGATAAGCATACTATGACCGCCAGTGTTGGCATATTAGGATAATTTGCATTGCTGATTCAGTACTCTGTATTCATGCAGTGAACGGTGGATCAGTTTGATGTAAATCTCCATAAGGAGAATCCTTTTTTTTATGTTTACCTGTTTAATATCTCTGTGTTTGTGTACATAAATTGTTGTTGTATGCTCTCAAGTCATTTCCAAGTTACTGCATTCCTATGGTAAACCTATCACAGGATTATCTGGGGCTGAGATTTTGTGACACGGCCAAGTTCACTCAAGTTTTCATGGCTGAGCGGGGAATTGAATCCTGGTTTCCAGGGTCACAGTCCAGTGCTCAAAATGTCTATACCCATGCCCATGTCTAAATCTATTTGTCTATATCTATAAAATCATAGCAAAAGAATGCTGTTTAGTATTGTCTTTAAAAATCTAGGTTCTAAAGAAGGATATCCCCTCCGTATCATAAGGTCTTTCCCTACCCCAACCCTTTTCAGTTTCCTTTCTTAAGATACTTTTTGGTAGATTTCATATGCATGCCAGCTTTTGAATGACCCATGTGTTTAGATTGCAGGTCAGTTTAGAACTTGCTTTCCGGTTTGGAGTAGAACTCTTAAAACATGCACTCTTCCTTTCTACCAGAGCTGGACCTAGCAGTGAACAACTGCCTTAAGCAGCAGATGCTGAGTTGGGGGGCGCACTCTGAGGTGTTGAAGGACCAGTATGTTTCTGCAGTGCAGCCTGCTTTCTGGCCCTCAAGCCGACCTCAACTGCTGGTCCATTCTGCTTCATTATGTGAAGGGAAGGGGCGGTCTTGCCTTTTGCTTAAGCTCTCTCTTCCAGAATTCCTGAAGTTTTACTTCTCACCCCATCCCAATCTTCTCTCTTAAACATGTCCAAAGTGACAGCATGTGCTTTATGACTGTTGCAGAAATGTATCATGAAAACTGCTCTGTAATGACAGTGCAATGTGCCTGTTTACAGCGAAAGTAACGCTTGCTTTGCGTTATGTAGCTTCTGGTCTTTTTAGGAAGCTGGCCTTCCTGACTGGTCCTTGGCATCCTATAGAAGCCAGAAAGTAGTTTTTCGTTTTCTGTCTGGTACCTCAGTGATTTTTCTTGGTGTTTTTAGAATGAATGGCCATGATCCATTTCTGACCCCACCTCTTTTAAGCTTCTGCCAGACAGCCAAAACAGTGCTGTTCTGCATGGTTTTTGATGTTTGCAGTTGCTCTTAGTATTGTAGGGTTGGTTTTAGACTGCTTTTAAAAAAATTTAGAGTATTTTCTTGTGTTTTAACCTGTTTTTATCTTTGTATTGTTTTTATTATTTTTATTTGTTCATTACATTGGGAGCCCTGGCCAGTGGTACAGAAATATCGTAAATAAATAAAATAAAATATTGGTCTGTCTCAGCAAAACCAAAAAGAAGTCTTGTAGCCCTGCAAAGGCTTAACAAGTTCCACTTGGGATAGGCTTTTGTGGACTGCATGCTGTTTCATGAGATGCCTAGTGTCGTGTAAAATCTCTTATGATTTGACAATAGCAGTCATGATAATAATGATGTTGCATTTCAGGCTCTTTTATATCACAAAGCAAAAGTTTTAAAAAGTGTACTTGCTTGTGTAAAAGACAAGGAAATTTTAAATGTGCAGGTTTGACTTTTCCTCCTAAGCCTAATCAAAACATGACAAGGAACAGGTGACAGAGAGCCAGCTTCTCCAAAAGAAGTCATTCATGAACCCTCCTCAGCTGGGCAGACAACGGTAAAGGAGAAAATACCATGTAAGGAGAACAGGAAGCTTGGACAAGATACCAGATGGAACATTTTTTACTTTCTGAAATGGTACTGTCTGGAAAGCAATGTTTTTCAAGTTATAATTGGATGGAGAAACAGATGAACAACTGGTGGTAGCTGTTGTAAAAGCTGACATTCTGTGGAAGTCCAAGTTCAGTTAGCCCTTGGTAGGCTGTGCTGGAGGTATATGCTGCCTTCCACACATTAGAACAGGCGAGATCACTTTAAGTCTACAATACGGTGATTGAGATGCTAGCTTTCAGATTACAGAGCTAGAAAGACTCTCTGAAACAAAAAGTGAACTTTAAGGAACTCTAGCTAGATAGAGGTTGAAAAGGATAAGGCAGAAATGTACAGAGATGTAGGGGTGAAGAAACATGACTCTTTCATTGGAGTATTGCCTCGGGTGTCACACGTTTGTATACTCGTTTGGGTGGGTATGTCATGTTTGGGAGTTAAAAAGCAAAAGACGGAAAACATGGATCATTACCGTAACAATTTTTGGTCTTAACAGTAGCTGGAAGGTAAAATGCTCCCATCATGGGTAGCATAGATATCCTTGTTTGTACAAATTGTATTTCTTTTCCCCAGCATCTTCCTCTCATGTCAGCATGTGCATAAATATCTGTCAGATAATTGATATAACTCTCCTTGTTAGAGTTGCTCCATGAAAAAAGAGAATGGGCTCCTCTACCTTTATATGTGTGTGGAAAAAAGTTATTTTCAGCAGGTAGAACTTACCACAAGAACCAGCTTGATGTAGTGGTTTTAACATAGGACTATGATTCCGGAGAACAGGGTTCGTATCTCTGCTCGGTCATGGAAGCCCACTGGGTCAACTTGGGCAAGTTGCCCTCTCCCAGTCTCAGAGGAGGGCAAAGGCAAATCCCCTTGGGAGAAATCTTACCAAGAAAGCTCCACAATAATTTCACTTTAGGATAGCTAAAAATCCAAAAAGACTTGAGGGCACACAACAACAATGACAACTTACATAACAACTTATGCTTGCCTGGTAAAATTCTGTTTTCCACACTGTTATATGTACAGGAGCATCCAGCAAGGTGTAGTGGTTTGAGCGTTGGACTATGAACCCGTGGGCAGTTCTCTCTGCTTAGCTGTGGAAACACACTGGGTGGTCTTGGACACATCACACACACTCAACCCCCAGAAAACCCTGTGATGCGTTCATCTTAGGGTTTGCATAAGTCAGAAATTACTTGAACACGCATGGCAACAACAGTCCTTTGCATGTGGCTACTCTACACCATGCAACTGATGAAGCGGGCTGTGTTCCACAAAGCCTTAATACCTGTTGTTGTTGTAATTTATCTCTATCTTGCTTTTCTCTCTGAGGGAACTCAAAGCGGCTTACAAACATAAAAAGGCATAATTAAAAACTGTAATATACAAAAGTTAAAACACAGATTAAACATCAGTAATGATTAAAAAATGTTAAAATACATATTTAAAAACAACATACAAAAAGAAATTAAACAGCCATTAAAATAACCAGCACCATTCTATATACAGATTACTTATTAAATGCCTGCTGGAATAGGAGTGTCTTTAGCTGTTTCCTGAAGGAAGGCAGGGAAGATGCCAGTCTAACTTCTTTGGACAGGGAGTTCCAGAGCCTGGGGGCAGCCACTGAAGATACTTTTTGATTTTTTTAAAAAGTTGCTGATATTGTTATTTGGGAAGAAGAGTGCACCTCTACTTCACACGAAGACAGGGAACAGGCTTTAAAGAGTAATTTGACCGCTTTTGGCAAAAGTGGACTTCTGTGTAGCCACGTACATTCCCCTTAAAAGTCTTCTTTAGTTTTTGCATTTTTGCTTCAGTTTCTCTGCAAGGTGCCTTTTTTCGTAGCAGACTTAACGTCTTTCTCAGTCATTTCATTATTAATTGGCTAATTCTCTGAAGCAAGGCTGGGAGTTGTCCAGTCCCCCAAGTATTGCTGAACTGCAACTCTTTGTGGCTCCAGCCAACAGAAACTATTGTGAAAAATGCTGAGAATTGCCATTCAACAACATCTGGGAGGCCATACAATTTCTAGTTGTGCTCCAGAGTATATTTTCTTTCTGAAAAAAATGCAGTAAATTCTTTATTTTTATTTAGCCTTGGTCATTGCAGTGCAGTCTATTTTTGGCCTTCCTTCAGCCTTCTCCATCTAGTTACCTCCAGTAGCTATACTGGCTGGGGGCAGTAGGACTTGCAGTCCATCACAGGTGCTTCATCCCATCTCAGAGCACTGATATACACATACTTCTTAATTCCCTTAGCTCATTTTATTTTTCCTACCTCTACGTAGGACCACATTTCTCTTTTCGACTGGTCTCTTCCTCCCCCCCCCCATGTTGTTTTTTACCTTTTAGTCATTTCTGACTTATGGTGACACCAGGGCAAACCTATCATGGCATTTTCATGGCAGAATTTGTTCAGAGAAGGTTTGCCTTTGCCTTCCTCAGAGACAGAGAGTGCAACTTGTTCAGAGTCACTCAGTGGGTTTCTGTGGCCGAGGGGTATTCTAACCCTGGTCTCCCAGTGTCCTAGTCCAACAGTCAGACCACTACACTATGCTGGCTCACTTCCTTATGATATTCCTTAAAAATTCTACAAGTTCTAAATGTTTAGGGTTTATTGCCCTTGTTTCAACTTTCTTCTTCAATTTATCTTTATCGTCATTCTAGAGCTCTGCATTCTTCTGATACTGATCTCTTGGTTAGACTAAAGATTGCATCTCTTGTCTGATACCTCCATCCATTTTCTTCAGCAGCTTATCTTCAGAGTTTCTTTCTTCCCAATATTTGTATAATTCAGTCTCTTCCTTGTTTTAGGGATCATCAAGACGTACCTTTCTTCAAAGGCTGCTTCTAATTCACTGAAATTTTAACTTAGGGCCAGATTAAATATGAGTATAACTACACTTTTGCATCTACCTTTTCAGGTTTGTAAAGGTGCAGATTGTGTTAGCTGGTTAGGTGGTAGTGGTAATGGAGAATTTCATTTATCAGGATTGCAGCAGATTGGAACTTCACTGACATCTTGAGGAAAATTCCTTTTCTTCTGAAGCTGATATTTGCTTTGGAGAGAACTCTTTCAGTGGCACCAATGAGGAATATCTTCCCAGTGGAAACAGCAACTTTAAAAAGTGGGTTTCCTTAGGGATACCAGCAAGGGAAGAAATGTTTAAATCTCTCTCTTCATGCCTCCTGTGCCCCCTGATATTGTTAGCCTCCTCATCACCACCACTGCTGCAGTTTGCATTAAAATTCTGCAGTATAGGTAAATGCTAAGGTACCAGTGATTCTCTTCCTCCATTGTTTTTCCAGCTTTTTTCTTCCTCTGTTTATTTTAATTGTAAACCTGTGAAGAGGCTATTGTCACTGTTAACAACTACTGAGTCCCCTATCTGTCTCCCAAATCTGCTTAAGAAATAAATTGTAATGATAATATACGTACTATCACAAGGCAAAGTGAATTCCAAAAAGCCAAGACACTTGACTCAGTAACTGTGTATGTCAGGTTGAGTTAGCTTAGAGGTAGCCTTTTCACACATGGGTAACAATTAAAAACAAACATTTGGGTATAGAATCTCACTCAGCATGGTATTCCTAGGGAACTGCTGAATCTACAGATCTTTTTTAATAGTGGCCAAATATCTATAGCTCAACATTGAAGAAAGCATAAACCTGAACTAGTGTTCAGCTGGTATTTATGGAATCTGGTTCATGACTATGATGCATGAATTGAATATTGATGCAGGCCTCTGTATGTTTGGCAAGAAGTAATCTCTACTGAGTTCAACAGGCCTTACTTCTAGGTATGCGTGTGTAGGATTGCAGCTTCATTTGATAT
Organism: Cyclura pinguis; assembly: GCA_030412105.1. Classification (NCBI taxonomy): domain Eukaryota; kingdom Metazoa; phylum Chordata; class Lepidosauria; order Squamata; family Iguanidae; genus Cyclura; species Cyclura pinguis. The sequence continues at coordinate 219,570,711 of CM059599.1, read as the reverse complement.
ACTGGGAATGGGTTGCTCAGCAGGTTGCTCAATTTGTGGCGTTACAATTAACACTTGTATACTTACTGTAGTTGTTTTCAAACTGCATTGAAGAATCTTCAGAAGCTTTTCTCAAAAATTGAGAGAAGTGAGAAGAGATGACATGCAGTGATAAGCCAGCTTCTCTGGCTTATTCCTCCTCATCTTTCCTTTCAGTGTGCAGCTGCAGGCAAGCATGGGAGATAGGGAGGTGCAACAAAACAGTTGTGGACTCCTATGGCGTATTCTCCCAATATCCTCTATAGCAGCCAGGGAGTCTGTCCCAGACACACAGGAGTTTCTTGGCAGACAGTTCTCTGTGGAAAGAAGTACCTGAAGGCATCAAGTTTGAAAACACATTAGAATGCTGACTCACATGGTATTCTCACATGTGAGAAAATGTGGTGTGAAATGTTCTGTGAGATGATGGCGCAGTATTTACATTACAAAATAAACATAATAATTCTGCCTCCAGTTTGGATGCTAGTGTCTTGTATCTAGTGGTAATTGTCTACCAGTGGAATGGATATTGGTGGAAGAACAGATTACCTTCCCTCTGCAGTCCCTGATTTGTCTCCCCAATCTGCTCTGGAATTTTGGGGCACACGGGTGAATAGAGAAACAGAAGTGGAAGTCTGCTCATGATGTGTTGGATGTAGCCCTGTGTGAATATTTGAAATGTAAAGTTTTTCATTTCAAGACAAAAGCCAGAATGTGTAATTAAAGGTACTTACCACTGTGCTCTCGTATGTGGAGCTGAATGTGATCTTGTTGGAAGCCTCTTTCATTCATTGCATTTTAGGATATGGCCTTGTGTTGAGGGTAGAACAGAGAATAGTGCCTTGGGAATAGTATATTTGGCGTGTGTTACATGATGGGCCTTGTAATAATATTGGGGCATGATTATGACAGAGATGTATCTTGCTTCTTTGTCTAGCTGGACGCTTGGTGGTGTGAGGAGAAAAATGGGAGATAACTTGGGATAGTTTCTAAAGTTGTGGTGGGTGCAGGACACGGCTCTATTAAATCAAACTGAAAGAAGTCTTACCTAAAACAATGATGAACACTCTTTGCATTCTTAATTAAAATATTTTTCTCCTTCTGCAGCTGCAGAGCCTTGGCCTCAAAATGCTGCCTTGTATCAGCCATTGAAAGGTGAGTACTTGATTTTCTGCAGCTTAACCGTGCTTTCTTCATCAAATATGCAGCAGTGTAATTAACTGGAGCCTGAAACGTGTGGAGAATGATGGCGGGGAAAGACTGCGTTAAAAAGAGAATCCTTTGTGGTGGTGGTGATCTGGTCAGGGTGGTTCTTTTGGAGGGGATTAAACTTGTATTCGCCAATATAAACCAGCTATTCATGGCCTATAAGGTCCTTGGTTTATTATTGACTCATTATATTGGCTGCTGTAGGCAGTGTAAAATGATGTGGTTTGCAGGCCCAGTTGGCAGATTTACTGTGCCAATAGCTGAGGCAGCAGATTTTTGAAGTCTTGTGGTAAAGTGGGCTCTCGGTAAAAAGGAACTGTTAAAATGTATAGGCTAGGATGGTTCAGGCTCCCTTTAGCAGCTCTTCATATATCATCAGATCACATTATGGCCCCCATTTGGGGCTCAGCAGCCTGCTACAGTTGTCAGAAGACTGCAAAGTAATGAAGACTAATAGGTAGCAGCCCTAGTCTTCTAAGCATGGAATTTTTATTGCTGTGTACTTGTCATCTTTCTTTTGTGTGACAGACCCAGACACAGTGTGCGATATTAACTGCAAACTGGGTTTTTTTTTGTAGGTTCCCAAATGTTTTTACTTTTTTAGCAGGAGAAATTATGAAGTTGTTGGTTTTTATTTCTATTAGAAAATGAGTAATTGCACTTTTATTTACATTTAAAAAAAGAAAGGGAAAGCCTAAGACATGGTCTTTGTTGGGATTTTTTTTCAAACTGTTGGGATAATACATTAAATTGTGAGGGCTTATCTAGGAGAAATATTTCTGGTCCTTCAGGCCACAGGCTTTTAGAAACTGCATTAATGTAATAGGGCATGTGATTTGTGTTAAAGTGGTTTGTCTCTGTATGTTTGTATACCATTTATTTTTGCACCCTAAACAAGCTGCAATTATTGAAAGAGGAAAGAGCTGCTGTTTCTGATAATTATCCCTTTCTTTATTTTTATTTTACAGAGGAGCAAATTTTGCTTTCTGATAATGCTGCCTGTCTTGCTGTTCAGGTAAAACATGGTCATTTCCCTACTTAGTAATATGGGATGCTTTTTATACTTAATGAGAATATTGATTCCTCTTTCCCTGTTGTGTTGAACTGATTGGGAACAGCTCTCTGGGTTTTTGCAGAGGAGTCTATGCCAACAGTAGCTGGTGATTTCAGGGACTGAATCTGAGATTGTCTATATTTAAAGGATGTGCTCTACCTGATCCTCAGGTGTTAACATATCCTAGATTTTCAGCCATGAATCCCTAGATGTCTTCAGACAGTTCTGGGCTGCACTGACAGGAACAAAGTGTCTTCCTCAAGGGAAGGAGTGGTGCCACTCTTTTCTGCTTTGGTTGGACCTCAGCTTGAATACAGTGCCTAGTTCTGGGCACCACAGTTCAAGAGGGGAAGCTGGAATGTGTTCACAGAAGGGCAACCAAGATGATCAGGGATCTGGAAACCAAGCCCTGTAAGGAATGGCTTAGGGAGCTGGGTTATGTTTAGCTTGGTAGAGAGAAGACTGAGAAGTGACATAATAGCTATCTTTAATTGTCTGAAGAGATGTCATGTAGAAAATAGAGCAAGTTTGTTTTGTGCTGTTCCAGAGCCTGAACTGTGAACCAATTAATTCAGATGGTTTCAAATTACAAGAAAGATTTCACTTTAACATTAGGAGGAGCTTTTTTTAACTGTAAAAGGTGTTTGACAGTAGAATAGATTGCGTTTGAAGAGTAGTGGGCTCTCCATCTTTGGAAGTCTTGTAAACAGAGATTGAATGGATATCTTTCAAGAGCGTTTTAGCTGTGTATTGCTGCATAACAGGAGATTGGACTAGAAGAGACTTGAATTCCTTTCCAACTCTTAAGATTCTTTGATACTACAAATTCCAGAATTGCTGATCATTGGGCCAACTTGGGCTTCTGGTACTTGTAAATCCAACAACATCTAGGGACTGAAGGTTGGAAATCTCTGCTATATGCTGTTTGTGTGTGTGCATGCACCTTCACGTCACCTGTTGACTTATGATGATCCCATGGATTTTATAGGGTTTACCTTATCTATTGAAAATGCAATTAATTCCTTTGAAATGAATTAGATCTTTGTATCTATGTGTGGATTTCAGTCCTAGTCATTCCATTCTGACAGTGTCTGTGTTCTGCATTCTCTCTCCAGAAGATTAATGGGGATGTGGAAAAAATTTTTTCTCTATCCTTTAGACAAGTTTCATCAAAGGGGTGGTGTTTGGACCAGTGCTGGTCCCTCAACCATTGACTGTTGGTCCTTAGCAAGTTTCTAGGGGAAAAAAAAGAAGCAGTTGTGCAGGCAGTGGGAACAAATATAGTGCCAGTCCCTGGCACATTGGAGAAAAAAGATAATTAATGTTCCTCTACATGAGACACTTTGGTGATTTGATGGTATTTGTTGGAATTAATAATCCACAAAAATATTGTAGGTTTTTAAGTAGGAGCAGCAAGATAAAAAGTGGTCCATGGTAATATTACTTATGAATAGTGATGAAAGAGGATTACCTTTAGTTCTTATTTCAGTAGGAATGTGAGAAATTCGTCTGTCCCAAATCAGTGGCCAAGATATTAAATCAGAGTTGCATAATATAAGTATCAACATGTGGATTTATGCGCTGATTGTGTTACAGAATTCTTACGTTGAATAGCAAAGTTGGGCAACCGAACACTCACCTAAATCCATATGTTCATCATGCAGGCATTCTGCCGTGGGCAAAAATGTCCCACTAGTTCTTGTAGGGGAATTTATGAATGCGTATGACTCCAAAAAGATTCTGGCTAAACTGTGAACCAAAATCAAAATATTAACCAAATCCTTTGGTATTCATATATCGTATAATTTTGTTCTCTGAACAAAAAAACAAGCAAAAACGATATAAATAGGTAAATTTGGAGAGGTTGTATACGAAATGCAAAGGTTAGTGGGGAAAATGCACAAAATTATATTAAGGAACACTGTTTTTGTGAAACAGCTGAAAATATTTACAGCATTGGAAGACTTTCTGGAGGATTTTCTAGTTCTATTAGTTCTAGTTCTATTTATTCTGAAAAACCAACGTCACTGTCTTAAGGCTTTTACAGGTTGCAAGGTGTAAAATGCCTGGATTCTGTAAAGAGAAGAAAATCATATAGTAAATTTCAGGGCAAATTCATGGGAGATGTCAGAATTTGAATTGATGGGGAGTTACAACTTACCTCCATATTAAAAGTTTAGAGACAATCGAAGAATTGTGCATGCTAATTTTGAAGATTCTATGTGATGATAAATGGATAAGAGAACAGAGTATAGGTGGCAGGAGCAGAAACATGGCAGAAACCAGGGAAGGGGTAGTCTGAATAGGTGATCTGGCTGCAGTCTTCTGCTTGCTTAACTGTCAGTGAGTCCCACTAAATTCAGTGGGGCCGACTTCTAAGTAGGCATGCATTGGATTTCACTTTTAGGGTTTTTTTGGGGGGGCAGGGGTCAGGGAAATGTAGAAGGAGAGGTACATAGAGTAGTAAAGCCATGTAAGAAAACCAAAGTTGTGACAGTTCTGAACTTTATCATAATTGTGGAGGTATGTGTTTTCTGTGGCCTAAATACCATAAAGGCCTAAATACCTAAACCTGTCTGATCTAGGAAGCTAAGCAGGGCCAACCCTGGTTAGTACTTGGATGAGGGCCACCAGGAGAGTACCAGTTGCTATAGGCAAACATAGTAGCAAGCAACTTATTCATGGGGTCACCATAAATTGACGGGCAACTTGAAAATATGCAGACATGCAAATACACGTGTGTTTTCTATGTTAAAAATGCTCTAAAATTTAAATTAAACTGAATGAAACAAACAAACAGAAAGATTGGAATATGTTTTAAAAAAAAAGTGAATACCTGAGTATCAGAGGAGTCTAACTGTCCTCTCTGTGTTTATTTAGAGGTGAACTCATTTTCCTAGGTAATTGTGACAGGATTGTATTGTAAATAGCATACACAATTCTGTATAAATGATATATACAGTGCCAGTGTTGGTCTGTGAATATATTTTTTCATGGGACTTACTTCTAACAGATAATCTCAGTCCTGTGGATGAGAAGAGCACTGTTATTTTAGTTAGCAGTTCCTTGCATAGAGTTGCCTCTTATGGTGTTCCTTTATTTTATTTTTGTATTTTATTTTAATAAACCTTCTTCAGTCCAGAATTCTGGAAAAAGGGAAGGTACGAATAAACTTGATGATGATGGTGCCACCAGTAGAATGGGCACCACTGACAATGGACTCTGTCCCTGTAAATATGAGAAGAGTTTCCAGAAATTTGGAAAATGAACCCTGACAGATAGGGGGAGCGTGAAGGGTACAAACGGGAGGAGAGGAAGGGGAAATTCCTTTGCATAAACATAAGTCTTCCTCCGTGATGTGAGTTGGAGCCCAGAGAAGAGATAGATGCAAGTATTGTAGGTTCTGAACCTATAATTCTGATTGTATTATATCCAAGTTACTGTAGGCTGTAATCATTATCATAATAACATTAAAAAGCAAATTCTTTTTTTTCAAAGGAGGATTTAGTTTATTTCAATCTTGTTGTTCTACACATGTCACTTAGATGATAAATTAACCATAATATATTACAAATCTTCTTTTTCTTCAATATTCTTTGTTCTGACAGCTGATAGTAGCCATGACTATAAAAATGACTTCGAAAGATATCTGATTTTGAACTTTATAGAACAATTTTCTTTGATGTAAGGTGATGGTATCAGTTCATAAGAATCTGTAATAAGGAATGCACTAGGTTTTTTTTAAAGAGTTATTTCTTAGAGTTCATCACTGCAGTGTGTAAAGTTGGTTTACTACCTATTTCAAGCAGTGCTTAATAGAATAGCAATTTTCTAACCTTTCTGATGAAGATTACTTCACCAGTTGGTAATCCATTGTCTGGGATTCGTTGGATTATAGTGTTGCATTGTGCCTCTCATAAAAGAAGCTGGAACTGGTTCAGAATTTGGGATCCAGGAATCTAATTGGGGTGGGTTACTGGGATATATCATAGCAATTTTGAGAGGTCTTTACTTAATGGTTTGTCTTCAGGCACAGTTTTGACTCTTTAAGTTTGTCCAAGATATTAAGGATCACCTCTCCGTTATCATCCTGCTCACATATTGAGAATTTTCATTGTGGTGTTTCTTAGTCAACCACATTAGTGCAGTTGGCAAGAAAGGAGAGAGCCTTTTCATTTGTGACACTACAGTTGTAGAGCAGCTTCTCCAAAGAATTTCACCTAGCATTCATTTTTACTATCTTTTAGGTTCCTGGTTAAAACTTCTATTGTTCTCAGGCTTTTAAAGATTTTATATTTTAAGCATGGATGTTATAGAAAGATTTTGCATTGCTGTTTTGTTGTTAACTGACTTTAAATTTAATTCTGTTTATTACTGTGTTTTGAAATTTTATTGTAAGTTGCTGTGTAATAAGTTTTTTTTAAAGTTGTTATAAATAATATGATAAAATGCAGTTAAGTAGGCACAGATGACCATAAAGCTGTTAGAGGAAGTGTGCTAGCAAAAGAAATCTGTGTGTAAGGTCTCTCTCAATATTCTTTGGTATATTTTTACATTCCTGTTTCTTTCCTGTTTCTCTGTCTCCCCCCCAAATATTCCCCTTATACCCTCTTTGGCTCAGTGGCAGTGATGCAAGTGTTTCTTGAAATAGCACACACTTTATTTTGGTTCCACTGGGTTCTTTGGTCCTGTGTGATAACACTAGCAGTGGTAGTGATAAATTGGCTTTCAGCTGTATCCAGTCTTTTGAGAAATCTTTCCTTCTGCTATGATGCAAAATACTACTACTGTGAAAATGTACAATTAACCCATAATAGTCTGTGCATCCCTCCTGAAAAGCTGCACAACTGTTCACCCAATCATCATTCCAAAATGTGACCTGTCTAAATGTCTCACCCATCACACTCCTATATTTCTCTCCCAGTAATCCTCTTGAAACAAATACTCTTTCATTTGTTTGCCTATGTGTGCTGAAAAGTCTCCTATATGCTAGTGTAACTGGAAGAAAAATAACTTGGATCCACACCCATAGAAGAACTCTTGTCTAGAGCAGTGGTCCACAGGAGACACACTGAAATTATGCACCAGTTAAGTCCCACTGTTTTAGATTTATCTACTCTAAATATCTGAGTAAATTGGATCCAACTCTGTGTTGGGTTGGTTCCAGTCATCATAGCCCTGTTCCTAGAACAAATTACCATTTGCAGAAGATTTGTCTCATTTGTGTCATTCTTCATGACTGAAGAGGTAAACTTGGATCTGACCGGTTGTTGGTTTTACTGCTTTCAGTTTTGTTTTGAGTTTTGAACGTTTTAGACAGTACTGAGATCAGGCTATTAGTGCTATCAGTATAGCCCATGCATGTTTTTTTTTTCCTAAAGCGGGTTAATAACCAGTTTGGTGAAGGACTCTCCTCACTCCTAATTTAAGTGCTGGATAATACACTTGCCAGCACAAAAGCACTTGCTGAGTGGGTGGGCAGGTTGATGGGAAGAAGTACCATGCAGACAACATCATGCCAATCTTGAAAGAATTGCACTGGCTGCCAATATACTTCCAGTCTGAATTTAAGGTGCTAAAGCCCTAAGTGACTAGGAGCCTTGACATTTGAGGGAATGCCTCTCCCTATATGTGCCTACCCCAGGATTGAGCTCTGCAGTGGGGAAAAGGGGATCAGTGAGGTCAAGACACTGCGTAGGGAGATGGGCATGACACCCTAGTTGTGGAATGCCTTCCCCCTGGAGGGCTGACGTGCACAAATGCTGAATTCATTTATGTTCCAAGGAGAAACTTGTCAATGCCTTTCAGTCTCATTGATTTCTCTCACATGCTAATATACATAGTTCTGAACTGTTTCAGTCTTTTAAATCTGTCTTAACTTGTTAATTATGGTTAATTTTTTTATTGTTTTAAACAACAGGAAAAAATTAAAAACAAATTGATGGAAACAAATGATGTAAAAAGGCTAATGTTCCCAGCTTTAGAAATGGCTTCCTATATCTGTGTTAAGTGTGTATTTACTTGAACATGAGCTAGAAAAGTTCATCCAGCCTAATTTTCCACCCATGTGTATGTGGTGGTAGAACCTGTACATGTGTAACCATTTGAAAGATGACTCTGTATGCCGTATATCAGGGGTGTGGAATGTGCATGCAAAGGACCATGTGTGGCCTTCCGCCCTCATATTGTGGTCCTGCAGGAGGCCCCTAAACTGTGGACTCTGCTCCATGTTTAAAAAACAAACATTTTCAGCCAAGAAAACTGCCCTGCAAACCACCACCAAATCACTCCAGTTCAGATACCATTTACCCCCGCTACCTCTGTCAACCCCCCAAAACACAAAGTTGATCTTTACCCTAACCCAGAAGGGATGCCATGTCACTTCTAGTTCAGGCCTGACATGTCCTTGTAACCCACTTGAGGGGCATGGAGTAAAAATTGCCTGCTACGTTCAGTGCAATAGCCCACCCCCAGCATGCATGCTGGAACATGTACATAGACTAGATGCTTGATCCGTAAGTAAGTCCAGAGTCGCTGGGAGAGTGGGGCTTGAGGAAGGTGCTGTTACCTGCTCCCCAACCTGCTCTGCTGTGCCTGAGAGTTCTTATGTGTCTTCCCTAGTCCAGTCTTCTCCAGATGTTAGCCCACAACTGCATCTGGCTGGGGCTGATGGCAGTTCCAGACAAAAACATCTGGAGGGTGGGCAGTGTTCTGTTTCTTTATTTATACCCTATCTTTTCCCGAAAACTAGGACTCAAGGAAGCTTGCAAGATAAAAATAAATAAAAATAAAAACACGTATAACTAAAGCATACAAAAAGTTCTGTTTAAAGTAATATTAAATTGCAGAAATAAAATAATTTAAAATGATGTTTAAAAGCAAAGAATAGAAGTAGTGTGCATATTTTCTTGTAGAACAGCCAGTTCCTCTCATCTGCTGGAATAAAAACGGCCTTCACCTGCTGATAAAAGGGGAGCAAGAAGGGAGCCTGTCTAGACTGCCTCTTGTCAGCTGGGCATGAGCTTGAGAGCAAACAGGGAGGTTGCTCACAATCCTTAAGTATTTCTTAGAAAAATGAGGTACTTGTGGTAAAATGCTGTCTGTCCAGAGTCCCTCACAAACTAGCTAATAGAAATAATGCAATACTTCTTATTTGGCTTTTAACTATCATGTTGTATGGTGCTCTTGAAACTGACAGTCCTTTGTGTTTTTTTTCACTTTGTAAGTTTTTTTGACATGGGTTGTCATTCTGCTTTCATTAACAGCAATTCAATGAGAGACAGTTGGTAATTTTAGTAATCAAGTATTGTACTTTAGAAACACCTAGCTTGTTTCCCATGATGCATCCTATATTCAATTTAAAAAATAGAATTCACATTTAGTTTATTTTTAATTGTATCATGAAAATTACATGAATTCATACTTCTGTTTTATGGACAAGTTTCCTGCAGATACGTGACTATTTCTGTCACTCAGGCCTGAATTCTGTTGTTGGTCCTATTTAAACTCATTGAGTCAGTGGAATCTATGTACAGTGGACCCTCCATATATGCGGGGTGTGGTTCCAGGATGCCCCGCCATGAATAATAGCAAAAAACCGTGAATGATCGTGTCCCATATTATTAAATGACAGCAACATGCACACAGAAGCTTCAATGTGTCAATGTTCATGTTGGCCATTATTTTATGTATAGGATTCAAGGTTTAATGGTTGCACAGAAACATAGATCCAGAGGTCCCATATACGGAGGGCCCGCTGTATGCGTTGGCTTACTCTTCGACAGTAGATTGAACGAGTTTGCTGAAGTTGGAACTAACAACTGGATTTCAGCCACACAGAAATATTGTAGGTGCATTTGCAGACTGAAGGTGTCTGTTATTCAAGAGTGAATATAACAAGATAGAGAGAAATAACAGCATTATTCTTCACTCTCTAATAAAAGGGGATACAGATGGATATTTCCCTAATATGTTTTCAGTTGCCATTGCAGAATGGTGCTCATAATGTTCATTCCTATAGGATGAGCCTCTTTCTGATGTTTAGGGGCAGGTCTGAAAATGTGTAAAGAGATGATAGCAGGCTTCATTTTCCACCTTATGGCTTAAATCCATTTATCTGGCTCTTCAGGTGGAGAACCACTGAATAAACTGAACTTTCGTAAATGCAAACATTCCATTCCTATTTCCATCAAGTTTCCATTAATAGGTCTACTCTAGTTGAAGTAACAGTTGAATTTAGGCCATTTATTTTATTTTTTATTCATTTATTGATTGATTTTTAACACCAGCAATCTAATGTACAATCAAAATAATATACATTCTAAAAAACGTCGTTTCCTTTAAATATAAGAAATATATAGGTACATAAAGTCACCTTGAACATTTCCTTTCATAATTTAGAAGGGTGGGACATAAATCCCTTAAATAATAAATCATTTGCAATATGTAATGAATAAATTCCATTTTCAATAGATTTGCTGTCAGCGAGCCTTTTCAGATCTTAAATGTGTCAGTTCACACAGTTGTCCCATTATCCATATCCTCCATTTCTCTTGATGATGCTTCATGAGCTTTCCATCTGGAAGGTATTTCTATTTAAGCGAGGGCCCATATTTAGTACCACTATCATCCACTCCTGCTTTGCCCTGCAAATAGCTAGCAGGTAAAGAAAGCTATATATGACTTTCAGACCTTTTTATTAACTTTTTCCCCTAATGAAAAGGAGATACGTCAAGAAGAATTTAGAGAGTGAGCCTGTGCTCCTGCAGCAGGTCCAAAGAGCTATGGGATATTGTAGACCTCCTCCCCTACTTGCTGAGTGGAAGGTCCTTGGGTGCAGAAGTGCACCTTGAGGCCTTGGTGTAGCAGTAGAAAGCCCAAGTAGTGGATCAATAAATAATATGTCTAAGAGGAGTGTATGTATGAGTGAGTGAAAGAGGGTGGGGGTTGCAGTGGGGCAGTGTGTATCCAGGATCTTAAGCTTTCTTCATTTCCCAGACATTGATCCGGACCTATGCCAACTCTGGAACTGTTATGTTAAATTCTATACTATTGAGAGCATTGGCGGGGGGGCGGTATTTAAAAAGTAGAATAGAATAAAGCCTGTCTTGGCTATCAAGAGCTGACAGAGCTTTGGATGTGATGGAATAACCATCAAGGATGATCCCACTCATCCAGCCTCTGTAGGATTGGTCTGTTGGTGTGTGTTGCTTCTGGTAGAGATGTGTGTGCATGCACGTGCATGCATGTAGGTGCATACTCACAGACACACACGTTATTTCTGCCTGAAAACAAAGATAGAAGAACAGCATTGCTAAAAGTCAGGATCTGGTTACTTAGCTTTCTGTGTCCCTTGTTTTTGTAGTGGACTAATAGCTGTGATAATGGCCATTTTGAAGTTGTGCTATTGTAGGGGATATGTTTTTATATAGTCTTCCTTAGGAGCTTTATCACTGTTCACATCACTGACAGAAATGGACCCCATGCGCTCCAAAGATCTAGAATGGTTAAGTGTGCCATCACATATTCCATTAAAAACGTTCTCTAAAAAATATGTCTGATTTTTTTGTTTATGACTATGTACTTTCATTTTGTCTCATTATTTTTCCTAATCTTCTTTGAATTGCTGATGAAGAAAGTGACTTTGCTCTTGCATCAAGTGAATTTAGTCCTCTAAGGACAGAAATGTTCTCGAAATGTACATGAGAATTGAAACTACCATCAACCGTATCATCCAAGTATTCTAATTTTATCTGAGTGGTAGGATGCCATAAGAAATGTCTATCATTCTTTAATTAATCCTTTGCCTCCCTCAAACCAGCATTCTCCAGTTATTTTGAACCATAGTTCTCATTTGGACCTACCAACTATGGCCATTGGTTGGGGGTCATGGGGTCTGTAATCCAGAACATTTATAAGACACCAGCTTGGTTAGCCAAACTTTTAAAGATCATCTGTCCTGGCTGATGCAGTACTGATTAACCCTTTATTATCCTTGAAACTCTCTGAATTCCTTTCACATTTTCAGTAACTACCTTGAACTGCTGTGCTAAATACTGAGCTTAGGACTTGAAGTGTGATTTTATCAGGACTGATTCAGGTGGAACTGTTAGCAACTGGAATGCTGAAAAGGATATTCTTGATTATATAGTCTTATGCAATATTGACCATCTGTGTTGCACCGTGCTATTGGTTGCCCGCTATATAGCTACATGTGTACCACTCTCCAGCCAACCATATCTCATAATTTACTTGTACACTTGCTTTTTTTCAACCTGAAAGAGTATCCCCAGACAAAAGTAGTTGTATTTAAAGAAGAACTGTATGAAGAGACAAGGGTTCAAATCCCCAGTTGGCCATGGAAACCACTGAGTGGCCTTGGGGAAGTGATGCTCTCTCACCTTCAGAGAAGGACAAAGGTGAATCTCCTCTGAACAAATCTTGCCAAGAAAACCCTATGATAGGTTAAATTTAGGGTTGTCTTAAGTCAGAAATGACTTGAAGGCACACAGCAAGAAGAACAATATATGAGGGCCTTCCTTGTGGCTGTGTCCAAACTGTAGAACAACCTGCCCCGTTCAGCTGAGTTGCTCCCTACCCATGCCATATTACGTTGGTTAGACGTTTTCCCCCTTATTTTTGCCTTGCAGAGGTCATGGTGCCCTCTGCCCCAAAGTCATCAGCCCTTGCTGAGAAAAAGATTGATGCAATGTCTGTGCGAGGGCATAACTATACTATCAGACTTTTTTTTTAAAGGAAGGTAGACAGAGAAACTGAGATGGAATAATTGAAAACAAACAAAAGTAGACTCTTGAATTGTTAGGCTTTTTACCAGGGGTATATGACTGGGAACACTTCCATTAGAATATGGCACAGTGGGAAGTACTCTAGACAACCCTACATTCAAAAAGCTGTAGTCCTCACACGGTCATGTAAACAGGGTAGCATAGACATTAGCCAGCACTGAGGCTAACACTGAAAAAAGTGCCTCAGTCTGTGTAGGTATCACAACTGCTGTGTGTCACGGTGGGGGGAACCATAGAGCCCCATTTCCCCAACCAAAATAACATGGGGAAGATGTTTTCGTATAAGAGGAATTCTCATGTTGCACTGGAAGATCTTCAGTCTGCTTTTTACTAAGCATGAAAAAAAGGGCTGTTTTATGCAACCACATTTTTAAAAGGCAACTTTGCAGGCTGTTTGGTCTTGAGTTTTACTGATTTGTGACTCTTTTAATGTAAATCTATAATTTCAATTTTGTGAACTGAAACTGTGCTTTTTGCTCCAACCCAGAGAGAGGCCGAGCCATCTAATAAAAGCCTGACAATCCATTCTTTAACTGGAATAATAGCTGGAATTCTTCATGATTAGAAATACAGTATCAACATAATCGATTTAACAACATTACATTGTAGCTGAAAATAGACTGAAATCCCAAGCCAGGCATCTACTGTGTCTGAGTGAAACATCTTTCATATGGTTCTAAGATGAAATTACCCCTGAATGAATAGCATCTTCATTTATCTTCAAAACCTCCTCTGTGCTACCAGTGAGTCTACTCTTCCCACATTCTGCAGGAGGAATTACATTATACCATTATAGCAGCATTCCAGTGCAGTGTAGAACAGATTGTTTTGGAAAATGAACCTGGCTTTGCAATAAATTACATTTACGGGTACAAAAGAATGTGTTACTTTGTTTAAAGGAGTCACAAATACAATTAAACTCTTAATTTATGTTAAACTACAAATGTGGCTATTACCATAACTGCATTAGGAATATAATCTGTCACTCCAAGAAGGATCTTGAACAGTTTTCATTTATAATTTCAGACAGACTTTTCAATTTACAGGGTCTGCCACTGCTTGATAGGAAAACTGGAAGATTTTGTACATTTATTCATGCTTTATAATTTCCAGACATATTTCCCCCCTGCCCTCATCCTGTTACACTAGAGAATAATTCTTCAGTTGTCAATGCAGCTGTCCCTTTGTGTGTGTGTGTGTGTGTGTGTGTGTGTGTGTGTGTGTTATGATTGGAAGTACCAGTCCCTTGTCTTTCCATGTCTTTTCACAAAGCCATTTTGGTGCTTTGTTTAAAATTATTACCTTACTGTGGTACTACTTGAACCAGCTTTATTTTTAAGACTAATAGTGTGTAGCTGCGAATTTGCTTGATTCTGTTTTCAGAAATGTTTCAGTTTTTTTTAGTGTTTATGAGTCTGTGGCAGACATTATTTCAACTGACCCAGACTAGCAAATAGCATCCACAAGACCAGCCAAATGGTTTTGAGGCAGAACACCCCATAGGCACCTCTCCCCATCTCCCTGGCAGTAAAAATCCAGTAACCACAGATTGAGTAACCAGGAATTTGCTCCCCCTTTATGACACCCCAGATGTCAGCCGGTTCCTTTGGAACGGGAACGGGCATCTTTGGCCCTTTCGATGTTGTTGCACTGCGGCTTGCAGCCTCCCTCACCATTGGCTGTGTTGGCTAGGGATGCTGGGAGTTGGACTCCCATATCATCCGGAAGTCTACAGGTATCCTCTTCTGATGTACAAGTACAACTGTTTGACAGACAGTCTTTTAAAAACGGAAGGTCTCGTGGCACCTTAAAGACTTGATCCATTTTATTTGGCATTAAGCTTTTGTGAACTCAAGATGGCTTCAGGCACCAAATGAAACTCGTTTAGTCTTTAAGGTGCCACAAGACTTTGTGTCGTTTCTACTGCAACAGAGTAACACAGCTGCCTCACTGTCCTGAGGTTTATAATTCTAGCACTTTTAGAAATATTTATTTTGCCTGCAGATAACAAGTATAACCTTTTCCTTTTAATTCTTCATTTTCAGGCCTTTTTACAAATGTGCAATCTGCCAGTCCAGGTGGTTTGTAGGGCAAATGCAGAATATATGTCCCCATCTGGTAAGTGTAGCAATCATTTGCATTACACCTGTGTTCAGAAACCATGGCAACAGTATCTCATCTTGGAGATCAGTCAGAGTAGCTGTATGTGAACTTGCTTCTTGTTACTGTACAGATTTGTTTTCTGCAAGGAAGAGATACAATACATTTCAGCATTTTGGATCTCTTGCAGTACAGTGGGTTAGAATGGGGCAGTTCTAGCAAGAGGGTGGGCATGAAGGCGGCTGTTCTGTGGGTTTAATTATGGAACTGTCCCACTCACTTTGTAAGAG
Source organism: Cyclura pinguis (assembly GCA_030412105.1). Taxonomy (NCBI): domain Eukaryota; kingdom Metazoa; phylum Chordata; class Lepidosauria; order Squamata; family Iguanidae; genus Cyclura; species Cyclura pinguis. The sequence goes on along the minus strand of CM059599.1, from coordinate 219,555,235 downwards.
GGATTTGGGGGAATTTTTTTTTTTGTCTGTTATCTCTCCTTCAGATTAAGAAATGAGGTGGGGAAGCCCTGTTTGCACACTTAAAGGTGTAAATGGTGGAGAAGAGCAAGACCTTCTCCTCTAATGTCCACAGATCTCTGCAACCTCTTTCTGCCAACCCCTTTTCTTTTAGCAAAGACCACTTACAGTATCCAAATTCATCTGGGAAGAAGTGACTTGAGGAGGGCCTGTGGAGATTGAAGCCACAGCTCCACACCCCTTACTCACCTACACTGCCCTTTCGTCTCTACTGTCAGGATCCCTATCCCACTCCACCCTCTTCTAATTCAGTTGGTAGTTATTTTATGTGTTTACAGAACTGCTGCTGTGGCCTCTCTTTTGTCTTCTGTTGTGTGGATTTACATGCCATTGATTTTCTTACTTAATATTTTTATGATGTTTTTCATTAGTTACTTAAGGTTAAAGCATTGAAGAAATACTTATTTGGACTACAGCTTCTAGAATGCCTCAGCCAATAGGGCTGCTGATCATGTTAATTCTCAACCATGATTCTGGGAACATAGTCCAAAAAAGTAACTTTCGCAAGCTCTCTCTAAGGATCTGGAGGGAGCTTACCATATTGTGTGTGTATGTGCCTTCAAGCTGCCTGTTTTATGGCAACTTATGGCAATCCCATGCATTTTATAGCTTTATTATATAACTAGGACAATGGAGGTACCAAGACCCACATCCTTGTGCATATAGCTAAACCCTTTGCTCACTGCAGGAAACGAGGGATGCCAGCTTCAAAAACCCAGTGGCTTCTTATAAGCTGGCAGGCAACAGACCACTGTAGGCTAACAGAAGGCAGGGAGAACATGTGGCTCTCTAGATGTTATCAACTCAAATTCCCATCATTCGCACCCACTTTGCCCAGTATGATAAGAAATGATGGGAGTGAGTAGCTCATCAACGTTTGAGGGGCTGAACATTCCCCGTTGGTGGATTAAAGGATGCTTTGGGTGAGGAAGTAAGGTCTGGATTCACTGAAATATTGTGCCCAGTTCTTTCCACTTATCATCTTGGCATGCCTCTCTGCATTCTAAAAACACTTGAGTATACAGTGGGCCTACCATATCTGTGAGAGATTGGTTCCAGGATCCCCGGTGGGTACCAAACATTGTGCATGTTTAAGTTATCCTTGCAGGGTTTGCAGAGAGACTGTGAAGCCTCACAAGGCGAGGCTTATAGTATAAGTCTGTGATAAAAATGGTACCAGCTGCCCACTTCTGCTTTGCAAATGAACCATGCTGCCACAAAGGCAGAAGTGGATTCAAACGTTCAGCATTGTGTACATGTGAATTCACAGTGGGTTAAATTTGTGGGTTGCCAGCTTGCAGATACAATGGAGCCACTGTAATCTATTCCTTTCTAGGAAAATAATCCCGCAGTCAACTAATAATGTGGTAGGTCTGTTCTACTCATCACCCAACCAGGGTATTGGGTTTGGAGGAAAAAAAATGGAATAGAGCAAAATTGCAGTTTAAAGTCAGTACTCTTGATTTTATAGACTAGTGATTAAATAGCATTTTCTATTGCCTGGCTTAATAAAGCCTGAAAAAGTCTTTAATAAGTATCAATGGGAATCATATGTATATTTCACTCAGAAGAATTTATGACTAGATTCAGTGGGACTTGCTTAAGAGTAGTAAGCCTAGGACTGTGCCCCTAAATGCATAATGTTAAACCCATAGCTTCAAAAGCATTTCCCCTTTCTATGGGATTTTGAATGCAGGGGCAGCACGGTTGGCTTTACTTTCATTCCCTCCATCTGTTAAGAGCCTTCTGAGAGCACTGAAATGCTGACTCCTGCTACAAGAACACCAAAAGATCATTCTTTATATAGCAGCTCTGTGGAAGTAAAGTCTGGGTCGATAAAACCATTGAGAGGTCTGGAAGTTCAAAAGACCCTAGCTGCCTTTTGCAGTGCACATCATTGTGCAGATGCCTTGCTTCTTGCTTACAATTACTTTGTTGAGCATCTGTGACTGACAGTGAGCCTGAGTGATGCTCTGGACAGTGGAGGTGTAACTGTTTTGATAGTCCTTTAAAACTGTCCTTTCCTCAACAGTGTTTCTGTTTCTATGAAAGTGGCATTACCTCAGATCTGTCAGTTTAAAGCAGTGGTCACCAGTGGTGGAGTGGCAAATGTGCTCCAAGTTTTAGTCCACACTTTAAAGGGACTATCCAAAGTGCTGAACCCTACCCCTCCCCACAAAAGGTTCCAGACCTGGGATAGCTCCTTCACACATTCAGATTCCCCAGCCTATTAACGTGAGAACCACCAGCCAACAGTGATGCAAAGCCCTTCCCTGAAGAGATGGATGTTCTCCCATAGGAAAAGGGTCTCAGCTTTTGACTGTTGGGCAGGAGTGGGTAAAGTGCACTCCACAGGATTCATGAAGTGCCCAGGGCCATTTTTTATGGCCTACAGGACCCTGTTTTTAATTCCCCTACAAATGTCCTCTAGGAGGCATGAGAGGCACTTTTGCCACTGGCGGAGGGGTCCTCTGCACCATTTTAGGCCCAAGAGACAGCTTTTCTAAAAAGAGGAAGTGACTTCTGGCTCAGGGGGCTTTTAAAAAATGGCAACAATGTCCCCCATGCCCCAGGGAGGATTTGGGGGAATCTTTTTTTACTTTTTTTAGGTGGGGTGCAATGGGGGAGGTGGAACCTCCCAAATTCTCTTGGGCTGCTAATGTAGCCACCCAGTCTTCCATAGTTGCCCATCCCTACTCTTGGGAAAATAACTTTGACAAAGAAGTTTACTCTGCTCTGTTTTCTTCAGTTAAGGGTGCAGCACTAAGGACCAGGCACAGAATGGCCATTGTTGGTACAGCAGTTCTGTGTCCCTGTTACAGCTTCTGCAGTCAACTGTCTGCTTTGAGCACTCTTTCCTTTTCTTTTAAATAGAAATATAACTTAAGTTATACCTTAGGTGCAGCCAACACATGATTAAGTCAGTTTTCTGGTTTTATTTGTAGTCCAGCATTCACTGTATTTTACGTAGTTTTCATGAAATTGACACGATATTGCTAAAGCTAACCAAGTGTAGGGTCTGTTTCAACAGATAATGTATTTGAGGAGCTACATTAGGTTGGGTAGCATAAATCTTAGCATGGAGAGTTACACACTGATTGTGCTGTGCAGCCCTTGTGATCAATGGCAACTTTGTGCAACTGAATGCACACCCAGATTTGCAACCAAAGGCCCAAAGAAATATATGTGCTGAGTGATATCACAGGTGCAGCTTTGCTTCCACAACCTTGGACTGAATGAAGCCATTTGGCATCAGACTAAAAATGCCCCAGCTGCTTCAGTAGGAGAACTTAAGCATGCATAGAATGCCAACAGGACTTTGGTCAATCCAGTGATACTCTTTCTCATAATTTTTGATTTAACTGTTATTATATTCAGTCTAGCTGGTTCTGAAACCACATTCAAAAGAGTATAGTACAACTGTCAAAATGGAAAGATAAAGTCAGTTGATGATGCAGACTTACAGATAGAAAAACCAAGTAAAGATATTAAAATTTTCCATTCTCCCTATGGACATTGTGCATTATATATTATTTTCAAGCAGGAGTGGGGAGCTTTTGCTCCTCCATATGTCATTGCATTGCAGCCCCCCCGCCCCCCAGCCAGGACAGTCAGTGGTGAGGGAGGTCAGGAATAGCAGTCCAACATGACGTGAAGGTCTATAGGTCCATACCATTCCTGTTTGAAGGGGTGCTGCAGGGAAAGTCTTTCCCTTTGATTTCATACACAACTGGGAAGAAGTGGGCAGGGAAAAACAATATGTGTGATACGATCCAGATCTTCCTGTACCAATAGTGTCAAAGTTGGCTGTATGCATAAGTTAAGTCTAAGCTACAGTTTGGGGTCTGACCAACTGATGTGCTGACCAAAACTCCCTGCAGCTGGTGGTCAGGGTCTGCAAAAGGCTGGAGTGAGCTGTGCGTGATCGCTATACCTGTGCAACAGTGAGCATCTCAGTGCTGAAGGGGCCAAGGAATTCTGCTGTGCCCTTAACTCTCATCCACAATTTGTTTTTATTTTGCTGCTTCACCATGGCTAGTAGCCTTGCTGTCTGGAAACCACCTTGGAGTCCAAAATGTAACTTTTCCAGGCTCTGGCCAAAAGAAATGCAGTGTTGAATGCAGATTCTCTTGAGCAGATGTTTACGCTTATGTTTGTTGAAATCTCGGTTGCAGTAGAATATCTAAACAGCTCTGGAATTCACATAAATTCCCCCAGACCACTTTGGGTTTTTTTAAAATTGAAATGCATTATATATGTTTACTAGGATTAATAAATCGGAAGGTCAAAGTGATATTCTTGATTTGGTGATAAGTTTCAAACTTTCTTTAAAGTACTATTTTCTTTTAAAGTGTTGTTTTTCTCTCTCTGCCCTCAGGAAAAGTGCCCTTTATTCATGTAGGAAATCAAGTAGTTTCTGAACTTGGCCCCATTGTCCAGTTTGTAAAAGCCAAGGTAAGGTGCAAATGCTTAAACCAGTTTGTTCAGGAAGTAGCTGTTCAGCAGTTGGGCTAATTAAGTTTGTGTCTGTGAAATCATGCTGTGATTTAATAAAGTCGAATCAGAACTTTGGAAGACAGGACAGAATAATTTATTTTGCATGGTAAGACTTCTTCTAATGGCTCATAAGGAAAATTATTAATGAGCTTTAGGAGCATATCCAGCTTTGCACAAGGTGGAAGGATACAGGGAGAGGAGCTCCCAGGCACATATCTGCAGATCGATAGTATTATAGCTGTGCATTGGGGCTGAATTCTCATGAACAAGATGCTGCTTCACTGTCATGCCTTTACCCAGGGTTTGAAAAAGTTACTTTTTGGACCACACCTCCTTGAATCTCCCAGCATGGTGATTCTAGAAATTGTTGACCAGAAAATAGTGTTTCTGGGTTAGTCCATACTCCCTTTCTTGTCAGTTTAGAGCCTTTAGAAGAGGTTCAGTTCTTGCTTTGAAATATTCTCTGGATGTGGGTGTGGGTGGACCCAGAAAGGGTAAATGGGAACTCACCTCTGAGAAGTGAAAACCTACTGAAAACCAAAACAAACATTATCAGGTAAAAATATAGAACACAAAATTTTTGAGATTGGTGCAAAATGCCTGGAAGTTCTGTGGGATCTCCTTCTGAACTGGAAACCTGGAAGGCAAAGAGATGATAATGTCTTTCTGCAGTCTTTAACACTGGGTTGCATCCAATACTTCCCACTGGCAGAGGAGGGAGAGAGAACTTTTGCCAGTCCCCGACCCCCACTGCATGCTTCCCCTTTAACACCTCATCACTCTGCTCTGGAACACTAGGAACACCTCTACCATCGGAGCGGAAATTGACAAAAGTTGCTCTCCTTTTCCATCAGTGAGATTTCCCTTGTGGGATTAAATGGAACCTTTCCATGGGCAGACAACGTAGTTTTGATCCAGACCTTGGGTTTATAAATGACATGGCATATTTTCCTTACAGACACTGAAAGGGAGGGACAGCTAAGTAGGTCCCTATGTTCCACACATCAGATAAACACACTGTTATTTTAATAACCACTAGGCAGTTACCTTTTTTTTTTAATCCAGTCCTTTTCTGCAACATTTTGGCTAATTCTGTTATGTAGCCCAATATATGCATAAACTTTACCATAACTTACTGGAACACTTGCTTTTCAGTCTTCCCTGTAGTGATACAATAGGTAGAGAGTTCTAAAGTAACATAGCTAAAAACAGAGAATCCGTTAGAATGCCTGCTGAGTGGTGAAAAAGTGTTGAATGTTGTCTTTGTCCAAGTCTGTAGAATTAGGTAAGTCGAGCAGCAACATGTTTTAGTGTCTGTGCCCCTATTTAAGAGTTTCCAAAACAATGACCAACAGAATTCTTAATTGTCTTTGTTTGGGTAAACACCTCTCAGATAAATTTCTATTATTTATTCATTCGTTCATTCATTCACCTTTCTCCCAACAGTAGGATTCAAGGTGGCTAACAACAGCAGAACAGAACAAATTAAAACATCCATAAAAAAATAAATATAAAACTTAAAAAGCAATTAAACCGTTTATAATGTTAAATATTACATGCTAAAATATTAATATTAAAAATATTAAAATACACTCGAAAACTATACCAACTTTAAAAGAAACCGGCACAGCATCAAGAGCCCATGCCCAGACCGGCACAAAAATTTCTTAGCCTGTCATTGGAAGGAAAGCAAAGATGAGGCCATCCTGGCTTCTCTAGGGAGGGTGTTCCAAAGTGAGGGAGCAGCCATCAGAAGGCCCTCTCCCTTGTTCCCACCAAACACACCTGAGAGGATGGTGGGACAGAGAGAAGGGCCTCTACAGATGATCTTAAAGTTCTACTGGGGAGATACGGTCCTTCAAATAGCCTGGGCCCAAGCCGTATAGGGCTTCATTGGTCAAAACCAGCACTTTGAATTGTGCCCAGAAATAGACCGGTAGCCAGTGGAGCTGTTGCAACAGAGGAGTTGTGTGCTTTCTGTAGCAAGGTCTAGTTAACAATCTGGCTGCAGCTCTGTGGGCCAACTTTGGTTTCTGAGCACTTTTCAAAGGCAGCCCCATGGAGAGCACATTACAGTAATTCAAGAGAGATGTAACCAAGACATGTACCACTGAGGTCAGATCTGACTTCTGCATGAATGGGCATAGTTGGCACACAAGCTTTAACTGTGCATAAGCATTCCTGGTCACTGCTGAAACTTGGGGCTTCATGCTCAGGGCCGAATCCAGGAGTACCCCCAAACTGCAAACCTTTCATTAAAGTTGCTGAGATGCCACATTCAAAACGTCCCCTTCCCTCTTCCCATTACAGACGGTTCTTCAGGCCATTTGGTACTGTACAAACAAAGTGCTTCAAAAATCAAATAGCTCTTTGTATTTTGCCTTTAGCCTAAAAGACTCCTGCATGCAGCTTTCAGCCATGTTGGCTGCTGTAGGTGTTGCACTTAGTCCTTGGCCTCAGCAGTCAACTGCTTATGCAACATAAATTCTCTTTGTTTAAATCTTCAGATTCAAGTTCATCAGTATTCAGGTTGTTGTTTCTCTCTTGTAAATTCATACCTGTGCATTGTATTTTTATCAGGCAATTTGTTTGTCACAGGGTACTTTTGTTTATTCACAAAAAATGTCATTAAAAAGGCTTTTCAGCTGAAAAGCAAAAGCAGTATTTGCAATATGTGTTATTTGTAATACTATCTCCTGGTGTCCCTTATGTTTTTCTGCTTCAAAGATTACATTTCAGTGTTTGTTTTATTTTTGTTTGTGAAACTGTAATTGTCTTTGTGTTCGACAGATCTGCGTTTAACGTGTAATATTATGATAGGGCAAGTTTTTGGAGTGAGCCAAAGCCCTGGCTTTGGAAGGAACCCAAACTGATAATTTTTGCTATCTTTTTTCTTCTTTCCCCACCCCCCTTTAATTTTTTGCCTTAGGGCCATTCACTTAGTGATGGGTTGGATGAAGTCCAAAAAGCTGAGATGAAAGCCTACATGGAATTAGTCAATAATATGCTCTTGACAGCAGAGGTATGGCAGAACACGAGTAGTTCTTCAGTCTTGGGAAATGAACCTGGGGTGGGGTCGGTGGAACATTATTTGTTTTGCAATACTGCAGGCGATGTCTTCCTGTGTTTTTTTTAACAAGGTGTGCATAAAAGGCTCAAAACACAGCATATTTCTATTTTGCTTATTCAAACTCAAAACAGATTTTGGTTTTTGATTTGTGTGGTCAAATGGGATTTTCTGTTTGCTCCATTATATAACTGGCAACCACCTTTCTGTATTCTAAATATTGTTATTAATGGCTTGTTTGGGAGGGAAAGGAGACAAAGCTGCAAGGAATAACTAGCTGTCTCTGTAACCTTATATCTTACGAAGTTTCCATATTCTTCTGGTTTCTAGCTCTATCTCCAGTGGTGTGACGATGCTACAGTCCAGGAGGTGAGTGATTCTGCAGCATTTATCTTAATTAAATTTTAATGAGAAAACACTTTTGCTCACAATTGCAAGTCCCTCCTCATAAATGAAACATAGAGGTTTATACCACTAATGATACCATTTTTTGCTTTAATTTTGCTTGCATATACATTTTGAGGAAGAACTCTGTGTCATTACTGGATATACTGATTGTAGAGCAGAAATGTCTTTACTATAATTTTAAAGGCATGTGTTCTGTTTTTTTTGTTGTTGTTGTTGCAGTAGTTTATGAATAATTGGCCAGTCTACCGTACAAAGCTGTACCATGACAATAAAAACATAGCAGCCTGAACCGTTTTGTAAGATATAGCTTTATTTTGAAATGTACAATAACATGAGTAGGTTTTTTCTTTCTTTAAAGATTACTCACCCACGATACGGATCTCCTTATCCTTGGCCCCTGAACCATATTTTGGCCTATCAGAAACAATGGGAGGTCCGTCGTAAAATGAAGGCTATTGGCTGGGGTAACAAGTCACTTGATCAGGTCAGTCACCAGTGCTACAATCTAGAATTACTTTGTGTGCGTCTGTGCGTAAAATAATTAGAATTTTAAAAATCGGGCAAGGCTTCAAGGAAGTTGCAGGTTTCTTTGCATGAGATCTTTTGTATTGTCTAAATGCACATAGAACAGTTGTCAAATGATTGCGGAGTTTATTGTTATGAATTTTAGTACATGGATTTAAATGTACATAAGATGAGTGGTTTGGAGACGAAGAAGCTTCCTCATATGAAGGGAGGTCTTCTGGATCAAACACAGTAATTCAAAAATGTCCTTGCATAACTCAGCTCACCTTCTGTAGTAGTTTTTCTGGACTGCAGTGCCAAACAGTTCAGTCAGTGTGACCAGTAGTTGTTGTTGATGGATATTATAGCCCATCAGTTTGGGACATAGCTTGGGAAAGGATATTCTAAAGCAGCTGTGAGCAACTTGTAACCCCTGCCTCCAGATACTGGGGTGAAATTCCTGTCAGATTTGGTCAGCATAGGCAGTGGTGAGGAATGATGGGAGTTGCAGTATATTAACATCTGGAGGGCCACAGATTGTCCACCTATTACAAAAAAAGCAAACTTTTCATTAGAAAGTGAGGATTCACAGGCATACACTTCAAGTAGCATTCCAGAAGAGGTATTCTTTCTGTCAGACGAGATATTCTGTTGGTAATCTGAGAAGGTACCTGTCTTCCACCCAGGTTTTTGTAAGTGGTTTTTGTATTTCACACACACAAGTCTGCTGCCAAAAGAGATCAACCAAACATGAAACCCTGCTTTAGAACATCTGACTTCTACAACTATAATAAGATTTATTTTGCAAACAATTTGATGGGGGGATGGGAGTATGTTTTAACGTGAAATCCTTTAGAACACATGTGTCAAACACAAGGCCCACGGGCTGGATCTGACCCACCAGGCCATTTCACGTGGCCCTCACACCTCTCCTGTAGCTGCAGCACTCCCCTCACCTGGGGAGCCCGATCCCCACATTGCAGGCCCCTGACTGCCGGTGTTCTGAAGAGGGGCGCAGCAGCCAGCAGTCATAGAGAGGGTCTGAGGGGATGAAAGAGGCACAGAGAGGGGCTGGGGGGCAGAAAGAGGTGCAGAGAGGGTGTGGGGAGCAGAAAGTGACACACCTTGGATATACTGACCAATTCTACGTAACTTTAAAGAGGTATAGGGACCATAAACTACGATCAATAGCCCCAAAATGTCCAAGAATGTACAAGGCCAGGCAATATCGCCTTATCAACTTCGTATGCCACAGATTGCACATTAGATCAGAGCACAGTTATCTGTTCTGCCTGTCTCAGCTGGGACCAAAAAGTTAAAACAAAGTTCCTGTAATAAACAGTGCTTGGTAATATTTGTCTGTTGATTAAAAAAAAACTTTCTGTTTTCAAAACTCATTTCTCAATAAATTGTTCAGTAGTTGGTACACTTGAATATCTGCTTGCCATTATTTTTCCTAGACTTCCAGTTTCAGAGCTAGTTATTACTAAAACCAGTAATAATCGAATGCAGAGGCAATTATTTAATATAATAAAAGAGTAGATACATTTATATAGTCTTGCAGATACAGCTGGCCTTTTCAGGGCAACCATTATGCTGATGCGGCTCAATATGAAATTGAGTTTGACACCCCTGCTTTAGCAGAACATAATTTGGGCTTGAGGTTGCTACGGTGCCCTTGGAAGTCCTTGTTTGAGATGATAAAGTAAAAGGTGAATGTGATGTCATTCCTGGTAAATGTATCACAGTTTCCCCAATTTTCCCATATATACTTGACTATAAGTTGATGTTGTGGATAAGCTAAGGGCAGTTTTGGGGCTATTATACTGGAATATATATGGTAATAGTAATTTAAATGAGTACATAGGCCCAGCACCTCTCTTGTTGCAATCCAGGCTGAAACCTGCAAGTGGATTGCTTTAATACGTGGGTGGAGAACCTTATTTTTCTGGTTCCTGAGCCTCCAAGCAGTCTCCCAAAGCCCCTGACTCCACATTTTAATTTTTTAGTGATATTTTCAAGTGAAAATTACCTGAACATGACCTCTGCATCCCCTTCTGAAAGCATACAAACATGTGAACACTTCTGTAACTTTTACTCCCTTTCAAATATCTCATTTTCCCTCCATTTCTCTATCAAATGGTAACAGGAAGTGACACAATATCACTTACTGTTATCATTTTGAAGGTGAATAGAAAGAAAAACAAGGTGGTTTACCGCAGCCAAGGTGTGTGTGTGTGTGTGCGCGCGCGCGCGCATGTTCGTAGCCAGGGGTGGAATCAGTAGAAGATAAGCCCCTGTAGGGTTGTCACCTTGACAATCTACAATGAGCAGCATTGATTTTTTTTCCTCCCAGTGGCAGCATCATGGAGGGCCCTCTAAGTAATAGGTGCAGAGAGTAAGATGTTTGGCCCTTTATAGCTTGGCCTTTGACTATATATTAGCTATAGCAACACTCAGATTATTTTCCTCATTCCTGAAAAACACATGTGAGAATCATTCCATGTTATCAATGCAGTGTTTGTACCAGATTAAAGAGCAAAAATCAGAAGCATATTCAGGAAAAGCAAGGTTTTTCCAAGGTGGATGTATTTTTTTTTCTGTGTTCAGAAGTGAGTTGAACTGAATTTGAATAGTACTGATAATGTATTAAATGTACAGGTAATCCTCAGCCACACTTGAAGGCAGAGGGCTCAGGTAGGGTGTGCTAAGCATGGTCTCTATCTCACACAGGTGGCGCCATTTCTCACCTCTTAGCACCTGCTGCCTGAGGCAGCTGCCTTCATGACTAGCAATTCAGTCAGCCAGGGGCTGGGTGAAGTGAAGTGACATTTGTATGCTAGAAGCTGTTTGGAATGACATCATCATCTACATTTTTTTCTGTACTAATATCTACAATTTGTATTGAACCCCCAAGTATAGTTTTGTATGATTCTGTAGCCATGTACTAATAACCCATTTTTGCTCTTTCTGTCTGCTTGCACTTTAGGTGCTAGAAGATGTAGATCAGTGTTGTCAAGCCCTTTCTCAAAGACTTGGGACACAACTGTATTTCTTCAATAAGAAGTGAGTGACTTCTATATTTAAATTGAGGAAGTGGCTGTTCAGGAAGGGAAAGCACCTCCTCCTTTTATAAATGATAGGGAGAAATTGCTCCTGTCGTATCTGTCTCTTACCCTGCTCCCCTGGTCTTTGTTCAGACTGCAGCAGTGACTCGGAGTGTGGCTTGGTGGAAGAATTAATAAATGAGGAAGTGGTGGGGTGTGTATGTAAAGGTTTTCCTGCTTTTCCACGCTTTTGTCTATTGACCAGACTATGGCAATCAATATTAACTTCAGAAGCCAGGAAAAGAAGCAGTGGAACTTCAGTGTGATCCAGAAACAATTGCCCTATTGCCTTTTATATCTAATATATGAAGAATTCTGCTCACGTCAGTTTCCAAACTAGTTTCTACAGACCTTTCAAGATCTGGATTTATCTGAATACATATTCCACCTTGTTCTGTGGGGTCAGGGTAAGACCAGCAGTGAATCCGCTGTGGGGCTAGAAGTTTCAGTATTGCCTTTGTGCACGAGACTTCTGTATACGAGTATGTAAAAGCGATGCCAGCAGTAGGATGTCTGTCACCATACTGTACTCTTATTCCAGTACCAAGAAGTCATTTGATAACAAAATCCTTGGGGGATTGGCTGGAGGGGAAATCTATTTTTTGTTTGTTTGTTTGTTTTAGTTTATTTTTTAGATGCTTATGAACCTTTGAAACCCAAACAGTTCCTTGATCAGTACGCCTTAAATTGATTGCCCCCCCCCCCCGTTATCATTCTTACCTGACCTATCCTTGAAAAGAAAAACATTGAGCGGGGAGTCTTACCCGTGCCTGTACCATATCATTTTTTTGCTGTTGTGCTGCCCACTTTTCTGTCTTTAAAATACAGTCATCCGTCCACATTCACTAGGGTTAGGGGCACAGGACCCCCGTGAAAGTGGAAAAATTGTGAATAACTCTAGGCCCTCCCAAACTATAGTTAACACACAAAAAAGTATGATCACCATGTTCAACTCACCATGGATTCCTTTGAGACATCAGGGTTCCTTCATAAGGCAGAATTAGGTGGCTGGTGGGGCTTACTGCCACCTCCACTGCTGTCCCACGCCATTTTTAATAGGGACTTACAAGCCTCATTCGCAGTTTCTCAGTCTCACAAGGCTTGCAGTCCCTGTTGAAAATGGCACAGGGAGGCAGCAGAGATGACAGCAAGTAATCTGTGAATAATCAAATCCGCAAAAGTGAAACCTACAAATGTGGAGGGCTTAACTGTAAACGGGAAGGACTTGAAGAAGGTACAAGATTTAAGGACTTGAAGAAGGTACAAGATTTAAAACTCAAAACTGCTGCCTAATGATCGGCTACCCAGTTTGCCTCCATTGTCTGCCTGCCTCCCTTGGGCTTCTTCTGCCTTTGGGTCAGGCTGTGAGTAGAGTCTGGGAATCCATTTTGTGCTTCTGTATCAGTGTTGAAAACTGAGCATTCTAGGGAAGAACATTGTAAGCAGCTTTTGTGTAAGGTCAGTTCCTCTGCTGTGGTGATTGTGAGAATGTTCTCCTTAAAATGTCTGTTCAGCAGCAGGGTCTATATGAAAACTGCATATACTGATGCTTACTGTTACACGTAACAGCCAGCTCGAATCTTTCCATGATTCTAATTTTACTTTAATCCTAGGCCAACCGAATTAGATGCCTTGGTGTTTGGACATCTGTTCACAATCCTTACTACCCAGCTGATCAGTGATGAACTGTCTGAAAAAGTGAAAGGCTACGGCAACCTCATTGCATTTTGCAGAAGAATAGAGCAGCAGTACTTTGAGGGCTATAATAAAGAGAGCTTGGCAAGTCTCCCACCCCCTTCCCTAAGGCAGACATTGAGGAGCTGAATGTTCTGTGGGAGAAGAAATTATGAAATGGATGTTTTTGAGTTTTGTATTGTTTAGAAGATACTAGCAGTGGCTTTGACAGCTGAGCTGGATGCACACCTTGTTTCAGACTGTCAAACTGTTCCGGCCCAGGAGCATCTGTGCTGAATTTCACACTCTATTTAAAACGAAGCTATTGGAGTTTTTCATTATTATAGCCTGCATGCCATTCTGATGTTACTCATAAGTGTCCTTGAAGCAGCACTACTTCAGGTTGTTAACAACAATAAAACTTACAATACCTAGAATCACTTTTTCTCAATCTTTCTAAAAGTCTTTTGCATTCTATAGGGTCCTCAAAAAGAACCATTTGCACTCCTTTCTGTTGAGCTAATAAATTGAGTATGCACTCAGAGCTAGTCAAGAAGAAATTATTCAGACTTTTGCATCTAACAAGGTTGTTGTTGTTGTTGTTGTTGTTGCTGCTGAGTGCTTCAAGTGGATTCCAACTTATGGTGACCCTAAGATGACTCTATCAAGGGGTTTTCTGAGGCTGAAGTGTGTTGATGCATCCAAGGTTACCAAGCTGGTTTCCATGGCTGAGTGGGGAATTCAACCCTGTCCATAGTCCAGTGCTCAGACCACTGCTCTGTGCTGGCTGGCTGGCTGGCTGGCGCTCTCTCTCTCTCTCTCTCTCTCTCTCTCTCTCTCTCTCTCTCTCTCCTCTCCCCCTCTCTCTCCCACCACAAAAAAACCTAACCTTCCTGGAGATCAAGAAGGTTTTTTTCCTTTTGCTCCTCAGATTGAATGAATGTGCCATTGTGTTTTTGATACTGCGTTTGCTTTCTGTCTTGCATCAGGGTGAGCAGCTTACTTTTATTTATGCATTTATTTATTGAAATATTTATATCCTGACCTACACCGAAATATCTCAGGGTGGTGTACAATAAAGCTTTTATATCTACCAGGTTTTTTTTCTTACTCTTCCCAGCTATGCTGGCTATAGTTCATGGGAGTTATAGGGCAGCAATGTGTGGAAGCACTCATGTTACCCACCATCCTGGCATTGTAATCATTGCATTACACGAGCAGAGAGTTTGAGCACTTATTTGAATCATGCATAGATGTCTGTTCTGCCTGACATTTTTGTAACTTTCTGTACCACATGATGAGAAATTAACCTTTCTTCTTAAGCAAGGGTGGGCAGCTGCTCATGGAATGGGGGCCATTCTTCCTCCTGGCAGGCTACATCAGCATGTTCCAGCATGCCTGAAATGATGTGACATCAATTCCAGCTACCATTTTGTACAATTTTCAGCTGATCTCTCTCTCCCTCTCTCCCTCTCTCTCTCTCTCTCTGTCTCTCTCTCTCCCTCTCTCTCTCTCTCTCTCTCTCTCTCTCTCTGTGTGTGTGTGTGTGTGTTTGGGGGAAGGCAAGTTAGGGGAAGCAAACTGATGCATTTTTAGGTGATTTGGGGAGATTTCAGCTGGTTTTCAGGCTACAAATAGCCTGAAAATTCCCCCCTGCAGAATATATATATGTTATGTTACGTTATATTAGCGTGTGTGTGTGTGTGTAAAAATTGGAGGTGGGTGGGCCTAAGAGCTTGGAAGGTCTTCTGGGGGTACCAAGGGTAGCACTAAGGGGTCCCAGGGGCTGCACTTTGCCCACCCTAGTTCTAAAGGATGCACTTTACTTACTGCTTTTTGCTGAGAGTATAAATGAGAGCTGGAGAATTTTTGGCCCTCCAGATGTTTTTGACTACAATTCCCAGAATGCCTTACCATCAGCCATTCTGGCTGGGATGTCTAGGCATTCAGTTCCAGAACATCTGGAAGATCAACCCTTCCCCAGCCTTGGTGTCTTACCTCAGGATGTTTAGATTAAAAATAAACTTGGGAAATATAGCTAAGAGAGAGCCATCAAATCTTGTTCTGAATATCTTGATTCCTGCCCTTCTCATTGATTCTCAATGCCTGGTTGAGCAACTAAACTAGATTGTTTTTGTTTTGTGAACAAAAACCTACCAAAAGTAATTTGCAGTGTTTTATGTTTATGGTGTAAACATGGAAAGCTCTATGGGAAAATAATATATGAAGCAACCACCATATGTGATTGTTAGTGATTCCTGTGGGCTGTGGATTATGTGTGACCCTTGGAGGGATCCTGTGCAGACCATCCTGAGCCAGAAAACCCTTTTTAGACATCCCACCCAACCATCTGAAAAAAGACTCTAGTGATCTGTTTTGCCCTGTTAATGTTAATTGTGGGTGCTCCATCCTGAAACAGCATGAAATCTCATCTGGAAGTGACCAGGAAATGGTTTTCCAACTCACAGAGCATGCCCACCCATTACATAGTAGGATGTTGTTTTCTTTGTGATGGTGGTGATTTGTTTCTTGCTCAGACCATGAGCAATCTCTTGGATACCAGATTGCACCAGAAGATGAGTTTTGTTCAGCAGGATCCAGTCAACCTTTTAACTTCTTAAAGCCTGACAATGTGCATTAACTCTGCTTGGATGTGCCTTTCAGATTATAAATCCCAGCTATCTAGAAGTAGGAGATGCCGATCTATTATAAGCAAATAAAGCATGTGTGAAGCTATTTGAACCACTCAGAATGCACTTAAGGATATGGAGATGAGTGAATTACACTGCAAATTCAATAAGTAAAGTAAGATGAGCTGCAAGACTATCAAGAGTAGTTTGGATAAATAATTTTTTGTAAACTTCTCCCCCACACCCACTCCAATTACCTTCTTTCCATTGCTCTAATTGAGTTATCAGGATGCTCCATTTAAATTAGATTAAGATTCAGGAATACTTGTTCAAATGAGAAGACTAAGTACTTATTACGCTCCTTCAAAGTTTTAATTCAGAGGAAGTAGCATTTCAAAAACTAATGCAATTATCTTGTCTTGAGTGTGTGCCTTGTTTAAAAAGCTTAGGGTTTCTAACCCTGGGAGATTAGTTTTGAAACATAAGCAAACTACAATATAACAAAGTCTGGAAGCTCAATTGAATTATAATATGACCATCACAGAGCAGCAGTGGAAACAATATACATTCAGATCTGGAACCTTTAATCAAGCCATCTGTGTAATTAACCTATTAAAGGGTTAATGCTGTGATTTAGAACCACTGATCTTTTAATCAGGGTCTTCTTTGCACTGCGGGAGAGGTTCCCTCTGTCTTGCCTCCTGACCTGGCCAATAGTCTTGGCTTCTTCCACCTCAGACAGCTTTTTATGGGTTCTTGGGGACAAAGGAAAGAAGTTTGTGTTGAGAATATCTCATCCCCCTTTCCTAGCAGGTCAACATGATTTCTAAAGCAGTGGGTCCCAAGCTTCAGACCACTCCTCCAAGTTAGAGTATGCCTTTTTTGGCTTGGCTGCTCAAATTGTGTGGAAGAGCCTATAAAGGGTGTAGTTAGATAGCCTTCTCTAAACTCCAGATGTTTGACTTCACTTCCTATTACCCATGACTACTGGCCATGCTATAGACTAAAATTCATTCATTTATTCGTTCATTCCTTCATACATTAATGGAGAATGGAGAAAACTATATCTGGGCGGAGTAGTAGGCCCAGAGTTGCACCCAACTCCCAGGATCCCTGAGAGAGCTCCGGCCATGTTAGCTGGGACATTCTGGGAGCTGGAATGAAAAAAAAAAAGGGAACATTCCTGGGCTCTGGGTATGACAATCTGGTATAACTGATTTAGGTTTAGATTGTAAATCTGAAGGCAGGGAACTGTTTTGTTGTTCTTTCACTTGCAAAGTGCCATGTACAGTGATGGTGTTATGTAAATAAATGATAGTAATAATAGGCTACTCTACAGTGGAAGAATATGTACAGTTGGCTCTTCCCATTCGCTAGGGTTAGGGGTGGAGGGCCCTTGCAAAAGTAGTCGCAAATATCAAAATGGGTGTGTGTGTCTGTGGGAAGGGGGTCAAGGCATGGTGGGGAGAACGGACACCCAGAGTCCAAACCAGGTCAAGGAAAGTAGAGGGAAGAGGGGTGGGTCAGCATGGTATCCCTGTACTTCCTCTCTCTCACCCACCTCCTTCCTTGGGCATCAGGAGAGGCTTTCTGGTGGTGAGAAATGGAGCTGTGAGCCATCCTCAGCTGATCAAGCAGTGGCTGGTGGGGGAGGAGGGGGACCAGAGGTGGGTTTTTAAAGGACTGCACAGCCTGATTGGAGGCACCGAGAGGGAAGGTTCCCCCAGAAAAGGAGAACTTGAGCTGTGGGGGCAGGAGTTGAAGAAACTCGCACATAAGCAAATCTGTGAATGCGGAGGGCCGATTGTATTGCCAATATTTCGGGCTGCTGCCCCTCTGCTCCTCAAAAATGAGGAAGGCTGTGGGTGGCCAAAGAGAGGCTGAGAGAGAATGAGAATAGCAATATACAAATTATATCAATACTTTTTCAGTTCATCTCTCATTCCATCTAGAGATGTGGAGTGTCTTCCATTTTTCCCTTAAAAAAGTGGTATGTTCATCTTAATTTATTAAGATCCATTTGATCAATTTCTTAATGAATTGGCTGGTAGTCCTAGTATAACATTGCTTGGTGATGGGCAACTTTGAACAGTTTTATGGTATCTTTGTGACAAGCAAAATCTACCTAGTTGTTAAAAGATTTTGATCTGAAGACTAAACAGGGAGTTTGGGTACAGGACTGTAAGCAGTGAGGTCAGAGAAAAAAATAAATGCCCAAAGTAATGGCAGTAACGATTGCATTCCTGACACTGGTCATTCACCAGATACTTGCTGATGAAACAAATGTCCTAGCAGCAAGTGAGTCAATTAACATGCGCAGTGTGATAAGAAACAGTTGTCCCAGTCAAACCTCTAGTGATAGACGAACATCTTAATGCATTGTTAACAATATCTCACTTTAATCTCCCTTCAAAGTTTTTTTGCTCCACAATGGCTACTTTACATTTAGAAACAGGGTCCAGGGAGCTGAAGTTTCTCCCATTAGTTTTTGAATATTACCACTTCTGATGTCAGATGTGTGCCCATGTATGCACAAAAACTGTCCTGTACATCCTGCGTAGAGCATTTCTGACAAATGACTACATATAGAACATTGTAATATGAGCAAGTGAATGAATCCCTCAGCACTGTGAGTATTCCAAGAATGATGTCTGAGGACATGTGGAGACAGAGTCGGCATCTATCTTTACCGCAGACCTAGTTCTTGTGCCTTATTATGTGGTTTGTCATTTCTGGTAAAGCAGCACGGCAGATTGGGTTGGAGAGTGTCGTGGGCCAGGGTGATTATAAGTTTGAGCTCTAGATGATAGGAAGTGGTGTTCTGTCATTTTCTTTTCTACCTTTTCCCATAGTAAATTGCTGCTGGGTATCAGCCTGACTGCATTGCTCTGCCTCTTTAGAAACTTTCTTGGATGGGTGTTACAATTTGAGAAATGTCAGCTTTCGAGTTGTGTAGTATTAATCCAATTGTAAGGAGGAAAGGAGGCTTCCAGAAGGATCATTAACCCTAGATAATCAGGAGTAGGACATGGGATTTTTTCCCCTTCCTTTTTCCAAGGCAACCCTTGGATATTTGCAAAAGACAAGAACAGGTGGGGAGGCAATTTGGAGCATGGAAAAAAATGGACAGGGAAGGACACTGCTTTCCTTTCCAGTGCTGATTGTCATTCCAGATGCAGTAGAATTTCCTGTTAAAAGGGACACCTGGAAAATGTTACATTTCAGCTCTGGAAGCATATTTTCAAGCAGATCTTACGTGTGTGGGATAGATTTGCAAAAGAGAGGCCACTTGCTTTTAGGTGGCCTCTTGAGGCTCCTTTAAAAAAAAAAAAAGGAGGAGGGAAATACTATTAAACTTTTACAGCTGGGGAGAGGAACTTATTGGGCTACAGTCCTGATTTTGACTATGATGATTGATAGAAGTTGTAATCCAACAACATCTAGAAGGCTGCAGATTCCCCTATTCCTGTTCTGTGGCCTGGAATTGGCAATTATGATTGTAGGTGAAGATCTATTCTAATCACACTAATTCATAGTCGTCGTCGTCGTCGTCTTCTTCTTCTTCTTTGCTTTTTAAAATTATTTTTAATTTTTTTTTTACAAGACCAAACCTTTATTCATACATTATAATAGAAAATTGTACAAAATTCTTTACCTTAGTAAAGAGAGAAAACTACATGAAGAATACATGTAATACATCATATTACATTCAGAGTTGATTTGACTTGTTCATCTAGGTGAGATAAATAAGGTTACAATTTAAAACATAGAGGAAAATTTCCCTTGTATACATTTTCTAATTATTTACTCTTATTACACATAAAAATATTGTTTTCTTTCAGTGATTATTCTAATATTCCTTCTATACTTAATACAGATATAGCTCCCCATCTTTTTTCAGGTAATCTGTCAAACATTCCCAGTCTTTCTTCAAATTGTTTAATGTTTTATCAGTTTTTTCATAACAATATTATCAGTTTATCAATCTCCAGTAAATCACACAATTTCAAGACCCACTTTTCCTCTGTTGGGATAGTGGTATTAAGTGAACTTAAATAACCATGTTAAATAGCATATGTTAAATCAAAACACTCAAAACACCCAGAGCTTACCCTTGGATCATCATTAGAAAGGTACACTGGACTTGCTCAGCTTCAAAAAGTAGAGAAAATAGATGCCTGGCGCAGAAAAGTACAATGCATTTGGTACAGTTTAGACTGCAGCTCCCAGAATCCCTGAGTCAGGATGGCTACCAACGATGCTGGCTGGGAAGGTTGGGAGCTGTGCTCCTTCAAAGTAAATTTCCTAAACTCTGGGATTATACAGTTTAATAAAAATACAAGAGTCATAGAAATATCCAAAGTCACTGGAGAGCTAAACTGAAATTGTGTAATAGTAGGAGATGAGGACTGATGTTCAAAAGTTAACAACAAGGGACTGTCAGACATGAAACTCAGCAGCATGAAAGGGTCTCTTCCCAACATGTATCTGGCACAGCTCCAGTTGTTTTTAGTAAAACATCCAAGTATAAGTCTGGTCTACCTGAAAACGCTTCATTTCCCTCCTTCTGAGCACCTTCTTTGTTCTATTGGAATTTGGCATGGTGCTTGTGTTTCTTGTAAGTAGTGTAGAGTTCTTTCTGCTATCATTATTCATTTGTTGTTGGTTTCAGGTTGTTTTTTCAGGTAAAAAATACCCATAAAATCAGTCATGTTAGCTGCTATTTATCACTTGCTAGACAAGAAATTGTAATCTTCACACAAGCAGAGCAGCAGGCCAGAACTGTTGCAAATTAAGTAAATTATCTATACTCCAGCAAAGATCATTTCTCTGATTAATGAATTGTTTGTAAGAAAGTGCTGTTTGCTATCTGATCTTACAAAAAAAGTTGGTGTTAGACACACAACTCTCCAGTTTAAGGATACAATCTTCTAAACATTCCAAAGGGAGTCTGCGCCACTCTGTTCAACTGAGCTGCGACAGAGAAAGCTGAGGATTGCAGTGGAAGTACCAAAGCTCATAAACATTTCATGGGAAACAATACAAGCAACAGCTATCAACCATCTCCCCCTATAAAGACCCTCTGGATCAGGCATGGGCATAGTGGGGCCCTCCAGATATTGTTGAATCAGGGTCTCCCATCAGTCAGAGCCCCTTGCTTTTGGCTCTATTGATTGAAATCAATGGGAACAGCTGTCTAGAAATCTTTGGAAGGCCACATCTCAACTTTAGATCTGGAAAATCTTTGGACAGAGCCTTGGCAGTTGTGCTACAACCTATAGAGGGGGTGGGCAACTGTGGAAGGCAAGGGGGCACATTAGCTCCCAAGGAAACCTAGGAGGGTCACACTGCACCTGCTCCTGCTAAAAAAAGTCATCCTACCCCCCCCCCAACACCTTCTATTGCATAGGGGCATTTTCAACATGTTATTGGAACATTCCTGGGCCCTTAAAGAAGGTAATTTGGGATATTTTGAGGCAGAAACGGGTTTTAAAAAATTGCTAAAATTTGTTTTGTTTCTTAGGGGGTTGGAGAGCTCCTTGATTCCCACTTGTAGTGTATAGTAATCGGGGGATTTAGCAGGGCTAGGAATCACTTTAGGATTTTTTTAGTAGTAACCACTAAAAGTGTTTTAAATAAGTAAATTCTTCTTAACTTTGATCTGATAGTACCTCCTCTTTTAAAATTCAGAGGTCTTGGGCAAAATATTTGTTTGCAAAAAGATACACAAAGAAAGAACATACTTTCCCTGTGGATTGTCTTTGAAAAGGAGGATATAAATCAGGTGCATAATCTTACCGGACTACACGCGGTTGGAAAGCAAGACAAATGTCTGTATTAAAAACATGCTGTTGAATTATGCTCTGCTAATATGGAACAGTTTCCATTCAAGGATATCTTCAGGCAAAATCCAGTAAATAGCTACTCAGAAGTCAGCCTCAGTGTGTTCAACAGGGCTTACTCCTAGGAAGCTGGTTGTAGGATTACTCTTTAAGGGTCTGTTAACTCTGTTCCTCTGAAATAGCTTGAACTCCATGCAGCCATTTGGCAACCAGCCTGGCTACAATAGTGATCTCATTCCAAACCTTCTGAGGTGATAGACTTATTCATACAAAGTGCCAGACTCATTCTTTTCTCTCCCCTTCTTGAATTTGGCCCTAGTGACTATATAGTGCAGTAAACACCAATATTCATGAAGTGAGGCTTTCTGATCCATAGTTCCTTCATATGCCAACCACTGTTGAAGGGTTATAGAAAATCATGGTGCTTCCATACTTTTTAAGACACAGCTGTGAGTTATTAGATACTCTTGGATTTTTACTTTCATCAATCCTGGTCAGAACAGTCAGTGGGGAAGGATGATGAGGGTTGCAACCACAATATCTGTAGGGTTACAAGTTGTTCATTCTAGATGTAAAGCAGGTGTGGGATTCATGTGGCCCTCCTAATGTCGTAGGACTGCAACTCCCAGCAGATTTAACCAGGACAGCCAGTGGTGAAGAATGCTAGGAGCTGCAGTCCAACAAGACTAGGTGGGGAATCCCGTGTGATTCCCGTGCCTGGTTTAGAGGTTGTGGGTGCAACTTGAAATAGTAACTTAGATGGGCAAAGTAGATATGGTGGCAACAGAATTGAATAGAAAAGTTGTTTTTCTGGACTACAGAATCCCTAGAATCCCACAGCACTGCCCATGCTGGCTAAGGTAATTTTGTGAGTTGTAGTCCAAAAAAGTGATGTTTCCAAGTTTAAGTGTTAAGAGGGAAATGCTAACAAATTTATTAGATCAGGTCAGATCAGATCAATTTACTGAATTAGTCTAGTGACTATTTCAAATAGTGTTAAGACTATGAATTGTCTAGAAATTATATCAAGTTTGAATATGATGGAAGTACAATATCTTAAAGCATGGCATGGACAAGGAAAATGGCTGTGCCGAGCTCTCCTCGCCTGTGGTTTTCATACCCCCCACAAATGCACCTCCCTAAAGTCACTGAGCAACCATTGCTGGGGAAAAATAGCTGGACAAAAGCCTGGGAAGAGTTGGAAACTGGGAATTGGAAGGGGTCCTCACCCACTATCCCCCTCCTTTCTGCTTTACAAGATATGGGCAGAGTGCTTTTTCTAATGTGGCTCCATCATGTCTATTTTTGCTCTGTAAACACCACCTGAAAAAAACAATAACCCTTGTATAGACTGTAATTCCCTTGATAGCAAACCACATAATGATTAATGGTTAATTAAGGGGCATCTGAGAGATTATCTTGAATAAATGGATGATGTCAAAAAGCAATTGAACAGTCCTTCAAGTATGTTCATAAATGCTAACCATATGCATAGTGCTTATAGTCATTATAGTTCTGTAGCTGTCACAAAGTTAGTATTCTTGGGAACCCAAACCCTGGGCTGTGTCTAAACCAGAGTACTCTTCTGCTGCACTCTGTTCATCCTTTTATCACTCTGACATTCTTCTTTACATTTTTTTTTAACAATGTAAAAGATGAAGCGAGGTTGAAGTGTTCCAATAGGAATATACTTGAGAAAATTTACTTAAGAGCACCCTATGTGCTGGGGCTGGACTTGCTCCCTCTTGAAGGTCTTAGTCTGGGTGTCCCCAAATGGCTATTCTTCCTCTGTCATCATCGTACTGGTTCCTCAGCCTTTGCCTGTCTTTCCCCCAATTTTAGTAGGATGAAATGCTTCTTCTAAGGCTTACTTATTGGCAGGAAAAGCTTTAAGCTAAAATAGCCTTACATTTTGGTCTTGGCATTTCTGCTTTTACCACTAGAATGTGGCCTCCAAGAATTGCTCAGAAATTTGGCCCTGAGGCTCAATTGCACCACCCCCCTTTCACAACAAGTGTATGCATGTGTTTTCAAGTTGCCTGTCAACTTTTGGTGACCTCATAAATTTCATACAGTTCTCTTAGGCAAGGAATACTCCAAGGTGGTTTCAGGAGTTCCTTCCTCTGAAATATAGCCAACAGAACCTGGTATTCATTAGCAGTCTCACATCCAAGTACTAACCAGGGCTCAACCTCCTTAGCTCCCAAGATCAGATGGGATCTGGTGCCTTTAGGGTATTTAGGCAGATTCACACATATGATAAAACCTACTTGAGAAGAAGAGATGTGTATTCTCTGAATTCCCAAGGCAGGGCAGCATTTTGGCTGCAAAGTTTCTGAAAAGGTGTCTGATGTATGTGTGTATTTTCCCTTTAAATTTCCCATTTCCCATCGTCTGGTGAGAAAGACAACTTCTCTCCACGGCACTGGCTTGACCACTGGTAGGAAGTACAGAGTTTTTGTTAAGGTTAATGGACCACAACTCCTGTCATCCCTGACTGGGGTTTTTGGCTGGAGTGGATGGGATTAGAATCCAGCAACTGCTGAAAGGCCACAGGGTTTCTGCTCCTGCAGTCTGGGGATTCTTATGTGCTCTGGCATATCCTGGAAAAGTTTTAATAAGAGCTGAAATAGTAAGAAGGGAAAGTGTCTCACTACAATATCAAATTTCTGTTGTCCATTAAAAGTACTCTCCTCCTCTGTCCTGATGAGGGGACTGCTAAAGTAGGTAACATGAAAAAATAAAAAGCAATACAATAAAATTAAAATACAATAAAAATAAAAAAATACAAAAAAAGTTTGAGGATACCAAAAGAAGAGACTATGCATGTAACACACATATGCATCATATATTCAAGTAAAATGCCTGTTTTAACCTGGCAGCAAAGCCTCAGGGAAGAGACCAACACTACTCTTTAGAGCATAGCCAAATAAGACCTGTTTTCGTGTGCAACAACCAGAAAGGCTCTGCCTTGCATACTCACCGGGCAACTTTGCTCGACAGTATAATCTCCTCCATAATACCTGAGAAAAGTGAAGAGGATTGTGTGGGACGAGGTCATGCAAGATATTTTGGTGCCTGAGGGAAAGAACAAAACGACAGCCTCTTTTCTAAGTATAAAAGCCAACTCAAGTTGACAGCTACATCTCTGTTAGCACTGGCAATGGAACAAAGTCCACCACCACCATAACACCTGAAGGTAGCAGAATAATTTAAAGGTTGCAGGGAAGGCTGAGTGGAGCCATTTTGTTTTATCAGGCTGGGGAATGGCTAGGGTTCATCCCTGTAGTCCTTTAAGTACCCCGTCCTTTAATTTAGTATTATTGCACTGCTTTTAGTAGGGATTAGCTGGTGTGATGTGAAGCTAGTTGAGAGAGGTAAACTACTGTGACACTGCAGTGTTATTTGGTGGGGTGCATCTTTTGTCAGATCCACAATTAGATTTGTGGATCTGATTCAAAGAACACATACTTCTGGACAATTCCCTCATCACATGCTTTCTCCTGGATGAAAAAAAGGAGACAAAAGAGGGTTCCATTATGTTCCATGCAATTTGCTTCTGATATCAATATCCTGTTTCAGAAACTACACATGTATAATTCTCAGTCAGATTTTCAAACATTAAGATTCAAACTGAAATGTGTTTATTGTTTTTTCATTTTTTTTTTTGGATGTGATTGATCGAAGATGGTCTTCAAAAAAGCTGTCCTGCCAATCCCTACTAATGTGTTATGAGGATATTTTGTGCCACATTCAATCTGCCAAAGCTGCCATTTCATGTTGACTCTTGAGCTGATCACTTTCTCTCATAGGTTGCCACGTTGTGCCAATTGAAATCTTGAATTTTGCCAACCTTCAAGACACAAAATAGAAGACCATACAAAATAGTTTATGCAGATCCAGTGTTAGAATATTCCATTCAAAATATAGTAACAAAATGTTTTAAAAGTCGTTTGGGTTTGGAAGACCAAGAGGTGAGTCACTTAGTCGATACCAGATTGATTCCCCCGCCCTTCAACTGTTCATCCACTTTTCCAAAGTTGCATATCATCTCAGATTAATCTTCCTTTTCTCCTTATAGCGTTAAGGGGCCTTTGAAGAAATGCTGGACAACCCTGAGTGCCCTTTGCTATCCACTTTTTCAAAGGCATTCATTCTGGGTTGCAAATTGCCGCTCTTCTGTGGTACTAAATCTCACTGCTGGCCCAACACAGGCGTGCACACGCGCACTCTAATTTCAGCAGGTCAGAATCTGACCTCGATTGGAAGAAAATCTGGAGTCAAATATTCACAGCAGAACGCCTCAGCCTGGCTACATGTCAGAAGCCATCTTGCTACAAATGCTTCACACACCTTGGAGTGCAGCTTGTGGAACTGATGAGGTGAAGAGCACCACACAGCATCTCTGTGCTGGTAATCACAGGCCTGAAGAAACACATACATCATCTGCCACATGGGCCTGCGTTTCAAGTTGGGGGGAAAAAACCTTCACATTGTGTAAAGCGTTGGACAAATGACAGCCATATGCATGTTTGTCTCTGTGCAGATGGCTTTGCAGACTTGGCCCGGTTGGGGTGGGGGGAGGAAGGGGGGAGAAAAAGCTGAGCTAGGCTTTCTAAAAGCCGTCAGTTTAATATTGGTGACACCGTTTATGTCCTCTGCAAAAACAATCATAGAGGATAAGGTGACATAAATTATTTTGCAAATTGGTTGACATATGCGGGCCATTGTCCTTGCAATAATCCACATCACTCTGTCAGCTTAAGATATGAACTGTGCCACAGCCATTTTATATCATTGGGTAAAGCCTTCAAATGAGGTGATTTTGTGTATTTGTTCTCTGGAGGGCCACTGGAACACCTATCCAAGCCGATTATATTTAGTCATAACTACTGCTTCGTGTACGCTGCTGAACATTTGAGATGATTAATGTGTATCTCTCCCCACTGCGCACCCTTAACACATCAAACACGTAACCACCTCAGAGCAATGTATAGACTAAAAACGTGTATCCATACTACATATTTAAACCAGTCTGAAAACTCCTTAAATGGCACAGCTCTCAATAGAAGAATTCTGAGAGCCCCTTCCTAAAAGAATGAGGGTTCTCTCATAAAGAGGTCTACCACTCTCATGCAAGTACAATTCGTAGCATGGCTCTTCAAGCGTTATGGCAGTGAAACCACTCTGAAACAAATTTGAAATAGGTTTCAAGTCAATTGTATTTGTAGAATAGATGTGCCTATCTCTCTCTCTCTCCCTCTTCCCAAGACTGTTGCAAACCATTATTAAAAGTGTCTACCTCTTTCATAGTCATTAGAAGGTACCGTTTCTAGGTAGCTTGGTATGTATGACCCCTGTCTACTTAAGTTCTTATTACTCGAGGCTTTTGGACATATCCAACTACAAGACCAGTAATCCATCTGAAACCGAGTTTCCTGTTTTTATTGTTTTTCACTTTGTTGTCTTGTTGATTTTTAAAAGTTATGCTTTTCAAACTAATTTTCCAAAGTAGTTTACAAGGACAGAGACAACAATAAAATACAAATGTGAAAAACAAAGAAAATGCTAGAAGTCACATTAAAAAATAAATGAATGTAGTAAAACACAGAACAGTAGAATCGGTCAGAAAATGGGAAAGGTGTCAAGTACCATTTAATGGAATGAGCTTATTGGAACTTTTTGAGAAGAGAATTCAACAACTGTGATGTTTCCATTCAGAAAGAGCTCTGCATTAAACCCTCCAGTCTTTGCTAATGATGAGATATAGCTTGAAGACCTGTCTTTTGTAATACAGTTCCCAGCCTTTCTCAGGAATCTGGGAGCTGGAGCCCAAAAAAGTAACTTTACCAAACTCTGGCCAGAAAACAGGATTTCTAATGCTGACTGTAAACCTTGGAGAAAAACCATTTGTATGCTAACCTGGTTCTAGTCCAGGGTGAGCAACTTCAGCGCAATTAGATATTATTCAACTGTAATTGCTATAATCCCTCATTATTGACTATACTTGCTGTGGCTGATGGGTGTTGCAGTCCTACAAACATTGGAGGCCTACAAATTCTTCCCCCCTATTCTAGGGGCACTTGACAATGTAAATCCTATGCACATCTACTCAGAAATAAGTCCCATTGGGTATAAGCGTATGGAGGATTACATGCCTGGTAAGCATATGGAGGATTGCAACTTACAGTATCATAAATGAACAGCTATTGAACTTTTGTTTTTTTTAAAAAAAAATCCAAGAGTTTCAAAAATCCAAACAGTTCATACACTGCTTCTGTTCATTAATACTCATATTGTTGATCTCCTATGCAGTGCTGAACCTTTCTCTTTCTGGCATACAGTCCTAGAAAGTATTTTAGACTGTGTAAATTTGGAGCACACAGAGAGAGCTTTTTTTTTTTTTTTTTTACAAAGTCGGTCCGCACCATTGCTTTTGCCAACTCAGCACTGTCAGCACTGCTTGGCAGGAGTTCTCTGGGTTTCAAGAGGATGTTCCCAGCTCACTATGGAGATATCTGATACCTAGGGCCTTTTGCATGCATGCAAAGCATATGCTCTGTCCCTGAGCTATCCATGTATGTTAAATGTAGCTATTAAAAGCAGAGCCTGGGCATATTATTTTCAGGACTGTAGCTCCCAGAATTCTGCCAGTCAACATAGCCACTGGGAGCTGAAGTTATAGTTCAAAAGAGTAATATTTCCAAGCTCTCGTTTTTAAAAAGTATGACTTGCCGTACTTATTATCAAATTTATTTGGATGTCTTACATCAGGTGAATGGTGTGTTAATATTGCTGCATTGGCTGGATGCACAGGGGACCTGGAATGTTGCAGTTATATTCTGCATCATTGCCAAATGAGGCTTGTTTAGCCATTTATAGCAAGACAAGTGGAAGAAAAGTTGAAGTCAGCGTCCACTTTGATAACTGATACCCAGCATCAACTTTTAGTACCTGATACCCAGAAAAGCACAAATTCTAGCAGCAGATTGGAGATGGGGAAATTGTTTACTCGTATATTTGACGCAAGTAACTTGTACGGCCGGCCATCCACATTTACGCGTTGGAGTTTCATGGCTCTGATTATTTGTGAGTTTCTTCAACCCTGCCCCCCACCCCAGCACTTCTTTTCCGGGGGAACTTTCCCTCTCACCAGCTCCAATCAGGCCTTGCAGCCCACTAAACACCCGCCTCTGGCCGCCCTCCTCCTCAACCACCAGAGGCTGCCTGGACAGCTAAGGATGGCTTGAAGCCTGATTTCTCAGCACCACGAACCCTCTCCTGACGCCCCCCCACACCCAAGGAAGGAGATGGGTGAGAAAGGAAGCCTAGGGCCACCATGCTGACTCCCCCCACTTCTTTTCCCAACCTATTTTGGACTCTGGGTACCTGCTCTTTCCACTGTGCCTCAGCACCGTTCCCACCGACCCACACACACACATTTTGATATTTGCTATTTTCCCACTTTTCTGGGGGTCCTGTGCCCCTAACCCTAGCGAATGTGGAGGGCCAACTACAGCTCCTTGTCATCAGAAAAAAAATTAATTTTTTTCCCTTGGCCTTAGTGGGGGCATTAGTCCGTAGAAGATCTTGGAGGGCTGTATCCTTATTGCACTCCCCCCCCCACCAAAAGGGTTTTGTTTGTTTTTGACATTTTTGATCCCTGGAGGACACCAGAGGCCACAAAAATAGCCCTGTGGACCACATGTGTCTCATGGCTGCACTTCGTACATCCTTATCTTAAACCATAGAGATTTATAGCATTCGCTTCTCCTTTTATTGGTAGGGAGTCATAGTTGGCATTATCATTTTATAACCTTCATAGTAGTGCAGGCACTAATGTACATCAGTGCCACCTATACAAAACAAGTGTGCAAGTTACTGAATCCTGGATACAATCAGAAATATTCAATAATATTTGTACTAATCTGGTGGTCCTGTCAGGGGACGGATATTATCAGTGATTGCTGTTTAAAATCTCTGACATTTCTAAAAACAAAAGGAGAGGGGAAATATTAATGATCACCTAGACTGAAAGCAGATGTTTGGCATTGTCCCTGTGGATCATGAATGATTAGAAAAACTACGCAATGTGGAGCAACCTGATTTTCAGAATGGATCTGTAGTAATCCTAACTCAAAGAAGATAAATGTGGCATCATTTTAGGTGCACCCTATCCCAATCAGGCCTTCTCCAGATGTGGTAGAATACAATTCCCACCACCTCTAATCTGTAATTTGTTGATCATGCTGGCTGGAGATAATGGGAAATGTAGTACAACATATCAGGAAGGCATCACATCAGGAAGGCCAAGATGCAAGTGTAAGGGGGATGATCTCTATCTGTCTGTACTGAAAAGTAATGCGCTTTTTGCTGTATGTCATTTGGTCTTCCACATGTTTTGGACTTCAATTGCTGTTTTAAAGTTCCAGCCAATGTGGCTGGTGGCCAGGCATCCCAGGAGCTGAAGCTCAAACATCTGAAGAATCCGAGGTTGAGAACCACTGGCCCTTGTCAAGATAAAGCTTGTAAGTTACCATTCATAGGTGGAACTCAAGTGAGAGAATGAAAGAGGAGAAGTGACTGTGTATCCTTAGAATGATTTGCATTGTTTCCTAATTAACATCCAAAGACTTGATACCTAGGAACTATAACAAATTAATAGAACATAATGGTAATACTAGGAATGCTGTCAAAGAAGTATGAGAAATTGACCTGAATATACAAATTCCTAATGAATTCCTGGGCAGGTATCAGTTTCAGCAAACATTAGAGAAGGAACCTAAAAGTTATTTTAGAGATGGCATTACACCATTTCTAAATTACCATATTGTAAAAATATGCATTTGTTTTATTGGAGAGGGTTTGGTAAATTCTCTAGAGTTTCATGTTTTTGGAATAAGATCCTTTCTTTAACTGAAAAAATAAAAGGAGAAAACAAATCAAACAGAGGCATGTGTTACTTATATCAACTTCACTATGATAACTTCATTTTCATTTGTGAACACAAATCAAAATTTAAAGAACAAATACTTGATCAGGTACAGTGGGCTTGCAAATGGCACAAAACTGGATGTTTGCCTTCTACTTAGAACCCTATTGCTGGTTCTATAGAGCGTTGGGCTTGGCTTTGAATGAGAAACTAACTTCTCAGATTGGACCTCCTTTCAGATAAGACAAAAGATGTTGACTTTTTGATAAGGTGGTTTCCTTTCATGGGTATCTTAAACATGATGGAAGGCTTATAATGACATCCCCTTTTCTCATAGCAAATTTTGGAGTGATCTTCTTTCAAAATATGGAGGAGTTCACTTCATGGTCTGAAAGCACACAAAAACTGCACTTAACTCTGGACTGATTCCTGGAAGATCATAAATCTGATGCCTTTAACATTTGTTTTATTTCTGTTTATTTTTTGTTTTGTTTGTTGTTGTTGCTGTTGTTTATTGTATACTTAATCAACCTCAAATTGGATTGCTATCATCATTATTGAATAAATGTAAGAAGAAAAGAACTGTCTTTGCATATGTACAGGAAGATTCTCCCCACCACATTTCCTTGAATAAATTCCCCAAAGAATTTAGCTCAAGGAACAGTATAAGGAATACTATAGCTCAGAATGAGCTAAGACTGGCTAGAAAAGCAAGGAGCAAGAAAAAGGGGGTTTTCAGACACACTCAAGGCAAGAGAATGACAAAGAAGACAGTCAGGCCACTATTTAATAAGGATTGTAAAATGCTAACAGATCATAATGGAAAGGCAGAAATGCTCAATACCTGATTTGCTTCTGTCTCCGCCCACCCCTCATAGAACTGTGTGCTTCCATTCAGGTGCAGAGACCTTGGCAAGGGTCTGAATTGCAAATCAAGATTGACAGAAAGCTAGTCGGGAATCACCTAGCTAACCTAAATTGATTCAGATCTGCAGGGCCAGATGAACCACATCCCAAAGTACTAAAGGAACTTGGCTGATGTACTCTCTGAACCACCTGCCATAATGTTTGGGAAATCTTGGAGAACAAGTAAGGTGCTAAAGGACCTTTCTTCTAAAAAGGCAAAAAAAGAAGATGCAGGAAACTACAGACCAGTCAGCCTGACCTCAACTCCAGGAAAAATATTAGAATGTATTATACAGGAATCTGTCTGCAAATATCTTGATGGCAATGCAGTGATCAGTAGGAGCCAGTATGGGTTTGCCAAGAACAAATCCTACTAAACTAATCTTATATCTTTTTTTCATCAGGTCACTAGCTCAGTAGATGGTGAGAATGTTGTGGATGTCATTTATCTGGATTTCAAGAAAGCATTTTATAAGGGCCCCATAATATTTTGAATAGGACACTGATAGAATAGATTGGAACACTGTCATACAGATTCACAACTGGCTGGAAAATCATGTTCAAAGAGTTGTATATCAATGTCTGCACTTCAAACCAGAAGGAAGCCTTGGGTGGAATGCCTCAGGGTTCTATCCTGGGGCCATTACTCTTCAACATTTTTTTCAGTGACTTAGATGATGGGGTGGAGGGAATCCTTATCAAGTTTGCAGATGACACAAAATTGGGAAGGGTGGTTAACACACTGGAAGACAGGAACAGAATTCAAAAGAACCTAGAAAATTGGACAAAGTTTTAAAAAAATGAAATTCAAGAGAGACAAATGCAAAATTCTACATTTAGGCCACAAAAACCAAATGCACATTTATAGGATGGGGGATACATGGTTCACCAGTACTACATGGGAAAAGGACCTTGGCATTATTGTTGATCATAAATTGAACATAAGCCAGCAGTGTGATGCTGCAGTAAAGAAGGTGAATGCTATTTTAGCCTGCATTAATAGAAGCATAGTTTCCAAGTCAAGGAAAGTAATAGTCCCATTATATTCTGTGCTGGTCAGGTCTCATCTGGAATACCACATTCAGTTCTTAGTATCTCATTTTAAGAAGGATATAGACAAGTTGGAGCAGGTTCAGACAAAGGCAATGAGGATGATATGAGCTATGGAAAACAAAACATATGAGCAAAGGTTGAAGGAACTGGGCATGCTTAGGTTCATGCAGAGAAGGCTGTGGGGGGTGATGGGATTGCACTCTTTAAATAGCTGAAAGGCTGTCACAGAAAGGATGGGACAGGCCTGGTCTGCTGCTCCAGAAGGCAGGACCACATCTACTGGTCTGAAGTTACAGGAGAGTACATTTTGATTAAACATTAGAAGGAATTTCTTGACAGTGAAAGTAGTTCAACCATGGAACCAACTGCCCATAGAGGTGGTGGGGTCTCCTTCTGGATGTCTTTGAAAGCAGCCGACTGCTACCTGCTGGATATCCTTTAGCTGGAGATTCTCCATTGAGCAGGGCGTTAGACTCCATGGCCCATGAGGCCCCCTCCAATTCTATGACTTCATGAGTCTATGACTCTAAGATAGTGGTTCTGTTGACCACTGGGGGTCCATGGAGCCCTCACAGGGGGTCTGCAAAGCCCTGCTGCTGGACACCAACAGCAGAGGTAGCAACAGGGACATGGAAGGAGGAGGGTTGCAGGTGCGAAAACTGCCCCCTTGTTTGCAAACGAGGGAGCAATTTGGGCATGTGCACATGACTGCTGCCATGTCCCTTTCGTCAGGGACATGGCAGCAGGGGGTGTGGGCTCCAGGGCAGTTTTGGCATCTGCAGCTCCTCCCACTGCCGCATCCTCGAAAGGGACACAGCAGTAGGTGTGTGAACACACCCAAATTATGACTTTGGAGAGCAGGGTTTGGATCTCCACTCAGCCAATGAAGCCCACTAGGTGACCTCAGGAAAGCCATATTCTCTCACCCTCAGAGAAAAGCAAAGGCAACAAATCTTGCCAAGAAAACCCCCATGATAGGTTCATCTTAGAGTCGCCAAGAGTGAATTTTCAGTGGAGAGGGATATGATGGCTTGAAGGAACATCCCTCTGTCAGCGGCACTTTGTTGTTGTGTGCCTTCACGTCATTTCAGACTTATGGCAACCCTAAGAAGAACCTATCACAGGGTCTTTTGGCAGAGGGAGTTTGCCCTTGCCTTCCTCTGAGGCCGAGAGAATGTCACGTGCTCAGGGTCACCCAGTATGTGAGTGGAGATTTGAATCCTAGTCTCCAGAAGCCTTTAATAAATGAATAAATATTTGAATATTTAAATCTTGAGTTAAATCTTGGAGGTCCCTCGCAACAAATTATATTTACAGGGGTCCTCAGTAAAGAAAAGAACCACTGATCTAAGGTTTTTCCAGTTAAACGAGTATGGCTGGCTTTTTAAAAAAAAAAGGAAGAAAGAGATGCTGGTATTCTATATTTCTCACAAAACAGTAAATAGGAGGGACTGAGCTGCACAATGGTAATCAGAACAAATGGATGTAATAATCCATTTTCTCCTCATTTGTGGATGCCATTCACATGCTGAAACCAGGACTCAAGGTATATTTTATCTTTAAAGAGAGTTGAAAGGAATTTGCTTCCAAAATTCCTCCTTCATGATTTCTTTTCTGTGTCAAACATTATCCAGATGCTCTGTTACACAAATATTTTCCAAATATTTTCTCTGTATCTGCTATCTGTCTGAAACACCCACTGATACTGGATATCTGAGAGGTGATAGTTTGTGGTACACAATAGCCAACAGATATGGACTGAAGACATTCCTTATAACAATCAGATTATTGGTCCTTCTAACCCTTTGGCTATCTCTCTGACACAGATCTTCCACCTGACCATTTAAGCAGAGTTGCTAAAGAACTGAATGTGGACTCCTTTGGATGTAAAATATGCACTCTGGCCATTGCACTATTGTCCTTCCCCAAGCAAGAACATAATGGAGAAGGATTATAGCTGACCCCCTTGCTGTCTAAGGTGACAGTGGACTCAAAAGGAGGCCTTAGGCACCAAGGTTGAGGCAGTGTACTCCGACACAAGGCGTTCCTGTTCTGATTTTTTCAATCAAGTGGCATTTGGCAGGATGAATAAATGAAATGCCATGGGACATCATAGAAGTTGTCAGGCCTGTTACTTTCACAGAACGTTATACTTCTAAACATCTCCCAAACTGTTCTAATTGGCTGTCACAGAATTGCTCCAGTGGATTTTGGAACATGTTCTAAACAGCAGGGTTCACCTGGGGTCATGTCATTTCACACCACCACCCCTTGTGAGCTCAGAGTTATGTCTCTGCATATGTTCACTGTTTCTGCCATACATTGCAAAAGGGTGAACTGAAGTACCTTGATAATTCCTCTTCTCCCCCATCGCTTCAAGATAGTAGTCAGTGTGTGTGGCAAGCAACAGCACTGAACCTAAGGTGATTCTTGATTGTTCACATACAGTGCTCCTTTCTATGAGAAACCACTGGGCAGTACACATAGAACATTGTTTTGTCTGTGGTTGTGGACAGGCTTCGTACCACAAGTTAGTCTGTCAAACTCAATCTAGTGATACCAAGAAGATAAAACAATTTGAATTTAGGCTACATCCATCAACAAGAAAGTACCTTGCTTTTCTCCCCTCCTACCCCCTTGAACATCCAAATCTGCACCACAGAGTTTTTAGATTTGATGTTTAGATTTGAGGATATACATGGGGCTACAAGGAGAACGTGTGGACGGATGGGAAAGAGGAACTCATTTTGCTAGTATTGTCCAGTCTGCTGGTGGAAGGCTCACAATCTGATACAGCCCAATGAGTTTTTAAATTTTAGATTACAAAATATGTTGAGAGATATTTTTCCCTTCCAAAACATGCAAATAGCAGAAATAGAAAATGGTTGTGCTGCTGAGTTTCTTATCTATAAGGTTCTTCTTCCACAGTGTCAGTTTTCATCTCCGTTTAGAGTTTCTGCCTGGAGCGTTACAATAACTTTTAAGCTAAATGATTCAGTAAAGATCCTGTATATAGCCCTGTTTTCTTTTCCCCACAAGGAGATATATCCTTATCTGAAACTTTCAGCAACCTAGCTGGAAGAATTTCTCTCTGGACTGGGTGATTTATAAAGAATGCACACTGATCTGACAACACTGGATGGATTATTAAATGTAATTCACTGTAGCTTTAGTGTCCTTTTTGCAGTGCTTCATCCCCAGATGCTGAAAAATAACTTTGCTTGAGCTGGATGGTCTCTTCTTTTTAATATCCTTGAGCAGATGGGACATGCACCAAAGTCCCCTCCTTGGAATAAGAATGCGTATGCCAGCACCATGAGTTGGGTCTTTTATTAATAGCTTTGAATTCAAGGGCTGTCGCCTGAAAGAACTGTAGGGCTGCAAGGGACCACTCTCCAGTCAACAAACGCAAGCATTGGCACTGTAGTGGGACTTGGTAGACTTACTCAGTCTTTGACAAATGCTTATTCAAACTCGGCTACTTTGCATGAGATTATTAGGTACTCATTACTTTGCGTGAGATTATTAGGCAAACATTTTCCTGGCAAGTTGTCCAAGCAGAGATAGGGAGATTTGCTCACAGTTCAACTGAAATAGGCTTGTTTGTCACTTTCCTTTCAGTTCTTCATTCCCTGTACTATTCAGTTGCAGCCTACTGTGAATCTGCTGATTCAGAATGAACCTAATGGGAATTTGTTGTTGTTATTTTCTGACTTATGGTGGTCCTAAAGTGAACCTATCATGAGGCTTTTTGGGGCTGAGAGTGTGTGATGTGTCCAAGGTCACCCAGTGGGTTTCCATGGCTGAGTAGGGAATCAGACCCTGGTTTCCAGGGTCGTAGTCCAACAGTCAAACCACTACCCCATGCTGGCTCTCTCTTGACACCTTGGTAAGTCAGTATGGGATTGTTGCCTGAATTGATGTTTGTTGTTTTTAATGTAGCATATTTTGCCATTAATACTGGCCTTCAAGGTGGTGGAGTAGTGCATTTCAGTTTCAAAAAGACAAATAAAACACTGGAAAAAAACACCTTCAAGGTAGTATCCCCAAATTCCAAATACCCAGAAGGGCTGTACTATATGGTAATAAAGTAATGATCAGGCATGTATTATTTGCCATCAAAGATTTGGCAGAAGAGAACACACTTAGCTTCGGACCACAAAGAAAGATCATGTATGTGCCAGGGAAATGTAGCTGGAGTGGCTGTCTGCAAATCAGGGGAACTTACTATTAGCCACCTGAGTAACTTTTACAGAGAGTGGTACCTGCTAGGAGACATCGAA
Source organism: Cyclura pinguis (assembly GCA_030412105.1). Classification (NCBI taxonomy): domain Eukaryota; kingdom Metazoa; phylum Chordata; class Lepidosauria; order Squamata; family Iguanidae; genus Cyclura; species Cyclura pinguis. The sequence continues at coordinate 219,518,253 of CM059599.1, read as the reverse complement.
GAATGATCTCACCACATAGGAACTTACAGGCAAGTGGATTCCTTTAGATGTCTTTCTGTTAGTTGATTTATGGAAGGAGTGGGCAACTTGTTGTTAGATTTCAACCTTCATCACTCCAGCCAGCACAGTTGATGTTGAGGAATGATGGGAATTGTAGTCTGGAGCTTAGGGAAAAAGGAAATCGCTGGTTCTCAATTGGCTCCTCCCATCTGGAAGAATCTTCAACTGTTTTCTAGTCATTGTGGGCAACACTGAGAACAATCTCCCTAACAAAAGGAGAAGTACTTGGTAATGTTAGGGCAGTCTCCATTGCTATTCCATGTTTCCTCTCTAATTCCCAGTCATAAGTCTATTATATTTGAATGCAGTTGCTAGTGTTTAAATCTCAAATTCGAACATAGTGCTGAGAGTTTATGTTTATGTTTTGCATTTATGGTATGGCTACACAGGAGAGAGGTGAGCAGTACACACATACATGGAATTTATATCTGCTGAGTTGACAAGTCATCCTTTGGCTGGCGAAAGCTTGGAAGTAACACCTTAATTTTAATGTCTCTGTGACAACTTACTTAGCTTTTGGCTAATGACAACCAGCAAATTTTAGGGCTGAAGCAAGTGACAAAACATATTGTTAACAAGGTTTCATTTATTTGTCGACAATGATTAAGAAGCCTACCGTCATTAACATTATACCTGCTTGCAAAATGGTGGCAGGAGAGGGAGGAAGGAAATAGGAAGCTAGTCTCACGTGGTTCAAGCCCTGGCTTATGAGCTGCTTTTGAGGCAGGCAGTGCTAGCAAGCAAAAGCTGAGCACTGGGATGGACAACAGTGATGGAGGGGTGAACAGGGAGAGCAAGATTAAGGCAAAGGAGTGGTGAGCTCTCAGACTGGGGTGACAATGATGATGGAGGACAGAAACAGACAGATAAAGAGGACTTTAGTTATCTACCATGGACAGAACTGGTCACTGTCCCAAGATGACGCTCCTCTTATTATTCATGTTTGACCTTTTGCTTTGCCAGGATTCCAGTTTAAATCCAACCATCTATCACACCTAATCACTAGCAAGAATAAAATCAAACAAAAACATTAGCCATCGTGACTAGGACTGAAATGTATTTATAGATCACAGATTTTCATTTCTGACCAAAAACAAATTTAACACTGGGTTAGGACTGGGATTGTAGCACAACAGAACCTTCTTTCTCCCCCCGCTCCCCATATCCCTTTATGGCACCCAAAAATCATCTTCAGAGAGATTTCCCAGATGGAGCCCCCTGTTCTGCCAACTGCAGCCTGACCATTGTACTGTCAAACGTTTTACCATCCACATTGTTACAAAAAAATGACCCATTTCCAAAATCACAGCAAGAAATGCTTTATGTACTGAAAATACCAAATTTGATGTTGAACAGAGATGAGCAGAGAAACACAGCTAGTGTGATGTTGTGGTCTGAGTGTTGAACAAGGACTCAGGGTTTGAATCTCCACTCAGTCATAGGGTGGTGCTGGGCAAGTCACACTCTCTCAGTGTGACAGATGAAGGGAATGCTGTGGATGTAGCATTTCTCGATTTCAGTAAGGCCTTTGACAAAGTTCCACATGACATTCTTGCAAAGAAGCTAGTAAAATGCGGGCTGGACAGGGCTACCGTTAGTTGGATTTGTAATTGGTTGACCGACCAAACCCACAGGGTGATCATCAACGGCTGCTTTTCATCCTGGAGAGAAGTGACTAGCGGGGTGCCAGAGGGTTCTGTCCTGGGCCCAGTGCTGTTCAATATCTTCAACGACTTGGACGAAGGAATAGAGGGCATGCTCATCAAATTTGCAGATGACACCAAATTGGGAGGGGTTGCTAATACGCCAGAGGACAGGATCAAAATTCAAAATGACCTGGATAGATTGGAGAGCTGGGCCAAAGCTGATAAAATGAAATTCAACAGAGAGAAGTGTTAGGTCCTACACTTAGGTAGAAAAAATGGAATACAGAAATATAGGATGGGGGACACATGACTGGATGGCAGTACGTGTGAAAGGGATCTAGGAGTCTTAATAGACCACAAGCTGAACACGAGTCAGCAGTGTGATGCAGCAGCCAAGGAAGCCAATGCAATTCTCGGCTGCATCAATAGGAGTATGGTGTCTAGATCGAGGGAGGTACTGGTACCACTCTACTCTGCTTTGGTTAGACCTCATCTTGAATACTGTGTCCAGTTCTGGGCACCCCAATTCAAGAAGGACATGGTCAGGCTGGAGCAGGTCCAGAGGAGGGCAACCAAAATGGTGAGAGGCCTGGAAGCCATGCCCTATGAGGATAGACTTAGAGAGCTGGGTATGTTTAGTCTGCAGAAGAGAAGGTTAAGAGGGGACATGATAGCCATGTTTAAATATTTGAAGGGATGCCATGTATAGGAAGGAGAGAGCTTGTTTTCTGCCGCTCCAGAGACCAGGACAAGGAGCAATGGATTCAAGCTGCAGGAAAGGAGATTCCACCTGAACCTCAGGAAGAACTTCCTGACGGTCAGGGCTGTCTGGCAGTGGAATATGCTGCCTCCGAGTGTGGTGGAGTCTCCTTCTTTGGAGGTTTTTAAGCAGAGGCTGGATGGCCATCTGTCAGGAGTGCTTTGAGGGTGTTCCTGCATGGCAGGGGGTTGGACTGGATGGCCCGTGTGGTCTCTTCCAACTCTACATTTCTATGATTCTATGATTCTACAAGGAGGACAATCACAAACCACCTTAGAATACATCTTGCCATGAAAGCCCTAGAATAGGGTCAACATAAGTCAGATGTGACTTGAAAACACGTTAACAACAAGAAAGTGAGGAGAAAAATCTGGCTTGATTGTTGAAGCCACAAACATCAAGCATCTCTTCTTCTTCCCCCACCCCCCATGTTGCTCAATATCCCGTCTGACTGCAAGTTCTGCAAAACCTCAAAACATGCTCTTTTGACATATTTGGGCTGTTTGGAATAAGGCCCGACTATGGATTGTGACTGATTTTTAATAGTCTCATCAACGTGGCTTTCAGCATATTTTGTTTTGTGCATCGTTGGAAAAAGGGAACTTTGAAGTATCCAAATCTGTTATTGAGCGTCTGCATTCTAGCTGTCTCCTTAGTCTTTGACACGAAGGTTAGAAGTAAATTAGGGAGCAGGAATGGCATAGAGACTGGGCCTGACTGCAGCCGCCAATGGCCAATGCACAGCAATTTCCATTTATGCACAATATGCCCTCCCCTGTCCCCAGTGGTGCTCCCATTCCAGCTGTCTCTGTATCAAAGATTGATGCCAGGGAGTTCAGGCACTATGATAGATGGCCATTGGCAAACCAAGCTTGACCACAGGTTATCACAGGCTCTAATTAAAGAAAGACATGGGCTGCTGAGTCAAGGGTCCCTTGCACTGGTGACAATAGGGCAGCAGTCTCCAAAATAGCTGCAAAGGAAAATGGATTCCTTTGACTGATTGCACGATGTCTGGATTAATGATCAGGAAATGAGCAATTGTTGTATCCTCACCAGTAGGCTGCTTCATAAGGCTTTCGCTGTGCTGTACATTTTCTTACTTCAACATGGGTGGAAATTTTTAAAAGGCGGTGGGGGTGGGAGGAGGAGAGAAGGGACTCAGACATATAGCAATGTGTTGTGCGGAGGAGTGGAAGGCATAAGAGACGTGTTTTCCTGGCAGTGATTAGTTCTGTCTCTTTACTGTACCCTCTCCTTTGTTCTCACCAATTTTGGGAAGGAGAATAAGGAGCATAAGCAAGTTTCAACATCTGTTGCCTCTTGCCAGATTGGGAAGTATGGGTGAAATTCACATTTGTATATAGACACATGTCCACATGAGGATGCAATCCATCCGACTCTCACATTTTGATCAAATGTGCACCCATTTTTACATCCAGTCACCTCATGCAAAGTCAGACCATTAGACAATCTAGAGCAAGGCTTTCCAAATGATGTGCCGCAACACATTAGTGTGTTGCCTGAAGTCTGTAGTCTTGGAAGTGTATGTTATTATTTATAAATCATATATAAATCAGAAAAAATTAAAAATATATGAAAGGTTTTCATGAGATATGTTGTGTCCCCATACATTTTGTTATTACAATTTATGTATATGTCTGTATCTTTTATAAGGGGTTAGTTTAATCTCTGGTTTGCTAGTAAAACTGAAATTACTGTGTCGCGAAATGATGCATGTCTAAAAGGTGTGTCACCAACATGAAAAGTTTGGAAAGCTCTGATCTAGAGCAATACTGTTGGTTCTGACTGGCAGCATCTCTCTGGGGTTTCAGATAAGAATTTCTCAGTCCTGCCTGGAGACTGCTGTTGTGCACCTTCAAGCTGTTTCCAACTTATGACAACCCTGAGATGACCCTATCATGGGGTTTTCTGCTGCCGAAAGTGTGTGATGCACCCAAGGTCACCCAGTGGGTTTCTATGGCCAAGTGGGGAATCAAAACCTGGCCTCCAGGGTCATAGCCCAATGCTCAAACCACTAGACCACGAATGCTTCAAACTTGAGGACTCATGCATTCAAAGCAGGGGCTTTGCCACTCAGCTACAGCTCTTCTGAACTTTTGTTTTTATGTATGTAGTAAGCATATTTGTATGATTTTATGCTACTCTTCATCAAGAAACCTCATGTTAAACAATAATACCTAAAAAACTAAAACTGAAACAAAAACCCCATGCAGTAAAAAGAGCACTCTAGTGAGTTAGCAACAGGAATTAGTATTAACTTCAGCAAGAAAGACACACAACTAAAAGGATTTGGGTATTTAATTTTTAAAAATGACGTCTTTATAAAAGCACAGCCTGCACCACATGAGCTTTCTTGGAAAATAATTCTACAGATCTGGTTATGTGCAAATTGAGCTGGGTTATATGAGATAAAACAGATGCTAAAATCATGCCATGTGCTAACAGTAACATATGTTTGCACCACAATGTAAGGTGAGCTTGGCTCTTGTGCTCAAGACACACAAGAAAAATAGGGAGAAGCATCTCCAAGTCTTCTGTGGATTGTTTTTATCTTTTAGTCTGAAATAAGCCTGACGTATTTCAACATAAAAAAAATAAAAACCATTCATGGAGCACTTGGAGACCTATTTCTCCTTTTTTCCTGGGGATTCATTGGGTGTTCTCTAGTAATTGCCTCTTCTGTTTCTTCTTGTGCTGAAGAGACTTCCAGTACAGCTTCACAATAACCATAAGGCAGGAAAAGAGAGAGGCTGGTTCAATAGTGGTGGCTGGCTCCAGTGTCAGTGTTGTGGTGACTCCACTCCTGGTCTTAGTCTGAATTTTAAGGGAGTGAATCAGGGTGCTTGAGCCTATTTTGAGGATAGGGTTCAACACCTTGTATAACTCCCTTAATATTCAGAATAAAATCCAGAGGAGACTGACCACTTCACTGACATGGAAGTCACCATCAGCCACCACTGGGCTAGCTTGGTCCCCTCTATGCACATTAAGGCTTGCAGTTAGCAAGCCTGAACTGCTGGGGATTTTAGCACAATTCTAAAATCCTAGGCAGAAGGGTCTTGCAGGACATCCGCTGTTCTTGTTGCTGCTGCTGTTGTGATTATTTTATTCATTTATATCTTGTAATTTCCCCCATCACACACACACACACGTGTGTGTGTGTGTGTTACTTAAAACAATTAAACAATCTATACAGTTAAAACCATTTAAAAGTCATTAGAAGACAACACAAAAATCAACAAAATATCACTGCCCATCACAGTCAATTCCTAAAAGTTTGACAGAACAGGTAAATTTATACTGCTGTCAGAGGGAGAGCAATGAGGGGGTCATCCTAACCTTCCTAACGAGTGTGTTCCAAAGTCTGAGAGGGGCCACCAAGAAGGCCCTCTTCCTTGTTCGCACCAAACGAGCCTCAGAAGTTAGTGGGACAGACAGATGGGCCTCTCCTGAAGATGTTAGACTCGCATAGGGAGATATGGTCCTTCCAATAGCCTGAACTCATGCCGTACAAGGCCATCGTCAGCACTTCACATTCTGCATGGAAACAGACTGACAAGCAGTGGAGCTGTTGCAACAGGAGAGTTGTGTGCCTGCCCCACTAACTATCCAGCTACAGCTGTTTGGGCCAACTGAAGTTCCTAAGCACTTTTTTCGAAGGTAGTCCCCCATAGAGCATATCATAGCAATCCAGAAGGTACAGTACAGAACCCATTACAGTTATCTAATCCACCAGCCAGCTGTTGCAGGACATGCAGAGCTAAAGTGTCCCCTCTACACATCCAGGGGCAGCTATCCCCTATCCCCTCTATCTCCAATGCAGCAGTTACCATGAGACAATGCAAATGCCAGCCCATGTACGATAAATCTACAGTATCTCAGGACTTATCCAGAAACTAAAAAAGTCCCTCGAAGTATTGAGACTTTCCAATGTTTTTGTTTTGATGTTACCTGCACATTCATGGAAGTATTAACACAGCCCCTGGAAGTATGGAGACTTTCCAGTGTTTTTGTTTTGATGTTACCTGCACCTTCATGGTTCTGCATCCAAACTCTTCTTTGAAATACCTGGAGGTTTCTCTCACTTTCCCCTCCCTTGTGTTCTTCCACTGATCACTTATTACAGCTAAATTCAGCATTTCAGAAATCAACTTTCATCAATTTCTACTGAGCCATTTTCATTATTATTCAGAAGTTATAGTCAAGGTGCTAACAGCAACGTTACACTAGTTAAGCACTGGGACCATTTTCTTTTATTGCTAACATTCCTCTTTCCCTCTCTTGATCTCGGTTGAATCTGCATCCTGGAAACAATCACTGTGTTTTACTGGCTGCACCCATCTTAGCTTGTTCCATAACACAACATAACACAAAAAGCCAGGGAGAGATACAACTCATTTTAGGAAATAATTTAAACTGACCCCAGGGAGTGGGAATGAAAAGGTAATGAGGGGAGTTCCCTGGAAATACCTTTGGATGGGGGAAATGTCGTGTAGATCTCCAAAATGTTGGTTTGCGCAGGAACAAAACCTGGGACTTTCAGAGCTTTTTACTTTTACTTACTTTTTACTTTACTGGAGAGGCTCTCTGAAAAGCATGAGGTGGGGAAAATTGTTGAATGTGTCCATCATCAAAATCTTTCAGCATACATGTAAAAGAAAAGGCAAGATTGGAAGCTGCCTGGGGACTGTTTACTTAGGGGCAGTATTATCTTTGGAGAAATGGTGCACAGTTGCTAGGTCTTCATAAAATTGCTGGGTTTTTTTTTTATCTCTCTCTCTCTCTCTCTCTCTCTCTGAGGAGAGGTTCTTATGTGTGGCTGTTGATGAACCATATTAAATAGCCTTTGTGCAGTATCAAAACACATTTAATTCATAAACTGGGATGCACAGGCAGCTATCAATAATGGGACCTTGCAAGTATTTAAGACAAAGAATTAAAAAATTAGAAACTTCACACATGCAACCAGGCTTCTGCACTGAACCACAGATCAAAGAATAATGTACTTTGATCTTCAAGCATGAGCTCAGGAGACATTGAAATGTATAGAAATTAACATGTATAAGTGTCTGCAAAATTCATACTTAATAATGATATCAGGGCAGGAAAGGAAAGCAGGCACTATATTTGCCAATGCAACAGCATTGCCGCTTGTGGAACAAACCTCTGTAGCTGGGCCTTCAGGAGCTCCTGTTGCGTAGACATGAGCAGTCAGTGATTTTCATTTCCTAGAATTTTCACCAGCAGATCTTTGCACACCAAGCTGCTTTCAGAGGGAGAAGAACAGGACATATGAGCCATTTCTCTTTCTGACCAACTGCCCACCACAGACATTTGTGCCTTTCACACAGCAACATGCTTGTTTAATTACTTGTTGCCGTTTTTAATCACCTTGGGTCTCTCTGTAACTCTGGAAAAAAGGAAGTTGCTCATTAGCCATTTCCTCACTTGCTAGATGGTACCCTAAATTATACAAGACAGGAAACTCTAAGAATGAAGAGGTGGAATTAACTAATTAGCTGAAGTACGCGCCAGTTCTCCTCCTCTAATGAAAGGTGTCTTTGCAGACTACATCTCTATCCTGTGAGGGAAACAATTTGGAAAGGCGTGGTAACGAGAGTATGGTAGTTTTGTGCTGAAATGCATTTTCTCCCCCAACATCCCCTGAAAGGTTTCACTTGCACATTTACTGATTGAAAAATATTTATATCACACTATTTTGTGTCAAAAGGCCTTCAAGGCAGCTAATAGGATTAACGGGGTTTTTTTTTTTTAAAAAAAAGAATATATCCAGCAAACCAAAAAGCAAAAACCAGAGGAACAGGCATTGCACTAAATACACAGTGAGCTGAAGACTAGCAAAAGGAAAATGACAGTCCTACAATGGGAAAGGGTAATCTTCTCCCCACTCTGGAGGCTCCAGATAAATTGGAGCTGGCCCAAGATATTTTGCTGTCTGAGGTGCAGTACTCCTATGCCTGATGTCAATGTGCATAGTATTAAAAAGCAGAGATATTGTTTTGGCACATGAGACAGAAGATTTTACAAGAATATCTCCCTCACCCCTGGGAGTGAAAATATAACACTAGGCTTTTGTTGTCCTTGCCCAATGGCTCAGTCATAGAATCACAGAATCATAGAATAATAGAGTTGAAAGAGACCACAAGGGCCATCTAGTCCAACCCTCTGCCATACAGGAACACACATCAAAGCACTTCCAACAGATAGCGTCTGTTTAAAAACCTCCAAAGTAGGAGACTCGACCATACTCCAAGGCAACATATTCCACTACTGAACAGCTCTGACCATCAGGAAGTTCCTGTAGTTTGAATCCATTGCTCCTTGTCCTAGTCTCTGGAGCAGAAACAAACCTGTTTCCACATTGATATGACATCTTTTCAAACATTTAAACATGGCTATCACGTCCCCTGTCAACTTTGTTTTCCTCAGGGTAAACATACCTAGCTCCCTAAACTGCTCCTCATAGGGCATGGATTCCAGACTGTTCACCATTTTGGTTGCCCTCCTCTGGACATGTTCCAGCTTGTCAATATCCTTCTTGAAATGAGGTGCCCAGAACTGGACACAGTGTTCCAGGTGAGGTCTGACCAAAGCAGAATAGAGTGGTAGGGGTCAGCCCTATTTAAACGAGCATGAGCAATCCTTGTCTCAGAATGCCAACAACAGATGGGAGAAATGAACTTCTGGGAGGGAGAGTTCCAACACCATTTCCCATTCTAAACAGAACAACCTCCATTAGAAAAGTTCTCAGCAGACAGTCCAGTATTTGAAGGCAGTTTTTATCTGAAGAGCTGCCCAGTTCAAGTCTGGTTGAAAGATACAGAGCAGGGTGAGAATTGTGTGGCAGCCCTAGCTAGCATAGTAAACAATGAGCAACGCTGGGAAATGCAGTTCTAAAACATCTGGAAGGCCAAACAATTTGCACTTCTGATACATAACCATAATAAAATAACGACCAAGATCAGCATAGGTACAATAGCAAAATTTTGCGTCACAGTTAGCCCTGATGATGCCACCACCTTAAAAAACTACATTTGCAGCCTGGTAGCACCCCAGCCAAAGCATTTTTGAGTTGCTGGAGAACGGGGTGCTGGGAAATAACATCTGCAATGCTTTTCTGGTTGTGGGGCACATTGAGAACAGGCAGCTAGACAGAAGCCACAGGGTCTTGCTTTACCTGCTTTTCTGAAGCTGTTTTCATGACCTAGAGAGCACTGTAAACATCATTTCCTGGTGCCCCTGTCTCCAGCACTTCATAAACACTTTGGACAGGGTGGTGCCAAGGTTTTTGATTCACATTTAGTCATTCACAACCATGAATGTGAACTCCTAGCAGTTATGAGATCTTAATTCCAACTTACAATCTTGCATCTGCTGAACAGAGTGCTAGCCGATGTCATGAAAGAGCCTTGAAGTTCTCCATCACTAATAAATACCTGAACAACAGACTCAACAAGCACACAGGTCACCTCTTCACAGCCTTTGTCCCTGCTATGGTGACATGCACTGTAATTCTATTTCAATTGTAGCGATTGGTCAGAATCTTGTGTGGGAGAAACAGAGGCACAAGCACCATAGTTACGGTGCGACACAGTGAATCCCAGCCTGACTCCCGATCCCCATTTACTGTCTCTGCAGTCAGTGGGGTGTGCTGCAGAGTCATCAATTACTTGGTCCATTTTGATGATTTCCCTATCAGTGTCAGCCAAATGAATTATCTGTGTCTGCATCATAATCCCTGCATACTATGGGGTGCACAATCAGTTCATATGCTTAACATTTCTCTGTGGAGCAGAAGATGTACAAGGTGCTCAACAGGGACAGTGAAGAACCCAGAGTCTGGAACTGAAAAACAAACTGCATTAAAAATATTTGCTAACCACATATTTGTTAGTATTTCATGTAGGGCTGGTCAACTGGGACAAGCCTAGGGGCCCATATTCTGACCCGGGACCATTCAGTAATGCTACATATACAAACACTGAGAAAACAAATTGTCAGGGGCCAGAAGTTCACCTCTACCTTAGAAGAATAGTGGATTTTTTAAAAAAAATGTTAAACAGTGGAGATGGCTCTACAACCTATTGAAAGTGTTAATTGCTTCTCTTGGAGGCTTCCAGGAGGTGCAATTTACTCTGGGTTTAGGCCAGAAAAAGAGTAGTCTGATGAGTCTAAAGCAGTAATAGGAACTAACTAATTAAACTGAATTAAGTTATCAATTAAGTTGGAAAATTGTCCTATGAAAAGGGGAAACTTAATTAAATTTATTTTAATTTGATTGGTTTATTTAAGATAGAATTTTGGCATTAACTTAACTCTACATTATTAATTAATTAAATGAGAGGGTAGTGCTAAAGAGCCAACACATTTCACATTTCCCAGTTGGGACATTACCCAAAGGCCAGTGATCTTGGAGTTTTGCAAAAATACTTCTTTCTTTTAGGTAGTCCCTTGCTTTTAGGCAGTTACAATGTTTAGGTTATAAAATTCAGACCACTGCAAACATGAGTGGCTACAGGGAACTTTGTTTATTTTGGTTCGTAATTAAAGTATAATAGATGAGTTAATTCCCAGGTCAAAAGATTTTAAATCAAACAAGTAATAAGGGCTTCTAGGGCTAAGGTGGGAGATAGTCTTCTTTGCATCTTGGTAGTGTTCCTGAGAGCCGCTAGGATGTAGTGGTTTGAGCCGTGGACTACAATCCTGGAGACCAGGGTTTGATTCTGCATTCAGCCATGGAAATCCACAAGGTGACCTTTGACACATCACACACTCTCAGCCCCCGAAAACCCTGTGATAGGTTTGCCTCAGGGTTGTTATAAGTCACAAATGACTTAAGGAACATAAACAGCAGCAGCAACAAAGTTTTTCTGCCCTCTGTGTTGGACACTGTGTAGAATTCCCATCTGTTCCAGAAACAAACTTTTTCTGGGAATCAGTAAGGAAATGAGATTAAAAGAGGTTGAGGGAAAGCAAAAAAGGGGCTTGAGTGTGGTGGGCAAAAAATAGTGTTTTCAAAAATTTACACAGCTGTTTCTTTCTTTTCCAAGCTGAAGGCACGATCAAATTGAGAGGGGGGCAGAGTAAACTGAGAGTTGGCATTTTTCAGTTTCATTTTATAAAGATTTTTGTGTTGGCTGCTAACTTAAATTAGAATCGGCACTTGACCATTCACATCCACATTTGGCCATGGAAGCCCACTGGGTGACTTTGGGCAAGTCATACTCTCTCGGCCTCAGAGGAAGGCAGAGGCAAACCCCTCTGAGCAAATCTTGCCAATAAAACTCCATAATAGCTTCACCTTAGGGTCACTGTAAGTTGGAAATGACTTGAAACACACAACAAGCCTCACCAAACACTGCAGGACTCACTTTTGTGAATATGTAGAAAAGTTTTCATGCTCAGATTCTGAGTTTAAAAAATTTACATTCAAACTGTACCATCATCCATCTATTCATCACTTTATTTGTGTTCCGTCTTTCTTCCAGGTTGAGACTCAAGTTAGCTTACCAAAAGACAGAAGATACAATAAAATATATACAGTTAAAAAAATACATAATATTAAAGCAGTATTAACTAACAATACAATTGCAACCAATTAAAATCTTATTTTAAAATAGATTAAAAACAGTACACAAAAGCAACTTTTTTGGGTTGAAATCAGTTTTCAGAAAGCTTCCTGAAAACAAAATGTCTTAAGTTGGCAAAAAGAAAACAGAGAAGGATCCATTTTATGTGAAATGTGAATTTGGATTTTGTTGCTAGATGTCTCATTTGCCTTCTCTGCAAGAAAGGTAGGATATAATTTTAATAAATAGATAAATAAATGTAATTAACATATAAATAAATAAATTTCAACCTGTTATTTACGTGTTAGCTAATGACTGGTGCTAACTTTTAACTTAACATATTTCAGACAGTGAGTAACCAATGCGATACAGATTTTGAAGCTCTCTCTTTAACTTTTTAAAATATATCTTACAGCTTCATCAAAAAGTTAATAAAAATATGTCCCATTTAAAAATTATATAAAAAATCAAATGCAAAATAAAAAGAACCTAGATCTGGAATATTTGTGAATATCTTTTGGGTTCTAGAGAAGTTTCTTTCCATTTCATAGATAACAAACATATGAGATTCTGAGAAGTCTAGGATGGGTACAAACGCTTTTCCAAGCTTTTCAGTATTTGCATGTTTATAAAGAAAATATTAACTGGGGCACGTGTATTGGTAAGAAGAATGCCTCCTAATTTGTCAGCTAAGGAATTAAATATGTATCTTTGCGTGCCGTATGCCATCAACTTCACTTTGTCTGCAAAATGCCATATAACTCCAACGTCATCTGAACTTGAATACAACTTAAAATCAACACACACAAAGTTGTGTATCAAAATGTTAAAAACAAAACAAAACACCGGTTGTCTTATTGTTATGTTCAGTAAAAAGAAAAGCAAATCAAGAGCCCCTGCTTATTGTGGGCTATTATCTTGCAGCAGTTCACAGAGTCAAAGGCTGAATCAAGATGTAGGCAGGACTTCTACTTCAGGACAAATGATGAAGGGTGAAATTCTTTAGTATCACATCAGACTCAGTCCTTTGCATGGTTAGATGTAGAATACTTTTGCCGCTAGTGCTGTTGGCCAAAGCAGACACAGAGGAGAAGCAGACAGTCCCGATCTGACATCCTGCCATTGTTGTTTTTACTGTCCTCTGCTCTGTCATTTTCCCTTGTGCTTGTACCAGTGATGTATTTAAGTCTTTTACTCCAAGTCTCAAGTCAAGTCTCAAGTCTGGGAACCAACTTTATACTCCAACCTATATTCCAGAACTTATGGACAGAGTTGCATAAAGTCAATTTTAACAATTTAAGTAGAGTAGGCTCTTTACATTTGTGATTTTGCCATCTGCAGCTTCGGAAGTGGAGAATAGGATCTTTCTTACTTCACATTTGCAAAGCTGTGGAGGCTTTTTCAGAAGTGGGGAATAGGATATTTCCTACTCTGCATTACTGCAGCTTCAAAAGCTTTAGAAGGATCCTTCCTCCTCAAACTTGTTGCCTAACATATTTCTGTTCCCCTTGAAAAATGTACCTTGTACTCTGGGGGTGAGTCTTTCCTTCTGCTCTTAAGAAAAGTTTTAGAAGGCTCCCCCAATATGCAGTGGGGACAGGCTGCTGAGCCCGTTACCTAACCCATTTGCTTTTCCCCTCTGAGAAATGCACCCACACTTTGGGCTTGAGACAGATTGCCATGTGACCAGTAGGCAAAAAGAGATGGAAATGTTGTTCAAAGTTGTAAGGTTTCTGGATGAATCTGTTATGTTACTGAACCAAGGGCAGCAAGTCAGTCACTAAAAATATACAAGTCTCGAGTCGATTTGAGTCAAGTCAGTGCATCATTTATTGCCGAGTCGAGTCCAAGTCGAGTCACTGAAGTGACTTAAGTCCAATTTGAGTCCGAGTCAATCAACTTGAGTCTACATCACTGGCTTGTACAGGGATGGATTAGAAGCACCCACTGTCTTCTTGTACCTTAAATACTATATGGAAGGGCTTCCATACTTTCTGTTGAACAAGAAAACTGTTAACATGTTTGGTTCTTATTTCAGTCTTAATTCAAAACAAAATGAAATGAAACAAAAACAAAACAGACTCTATTGCTCCATTAGGGAAATTGCCAGATTTATATGCAAACTAAGAAAGATAATGTTTGTAGCCTCAAATTATGAAGGGTCCTCTAAGTACTCACAAAGTCCCTACAACAAATGCAAAAAACCATCTACAAATCTTTTAAAGTAACACATATTTTCCAGGGGGTGGGGCAGTAAAGCTGTGGGGCCTCAAATCAGAATCTTGTTGGTGACTTAACATTAGTGTAACTGGAGGTTTGGCGAAAATAATGAATTCTTCTGATCTTGCATAAGAAAGTATCCAGTACTTTCTTGCATAATAGTTTGTCTTTGGCCATGCAACAGCAGGAGGTTGGTGCCCAGGAACAGCTCCATCCCCGTGGACTTAAATGGTCACTGATTTGGCACAGGATTGTACCTTGCCATCTCCCACAATACCATTACCAAGCTACCAGGGATCATCCTTCCGGAACTCTGCAAAAGTATGCTGGTGGAGTGTTTTCACCCTGTCAACATCAAATGGAGTTTTGGCTTCATTTAGGGCCTCAGCATACCTTAATCTGGCTGTGATTAGAGGGAAAAAGAAAAATCCAGGGTAAGATAGTTGGCAGTACCTATATGAAGACTATTCAGATTCACAATGTGGTGGATTAGTTTTCATGCTTCATAAAATCATAGAATCTTAGAGCTGGAAGGGTCCATAAGGGCCATCTGGTCAAACACAACTAAAGCATTGCTGATAGATGTCCACCCAATCTCTATTTAAAGACATACAAAGATGAGGGTCAATCCCCCTGAGGCAGCCCATTCTACTATCAAGCAGCAATCACAGAAAAAAAAGTCTTTCTGATGTTTAATTGGACTCTCTTTCCTTGTAATTTCAAATTTCTGGATTACACCAAGGGGTGTGTGTGTGTGTGTGCGCGCGCGCGCGCGCGCGCATGTGCATGTGTGTGTGTATAAATGCAACAGGGACTCCCTTCAAAAAATGCAAAAACAAGCAACTGTCTGAATCTGTTTGTGGGCATTAAATGAAATGCAAGGAATGCTTGTAAAACCAAGGAAGTGATGGACATAAAGGGAAAACAGAGAATACACGATATCATCAGGAAAAGAGGCCTTTTTCTTAATTACCATTTCCTGTGACTGCAACTGCTTTTCATGAAGATCTGTTCTATTACAAATGTGAATTGGTATGGCCGTGTCTTCACCAGGGTCAATGGGACCTTATGTTGTTAATAATAGCTTCAAAGGAACTCCTTTCCTTAGATATAATAAACTATTTTACATTCAAATCAGGCATTACCCTGGCTCCTAAACCAGCCTTCCCCAGTCTGATACTCCATGTATCACCAATCAACTGTAGCTAACGCTAAGGAATCATGGGAGCTGGTCTAAAATACTTAGGCCATTTCTGCACCACACAGTTATAGTGCCATTATTCCACTTTCAACATCCTATGAAATCCTGGGGTTTGCAGTTTAGGGAGGGGCATTTAGAATTCTCAGCCAGAAAGCTCTTTGGCTTCAGTAAACTACAAACCCCAGAATTCCACAGAATGTGTTGGAAGTAGAATAATAGCACTTTAACAGTGTAAGGCAGAAGTGGCCCTAGAGGGCACCAGGTTGGAGAAAACCATTCTCTTTATTATTGCCTTGGGTTTACATGGCTTGGAGTTACAATGTCCAAAGGAATATCTCCTAGGTGTGTACCTCCCATATGCATCTGCTCGTGCCCTGAGATCACCAGTGGTGGGCCCATTCAAAACATGAGGGAGGGAGAGCAGCCATCTGTCTCATCCATGGCCCCTCACTTAGGGAACACCCTTCCCAGAAAGGCTTGCCCGTTACCCATGATTATGTAATTTTGGCATCAAATGAAGACTTCTTTAATCTTAGCTTCCTGAATACAATAGTATCATGTTATGATGGGGTTGTCATATCAGGAATGTTTAGGCTGTAATAACTGCTGGTTTGTATGGTTCTTAACTCCTTTTCTATTATCATTGATCATTTTAGTCAGGCTTTATAGAATTCTATTTTGACCTTAGAGTAGACCCACTGAATCAATGAGACTTACCTACTGATTAGTCAGAACATGTGTCAGTTCCACTGATCCAATAAGCCTACTCTAGCTGAGACTAACAACTGGATTTAAGACTAGGATACATTTTAAAATTGTTTTTGTTATAATCTGTACATTGCTTCAAGTATCTGCTACTGGTATCTGCTAAATACAGCAAGTAGGTAAGCCAATAAGTAGGTAAATAGAGGAGTAGGCCTGCCTATGTCCCTTTCCCCCCATATGTTGTGCTCTATTTCAAAGCTCCTTTTCTGTGAGAAGAACCACATGCTGGAGAGAAGCAATGGGAGGTGGCCAGTACTTGGTGGCCAGTGCTGCTTGTGTGTTTCCAGAGATGATTGACTGGCGACTGTTGGAAAGAAATATGTTAGGCCAGAGGGACTTTGACCAGGTCCAGCAAAGCAATTCTTGTGTACTTAGAAAGCGGGAAACAGTTCTGAAAGTCACACCTGTGGCCGAAGTTATGCGCAACTATATTACAGTATCAGCAGCACATGATCTATCTGCTAGGAAAGACCTGTGAGCAGCAAGATGTCAGGAGGAGCTGCAAAGTTCAAGTGATAAATGCATCCATGTACACTGTTATCTTGAAGGAGGCAGGGGTATGACTCACAAGATAGCTCGATCAACTTGTATGTTTTAGAAAATAATGAGGACTAGACCATGGGAGTGCCACAGATATTGGAGGTCTGTGGCCTGTGTTTTAGTCAGTCTCCACTGGCCATTGTGAAAAACAACAACACCCAAGTCAGATTAATCAAGTTCCATGAGAGTCAGGGCTGGATTCTTTTCTTTTTAAAAATATTTTCACAGTCTTAGGTAGCCAATATGGTATCTTCTAAGAGTGAACGAAAGATTTCTAGATGTTGTGGGGACTGAGGAAGCTGCCTCATCCAAAGTTGGGTAAGTATGTGTTTTATCTGTTAGAAATGCTTCTATCCTTCTTTTTTCCAGGGGGTATATGTGACTGTCCTCCTCCCCATTTTTAGTATTACAGCAGCAATTCTGTTGTTTTATGGTTCAGTGGGGACTTGAACCTGGATCATCTAGATCCCAGTTCAATGCTCTGACCACTACAATCACATCAGTTGCTGTGGTTCTAGCTAGCCTATTATCTAGCAGCCAGCTCTTTGGAGTCTTTGGCAAAAGAGCCTCTCTGGAGTCTCTGGCTTGGCTCTCACCTGCTGTTACCTGATGCTACAGACTGAATCTGAGGCCTTCTGCCTGGACGCATGTGGTCTACCCATTCAGGTTTACAGTCCCTGGGGGAAGTGGAGTTCCTAGCTGACAGCGCTGACACCAAGTTTATCCCACAGTTTATCCTGTGGCCAAGTACATGCAAACACTTCTATGGTCAGTGGAAAGGCAGCAGCTGAAGAAGCGGGCATCTGCCTCCCCAGGCAGTAAAAGACAGGAAAAGTTGCCGGGACTGTCAAAATGGCTGACTGTACTGAGAGACTGTTGGTTGCTTCCATGGCGGGTTATGGTTTATTCAATTTTAGCACACATTTTTTTTATTTTTTATGTTTTTAAAGAAGACCCAAAGCACCTTACAGCACAAGAGTTGCTTTTTGATATTCAAACAAGCACTTTCTCTTTGTTCATAAGAAACTGCTTCAGTATATAGAAGCCCCAAACCACTTCTGAATCTCAATAACAATGTATCCCTCCCTGCTGTTAGCTGTTTAATCAATGAGAGGCATTTATGCTCTATTATTCATGCATCTAGTGTGGTCCCCCATTGTGGCTTCAGTCGCATTTGATTTTCTTGATACTGGTGAGCTTAATGGCAGCCTAGGGTCCCATATTTTGAAAAAAAGAAAATGAAGTGCTAATGAGCCCTCTACATTTTCTTCCTCTTGACAGAACGGAGACTCAAAATTTCAGATAAAGAAACCATTGATACTCTGAAAAGCCTATGGAGCTGTTTTCCTGTTGAGCTTTGTAGGCCCATGTCATATTTCAGGACTAGATCATCCATCTAAAGGAGGAGTTCTGTATCTTGAACATGTAGAAGAAGGAAAGATATTATCTGTTTGTCTGAAAGAAAAACTGTAGTAGCAGAAGGAAGCTCATGAAAGTTTCATATGGTGCTGAATGGCCGAAAACATCTTGCGGAAATCCATGGAGTCCGTGGGTGCTGAGCATCTGGAAGAACTAAGCCACTGAGAACATTTCCTGCAGTACTCTTGCTGGGAGGACTAGCTTGACAAGGGCTGAGATGTATGGCCATTAAATTGCTTGCAGATTTGACCTATGTGTCCATAATAAAAAATAATAATAATACCTGATGAGTTGTAAGCCTGCCAACTATTTCAAAGGAATTCTTGCTGGAGGATCAAATATATCATATAATCTTATCGTGTCAGATTAGGACATAACTGCTATGTAACATGACACAAAACAGCACTACTTGACATATTGATTCAGAAATCTCGCGAACAATGCCATTGGAACCTCTCATGTTATCAGTTTGAATAATGAATACGATACTTCCCACGTTTCTCACAGCAGTTGGAAGCAAAATGAAGAGGCCCCCAAAAGTATAACTAAACATATTGGATTATACTACTCTCTGAAGCCAGGTTCCCATGCTGGCACCTGAGAGAAGGCACTAGATCTCAATTGATAGCTAAGGTCAGTTTCTGTTGTACAGGGCAAGCGGGGGGGGGGGTTAGGTTCAGAGAGTTGTTAACTTTCTTCTTTAAATGTTGATTTCACCTTCATCATCTCCCTTGGAAGTCCTTCCTCTTGACTTAAAAATGAAGGCCTCAGTGGGTAACTGGAAGGAAAGTGGGTGTGTCTGGTGAGAGAGTGAAAAGAGCGAGTAGAGGAACAAAGGCTGCTTGAAAGAGGTCCAGAACCTATTTGTACCACCAAAGTCTCCTGTTAACATCAAGTCATGAATGGCTGTTGTTTGGTTGGTGGGACAATGAGAACAGGATGGAGCTAGCTGTCAGAGCAAAAACTTTGCACGTGGCAAGTACCAGTTTCAATCCAGTTGACATCTCCACTTATGGCTGGAGAAGATTCCTGTCTGAAATTCTGGACAGCTTGCTGTCAGTCAGAGTTCATAATAACGGGCTAGATGTCACAGTGGACAATATGAGACTGTGGCTTTCCTAAATTCCAGGTAAATCTCCTGATAGACTGGTTCCAAAGCCAACAGAATGTATGGAAGCAGAAGCAGTACAAATTGATTTGAACATACCACTCAGGCATGGACAATAAATTAGACAATCTGGAGCCATAGAAGGCTTCATTCTACTGTTTGGGAAAATAGGATATAAATGTAAAGCAGGAATAATAGAAGTCAACCAATGTAGGCCTCTCTTTATCACAAAGTTCATTTGGGGAGGCAAGTAATGGTGGGGGAGATACCGGAGAGATTTCCAACAAGGAGGGAAAATTTAACATTCTTTTCCCATCCATGCTGTGTTGCCAGTCCTAAACTGAGTAGTACAGTGCTAGGTGGAGGGAGGTTTCCAGGTGACTTGAGATTATGTAGTAGAGATTATTCATCCCTACCTATCAGGCTAATTCTGCTATTAGGTTTGGACATGACACATCACAAACAATGATGTTATCAGTAACAAGTTACCTCTGAAAGTAACAAGGGCATAAAGATATTCCTTCCCACCTCCCAAGTAGTGGTTAGTAGCTGCTACTTTTTTCTTCTTTTCTTCTGTAACATTATCCATTCCTTCTTCTTGTTAATCTGTCTAGGCAAAACATGGTTTCATGGGCCATTTTGAAGAGACTCCTCCCACCTCAATTTTATGTCATGTTCTAGGTGGATATTTTTAGGGAACCCAAAGTTAACAAAAAAATAACAAAACATGACAATTCTCCACCCCCACAAAATGTCTGTAACATTAATGGTGCCAATGAGTTACTTTGGAGGCTCTGTAATAAGTTACAGAAGTAATTTTTAAAGAGCAACTTTCCGGCTTCTGGCCAGGGCATCTCAGGCAGCAGATGAGGGGGCATCATAAGACAACAGCATTTTTTTTTCTTTTTATGGCTGTGTTTACATATATAGTTTATTCATGGAAGGGAAACATTAAATGAATTGTTCACCCCTCCTCTTTAGGAAGGTCAGCCACTGTGACAGTTTTCTTTTCCATACGGATTTGGCCCAAACCACTATTAACAGGCACATCTATTACTGGCTAGTGCCCATGTAAGTCTTTTAGTAGTAGCAGGGAAACAGCAATCTTGATCAGAATCACATACAGAGGCAGGAGGAGGAAGGGAGAGACTTTAATCTCACTCATCTACCTTCTCCAATCCCTGATCCTGAAAGTGTGTCTTGTGTGAATCAGCCATCTCCACTTGTGCCCCCAAAAAGTGTTCCATTGGGTGGCCCACCACCCTGGAAAGAGTACTCAGCCCTGACCTACAACGCATAGACATCCTTGGAGCACCCCAAGAGCTAATGAAAATGTACAATGGAAGTACAAGAATTACAGTTTACAATCCTACAGTGACACAGGCATCCTATGCACGAGCTAGTAGTCCTGTGATGCCTGAAAAGTTGATAAAGATGGGACAAATAATGGCAAGGCATTTTTAAAAATGATTATTTAAAAAACAACCAGTACCACTGTACATTCAGCAAGAGCCAGGGAGCCACATTTGCTTATGCTAGGGTAAGATTTATGACATGATGAAGCTTTCTGTTTTAAACCAGCACTTGAGGCTGGCTATTAGTTCCCCTGGGGTAGTAGGGGTTGACTTCTGCAACATACAGTCCTTCATAGACACATGATCACACATAACATTTTCCATGCCCCGGGGGGAATTCCCCCCCCCCCATCCAGTCCTCACTAGTCAAACTAACAGCAGGTCTGTATATATGAAAGACCAATATTCACCGAACAAGTACTTGGGAAAACTTGCCTCATGAGTACTTCCATGTTTAAATGATCTCTCAATTCAATAATTTTTAATGCAGTGACTTAGCCAGGACCTAACTACCAAATAAAAATGAATACTAGTTCAACCTTCTTTGGAAGAAGGTGCCATTGACCTCTACTGAATATGTTGGTGAGTCACACCTTTTGCCTTAGAGGCATCTAGAGCAATATACAATAATAATTTTAAAAGCTTTACATCATAAAATAGCAACCATGTAAACAATGAAGTCAGGTAGTGTAGTGGTCCTTCACGTGTTGGTAAACTGCAACTCCCATTATTCCTCACTATTTGCTGTGCTAACTAGGACGCCAGAAGTTGCTATCCAGTAATATCTGAAAGGCTGCAAGTAAGAAAGTGAGCATCGGGCTAGTGCTGGGGAGACCGAGTTTCAAATTACTCACCATCCTGAGCTCAGGTTAGTCACTAGCTCTCAGCCTAACCTACCTCACAGCATTATTGTGAAGTTAAAGTGTGGGAAGATCATGTAAGCTAGCTAGAATTTAACAAGAGTATGACTTCTCTGTTGGGTCTATAACGCTTGTAGTGTGGGAAGTGGGCACAGGAATGCAACCTTGGAAGAACTTACTTCTGAGTCAAAGCTTTACAAAATAACTTTTTTGGACTAGAGTTCTGACAATCTCCCAGCTGGCCATATTGGCTGGGGGATTCTGAGAGCTGTAGTCCAACAAGTAACTTACCCAAGCTATGTTCAGGTTGCCATTGCTTAGAACAATCAGGTGAACTGATACAGGTTAGAATCACATGCTGCTAAAATTGCCCATGTGTTGACAGATATAGATCTCAGTTTTACTGGATAATTTTGTTGTACAGTTATCATTAAAAGCAAAACCCTATATATCTTTAAAGACAGTGGACTAACTGAAGAGAGGCAGTTTCTAAGCCAATGCAGCATTATTTGTGTCACTCTGTTCAATTTACACATTTCCTTTCCACAGATTTCATTTCAAGAGATTGACTTGCTGTGCCTGAGGTAATTTAAAAAAAAAAAAAGCTACACAATGAAAGCTTTGCTATATTGCACACCTGCTTTTCATCTTCCCATCTCACAGTCCTCTCCTTAAAGACAGCTAAACAACCACCTATGCAACTCTCCACTCCATTCCACTAGCCATCTTGCTTCAACCTCCTCTCAGTCTTTCGTTCTTCAGATAAACTCTCCAATCTTACCTCATCCCCCTGGGGGCAAACATTGAAGGTCAACTAATTTAGCAGAGTGAAGTTTAATTTTCTGAAGGAGAGGATTATTAATTTGCTCAGGTTCCTTTTGTTGATCTTTGAAATCTTTCAATGCACTTGTTTGGCTCTGGTGGATATCCAGTGAAGCAAGGCCCTGCTTTGCATTCACAAACTGCGGTGTTTGTATCAAAGAATGCCTTCAAATTCCTCATTTTCTTCTTGTCCTAAATACTGTCCTCTGGTTCTCAGAGTAACACTGTACACCGTATGTCCTGATCACAACAACTAAGGCTGCTGGCTAGTAATGACAAGGTCAATTTGCAGACCGTTCCTTCACATTAAAAAGGGCTGTTTGTGTTTGCAGTTTTTCAGCAAAGTGACAAAATATGTGAGTGTCTTGCAAAAACCAAAACATGCTATATTCAAAACTGAGAGGAAAGGGTGAAGAGGCATGTCACGACATTTCTTGAAGGGGCAGGGCAAAGATCAGAGATTAACAGTGCAATCTTATAATGTGTAATCAGAAGGAACACCCATTCAATACACTGAGGCCTGCACCCAAATAAATGTGCTGAAGAATCAGCGAAATTAATCAGTGAAACAGATGGGGAGGGGCAGCCATTTCATGAAACTATTTATCTTTGAATCCACTTCACTTTATTTTTTTAAAAAAACAAGCACGTTACTACTTACTGCTAGCTCTGCTCATAATACAAGTTAGTAGGAAGACTGATAGGGACATTTAACTTATTTCTGAAATTAAGGGGAAGGAACAATATTATCATAATATCAAACATATAACCACACTTTAACAATGCATTAAAATTAAGTGGCTTAAAAGATGAGTTTTGATGGAATACTGTTGACTAGAAATGCAACTGACACACTAGTATGCCTGGAGGTACCTTCTCATCCCAATGTCTTAAGCTTAATTAACAGAGGTGGGTGGTGATCAACATCCATCAGAAGAGGTGTCATCCATACATCCACAGATATCACAGAAGGTGCCTTTACAAATCCACTCAGGCTGTATAGAGCTGCAATAAAATGTTGCAGTGGTGAGGGTCACTGTCCGATACCTTCCTTCAGGATACTGCATTCTACTACAACCACCCCCTCCCCCAGAAGTTGCGCAGCATTCTACATATGGTTCTCTTCCAGTTGTTTTGGGCTGTCTCCTACAGCTTTTCTTTTCCCTTTCTGCAAAGGCTATACCAACAGTTCTGCAAATGCTGGGATTTCCCCAAGCCCATGATATTTCCCTCTTCTGCTTATGGTGCTTTTTTAGGCAACCTAAATGATGGCATTAGGTTGGGAATACCAGCAACCAAAGGAACAAGGAGGGCATTTAACAAAATGTTACAGGCAGCATGGCTGGAGTGCTGCTGTTCAGGATGAGACCAATCTAGCCCCTTTCCCCGTCTTCCCCTCAATCTTCAGTTTCTCTGTTCCCAACACTCAGTCAGCATTTGGCAATCAGTGAAAATCTGTCTGGCTATTTTAAGAACTCTTCTGGTTCATTTTTTTCACTAAAAGTTTTTAAAAATTATTATTTCTACAAAGCCTGCATTTCTACAATCCTCTGGTGCATGGGTGGTGCCATTTTGGCATCTTAGACAATGGAATTGGCAACCAAAGTCTGGGAACAGAGAACATATTATGGTAGGTTTTATGATAGCATGCTTTCAACTCAGGTGAAAATATGTAGGGGATCAGCCTATTTATTTGGCATTCTTACCAAACACATGCTGATAGCTTCCATTATGCATTATGGACTGCGTCACACAGTGTATCCATAATCTCTTCTGAGACAGTATGTTTAGTCTCTCTGCTGTTCCATCTGAGGCAATGTTCACACTCCAAGCTAACACTGTGAGAACGATGTGCAAATATTTTCCAAATTTGACAGATTTTTCTACATTTAGTATACAAACATATGTGTGTGTAATATGAGTACACCAACTGATGTACATAACAAGGGAAGGACCATAAAAAAAAATTAGATCCTAACAAATAATTAGACACAACTGGAATTGAATGTTGACTTACAAGTTCCTATTGATTCAGTGGTTCTGCTCTACTTGGATCTATGCACTGGTTTTAGGTTCACACCTTACCTGGTTGCGGAGACATCCGGTGTGGGTCCTGGTGTTGGCCCTGCTGGGAGGGGAGCACAACAGGAGCGTTGCCCTCCACGCTGGCTGCCTCTGGGATCCACACCTCTTTCTGCCGCAGTGCAGCCAGCTGCTGTCCCAGGCTATACTGAGGCAGGAAGTGCAGTCATTGTGCTTCCAGGGCCTCCACAGGAAAGGTAAGTGTGGGTGCAAGGCAGGATGTCAGCGCAACCGCTGGTCATTGACACGATTGCACTGCGTAGGAATGGGAGAAAGATAGCACTGTGACAACATCATGCATAAGTGTCATCATGGTCCCATCCTTTTCCCATCCCTATGGCAGGTTGGGAGGGTGGACCAGAAAGGGCCTCAGTAGTCATTAATACTGTCTCTCTCTCTCTCTCTCTCTCTCTCTCTCTCTCTCTCTCTCTCTCTCTCTCTCTCTCTCTCTGTGTGTGTGTGTGTGTAAGAGAAAGACAGAAAAAAAGAAAGACAGAGAGAGAATCCTTTAACCCTTTATCTGTAGTCTTTGCTCAATGTCTGATTTCTGGTTCAGTACATAAATGCTTCAGAGCAGGTGTGGTATAGTGATATGAGTATTGCACTACCACCCTGGAGGCCAGGTGGGATAGATAATGCCTCTGAGATTGAGGAGCAACTGACTGTGCCAAGGACTGGGCCAGTGAGTGAGCAAGTCAACTTGCAAACATCCCCCGCACTGGAAGGTCAAACAGAGACAGAGTTGCCCCAGCCAGCTCATGATGGAGAGGGAACCAGCAGTGATGCAGAGGAGTTGCAGTCACCTGTGCCCATCAGCCCTCAATCACGAAGAAGGCTGAAATGGGCTGCTCAGAGGGAGGCTGCATGGACTAGGAAACAATAACAAGTAGCACCTGTTCACAGCGGCTATTTAAATCTGCCGGCATGGCTGCTCTTTGCTTGTAGCAAATTACTAGCAAGCCCTCATGACCTCCATGTCTCCTGCTCCCTGAAACCCTCTGGATGGATCTCTACCTCCTGAACCTTTGGACTGGACCTTGACCTGGCTCAGCTTGCATTTTCCTTGTGTTTGGTATATTCAGACTCTTCCCTGAAAGTATTCCTGACCAACCTCATCCCTTGCTGGCTGCGGCTTGGCAGGGAGAGAATCCTGACACCAGGGTTCATTTCCCTGCTTGACCTTGGAAACCCATTGAATGAGCTTGGGTGTGTCACACACTCTCAGCCCCAGAAAACTCCATGATAGGTTTACCTTAGGGTTGCCATAAGTCAGAAATGACTTGAAAGCAAACAACAGCAACAACAGTGAACATAAATGCTTCACACTTGTTTGGTAGGCACATGACAGAATGAAGTAATTAGAGGTTCATGGTGGTAGAATGGGTTACACAGCATCAGACCACAGATGGGGAAATCACATTTTAAAAATACATTTCTAAACTGCATTAAATAAACACTCTAAAATTAAAACAACAGAACCAAACCACAGTCAGACATAGGCTGATCTAGAAATTTTCTCCTTGACATATTAGCATTCCTTTTGTTGAAAGAGAGAGAGAGAAAGACTGAGGTAAAGCGAGAGTCACCTTTCACTTGCAGTCCTAAATGGTACTACCTACCTCCACCACATTAGGATTCTCTGCTCTTGTCCCACTGCATGCAGAGGAAAAGCCAATATCCAAGTGAGACATCCATGTACTTTGCCCAAACCCACTTCCATACTCTCACCAGCACATTTATGTGCAGGCCTATTCACATGTTAACATTAGTTGGCACACTATAAATCAAAGGTCTGGACATGTCCATCACTGACATGCCAAAATTACAACAGTGAAGTCAGTACATGTGATGCTTTGGTAAGTACACTTAGTGGACCTGGAAATCTTATCAGGCTTAAGGGCCTGTGCTCCCATGGCTAGCATGACATATAAAGCAGATCCTAAAATGACCTTCTGAGATGAATAATAAGCATATAAAGGTATCTCTGCCAAAAATGTAGCAGCTCCTATTCACACAGGGTGTTAAAGAGCCCAGTACCAAATACATGGGCCTTAGAGCAAATTAAGCCTGAACTCTCCCTAGAATCCAAGACTAAACTGAGACTGTTGTACTTTGGATGTATCATGAGAAGATATAACTCACTAGAAAGACAACTATGCTTGGCAAGGTAGAAGGCAGCTGAAAAAGAGAACAACTGCATTACAGATGAATAGACTTAATCAAGAAAGCCAAAGCCCTGGGTCTGCAAGACCTGAGCAGGGCGGTTGATGATAGGGTGACTTAGAAGTCTCTTATTTATAAGGCCACCATAAGTCAAAGTTGATTAGATGGTAGATAACAACAAACAGCAATCTGTGATCTAGCAGAATCAGAAGTAACTGGACAAAGAGAAGGTTTCTAGCCTTTGAACCCATTTTAAATGCAAAATACATCTCTCCTGCTAAAAATAAGTTGTGAACCAAATCCTGGCTGTACTGCATTAATATAATGAAGTAGATTATTAAAAAAAAACTAAGCAGGATGAAACAACCTTTAAACAAATAATTCCATTCTCCTGATCACCTCTCCCCAAATGATTTGCTCTCTGCCTGGAGACACTAGAACAGAGTAAGAACAAGAGTAATTTACTCAGAACAAGAGTGATGTAACTCAGAATTATAGTATGATAATACGGTTTGTGCAGATACATTAATATCTGGCACTTTTTATCAGGGCATTAGGGAAGCAAATATTTGCAGACAGTGCGAAGCCAGGAAGAAAATTTTGTTTGGGAGGAAACTTCTAATTATTTTTTCCTAATTCTCATAAGAAATATATCTCTTTATTTCTTCACATGTTAGGATTCAGTGTCTCTAAATATCCTGGCCAGAGCTGCTATACATAGAACATAATTTCAACTCTGCTTCTTTTCAGAAACAGCTGACCAGTGCCCCATTTGGTGAATGGCATAATGCAGCTAAACCTTCTGGGTTGACTTTTTCCATTGCAGCTGATCACTGAAGCCTTCTGGACTGGAAAGAGCATAAAGGACAACTTGCTCCAGTGAAGCCTTACTGGAGTAATCAGATCTACCTAAACTCTGGTGTTTCTAGCCTTGATCTGTAGTCTTCACACCTGGCTTCTTTCTTGTCCTGCCTTCTGCTTGGCATCTCTGATCTGGATTGCTCTTCAGCCCTGCCTTCTGGTTGTTTCCATTGATCCTGACTCCTCAGAAGGCCTTGTTTTCAGCTCCTTGTTCATTCCAAATTGCTGCCTGCAAGCCCAAGTACTCCTTTGGTTAGCTATAAAAGAAATAAAAATGCACAAATCTAATCAAGATGATTAGCCATGGTGGCTTAAACTGAAGCTACATATTCAGATACTGAGGACAACACAATATCGCCAACTTCAAGAAGCCCCAAGAGTACTGGAAAAGTTACTTTTTGGACTACAACTTCCAGAATCTGCAGCCAACATGGCTAGTGCACAGGATGCATAGGCTGGCAGTTCTTATTCTGAAACAGGAAGAGATTTGATATTTAGAGAGGGGAAGCAGCTAGAGGATCTAAGTAGCAGGGAGAAAAGAGATGGGAGATATAATATCTAGGAGTATAGCTTCTAGATCAAGATAAATAATTGTTCTATTCTCTTGTGTTTTGCTCAGACCTCACATGGAATACTGTGTCCAGTTGTAGGCATCACAATTCAAGAAGCATATTGATACACTGGACATGTTGTAGTTTCTTAATATCTTTCTTGAACTGTGGTGTCCAGAACTGGAGACAGTATTCCATGTGACTCATTTTCACACCAGTACTATGGCTGAAATCCTATATACCTGAGACTAAGTCCCAGTGAACTCAACAGATTTTCCTTCTGAGTAGACATGCCTAGAATGGCACTATGAGTTTAAACAAATCTTTCTTCTGAGTAGACATGCCTAGAGTTGCACTATGAGTTTAAATATTGTTTATCTTCTTTTGCTCCTCTGTTTATATCTCCAACATTTGGCTTTCAACCAAAAGCATCTCAGTCTATTGCTGCTCAATAACGCAAATGTCGATAGGCCGTAGGAATACTTCCAGAAGGAGACATAAGACAGAGCACCTTGTAATGATTCCAAAATATCAATACTAACTGAATTTGCCCATTTTTCCTAACATGCTGCTGTGGTAAAAAGTTTCACAGAATTTATTTTGTACAATCTATAATAGGCACTACCAAAAGGAGGCTCTTCAGTATTATGATAATTGTGAATTATCTCCTAGGTCTGCTCAGGTGGTTTCACTTTCACCGCTCCCTGTCAGCCATATTGCCCTGGCTGGATCAGAAGCCGTAGGCCATTATCTTTCTAATCCAGGGCTGAGGATAAGATGCTACAGAGAAAGCCTGTAAAACTTGCCACAGGATTTATTAAATATTCAATGTAGTGTTTCTTGATTTATAGGTTAAAACTGGATTATCAGGCAGAAAACAAGGATTGTAGACAAAAAGCAGACTCTTTTTGGTGACTTACACATGTGTACATTCCCTTATAGAAGCAACTGGGCATCATTATTATAGAGTATTACTGTCCCACAAGCATTGTTCTACATTCCTCCCACCACCATCCCAGGAAGGCAGTTTGCAAGGACTGGAGTGTGCTGCCACAGGTATTTCATGGCCAAAGGGAAGGTAGAAGTTGTCTGGACAACATTAAGCTGCGGTTCCGCACCTGGAATGAGAAAATTGACATTGGCTTCTCAGATCTACGGCAAGAACGAGTATACTGAAAGTCTCCTTCCACAGCATCTGAAAAAGGACATGCATTCACGTAACTCCAGGTTACACTCATAGATGTCACCAGCAGGATGCTGGGGTAGATGTTCTGCATGTTCACCCATGCTCCCATTCTTTGATATCTATACTTGACACCCATATTTATCTGATATTCATGTTGATTGTCTGATACTATACTTGACAGCTAACAATGGTATCATGACATCATTAACGGTATTGATAGTTTATATGTGATGGTGCGTCACAAGGGCTTCACCCGCATTTCTTTTCTCTGCTTTCAATGAATATTTTCTACATCCATATATGTTTCAGGAAAACTTTGAACATCTGCCAGAAAAACCCTTCTCCATTCATTGCAGTGAGATGTGGGACTCATATTAGGTGCCACCTTCAGTATGCAACAGTGGGTCAAATGATATTCTGTACGTTGGTGTCCTCCTTGTTACTTCCAAGTTGAGGGTGTGTGAGAAAATGCTCTGGGTATCAGTCCAGACGTTGAAGGAGCTATCCAAAGTGCTTATCCCAGCCATCAAATAGATTCAGCATTTTGGATAGTTCCTTTAAAGTTCAGACTGAAATTCAGAGTGGATTCACTATCCCACTGAGAACAGAGCTGCAAGCTGCCATTGAGTATGTATCGTGAATGGAAGTGTTCCCTAAAACAGGCATAACTTTCCACCAAGGCTGTGCCTTGCAGGGCAGATGTGTTTCTGGGATGTTTGCTTGCCATGAGTGACCTTTTCTTTGAGGTAGCTCCTACAAAATCCTCCAGCTAGGGTTCCCTGGAAGGCACACTTGAACATATCAGGCTCGCTAGTCTTTGACAGTAAGCATGCAATGCAACAGATGTTTTATGTGCTCGATCAAAATGTGTATCCTATTTGCTTGTGTTCTTCATCAAAATTGGTACTCACACAGTTTGGACATTTCAGCTTTTTAAAATATTAAATTCAAATGCATATGTACAAAACCCCATCTAAAACTGACACCAGCAGATCAAAGAGATGTCAACTATTTTAAAAACACTTTTAAGTACTTTAAAAGCCTGAACACATGAAAAGTTTACCCCCCCGCGCGCACTTTAAAACAAAAACTGCTGGTGCCAGACAAATCTTCCAGTAGGGAGGGGTTTGGGCACTGCAGAAGGTTTAAATTCCTTCTCATAGAATCTTAGGGCTGGAAGGGCCTACAAGGGCATCTAGTCCATGCAGAAATACACAATTACAGCACTCCTGAAAGATGCTCAGTCTAACCTGGGTTTAAAGACCTTTGAAAAAAGAGAGACCACCACATCCCTTTTTGTCGTCAAACAGTTCTTACAATCAAGATGCTCCTCCTAATGTTTAGGTGTCATCTCCTTCCTTGAAATTTTAATCCATTCCTTTGTGTTATAGCCTCTGGAACAGCAGAAAACAAGTTTGTTCCATCTTCTACATGACATCATTTCAGGTATTTTAAGATGGCTATTTTGTCATCTCTGATTTTTCTCTTCTCCACACTGAACATGTCCAGCTCCCCAAGTCATTCTTTCATTCACTCAGAGGCCTTGGTTTCCAAACCTTTTACCATCTTGGACATTCTCCTCTGGAAACATTCCATCTAACCCCAGCTAAAATGGCCAATTAAGTATGGTGGGAGTTACAGTGCACCCTTATACATATCTGTTCAGAAATAAAGTCAACTGAATCCAATGGGGTTTGCTCCCAGGAATGCAGGTATAGGACTGAAGTCCTAGGGATCTAAAGGCAAACACAAATGCTTTCAATTGGGCTCTGAGGCAGATGAACAACTCATGAAATTCTTTTAAACCTGATAGTCAGTATGTCTTGGATTTCATTTACTCTGACAGTATTCACTCAGTAATTTTCATTGGCAATTATTAAGGGACAGTTGACATCTTATGAAATCTCAGCTTGAAGCCTATTAAAATCAACATGTCATCCATGAACACTGACAAGAATGTTTTAAATTGCAAATGTGAATACAAGAGTTCAATGGAAAATTCACTAATGTCTAAATATTTAACAAATACTCACTTCATCTCTAGAGTCCAGTGATAGCATACAGCAGAGGTGGGTAGAAAGCGTACTACACTCCAAGAGAAGATCTCTGGATGGTTTGCACTAGGTTGACTAAGGTTTTCTGGCAACAACCAAGCAGATTTCCTCCTTTTCTAAGTCTGGTTTTTAGCATCCTTGCTCTGTAGTTGCCTATACATTGACATTCCCTTGTGTGTGTATGGGCCATTGAATATGGCCGGTAACAAGGCCCACATTCTCCACTGACTTAACATCTGGCACCTACTTCCTCATGTCCCAATTTCATAGAATCACAGGATTGGAAAGGACCACAAGGGCCATCTATCCAATCCCAGGCATATAGGCACATCATCAAAATACAGTGGCCCTTCCTTCCACTTAAGGGTTCAGGCCACAGAAGCCTTGTGAAAGTGGAAAAACGGTGAATAACTCCCCCCCATGATCCCTCTCCCTTTCCTTTCTAGGGATTCCCCCTCCAGTTTCCTTGCCTTTTGCCCTGGCATGCAAGCCTTCCTTCTCCGTGCTGAGGCTAAAGGCAAGGGAATGGGAGGGGGAATCTCTGAAGGACAAAAGAAAGGTGCATGCTTGCCTTCCCCCTCCATTCCCTTGCCTTTTGCCTCGGCATGCGTTCTCAGCGCTGGGGCCAAAGGCAAGGAAATGGGAGGGGGAGCTCCAGAGGGAGAAGGAAGGTATGCGTGTGCCTTCCCCTCCTCCATTCCCTTGCCTTTTGCCCAAGTGCACTTGCCTTCCTTCTTCTCACCTGGCAAAATGCAAAGGAATGGGACGAGGAGAAGAGGATGAAGGCACATGTGCATCTTGCGAACAATCAACTTTGCAAAGGTCAAACCTGCAAATCTGGAGGGAGGATTGTACTCCCAGGAGATAGTCATCCAACCTCTGTTTAAAGACCTCCAAAGAAAGAGAATCTAGAAAAAGAGAGTCCAGTTTGGGGGGGGGAACAGCAAAACAAAATACATAGATCACACAAGCCTGAAGTCTGTCCATGCCTACTGTAATGAGTCCTGACTGAACGGGATATCTTTCCTGTCATTGGTTCTAGCTTTCTGCAGCCACTTGGACACTGTACTCACACGAGGCTCCCCACCCACAGGGCTCACACTTGAACAATATTCTCTATGTTTAAATTCCATGCTGAACATTAGGAAACTTCTGATTGAAGAGTTAGCTGGGTTAAGGAAAGGCTGGGGAACCTGTGGCCTTCTAGATGTTCTTTGAATCCAGTTCTGATCAGTCCCTGGCAGGCTGGCCAGTGAAGAGATTTAGACTTTTACAACATCTGAGGGCACAGATTCCTCACCACTGTTTTAGAGGCTGCTGTAGCAAATCACTGAAGTAAGAGAGTTTGGTAGGATGGAAGAGAAAGGAGGGATACAGAAACGCTAGATCTGAGTAGCTCTTAACAGTGGAGTTGGCTGGTGAGTGGGGGGCAGAAATGTGACCCAGGGATGATGGTGGAATATGAGGTCCTAAAGGATATTGTTACTGTATGCCTTCAAGTTGTTTCCAGTTTATAGAAACCCTAATGTGAACCTACCACAGGGCTTTCTGCAGCTGAGAGTGTGTGATGTGCCCAAGGTCACCCATTGGATCTCCACGGCCAAGCAGGAAACTGAACACTGGGCTATTTCTTTGCTAGAGTGTTATAGTGCTATTATTCCACTTTCAACATTCTACAGAATCCTAGAGTTTGCAATTTAGAGAGCGGCCTTTGAGAAAATGGCCTTAATCACTCAAACCACTACACCGCACTGGTTCTTTTGTCCTAAAGGTAGTGAGGGATTTTTGGGTGGGAGAAAAATAAAAGTGTAAAAAAGTCATTCTTTGTAACTAAGCTGTTCCATTTTGTATTAACATTTGGCCTGAGGTTTAGTAGCATATGTATACGCCATGCATGCTCCGCCTCCTTCAGTAGTCTTGTTCTGAACTGAGGAAAGCAGGAATAAAAATAGTACAGCTTACCGTTTCCTGAGCAGATGTGACTAAAAGAAAAATGGCCCATTTACTTAACCTATTCATCAATAAAACACAGTTCATTTTAAAGGTGGCTTTAGTTTAAAGCAACTGCACTTTTTATGGGGTAAGCCAGTGTGTTCTCTCTCTCTCTCTCTCTCTCTCTCTCTCTCTCTGCACAGAACTTCAAGTGCTTAAAATTCTGGCCAAGATAATAATCCTCTCCTCCAAGTATGTGAAGATTATATAAGCATAATCTAAAGGGAGTCTCCATTTTTTTAAAAAAACAAAGTCATATCCATACTTCTTTCCTCTTCTTTTACTTCTGGGAGAATATTTACGTTGTATTGGCAATTATTACTTGAACCTTCAGTATAGGGTGCTTACAAGTAGGTTCTGTAACAAAATGTGGCACTATGGAATATTCCCCTAAAGACTTCCATGCCCTGTTTTTGGTGTTGTGCACCTTCAAGTTGTTTCCAACTTATGGTGACCCTAAGTCAAACCTATCACAGGGTTTTTATGGGGAGGAGAGTATGTGACATGCCCAAGGTCACCCAGTGGGTTTCCTTGGCAGAGTGGGGAACTGAACCTTGGTCTCCAGTGTCAAAGTCCAATGTTCAAACCACTACAACATGCTGGGTCCCCCCTCCCCAAATTACTCCATTCCATTTCTCAATTCTCCAGTTCCCTCCAGCTCCCATAAATATTGCCCATAAACATGCTAATCTCTCTCTCTCCTGTGTGAGTGATGCCATTTTGGCTTCATAAAGATTTGTACTCTGAGACTTTCATAGGATAATGCATTAAGAATTTGAGACTAAGTGGTAACACAGGAGGAAGAATGCTTAATGATTCAACATCAATCTTGCTTGTTCCCCCATTGGCTGGGATGTGTCCTTGTTGGTTTTACTAACACTTCGGGCCTTTCTGCACTACACTCTTTATAGTGCTATTATTCCACTTTCAACACCCTGTGGAATTCTGGGGTTTATAGTTTAGGGAGGCTAAAGAGCTCTCTGGCTGAGAATTCTAAATGCCTCTCCCTAAACTGCAAACCCCAGGATTCCATAGGATGTTGATAGTGGAATAATAGCACTAGAACAGTGTAGTGCAGAAAGGCCCTTCGTGTTGTTGTATGTACAAGTGTGGCTTTTTGTGGCTCCAGCAATGAATTGAGACTGAGCACTTTGACCAAGATCTCAAACATCTCAGTGTGGAATAAAACCAGGCCTCTACTTTTACAGATTACAGCTAAAAAGAAAATAGGCTTCACACGGGGCACAAATCCATTAATTGAGTCATCCGTTTGCCAGCTGATGATCCACCACCCTACCAGGAAACCTGGGGTGATAGAACAAGGAGTCCATATGAGCAAAACCACTCATGTGGTTCTCCCGTCACTTGAGCCCAAGGCCAGACACAACCCTGCGCCTGAGCTTGAGGTCCCTTAAGGGAATCCCCCAGCACCATGAATGATGAGCATGCAGGCTCATTTCCCCCACTCATGTCTGATCCCCTGCCCAACCCACCAAAGTTATGGCAGAGATATACATTAAACATGACAAGGATATAAGGCAATCAACAAAACTTTCTTAAACAGAGGGAGGATGGGGGACCCTCTTCCAGAAGAAATGACGGAGCTCATCCTAGGTGGACAGTTTTACATCTACCAGATGGAACTGACTGAAATGTTTGTTGGTCAGGTTGGCCTGAAACTCTGGTCCCACGCAAACTGATCAGTCAGTCCTTTCATTGGCTGGCTGCTCCCGCCCTGCCTAGGAGTCCAGGAAGCCTCAGGGGCTACTGGGAAGGATAAATACTGGTGTGCAGAGCACCATTATCCTCATTTGCTATCCTCACTGTCACTATCACTCGACTGCAAGTGGGGATCCCCAGGGAAGTTTGGGTACCCATGCTCACAGGCTGTATCCTAGATCCCTGTAAGGCTATAAGGCCTGGGGCCAGGTGTTACTGGTTAAATGTCCATGTATAGGCAGTTCTTTCCTGGGACTTCTCCCTATGTTTCTAGAAGTGAGGGATGTGAAAGTCAGTCAGTCTTCTTTTCAATGGCATTTTCATTTTGTATTTCATTGTGAGATAGAAATTCAACACATCCATGTGTTTGTATATTCAAAATGTTGGCCTTTTTGTACACATTTAAAATTCTAAGCATTTTAATCCATCCTCGCTCTTGACAAAAACATACCTGTCTTTATTTCTCAAACATATCCAGTTTTAGTCATGCACACTTTTTTCATAAATCCAATCTGTTTTGTGTGCTGTTTTTTCTTTGCCAAAATATATCACAAACATCAGAAAGGTATAAAACTGAGGCAAGATACAAATTCATCCTATTGACCATCTCAGAAGTGACAAAATGAACCCCTCTCTATAGAAATACAAAACCCTGCAAATTTCTTTTCCATCCCCAATTTCTACCACACAACAAGCATTTTTAAAAGTACCAGGTGGTATTCCCTTGCATGATTCCTCCCTTTATCCTCCCATGGAGAATTCTTACAATTCTCATTGCCTCAGAGTTCTTGGTGAGTCCCTCTTTCACGTTGCTCTTGGCGTCAGAGAACCAAAAGCTCATATTTGAGAAGAGCAAGACTGCAAAAATCCCATTTACTTCAATAGGATTTAAGCTACTTGACTGTGCCAGGATTATTGTCTTAGTGTATCAGTGTATTATTTACTGCAATATTTGCTTTACTGTGTATTGCTTCTGCTCTATACTCCCTTAGACTCATCCCTCATGTACATTTAAGTCACTACAGTTTATATAATGTCTACTCCATGGTATTAAACTTGCATAGTTTTGGATGTGTCCAATGTGCCATTATAGACCTACAGAGAGAACAACCCTACCAATAAATCAAACATCTACAGTGCAAGAAAGGGGTTAATTATGGGTCCCAGACTATAATAACATATTCCCTGAATTAATCCTATTTGTAATGAGGCTTATCTTTTTTATTTACCCAGGGCTATTAATTACCAAGATATTTCCAACATTTATAAATTCATATTTCCAAGTTTACACTAACAAGAGATCCAAAAAAGAACCACTTTTAATGAGGCTTGCATTGTTATTTACCCAGCTATCAATTACGGAAATGTTCTGTTTATAACTACAAACCCATATGCCTTGTGGTAAAGGAAAAGTAAGAGACTGATTTAGGCTGTAAGTTATACCACATTTGGTTGGGAGAAAGCCGCACTCAACACTGTGGGTATTACTTCTGAGTAGACATACACAGAATTACACTGTTTACTATAAGAGACATTTTCCTCGCATGTCAAGCTGTTTGATTTTTACGTTGCTACAGCAACCATGAATTTACCTTTCTTGAACAATAAAATAAAAAGAATTTAAGTTAACAGGATGATTAGTTTTGCAGCTTTCCCTCTAATACAGTATTTTACTTTCAATCCTACAGCTGTAACCAAATTTGCTTTTTTCTAGTTTTTATTTAAACTTGTCCAAGCTTTTGATATTCAGCCCTATTTATATTTCTCCTTCAGCCTAATCAAGAAGTATTAAAATATGGAGACTTGGAATTGTAATTCAGATTTCATTTTAAACTGCTTATCTCAGGTTGCCTTCTGATTAAACATAATTTTGGGGAAATCAAAATGTCACATTATCTTTACAGCCAAGCCTTTGATCAACAGCAGTTTGAAAAAAGGAAAGAAAAGGGCTCTCAGAAGTTTACTGCAAAGAGGGTTCCCCTTAGTGGCAGCTCAATGAATTGCAAGGTTGGCAAGGCCTGGAAATCCACAAGATGGTAGAATACAATTCAGATCAGCTGCTGGCTGCCTTGGCCACATTGCTGGGAGGTGTTCCCTGAGCTCAAATGAAAGCATGTGCTTATAAGGATGTAATCTGGTACTGACTGAAAACTCATTGCTGATACATTGTTTGTGTTCCTTTCACTTTGAAGTTAATAGATGGAGTACAAAGGAAGACAAAGACTGTACTGAGTCTGGTGCAGACACACACTTAAATACAATGCAAATGATTGCCAGGGCTGTTCCAAGGCATTTTGCTGATCGAGGCAAAAGATACAATGACACCTCCTTCCTCTGAGCTGCCCTTCTATCCACCTCTGCACTTGGAAAAGTCTTTTCTTTTCTTTTCTTTTTTTTTGGAATACATTTCCCAGATCACCAGTCATTCTGAGGATTCTGGATGTTGCAGTCTAGAATACTTTCCCCCAAG
The DNA here is from genome assembly GCA_030412105.1 of Cyclura pinguis. Classification (NCBI taxonomy): domain Eukaryota; kingdom Metazoa; phylum Chordata; class Lepidosauria; order Squamata; family Iguanidae; genus Cyclura; species Cyclura pinguis. Next base: position 219,480,805 of record CM059599.1, on the reverse strand, counting down.
TTCTGACATTGAGGCACTTTGCTATTTCTTGTACCCTGTGTTACTTTTAGAGAATCTAGAGTGCTGCAACGATCTAAGCATTGGACTAGAGCCCTGGAGACCAGAGTTTGACTCCTGGCTTGGTCACTGAAACCCACTGGGTGATCTTGCAGGCATCACACGCTCTCAGCCCCACGAAAGCCCATGATGGGTTCACCTTAGCATCACCATAAGCTGGAAATAACTTGAAGGCACATAACAACAACAAATGTTACTCATAAAAGAAGAAAAAGGAAGTAATGCTGGCTGAGGAAGATGGCTGAGCAGCAGGACAGAGGGGCTCCATGTTCAATTCCCACCTCCACTGAGAAGCAGAGCAACAAAGTTCTCCTGTGAAGACAAAGAATGTATCTATAGTACACAGTTACAGGAGACTGATGCCCACTTGAATGTCCTGGCTTCATCCTATTTAATCCTGGAATACGGTGAATGTAGTGGTTTGGGCCTCTGCCACCAGGTCCTTGTTAGCACCATGACCAAACATTGACAGCTGTCCGAGTGCTGAGAAAGGGTTAATTTGCATTACAGACTTTATTGGATACCCTTTTTCCCATTAGCTTGGCAGTCTGAGACTGTGAAAAGATATGATGACTGAGAATGGAGTGGGGAAGTAAATCTTCCTTCCTTTGTTGCTAACCTGCTTGCACAATCCTCATCACTATGGGGGTGGGAGAGGGATGAGTCATGCCTGTGCACTTTGATTTCCTTTGTTTGCTTTTGCACTGTATCACCCTTAGGAGTCCAGCTACCATTGGCCTTGTGTGTGCAGGGGGAGATGTATCCTAGTTCACGGACCCATATAACTGGCAATGGGGAATTGAATTGCCAGCCAGGGATAGTCTGGGAAGAATTTGTTTAGGGCCTCAGTTCTACCGTTGGCTGTGAGGGGATGCAAAAGGGTTGGAATGCTTCTGCTGCATCATTTACCACCAATAAAGCTGATCTTATATCAGTGATATGTCTCAGTACTGGGACCCAATGAATTCTCCAGGAGAGCTCAAATTACCTAGTAAGCATTTGCTGCTCGAGACGAGCTTTAGTGTTGCAGGGCAGGTGAGGACACTAGAGCTCTCTAGCAGGGAATCCAGAGTGCAAACCCCAGGATTCCATAGGATGGAGCCATGGAGATTAAAGTGAGATCAAATGGCCATAGCTATGCAGTGTGGGTACACTCTGTGCCTAAGTAATGACTAGATCTGGATTTTACCTCTCCTCTAACATAGACATTTCTCATATGTAGTGAATTTTTCTCACTAATGTACTATTTCACAAATACATCATGCTATGTCACAGCTTGTTTGGTTTTGGAATTTTGTCAGCATGGACTAAATTCTGGATTTCTGGATATCCAGGGGACAACAAATCATCATCGTCATCATCATCATCATCTTTCTTCTTCTTCTTCTTCTTCCCACCACCACCACCACCACCAAATAAGTCCAAATGTGAAACGTGTTCCCTATGGATTGGAGGAAAATCTATTAGAATATGATTCCGGAGGTGAGGATGGGGACTCAACTGAGGATGGGGCTTTTTCCCATCATCTTTTGCTTGTGAGTTGTCATAAGTATCAAAGTCTGTTTTCTAGCCTGTTTAAGACTCTATAATTGAGGCTATTAAAATGTTCCATGGAGGAGGGAGAAAACTCTAAAGCCCGTTCTTTACAGGATAGCATCACTGTAGAATGCAAGCAGGGAAGGCGAATGGTTCAGAGTGTAGACATGCTCTAGATGCTTTAATGATCCTGTAAACAGCAAAAATGCCTTGCATGTTGTGGAAAAGCATACCGGCAAGAAAACTAGGCCAGAGTCTATTGGCTTTCTTTTTCAAATGTTGCTTTTCTATATGTAAAGAGTTTCTGATATGAGATATCATTTAAAGATATAAATCATGGCTGTAATCCAGAGGTGGACAAAGTTCAACCCACAGGCCACATACATCTTCCCAGTGCCATTTTTGTGGCCCCCAGAGTTGTCAAAAATGCCCCCCAAATGCCTTCTAGGGTTGGGGGGGCACATCTGTCATGTTTTGGGCTATTTTAGGTTCAAGAGAAGCTTCCCTCTGCAAAGGATATAAACAGCAAGTGACTCCAGTTATTAAAAAGGCCTTTCCTGGGCTTAAAATAAACAGATTTTCTTTGTGGGGAAGGTACAGGAAGGGAGATGTGGTTCTTCAAGGTCTCCTAGGGGCTAGCCTCTGACAGTTACCCATCCTTGCTGTCTTCCAAAGCACCAAACACTAGCAAGAAGGGTCTTGGTAAGCTATTTATAATGGCAATAATGGGAAGACCCCTGTCCCCTACTGTATGAGACCCATAGTTCAGCTGTATTCAACGTCACCTTCTGAACATAGGGCCCCCCTCCTCCTTGATAGGTGTTGGTAAAGCCAGGGCAGGTTAAGCATCTACTGGGAATGTGTTTATTATTTATCAACTTATCAGCTATGTTTGTACGTCAGCTGTCCTCCAATGAGCTCAAGGCTCATCAGGGTGCATGGCTGTTGTCCTCCCCACTTTATCCTCACAGCAACCCTGTATGGTAGACACTCAAACCACTACGTAAAAAAGTAGAAACAAGAAAACAGCTAGCTAGCTAGAAAATACAAATGCTTTACAAAGGTCTGTACATTCACAGTCAAAACTCCTATGTGCAAATGTTTAGGGCCAAATGTGCTAAGCAGCACATGTTCCTAATGTTTCATTGCAGAAATTGTGACTGTGTTGCCTTAGAACTGGGACTGTGAATCTGTTTCATCCTGGTGTTAATCTACTGGGGACTCCATGCCTGTGGTGCAGGGATGGCAGATCTCACAGCTTGGCTCTGTTCTAGTTTTCTTGAACCATCTTCACATGGGAGATGAAGGTACAAATTCTCCAGTTCTGGTGGGCTCAGCTCCAGTTAAGGAGAAAGGACCACCTGTAAATCTCCAGCTTAGCTAGTAGAACAGCCCTTTTGGCTAGGATTTCTGTCTTGGTTTCCAAATAGGAAAACTACACTCCGCTCTCTTTATTTGTTTGAATGACAAGCTGTGAATAACTGTGGTTAGTACTTAATGCATAATGCTTAATGACATTACCAGGGACTATCTCTAAATCTTTGGTTTGGGCCCAGAAATCTCAAGACCTGGGCTGGTCCTGAATTGTGGTGGGTAGAAGCAAAGCTTAAAGTAGGCAGAACTGAAGCCACCTGTCATTCACCTAGGGATCTAATTCTTCACTAATTTTCTTCTCAAAGGAAGCAATGCGTAATTTTTGCACTCACTATCTAGTTAAAACTACTCACCATGAGGTACTTTGTTGTTGCTGTGTGCCTTCAAGTCATTTCCGACTTACAGTGACCCTAAGATGAACCTATCACCCAGTGGATTTCCATGGCCGAATGGGGAATCAAACCCTGGTCTCCAGGGTCATAGTCCAGTGCTCAGACCACCACACCACACTGGCTGTCACCACAAGAAACTTACCTCAGGGCAAATACCATGCACCTGGAGTGCATTAACCCCATCTATGTGTTTGAGGAGGCTCTAAGCAATGCATCTGGATGGTGAATACTGCACCAGTTTCTTGCTTTTGCTAAGCAGTATGGCCTTAACTTCAGATCGGTTTTTGTATTAGTAATAAATTAGTATTACCCGCTGTAGCTGATGCTTTCTGACTCTCTGCTATCTTTTGTGCGAGTTTGCAGTTGTCAAAATGAATAATATACAGCATCAATTTAAAACCTCCTTTTCACTGTGCTCAGCTGTAATAGTTTCACTCTGTCTCAATTCTGTGGGTTGCTATTATATTCCAGGCTGTTTTAAATTCCTTAAGACCTCCACAAAAGCATCAATTATAAATTGTAAGTATTTATTAAAATTCTGCTTAAGACAAAGAATGCTGTCCCCATGGGAAGATGATTTTCTGCCTTTCTCTTGCAGACTGAATTCAGAAGAGGCTCAGCAGGCTGGGTTTCCTATGTGAGAAAGGAGATGGTATGAAGACTCACTGGTGGGATGACATGGAGAACTGAACCTTAGCTTCTCCTTTATCAGCATGATGGTTGTGCATCCTGTCCTGTGCTACCACTTGGCTAAATCCCATGGCACTTTTGTGGTTTGTTGAATGTGCACTCTGAATGTAAAGGCTTTTTATTCTCTGGTTTGCATCTTCCATACATTACTCTTGAACATGTTTTAACATATCCAGATGACATGCTAAACAAACCACTAAGTGAGTGTGACTGGGCAGCATGCCTCTGTACACTGTTTGTAAATCATAACCCATCATTCCTGTGGTACCCTGGCTTACTGCCCTCGAGTAGAGGCAGGGGCAGAGGCATCGCTTCTGGGTTGCCAGCTGATGGGGACTACCTACTGCCACCTGGCCTACCCCTAATCCCAACCCTATTTTCCCACACCATCTGCTTGGTTGAGAGGAAACAAGTCTTCACTGAACTTGACAATCTTACTGAATGCATTGTCAGCAATTCAGCAGTCCCACAGCAAGTCCTCCTTGGGAACAGTCCTTCCCCTTCTCTCCTTCCCCTGCAGCCTTGTGCATGAAGGAATGCCTCCCTTCCTGAACAGTGCCACCATTGCTGTCACCTTCATTTTTGATGTAGCTTTCTCCACCCAACCATCTGCTTGCCCCATTCCCTGCTTGGACTTAAAGCAACAGGGCCCTGTCACACTACATTGTTGTGTAGTGCTATTATTCCACTTTCAACATCCTGTGGCATTCTGGGGTTTGTAGTTTACTGAGGCCAAAGAGCTCTCTGGCTGAAAATGCTAAATACCCCTCCCTAAACTTCCAGTCCCAGAATTCCATAGGATGGAACCATGGGAGTTAAAGTGGAATAATAGTGCTAAAAAAAGGGTATAGTGTGAAAGGGCCGAGGGAGAGGAAGGTGACCTCAGATGTCTCCATTACCCCTGGGATGTGGTAGAAGCTCCTGCTGGAGGCTCTTAAACATATTTGTCCCTACGACCACTACCAGTCACCTCAAGAAGCACTCTGTGGCTGCCAGTGGCCTGTACATGCACAGAAATTCAAAGGCACACAGATACAAAGAACAGGACTGCAGAGCGAAGAGAAGGGGAGGCAGCAGCAGGACTAGCATCCTTGGCTATGGTGGAAAGCAGGACTGTGGCCACTATTTGCCCCTGGGCTACTGGACATTAAGCCCCTAGTTGATTGCCCTGCTCAGTCAGAGCCCTAGTTGATGCTGACTGATAAGGTAGTAAAAGCTGTTTCAGAGAAGATTTTGATCATGCTATCAATCTGTCTTATTCACTGAATTTTACAAAGGGTTCACATGATGTTGTCATGATGTTGTTCTCCATATGTGATCCTCCTTGGTCTTACCAGTACTCCTCTTTTCCCTTACTGCAGAAAATCCCTTAAGGAGAAACCAGAGGGAAGAACTGCACAGAGTCTTTTGACAGCTTGCATGAGGAGCCCTTCATCTGGAAACACCCTAATAGCTCAGTCCTGTCAATGTGCATTCAGAAGCAGAGTTTGGGAAATTTCTTCTAAAGAACAATCCTTTCTCATTACTCATGATAGTGCTTTGAAAGTAACTAGTTGTTATTATATCCCACAGTATTTAAAAAGTAACAACTTGTGTTACTTGTTGGTTTTACATATTTTTTGCTTTAAAGGAGGAAAACTCTAGGTTTTATAAGGCCACCTTGGGCTCCGCATAAGGAGAAAAGTGGGATATACATTTAAAATTTTTTAAAAAAGAAAATGACTTAAAACTTAAAAACTCGCTGCCTCTAAAAATGCTTTCAAATGCGTTAGAACTTAGGAAAGTAACTAGGAAGCATCACTTGTTACACCAGCAAGATGACTGGCTGCCTTGCCACTCACGTTACTTTGAAAATGCAACTTTGTTCCCCCCATAGTTACCAGCCCCCATAGCTCATTGCTTCAGACAATGCTCAGAAGTGAGTCCCATTGACTGAAATGAGTCTGATGTCCCGATAAATAAGCCTAGAACTGTAGCCTAAGGGAGAAAAAAACCTCCAATCAATCAAATAAAAACAAGAAAGCCCTATTCTGTAGACTGTGGATGGCAGCCAAAACCCACACAGAGCTCCTTGTTTGTTCACCACACACTTCTCGCGTTCAATAATGAGCCTCTGGTGGAAGTCATTAAAAAAAAAACTTGCCCTTCAGTATGCTTCGTCTGAGCTTCCAAAAAAGGAGGCAGAGGGAAGGCAACTAGTCTCCCCAACCTTTTCCTATGCTGTTTGTTTACTGCCTTGAGGAAAATTCAACCTTGGTCAGACAGCAGGCCTACAAATGGAAGGAAAACCTTCCAAGTTCTGTGTGGCCTGTCAGATAGTAGGAATTGGGGCCATTCCACTGAAGCGTGGCCTGCTGGCAATAAAGCATTCCTTTCCTGGTAGTTAATTATATTTTGTTTTACCTGACTAGTCAGAACTACTGTTGCTTACAGCAGCAGTTTGTACACTAGAACATCAGATAAAAAGTGGAGCCATTCCAGACAATTGCTTAGCACTGTCTATGGAATGAAGTCTCCGCTGCTGCACATATGCATTCCATCCTCCTTGAGGTAAAGCCTGAAAGGAATGGGGACAACTGATGCATGCAGAAGATACTTGTGGAGAGACTGGCTCATGGCTTATACAGCGTAAAACAGTATTAGCAGAATTCAAGATGGATTTGCTGCTATTTTATTTTATTTACCTCCTGCCTTTCTCTTGGCATGAGAGAATGCATGGGAGGAATGTTAGCTGTTGCAAAGCAGCTTGCAACAATTTCAGACAAAATTCAGTTACAATCTTATTTTAGAGAACTTTTAAAAAAATTAAGGGAACAATTTCATTTAAAAAGCACACAATTAAAACAATTTAAAGCACTTTAAAGACATAATTAAAAGGATAAGAGATAAAAGTACAGCATAGCACATAGTAAACATCCTTCCACCCTGTAATTTAAGAGCCAAAGGCCTGCCTAAATAAGATAAGTTACTTTTCAAACAGGGAGGAAAGTTAAGGGCTTGGAGAAGTGTGTGAAGCTTTCAGATTGCAACACCCAGAAGGTACCAGCCACAGAAGGGAAAAATGGATTCCCTGCACCCAGCAACAATATATTCTCTGGAGCTCTCCTGTTTGTAATCAAATATATTTTGGGTGTCCGGCTATTGAATCAAGAACCATTAGCTTTACAGAAGACCTGTTCCTGCTACAGATGAGAATTGCTAGTACTGGTCTATTGATAAGGATCAACTGAGCTGCCTACATTTTTGGACTCTCCTTGGGAGCATAGCTAAAGGAATTTTCATGATATGCAATCACACTTGAAAATACAGTATACCACCACACCACTGATTGACATTTGATGTTAGACCATGAGTTCAAAGCTCAACACAGCTAGGAAGTTCATGATTTCAGGCAAGAGATAATCTTTTGGCCTCTCCTATCTCACAGAGCTGTTGTGTTGTTACATAAAAAGGCTGGTATGCTATTAGGGACATACACATATGTAAGTCACACAATGCATGAGGGGTGAGTTTTTTTTCATGGCATAACAGACATATTTTTCTGACAGTGGCAGAAGCAGAGATGCATACATAGCAATGTTGTGCATTGCATTTGCACACTGCAGTTGTGTACTATGCAATGAAGTTGTACATAGCACAATGACACCCATCATTGATACGTGTTATGCAGTGTTGCTACTCTCTATGGGGGTTGTGTAGTGCTGGCATAGCATGCCTCCGCATGCAGATATCTGTGCTTTGCTAAGGGGATATTGGGTTGCAACCAAAGTGTGTTTGGAACTCTGAACACTGTAGCAGAGGGAGGTGGAGGATATAAGAGTGTGGAACAAAAATCTGGTGATTGGAGAGTTGAATGGGACAGAAAGAACAGCTGCTTGCCATCATGACCTGGATCTTCTAGGCTGTGCCAGTAACTTTGGTGGTTACAGGAACCAATTTTCTGCCCCAGGCCATGGGACTATGAAAATTTCTCCCTTGGTCCTGAAACTGGAAGGGGCCAAAGGTCCAATTTTGGTTCTGAAAAATGGGAATATTAAACTACTCAGGAAACAGAGGTCAGCAACCTATCAAAAAGGTGAACTGCCACTCCTGAGGTCTAAGAAGAAAATGGGTTGTCCTAGGACCCTGGAGTGAGGTCCGAGGGCCGCAGCAACTGCCTCAGGACTATGTACAGCCACAGGGCTACACTTTGTCCAACACTGCTCTAGGCACAGCTTGGAAATCTACTACATAAAAGTCAAAGTTTGTATGTTTGTCTGTATCAGACAAAGATCTCATATGATTGGTTGTGTCAGGAGAAGACCTCATATGATTGGCTGCCTGAGAATATTCTATGAAATCCTGGGGTTTGCAGTTCAAGGAGGGGCCTTTAGAATTCTCAGCGAGAGAGCTCTTGGGCCTCAGTCAACTGTGCCTCCCAGTTGCTATGGAGACAAGGCCTAGCAGCAAGGAGGAGGGGAATGTATTCCCTCAGGAACCCAACCTCCGTATGTTAATAACTCTGAATACAGATTGGATTGGGGAATATGAGGAAAAGTTACAGGTACTGGACAAAATAGTTTGGAGAATTAGAGACACAGCATCTCAAATCTTTCTAACAACTATTACCCATGAGAAAATGAAATCCCGGGCAACACCAGGTATATATATTAGTAAGTTAATAAAAATGAATTGGTTGTTCCCCAGACTTATTAAAGCATTCAGCAATGATCTCAGATATTGTTGTCTAGATTATTAATGCCAACAACATTTGCTGGAATCCTACATCACGTTTCATTTAACATCATTTTACGTATACTTAGCTAAGTAATAGAGGTGCTATCACCAGTGGGTGTGTGGAGAAGGTAGAAAAGGAAAGGAAAGATGGCTTGGCAAAGCTTGCTTGGACTAGCCCAGAGCACAGACAAACCAGGCCTGCTTTCTTTTTCTCTCACTGGAATAGCTGTGCCCCCCTTAATCTTATTATCATATCCTGACTCCCTCCCCACACTTAATCAAAACCCTGCTTTCCCTAAAACCCACAACCTTTATGGATAAAGGGCAAAGCTTATTAATGGTTACTCCAAAAAGAAACAGATAACCTGTGGTAGCATATTATTAAAAATAAAACTGAAGAAAATACTCTGTTGAGGGTATACTTATAGAAAAAGAGAATGAAATCTCTATTAAAAGAACTAACAAGGAAAAAGGTATTGAGGATTCAGAAAGATTCAGACAAAATAACACTTTCGCACAGATATTTAAGAATTTTCTTCAAAACACCTCAGTGTTTCCTCAACAGAACTTTCACTCCCACGTGCCTTTGGGTCTCTGAGCACAAAGGTCTGTTTCCCCACTGAGAGTTCCACTTTCAGAGGTGGCTTGGTTACTTCTCTGCCCCACACTAGACCTCTGAGAAGTTAACCTTCTCACAGAAAACCCTCTTCTGGTTTACTGGACATTCTGACATTAACTCTTTGTGAAACTCACTGAAGGACTCCTCCACAGATTCTAACCCACACTACCAGTGTATAGTATCTGCCTTCTGCTGTTTCCCCCACAGTCCCTCCCTCTGGCTAGGGCTGGGTTCTTCTCAGTCAGAGAGCCAATCTGATTACGTCACCCTCTATTACTAGGGCTGCTCTGCTAGCCACACCTCCAGTCTCTGCTCAGAAACCTTGTTAGTGAATTGCAAAGATGCATATCAGGACACCAACAGGAGTGGCTGATGAGCATCAGGACCAATGCACATTGGCGCACAACATACATCAGGTACTTTACCAACTCTGCTATGCAGTAGCATAACAGCACTCTTCTATTGAATATGCACACTACAAAACTGCCCAGTTCTGATTCTCCCATGTATAAGTCCACTTATGAAGATGTAACTTCACCACAGGATTCTTTTTTAATTAACAGTTAACATTTCTTGTTAATTGTTTACTGGCTATTTATCAGTTTTCCATAATGATAATGTTAATGATAATGTTCCATAATGATAATGTTCTATAATGATTCAGTGTTAGCAAATTCCTTTTCTTTAACAATTTCACACTGACATATTAGAGCTCCTACAAACGTTTCCCGAATGTACTTCTAGGCCAGAGATGATCAGAAGGTAGCTCAAGATATATTGGCATCTTCCAGTAATTTGCAGTCACAGGCATAGATTTCTGACTCACAATTGTTTAAAAATAACAGCAACAAAACTTCTCCCTTCTCCCATTCTAAATTATACCACTAAAATGAAAAAGTGTTGGGGGTGACTAGGACTGCAGTTTTGCATGAAAAAAATATTAGCTCTGTTCAGTTTTAAAATAATTCTGGGCTCACAGTTCTTTAATTCTGCATGCCTGTATCAGGTACCAGCTGACGGATCACAAGGTTTTAATAAAAACAAACGAAGTATATCTGACAAGACAAGAAACCAGTCCAGCCCTGCTCTGTGTATCATTGTATGAATAGGGGGAGGGAGGACAGTGGCAGGATAATCAAATTATTAAATCAAAGGGAAAAACATAACAGGCAAGAGAAAGCTGAATTATTCTATTTATAATGTGATGTGATACTCTGTTGATAGACCTTGAAATTCATTTTTGAAGTATAATGTCATCTTTGGTTTGCAGTTTTCATTACACATAGGATTTTAATCTGACCTTTATGCTACTGGTCATTTATTCTTGCATTCCACATATGTCAATCGGTGTTCCTCTGAGGGTACCACCAGAAATTCCCCCAAGGCTGATCCAAAGTTATGAAGGAGGCAAAAAAAGAAAACTCCCACGGCCCAGCATTCTATCCTATCTATAGTCTTGTTTGCTTTGCTCTGGTGTACTGCCCTGCAACAGGAACTAATTCTTATATCCTGGGTTCTCTTCTCAGTGTGCACATGCCCTATTCTCTAGATATTTGTAGTATCTGAGTGTCTCCACCTTATGTGTACCAAATATTAGCTCCATAGCTAACGTGGAGGTAGCTGGGTCATTCTGTGTTACACCCAGTGGGGAAAATGTACAAATGTTCAGTTTTCAGATTCTTTCCCCCCGCCAATCTATCTTGGGTTATACATCGGGGCATAGTGCCAAATCCCTTACTTACAACTCTGCTGCCTATCAGATCAAGCCCTATAATGGCTCATGATTATTTCCTTGTTGATTCTTCCTGGAAGCACTGGGGCAGCTAGATACCCTTCAAACTAGGGGTTCCAGATATTTACATAGGTACCTTCCTGTCATTTCCATCATACTCTTACTCACATTCTATTTTTGGTTAGGCTTTTAAAAAGTTTTATTCATAATTCTACCCATGTGTGGTGCATATGGAAACTATCAAAATAGACCATGTAAAATGTAATACTCCATATACCATATAAACTTTAATACAGTTTTACTTTATTGATACATTTCAGATGACCCAAATAGTGTCATGTATGTTAACCAACACTTATTTCATGTGAATCACAAAAAATATTTCATAAGTGAATTTCTGAATGCTGCAGCTCAGTCTGACATTTTTTTTCCACCCACATGGCCCCATGCTTCTAGTGGAACTTTCTCAGCCCCTGCCTCACGGGCATTCCTCCCATTTTGGCAACCAGTGTAATCAATGCAATAGCATTCACGGCGGTGCCAAAGCTGGCCGTGGGGCTGCCAGTAGCTCAGAGAGTGGCCAGAAGTGGAAGGGCAGAGCATTCCTCTTCACTTTTGCAACCTAGCTATAAAAGCAGCCCAGAAGTGATAGGTCAGGCCTTGTCAGCTGGTTCCTGGGCAGGAAGACTGAGAGGGCTGAGAGAGGCCAGCAAGATTCAAACTCTTCCCCCTTTAGTGAGCCTTAAAGGTGGATAGAAGAAAGAAAGGCCAAGTGACCAAAGAAAGGCCCCATAGCAAGAGCCTCTGAATGAGATAACCCTGACCAGCCACACCCCACACCAGTCTGAACTAGATAGCATTCTCCACTAGAGACAGGTGTCTTCTCTGTCAGTGGGCCAGTGAATCTGCTTTGAGTTTCAGTCTGAACTTTAAAAGAGCTAGCAAAGGTGCTGACCCCTGTCCCCCAGATGGGCTCATATATCTTTTACAGCTCAGGCTATAAGCCATAGTGGATGAATGCCCCACTACCACAGAAGCCACCAGCTACCACAGATGTTTCCATAGTTGTTTGTATTTCCCTTAGGACATTCTCTTCTGCTTTTTCATGTGGTGATCCCACTTGGATTAAGACGGAAGAGCCCAAGCTTAGCCTCGTGTTGACCACAGTCAATTATGTGAGGCCTAGACTTCTGCCAGCACCGGGTGGCAGGGAGGGGGAATCACTAAGGCCATTTCTGCACTACAATCTTATAGTGTGATTATTCCACTTTCAACACCCTATGGAGTCCTTGGGTTTGCAGTTTAGGGAGGGGCCTTTGAGGCCCCTCCCTAAACTGCAAACCCCAGGATTCCATAGGATGTTGAATGCGGAATAATCACGCTATAAGAGTGTAGTGTGGAAATGGCCTAAGTCTCATCCAGTCTCAGGGAGAGAGTTCCACCTTTGCAATGATGTCTTAACATATTCCCATTCACTAGATGAGTTAGTCAGTAAAACATAAGCACCTTTTTGCTATACAAATGATTTGATTAAATAGGTATTATGGTGAAGATTTTGTTACATGAAACTTATAATATCCGTCTCCTCACCACATTTTAAATATTTGCAGTCTAATTTTTGTAAGGACATCATTGATTATAGAACCTTAAATACCATTCCTCCGTCAATGAATCCAACTAGATTCTGGAGTCTAATCATTAATTGCTTCTGATTAAAGCTAAGAGAGGAGTCAAGTTCTTCCCTGACGTGAACTAATTTCTTTTTTTTTTTTAATTTTTAATTTTGGGAAATGATCAAGTGTTGCCATCAAAGTGGAGAAATTCTTACAAGGTCTTTAAAATTAATATTAGAGAGAAGATAAAGTCTAGAGGATATATTCAATCTACTCAAGATGCAACACAGTGATCTGCAATTACCAGAGCTGCTTTTTATTAATAAGTTTTCAACTTCCCATTTCCTGAAGATGCAACTTCTTGAAATAAATGAGGTGATTTTCCTCAATTAGTCTGTTTGTGTTAGTGAGCAAGCTACCCTGGGGTGCCAAAGGGGATGGGACTTGATTCGGAATGGGCTTACCTAAAGGCACAGATTGGGGTTCAGTTAAGATCAGGTCTGAATTAGTTCAGTCTTGCCTCCTGTTCTGGAGATGACGATGCTACCAGGAACACAAAAGAACACAAAAAGATCTGGAGCCCTCCCCACAGCATCTTATTAGCAATATTGTTTTCCAGAGCCTGGAAACGTTATTTTTGGGGATTACAACTTCCAGAATCCTCCACTTAGCTGTGGCTTTTCCAGTTTCTGCCCATTCCCCCAAAACTTAGCAGGCCGCAGCAGAGCTAAAGACAAGGACACATGAAGCAAAAGCTCTGTCTGCAGAACACTGAAGAAAGATCCATTCCAGTTCCAGGAAGCCTGCAAAACAGTTGTCCAAATGTTACTGTACTGCAGTTCCCATGATAAATCACCACCAGCCTTCCTGGCTAGGGCTTCTGGGTACTGCAATGCAACCACATCTGGATGGAGTCAACAGTTCCCACCCCTGAAGGAAAAATGGTAGTTTCTTAAGGCTCCTAGGGCCAAATGGACCAGGAAACTACATTTCGCAGAAGTCTTAGGAGGCATAAAGCTGCTGCAGGAGGCCAATGAAGGCTACAGCAACAGCCAGCCTCTGCCATTACCACTGCTTCATCTAGTGAAGTTTAATCAGGAAAGGGAAAATGACGGCAGAGAGAGTTCAGAGTAAAGCAGTGGTGATACTGTTACCCTGTTTTCTGGGGGTCCCGGGAGTTATACAAGTTATACAAGTTGGGGAAATTAGTCAAAGAGCACAAGTTAGCACTGTGAGAGGCAGGGTAACGTAGCGAGATCTTGAACCCAATGTCTACGGGGTCAGGCCGAGTCAAGGAGTACACCGGAGTGAAATAACAAATGTGAATTTTATTAAAAATACAATCAATCAGTGTATGCAACACAAACACACAGAGAAACTATAGAAATAAAGGTTGGAGTGGGATAGAGGGATTTTTAGAGGAGTTGTTGGTTCGGGTAATACTACACCTGTCCTGAAGCCCGGTCGGAAACGGAGAAGCTGCGGAGCCTGGATCTCAGCATGTGGAGCTGCGGGGAAGGCTCGCTGGACAAAGTGACAGCAAGGCGGGATGGAAGCCAAGAGCGATCCGAAGAAGCACTCAAAATCAGGGGTTTTTATAAGGAGAATTGTGACCGCAGGCTAGTTCGGACTTGGGGAAAACACTGGATTTGGGGCTGGAGACAAAGCCTCCGAAAGGTCATAATTTGAATGATTGAATTATAGCCAAATTGTCAATACGACAGCCAGTATGCAAACTCAGAGTACTTGAGCGTTGTATAGTCAGATCATCAAGCTGCCAGCACGGGGCAGAGGATCTTTTGAAAGTTGCGTGCATACATAATTGAGTACTTGCCTTGAGGTCTCCTGAAGCTGCGAGTTAGCTATTTCTGGCCTGCCTGTATTGTGTTGGAATATTACAGCGATTATTAGCCGAACCTGTATGCGTGCTTGTCCAGGGGCCTCGCAAGCACATGGAGGGGATAGAAGGCCAAATTACTGATATCAAAAGATATCTTTTTAATATCCCCCAAGCTCGGGCTAGCCAGGGCAGTAACAATACTTAACAGGAGTAGAGACTGAGCTTTGTTGTAGTTTAGACTCAGCTTCTAATTAGCTCAGAAGGGCCAAACGTGCATACTGCAAACATCTACATTCCAAATTTGGCTGCATTATTATACATTATCCCCAAATTAATTAGCCATGTTAGAGAGATTATAATTGTTTGTGATTATTAATCCCCTAACATGTGTGTATTTGCAAGAGGATTATTCTGTGCTGTGTAGGCCCAGGTGTTCCTCTCCCGGCAGGCCTTTAGGCTGTTAGTGTACTTTTGATGCTTACCAATCCAAGAAGAATGAGGATGGGGAAGATTTTGCTGCTTCAGAGAACTTCCAGAAGGGAGTGTACCTTGTCTTCTCTCCAAATGCCAGAGGGGCAATTTCAAAACGCTTTTGGCAAAAGTTTTAGAAATATCATTGAAAAAAGTTAAAGTGTTTTAAAGGAGGTTTGGGCAGTGCTTAAATTCCTATAAACAAACATGTCAGAGAAGCTGGTATTATAACCTCCAAAAGTTCATAGGTGAAAACTGGGACATATGTGACCAAGCAGCAACACAGCATGGTCAATGTTGTAAAAGTTATTAATGAGGAAGAATACACAAGCTAAGAAAAGCTGCAGTAGTTTACTTTTGCCTGAGCCTGCTGGGGAGAATAAGACTCTGCCCCTCTCCTCTTTTTCCCTCTGCTGAATTGACTGAGTGCAAACTACTATTTTTGCGCTTTGAACTCACCAGGCAGCAACTGAAGCAAGTTCAGGAAAGTGGGAGGAAAAGGGAAGGAAGTGGGATGAGGAGAGAGAAGCTGAGATGCCACAAGCTTTATCAGGACAATCCCTGCCAAATTAGAACAGTTGGAGGGTACAAGGTATGGGAGCTTTGCTGTGAAAACAAATCCTAAACTAAGCCAAGATGACTAAACTGAGGCTGTTGTACTTTGGCCATATCATGAGAAGACTTGACTCACTAGAGAAGACAATAAAGCTTGGTAAGGTGGAAGGCAGTAGGAAAAGAGGAAGACTGTATTACAGAGGAATAGACTCAGGCCATTTCCGCACCGGGTATTTAAAATGGTGCAGAGCGACCTCCCACAGAGGTCTTCTGCACCATAGTGTTACCCTGTTTTCTGGGGGGTCCCAGGAGGGACACCAAATTGCTATCAAAATTATAGAAGTTGGGGGAATTAATTCAGAGCACAAGTTGGCAAAACGAGAGGCAGGGTAACTTAGCAGGATCTTGCAACCCAGTGTCTACGGAGTCAGGCCAAGTCAAGAAGCAAACCGGTTGGAAAATACTGAATGATCTTTATTGAATACAGGCACACAATGTATGCAACACAACCACACAGATAACTAAGGAAAATAAAGGTGTGAGTAAGATAGCAGGATTTTTAGAGGGATAGTTGGTTCGGGTGATACGAAACCTGTCCTGAAGTCCAGAAGAAAATGGAGAGCGAAGCTGGGGTTTGATGTATCTCGGCACGTGGAGCTGAGGGCAAGCTAGCCAAGCAAAGTAGCAGCAAGGCAGTCTGGAACTCGGGAGCCATCCAAGGAAGCGCTCAAAATCAGGGGGTTTTATAAGGAGAATTGTGACCGCTGGCTAGGTTGGACTTAGGGGAAAACAATAGACTTGGAGTTGGAGACAAAGCCTCCGAAAGGTCAGAATTTGAATGATTGAATTAGAGCCGAATTTATCAATAGAGTAGCCGGTATGCAAACGCGGAATACTTGAGCGTTGTATAGCTCGATCATCAAGCTGCCAGCGCGGGGCAGAGGCTCTTTTGAGAGTTGCTCGCATACCTAATGGAGGTACTTGCCTTGAGGTCTCCTAAAGCGGCGAGTCGGCTGTTTTCTGGCCTGCCTGTATTGTCTAGGAATATTACGGCGATAATCGGCCGAGCCTGTGTGCGTGCTTGTCTGGGGGCCTCGCAAGCACATGGAAGGGATATGTGAAGCCGAATTATCGATATCAAAAGATATCTTTTATATCCCTAAAGCTCGGGCTAGCCAGGGCAGTAACAATAGAGTGGACTGGTGTGGACTACTTTTTGTAGTTCCACACCTCAGTCCAGTTCTGTGCGACCCGGAACTGGTCACGCAGCATGCTTTTTAAAAACCTCTTTTTTGAGGTTTTTAAAAAGCATGGAGCGGGCAACCCCGTCTAGCTCCGTCGCCGCACTCCGGAGCAGATTTGCAGGCGCGCGCAAGTGCATGCCTGCAGATCTTCTGGGGGCGGGCTTTCAGCTGGCGAGCTTCTCTGGTTGGTGGAGAGCCTCCACCAACTGGAAGCCGCCATTTTGGATACCAGAGAACTGCAGTGCGGTGAACTCACACTGCTGCTCTTCGCGACTGACTCGCCCGGTTGCAGGAAAAATCCCGTGAGTCCCATTTCTGCCCATTTCTGCCCGATTCACACCCCACGTGCGGAAAGGGCCTCAATCAAGGAAGCCACAGCCCTGAATCTGCAAGAACTGAGCAAGACAGTTAAGAGGGTGCCTCGGAGTTCTTTCATCAAAAGGATCACCATATGTCGAAGTCAACTTGAGGGAGTTAACAACAAACATAGGCCATTTCCATACCGGGCTTCTGAAACAGTGCAGAGCGACCTCTTACGGAGGTCTTCTACACCGTAGAGTGGACTGGCGTGGACTACTTTTCGTAGTTCCACACCAGAATCCACCCGGGAGCGGCCGGAACTAGCCGGGCTCCGTGTTTTTTAAAAACCTCTTTTTAGAGCACGGAGCGCGCAGCCCCGTGCCGCTCCGTCGCCCGGCTCTAAAATGAATCTGCAGGCGCGCACAAGTGCGTGCCTGCATATCTGCCGGGGGCGGGCTTCCGGCTGGCAAGCTTCTCCGGTTGGTGGAGAGCCTCCACCAACCGGAAGCCGCCATCTGCGACGCCGGAGGAGTGTGGAGCAGCGAGCTCGCACTGCTCCACGTGGCGACGGACTTACCCGGCTGGAGGTAAGCTCCGTTTTTGGGCATTTTCGCCCGTTTCCCCCCACACACATGTGGAAAGGGCCATAGGAACAAACTGTAGTTGCTGTTGGGAGTGGCAATCTTTGCATGCTTAATTAACTGGCTAGTTAGTTTGCATGTTTATTGTAGGCATAGAGAGATAGCCTGGAGAAAACTTCCTGTTTGTTTTGGTCAACATCTCTTCCTCCAGCACCTACACGTTCTTTGTTGTTAAAAAGGTTCTCTTGCCATTTACATCTTTCGTTTGCCTTTTGTCCTGAAAGCATGCTCTGAGATCTCCTAACAGAGATTATTTTCAGCAAGCATGTGAGTGCTTAATTTTCTTCCTACCTTCTTCAGGAATTGAACCTATGTAGACTATGCACAAGATTTTGTGAGTAAACTCTTGTATTTTAACCAAACTGTTTTTGTGTTTATTTTCAGCTAGATTAAGGCCATTTCCGCACTAGACTGTTATAGCGCTATGATTCCACTTTCAACATCCTATGGAATCCTGGGGTTTGCAGTTTCGGGAGGGGCCGGGCATCCCCTCCCTAAACTGCAAACCCCAGGATTCCATAGGATGTTGAAAGTGGAATCATAGCGCTATAACAGTCTAGTGCGGAAATGGCTTAAGCGTGTTTGGGGTGGAGTGATAGAAGCGGGACTGGTAATCTGTTCAACTTCTGTTTCTGTGCAATTACTAAGATACTCTGCTGATTGAGAGTCTCATTACCAAAATTTCTCAATTCCCCAACAGTTGCTCCAGTGACAGAAGGCTATCCAACAGATATTATATTCTTTGTGATACAATATGACTTCAGATGCACTTAGCCTAAGATGAGAGTTTGTTTGTTTCTATTAATTATTCCCTTTTGATCCGCCAGGGCCCCCCAGGCAACGCACAGTTGAGGTAAACACTTTAGTTCAAATATATTAAATGAATAACTAAAAACCGAGGAAAAGAACCCAGATAAATAGTATGAAAAACAATTGAAAGACATGGCCCTGTTAGTCTGGATCAGTATGCAAAGGGACTTTGTAGCACCTTTTGAGCCCAGCCAAGAGAATGAAGTTGGTAGCATAAGCTTTCATACACTGTGGCCTCTATCACACTACAGTGTTAAAGGGCTATTATTCCACTTTCAACATCCTGCGGAATTCTGGGGTTTGGCGTTTCCTGAGGCCAAAGAGCTCCCTGGCTGAGAATCCTAAAGGCCCCTCCCTAGACTGCAAACCCCAGGATTCCACAGGATGTTGAAACTGGAGTAATAGCACTATAACAGTGTAGTATGATAAGGCCTTAAGTCTTCATCAGATGCATCTTAGCCTAAGTGTTCGAAACAGCTAGAGAAGAAACTCGCCTGATTCTAAGAGCCAAAAGCCACATGGAACAGCACACAGTCCTCACCAGAAATTCAAAAGGGGTGAAATGGCCTGCTCTCCCTCCGGAGGGAATTCAACAGTTGGGGCGGTGCTACAGAAAAAGCTTTGTCATCACATGTAACCCCCATCCTAGCCTCAGAGGATGGTGGGACACACACAGCAGGGCCTCCACCAATGACCTTAGATTTCAGGTAGGCTCATATGGGAGGAGGTGGTCTTTCAGATATCCTGAGTTAAGCGTTACATCTCCACTGTGGAGTGGGAGTATCAACAAGTGGGCAAAACAACCTCCCAGAGGTTGCTGGACTGCAACTCCCATCAACCCTAGCCAGCATAGCCAATGATAAGGGAATATGGGATTTGCAGCCAAACAGGATCAGGAGAACCTCTCCCTTTGCATTCCTGTCCTATGTGATACAACTGTTTAGAAAGCACTATGCTTTTATATATCTAAAATATATATCTCACTGAAAGCATCATCATCATGAGCATGAGACTACCTGAAAACTGGATATATTTACAGCAAGTGCTGACACTTTTTAAAAACACACACTGTAGTTTAGCTTTTACAAATATTTTTACAAATATTGCAAATATATGACCCAGTAATGCTAAGTTTCTTCTTCTCTCCCTTTCTTTTTCTCTCTTTGAGAAAGTGCCAGGGATGTCTATATGCCCTCGCTAAAAGTATTGATTCCTACACCTCTGGCATAAACCTTTCCCCAGGTTCAGCGCTTTCCTTTTTATGGCTTCCCACATGTGGCTTTTAGATCATGAATTTAAGACAGTCAGTTATCCAAAAGCACCTATTAAGCTGATGATTGTGTTTTATTGCAATCTGTGAATAATTGTGATTGCCAACTGCAAAACATAATAAAATATGGATTCATCATAATATGTTAATGATGTAGAAAAGTTCCTCTGTCTGGGAGAGTCATTTCTGCGCAGTCCTTTCAGCAGTGAGGAGCACATTAGGAAAGCTTCATGAATTGGAGAAAAAGGTGAATCCGTCATGTTCAATGGACTACGGTGAGTCTGTCGTGTTCTGAATAGTGAAATGCCAAGTTAGCACGTCTGATATAGCCCTGACACGTAATAGGCCATCCAATCTATAAGAGTCTTCAAGGGGGAAGAAAAAGATGAAGGAAATCACAATAATATAAAATATCAGCCCTGGAGAAACCTGCCCTGCTGTGTGGATTTATTTTTATGTAGTAAGTGAAAGCAGTCTGCAAATCCTCAGAGACATTATGCTTTATTTATTTAATTTGTATCCCATCTTTTTCCCACAACCAAGATTTTAAAAGAGGTACAAATAAAAATACCAGCTATAGTATTAAAGCACAATTCAAAAAATTGTAATTTTAAAACATTTTTGAATTAAAAGTAACAGAAAAACACATCAATTTAAAAGAAATAACACTGCAGCACCTACCCATTAAAAGCTCTGCCCTCAGTGGCTGGCGTAAAGCCCCAAGAGGATGCTAACCTATTTATGCTGATTCATTCTGCATGCAGTGGCAGCCAGTGGCTCCCATGTCAGTGGGATGGTAAGTCTGTTTCAGTTTTTAGTCTAAAGGCATCCAAGGCACAGTTTACCCTAATGGGTTACATCATCAACTGGAACACTAGTAGAACTCCACAGATGAGAGAGGACAATGGTAGGATACTATATGCACCCCCTGATACATTAAAGCATAAGGTCTTCCATGGATTTTCAGGAGAGGCATAAAGGAGTGATGTAGTGGTTTAAATGCTGGACTAGGACTCCAGGAAACCAGCATTCAAATCCCCGTCCAGCCCTGGAAACCCACTGGGGGATCTTGAGCAAGTCATACTCCCTTAGTCTCAGAGGAAAGAAATGGTAGATCTCCTCTGAACAAATCTTGCAAAGGAAATCCCAGAACGGGGTTGCCTTAGGGTCGTCCAGAAGACACACAACAATGAAAATAAAAGGACTAATACGGAAGGATGACAGCACACAGGTGTTCTGAGGGCAGGCAGTTCTGGCACAAGGGAAGCAAAGGAGAAAGGGCAGAATGAGGAGCAGGAGATGTCCGTGCGTGACTTCCCATGTTCAACAGTGAGGAGAAGCAGATTTCCCAGACAACTTGTGTGGGGCAAGCAACCTGATGCCTATCAGATGTCTGGGACCACAATACCCATAATCAGCTAGGGCTGATGGGAGTTGTAGTTCAGATGTCTACAGCCACCAGATTTCTATCCATGGGTTGTGGGATGTTTGTAAGAAACTCTTAGGGGGAGTTGGGCCTTCTTCAAGAGGCAAAGAAACCAACCACTCTGGTGAAATTTGCATGCAAAGAAAGACACTGGAAGCAGGAAGAGGAGCAGCAGGTGAAAGGCAGACATGAGAACAGGCAACGATGGAAGTGGGCCCTTCAGCCTGAAGGCCCAAGGGGGATAGCGCCATCTCCCCTGCTCAAAGAGGTCATGAGAAAGACTAAGAAAATGGCCTCAGACAAGAAAGGGAGCTCTTGTTTTAGGTGGACACATTAGTAAAAGGCTTTGGTCTCCACAGGGCTGTACAAAGTGGGTGGGAGGCAGCTTCTTTTTCATTTGAAGACTATAGTTAATAGTGAGATCAAAAAAAAAAAATCCTTGTATGTTGTAAGATACAGAAGTCTTTCAACTGAATGGCCCAGGGCTTCAGCTCCTAATATGACAGGCATTTACAAGTGTAATTGATGGAGCAGTTAACAAGGCTGAAGAACAAAACACCTCACAGGCTTTATTGCAAGTCCCCCAAATTTGCCAAAGGTTTACTTTACAATCACACAAATTCTTTAGGACTACACAACCACTTCATGTGAAATACACACACATGCACAGAGAGAGAGAGAGAGAGAGAGAGAGATAAGGATAGCTAATTATGGTATTATGAGATGGCAGCTTTTGGCAAGCCAAAGAGGTCTACAATCAGGGCCACTGTTGTTTCCTCTTCTACTGCACTAACACAAAAGTCATTAAAAAATCTCTACATCTTTCTATCCATATTTCCTCCTACACAGGGAGAAATACACTGCAAGCTATCTTGATGCAACAATATCTTATTGGACCCAAGATTCTGTTTTTTTTTTGCCTACAGAGAGAAGTTTCCTGTCTTATTTAAATGGGGGCTTTGCCTGGGGGTGGTTGCTTCATTCTGCCTAACGGTAGGGCAAGGCCTGGCTGATGATGTGGGCATTTTGTCTGTGCAAGCTGCTTCCCCTCTGGAGGCCAACTTGGAAAGGTACATGCCAGATAGTTCTGTGAATATATCCACCTTATCAACAAAAACTGATATTCTAAGAAATATATGCATACAATATTGTGTGCCTTGAAACATTTCATGGATGAAAACTGGAACACTTGTGCCTAAGCAGCCACAGAGTGCAGTCAAAATAGCAAAAGTTATTAATGAGGAAAAACCGACAAGCTAGGAGAGGCTGCAGCAGTTTTCTGTTGCCCGAGCCTCCTGGGAAGGGTAGGATTCCACACCCTCCTCTCCTTTCTCCCCATAGAGCTAAATGAATCTCACATCTCTTTCATGTATCATAGGTATGCTGGCACAGGAAAAAAACCTCCTGATTGTCTGAGGCTCCCTGTTATGTGTCAGGTGCCACTGAGACTATCAGCTTTACAGCTTACAGGCCCCTCTAGCCTGAGTGCTTTAGCTCTACTAGATTGGAGATCAAGTATTAAAACTATGGGCCTTTCCACACTACACCAGAGCTTTCCAAACTTTTCATGTTGGTGACACACTTTTTCAACATGCATCATTTCACGATACAGTAAATCAGCTTTACTAGCAAACTGGAGGTACCCAGAGGTGTATCTAGGATGAGGAAAGGCATTCCCACCAATCCTGGCCTGCTGCCGTTGCCCTCGCCAGGAAAGGCCCCAGCAAGAGTGATGGCAGGGGGAAAGGCAGCCCCCTCCCCCCGGTCCTTGCCCGCTGCCGTCATTCTTGCCAGGGAAAGGCCCTAGCAAGAGAGACAGCAGCAGGCCAGGCTCGGGGGGGGGGGTCTTTTTCAGCCAGAGAGGTGACACACCAGCACACTACAGGCGACACATTCATGTGTTGCGACACACCATTTGGAAAGCCCTGCACTACACTCTTCTAGTGCTATTATTTCACTTTCAACATCCTATGGAATCCTGGGGTTTGTACAGTCTAGGGGGGGCCTTTAGAATTCTCAGTCAGAGAGCTCTTTGGCCTCAATAAACTACACACCCCAGGATTCCACAAGATGCCGAAAGTGGAATAAAAGCACTATAACAGTGTAGTGTGGAAGGGCCCCCTGTTACATCTCCATTATCGTATCTTCTATTTTGTAGGCACAGGCCATTTTGCACAATGAAACACTGAGCAATTTGGGCACTTTTTGATGCTTGACATTGCTTCAAACTGATTATTTCTCTGATTGAATCCTAATGCCTAAGTAACTGCAAAGTTTTTGTTAAAAAAGATACATATGTGATTCTAGGGTAGCCACTTATTCGTTGATTAAAAAGAAGAAAAATGGCACCAACGGTGGGAAAAACGGGGATATGAATTTATATAACGTGTCAATATGCTAATTGTTATGGCAGAGAACAATATTGAAATTATGATTATAATTCAAATAGAAATACAATGAACTCACCTGTGTCCCACCCACATCCAAGTCCAACCTTCTGATAGGCAACTTTAATCCCCTTTCAAGTCTTTCTCCTTTGATGGCTCTATACTTTCGACTGAACTTGGACTGGACAGAACTTAAATCAGGACACCTTCTAAGAAGGACCACTCCCGACAGCTGTTCAAACAGACGACTCTCCTCTCTAAAACAGACCACATGGCAACCTTCATTTCCCCTCTTATTAGCAATGGTTCTAACCCAATGGGCCCACCAGTCTTTGCTTTGCCCTCCAAAAGCCACTGTCCTCAATAGTTTATCAGTTCTCATCTCTATGCCAACATAACAAATGCTCTCCATTCTGCTAGCATTCTTTTAAATTTTGTGTCCCATGTTAGCTTTTTTGTTAAAATGATACTAATATTTTCACTAACATCAGTGAGCATCCAGACTGCAGCTCCCAGAGGCTACTGTTGCTACAATGGGAGATAGTAGCTGGGAGGTACCAGCACCTAAGAAGATTACTATGTTTTGAAATTGGTCCAGACCCCTCATCTCATATAGAACAGAGATAAGCAATGTACTGTTTTCTAGAATTTGATGGATTGCAACTCCCATTAGCCCTAGCCAGCATTATCATTGGTGAGGGTTTGCTCAAGAAGACCTGGAAGGTCACAATATTGGTCATCTATATTCTAGCATTAATTATTCAATTAATATTCTACCTTTCACCTTGTTCAGGATCCAGGGCAGGTTAGAAGTAGCGGCTGACTTCCTTATATGCTATTATACGTCAGTCACCAGCAATGACTGGTGTTCTATGAATGTGGGCTTTTCTAAAATGAGATTTATTTATCAGACAACATCAAACTGTTTTGAAACAGCATGCCCTACCTGGCTGTTGGGTCTTCCTTTGCTGTCTGTGGAAGATAACGTTTCTAGGAACACATGCAGCTCATGTGTGTTTCTTTTAAAATGTGTTATAGATCTCAGGAGAACATAGTAACAAGTGTTGTTGTTTAATTGATTGGATTTTTAAAAAAAATAGATGGGATTTAACAAAAGGTTATGGAATCACAAGTCAAATCTAATCAGAGGAAAATTACATTGCATCTAGTAATCATTATTGCAAAACTTTTACTAACAGCATGAGTTTTCTGCTAGAATAACTCATGAGATTAATGTGCAGCCACCTGAACGCTGTTGTAAACTACAGTTGCCTAAACAGCAAACACTTGGATATGGCCATTAGCATGCATAGTAATGCACACGCACTCAGCCTCTGTCCTTTGTTAACAATCACAGGAAATACAAAGATTCCCCTTCTGTGTGTGTACATACCAAATTACCATCTGGACCGTCCCATATTTCCTCTCTTCTCTGCAAGTGATAATAGATTAAAACAAACGTTACACGTCATCGCCATGGCTAATGTACTGGCTCAGTGGAAATTCATACCCCCTTCCTCTGTTCCAAATACCTTGATGAAAATATTACAACCATCCCCTGCTCGTAGATTAGTTGGCATGCTAAGAGAGACAAGGCCTCTGAGCTCCTGTGCAGCTTTGTGTTTACGACTTTTTAATTTACGGCCTGTGAAAAGTTTTATTGGGCTGACTGACAAGCCCTGCGAGATTGAAGTTTCCTACTTTGCATGCTGGAGGATTTAACAAGCATTTGTAGGCTCAGGGAAAGGGATTCCAAAAACTTGCTTTCAAAACTGGCTTGGGTGAATGCTGTGCCTCTTTGCACTGCACCAGCAGTACAGTGTAAAGATACAACTTTCAAATGATTACAGTTGATTCAAGTAACCTTTTTTTCAGCAAGTGTATCTTTAATATTTTCTACACTACATCTTTATTTGGTGGGAGACAGACCACTCCTTCTGCTCAAGCTGGGCTGTGATATTTTGCTGTCTGAGATGGAAAAATGAATTCCCACCCACCTAACCCCACTGCTTGATATTTGAGAGTAGTCTTGTTATTTTGGCCATTTCCACAGTAGACGGTTATAGTGCTATTATTCCACTTTCAACATCCTATGGAATCCTTGAGGCCCCTCCCTAAACTGCAAACCCCAGGTACGGAAATGGCCTTTTTTACATAAGACAGAAAGATCAACTAAGCACACTCCTCCACCCCTGTGAATAAAAATGCAATACTGAAAATTAAATAACAAACAATTGGCTACCCTTTCATGATACTGCACCCTAGCTGCTTGGGACAGCCACCTCACCTTCCCCAATGGTAGGGTTGGCCTATTTACAATATTGGTGGAAGGGGGACCCAATAAGTCCAGCACTAGGGCATCTCAAAGTTTATATTGGTGTAATTAGTTGCAGATTTCAGCCTCAGCCTCACCATATTCTCCCATGTTTTACAGATGAAAACTGGAACAAACGTGGTCAAGCAACGTCAGGATACGGTCAAGATACCAGAAGTTAATAATTAGGAAGAACAGACTCGCTAGGAGGGGTGGCAACAGTTTGCTTTTACCCGAACTTTTTGGGAAGAGCAAGATTCCACCCCCATCTCTTCCCTCCCCACAGTGAGTCAATTGAGTACAAACTAGCTTTTTCACTTTGGTCTCAGTTTGCAGCAACTGAAGCAAGCTGAGGACAAAAGGGCAAAAGCAAATGAGAAGACAGAAACTGGGAGAGAAGCAGTTGAAAAATAGGGATGATAGAGGATTATTCAGGATTGTCCCTTCAAATTGGGACAGTTGGGACATATGTATCACAAACACAAACGCAAATAGCAATGGAGAGTGAATGTAGAACAGCCACTACTACATACTCCTTAGCAATTCTATCATCACCCCTCCCTTAGCTTTTCATGGAAGGCCCTGCTCAACAGGCAACCTCAGTGTGAACATCAGGATGGCATCACATGGGGTAAATGCCAAGACTGAGCAATCTAGACTGTCTTTTATTAGAACCCTGAGATCCACCAATTGGTGTTGAGTGTAAAAGAATAATTCAGGAATCGGAAGCGGGATATGCCAAAAAATAAGGAAGAGGGTCCCTGTGACTATAGTGTTTTACCTAGGAAGCTATGCTCAGTCCTAGATCCAGGGTCACTTTCATGTAAAAATCCACTCCTGGGCTCCCACTCCACATTTCTTTTTCAGCAAGCTAAAGTAGAGGGTCTGGGGAGCAGAACTCCTTAACTCCTTATTCTGATTAGACAGCTGGTAGTCAGGATCCAAGGCTGGTCTGAGACATTTGCTGCCTGAGATAAAGGATAAGATGTTGTCATCCATCTTCTATCCACGTACAAAACTTAACTTATCTGGAAGTGGAATTTTACTTAGAATCAGAGAATCATAGGCCATTTCCGCACTAGATTGCTATAGTGCTATTATTCTACTTTCAACATTCTATGGAATCCTGGCATTTGCAGTTATGGAGGCCCAGGATTCCATAGGATGTTGAAAGTAGACTAATAGCACTATAGCAATCTAGTGCGGAAATAGCCATAGAGTTAGGCCCTTTCCGCAGCTTACCTCTGTCTGGCGGGGTCGCGTGGGGATCACACGAGCAGCCTCTTCTGTGAGACACTCGTGTCCCCTCTGCTCCGTCTCCGCAGCAGTTGCCTGCTGGCTGGCTGGCAGCATGAGGGCTCCACCTCTTCCTTCCTTCTGCAGCGCAGCCAGGTATTTTCCCAGGCTGCACTGGGGGAGGAAGCGCGAGGGCCGCAGCTCCGGAAGCTCTGTACAGATGGTAAGTGTGTGGGGGGTCCTGGAGCAATGCGCAATCATGCATCATTTTTGGCCAAAAGCCAAAAATCATATATTGTGCAATCGGCACCTGCTGGCCCCAGCAGCATCGCACGATTGTGAGGACGTCATGTGAAACGCTCCTCACAATCACGCGAC
Source organism: Cyclura pinguis (assembly GCA_030412105.1). Classification (NCBI taxonomy): domain Eukaryota; kingdom Metazoa; phylum Chordata; class Lepidosauria; order Squamata; family Iguanidae; genus Cyclura; species Cyclura pinguis. The sequence continues at coordinate 219,453,204 of CM059599.1, read as the reverse complement.
ACTCGGGAGGCCCTTTCGCATGACAAATGCCATGAGAAAAGGGCCTTAGAAGAGACCACAAGGGCCATTCAGTTCAACTCCCTACCATGCAGGAATACATTATCAGAGTACTCCCAACAGATGACCATCTAGCCTCTTTTTTTTTTTAACTTTTTAAAAACTTCCAAAGAAGAAGACTTCACCACACTCTGAGGCAGAGTATCCCTGTGTCCAACAGCTATTACCATTAGAAAATTCTTCCTGATGTTTAAGTGGAATCTCTTTTCCTGTAGTTTGAATTTGTTGCTTCATGTCCTAGTCTCTGGAGCCACAGAAAGCAAGCTTGTACCATCTCCAATATGACATCCTTTCAAATATTTAAACCTGGCTATCATGTCACTTCTTAGCCTTTTCTTCACTGCTCGCAATGGCATTAGAATTGCCCATGCTAACCCAGGAATAACCAATTGGATTAGAGGCTGTTGGGAAAACCATGTGGCAGTCATAGCCAGCAACTCTGGAACTCTTTTTCAGGTGAGAGTGGGGCTAAAGATGGGTAGGACATTATGAATTTTGTGTACTTGCATGTCTGTTTTTACAAAATAGTAAAAACACAGAATACAGTGAACAATTATACAAATAATAATACTACCAACTAAAGCAGTTAACAGTGTGACTAACATAAAGATAATGACCACATAATAAATGAAATATTATGAGATTGTTTTAGGCTTAAAATTAACATATTGAGAAAAGAGGAAAATATAAGACCCTATTAAGCAAATGCAGACTTGCTATAAACCTGGAAGTTCTTCTGGGGATAAACTACACAGGAGTTTTTGTGGTTACAATCCTTGGTGCCTGATCATTTCAGGGAGGGGCTCAGTCCCTCCAGCCTAGCCTTAGGAGGGGCTCAAACCCTTCTTGCCCCCTCCCCTTCTGTGGTCCATGCCTGCAGCTCTCCTCTTCTAAGGTTTCTAGTTCTGCCAACTTGAAGCAGCTGCTTCATTGTGGCTAATGGAACGGCCAGTTCTAAACTTCCATCCACTTCCCCTCCCCACTCTGATGTAAGCCATTCTATGTGACTTCCACACACAAAACATAAGTGTAGTGCCAGAAGGTATAGATAATGCCATCCAGAGGAGCTAAGATCAGAGCCACAGTCATATACAGTGGTATCTCCCTGCTTTCCTTTAGAAAACAGGGCTGAGAAATATACCTTTTTTGAATGGATGACAGCTATCAGAATGCTGACTGTGGGATTCTGGGAGCTGCAGACTGGAAAATAACAGTTCCAGGCCCTATGAGAAACCACTGGAGATTTTCAAAAAGCCAAGTGTAAGTTTGCAAGCATGGGACATTTCCACCCTACACTGTTATAGTGCTATTATTCCACTTTCAACATCCTATGGAACCTGGAGTTTGCAGTTTAGGGAGGGGCCATTTAGAATTCTCAGCCAGAGAGCTCTTTGGCCTCAGCAAACTACAAACCCCAGAATTCCACAAGATGTTGAAAGGGGAATAATAGCACTATAACAGTATAGGGCGGAAATGGCCGTGGTGTAGTGGGTTGAGTAGGAGTGTTGGACTGCAGCTTCAGGAGAATAGGGTTCAAATCCCTGTGCAGCCAGGGAAACCCACTAGATGACCTTGAGCAAGTCATACTCTCTCTGCCAAGAAAAATCATGATAGGCTTGCCTTACAGTTACCTGGCCTTTCTGCACTACACTCTTATCTGCTGTTATTCCACTTTCAACATCCTGTGGAATTCTGAGATTTTTAGTTTACTGAAGCCAAAGAGCTCTCCAGCTGATAATTCCAAATACCCCTCCCTAAACTGCAAATCCCAGGATTCCATAGGATGTTGAAAACAGAATAATAGCACTATAATAGTGTAGTGTGGAAAGGCCCACCATAACTTGGAAATGACTTGAAGGAACACAACAACAATGTTTGCCAAAGTCTGTGGCAGGGATAGGCGGAGAGATAATCCAAACTCCATTGGCCATTCCCCTCTCTTTCTCTTAATTATACCTCCACTTCTGTTCATTTCTTGCCTTTATACTAGGTATGAACAGGCAGCAATTTTATTGCACATTAACTCTTGACTTCTTGCTCACAAAAACCAGAGGAGCAACAGGACAATTGAAGCAAAATCATAATGACTGCTTGCTTTCTCCTTCTCAGGCGCCTTTTGTTGTGAGAGAAAAGGGAAGGAACCAAACAACAACTCTGCCCACTTCCCAAAATAACAAGCGAGAAAATTACTTTTGTCTGTTGTGGGAATAGAATGTATGGTAACCTTTAAAATGCTTCTTCCTCTCAGTATTTTTCAGGCTGAAGACCTTGAGTTCTCAGGGGAGGTTAACAAATGTTACACAGGTATTTGTTTGGAGCTTAACAACAGCTGACGTCTGCATATGAAAATTCTTCTACAGGAGAGACAGACGGACATACATATGGCACTCTAGTGATTAAAACAGTAGCTAATACCAGTAGCTGCAGTGCTATTCTTTATGCACAAGTGAGTTATAAAATGTGAAACATAAATGAGAAACTACAAAGACCAGTTCTCAATATTCTCAAGTCAGCAGGTGAAAGTGCCTTGAGGTTCATAGCTTAAGAAACCTTGTTTGCATACAAATGAGTTTTATTTGTTTGTTTGTTTGTTTAGGGGATTTACAGCCTGCTTCAGCCTAAGCTCCTGAAGCAGCTAGTGTGATAAAAAAAAAAATTCTATAATCAGCCAATAAAACAACCCATCATTAAAAAAACCCAAGCAAAATCAAATCATAAAACAACATGAGCCAACAGTCCACAGTAGCACATCATTAAAGCACATATACAGACAACAACTAAAAACCAAAAAAAATGTTCTAGAACATAACCAGCCATTAATTTTCTGTCCACTTCATAGGATTCAGAAACCAGAGCCTTTCTTTTAAAATGGAACAAAATGGTATTGCCACCCAGTTAAAGGTCAGGTATAAGGTGAAAAGGAGGGTTGTCAGTATTCATTGGCAGTGTGCCAAGGTGGCGGAAAAGAGCCAGTGGGGTGTAGTGGTTTGAGCATTGGACTAAGGCCATTTCTGCACTAAATTGTTATAGTGCTATTCCACTTTCAACATCCTGTGGAATCCTGGGGTTTGTAGTTCACTGAGGCCAAAGGGCTCCCTGGCTGAGAATTCTAAAGACCCCTCCCTAAACTGCAAACTCCAGGATTCCATTGGATGTTGAAAATGGATTAATAGCACTATAACACTCTAGTGCAGAAATGGCCTAAGACTCTGGCGATAAAGGTGCAAAGTCCTGCTAAACCATGCAGAAGAAGGACCACATTTAAAAAAAAATGACCAGGCATTACATACATTGTGTACAGTATTAAGGGCAAAAATACCTAAGTCTAAATCCTGTTCTTAGTCTTGGCTAGAGTAGATCCATTAAATCATTGGGATTTACCTACACGTTGACTTCTTGTTCCTGTATGCCTTCAAATCATTTCTACCCTACGGTGACCCTACGGTGAGCCCTATCACGGGGTTTTCTTGGCCAGATTTGTTCAGAGGAGGATTACCTTTATTTTCCTCTGAGATGCAAAGAGCACAACTTCTGCAAGGTCACCCCATGGATTTCCATGGTTGAGCAAGGATTTGAACCCTGGTCTCCAAAGTCATGTTCCAACATTCAAACCACTACAGTGTGCTGGCTCTCTACATGTTGACTTGCCATTTTATGATTGATTGAATGGGTCTACGCTACTTGGGACTAACCAACAGGATGCCAGCCTTAAACATATTGGCTGGAATCCTGTGGGTGCCCTGTGCTACCACTTGGGCTTATTCTGAGGTTGTGCTGTGGTGGTGAGGGAAAACAGGCAAAATCTGCTGACTGCGAGCAGTCTGTGTCTCCAAGGCCTTGCTTCCTTCATGACCATGGCATCCACAGCCTTTCTCTCTTGCTGCCATTGCCTCTGCCATGTTGTCACAGTTATGTCACTTTCGTGTCCCAACAGGGTTCAGGCCGTCACCCTCCATTTGTAGGCTGGAGTAATACAGCCTACGAAAAGCTTTACCACTTGGTTTTACTGATTACGTATAAACAAGCATACAGTTGCATGAATTCTAGGTTATTCATAGTTGTCTTACTGCTAGTATTCCCTGCCTCATGTTGTCTGTGTGCTATGCAAAGATTAAGAAAACAACACAGATCCTGCCCACAATCTAGTAGACAAACCTCTCAAATGAAAAACAAAATGGAAAATCAATAGAGCTGAATCAGGAGAACAAGCAAATTTAGACACTGAATTCTTCATAGTTAACAAAAACATTCAATGACCAGAAGGACTGATTACTGAGGGAAAAGAGCCCAGTGGTGTCAGTCAAGTTGTGGAATGAGCCATGCTTTCTAATCTTTTCCTGAGTTTCCATAGGTGGGATGGCTGTTAATAGCTGACAGTTCAAATCAAAGACAGAAGTTCAAATGATGTTTGCTCCTACCGAAACTGAAGGGAGAGGGGGGAGACAGACAGACACACAGAGAGACAGAGAGAGAGTCTGTCTATCTGACCTATTTTTCAGAAGTTCAGTGCACTGGTTAGCATGACTTGCTGCTGTCTAGTGTCCCCCCACCCCCATTTTTTCAGCTTTCTGTTATTCTAGTCCTTTAACCTCTAGTCCTTTAACCTCTAGTCCTTTAACCTCAGCAAGATCACTAAATTATTAAGCTTATAATTAAGCTTATAATCAACAGGGAAGAGAGACCAGGAAATGCAAGAGAGAGATCCATACCTGCCCAACTGTTTATTAGGGTAGGTGGCTTTCATAATCACAAGTTCTGAATCAGGAACTGAATCAGTTCCCTGATTCAAAGTTGGGCTGATGACAAAGAAGCTGAGACATCTGTGTTTAAACTTCAGTATCCAACTGTACCTTGAATCTGTGTCTCAAAGAATGTTTTAGATCTAGCTGTGGTATTCTACTATATGAGCAATTCATTCAGGCAATAAGGAAATATCAAATGTGGGGCTTCCTTCTAATAATTAAGTAAGTAAGTAAGAGTAACAGCATTTTTTTACTAAATACCTCATCGTTAAAAGGGCCTGGTGATTTCCTTACAGAGCAACTATAAAGAGTCAGTAGATTGGGGATAGGGACATCTAAGTTCAACTCCTCCCTGTTGCTGTGTGCCTTCAAGTCATTTCCAATTTAAAGTGACCATAAAATGAACTTTGGCAAGATTTGTTCAGAAAAGGATTGTCCTTGCCTTCCTCTGAAGCTGAGAGAATTTGACTTACCCAAGGCTACCCAGTGGGTTACCATGGCTGAGGGAAGATTTGAATTCTGGTCACCAGAGTTGTTGTCCAACGCTCAAACCACTACACCATGCTGGTTCTGAACTCCTCACTCAACTCCTCACTGAACTCAATGGGTGACTGTGAGTCAACCGTGGGCTATTATGAGGAAGAAGCCATCCCCAAAAGTGGGGAATAGAGCACATTAGAGCAAAGCACAGGATACAACTGCAAATAATACAGGAACAATAAAGGAACGAATCTATTCCAAATCAACATCTGTTGAGTCAAATGGAAATTACTCCTAGTTCAGAGTATGCAAGATCATAGCCTGACTTGCTGTTTTGGTCAATCTATTAGAAGCCACTTAGTTACTCAAAAACATTAACCAGATTTTAATATGCTGAAAGCCAACTTATCGAAGCAGGCATACATTTACAAAAGGGACATGTTTTCCTTATGCAATAAAGCAGTTTCTTCATGAAGTAACAGTTGGATACATTTCATTTGCAACCCAGAGTATCGTAGAAGTGAGCTATCATTATTGCCCCACTTAAAATATTCTCTTCTCTCACCAAATGATTTCTCCTGTAATTGATGTCATAAAGAATATCTGTGTTAAGTTGTCTTCATTTCCCCAGGTTTCAATCCTTATGATGATCAATTATTTATATACAGACTAGATGAAAGGCAAGATTGTAATGACCTGGAGGGATTTAATAGCGACATCATAAATCTTGAGAGCAGAATTCAAGAGGGTGATATTAACGAAATCCAGGGCTGGTCCAAGGTATTTCACTGTCTTTAGAGGAAGCCACTGAACTGCCTTCAGACATTCTCTGCCTGTTGTCTCAAAACAGACAGGTTGCCAGTGCATTTTTGCTCTGATCTTAAAAAAAAAAAGTGTGGGGGTTGGACAACCAGTTCATTAAGCCTTCTCTCAAATATAGAGTATTTTCCCTGTCCCATGTGACATCAGTTAATCTCTCTCATAGGAGGACTTCCCTTTTTAAAGTTACACTTGGTTCTGTACCACTCCATTTTCAACGTGAGAAGGAAAAAGGGCATAATTACTAATAGATTCTATCCTTGATCTTACATTCATAGTGGTGTAAAATAGGAGTGGACAACTGTGGGAAGCTAGGAGGCCACGTTAGCCCTTCAGGAGAACTTGGAGGGCTGTGCCCCCTTCATACCCTGTCCCCCCCCCAAAAAAAACCTCAAAAAATGTTGTTCCCCAACACTCTCTTGGGGGCATAGAGGCATTTTTGCCATGTTTTAAGGCTCTCCTGGTCAATTTTAGGCTGAGGAGAGGACATTTTTTAACAAGTAGTGAGTAGAAGTCACATCCTGTTCACTTCTTGTTTTGAAAAAGGATTTGCATGGACCTAAATTGACTGGGGGAGGGAAGCATGTTGAAAATGCCCCCATGTCCCCAGCAGGGCATTGGAGGGCCTTTTGATCATTTTTCTTTTTACCTGAAAGACCCTGAAGGCCAAAAAACCCCCAACCATGGGAACCTAAATGTGACCCATGGGCCTCACTTTGCTGAGTGCTTTTTAAAGTTAAAAGAGTTTTCATATATGATGCTTAAAGTGGTTCATCCTGTGTCTAATACAAACAAGGATTGTGCAACCACTTTGGGTGTGTGTGTGTGTGTATCTTAAAGTTGCCTGTCCGACTTATGCAACCCCATGAATTTCATAGGGTTTTCTTAGGCAGAGAATATTCAGAGGCAATTTTGTCTGTCCATTCCTCTGAAATACAGCCTACAGCACTTGGTATTAGTTGACTGTGTCCCATCTAAGTACTAAACAGTACTTGCTTGAGCTTCTAAGATCAGACAGAATCTGATGCCTTTAGGCTATCACAAATCTCATATTCCAGAATGACTCAGGGTGATTTGGGCTGATTCAGGTCAGGACAAAAAGGCGTCAGAGCAGACCGGTTTGTGAATCTGAACACATTTGTGAATCTGAAGTGATTAGGACCAAATTGGACCAACGGAGGTGGCAAACATATGTCTGTACAGCATATACATGTGTGTATCAGCTGCACACACAAAGGCCACAATCCTGTATGGCTCAATGCAGCATGGTAGGTTTGCATGTGGACATATATCAGGCTGAGCCATATACCACCCCTGATTCACTGAGCCCCTGAAGCCTCCTGCGTGGCCCGCTTCATAGGGTGCCAGCAGTATTGGAGACATGCCTGGCTATGTCCCTGAACCCAGATGTGAAATGATTATAGCATTTCACCAGGGATCTCCAGAGGACCCTGGCAAATCTTAGCACTGATGTCATCATTTTGTGTCTAGCTTTGGGAACATACCAGACACTTCTCTGATCTTGTCCACTCCCCACAAAGCATGGAATGCCCATGCAGAGACTTCAGAACTAGTTCAGTAAGTTTTTTGGGGGGAGGGGGGTGCTTTGAGGACTGTGGGGTGGAATGAAGGGAATACCAACCCCTGCAGTCTCCAAAAAGGACACATAAAGGAAACGTAAGTGTATGTAACAGCATGCCAGCCAGAGTCTCTTAGCACACACACAGCAGTCATACCTCACGGACCCTGAACTGCAGAAAGGAACATGAACTGGCAAGACTGAACACTCAACTGACTACATATGCTTTATAAATGGCTGAGATCCTAAATCAAGGAAATGGAACATAACTTTACAATCACAAAGTTACATGATGATTGTGCAGTAGTGAAATGCTACAGTGTCTAACTGAATGTGTTAAATAAATGTGAAATGCATTATTGCAATATACAATGCACATCCGCAGATACAATGCCAACACATGCGGAATGGCACTGCCTGCACAATTTTGCTTCTGCACCCTTCACCTGTATGCAAGTTTCCTCATTAGACAAAAATGGCCAACTGCTTCTATGGGGGAAACTTACACACATGTAAGTCACCTACAGGATGCAGCCAAAGTGAGATCAGCACCTGAAATAGTATTAGTCTAGGACTGGAAAGCAGGTAAGGATAGACCAGAGCAGATAAAGCACAATCTAGGAAATCTGAGGAGCTCTCTCTCTTTCTCTCTTTGAGTCTCTCATCAGCACAAGGTGAATTCCCTCCAGCATTCCCAGCATAGGCAACCAATGCTGCAGCTGGACACCATGGGCAAAGCAGTTTTCATGGTGCTGCCCAGGTATGTCACTGCAGATGCTCTCTCCAGCTATTGCATTGCAAAGGGACAACCTAGGTGAAGTTCTTCAATTCTACTTGGCATGTACAGTTCTTTCACGCTAGATCTCGCTGAGATTCTCTGAGTTGCACCTCAAATCTTGCTCTGACTTCAGTCCATAATAGATTACAAGACATTCATGTGTTTTTTTCCATGTTCATTTTTCAGAGTTTTGTGTAGATATTTCAAGCATATACATATTTGGTACATATTTCCCTATTGATAAAAGGCCATATGTGAGCATTTTAAAAATGCATGTGCTTTTTAATGCATATTTTTTAAATGCACACTTTCACAAACATATGTATGTTATCACATGAATCACATCATAAATGCAGAAATCTACAGATTTCCTACTGCAAATTGTGTTGAAGTCTACATCCAGTTCTGGGAGCTGCAAACTGGTATACATAAAATGCTAATCTCAACAAATTCCTTACCTGCTCCTAACTTCTCCACATTTCATATTAAATTCCACCAGATTTACAGGGACTTTGAGAGATAAGAATCACTGCAAACAAATGCATTTTTGGCTATAACATGTTGTTTAGTCAGCACAACACCCACAAAGGAATCTGAGATGCAGACCAGTCTTATGAATAGAGGACTGACAAGCTCCAAACTTCTGCTGTAACACCAAGCCAACATCACTCTCAGTGTGCTCACATTTGAACCTATCATTCCAAATACAACAATATTTGAAAGGGGCCACAGAAATAGTGGCAGAGAAACAGGGAGAAAAAATGCCTGGCATCATAATTGGGAATATAAAGACACTATTGTCAAGATACATGGCAACAAGTCCCCTGTCATTTCCCATTTCATGCAACACAAACACAACATCTTTCGTTTCAGACGACTGCTAGACAGTAATCTAACATACCTCCTTATTTGAGACGATAAAAGTTATCTGAAGAAGGAAGCCTTGACTGTGGGTGTTTTGTCCTGTATCATACAGAACAGAGTAATGAATGGTGTTTAAGGCAGCTCAATCACGTGAGAAGTTGGCGTGTCAGAGGGAATTTCAGTTCTCGTACTGCACTGTCCTCACATGTTGGCCTGTTGATTTCTCAAGGCCAGCTGCCCTTCCACACATTTTCACACATGCTGATTTTTATTAAGGAGATTTCTTTGCCAAGGGATGATAGATATGATGATGTACCCAGTCCTATGAAAATCAATATCACACAAGGAATGCCTGCTCACTCATCCATCAAGGCTATTGCTTTCTGCTTCCACCCAGTCTCTGCCCACTGCTTACTCTGCTACTTTCCTCCTTTCTCTGCTGCCTCCACCACTTGCCATACCTGCTTGTCTGCCGCCTAAGTAGCTGCTCCTTCAGTGTGGGAAGTCTAGACTGAGCTAGTGGCTCACCTTCTGCCATTTGGCATAGCCACTGGGGGAACTGAGCCTACATGCCAAGAATATTTCTTTCTTGCAGCTTGTTACATGTCTGGGGGACTCTCTCTCCCCCTGCCTGCCTCATCTAGCACCAGCCTTCTTGCTCTGGCAGCCTACCAGCTCCCTGCTTTTGACTGTCTTCCCACTCTACGGCTGGCTGCCCACCCTGTCTGCTCTCTGTCGAGGGATCCTCCGGTGAGGGCAGTAGTATGCTTTCTGTCACTTAGCTGAGTTATTCCCACTCACCATAAAGGTGACTTTGCCCACCTGGTAGGATGGTGCTTTTATTACAATGAAGGGTCAGAATACCTCTCTGTGCCTCTTTGCCCACATTAATGATCCCTTGGAGCAAACAACCTTGCTAGAGAGAATGGGTAGCTCCCCATCTGCTGCCCAAGCAAGAAGCTCTCTCTCTCTCTCCTTCAGGGAGACTGTGCCCATCTGTCTGCTTGCCTCTGCTAACTGGTCACTTAGGGATCTCTGCACATTTCGTTATTATTCTCTGATCCCAACAGTTACAAGTGGCATTGGCTCACTCAAGTAAAGGAAGCCAGCCTTAATAACATGGATACTGCTATGAAATTATAGATAATATGACATTAAAAGGAGAGCTAGTGTAGTATGGTGGTGTTGGACTAGGACTCTGGGAAACCAAGGTTCAAATCACTGCTCATCTATGGTGACCTTGAGCAAGCCTTACACTCTTAGCCTCAGAGAAAGGCAATGGCAAGCCTCCTCTGAATAATTCTTGCAAAGAAACCCTTTTGATAAGATCACTATAAGTGAGAGTTAGCTTGAAGGAACATAACAATGGCAGTTCAGTGGGACAGTACAGTACCATATTTTATATAAGGCACATGGTGAAGTAAGGATGGGACTAGGAGACCTGAAATTCCAGGTGACCATTCAGCTCATCCTCTTCAGTGCTCTATTTAAAAAGTCTTAAAGTGTTTTCTATCGACTGGAACTCATCATCCCCTGAGCCAATCTTTCTGAAACTTGGCAGGTTATTTACATAAGAACATCTCTAGGATGTATGCCATTTTCAAACAAACCTGCTGAAGTGGGAAAGAGAAGCAAATCAGTCCCATTTACCTCAAATCTTACACTCCCCTCCCACAAAAAACTGCTACATCCAAACTTCTGAAACTTCTCAGGCATCTTATTTAATGGTGTCTGTCATTATTCTCACAACAATGACCCATAAGAAACCTAGGCAGATAAAAGTATCTCACTTTTTTTCTGTATCATTCAGATAGAAAAATTACTTTTATACAAAAGTGCCTGTACTTATTCATCTGAATTATACCAACCTTAATACCTTCAGAAGAGGTAAAAAAGTTAATTGAAGTCCTGTTGTTGTTTAAAAGAAAAATTTAAGGGCAAGCAGTATTAGAACCCTGTAACTATGTGCCTGAAATTTGGAAGGCATAATTCTCTCCAAATAGGGTACCGCCTCTGCAAAGTGTATTGAATTAAATAAATAAAAATAATGTCATTAGCATTTTAGTGATTTCTAAAAGTATACAATGGGAAGCACAAACATTTGTGTTGAGGAATCTGGACTTGGGTTCCATATCAAAGTTGAGCCCAATAGCCTCCAAATTAATTTAAGCAGAGGGTAAAATACAAAATGTATGGTCACTGCATACCTTTGGCACATTCTTTTCCAAAATTCAGCCCCTACCATGGTGCAGGTCTGCACTGGCACCAGAAAAGTCCTTTTCTTTTAAAACCTCCCATCATGGGGACTGGGGAAAGTTCTAATCCAGGTTCAGATATACACACTTCCCTTTGAAGAAATAAGAAAGAAATCTTAAACTGTATGCTATATATTTAATCTATCATGTAGTTTAACCTTTGGTTAAAATAGATAATCACTCATAAACAGGTCAGACGTTAATAATTTTGCTACAGTAGAGCTTATATATTTACATGAAGATCAGAGTTACCATATGAGATATATGTACAGCACCCAAACTTAATTAATAAAATGAATAAAACCCTGAATCTGGGAAGGTTATTGTGAAGAGTCAATTTATCAGTCCCATTTTAAGTGTTAGATCAACATGTGGTATCTACAGATGTTCATGCCATACTTTTTTATGAAAGAACTTAATATATATACCTATCGTTAATGTTAAAATAGTGCTAGCATGTTAATTGTATGCTAGCACTATTTTAACTTGTCTTCAGAAAACTCACCAAATCATGTCATCAGTTCAGTTCCCTGGTACACGTGGATGAAAATTACTAAATGCTCTAATGCAGTGCCATTTGTGATGAAGTGTGACATCAAGCAAAATATTACACATTTGAAAAGCATACAGGACAATACACATTTAAAATGGTTAAAATTAAAAGTTCTGTGAGATGTTGCAACACATATAGTAAAATATCAATATAATCAAATGAAAATAAACAATGTTAAAAAGAAAAGAAAGAGTGCATCTCCTCAGGAATCTGATTGGAATTACCCAGAGAGGTATTTTCACATGAACATCTGAACTGCAGAGGAAGAACTAACAATGGTATAATTCCAGTAAGTTTTGTACATTACTATTAATAGACTGCATGTTAGCCAAAAGTTTTATTAGTCATATTAGTCCTGCCAAATAAGAAACATATGTAACTGAAACAATACACAGGGAGAAAAAAGAGCTTGGAAAGGAGCCCTAGTTAGCAAGGCCAGGGATCATACTGGCTAAGGGATCCAGGGAATTATAATCCAAAAAAAGGAATGTTTCCAAGCTCTGGGAAGACCCATAGACATTATCCCAAGGTCTTTGGAAGATGGCAAGATAAAATGTTGCAGCTGTTAGTAATAGTACAATGATACTTTACAGTGGCAATTCATGAGTGTCACATAAATTCAAGGGTGAGAATCACGCAGCCCTCCAGATGTTGTTGGACTGCAAGTCCCAGATAGCTTCATCAGCATAGCCAGTGGTAAAGAATGATGGGAGCTGCAGTCCAGCAACACCTGATGGGTTGCATACTTCCCAACCCTGCTTAAAGTCAACAGTATGAATTCAGTCTAGGTATCAGCTTTCATCTAAATGTACCATCCTGTTCAGATGATCAACTTGGTATCAAATGTATCCCCATGCATGTGGTCTGGTGTTCTTTTGCCCTTGGTTGGCAGCCAACTGTGATGGTCTTAAAAGGGGATCAGACAAATTCATGGGAGATAGGGCTATCAATGGCTAATTACTCCTGATGGCTATATAATTACCTCCACAATACAAAGACAGCATCTTTCTCAGTATCAGTGGCAGGGGAACATGCTTGCATGTGTGTATGAGTGAGGTGGAGGTTCATTGCGCTTATGACCTGCTTGCGGGTTTCTCACTATTAATTACTGTGAGAAGATAACAGTATATTAGACTTTTTCCTCTGAGCCTATGGGCTTTTTCCATGGTGGGGACACATTCTTTCTGTTTCTTTTTTTTCCTGACTCCAGCTGCTATGACAAATTTAAAAAAATGTTCTATATGAACAAATCAGTTTAAACACAGTTTGTGTGTTCAGACATCATACTGACTGTACATTAACATTGTATGTAAACTTGTTTAGAAGATCGTAACTTTCTAGGCCACATGTTGAAGTATATGTGTGAATAACTATATAAGTGTACAGACTGCATATACATGGACACAAATTGTACATGCACTGAATGTACTAGGGGAATACCTGTTGCTATTTCTGAAGATCCGATGTGTGTGTGTGTGCGTGTGTGTGTGTGTGTGCATGCATACATATGTGCACACCCATATACATTTAGATATTTTATTTCATTAATAAATGAACAAGATTCACAGTGTAGTCCATGAGTTCACCTTCAAGTATTTTGGATTCCAGATTTTTAATACAATTGAGCAATTAAAAGGATACTGTGTACTTATACTCGTACAAAGATAAGCTTAAATACTTGTGTTGCTCGATCAATAGCGTGGCAGTTTTTATTTTTCTTCTTTTCTAGTTGTATTGATTTGTTGCTATTGTTTCCTAACATAAATTTAAAAAATAGGAAAAAAGGAACATTGAACTATCCAAACCTTTTCCTTTGATTTTAGATATTATTGGTCCTTTCTTGCACATTATTTTGTTGCTCCATAATCACTACTCCTAGGAGTGTGTCACTGGCTTCAGAATAAGAGTCAAGCAGGAACTGATTCTGGTTCTTTGACTACTGAGGAAATTAATTGTATTGACAGGTATAAAATTACATTTTCAAAATGTATCTGGGTTACCCAATGGAAACACGCATATATATTGGGGGGGGGAGGGAGAGAGAGAGAGAGCTGCGCAGTTGTTGTGATGGCTTGATGTGTCTGGATGCATTTACCTTCGTATAAGGAGGTTTTGTTCGGTTTTCTGTGACTGCAACCAAAACACAGTAGCACTGACTAACTCCAAATGGTAGCCTTCTGTTTTTAATGGCCTATTAGTGAGCTCCTATAGATCAATGTATCTGTTCCGGTCATTCTGCTGTAAACAGCTTTTCACAGAAACAGAGTAACTTCACAGCCTCAGTAGTCTGTAAGGCTCCACAGCTTACCACTTCAAGCCATGAATTTAACCGTCTTTCCCACAATCATAATAACAGCAGCACTGCAGTGGAGGCTAGCAGAGGAGTGGAAAAATAGAAGGACTTTTCTCTGATTGCTGTGCTAAGGCTATAAGGATGCTCTTGGTGCTGTCCATGCTGGAGGAGAAATATGGAGATATTGTGGTCGTGGGGGGGGGGGGTGGTAATAGGAAAATGCAAGGAAGATCATCCAGAAGCATCAAGTCCTGGAGGGAATGAAATTAATATCAATTGGACAAGTGAATCAGTGCCTAGCCTGGATTTCAAAGAAGGAGAAAGAGAACAAGATATTGGGTTTCCATGGTTCAAACACACATACACGAACATTGTGTGATTTTGCTGTATTTGATTGCCAAGGTTAGATGATCAAGAGCGTATATCCCTCAGCCGTCCTGTTTTGGCAGGCACAGTCCTGATTAATCCTGTGCTGTCCCACTTTCTCATTTGCTTTTAAAATGTCTCAGTTCTTCTATCTTCCCCCTTCCCCCTTCATCCTTGGCATATTTCAGTTGCTGCAAGATGAATTCAAAGTGCAAAAGTAGTTTGCACTCAGTTAATTAAGCAAAAGGGAGAGGACAGGACAGAGTGTTGTCCTTCACAATGGCTCAGGCAGAAACAAACTACAGCAGCCTCTCCTAGCTTATGTGCTCAAAAAGAAGTTGTGCTCCAGTAGAAAGTAAAGATGTATTTTAAAAGCAAGGAGTTGGAAATTATATGGAGGTTCTGTGTCTGATGGCATATGCACACCTAGCTGTCATCATCTGATACCGCAGTCAGTGATGAACCAGCACGCTGTATGTGAACCAGGTGAAATTTCTTTCCCCTATCACTGATAATTACCTCTATGTTGATAATTGGATAGTTCTGACTTTTTTTTGTTATTATTATTTAGCCTATACAAGACAAAGAACTTTGTCCCAGAATGTTACTGAAAATATATTAATTTGCAGACTATCTTGGAAATATTTTTAGTGAAAGGTAGTAAATAAATTTGCTAAAAAGGAAGGAAGGAAGGAAAGAAGGAAGGAAGGAAGGAAACTAGGTAGGTACATTTGGACAAATCTTTGTTGTTCTAGGCTGAGGTTTTTCAGATTGATGGTCTTACAGATGAGGAGTGAGGAAAACTTTCCAGATGTTTTGTTTGTGACCTACTGCTAGGGAGAGACATAAAATTCTTCTCTCAGCATAAAGCTAAAAACATAAAATCTTTAAAACAAATTCAAGTTGTCTGTCTTTAAGAACCACCTAGTGGGCAAATTTAGTATAGCAGACTAGATAGGCGGATGCTAGCTAGATATAGATAGATGATAATATATCTGTATTTCATCTAAACACTAATAGCTGTGAAATACGTATATAATTCTGTAATTCTTTGAGTACAGTGTATTTGACTTAAGTGTGAAATGCTAAAAACTCCGTGAAAGAATAAACTGTATCTAAATTATAAATAAAATGACAGTAGTGGGAGGCAGTGTGGCATAGTGATTTGAGCGCTGGAGTAAAACCCTGGAGCCAGGGTTTGATTCTCCACTCGGCCATGGAAACCCACTGGGTGACCTTGGGTGTGTCACACACTCTCAGACCCCAGAAAACCCTGTGATAGGTTCAACTTAGGGTTGCCATAAGTTGGAAAGGACCCGAAGGCACACAACAAAACCACACACAGTAACCCCAAGCCTTTTTTCGAAGCTTCTGGAGAGACCTTAGCCTTCCACTACCTTTTAAAAGGGAGAATCCCTTCCAGGCGGTGAAAACAAAATACCTCACATCTTTTTTAGTCTCTAAATTTTTGAGAAACCAGAAATACAGGTCGCAGTGGCTCTGGGTTGAGAAAAATGGCCACTTAACATCCCTAATATTGTCCACCATTGGCCTACAGTTTTATTCTGTGCGTGTGTGTACAAAGAAAAGACTAGGTGATGAGAAAGAGAAGGTTTTGTGTAGGCTACAGGTTAGTGGCAGTTCCTTTAGAAACTTGACCTCTACCAACAGGACTCAGATGCAAAATGGTGGCTTATATGGACTAATATGAAGAATCCCTGCTTCCTCCCTCTCTCTCCATGATCGGGACCAAAATCACAAAAACCTACTCCTGCTTCCCCCCTCCTCATTAACCCACCTCATTAAGAAAGAGTGAAGAAAAGGCCTTTCCGTTTTGCCACTGTTAAACATGCCAGACAGAAACCTTTAGTGATTATTGAAAACAATCCAATGATTTACTAGAAGAACCTGACTTTTCTGCACAACCCTTTTTACAAAGACATTACAATCTCCCTCACTTTCTCGTTCTGCTTTTCTTCTTCCACCTCTTCCCAGAAACAATGCAAGGTTTATAGCAAGTGAATCAGGAAGCATAATCCCCTCTCCTTTTTTATTGGATTGACTATAGTTGTTTTGAGACAGCATCCTGACCACCATACCAAAAGTACCCCAGCAACCTCACATTGTGGTCTCTCAAGTTCTTGGCAAGTTCCCTGTTTTTGCAGTGCAGGGAAGTCAGGAGGTTTAACAAGCCCCAGTGGGTCACCACAGATGTTTGGCTTAGTAAGTCACAAGTTACATGTAGTTGGCCTGATTTAGTATACGTTGTGGCTCCTCTGGGGAAAATATACACTCCTTCCTATTAAAACAATTTGTTTGCAAATAAAGTCTCACCACTACTAGCTATTTTTAAATGCAAACAAACCAACAAATTAAAAAAACCCTGAGCTTTGTATGTTTGTATGTGTGTGTGTGTGTGTGTGTGGTTGCCTTCAGACTGTCTTTCAAAGAGTTTGTATTCTCCAGAACAGTCTTCAAACCTACAGAGAAAGGATTTTAAAATTTATTTAGAAGCAATTGCTAATGGTGAAAAGGAGTTGCTTGTGATGTTGGTCTGCCATTGGAACTGTAAAATGAAGGTAAGAAGAAAGTGGTTTTAAAACTATGTGATATGTTAAACTTTTCTTTGTGGATTATTCATAAGATAAAGCCTTTTGATATCCACATTATTTGTCCTCAATCAAGAAATCTCAGCAGGTTTGCAGTTGGAGTGGCAAAGTTCTAACCTTCAAGATGTTGCTGAAATACAATTTTCATTATTTAACCATTGTCTGTCCCGGCTGAGGCTGATGGGAGTTGAAGTCTAAGAACATCTGGAGGGTCACAGGTTGCTCAAACCCTGATTTAAGTACTACCTAATGGCAGATTTCCTAGTGTCTTTCAACATGAGCCCCAGAAATGCCATGTAATTCAAAGTCCTGCTCACTATGAAGATTAATGCACAGGATTCAATAAATCAGATTCACTCCAGTATTGTTCCACGTATTCTCAGCCTAGGTGTACCTGTGGACTATGGTTGATAGTTGCCTTCCAGATGTTGTTGAATGGTGACTCCTCTCAGCCCTAGCCAGCATAGTCAAAGGTAAAAGATTTTGGAAATTGCAATAGAATAATATCTGTAAGGCATCATGATTAGCTACCACCTTTGGTTTATAGAGTTATATAGATCAGTGTACTCAAAATGGTGGTCTCTGGCTCTTTGGCCATTTTCTTTGGGTTCCTGGCAGTTATCCTGGAAAGAAACCAACAATTGTACTTCATGGGCACAGATACAGTGCCTGTTCTTGGCTCATTGGGAAAAAAAGTTGCTGGTCCCCCAGCCCAGATGCCTGAGAAGCACTTTGGGATCTCTGATATATTAGCTAGAAAATCAGGGGATCTAGCTCTTGTCATCAAGTGTGAATTGACAACTACTGTATGTGGTTAATATGGGATGTTATCAACATGTCACATTAGGTCAAACAGGGTTTCCTAAAATATTTTGTGAAATTGCACGGGAGGCAGAGAATACTAATTTTTGAAGTCAGACTTTTTTTTCTTTTGCTTCTCTTAATATACATTACCAATAGATGAAGCAACTTATTGTGACTGAAGCCCATAATGACAAGTGTGGAAATTGTTGACACCCTTGTTGTTCATTCTACTCTATTAGAGCTGAGCACTCTGGAGCCTTGGAATAACGAATAAAACAAAAACACAACTGGCTTCCAATCTGTTCCTGCTGCTACATTAATATGTCACTTCATTGTATGCCAGAACATCTTGCATTGATGCTGCCAGTACTAGAAGATGCCGAGTTGTCAGCTTAATTGGGAAATTTAAGGGCAAATTTCATCAAGACCAGCCAGGAAATCTGGTTATGCAGACTCAAGGGCCTTAACTGCTTTGGGGAAGGACCGAAGAGCAGCAGCAGAACACATGCTAGCCCTGCAGGAGGTCCCGGCTCCAATCCCTGGCATCTTCAAGTAGGGACAGAAGAGTCTCCCATCTGAAAACCTGGATACCCATGACCAAATTTGGTAACCATGTTGTCCTTAGGAGTGGGAAGCAGAGAATGAAAGTGAGCAAATTCCAGTCAGAGGAAGGGAACTGACAAAGTGGCAAGCCAGTGTGAATGTGAGGGATTTTATTGAGCTATATATTTCAGCTAGGGATGGGAAGAATTCAGAATTTTCCAGATCAGAATCCCTGGACGGCTCTGGGAATCCACAAATCTCATGAACCTTGAATCTTTTGAATCCTTTTTTTAAAAAGGGTTTTAAAAGCAAGGGAAAGAAGGATAGCCTTGGGCAAGACACACTCTCTTAGCCTTAGCAAAAGCCTAGGCAAAGGCAAACTTTTCTCTGAAGAAAATCTGGCCAGGACAACTGTCTTAGTTTTGCCTCAGGATCTCCCCAGACTGAAGATGTCATGAAGGCCCTTTGGATTAATGCCACATTTTCCTGCCTGTGTAAACAGGACCACTACAGTAGAGAGATAATCCAGGTCAAAACTGGCTTTTCTTTGCACAGCTCCTTCTGTCATCCTGGGGTTTGTAGTTTGATGATGCACCAGCATACTCTGGCAGAGAACGCTGTGACACCTTGTAAAACTCCAAACCCCTGAATTGTGTCTGAAAGAGGTTTGCAAGTGAGCTATGCAAAGGAATGTTTCAGCTGTTGTTGAAATCTCAAGCCTGTAGCTTCCAGTCAAGCACCGAACTTAAATATGAAATGTTCAATTTAAATATCTTAGAATAGAACCCTAGATGTAATTTGTGAAATTGTTAGCAAAGGCCATTATTACTCCAAGGGAAAAATTCAGCTACTTGCCATCTCCCCTTGTGTGTCTAGTCTCCCAAGTTTTCAGGCATCCTGGTCTCCCAAGTTTTCAGGTGTCCCGGTCTCCCAGGTTTTCAGGCGTCCCGGTCTCCAACAAACTGTTTGGGTGGTGGATTCGAAGGATTTGGTTTGCCTATTTTGGCACAGGATTCAGATTCCTGAATCTCGAATCCCTGCCAAGGATTTGAGGATTCGGTTGTCCCATCCCTAATTTCAGCCCATTTCCCACCCTGTGGGTTCAAAGCAAAATTCCCCCTTCCCCGACCCACAGAATATTGCTACTAGATATTTTCTCTGTGCAATGATTCAGTCACCCATACAATCTGGTACATGGCCTACAGAAAACGAATGAACCAAGAACTACTATGTTGCTGCAAATGTTCTTCTGTGTAAGAGACACTCTCGTGATGCGTGGCTCACAAGGAAAGGGTATGCCATGCCAGCTCAGGCAACTCTCAGTTAGTTTGTCATTCAGAAAAGCTGAAGTTTTCTACAATAAGTCTTTGAACTAGCAGAATCATACAGGCTTTGCCTTCTTAGCCTTATTGAACATGAGTTAACCATGAGGGGATACTTAATAATTTGACTACAGAGGGCCCCTTCACACTGCTCAATTAAAATGCTATGATTCCACTTTAACTGCCGGGGCTCCATCCTGGAGTTGGGATTTTAGGGAGGAGACTTTGGAATTCTCATCCAGGGAGCTCCTCTGGTGCCTCCGGAACAACCCAGGCTTCCATAAGAGGCAGCCATGGCAGCTCAAGGGGAATCATAATGCTATAATTTTGCAGAGTGAAAGGGTCCAGAAAGTATTCGTATGACAATTTTCTGTATAAGATACTGTTTGCTTGTTTACATCTTTGACTGATTGCTTTGAATCTCAATATTTTGAGAAATATGAGCTTATCATGCACTGTTCTTATGAATGCTTTAACAATTAATTTTTGATCACAGATCCTTGTGCCACAAAATCTGGTGGCTCGGAGCCTGCTCTCCTATCCATCCATACTGCTACAAATATTCAGTTCCCTAGACAATTATAGCAGGTGTCTGGCAAGGGAGACCAACCTCACTTGCATTCCTAAGTGGTTTGTCTAACAGCTTGTCTGAATTTGTTTGTTGGCGTGGACTTCTCCTCCTCAAAGGTGAAACATTTTTTTTGCTTCCTTGCCTTGTCCCATAGGTAAAAGGCACTTCCCTGATGCAATCATGTGAGATCCTGCTGGCTTTTCAGATAGAACCTCTGTAAGCTTCCAAACCAGGTCACTCCTGTTTCTACTTCCAGTCCTTGGCAGCTTATCTCTTAACTGTTTGCTTGCTGTGATTCACCTTTCCTTTCAAGATTCTCTCTCCCTCCCACCCTGCCTGGGACACACATCAGCAGAGCACCAGCAACAATGACACCTAGTGGGGAAACAACAAAGCAGCAATAGCTAAAATTCCCTTTGAAAAGGGAGGATAAAGTTTGGTAGTGGAAGGCAGCAAGAAAGGAGAAAGATTTTATTACAGATGGATTGACTCAGTAAAGGAAGCCACAGCCCTGAGTCTGCAAGAACTGAGCAAGGCTGCTGATAACAGGGTATTCTGGCAGTCTTCTGTTCACTGAGCCACCAATGAGTAAGTAGAAGTCAGCTTAATGGCAAGTGAAAGAAGTGATTCTGTGCCCTGAACCTGTTAGCTATTAGTAGGGATTGGAAAAACACCACTTCTTGATTTTGCTGTTTGTTTCACTGAATTTCTCAAATATTCACCTGCATTCCTATCCTGTTATCGGTTCAGATAGAGCTGTGAAAAATGTTTGTGTGGTTTTGTGCATTTTCCATTTCTCAGAAATGCATTGAGGCATGTAAATTTGGGTGGTAGGGCACACCTTTTCTCACCAGAAATCAAAAGGATTTGTTGAAAATTTCAAACCCAACAATATTCTTTTCCTCCCTACTATTATTGCGTATGTTCAGACTTCAAATTCACATTTATGGAATTCCTTTACTGCAATAGTTACTTGAGAATCTCTCTGTTAAAAAAAAATTGCCACCAGTTTCCTTTGCAAGGAAATGATGTTGAGTCGTGCAGCATGTTGACTTAGACAGGTTTGAAATGCAAAACTTGATGGCTCTTATGTTCTAATAAAAGTGCATGCGCTGAGAGTTCTAATTCTGAACTCATCAAGATAAGAATTCTTCGTAAGTTAGGAGACTCAATCATAGGTATGTATCATATTTTAAGTTCAGTTTTGAAAAGAATAGTTTTTATAGAATGAGATATAGAGTTTGTATTTCTAAATCTGAGAACCAGCATGGTGTAGGGGTTTGAGCATTGGACTACAGCTCTGGAGACTGGGGTTTGAGTCCCTGTTCAGCCATGGAAACCCTCTGAGTGACCTTAGGCAAGTCACAGTCTCTCAGCCACAGTGGGAGTTAGAGGCAAACCAACCTCTGAACAAATCTTGCTAAGAAAACCTCATGACAGGTTGGTTGTCATAAGCTGGAAACAACTTGAAGGCACACAACACGAACTTCAAAATCTGCTCCTTGCTGCGTAGGATGACCTGGAAACAAATCAGAATTTCAGAAAAACATTTTTTCAAATTAAGGTTATCCTAATAAATTCTACTGCTGTTCCCAAGCCTACAGAAATAGCTGGCAGGCAGGTAAACAAATATATGCACCTGATCACTGCACCTCTTCCCCATGACCTTAGAAACTGCTGTGGAGCTACCACTTTGTCCTTTGAACATCAGTTCCTGAAACACCAGGATTTGGTTCTACCGGTTCAGTGGGGGAATTCACTTTGAATCAGTTTTCTTGACGGTTCTATAGTGCTAAATGGTAACTTAACTAAATCCTTTTTTTATTCCTGATTTGCAGATCCACTGAATCCATTATATTTATCAATGTGTTGACTTGTCATTCAACAATCAATTGAATGGGTCTATTCTAGTTGGTACCAACAAACAGCATGCCAACCATTGCCTCCACCTCTTGCCCAGTGCCATTCAACAAGACAGGCAGAATTTCAGTTGTCCCATTATGCTATCATCTTCTGCTCCATGGTGCAGAAGCTTCACCTGTTGAATTTCTGGTCATCCTGAAGCTAAATGGATTTACCATCCCATTGATGTGGAAGTCACCACTTGCTTCTGGTAAGGGGCAAATTGTATACGAAAATATGACCAAACTTTGCAATTTGAAAAAGATCTCAGGCTGATATAGAAATCAAGTGGAACAAAGTTATGATCAAATGCATACAACACTGAGACAGATAAGAAGCAGATGGATTTACCTTGAACACTGTGTGAAAGATGTGTGAACTGAATAGCTACCTATTTCTGAGTAAAACTGGGAAGCAATATTAACATAATGCTATGTAAGCTACAACATTTTTTTTTTGTTCTGTGGACATTGAGATGAAGGCATTCATAGCAGATCTTTCTCAAATGCACTTTATACAAATATATTTTTCTGGTATCCTAATCCAGAAGGCTCAGAGTACTGAGGGAGATAAAGATACCACATTTCATCCGCTTGTCCCATATGTCATAGAAAAAAAGGCTGAGGAAACATTGGTCTTCCCACTGTTTTAGACTGTAGTTCTCAGAAGTCCTTGCCAGCATGATCAGTGGCACGTGATTATAGGAGATGTAGTCCAAAACATGGGGCAGGTCCAAGCTTCCACACCCCATATATAAAATCTTGGGACTGTGCAAATGTGAAAATATAAATAGTAACAGTCCTAGTATATAGACATACGTAGTGATTTAAGTGTTGGACTATGACTCCTGGAGACCATTGTTCAAATCCCCACCCAGACAGGGAAAACTACTGGGTCACCTTGATTAAATCATAATCTTTCAGACTCAGAGGAAGCAGTGGCAACTCTCCTCTGAATATATCTTGCCATGAAAACTCTATAGCAAGGCCACATTAAGTTGGATTAAACTTAAAGGCACATAACAATAATAGCTCTGGTGCAACCAAAGGTCCTCTGCATATCTAACATGGATCATGGATAACTTATGTCACATGTTTGAAAGACCCACTGCACTAAAATTTGGGCATGACATGAACTATGGTGATCCAGACTGATACAGAGCCAAATCATGTAGCTGTGCCAGCCATTTATTTAAAATATTTAAAGATATTGCATCCCAAACACTGGTTGTCATAGTTGTTCTAAATAAAAGTGTGTTTGTCTGATTGGAACTTGTTGAGACTGTAGATACCTTAAGAGATTATTCAAGGTAGTCTTCATCATGCACAGCTATATGTTTCCTAGCAGTTTTTATCACAATCTGCAATGCAATCTGGAACACAATCTGCAGCCAAAGTCCACAGTACAGGTATACCTGCCATATCAATACCTACTTGGAAAAGGAACTAGAATTTCAGCAGAGGTCAAGATACTTCTCTTGCCATCGTGGAGAGAAAAACTTGCTGGTGGAGAAAAGCCATTTCTTTCCATTCTGCAATAGCTGTCTGATCTTGAAAAACTGTAAAGTGGTATGTCCATCTACGTAAGCCAGAGGTTGGCAACATGTGGTCCTCAAGATGTTGGACTTTAACTCCTATCATGACTCACCACAGACAGTGCTAGCTAAGGCTGATAGAAACTGTTGTCCAACAGCATCTTCAAATCAATGTGCCAATGCCACCATCACAAACTGTGGTACCCCAACACACCATTTGTGTGATTTTAGGTGGCCTGCTCTGCAGGAGTAGACTTCTTCTCACCTATTGTTAGAGACAACATGCTATATATGGTGGTCATATAATAGACTTATCCAAAGAGGCTTTTGCTATGAGATGAAACCTTATCTTTTATCATAAAGTTGGTTGTTTTTTGTGCTTTAGAATCAATGCTTGTCCCTCCTGTTTAATCCCGCTGAGGCTAAGTGGTTGATTGAGATGTGGGTGTTCTTTCAGGTTGTGGCAGAATATATACAATCTCTCCAGAGAATCAGTTGAAGTCTTCCACGAAACTTAGTTTTCCATCTCTCTTTGTTATGCGGTGAGTCCAAAGTAGCTGTCATTTATACCTAATTTATTATAAGTACATGTTGAGTAATAGACCATAAAGCGTTTGCAGCTTCTGTCTTTAGTTACATTGCACTGCCAGGGAATAAGAAATAAAAATGCTAAACTTCGTTTTGCAATGGGACGTTGATTAAAAGCTGCTTGAGTTTAAAATTTCCAACCATCAAAAATGAAATGCCTTTGCATACTTCATATGCCAGCCCAGTCAGACGGTTTATTTTCCTACTGTGTATAAATAATGGATTTTGTGTTTTATATGAATCCATCATCAGACTGTGTTGAATTCTCAAATGATGGCAGTCTCAATTGTCTTGCAGTGAAGCTAACTAGCTGGAACTAATTCAGAAATGATGCTAGACCATAATTATAGGAACCTGGTATATGAGGGAAGTCATCTCACCTGTATTGGACTTTGCTGAATATATATATATAAGCAAAGGTTGTTCTAGCAGTCCATATTAGGTTAATCAAAAATTTTATTGCATTTTTTTTTACACATTTGCAGACAGGTAACACAATTAGCGCCGATTGTTAGCAGTATAAACAGAATTCAAAACAGCCATTTATAATTCGTCTTCAGTGAAGGAACACTATGCTTCTTTCAAGCATTCTCCCTGCTGCCTGCTCAGCTAGCACACATGCACAAGCGACCAGCTATGGAAGTATAATTTTGGAATATTCAGGATTGGAGTGAAAATTTGGGAACAGCAGTTTTCAAATACATAGAACACACTTAGGCTGATCAAAATGAAAAAGAAAATGACACTTCAAAGGGAACAGAACATATGTGGACACAAGATGGAGGCCCACCAGTTTGTTCAACCAGAACACTTCACTGTACATACTGAGGCTGTCCTGTTAGGAATGGCTCAAGGGTTTATGGCCTTGGAGGCAAGCACCAGTCTGTCTGAATTGTTATCTAGCTCTGCTCATTTGACAGAACACATTCTGCAGCTCATTTTCTACACTGGGTGGGATGATGGTTACCTGGAGGCGGCAGAAATTTCTGTAGTTTTGCCGTTAGTGGACAGACTGCTACCAGATTAGACTTGACTGGACTCAGAACTTCTGCAGGCTCTAGAGGCTGACATAAGCCTTCAGGAACTGGCTCTTGTGGCAGCTCTTTAGGATTTACCTGTCGCAGGGGATTTCTTAAAGGCCTGACTAACTTCTGGAAGGAGAAAATAGGACACTATGAAGCTTCCATGAGCCCAGTTCTCCATGGGGGTAGTACTTTAACAAGTGGCTCCTGCTGAAATTCCTCCTTCCACACAAGTATGAAAGGTGGAGGTACCTGCCCTCTTTTCTTCACAAGGCCCCCCTACATTGCTCTTTCTCTCCCAATCCTCCTTTTGCTGAAGCCTTCCTCCATCTTGAAATTCCCCTCATCTCAAGGTGGCTTCCACCAAATCACTAGATAATATTTGATACCCAATGAGATCCAACAGTAAAACCAATAAAACCATGTAACACCATAAAATGTAGAAAACCCATAAACAGTTACAGCTAAAGCCAGTTTTAAGTCAGTGACCCAACAAAATCCAGTTTAAGGGAATGCAATTTAAAACAAGTTGGTCTTCAGGGGACTTGCAGGTCACCTGCTTGGAGAGACATGAGTTTTGGGGAGGGGTTCACAAGAAGATTGTTCCCTCTGTAATCCTGTATTCATTTACTTATTTGTTCATTCATTCGTTCTTCACTGTAACATACGCAGTCAGACTGTAATACAGTCAGCCCTCTATATCCACGGATTCTGTATCCACAGATTCAACCAACCAAGGCTTCAAAATATCCCCCCTAAAAAAAAAAAATCAAAAATCAAAAAAGTGCACTTTGATCTTGCCATTTTATATAAGAGATGCCATTTTACTACATCATTGTACATAATGGGTCTTGGGCACAAATTTTGTCATTGAAGTGGGTCCTGGCACCAAAACTTAATGAATATCAAGGTCCCACTGTATACATAGACATTCACCTAGTCAGCATTGATGCATCTGATGACAGTTTACAACAGAGGAGGCAATTGTAAGGGGTTGGGGAACACACTGGTCCCCAAGGAAACTTGGAAAGCCATACTCCTTCCATGCTGCTCCGTTGGGAGGGGCATGGAGACATCTGCACCACATTTTGGCCCATTTCGGCTGAGGATTTGCCCTGTAATGAATTAGAGATCAACTTCCATTTGACCTCCTTTTGAGGAAAAAAAAAATGGGGGGGGGACTTTTCTGGGCCTAAAAACAAGCAGCCTAGGGTTGGCCTCATACATGCCAGAATTCCCTCCACACTCCAGACAGACCATGGACTGTACTTTTGGCCTATTTCTGAAGAGTGTTTTTGTTGAACTTCACGTGATCTATCCTGCCAAGCCACTGTGACCTCAGTTTCAAAGTCCGCCTAACAGCAGGGACCTGCAAGAGAGGAGATAGGGCAGGTTTGTGTAAGGGCACAAATGACCACTTGAAAGACCATAGTTTCAGGCAAGCAACCTGTTCTCTACATCACCTTGGGAACCCTGTTGATAAACATCATTAAATAAAATAAAACTGTTCTGGGAGACTCCCAAAGTGGAAAGACATAGGCCTTTTCCGCACTAGCCTGTTATAGCGCTGTGATTCCACTTTCAACATCCTATGGAATCCTGGGGTTTGCAGTTTCGGGAGGGGTCAGCCTGCAAAGCCCAGGATTCCATAAGATGTTGAAAGTGGAATCATAGCGCTATAACAGTCTAGTGCGGAAATGGCCATAGTCCGAACAGCAGGGCTAGGATCCCACATCAAAGAGATGGAACATGACTTTATGCTCATAGAACAATGGTTGTGTTAGGGTGCCTCATGAGTACATCGATATGTTGAGCAAGCAAATATGCAAGCAAGTCCATACATGCATGTTCATGCACAATGTGCAGTGCCGTGGCAACACCTGCACAAATGCGCTTCCACGACCAAATGCCACCATACCACTCCGGCACAGACAAAGCCTTTTCTTTTGTGCCTGCAAGATTAATTGCAGACCTTGGGAAAGTTAGCTTTTAGGACCAAAGCTCTCAGAACTCCTCAGACAACATGAGTCAGGCCGCCTGGGAGATTCTGGGAGTTGTCATCCAAGCAGTAACATTTCCAAGCTCCATCTCGTTATTCTCATAGCCAGGCAGGCACATGAAGTCTGCCTCAGAGAGGAAAATTCAGACTGATATATAGAGGGGCTGAACAGCAGACAAAGCAGATTCAGAACCTGTGAAGCAGAAAGTGAATACAGGTGTATCACAGGTTGCAGAGAGATTTATGGAGGTCTGGAAATCAGTGAGGTGGGACTATGTGGGGAACTAGCTAGGAAGAAATGGCAAAATGGCTAAGAATCAGTGTCTCTCACCATCCTGCCAAAGGAGCAATGGGATTTAAATGTTGCTGTTTATTTCTACCATGAAATCTGTCTGTGGTGGCTGAAATCCAAGTGGGAATTAGAGCTTTTCCGGAAATGTTCACACTTGGGATCCCCATGGAAATATTATACTTATTTTTAAAAAAAGGGAAAAAAGAACAACAATGAAATGTTTTAATGCAGGGTTCACCTCCTGCACCTCCTTCCCAAGTAACACAATGTAAAGAATGTGGGAAAAGGACAATGAAATCACCAGCCCATTTCCTGGTGTGACTATGGTGCTGTTCCCTCTCACACAGCCCAGAATGCTCGCCTTGGCTTTCTTCCAATCAGCGGGACTCTCCTGTAGCTACATGCCTCAGCATGGACTTCTTTCTGCTCATTGAGTCATTCGTCATGTTCTGTAAATCCTGCTTCAAAAAACATTTCCTCAACAAAGCAGAAATCCCATGTATGCAGCAAGGCCTGACTTTACACCTGCCCCCACTTGTATGACATAATGTAAGTCAGTCTCTGCCATCCTTCCACTCTGTTTTGGAGGTGAAAGGGTCAAGGAATCTGAGTACATAAATAACACTATGCAGAGCAATGCAGAATGTCTGCAGGTAAGCTTTATGTTTCTTGCCTTTATCTGCACCTTGCATGTTTTTGGCCAAGGCACGTGGAAGGATGGCAGAAACCTTTTTATTTATTACAAAATAACAGAGTTGTTATCACAGAACACTCACAAATATCAGCAAAAACAAAAACATAATAAATAAATAAATAAATAAATAAATAAATACTGTAGAAATATAAAAATATAGTAAGTAAACTGGGTTGTTAGAGTTATAATATAGAACTGTAATAAGTAAACTGGCCTGTTAATTCTTAACAGGCTCATTTCTTTATTATATTTCTGCTTTTGTTGATATTTGCAGCTGTAATGGCTGGCTTTTTATCTCTTGGATATCCTCATATTATTAAACTTTGTTTTCACTGGGTTTCTGATACCTTGCCTTTGAATCTCTCCGAGAACCATAATGGTACAATAAAATGTACATTTGAAAAAATAACCACTGAATAAGTAGGGCTTTGCAACAAAATGTTGCAGCAAAATTTTGAAGAGAAGCAATGCTTCTCTTCAGAGTTCCAGCCATTCTGCTACCACTCCCAGCTATGGCCCTTTCACACTACACAGGCATAGCACCACAGTTCCATTTGAACTGGCATGGCTGCCTCCTATGGAATCCTGGGGCTTGTAGTTTGGCCAGAAGCACCAGAGGAGCTCCCTGGCTGAGGATTCCAAAGCCATGGCAATTAAAGTAGAATCATAGTGCTACAATTCTGCAGTGCAAAAAGACCCCTAATTTTCTTCATAACAGGTAATCAGCATCCTATGCCTACTGAGCATTCTCACTTCCTGCGCTGTTTCTCCTCACCTAGTTTTTTCCTCTTTCTTTCTTTCTTGGATGCATGGAATGAAATGGATATACTTGTGTCCAAGCCCAGCTACATTATAATCTTTTGCTTTTCCAGTGAGGTCTACAGGCAGCTCTCACTTCTATCCCTGGGGACATTTAAAAATTGTTTCTAGGTGGGAAACGGGGAAAAAGCCCACCCCGGAAAACAAGATGGTTCATTTTACCCTTTTCATAGCTATGTTTCTCCTCCTCCCTTTTATCTTACCAGACATCTACCTATCTAGCTGTCATTTTCTTCCCACTCAAACAGTCAAAATTTCATCTCAGCCTTATGGAGCTGCTTTGGAGTTTCCTCTATCCCCATTCTCAAATACATTTTGGTAGTTGTGAACATTAGAGTTATCCCAAATCACCTGCAACTTTCTTCTTGCTCACAAGTAGTATGGTTAAAGCTGTAGCTCTGTTTCTTTGGAAGTTTTTAAGCAGAGGCTGGATGGCCATCTGTCGGGAGTGCTTTGAGGGTGTTCCTGTATGGCAGGGGGTTGGACTGGATGGCCCGTGTGGTCTCTTCCAACTCTACATTTCTATGATTCTATGATTCTATGATTCTGTAAGCAAGGGAAGTCTTGAATTGGAAACAACATCTCCAGAACTTGTCACATGTTAATTGTCCCTGAAGAATTTTCACACATCAGATGCAAGTGATGACTATCAAGCTATTTGCACCTTTGGAGAATATTCACAGAAAAAGAACTTTGCCGTAGAATTTTACTGAGGGGATAACATTTCATCTCTAGAGCATATCTGTCCCCAATGAACACTTTGTAAGGTGAGAGAATACTCTACAGAGAGAAACACTTTGGGGCTCCCAATGTCACATTGTCGAGAGGTGTTGAACTCCAAGTCCCAGCAGTACTAGTTTGGGAGAGCACAGATGTGAAGGCTACGACATTGTGAAAGACTGGTTTAGTACTGTATTTCAATTGTATCAACAGGAAATATGAGGACTGACATATCTCCAACAATAAAGATAGCTTCTTCTCCTATTCTAATAGCCTGTAGCCAATATCCAGTGTTATTGCAATGAGGAAGCTAAGCATGTTAAAGCAATTGGAGAGGGACACTGATTCTAGATTAGAGTGTAACTAGCTTTTGTCAATATCATCAGCTCCAGATATAATTACATTTAGTAATTGGAAGATGTAGGTGAATTTGAGTCATATTACATTCTTCAAAGTACTAGGATAATTGTTAAGCTAGTAGTGGTTGAGACAATGCAAGTAACATGTCCCAATAACAAAGGCAACGCGTCTGTAGCAAAACCCAAAGGTTTTGTTCTTTTAATGACAAACATCTCCAAAATGGTGTATTTGTTTCTCTATCTATTTGACAAGAAATAGCTCATTATCTACTCCCATGCTAGTATTATAGATGTGTCTGAGTGTACGTGCGGTTGTTGATACTGTGTGCCTTCAAGTCATTTCTGACTTATGACAACCCTAAGTAAGGCTCTTCTTGGCAAAATTCGTCCAGAGGAGGTTTGCCTTTGCCTTCCTATTATTATGTGACCATGTTAGCCAACACCCTGACCCTTTCCGAACGAGGCTGGTGAATCGGTTTGTGCCGTTTCTTACCGGATTTTCTGGGCTTGAAACAAGACAGACTTTCTCTCATTTCCTTCTGCACGGCTACTGCGTATGTTCCATTCTGATTTGGAGGAGTGCGAGTTCATGAATCCACACTGCCTCTGCCGTGGCCACTCCCACTACTCCCCTCACCCCACCCCGTTGGCTGTGATTGGCCCTTTTTTTTTTTGCATGGTTTAGTACGTCATTGCATACGTGCGTACGTACGTAAGTCCATACTACCCCCTGACCCCTCCCATGAGCCCTCCCCTGACCACCAATTTGCATTGGCGCGAATGTACGTATGTGCACCACTGTGAAAGTATGGATTGGATCGATCTGGAAAATGGGAAAACCGATTTCTTCCAGTTTTCAAATAGTGCGCTTTACCACCACATAGGGGTGCATTTATTCAGAATTACATGTGGAACTAAGGTAAATAAACTGAACCTAGTCCGCTCCAAAGTGCAGAAGACCTCCATGGCAAGACTCATTGGCCCGCCTTAATAACCGCGTGCAGAAAGGGCCCCTGATGACTTCATACCATTAGCCATTGGTTCATTTTATGATATAGGTGTATATGTAATGAACCCATTCTAAGTTCCCTTTCAGACAAATCTTTTCTTGTCCTTATTATTTGCAATTTTTTTAAGAAAAATGCCAAGATGGAAGTATTAGGATTCCTCTTGCTGATTCTTTTTGGATTCTTCTAGCTGTCAAGTAGGTCGCTATAGAGCAGAGTATTTTAAATAGCAATGAACAAACTGCCCATAGCCGGATGCATCTCCTAAGATTTTCTCATTCCACTACAAGCTTCTTCTTCTGTTGCTGTCTCTGTATAGGGATCAACTATAAGAAAGGCATTTACATTTTCAATGCCCTGTATGCAACAGAGTTGTGTTTGCACACAGAAAAACTGTGGCATGGAACTGAGCTGAACTTTCTGCACAGAACTGCTGTGGACACACATCAAATAGAGACGTGTTTCGACTACTTGGTTGGAAAACGTCCAGCTGGGAGGAATGATATCTGGATCTGAGCTCGCCTGCTTCCCTTTGCCTACCTGCTCTGTCCCTGCCTCTGCCCTGTGCTGTTCACCTGCCTGCTGCTGAATTATGGCCCCCAAGACCTTTCTCATTTGGAATTCAACCCTAGTCCTAGTTCTCCATCCTGGTTTTAAAAAGTCAGAATATCCCGAGTTCAATTCTCCCCTTGCTGGGTGTAGGCAAAGCACTGTCCTTCCACCCCACTCCCCTTCCCCATTTGCTCCATGGGGCTGTTATTTGTCTCTTTTACATAGTTGTTGTGTGGCAGTTAGAGTTTCAGGCTGAGGCCATTTCCACACTAGACTGTTATAGTGCCACTTTGAACATCCTATGGAATCCTGGGGTTTGCAGTTTAGGGAGGGGGCTTGAGTCTAGTGTGGAAATGGCCTGGGACAGAGAAGATGTGAGGCTGAAATATCTACTTAGTCCACTGAATGTCCTTGGACAGTCATTGGCCCTTTCCGCACGGTGTAGTCACTGCGTAGCTGCGACGGCTTGAGGAGACGTGCATCCACACGACGTCGTCGCTTTTAAGTGGACGTGAAGTTGCTGGCGCGCCTTTGCATGTCGCTGAAGCGTTGTATTTGAGCAACGGAAAAAATGCGTTTTCACTCCCTCGGGCCGCTTCTACTACGTTTCTACAAGTCCGTGCGGAACCGTTGAAGCGCCTTCTTGCAGGAATGGGTGGATTGAGGGCAGGCCCGGCTTGCCCCTCCGTCACTTCACGTCCTGATTTGTCCCTGCCCACCAAAGCAGAGGTTGTTGCCATTTCCCCTCCACGTGAGAAATGACGGAGGAGAAGAAAAGCGGGGAGAAAGTGGCAGGTAAGATTTTCTAATCAATCAATCCTTGAGGAACTTAGGAACCCTCTTCTCACTGGGCTGATTTTTAGGGGGAGGGCTGGACTGGAGGACGGTCCCTTCAGGCATTCTGGCTGCTCACACGGATGTTGGGAGTTTCAGCCCTTCCCCAAGTAAGCCTTTCCAAGTCTCATGGGAGCCGCGGTCGCTCAGAACCCCCTCAAACACGCCGCTCCCCTCCCCTCCCCCACCCCTCCCCCTCCTGGAAACCGCCAAACACGCCCCGCTGCACAGAGGACCACCCCGCAATGCGCTCTGCCAGCCTTATGGGACCTACAGTCGCCCAAATCCCTCCTCAAAAACATCCACCACCCTCCCTTGGCCAACGAAACCTCCCTCCCGCTCTGCCAAACATGCCCCACCGCAAAAAAGGACCACCCTGCTATGTGCCCTGCCAGCCTCATGGGACCTGCATTCACTCAAATCCCCCCCAAAAAAATATTCACCGCCCTCCCTTGGCCAACAGAGTCCCTCTCCCATCCTGCCAAATGCGCCCTGCTGCTAAAAGGACTACCTCGCTATGCGTTCTGCCAGCATCACGGGACTTGCTCAACCCCCCCCCCAAAAAACATCCACTAACCTCCCCTCACCCACCCATGCCTCCCTGGAAACCAGCCAACATGCCCCATTGCAGAAAGTCCCCCCTGATATGTGCTTTGCCAGCCTCATGGGACCTGCAGTCCCTCAAAACCATCCCGATAACATCAACTAACCCCCCCAACCCACACATTTCCCCACTGGAAACTGCCCGTCTTGCCCCGCTGCACAAAGCCCCCCACCCACTCTGTGCTCTGCAAGCCTCATGGGACATGCAGTCACTCTGACCTCCCTCAAAACCTCCACTGACTTCCCCTCACCCACCCCTCTCTCCCTTACAGACCAGCCAAGATGCCCTTCCAGGTGAAGACCCTCCCTGCTACGCACTCTGCAAGCCTCATGGGACCTGCAGTCACTTCAAAACACAAATTCTTTGTGTCTTTTCCATCTTTTTAGGTACTTGGATGCACCTCCTTCCGCCTGACCGGGGACTTCATGGATTCTACAGCGTACTCTGACGGCATCCCCCCCAACAACAGAAAGCATCATGTATACTGCAGTTGAGCAGGCTGTCCATCTGGCACACAGGCATGATGGGAGCCACAGGCCTTCCTACTTCAGGAAGCACTCTGTGAGCCTCATGGGACCTGCAGTCGCTCCAGCAGTCCCTGGGCACAACTGAAAACTGTCCAGTTTGACTTCAGACCATATCTACTCAAGACGTTAGTGGTCCAAAGTTAAAAATTTAAAGCCGTCATGAGAATTGGCTAATACATGTAATGCTTAGGGTTATTCATGTTCTCCTTTTATATAGTTTGCTAATAAATGTTGCTGTTTGTTGTTTCCCAATAAAAGCTGGTCTTTGCCCCCTCCCTGTGGTTTCTTCTCCCTTTCAGTAAAGGGGTGGGCCAGCTGACAGGGGCATTTCTTATGTAGCAGCAAAGGTACCGCACAAACACAGTTACTGTGAAAAAACAATATCTTTATTAGCCGTTAACCTCATGCTGGCGACAGTAGCCATGCCGTGGGCAGACATCCTCCACTCCCCAGGCACCCACAGACCGCCCTCCCCCTGTACGTGGCCCTCCCATGTGGCCCTGAGATGCCCCCAGAGTGGGCAGGGCAGCCAGCTCAGGTCCTCAGAGGGCACTGTGGGGGAACTGGAGATCCCATCCTGATGCCCAGGAAGTGTTTTAAAAGCCCAGAAGTGAGCACTGTAGAGCCCATGGTGCTGGCGACAGTGGCCATACCAGGGGCAGACATCCTCCACTCCCCAGGCACCCACAGACCGCGAAATGCTGCCCTGCTTTCGCATTTCAAACGGGGCCGGAAGTTCCATGACATTGTTTCTACAAAGAGATGTTCCCATGCAGAAACGTCGTCTAGTAAAGTTAAAAAAAAAAATTGAAGCATCCGATCAAAGGCGTAGGGGCGGGGTAAAGGCAAAGCAGGAGAGTGGTCACGGACACTGTAGTGCGGAAGGAGAAAGCGATCTTCTCTGCCTCAGGCCAAGAAGGGTGCAGAGCACAGCGTTGCAGAAACACAGTCATAAACTACGCTCCTGCGACGCCACGAGGCGTTTCTGCCATCTCGTGCGGAAAGGGCCATTGTCTCTTGCCCTACCTCACAGGGTTTTTCTGAGAATGTTTGCCATGGAGAACAGCGCCATGGGAACACTTAGATTGATGTAAATGTACTATATAACAAGAATGTCATTTGAGCACTTAGCAAAAGCACTACGCGCAAAAATAGTCTTGGTTATGAATACCATTCTAAATATCATGAAGGAAGTGGGAAAGGAGTTTCAGCAAAATATTTCTAGGAATACTCACATTTTACAATCAGAATTAAGCTGATGAGATGCATGGGAACATTCATTTTGAAACAATTCTCTAGAATTGCTCCAATTGGCATTCACGAATCATGAAAGTTTTGTGCCTTTCAGCTTGATCCAAAATGCATCTCTGTGGAGGTAAAGTCAATTGAAATCATTTGAAAGCACTTTGAAGTAAATGTGTTTAGGATCAGAGTGTTAGCCACATAAGTGTCCTTTCTTGGCTGAAGGAATTATATATACTGATATATAACCCACAGCAACAGAAAATTAATCATGGCAGCGAA
Source organism: Cyclura pinguis (assembly GCA_030412105.1). Lineage (NCBI taxonomy): Eukaryota > Metazoa > Chordata > Lepidosauria > Squamata > Iguanidae > Cyclura > Cyclura pinguis. The sequence continues at coordinate 219,417,592 of CM059599.1, read as the reverse complement.
ACTAAATCAACATGACAAATTTAGCAAAATCACTCAAACCACCCAGCTGTTGCTACTTGACAAACAGAAGTGGCAGCGTCCCAAAACACAAAGCTCAGTTGAATAACACGCAAGGTTTCTTGCTCCCTCCCTCCCTGCCTCCCTCTCTCTCTCTTTCTCTCTCTCTCATTCAGTCATTCTCCCTGGCTCCCTCCCTGACTACTAATTCTACTCTTGCTGCACCAGAAAAGGAGTCATAAAAAGGAGAAGAGATTATATGAAATATTGGGCCCTGCACATCTGTGGGTTTAACATTCACAGATCTGATTATCTGTGAGTTTCTCCAACCCCTGCCTCCTCCTCAAGTGCTTCTTGTCCAGGTGAAACTTCCTTCTTGGTGGCTCCAATCAGGTGATGCAGCCCTTTAAAAACATGCCTCTAATCCTCTTGCTCCTCCACCAGCCACTGTCTGGCCACTAAGGACAGCTCACAGCCCAATTTCACAGCACCACGAGCCCCCTTGATGTCTCCCACACCCAAGGAAGGAGATGGGCAAGAAAGAGGAAGCATAGGGCCACCATGCCGACCCACCCCTTTTTCCTCTCCTTTCCTTGACCTGGATTAGACCCTGGGTGCCCACTTGCCCCACCATTCCTCAGCCCCCTTCCCACAGACAGACACACATACACACATTTTGATCTTTGCAGTTTTTCCAGTTTTAAGAAGTCCTGAGCCCCTAATCCCAGTGAATGTGGAGGGCCAACTGTAACAGAGTCCCAGTACAACTCTCTCTGTACTGTGCAGTGTTCTCTCTCTTTCCTCTGAAAGAATGAGCATATTGATCAGCACTCATGTGCTCTTACAGTTGCACAATACACTTCTGTTGTGAATGTGCTCACTTTTTACTGTTGTAAAGAGACAGGCCAAACCCATAGGTTAAAGCACGTTACTGAGTACATGTTTGTCGGGCAAATTGTGGGGGAAAGAAGGAAAAGATCAGTACATTTAGACTGAAGGACTCTATATACTCACTTGAGCAAAAATGTAATAAAAAATGTATGTCAGAAACTTTAGCCGTTTATTTTGATTGGGTCATATTCTGCTTCATAAATACATAAATCCAGGTCCTTAACCAGTTTCCATAATTCCCAGTTCAGTGACCCGAGTTTCTTGTAATACTTCCAGCCATGCTGCTACCACCACCCTCTTTTGAAATGCTTTCTGTCTCTTTGCACAGCTCCCATCATGCTTTGCACTAGCAGAACATTAGCAATAAAAGGCCAGGGTAACTAACAAATCATGTCTCTGGAGCTGTGTTGGTTGCTGACATGATCGATGATGCTGTTACGTCAAGCAGATCCCTACTTAGAAACAAATATGCGTGACCCCCTGGGGCTCATAAGTTTATGAGGTAAAGTTATGCTACAAGTCAAAATCATTACCGGGGGGGGGGGGGGTTGTTTTGTTTTTGATTTTTTTTTTTTGGAAGGAATGCTGTCCACTTGAAAATTCCCTCTTCTGTGACAGAGAGCTGAAGATATTTGTTCCTTACCTTTGTAAGTTACACAGCTATGATGTGAAGAAAATCATAAGAATGCTAAGAAGGTGAAAGTGAGGGCCTTTGAAACACCATGTACCAATCTGTACATCAAACCTCACTACAGACTCTGGACCAGTGGAGGTTGGTGGATTAGAGGATTTATCCAAATTCTGACACTTATCATTGAAATAGTTTCAGCACCTTGGACAACCAAGCCAGATCTCTCCCTAGAAGCCAAGATGACTAAATTGAGGTTGTTGTACTTTGGTCATATCATGAGAAGACATGACTCACTAGAAAAGACAACAGTGCTTGGAAGGCAGTAGCAAAAGAGGAAGACCACATTACAGATGGATAGACTCAATCAAGGAAGCCACAGTCCTGAATCTGCAAGACCTGAACAGGGCTGTTGACCACAGAGTGACTTGGAGCTTTCAAGGTTTCTCATTCATAAAGTCTGCTTGACAGCAATTAAAATAGCAACAAACCTTGGACAACTCCTTTATAGTTAAGACTAAACTCTGGAATAGATTCTCTGCACTATGAATATTGGAATCACCACCCTACGGTGACTCTAATGAGGCAGACTGCTCTGAAAATAGTGGTCCCTCTGGTGCCATGCCCATGGTTTTCTTTTTCACTTGCTGCTTTGTGGCCATCATTGCTTCTCACACATGTTCATGCTCCCTATGCACATGCTGATGTCAGAGAGCACTGTCACTTGTCTGGAATGCTTTTGCAGCCATTCTCTCTGTGATCTTTACCAAATTCTCTACAGCGTCCTTCTTCAACCTGGTGTACTCCAGATGACTTGGATTAGAAGAGAAGTTCAACCCTCTTAACCTTGTATTACAGGTGAAAATGATGGGGCAGGTGGCTTGCCTAAGAGCATTTTGTGAGTTCATGTCCAGTGTAAGATTTCCACCAGGCAATTCTAAATGTGCATCTTCAAAATCTACACATTGTGCAAGAAGTCTGTGGTGTGGCTTTCCGACATAACTGCAAGGGGTCTCAGAGCATGGCCAGAACCACATGTGTCAGAAACTTTAGCCAACAAGTATTTAGCTCTTCCTGCCCCACCGTTTCCCAATATAAATCACCCCCCCTCCACAAAAGTGTTAAAAACAGTATTGCTGAAACCAAACAGCCAATTTTAAGGTGGGTAATATAGTTAAGACATGGTTCTTACCAATTTGGTACAGGCCTAGTAGTTAAAACCCTACTAGGTTAAGGGGCAGGGGGGCAGAAACACTGGAGACATCTACAGTAGTGAGACAATCTAGAGTAAGACAATCTGCAGTAGTGAGGGGAGAGCTGTGTAACAGAAAAATTGCAGGGGAAAGAGTTAAAGACTCCCACAGCTCCCGCTTCAATAAAATTGAGGCCACAAGGGTTAGGAAGAGTGGGACAGCCTCCTGGAGGAACAGATTTTACATGCCATGAAAGGAAAGACATTTGATAAGCTATTTAATTTATACTTATGTTAGTACTTGGATGGGAGACTGCCCATAAATACCAGGCCCTTTCAGCTATGTTTCAAAGGAAGGAACGGGCAAAACCACCTCTGAGTATTCTTTACCTAAGAAAACCCTATGAAATTCATGGGGTTGTCAGGTCAACAAGCAACTTCAAAGCACATGTGAGATGCCCCAGTTTCTCCTTCCTCTTCTTCCTTTCCCCATTCCTCAGCTTGCCTCAGTTACTACAAACTAAATTCAGACTGCAAAAATAATTGCACTCAATTAACTCAGCAGAAGGGAACGGAAAATCTTGCCCTTCCCAGTACGCTCAGGCAAAAGCAAATTTGTCTGTTCCTTCTCATTAATAACATTTACCACCTTGACTATACTCTGATGTTACCTGGCCACATGTGTCCTGCTTTTTATCTGTGAAATATTGCAAACTAGGTATCCTCATACAATGACAGAGGAGTAAAACAAAGCTTGGGAAAGTTACTGTTCTGGGCTGGAACTCTGGCCATGCTGATTGGGAGATTCTGGAAGCTGCAAGACACACACGCGCACGCACACACACACACATATGTGTGTGTGTGTGTCAAAGTTTGTATGTTTGTTTGTCTGTGTCAGGAGAGGACCTCATATGATTGGCTGCATGAAAAGATTCTATGGAATTCTGGGGTTTGCAGTTTAGGGAGTGTGATAGATAATGGTGCTGTGATTGAGGAGCAACTGATTGTGCAGGGGGCCGAGCCAGTGAGTGAGCAAGTCAACCTGCAAACATCCCCTGCACTGGAAGGTAAAGCTGAGACTGAGTTGCCCCAGCCAGTTCATGATGGAGGCAATGATGGGAGCAACCAGCAGTGATGCAGAGGAGTTGCAGCCAGCTGTGCCCATCAGCCCGCAATCGCGCAGAAGGCTGAAACAGGCTGCTGAGAGGGAGGCTGCTTGGACTGGGCTAAGGAAACAATGAGCAGCACCTGCTCACAGGGGCTATTTAAGTCTACCGGCATGGCTGCTCCTTGCTTGCAGCAAATTATTAGCAAACCCTCACAACCTTTGTGTCTCCTGCTCCCTGAAACCCTCTGGACGGATCTCTGCCTCCTGAACATTTGGACTGGACCATGACCTAGCTCGGCTTGTGTTTTCCTGGTGTTTGGTATGTTTGGACACCCCAAGTGTTCCTGACCTCTCTCTTCCCTTGCTGGCTGTGGCCTGGCAGGGAGAGATTCCTGACAGAGTGGGGCCTTTAGAATTCTCAGCCAGAGACTCTTGGGCCTGGCTGGTTGCTATGGAGATGAGGCCTAGCAACAAGAAGGAGGACAGTGCATTGCCTCAAGAACCCAACTTCTGTATGTTAATAACACTGATTACAGATTGGATTGGGAAATACAGGGAAAAGTTACAGGTACTGGATCTCAAATCTTTCTAACAAGTATTACCTTTGAGAAAATAAAATCCCAGGCAATGCTGGGTATATATGCTAGTATATATATAAAATCAAATGCTCTGGGAGTAGACTCACACACATCAGCCCTGCCAGTGCTGTTTCTGTTCCCTCATCCCCAGCTACACATTCAGCAAATGTGAGAAGGTCTCCTATGTACCTGTTGACCTGCTCCTAGGAAACCGCTACATTGTCCCAGGAATCCCCTTTTTGGTCAGAAGAGTTCTACCTGTGTACATTCCAATAACAGACACTCACAAAGGCTTGGCGCACACACAGTAGCAGGGGACTGTGGTTACCAAGTACATCAGCTATGCAGTGGCAGTGGGGTAGGGGGGAGGCTTACTCCTGCAGCACCCTTGTGCCCTCAATGCATGGTGGGGGAGTTCATCTTCAAAAATTTTCCTGAGATGCCAAATGACAATCAGAAGCTAACATCCCTCTTACCTGCCCCCCTATATTTCAAAAGTATTTTGTTCTGTGGCACATACAGAATAGTGTCTGCTATTTCAAAAATCGATGCCCAAAAGCTTCATTTCCAAAAGCAAATCTGTAGATCATGATCATTGTTAGAAAACCAGATGTTGTAAAGGTTTCCCCCCACAACCTGCCTTCTGCTCTTGGGTGGTGTTTGTCACTTTCTGCCTTTGCAGTCACACGGAAATCCCTCTGAGGCAGCTTTTTAATGAAAGATCCCAAATGGAAGCAATATGTTGAAGAGCAGCAAAGGGCAAGAGGGCAGTTCTACTAATTGTCAGGGCAATCCAGCATCCTGTTTTTGTGCTTCTAACCTGTTACCAACTTTGGTTGTTCCAAAGCTGCGTTCCTGCATGTCCTTGACAGGATGCAACTGCCATTTCCTCATTTTGTATAGCTATTCTTTATTAGGTTACAATTGCTTTGCATTAAAATTCAGCTGTTTGCTTGATGCGCAGGCAGATAAAATGTTTCCTTTCATCTTAACATGCATAATTTTAAAAGAGCAGCTGTATAATTTCTCTCGCAGGCACTGCTGGATGAATAAATGCAGAAGGTTGCTTCTTGCACTATACGAGAGAATGTTCTCCTTTGGGTCTTCCACGTTATGTAGCCTCCCACCCCCACCTCCTGCTTTGCATGAGTTGAGAATCAAATTGGATGAAATCATTTGAAACTTTATAATTTGGTGTTTTATTAAAAGATGCTATTTTTAAAGATGGCATAATCCACTACATTGCTCATCTGATTTACCGCTTTCTGCTTATTCCTCCCCCTCCTTTGCCATAAAAATACTGGCAAAAAAAACATATATCATGCTAGCAAAAATATGTTCCGTTTCTCAACGAAGCTCAAGGAAATCAAATACAAGGCTTGTGATCCATTAAATAACAAACATAAATACATACTTTATGGCAAGCTGTTATTTCTAAACGTGTGCATTCTAAAGCAGAGACACTCCTGCAATGTGCTATTGGACTTCTGAAGAGCCAGATTCAAATTAAGATGCAAACAGATGAGCAGAGCTATGGATGGGAAGTTATCACCCATTCTCCCACCTGCTCAGTGACCTTACAAGCCCCTGCAGCTCCATGTAACTGCTGAGGATAAGAAGCAAGAGCTGTGGCACTCAGTAGCCCCATGAAAACATTATATTGGACCAGGGTACACTTTATACAAGCACAAAACAGGCTGATTTTTCACAAGCCATTGCAGGAGGGAGAGGGTGTGGCAGGGAGACTAAAGATCTCTGAGCTGCCCTCCACCACCTAAAGTTGAAAGATGCCAGTTCTCAAGTCTAGTGGCAGATTGTTGGCAGTGATTATTCAGTGGGAATGGGACATATGCGTCTGTTCTTATGCCTCATGTATTTATCTGTTAAATTTGTTTAATCTGTTTTTGGGAAGGGACTGTAGCAAAAAGGAGGAACCAAAGCTTGAGAATGTTAATTTTCAGGGCTACAATTCCCAGGATTGTACTGGGCAGTGCTGGCTGGAGTATTGTTTAGCAATGGGGGGGGGGGGCGAGGGAGAGAGAAAATGTTTGCAAGCACTATCCAGAACACAAATGTCTGAAATTAATTCCTAGGATCTCCAGTCAAAAAGGATCAATGCCCAGGTAACAGGAAAGATCTCTAAGACCTGAGGTTGCTGCTGCCAATTAGAGTATGCAATGCTGGGTTCAGTAAAACAGTGGTCTGATTTGATAATGCAGGTTCTCATGTTCTGCCACACACACACACTCACACACACACACCCCACCCCACACCACACACACACACACACACACATCTATTTGCTCACTTCATTGTTTGAGTGGCTAGCAAAAAGTCAAGACTAAGGCCATTTCCACACTACACTCTTATAGCGCGATGATTCCACTTTCAACATCCTATGGAATCCTGGGGTTTGCAGTTTCGGGAGGGGCCGTCTAATGGCCTAAATCACACTGCCATGTCTGAGGTGCAACAACCAATTTGGTGAGTTATTCTTAACATCTAGGTCTCTCATACAAAAATTTCAACTAGTTAAGTCATAGGTTCATTTTATTTTTTTAAAAATGGACCATTTCAGATCTTCTCCCTGCTTGGGTTTTTGAGTCAATACATTTGACTGGAAATACAAATTGATTTGGTTCTTCTACAGAGCCCAAGGTTAGTCTAGCTTTCCTAAAGGTTTCAAGGAGGTGATAGGAAGCTCTGAAAACGCTTCTCCACTGGCACAAGCCATTGGCCTGGATTCTCATGGGTGAGGCTAACACTTATTATTAACCATGTGAATGGTGCCAGCTCTCTGTCTCAAACAGATGGCAAAGAATGAAAGCTGTCCTTCCTTACAAGACTGGACTCCTTACTTGACTATCTTCCAAATATTGTCGTACCACTGATTCAACCCCATGATTTCATGATGCTCTGTCATACTACTACATTACCTACCAAAGTTGAGTCCTGCTTTGACTGAAGGCCTTTCAGGGCTTAAATAAAAATAAAGAAGTCTGTGCAATTGTGCTGGTGCGAGTATATGTGCTACAGTGCTGTTTTTAAGGCCACTGGCATTGTTATCCTACATTGCACAATGCACCAGCTACAGAAGGAGCACAAAAGTTGCAGAGTAAGTGCCTGACTGACGGTAACATGGCATCCTAAAGCCATCCAGGAATAAACTGCAGCAGCACATTCTCCCATAGGAACTAACTGATTCCCCTGTGTGCCTAATTGTTATGGTGCAGTTAAAAGCAACAGTCAGTTTAGCAGGACTCATTGGAGGCAGACATTCATACTGGCCAAGCCCAGATTGCCACATGACCGAAAGAATAATCAATGCCTGGACATCAGAATTAAGAGCAAGAGACATGCTTCTGTGCACAGAACTCTCACACCATACCTGTAAGATGGTGCAGCAAGGAGTGACCCAGGATGTGAGATCTAATAGTCTAGGTCAAGCTTGTGGAAACAATAGAAAGAATAGGACGAAAACGTATGTTTTTGTGGATTTCTACACCAAAACTGTTGCATAAATCATGATATATAGTCTTTGATTTCATGACAAAGAATCCTGAATCACACCAGGACTTTAATTCTCATGGCTCCATCACAAGGGATCCCAGGATTTATAGCTTGGTGAGATACTTAGTACCAAGGTACTCCAAGAAGAGAGGGATTCATGATTAAATCAGTTTGATCCTACAGTATAGGTGAGCACTCTGAGTTCAGGTAAGCAGACTTGGAACCAGTGTGGTATAGTGGCCTAAGTGCCAGACTAGGACTCTGAGAGACCAGGGCTCAAATTCCTGCTCAGCCATGGAAACCCCATGTGGATGACTTTGGGCAAGTCACACACTCTTAGCCTCAGTGGGCAATGGGAAACCTCACCTGAATAAATCCTACCAAGAAAACCTAATGATAGGGTTACCTTAGGGTTGCCATACATTGGACTTGAAGACATACGACAAGTGAACCGGGGCTCTTTAGCAGAGAATTCTAAGGGCCTTACCTACAGAAACCCTAAGATAACCCAGGATGGAGCACTGACTGTTAATGCAATATGAAACTGATATAATTGAGTAGTGCAGATATAATCACACACTTTATTTCAGGAATTTATTTTCATCCATGTTTATATCTGTAAGTTCCAGAGCCTACAATTCACATCTTAAGGAAGCAGCCAAGGCTGAACAACAAAACTGCAAATGCAATCTGCAAAACAAAGCCACAGATTTGGTTTTTTAAAAGAAATAATTTCAAGGACTGTTGCAGAATTTTAACTGCACTAAATACTCTGGATATTAATTGTATTTGACTGAATAATTGTACTAAAGGGAACAACCTGGGAGAAAATTTTCAATGGAGAAAATCTGGTAGTATCTCAGTTCTGATACTTCGTTTCCATATTATAATGGTGTTTGCAGTGTTGTCTTTCTCATGTGCATTCTCTGTCCTTGTCAATTTTGTTCTGCAAGATTTGCATCAGTGAAGAACTCCACTTAGCCTCATACCCCGCTTAAAACATTCCTGCGAACAGAAACACATTTGCAAACAGGAATGCATTTCCAGTTGTGGAACATTATTACACAACTCTTGTTCTTGTTCTAGTTTAGTACTGAAATGTAGGATGGCAATGTGGCCAGCCCTGTCAGTGAAATCATTCATTCAAAAGTTCATGCCAAACAAAGGATCGTATCCGTTTTAGCTCCATTTACTGTAGACCCTTAGAAATCAATGGAACATAAGGAAGTTGTGACTAGCTTGGCTGTGACCAATGTAAGACCCATTGGTTTTCGGTGGTTCTACAACAAAATACAGCTAAATCTGGATCCCATCCCATATGTTCCTTAATGTGTTTCTCTTTTGGAGAGAACCAAGCTGGACCCCCTACGCAAACAAAGATCAGCAAGTGAGGAAAGTTTGTCTGGAATCTTTTTCGTGACCCACATCAGTGTTAGTACTCCTCCAGGAAACAGAATCTCATTATGCAACTTTGTTACCGGGCTGGATAATGGCTGTTGGTTGGCACCCAGGCACAAATCCACCCTTCCAATCCATATGGCTGCTGGTTGGCTATGGAAGAACACCAGGAAAGCTTCCATCATGCTGTCACCCAGCTGGCAGCTTTTGCCCTCCAGAACCTCCATGTGTGCATGCTGGCAGCACTTTACACACCACCAGTGTCAAACAGGATCTTGGCCTTTGAAATTTTTAGCTTTTCTACCCCTTATAGTCTCCAGCCAGCTAATGCAATAAGGCTTATAATGAAAGGCTATGTTGCAGGCCAAAAAGTCCCATGACAGATAAAATAGAAATGTTGGAAACAGATGAAGCTCTTGCACAATTAGATTTTTTGAGGCTGCACTGCAAGGATTTTCCAGATCCCATTCAGGTCTGATTGATGGTAAAATCATAACTACATCATATTAGCCTCAGAGTTCACTGACAGGTTACTGCTGATTAATATTGCTACTGCTGTTCACTTACCATCAAAGCCCTGGAAATATGAATTGAGCTGCTCCTGGAACAAACCCTGCATATTAAATGGCAGGGTGCTTTACTGAACAAACTCTGCACTGTGTCAGGAGGCAAAGAGACACAAACAGCCTTTGTATGTGAGGTGAAGATACACAGAACATATAGGAACATACTTTCTTTTCCTGTAGAAGTCTTGATATTTAAAGATGGCCAGCTAACACTCTTGCACACTTGATGTTTAGGGATGGGACGAATCCAGAATTTTCCGAATCTGGATCTGACTTCCTGGAAGGTTCTGGGAATCCACGAATCTCACGAATCTTGAATCTTTTGAATCCCTGTTTTAAAAAGAATTTAAAAAGCAAGGGAAAGAAAGCACTTCTACTGAAAAGTGTTTTGAAGCAGAATTTGACATTTTTGTTTAGTGAAAAACAAATTAAATAATAGTTTTCACTTTCAGGAAAACATACCCATATACTTCTTATTAAGAATTACATGTAATTTGGAAGTAGCTCCAGATGTTGGAGGATGCTCGAGATGATGCCATCTCCTGGATTGACTATTACAAAACAAAACAAAAAAAGGCAAGGATAATCTTGGGCAAGACACACTCTCTCAGCCTTAGCAAAAGCCTAGGCAAAGGCAAACCTCCCTCTGAAGAAATCTGGCCAGGATAATTGTCAAAGTTTTGCCTCAGGATCTTCCCAGATTGAAAATGACAGGAAGGCCCTGTCTATACAGGCAGGAAAACATGGATTATTAATCCCACATTTTCCTGCCTGTGTAAACAGGGCCACATACTACAGTACAGAGATAATCCAGATCAAAACTGGATTTTCTTTGCATAGCTCCTTGTGGCATCCTGGGGTTTGCAGTTTGATGATGCGCCAGCACACTTTGGTAGAGAAGTCTGTGACACCTTGTAAAACTACAAACCCCAGAATTGTGTATGAAAGAGTTTTGCAAGGGAGCTATGCAAAGGAATCTTTCAGCTGTCCTTGAAATCTCAAGAAGATTGTATCTTCCAGTCAAGTCTCGAGTCTTGCAGCAAAGAAGGCACTTAAAAATAAAAACACCAGCCTCTAATCCAGTCTCAATTCTCTACCCTAGTGCTTTCCAAACTTTCTATGTTGGTGACACACTTTTTGGACATGCATCATTTCGCGACACAGTAATTCAGTTTTATTAGCAAACTGGAGGTTAAACAGCAGGAAAGGCAGCCCCCTCCACCCAATCCTGGCTCAGTGAGGGCAGCAGCAACAAGAAAGGCAGTCCCTCTACCTGAACTTGGGCTGTGGCGGAGGCAGCAGGAGAGGCTCGGCTGAGGGAGGTCTTTCTCAGCCTGGAGAGGCGACATACCTACTGACTTCAGGCGAAATACTAACATATTGTGACACACTGTTTGGAAAACCCTACTCTATCTGATCCTGGGCTGCGGTGGCAGTGGCAGTGGGAGAGGCTCGGGTGGGAGAGGTCTTCGGGCTGCGGCGGCAGCAGGAAAGGCTCGGGTGGAGGAGGTCTTTCTCAGCCTGGAGAGGTAATACACCTACAGACTTCAGGCAACACACTCACATGTTGCAACACACTGTTTGGAAAGCCCTGCTCTAGCCTGATGTCCAGTCTCAAGTCAAAAGAGAAGAAGAGAATAATTACCTTGCAGAGGGAGGCAGCACAGGCAGGCACAGGCAGGCAGCCCAAGCGAGCGAGCTCACAGCTCGAACGAGCAGGGGAGCACACAGCCCGAACGAACGGGGAAGCACACAGTATGAGTGAGCGGGGGAGCATGCAGCATGAGCAAGTGGGCAAGCACACAGCATGAGTGACCATGGGCAGCCTCCAGAGCACACGGGTGGCTTTATGCCGTGATTTTCGCGTGCCCAGGGGCCCGCCAGCCAATCAGGCTTTTGGCGAGCTCTGGAGGCACCAGTTTTGAAAAGAAACAAACAAACTTGGTTGGTGGATTCAAAAGATTCGATTTGCTGTTTTGGCGCTGGGATTCGGATTCCCGAATCTCGAATCTTTGCCCAGGATTCGAGGATTCGAGAATTCGAGGATTTGGTTGGCCCATCCCTATTGATGTTATTTCTGTCCATTAGCTTATGTCTGAAGATGAGCCAGGTAACTGAAAATGAGCAATATTTGGTCCAGTCTCTCTCGACTTTGCTTCTCCTTTCTCTCCTCCTCTGGTGCTCTTTCAAGACTGTATTTACCATGCATGCATGTTTTAGCAAGATATTGGTAGAAGGAGAGTTGTGTGTACTCAGCATTCTTAGAAATAAGGCCAACACTTCCATCACAGAGCAAACATTGGAAGGCTAATTTTGAAAAGTGAGTAGTTATAGGCATAGTTCCAACCTCCCGTAGTTTGTTACCATGAGAGTTCTTTATTTTATTTTTTTTAAGGTAATACTATTTGAAAATACTTTCCTGTGGTGAAAATAGGTACAGGCATACCTCAATTAACAAATCCTTTGGCAGAAAAAGTCTTTTTACAAAATATTTTTATATTTACCCAGAACCTTCTTTTCTTCCTCATCCTCAGTCTAGTTGGAGGGGTTTTAAAAAAACACAGTATTGATTGGCATTTCCACATATTACCTGATCCTGTCCTCCTCCTGTTGCAATCCCAGCAGCACCTTTGCTGAGAAGGGAGTGTGACAGGAATGCTCTCCTCTGCACCTGCCGGCTCCCTGCGGACAGGAGCTGGAGTGACACATGTCTGCCTTCCGAGCACAGAAGGGCTCTGTTCCATGCTGCACTGGGGAAGGAAGTGCCTCCATTGTGCTCCCTGTCCCTCTGCATAGATAAGGATGGAAGCACCATGCAATCTTGGGCATTTAGCAGATTTATTCCATTAAATAAATATCCCGTGATCACGACAAGTGGGGGCGGGATGGCAGTGGGACCATGACATTGACGTGAAGAAGCACAAGCCCTGGATGGCCGCCATCCCATCCCCATAGCAGGACTGCAATGTCATGTGGAAATGGCCGGTGTTGTGAGGGTTATAAAAGAGGAATAGACAAACACAGACTTTCTATGTCAGTGCAGCAGTATGCAGGAAACAGTGCAATAAAGCTTGAGCTGGGAAAGAATGGGATTTTGCTTTAGCTGAACCTCCCTACAGCAACATTTTTATGCTGTCAGGCTTTTAGAAACTGATTCAGGTACGCTTTTAATGCTGTGCAGAGCTGTTTTTAAGCTTTGTTTATTGTCTTTTAATGAATTGGAACGTTTTTAATGTTTACTGTTTTCAGTAAATTAATAGTTATCAATCTGTTAATTGGTTTTCATTTTTCAATTTTTTAAATATATTTGTTATATTTATACGATTATTAAAGCTTTTTGAAATCAATAAAATTATAACAACAGCAACAACAGTAACAATAATAACAAAACAGAGAAAAAGGAGGAGAACAGATAGGTTTGCCTCACCAGCTACTCCCAGCATGCTAAAGAAAGGACAAAGAAAACAAAAAGGGGGGGAAGCATAGATCTTTTTAAATTTGGCTGCTCAAATGGAACTCATAAGAAAAATGGAGGCTGATAAAAGTTTTTTTTTTAAATCCCTAGCTGCATTTTGCAAGGAGCTTGCATGAGGTCTGCAGAAACCTTTAAATGTTTTTGTTTATTTGTAAAAGGTTTACCTGACCTGAGTGTTTCATTTCACAGGTATATATTGTTAGACTGGGGTAAAATGTTTGCTGAAACATGTTGACTTGCTCTTCTTTCTGGTCAGGTAGAAACCTACCCCTATTCTTTCTGCCTTGTTTCTGCTTTATTTTTGTCATTTCTGACTTATGGTGACCCTAAGGCGAACCTATCACTAATGGTCCCAATTTTTTTGTTAAATATGTAATGCTTGGGAATACTTCTACTTTGTTAATTGAGATATAACTGTTTTTCCCCCTTTTTAAACTCTTTTGAATACTACAGGAGTAGGAGTGTGGTACAAATTATGCTCTCTTCTCATATATGTTGTTGTTACCTCAGCACCCACAACAGAACACGAGACAGCACCTGAACCACTGTTTAGTCAGGCCACACACCTCTTTGAGGTAAAAGTTGTTACAACCATCACAGTTACGCTACAGAAGCAGTGAATTTTTCTGTGCTTACAAACTGAAAGTAACAGTCATATCATAGTTAATTGGGAAAAGAATGAAATGCAAGTACCTAGTTATTTATTTCTAACTAGTTAATTCTGAACTTCTCAAATAGGAATATTAATTTTTCTGGGCAAGTGAATCAAGGCGTCAGTTCATATTCATAGTTTATAGTTAAATTTACATTAATTTTGGAAAGTGCTGACTGCTGCAAGACCTTCTTTGTAGACTCCAAATTGCAGTCTTCAGTGTGCCTCTTTCTCCCTCATCCCCACAGATGTTAAAAAGTCAACACAATTTATGCGCTGGAAATGAGAGCATTGGAGTCTGATCCTTTCAGGGAGTTTCAAGATCCCTTGCCTAAACTGTCAGTTTCATTAAAGTAAGTTTTTAAACTCTCCAGTTTGTGGATATACACAGAAGCAAACACAGACACAGTGTTTCTTAGCTATTTGTTCACTAAGAAATAAGCATTCACAGTGTTACTCCACTGGAAAAACCCTATCCCGGGGTCTACAATTTTGATATTAAATATAATTCCGTGTGCCTGAGAGGTCACCCGGATGAGCACGTAGGCAGCCATGGTCGAACGATCGAAAACCAGGTCAGGCCAGTAAAATCCCCAGTCACGTAGCCCCAGGAGACCTCAAGATGTGCAAACCCACAATAAACAAAGGGTTCTCAGCCCCTGAGAAGCTGAGTTGAGGGAGTTAGCGTGTTTACCCCAAGTTCAGCAAATATCCTATCAAGCGAGGACTATTTACATGAAATCACACCACAACCCAATACAGCCGAAGATCCTGAGACTTTGGTAATACCTTGTAATCCCATCACGCAAAGGAAGTTACCATTGTAGAGCTTCCTTCTTGTTGCAACACCCATTGTTCTCACCAGGAAAGGATTAGTCCTCCAGATACTTTTTCCCCTACAAATAGTCCCAGTTTTTGAGTGTTTCTTTGGATCACTCCCGGTCATCCCAGCAGACCGTTTCTCTGTCGGTTGAGTAATCCCCTCAGCCCTCTGCGTGCTGAGCCCCACTTCTCCGCTGTTTTTCCCGGACCAAGGACTTCAGGACAAAGGTGCAGTATCACCCCAGCTACAACCCCTTTAATATTCCCCTATCCAGTTTCCTCTCTTTTACTTCTTAATAGGTCTTGAGTGAGTGTGTGAGTGATTGCGTTGGTGTGTAAGACTTTCTTTCAATAAAATCATTTATTGGACATTTTCGTTTGGTTTTTGGCTTGGCCTGACCCCATAAAAACTGGGTAAAAAGACCCCACTAGGTTACCCTGCCTCTCACATTGCTATTGCTCGTGCTCTGGCTAGTTTCCATTCCCCATCATGTGGAGCACATTGAGGTGTCCCCCAAGGGACCCCAGAAATCAGGGTAACAACAGTACAAAGTTATTGCTAACAAGTGTAAAGGGATAGGAAAACAGGCAAGCATGTAGGCCTGTTTTAAAATGTGTGCAATTTTTTTTCTTCATCTTAATATTTAATCAAATTAAATATATTTTCACATACTTCTAATTAATTTCTGATTCACTCTGCATTAATTCCCACCAAAACTGATACACCTTTTGGTCAGGGTAAAAAACATATATTGTTCAAGGTAGAGGCCCCACAACCACCATTAAATCCTCCCCCAAAAGAAGTGTGATTCTCCTATAAAGCAAGACATGTTGACAGCCTTTGACACCTCACACACTTTGTTTTGTCCAAAAAGACCTGCAAATGTTTGTTTTTTTTAACGAAACAGAAGTGAGTTCCGATCACTTCCATTTTCAGGTTTTTTTCCCCAGTGGCAGGAGGTGGGAGAGGATTGGCACTAAGGTCTCAAAGCTCAGGTCCTTGAACTGTCTTCTTCCTCAGAGCAAGGGGAAGGAATCTCAAAGTAGGAGCTCTGCCTTCAAAACTGTGTGTATACAGTGTATGTGCACAGGTTCTGTTCCAGGAACCCTTGTGAATGGCAAAATTTGCACAAGCTCAGGTCCTATAGTATTCAATGGTGGAGTGTGTCACTGTCATTTTAGGTATAGAATGTGGCACAGTCTTAGCTGTTCCTAAATTTGCATGTCTGGAGACCACAGATAAGAAGACTGCACTGTACCTGATTTTTCTCCATTAGTTAAATTCAGTGTTCTTTGTCTGAATGGAATACTGATGTAACTATGGCTGATAAGGAATGCTCCATGGTTAATAATATCATCAGAGATTGTTCCTTGTAATATCACCCATTTATAAACATCACCAGGGCCCTCTTCCTGCGACATCGCAGAGTTTTCCCTAGATCTTTCATTTTGGCTCTGAAATCTCAGGTTCTGAGAGAGCCCTCATCTGACATTCCTAGGTGTCACATACAGATTTCTGTGGAGGATTGGGCCCCCAATATTGCAAAGGTTACGTATCCCTGCATTTGGTCCTTTCTAGATATGCATCCCACTGAGAGGGAAGCTGGCGGACATTGAGAATATCCAAAGGGAGTGAAATGCAGTGGGATCAGGTCCAGATTTGGTGTTAGCAGTGGGGATGTCTCCCAAGGCTTCACTTCTGCCTGTTCGTATACACTTGTTGGGTGATTTATGAAGTGCTTGGTGAAAAATATTTAACTTAGTCAAGGTTAATAATAAAGATGCATGGCTCCATGCAAAACCTTTACATCAACATTATGTCATGGTCCTTAGTGTTTATTTATAATAATAATTTGGTGTGCTGTTACAGCTTTATTCTTGCCCAATTCTGCATTCCTCTGGTAGGTATTAAACAAGCAGTCCCTCAAGTCTCATCAATTTCATCGAGTTATGAAGCTTAACTGTGCTTTACATTGTGACCCATTTTTCTTCCTTTTTCTTTTTTAGCTTGGAAAGGCCAAGTACTGTGTCTTTTTTGTTGGGAGGAAAGTAGGTCTTAGATTTTATTATTATTATTATTTGAAGTTGAAAATCAAAGGGATGCTCGCAGTTTTGGAATGGATGGAGGACTCCTAGCGTTATCCTCCAAAGGCAGCTGCTGAATTTGTCTGCTCACTCAGCAATTCTCTCTGGGTGGTGTTGGCAGTTTTCCATACTTGGACCCAAATTCCCATCACCACTTAAAGGGAGAACTCAGTCTAAGGGAGTGAGTGAGGGGATGGAGACATCTCTTCTGATGCTGCCCTGTCCAGAGGAAGAGATTGGCCAAGGGATCAGGCAGAAGGGTCTGTTCACACTTTCCTTCTAGGTTTCCTGTATTCGAGTGGCAAGTATCTGGGACAGAACACTCTAGTTCAAGAACAAAAAAATGCAGAAACCAAGCCAGGCAAGCATCTGGAGGTCCAAAAGAATAGAAGAGTGGCTGAAGCAGGCCATGCTCTACTCTGTGCTTTTGTTGCTATCATTTTAGTCTGTGCAAAATGCCATAAGCCACCAGGGTTTTGTCCTTCCAAAGAAAGTGTTGTCCCAGAAGTGTCCTGCCCCATAAAAGAGGTGCAAAGCATGCAAAAATAGCTCCCTGCTAATATCCTCAACATGTCTATGTCATCAATAAGGGTTTAACTGATTAGACCTAGACAAAAGCTGACATCCTGTTAGTGACATATGCAAGCAAGTTGAATTCTTTGCCATAGTGCAACAGATATATTCTGCCTATAGCAGTGGAAGCAGAGTAGCATGTAACGGAAATGTTGTGCATTGTGGTTACACATTGCAAGTGCACGTTGTGGTTGTGCCTTGCAGTTTTATATTGTGCATTCCAGTTTCACAATGAGGTTGAGCATTGCGCACTGGATTCATGTGTTGTGCATTGCAGCTGAACATTGTGCAACAGCCCAGTCATTGACATGTGTTACATAATGTTGCTATTCCTCATGGCGGTTGCATAGTGTATCTCTGCAAGTGGATAGTTATGCTACGCTAAGGGAATGTTGGATTGCTAACAGGGTTTATTTGTCTACTCGCTCACTCCTAACAAAATAATTTTGGAACCACATTTAGACCTCACATTATTTCAATTTAGAGGAACTCTGTGTTTCTCTATGATTATTGTGATTGATATATTAGGTTACACTTGACATAGGCCATTTCCGCACTAGACTGGTAATAGCCGGCCCCTCCTGAAACTGCAAACCCCAGGATTCCATAGGATGTTGAAAGTGTAATCGTAGCGCTATTAACAGTCTAGTGCAGAAATGGCCATAGAAAGGCTGGCAGGCTGGCCATCGTGCTTCTAAATAGATAGTCATGAACCTTCACTTTCATTCAGATTCTGGGGGAATGTAGGCTGCCACCCTGTACACATTTACTTAGGAAGAAATCCCACTGAACTCAGTGCACTGTTATATCTGTATTGTCTACGTGTCCTAGATCATTGCTGCAGGGGACCAGAAACACAGTGAGGAACTGGAAGAAGAAAGAAAGAGGTGAAAAGAAGGAAGAGCTAAAGTGACATGGATTCCTACCGATATCCCAATTTCATACCCAGGATTACAATGTAAAACCTAAGTAGCAAATGTATTTGAGGGGCATTCTCCTTCCCTCATATTAAAAAAAAAGTCTAAAAATAAATCTGAATTTTATTTGTAAGGCCACATAATTTTGATTTTTGAAAAACTCTAACAACTACTATAACAACAGCAAGAGTTGAATTTAAAGTCACAATGCTTATTTTCTGTCTGGGAGAGGAGACACCTGACCTATCCATCTTCAAAACAGAGTGTTTAATGGAATATTAACTTTGATGACTCACTGCAGGTCACTGTGTTTGTTAGCTTTAATATACCACATTAAAGCTTTTGTTAATAAAGTGTCACAGAATGCTGCTTTGATGAGGTCTTAAAAGGTTATTGACTTGCTATACGCTGTCCTTAGAAGGCTGCTTGTGTTAAATTCAGAGTGCTCTGAGGGGCCTTTTACAGTGTTCAAGCCCTGAGTGTAAATTCAGTTTATATATCTCTGTCACTATTGATTTAAAAGAAAAAAGAAAATCCCAACGGAGATATGCAGCCCTGCAGATTGCCAGATGCCTATGTGCATACTTGAGGAACATGTGTGACCACTGGTAAACTCACAGCTGGGCTGGCTTATGTAAACCATTTTGCCTCCATTTTGGTGTCTACATGACTTGTTTTGTCTCTGCAGTATTTTTCAAGCCACTGCAGCCCCATGGTGCTGCTAATTCACAAAGGACACCGACCTCCGCTTCTTGAAATAATTGGCTGCGAGATGGTGGATAAGCTTCAAAACAATCACATGATATCATGCAAAGAACATTCAAGTGTAATGATAGCTATTGTGCCCTCCAACTGTCCCGGTTTGGCAAGGACAGTTCTAATTAATCTTCTGTCACCGCTTTTAAAATGTCCCAGTTTCTGTCTCCCTCTCCCACCTCCCCCTTTGTCCTCAGTTTACTTCAGTTTCTGAAACCTGAGTTCAAAGAACAAAAGTCATTTGTACTTAGCAGGAGAGAGAGGAGAGCAGAGGGTTAATTCTTGCTCTTCCCAGGAGGTTCAGGCAAAAGAAAACTGCTGCAGCCTCCCCCGCCCCATATGTTCTTCCTCATTATTATCTTTGCTATTTAGACCACACTCTGATGTTATTTGGCCACTTGTGTCCCAATTTTGATCTGTGAAATGTTGGAGGGTGAAATGTTCATTCAGGACAGATGAGATGGAGCATCTGTTGTGCAGCATATTGTCCTATTTCCACCATGAGAGCTCAGAAATGTTATTATTGAGGACTACAATTGCTGGCTAGGGAATTCTGGGAGTTTTAATTCCTGGCCTCACGTGAAAAGAAGTTTTAGGAGTCCTGTCAGTATTTTTGTAATAATTTGCTTCCTTTTGTGTCTTCTGCAAATATGTCTGAACCAATTAGAATGAATTCTGTCAAAGCCTTGAACCCTTTTGGTAGTTCCAGTGAAAGCAGACCTTTTGAACCATTCAGTTTGAAAACCAATTCAATAATTTTGAATTTTAGAAATTGGACTATGAGCTCATTGTGACTAACACCAATAACTTAAACCATTTCATTGGCCAAATTATTGCTGATTAATTTATTATCTAAAATATTTTTTTAAAAATGAGATTAACAAAGGATGTTATGGAGGGTGTAACTGTTGACCTCCAGGGGAACATTTTGTTGTTGGCTCCTTCAAAAGTCCTCTTTCTATATCTATCTTCATTTTCCTCCAACCTAGATTTTTTTCCCCAGATAGTCAACAAATCCCATAGCATAACTGTTGCTGAGGGGATCATGAGAACCCAACATTTCTAGAAACTGTTGGGTTGGAAAAGGCTGTCCTAGAAACATGGGCTTTCATCTTACTGCATCTCTCTTCTTTTCTTTTTACCCGCCTTGTCAGCACATACATTTTCAATTTACCCTTCTGTGGAGTATCTGTTTCCTGCCTCCCATGCTTGAGTGGCATAGAGGGTTCACACCTCTGACTAACGCTTTGAGTTGCTCCTACCACAGGTACATTTTTTCCCTGGGCACCTTTTATGGGTGCACCCTAATTCTCAGATGACCAAGGAGAGTGTAAATGTTTTCTCTTGCAACCTTTGGGAGATCCTACCTCATGATATTCCCCATATCTAAACACTAACCTGTACCTGAAAGTAAACCAACACCCATATAGCTGTGGTACCCTCACTGACCAAGAATTATCACACCTTCAAAAACCTTGTTAAAGGGTAATAAGGAGTGATGTTAATGGTCAGCAAAGAGTTCTGTGTTTGTTTTAGCTAGAAGATGCTGATCTTCTGCAAATGCAGCAGGGAATCCTCCAGGGTCATAGCCCAACATTCAAACCACTATAGTATGCTGGCTCTCAGTGAGTTAGGGGAGGGGAATTCTTAATCCCTCTGAATATCCCAGGGACAGGTAAATACATAATTGTTAAAGTATCCCAAGATGAGCTCTAGCAGCCTCACTTTGAAGGTCCTTTGTGGACCAGGGCCCTTTCCACAGCTTACCTTTTAACGCTGCTGGAGTGTGGGCCTCGCGTGAGAAGCCTGGGCAGGAAGGCTCTTGCAAGCCTCCTGCTTCCCTGCTGCTCGGACTCCGCAGCTCCTTTCTGCTCATGCGAGAGCCCCACCCACGCCCTGCCCCTTCCTTCCGCAGTGCAGCCTGGGAGTTGGAGGTTGCATTGAGGAGAGGACGCGTGACCGGCCCAGCTCTAGAGGCTCCGCATGGCAGGTGAGTGCAGCCCAGGCCCCTGAGCCTTGCGCAAGCGTGAGTTATTTTCGGCTAAAAGCTGAAAATAAAAAAAATGCGTATTCACTGCACATGCAGGCCTTGAGCGTGGCGGAAATGGGAGTGCGTCCTGCAGACCACTCCTCACACTCCTCAAGGGGCCCTTTCGCTTGCAAACTGCCATGCAAAAGGGGCCCAGGTCTTAAACCCATTTCCCCATGTCCTGTGGCTTGGAATAGCTACAACCAAACCCCTCAAAGAATCTGTCCTATTGAAGCTTGGGTGGGTGGAAAGCAGTTGGGTGATAGATTGAAAGAGAAGCCAAAAGAGAAGAAAATTGATATCTTTGTGTGAGGAAAATTTTCCACTTAATTATCCAAGTGCCTTGCACTGTGTGAGCAATAGTAAACACATTATGAGAGTACAATAATATATAACAGAAACAAGGATAAAATCAATAGAGGGTGAGACCTGAAGAGAGCCGCCCTCTTCAATAACCTCCATGCAGGCTAACAGGAGGAATACCAGCTTTTCAGACCTGTGGGGAAATGGCATTCTCAAAGGGCCCTGGCAACTTGAGAGCTTCCTATTAAACAAGAAAATCACTCCCTTTCCCATTTTATTTCTCCATTTCAGGACAGGGCTCACTTTTTTCTTCATTCTTCTTAAATTCTAGCCCCAGCATTTAGGTTGATTCCCAGCTCCTCTTCTTCTGCCTCTGGACTCCAAGTTTTTTTTTAATCTCTCTCCTCCCAGAGAAAGCCATACTAGACCAGGCAGATTTGCCTACCTAGTAACAGAACTAAGTAATCCATTTTCTCCTCCTGAGGCCTTCCTGTCTTACTGAATCTGGCAGATGGCGAGCCAACCCAGACTAGTGAATTCTAATGACCTAATCCAACCAACTTGTTAAAGCACAGCCCTAATCAGCAAATGTAGTGAGTTAAGCTACACTGGAAGAATCTAACAAATCAATAATTGGGTTTATCAACTAGTTATTTCCAACCTCTGTTGAATCAATGGAACTCAAATAAGTGTTGATTAACGAAGTTTCCCATCTGAGAATAATTTAAGATTTAGGCCATCATCTGAAGATGGAATTATCCCAATTAGCTTGAAAAGAATGTTATAATGTAAGAGTCATTCATTATTAACAAACGTGTTCTTCTACAGCTTTCTCTCTCCACCCATATGTACTTTGATCTGTCTGGCAGACCCATTACTTGATTACTACAAGATTTAAAAAGCTATATCACTACACCTGAACTGCAGAGTTGAAGAAGCATGGGTAAGAAGAGGGAGAAATAGAAGGAGATGGAATGAGAAAGAAAGCAGAAATATTGTCATATCCTGAACTAAGCTAAGAAATACCTTTGCTTTGGGCCAGCCTGCCTACATATAACTAAATAATGTTGTTATGTATGTTTGGTTCACTCTTCCAATGATCTATGCATAATTTAAATCAGAAATTTTAAATGCTGATGCACTGTAAAAACAGGCACCTAATGAACATGTAGTGTGCA
This sequence comes from Cyclura pinguis, assembly GCA_030412105.1. Classification (NCBI taxonomy): domain Eukaryota; kingdom Metazoa; phylum Chordata; class Lepidosauria; order Squamata; family Iguanidae; genus Cyclura; species Cyclura pinguis. The sequence goes on along the minus strand of CM059599.1, from coordinate 219,394,934 downwards.
CAAACTTGTCTGTAGGGAAAGAAAACTAACCCTACACCATCTGGTTAATTGTCTCTCCAAGATACTTCAAAGTAAAATATGCAAGCCAGTTCTTAGCATCTGCATATAGTAAGTTTACAATGTCACAAGGGTTTCACAGTTTTGAAGTTAATGAATTTGCCTAACCGAGAGTAAATGTGGGTGGACTCAGTTTTTGTTACCTGGCATGTTGCTAATATCTGTTAATGTAACATGTTGCTAATATGGGCATGGAAAAATGATGACGCAGATGTGAAGAAGCTCAAGGCCATTTCTGCATTAGACTGTTATAGTGCTATTATTCCACTTTCAACATCCAATGGAATCCTGGGGTTTGCAGCTCAGGGAGGGGCCTCTTGTTTGCCTTGTTTACCTAGAAACCTTTTTGTTTTTTAGTACTAAATTCATATTACTATGCTTTAGGTTCATGACAATAGTATTAACAAACTCTAAAAAAGAAAGAATTTTGTTCAGGTTCATGAATCAGAGCTAGTTAACAAGAACCTGCAACAAAATCCTGCAGCCTGGAGTCCTGCCATCCACTATTCCAGCCAACCAGCTAGCCAGCCATGCCTCCTCCATAATACTTCATTTCATCCCACCCCCACAGTCAGTACTCTCACACCACCAAAGTACTCTGCAGCCAATAAACAAGTTCAGTCCCCCATTTAGGTTTTTCAATGTAGCTTCCACTATTTAAGTCTCTACCCAAGGATCTTGGTATGTGTGCATACTTTGATGGTTCCCTCTTGGACCCACACACTGCTATATTCTGTCTGTCTTTCTATCTTATGTCATTCAATCTCATTTGCTTATTACCTCTTGACCCACCAGGCCTCCTGAAGTGATGCACAATGGGTAGAAAAACATAAAACATTAAATATATAAGTGAAAAACAATTAAAAACACCCCAAAACTTCTCTTTAAAAAAAAATTCTAAAGCCAGACAATTAAGAATAGTTTTTACAATACCGTTAAGAGATGAGACTTGTAGAAATTACATAACATTATTAAAGTGCTGAAGATATAAGAGTAACAATATACTACTTTTTTAAAGGAAGATTAAGTATAATTGATATTTGAAGAGCTGTTTTCAATAAGTGCAGGAACTGATTCTTAATTATGTGTATGTTGGTTAGTATTAATACGTATTGTTTTGTGTTTGGTATTGGCTGTCAATGTGTAATTTTCTATTTGATTTTTTGTGTTAATTTGTAATATTATTTTACTTAAAATAAATAAAAAATAGTAAAACAAACAAACAAAAAGAATAGTTTTTACAGTACTAAGAGCAGATACCATTGATTTTAAGAATTAATAGGTAAGTGAACTGGCTATCTTCACTTCCTGCCAGAAACTCAGAAGGGATGGAGCCAGCCTGAGCATTCTCAGAGGAGGGAGTTTCATCATTGTGGGGCTGCCATGGAGAAAACCCCATCATGTCTACCCACCAGCCTAGCTCCACATGATGGTGTGACATGTAGCAGGGCCTCCATTGAGGATCATAGATTTCAGGAAGGCTCAAATGAGAGAAGGTGGTCTTTCAGATATCCTGACTCCACGGATAGTGTTAACTGCTTTTGAGAACCCTGGGGCTATTACTGTAACAAATTCCTTTTTAAAAGTAACTGTTCAACATGATCTAGAGGAGCCAGCATAGCCACGGTTTCCTAATAGTTTCCCTCATAAAAACCTGCCTCCTCAAAATATCATTCAGGTTATTTTCCTTTTAGTAGTTCTTACAACAAATTCCTAGTTTGGAGGTCTTATCTTCCAAACCTCCTATGAGGTAGGCTACGTTGAGAAAGAATTATTGGCTCAAGGTTCCTCACACATAGTTGAGGTCCTTCTTCTCCAACTTCTCCCTGTGATGAGAGTGATATCTGATGGAGTGCGACTACAGCACTTCTCCACCCCTGTTTGCTTAAACTACAGTGGCCCCTCCACATTTGCAAGGGTTTGGGGCACAGAGCCTTCATGAGAGTGAAAAATTGGGAATAATTCCCCTCCGTGATCCCCCTTCCATTCTCTTCCAGGGCTCTGGTGTGAGAACCTTCCTTCTCCATGCCCAGGCCAGAGGCAAGGAAATGAGAGGAAGGAGCTCCGGAGGGGAGAAGGAAGGAGCATGTGTGCCCCCCCCATTGCCTGACTTTTTTGCCTCAGCATGAGTTCTCAGCACTGGGGCAGAGGCAAGAGAATGGAAGGGGAGAGCTCCAGAGGGGTGAACGAAAGCACATCCATGCTTGTCTCCCCTGCACTGTCTTACCTTTTGCCTCAGCATGAGTTCTCAGTGCCGGAGCAGAGGCAAAGCAACGGGAGGGGAAAGTGAGCTCTGGAGGGCACAAGAAAAGTGCATGTGCATCTCCTCCCCCAATTACCTTACCTTTTGCTTTGGTGTGAGTTCTCAGCACTGGGGCAGAGGCAAAGCAGTGGGAGGGGAGAGCTCTGGGGGAGCGAAGGGAAGAGTGTGTGGGCATCTCTCCTCCCACTGTTGCCTTACCTTTTGCCTCAGCAGGAGTTCTCAGTGCTGGGGCAGAGGCAAGGGAATGGGAGATGAGAACTCTGGAGGGCACAAGGAAAGCACATGCCTGTCTTCCTTCCCCCAGTTGCCTTACCTTTTGCCTTGGTATGCTTGCCTTCTTTCTCTGCACCAGCAAAACGCAAAGGAATGGGAGGAGGCACCAGTGCCTTGTGAATAATCAAAGTCACAAGATCCAAACCTGCAAATGTGGAAGGAGGACTATAGTTTAAACCAAATGACCACTAAAACTAGGTGCAACACCTGAAAAGAACTTGTAATGTGAGCATATATATCTTCTTCAAACAAAATTGATATGTTCAGGGCAAAAGATAATGGAGAATTCTAAGTAGTATGCAATAGAATGTACTAGACATTCATGTGTTGCAATTTGTACTATGTTATTGCATTAGGACACCAAAGTAATTGTTATAGTCATCAATTAAATAACATTTAAACTCTATTTATTCATGCTCACTTTATAATATCCTCAGTGCAAACTTTTATTTTGTATACATGATCTCATATACTGAGACACATTGGAGACTATAAGCTCAAATCTATTGTCCTCTGCTTTTTCAGTGTTTGCTAAAATGTCTCTTTATGCACATTATGTAAATTCTTTAATAATAATATTATCTGAGTTTTTAAAGAGATTGAAACAGTAATGCCACTTGAGATTTTTTACATTAAAGATCGGTGAATGCCAATTGTGTTTTCTCCTATGTGCATGTTTAAAAAAAAAACAAAATCTTTCCATTATAAATACGAAGAAATGTACAGTTTTTGATAAGTTCTTATCAAAAACTGAACTGAACAAAATTCTTATACATACCTAAAATAAATTCATTAGACTTAATAAAGTAATCAGCAAGCAAATATAGCAAATCATAGACTGAGCCCATTAATCATATTAGTGTAACTTTCAATCTATTTGTTGTGGCTTACAGCCCAAACACAAAATTTCTCACTGGACAGAAATGCACTAACAATTGTGAATATTAATGGCATCCCCTCCCTAAATTAAAGAGGATCTATTAATTACCCCTCCTTGCATGGCTCAATCTGATTTTTATTTGTGATCAGCATGAACAGTGACCTTTGCTCCTTCGGTGATCTTTCTCTCCCTTGCAAAGTTCATGAAAAGGTCACTGAGCTGCATAGCCCCCTTTGTGGGTGGGTGGGTGGGTGGATGGATGGATGCGCCTACATGCATGCATGTATGAGTTAATGCTGCTACCAATGAGCTGATGAAAATGCATTTGCTTTCAATGATTTGCAAAAATATTTTTATGTTCACTTCCATAGAACATGTATAATTTCACAGGCATACATAAGTTCCAGCAAGCACTGCAATAGATTAAATATCATTGTCAGATCTCCTTTCTATTGGCAGCCTTCTTTGCTGGAGGCGTTAAGATGAATCCATTTAAATTCATTAATTACTGCAACCAATAGTAGGTTGTGTGAATTAATTGAAACAATCAATGGTTCTGCCCTCAGTGCAAAATTTGTTTTCAGAGCTTCTTGTTATATTAAACTGAAATCTTCCTCCTGCTTTCCTTTTTCTCTCTTCTTCTTCAACTGCATGTATGTACAAAAAAGATTTTAAATCTTCTTTCCCCTTTTTGATCATTCTAACATCTACCCTCTAAAATAAAATAAAATAAAATCCCTACAAATTTCACACAATAAATCCCAGAAATAAATTCATTTGCTTTATTTGTGTCACACAGAAGGAAGAAGAGTCAGATAGAATATTTCCGGCAAGGTGTTCTGTGCTGCTGACACCATGAATTGCAGAGACATCGGTTTCGGAATGGGAATGAGGAAACCCGTGCCAGGGCTCTGCAGCCTTTAAATCTCAGCTCAGCATCTCCTTCTATTTACAAACAGCAAGAATAGCTGTGAAATGGTGAAAAATGCAGCCGAGTCACTTTGAGAATGATTGTATGAGGTGGGTTATAACAATACTTTTCAAGACTGCGATCACTAGGTATATTCACACCCGGGGCTATTTATCTTGCAGATATACAGCCCAGGGAAGTTCCTTGCTGCTGGCTAGCAAGCTTGTAGCAGGGAGAGAGGCAAAGCTCCCTCGCTTTGTCATTGGCTGTACATCACTGCAGCTGTGCCCTTTGATTACACAGAGGCATTCTCCAGCCATTAATAACGGGAAGCACTTTTTGTCTGGTGAATGAATCTCAGCACACGGCCCTTGCCCAACACCTAGCACAGGACTCAGCGATGTAGAAAGGTAAATTAAAGAGGAAGACCTGCTTATTCTGTATTTGCACGGGATTGTGTACATGATGATAACCTTTGGTGGCTTCCGAAAAGGTAATAGGGTGTCTCATGTACCAGCATTTCTCTATGTGGCATAGACAGAGGGAGTTTGCAGCCACTGCGCTCATAGAACTATGGATTATGGCTCATTCTGAGGCTGCTAACCCCTCTACAATTGTAAATTCGATTATTAGGATTATTTCATATGAGATATTCAAACTCTTTCACATATATCATCTCATTCTCTTCCTATGCAAACATGAAAGAGAGATTCTTTAACTCGGTGTAGATTTGTTCAGTTTATTTCTTTAGTATGTATGAATTCAGCTCCATTCTGAAGGTTCAAATTGATGTTTGTCTCATTTCATGCACCCCTTCTCATGGTAGGCCGCTAATATTGAAATAAAATATTGCAAAACAACCACCATTAAATCCTTAAATGCAGTATAGCCTCTTTCCATGCTGTTCTTACCTTCCATCCGTACAAAGCTGGTAGATACTTGCATAAAGAAAATGGTCCCAGGCATATCTGGAAATTAATAGGAAACCTACATTTAAATGGTAACGTATGACAATAAAATTTAATTTTCTCCCAATGTGTGTACACAGGAAATCTGTGTCCAGCTGGGTTGTACAGTGACAAACAAGCTCATGAGAGTGTTACACATTCTGATCAACATGGGATTATCACATTAATTCTGACCAAGGAGTTCCTTGTATTGCTTTTGAGATGCATTCAAGCTAGGGCTCAGGTGAATCTCTAGGGGAAAAGGACTTTCATGAATATGAAGCAGTTACTGAAAATGCATCTCCCTGTGCCCTTGGTGTTTGAACTTGGAGCACAGATGATGTTGTTAACAACAAAATATTCATGTTCAGCAATAACCATGACAGCAGCCTAAAGCGACAGCCACCTTCATCAGTATCTCTGCCTGTTGACTGGCACAGTGTCCATCTGAATTACAGAACACTGATTTCGCTGAATTGCTGTTTCTCCATGTATATAATAGTCAGGGCTGAGTCATACGAAACAAGCAGAAACCGTAGGCATTTGCCTCCATGTGGTGGATTCCTATTGCCTGTCTGCTAATAAATGTAAGAAACGATAATGTGGATCAAGAGGATCAAATATTTGCTTCCCATGGCAGGGTCACTGGTTCTTAGAAGGACAGATCAGCATGGGAGGGAACCATGTCAATATCAAATAGACAATTCCTTCCTGTACAGACACAACCAAAGTGGCATGGGATCCGGCAAAATGGATGCAACTTCCACAGGACTTTCTATCTTGCAGCTGCCTGCAAGACATACCTCATCCCTTCCACCTCCACCTCTGTTGTCTCAAAATACCTGTTTGCTTAAGGACACAGACAAGAGGCTCGGTTTCCCCCACCTCCCCACTTTCATGTAGAGAAACAAATTGGGCTGCCTACTGAATTTTATTTCAACACTGACAAGGGAACTGTGCCCTTCAATGCCACTCAGGGCACGAAGCTGGTTCAGCAGGTACAGGACAGTTCTCGGGACACGCACCTTCCTCTTCCAACCAAGGGGAATGACCTTAGACTCAGGAGGAAGGAGACTCTGGGGCCCGGAGCAGTTGCCTCACTCTCTCGCCCTGCCACACCTCACTGTCACAACCACATAGAAGATATAGAGGATGGCACAGAAATCATCCTCTTTTAATCCAGTTTTACTAATGGCTGTAACCAGTCATGACTTAGCAGAGGTGCAATGTACAAATAACAGCGGAACATGCAGCTTTAACCACTCAGTGCCTCTTCAATGTCTCCCCGACAGTGTGAAAATGAAGAGTAACAAGGTGTCATCACACCAACATATTCCTCAGCCCTGACCTATGCCAACTATTCCTTACCAGGGAGGAGGGGATGACTAGGCTTGTGGCATTCCCCTGTAACACATAATTTGGGTCAAGAATCCCGTCACCATGTAGATAACACATGAACCAGGACCATTTCCCCTTCTCCTCTGTTTGAGAGACAGAAACTGTTTTCTTGTTAATTGGATATTCACAGGGAGGCTCCAGCCATGTGTATGGTGGAAAGGAGGGGTATACTCGCAAGTGCCCCAGGTCATGTATAAACTAGATGGCTTGTTTTACCAATTTTCCTCTCTCTGAATACATTTGTACAAACTGTTTTTGCTTTATTTTTAGCCTGTAGCTTGTTTGTCTCAGTGGGAACCACCTAGACAACATTTTATATGAACAACAAACAATTGTTTCCTTTCTCTCTCTTCCTATATACTTTCTCCCACATTATAATTTTTATTATTGTTTTATATGTAGTGCCATGGGGCTTTAAGAAATGAAATTTCATGCCCTCACCTCACAGAATGTGAAAAGAACACTCCCTACTCGGGGATTTCAAATCACAAAATATTCAACTAGACTTTTAGTTATTCAAAATGCCTCAATCTAAATAAAGCCTGCCTGTATTTAACTTCATTGAAGGTCTTGTGACAACAAAGTTTCTCTTAAATCTCTTGTTGACATGTTATTTGGGCTATACAGCTGGAGTGTTTTCATTTCCTCGGGTCAAATTTATTCCCCAAAGCTCAGCCCTGTCGCTATAAAGAGAGGGAGGTGGTGGTGTGGAGAGACAGTAAGCGAGCATTATTCTGGCTGGTTTACACTGGAAATGAAGGAATCGGAATTTTACTTATTGGCTGATGTTCTCTTCCTGTGTTTACAGCCGCAGTTCTTTTCTTTGTGATGTTAGCATCTGGAATAAACTGAAAATATGGTAAAAATGTTCCACAGGATACACCGTGCGTGTGCTTGAGCACACACACATAGAGAAAGAGAGAGACAGACAGACAAGCTTGCGTGCCCCTCCAGAATTCCTGGATGTCATGCTTTATTGCATCCTGTCAATAGGAAGCCAGGTACTACATCATCCTTGAAACGGCAGTAAATCCTATGCAAGAGACGCCATGCTGGATTCTGTGACAAACAGTGCCTGTTCTCCTTCTCTCTGTGCATGGATAAAAATATGCCATCATCAGAGACATCAGCAGAAGCGTGAGGTCAGGAGAGACAAATCCACACTATTCTGAAGAAAGTGCTGGAAATGTGTCAGTATTCGGGGTGCTTTTGCTTGTGTGTTTTTTCAAAATATTTTATATAAATTCTGTGGTGACTTTTAATTGAAGACCACCTTTCACATCAAGGAAAGTAAAATTCATAATTTTCATTCTCCCAGATGTGAGAAAGAATTTGTGCGACTATAAGCTGGACAGAGTACACCATTATTTTGTATAACAACTCGGAAAGCTTTAAAAAAATGTGTTTGTGTGGGATTTTGAATAATAAAAAGCGCATTATCCTAGGCATATTAATGCAGCGTTTTCTACTTGAGTGCGGCCAGTACTAAATGCTCCATGAACAAAATCAGTGTTATGGGGCATTATTTGAACATTGCAGCTTTTACAAGCTACATCTAGCTTCTGGCAGGCTGGTGTAACACCTGAAACAAGATAAATTAGCTGAGACAGGAGAGAATAGACTGAATACTCAATATGGACGATATTATCTTTTTATGTCCTTCAAATGTTCATTGTAGCTGATTTGCCCGAGGATGGCCCAACCTTTGGGCAGAAGGGAGCAACTGCCTTGAAAAAAATGATGCTTGGTGGCATGCTCTTAGCTGAACCTCCTGCCCATTTTCCTCTCTTAGAGGGCAGAACTATATATGACACAAAACTGTCCTGCATTTTTCAAATTAGCCTGCATCTAATGGCAGCACCATCCAGTTATCACTGTTTCAGTAAGATTCAATGATGTAAGGTACACGTACAGAGGTCATTTTGTCCTTCGCCTCAGCCTGCAAAAATGTCATGGGCTGGTTTTGAGTTTGCCTCTCACTACTGCTAGCAACAAGAACAGGAGAAGATACTGTATAAGGAAAAACAGCATGAAGTGGGAACTTCAGCACATCAACCTATCATGCCAACGTTCCAGTTGCCAATTGGTTGTAAGAACTGACCTACGGTAGTTTACAACTACCACTGTTGTTGCTTTTGTCATTCTGTATTTAATGTAACAAAGATTCCTGCAAACTCAGGATGGACAATAACTGCCATGGAATCACACATCAAAACAGGCTCAGAATGTGAAAAGGTGAAGGACATGGAGGAAAAACCAGACAAAGAACAGCAAAGAAAAAAAATCTGCAGCATGTATCAATTGATGCATTATTCCTCTAGTCCATAATTTTGGACTTGGTTGTTCATGCAGCAATTAACTGGCAGACAGTGGTAACTATCTATTTGTAACTGGTTTCAGGATTGCTCTCTTTTTTTAGTGTCTAGTTTCACTGCAAGGATGGAGTGGGAAGAAAATGAAAGTACCAGCCAATTACAAGAGTGAACTCAGCACTTCTGAACATGAGATAACCCGTATTAATTAAAACAAAACATGGAATCCAAACAAAAGTAACCATACTACCCGTTCCATTGCTTAGTATAAGCTGGTTTCATCCTGACTATAAAATGCCACTGCAGTGGGAAAGACCTGCAGGCTTTTGGAAGATGTTCACTCATCAGCTGTAGGTTTTGACAAGCTTCATTATACAAATTTGCATAGCTATACATTCATTTCTATGAGATGCTGCACAGAGATTTCCAATGGGCTTTAGAAGCCAGGGCAAAAAGAAGGAAGAAGCACAGATTTGGAACTGGTGAAATATGTAAAGTTGCGACCAGAGAGATCGTTTACGTGTGTGAAGGAATGAAGAGTGGGAAGAGTGGGAAATGAGAATGAAATATGCAAGAAAAAGGAACAATGACAATATAATCCTATACATGTTTACTTCAGAATAAACTCCAGTGAGCAAAGCGGGACTTATTCCCAGATAAGGAGTGCAGCCTAAGCATCCTTTCATATACAGAGTAGCTGGGAAACCAGAGTTCCAATGTCAAGAAAATGTCTCCAACAGCAGCGGAGCTTGAAGTGCGTGGGGTGGGCATGGTGCATAGGGTGTGGCCATAGTGTGTGGGGCCGTGGCCACAGCATGTGGAGGTGTGGCTACAAGCCAGGACTTGCCACCCAGGGCTAGCTACCCCCGTCACACACACCCCGTCCCTATGCGACTGGTCTCCAAAGAGATACATGTAGACATTTGAGGCCTGGGCCTAATTAAGTTTACCCAGACTGTACATGTGCTATGGCTGCAGTGTTTAAAATCTTTTAACCAGTTTTAAATCATCTGGTTTTTAATTGATAAACTATTTAATATATTTCAATCTTTTAAATTATTTTTATTTATTATTTTAAATTGATTTTATTGTAAGCCACCCTGAGATCTTTGGATATAGAGCATGATATATATAAACACACACACACACACACACACACACACACGTGTATATATGTGTGTGTGTGTGTGTGTGTGTGTGTGTGTGTGTGTGTATAACTAAATTTTGAAGAGAAATTGATGGATTAAGTGAGGTAGGGAGGGAAGGAAGAAGTGAATGGCAGTGGGGATACCCCAACTTCCCTGAACTGATCTGGCCCCTGAACTGATCTGGATCCAGTCACATAATTGCACGTCTTATGGCAGCATACGTCCAACTGTATGAGATGTTGCCCTTCAAAGTACACCATTGGCATTTGTCATAATTTTGACATCTAGACAAAATGTTATTGTTTTTATTACTTTTTTAAAAAATCCTGTTGCAGTGTTCAGATGCCAAACTCTGAAGAGTTATACCCCTAATCAGTGGAATCAATGGAAACACACTGACCAGAATAATTCAGCTTGCTGTGAAGTAGAACATTAACTGAAGCTGGTATTTTTGCTGTCCTGTAAAAAATAAAAATAAAAACCAAGGCACCCATAGCTTCCTATCCTCCTGAATTTTGCTGTTATACTTATTAATCATGATGTTTCTAAGATGGAGGAAGGGAAGACAAGGAAGACTCACTAAATTTCTTCTAAGGTAATAGTGATATACTTTCCCAAAATGTGAAGCATCTTGGAAGTTTGCTTTCATATCACCATTTATATTCCTGACGAATAGACATGTCTTTCACTCTGCAACAGCATTTTGTGACACTTGGATTTACAATGTTCAAGTTTAAGTCTCTAGCCCCTTACAGTCTGTCAAAAACAGCTTCTCTGTCCATTTATTTGTGTCTTGTGCGCTCAGTCTGAATATCTTTTGTAAATTTATACTTGACAAGCCTCGTATTTCAGTGGCTGGCTTTGTTTCACAATCTACCTTTACTTGCTCTGTTGCATTAGCTGAAACAACAAATTTAATCCATGATGTCAATTGTAAATTATAGAAGGACTGTAGTATATGGCTGACATCACTTAAGGTCAAGGCCACAGTTTACAAAAAAAAAAAAAAAGGAGAAAAAAAAAGAAAGCAAATAATTGATTCAGAGAGCTTTAGTTTTATTGATACACAATGAATGGTTTGAAAACCAGATTATTGCTTGGCACTGCATTATGTCAGGTCTTTCATTGTACCTAGCGCAACAATGTGCTGTAAAACAAAACTTCAATCATTTGAATACATACATACATACATACATACATATATATATATATATGAATGACTGTGTATAAAAATGGAAGTTTGTAATATACTTATATCATGTATTTGCTAACAGAGATTTATTTTATAGGAAAGATTAATTGAGGGGAAACATTTTTAAGTAATCTGGAAGTTAGTAGGGGTTGACAGAAAAGATTAGGAGGTAATATGGTGGAGAAAACACTTATTTGCATACCAACCTAAACTACCTCACCATTAAAGTATCTAAATTACCTCAGTGAGTTCTAAGCACAGGAGTGGTTGATGAATGGCTTTTGCATAAATGCGCTTTCTCTTTGTTGGAACTTAATTTTTGTATATAAAAGGCAAACGAATGCACTGAAGAAAGGATCCAGTGAACTCTCTCAAGAAGAAAAATGAAAGCCTGGAATTTTCTCTCTAATGAAATGTTTCCAAATGTTTCTTGTATTTATAAGTATCCTTGGAGTCTCAGGGGATTTGTCCAAAATGGGTTATTCTCCAATAAGGAAAGAGCAGTTAATGACTCTTTTTTCCCCCCAAGGTGAAATTGTTTATTCCTGTTAATTTGTAGCCTCGTTTCCATAGCCTTGACTTTCTATTATTAATTTAATGTGAGAATGCATTCGGTTTAAAAACTCATTCAGTGCCAACAGGGAAAAATATTTCATACGAATTAGACCGTAAGCCAATATGGTGAGGTGTGTTTTTTTTTCAAAAGAGGGAGAAAGAGAAGAAATACGGGTTTCCATTCTTTTTAAAATTATAGATGGCTTTGTCTGCTGTCACTAGCATTAAAATCACAGGAATTTCATTATCCCATTGTTTTGGCCATTTCCAAAGCATTTCAGTTTCTTAGTAAATGCTTGAGATTGCCTGAGATTGTAGAGGTTGAAAGCACAACACTTTCCTGCTTATAATTTTTCTTCTTAATATATTCCATCTAAGAAAAAAAATCTGTGATGCAACTTCAGAAAAAAAAATGCCTACATATGGTATATCACTAGGAGAATGAGCCTAGAAATAACCTTCGTTCCATGGAAGCCCCTTCTTCTCACCTCCCTACCCCTTCTCCTTTTCTACTAATTGATTTCGATTAATTACGTAGTTGCTACTTTGCTTGAAGAAAACTAGAGTTTGCTTTTATTCTTGAACTAGACAACTTATGGTTTGCATTTTTTCTAGTAAACTAGGATCACATCTTGATTTTGGAAGCCAGTGAAAACCATAGTTAACCAGTTCAGAATTAATGCCATATTTTGGTTTATCCCAAACCAAAAAATAAGTAGTTATTCTAAGTATGTGAGAGAACACTCATGCCCTTTGTTTCTTCCTTCCAGGTTGTTTCTTACAATGCAAAATCAGGGGTTGGCTGGTATTTATCTGAATTGAAATAGTATGTGCTAGAATGTGGATATTAAGTTTTTGGGATGTCTGCCACATTTCCCATGAGCAACCATTCTGTGAATTCAAAGTACCATGCTGAATTATCCTTTACTTTTTAAATATAATTTAGCTGCTACAGACTATAGAAGCAGATACATTTTGGCAGGAGGATGGTCACTTCCCAATAGGTGCACTTTTAATTGTCCTTCAAGTACAATTCAAATACAACCTTACACAAATTTGCCCTAACATATCAAAGATAATGGGTGGGACCCTGTTGGTGTCTTACGCATGCATAGATTCACCAGTGAAAGCAGTGGAACATTTTTGTCCATTGTGGAATGTCTGCATGCAGTCGGAGTTTATGGAACTAGAGCTCCACATGTGGATGTACACTCGGTTGTGCTTTGAATTATCCACTCAGTTGCGCAAAGTTACCATTCAATGCAAGAGCTGTATAGCTCAATCAATGCGTCAGTCAGTATATGGAGACTGCAACCCCAACATAGGATCTTGGCCAATACGTTGTGACACAAGAGAAGATGTGATAGTAGACAAGTTAAAACATATACTAGAGAGCAAATGTGCTATATTAGGATCTCATCTGTTTCTGTTGCTTGCAACTGGACAAAAAGTAGCTCATCACTGGAAAATAGGAACAACCTTACATTGAACTGGTTGTTTAGTAGAATGTGGATTAGGTGTTATGTACCTTAAAGTCATTTTCAACTCACGGTAACTCTAAAGCAAACCAGTCATAGGGTTTTTGGGGGAAGATTTGTTCATTGCCTTCCTCTGAGGCTGAGAGCATGTGCCTTGCCCAAGGCCACCCAGAGGGTTTCCATGGTTGAGTATTTTACCAAAAAATTAACATCTCACATTAAATAGTTATTGTGTTGCCTGGATGTGGACTTGTTCTCTGAGGCATGGTTTCCCTTGATTGATTTAATAAATTGATCAAAACAGCTAAGAGTACACTGTCCACACTAATATGAAAGGATATTTCCACTTGATTTGGTTTTTACATATTTTATTTCAACATTCTTTTCTTGTGTCCTGATGCTTAGGTCTTCATAACCATGTTGTAGGGTTGTTATTTTTCCTTTGTTCCTCATTGCTGTTATTTCCCCCCTCCCAATTTGCCTGGATTTCCATTTTTGTATTGTTATTACTCTCTTCAATACAATAGACTACTGAAGTGAAGCAGGAAATCGTACAAGCCTCAGCATAATTCAAGTAACATTGCAATGTCCTCTATTTATATTTCATCTGAGATCTAAAGATTATCTGACATCGCTTGAGATCCGTAAGAAGACCTTGCATTGCTTTTAATGTTTGTAAAACTTAGCTATTTCTATGAAGAAGAGCAGCGTAGTAATTTGAACTGGGATCCCAGCATTGGTACTGGAGATGTTAATCTTTTCCTCCACACCATTTTCCCAAGGATAATACCCTCTATCTCCCCAAACAACTACTTGACCTCTTAGAATATATTTATTTATGTGTAGTGATTCTTTCTTCCTAAACTGTAATCCACACTAGTGCTATTCAAAGTAATGGTCTCTGAACTGCTACTTGCCCCTGATCCATTGGCTGCCAGGCCCTCATGAGTTTCCAGGAAATAAAGAAACCATTGTAGTCAATGGGCACAAACATGTTTCAGATCCTTGGTGCATTGTGGAGAAAATAATTATCAGTCCCGTATATCTGATAATCTGCGAAACAGTGATCTTACACCAACCTAAAGTGGTTAAAGGCAAGGAGCTAAATTCTGTTGTTAGGCCTGATTAGATGAGCTCTATAGGATCAAGTGGATTTTATCTACATGTATTCTCTCCATTCAACAATTAAGTCTATTCTAGTTGGGACTAGCCAATAGACATCAGACCATTATCTATGAACTGTGTTATCCCTGGCTCAAATGTCAGCTCAGCCACCAAATCCTCTCATTAACTATAGGCGTAGTCATCCTTTCATTTGCAATTTGAGCATAGCTTGGGGGAAAAAAAATTAAAAAATGCATCTCCAAGAAGTTGAAGAACTGCATCTCTCAGAATCCCTCAGCCAGCACAGCCATTGGCCATGAGTGTATGGGTGATTTTATGAGTTGCAGTCCAAAAGAGTTAATGGGCAGAATTCACCAAGGCAGTTACAAATGGATAATCACCTTAGTACCATAGATATGTAGTGATTCCTGGCCCGACACCCCCACATTGCTATTTACCAGGCAACAACCACTGCAATCAGTGAGAGTCTATTCCCCCATTGAGAAAGAAGCAGCTGACCAATGTTCCCACCTACTCCCATGAGTGACCTCTGGTGCAACATTGACAAGCAGGGTCCCTCTTGCTTTCCCTCTCCCACTAGAGACTGCTTACATGAGAGGGTGGGATGGGAACATCAGTCAATTGCTTCTTGATCGACAGGGGAAGAGGCCCCCATTGATCACAGTGGCTGCTGCCTGGCAGGTGGCAGTTGTGAGATTTTCATGGTCCCTACATATCCCCTAAACTAGGGAATAAGTAGAGATGATGAATACGAACCTGTCATAAATGCAGAACTCTTGGTTATGCATTTGTAATTGCCTTTGTGAATTCCAGTCAACTTTTCCAAACTCTGAATTTGAAAGTAATATTGCACATTTAACAATAACAATACTCATAGGATTGTTATTGACAGTGGTGCCATCAGGGGCCTCAGTCTGCAGGCTGAGCAAAAGGGCTCTCAAATGAAGCAAGGCTACCATGCCTCCAAGTGACCAAAGTACTAAGCAGATCTTAGATTGTGTACTGTAAATCTCCACAGGGAGTCATGCGTTAATTGTGCTATATAGTCCTTGTGTTGAATGGCAGCGTTGCCCAAATGAATCAAGACACTGGGCTTGTTCTCTGTCACTCCAGAGACTAGGACAAGGAGCAATGGATTCAAACTGCAGGAAAGGAGATTCCATTTGAACCTCAGGAAGAACTTCCTGGTGGTCAGAGCTGTCCAGTAGTGGAATATGCTGCCTCGGAGTGTGGTATAGTCTCCTTCTTGGGAGGTTTTTAAGCAGAGGCTGGATGGCCATCTGTTGGGAATGCTTTGATGGGTGTTCCTGTATAGCAGGGGGTTGGACTCAATGGCTCCTGGGGTCTCTTCCAACTCCATGATTCTATGATTCTATGTGGAACTGGATGCACAATCAAATGCACATGTGTGTTTGGGCACAATGGGTATCCATGCACAAATGGTGCCATATTCAAAATTCTGCTTCCCCAGCCTTGAACTGAATACGGCCATTCTGCATGGGACAAGCCCCACTGCCTCCCTCCAACAATCAATTCCATAGGAGGACTTCCTCATGCATGAGTCCCCCACAGGATTCTGGCCATTATCCTCTCAAAAGGAGAGATTGATGGATGGGGTAACATCCGTAAATCCAGGTTCTAAAGCCACCTGTCTGTAGTACTTATTAGTAGGATTATAACCAAAACAAACCTATGCAAAGAAAACAGCATTTAGGGAAAGTGGACATTTGATGCTAGGAATACTGCTGCTGTAATCGCTCTCTGACCTATGAAAACCTATTAAATCCTGCACTACAATACTTGTTGGAATTATTCTAAAATATTTTCATTTGGTTTGATTTTCACGGCCCAGTTAATTTTGTAGAAGGAGACACTGTGACCCAACAAAGGTCAAGTCATTCCTAAGGAGATCAGGAAATATGGACAGAAATTCAGTTGTCATTAGCTGTTTTCCTCACCGTTGGACTTATGCTTGATATGTGATTTGTGCATGATCCAAGTAAACAAACTGTGCATTATTCCATTAGCAATCTTGCATTTTTTTTCTAATACATTGGCAATTTATTAGGATTATTTATGTTAATGTACTAATGCCTCATTTTGCATACCTGCCTTCATCTGCCTCAAATGATGAAATGTTTAGTTACTTTGGATCAATAAAACCTGTGTGGCATTTACAAATCTTTTTAATGAAGATGCAAGGTCATATTGTCATCTGTGAGCCTGACCCAAGTCTTGCAGACCGAAGCCCAGATTTTGAGTAGGAAGAACGCACTTTTGAGTTTTCACTTTCACTTCAATGAGCTTATGTTGCATCCTGCTGTGATGTGTAAGAAAGAATGAACCCATCACAGAATGAGATTCTCCCAAAGATATCTAGATATTTTTGCCTCTAACTGTTGTGTCTTTTAGAGAAGGGGATTACAACTCTCAAAAACTCTCAACCAGTGTGGCTATTCTAAACTGTGAAGCTGGTATAAAATCCAATGTTACAGTTCAATTAGCAATAGTGATACAAGCTGAATGCTAATTTGAGTTACAATTTGCTAAATTTAGGCCCTCAAAACATACGGTCTAAAATAGGAAGCAGAAAGCCTTGTGTATTAGAGAACGTATGTGTTATTGAAAGCCAATGATAGCCAGAATGCCTGCTCAAATGTAAACAAGATAAGAGAATGTCCCCCAGACAAGACTAATAATAAACCCAGAGCAGGTGCTGGGATGGCTGATGCAATTAACTAGTTGATGCAGTCAGGCTGGATGACAGCCAAAAATTTAGATTTAACTATGCACAGTTCATTTATATTTGCCCCAATAATCTGATTGGAGAAGCAGATTGTTGACACAGAGGGGATCCACTAGAGAGCTCTTATCTCATTGGACCAGATGGAATAGCTGATAGGCTGAGTGGAGGCTAAAGAAAGAATAAAAGAAGCCAAGAAGAGACTGAAATCAGGCTGCCTTGTCAGTCTGCAACGGATGAAGAGGAAGCTACGATGTAGCCTCCAAGCTGCTGTTCTGAGCTGATTACTTGTGAAACAACTCAAATGTGTGCATGCTGGTAAGAACCAATTAGGTTATGCTAAAATAGATTTAAGGATGTTTATAGCTATGTAACAGAGGTTTATAGACATAACAATGCTCAAAGATACTAAACCCTTGGATGCCTGTTAGATTTATGTAGTGCCTCAGCAAGAACCAGCATGGGGTAGTAGTCTGAGAGTTGGGCCATGACCCTGGAGACCAGGGGTTGATTCCCCGCTCAGCCATGGAAACCCACTGGGTGACCTTGGATGTGTCACATACTCTCAGCCCCCCAAAACCTCATGAGAGGTTTGCCTTAGGGTTGTCATAAGTCAGAAATGACTTGAAGGCACACATCATCATCAACAACAACAGCAACAAGAAACACCTCAACAGATGAGATGGATAGATGGTTATGGATATGATACAGGGAAAAGAATTCTGTACAAGTTAAATCCTTTAGGAAATGTCTGTAATGCTGTAACAGATATTGTAGAAAGTATAAATGAACCTCATAATTATATAAGATGTGTGCTATTCTATGTGTCATGTTATGTAATGTAATGCAAGCAATGTGCCCAGACATTGAAGTGTCTGTGTTTCTCCCTAAGAGGATTGCATATGTTTGTATTTATAATTAGACATAATGAATAGCCTAAAAGATTACCAAAGAGCCGGCTCATTTTCCCATATAAGTATCCTGTAATTCCAAGACTTAAAAATACTTAAATGGAATATTGATGTTAAGTCCACTTGTCTAGACTTAACCATCCTATCAAGTTGGATGCCTAGGTGACCCGAAGGTAACAATGGGGCCTCAAATAGAAGCAGATTAGCTGACAAATGGTCAGCTAGACCATTCAGTCTAGAAAGATAGGGGTATGAACCACACCCATTTCAATAGGAGGTTTTGTATACCACCTAAACGTTTTTAAAACTGACCTTGGTCGAAACCTCATCTTATCAACTTCAAGAAAAACTTTCCTGGCTTGTAATTCATAACTTTTATCTTCTACTATTTACAGGATTTGATTTGCATCATGGATCGAATCAAGATGTCCATTATACCTTGCTGCTGTCTGACCCATGAAAGAACCAGTGGAATGTAAGCACTCTGAAATGTGGATCCCTCCAGGTACTTAGCTTGGCTCCCTTCTGTGCTGGAGCCCCATGTTTCTGCATAAACAAAAGCTGCAGTATTGTCTGCATGTGTGGGTATGTACATTGTTCCCTGCCCTCATCTTCTCTCTGGATGAATCTCAAGGAAATGTTGCTATTTGTCTTATTAACAGCAAAGAATACAAAACAGCACCTGTCTGATACAAGTGTAATAACTACAGCGAACTATGAGCCATCAGAGTGATGTCCCTGTCTTAACTTAATGCAGTACTAGGTGATTGTTGTTGTTATGCACCCCCAACTTGGCTTCAATTTACGGCAAATGAGAGACATCCAAGATCATCAACAGCATATCCTACAACTGTTCTGTTATTTGGGACATTCCCAAATAATCCTCCACTGTCCCACTTTTTCAGCTGTTTTTAAAAGGTCTCAGTTTCTCTCTTCTCCTCCCACTTTCCCCCTTTGTCCTCAGCTTTCTTCAACTACTGCAAATTGAGTTCAAAGAGCAAAAGCAGTTTGTAAACTCAGCAGGGAGGAGAGAAGAACGTGAAATTTTGGTATTCCCAGTAGGCTCAGGCAAAAATCAAACTGCTGCAGCCTCTCCTAGGTTGTATGTTCTTCCTCATTAATATCTTTTGCTATTTAGACTACACTCTGATGTTGCTTGGCCAGATGTGTACCAGTTTTCATCAGTGAAATGTTGAGGTTGGGGTATGCAACAGCCCTGCTCAGGCTTTGCAGTCTCAGGGCTGTGGCTCTGTTGGTTGAATCAATCCATCTATTTGCAGCATCAGTCGATAAATATTAATATAAATATTTTTTTAAAAAAAAGAAAAACATTGTGAACAGTGTTGTGATGGGACCAGGAGTCACATGGTCAGAGCGGTTGGGCGTTTTGCTTAGCCAGGACGACAATGTCTCTGATACCCCATCCCAGTTTAGCTGCAACTTTCACAGCTTAGTCGACTGGTCATCAACTAGGTGCCAGGGGAAAAGAAAGCAGTGTTGGGGGTTGCTAATAGCAATGCCAGAGTAGGAGGGGTGCCAGCCAGCACAAGCTCCACATGTCAAGGGGTATCATTTCTCACCCGTGGGGTTTACTGGGATCCACACTAGCCCCTAAAAAGAAAACTCCAAATTGATAACCAGTTTTCCCCCAAATTCCCTCCTGTTTTTTGCTTGTTTATTTTGTTTTTAAAGGATGCAACCTTGTTATAGCTCGAGGCTTTCAGGAGGGTTTTGTTCTATTTTTTATTTTTCTTCTTTTCTTTTCTTTTCTTTTCTTTTCTTTTCTTTTCCTTTCTTCTTTCTTTCTTTCTTTCTTTCTTTCTTTCTTTCTTTCTTTCTTTCTTTCTTTCTTTCTTTTTTGACAATTTGAGGGGCAGCTTCAACAGGAAGGTTTTGAGGGACCCAGGAGGAAGTACAGGATTCCAAATTTTGAACTGGAGGCTTTCCTCTTGCTGTCCTCCTCAGCAATCTTAATCTACCTAAGATTTTAATCTTGGTGCTTAGGTGTATGGAAAAGGGTCTAACCTCCCCCACCACCTCAAAGCAGTTCCATCTCAACAGGAAGGCAAGTCTGTGTAGGATAAAAAATGTCTGTACGGTTATCTCTTTGTCATAGAATTGTAGAGCTGGAGGAGATCACAAGGGCCATCCAGTCTAACCGCCTGTCATGCAATAATCTATAATGTACATGTATGTCTTTGTATATGTTAGTGGTGTGTCAATCTATGTAACTGTTTCATATTCACAATCACCACTTTGTCATGATGGTGACACTCAATCCCCCTTACTTTACCAGTCATCAGCTACATGGGGAAAAGGAGACCCATTCTGCCTGCAGTTGGAGCATGGGTGAATGACATTTCTGACAGGTTTGAGGAGGTCGGATTGGGAAAGGTTATCTAGTTAAGTTTATTTAACTTAGTAGCTGATACATGGTTCCAGCAATAATACAGACATATATTTCATTAAACAGCAACAAGGTGAATTGTTGTTGGTCCCATTGATTAGGAACAGAAATACTGTAAGACACTTTCTCTTCATGTACCAAAATCCTGGTTGTGGTTGTTTGCTTTTTGGAAAAATGTCGTTATTAGATCTTTAATTCAGGTTCTGCCATTTATTATGATTTGGTTGAAAGAGTTTTGTTTTGTTTTTCCAGATACGCTACTGCAACCAAGGCAAAGACGAATGTCATCTGTCCCATTTAAAATCTGTCATGCCCAGTATGATTATGACAGTATAATGTTTCATACAACAACATATCAGTTCATGGAAAATCAAGCATCAGACTGGTGACCAGAACTTACCAGCTAGACAGATGACATGACCTTCCTTCTTGTGTACTTGCTTCAAGTACCTTAGCACCAGTGGAGACATGGCTCCTAAGTATCCCATTTTTTCACATGTGTAACTAAATAATGTCTCTTGGCTCAATTCCCCCACGCCCCATCTTAAGAGCTAGTGGCCTGATTGGCTGAAGGAAGTCCATTCAGCTTCTGAGTGGGCATATCCTCTTTGTGCCCTGGTTGGAGGCTGAATGGAACTCCATTGCCCAATCCAGTTCTTGGCTCTTAAGGTGAGTTGGGATGATATTTACATAGTCTTACAGTAATACTATATAGTATTACTAAATACAGAGCTGTTACAGATCAATAACTCTAGGTTACAAATCTATAATTACAATACTGAATGCCAGACACTGATTTCATTGGAACTTCCGTATGGCTTAGGGAAGAAAATGGGTTCGGTCACAGAAAAGACCAGTGTGCAGACTAGGGAAAACAATCCTTTGCCAATGATAAAGGATCACATTTCTTACCTGAGATACCATGTGGAGATTGCTTTAAATAACTCAACAAGGGGGTTATCACCAAGTAAGGGTGTGGGTTTCAAGGAGCATAGTAGTTTGGTGGTGGTGGTGGTGGTGTTTTCAGTCCAATCTGCTGAATGTTTTAAAATGTCCTCTGCACAATGCATGTATAGCATGTAAACTAATGTTAAGGTATTCTGAAATTTCAATTTGTTTTGTTGGATGTGTTGGGAAAGAGAACTCGTGCAGTTCAATCAGCACTAATAACTATTTATTCTATGGGCCTATGTCTTCACTGTAGGCTAGAGGTGCACAGTCTCTGGCCCTCCAGATCTTGTTGGGCTCCAATTCTCATCAACCCCAGGCAGCATGGCTAATGATTGTACAGAGAATGATGGAGATGGTAGTTCAACAATATATTGAAGGTTATAGGTTTCCCAACCCCTGCTGTACACAGTAATTGTACAAACACCAGGGAATTCTAAGTATAGTATGACACCATATCAGTGTGACTGGTATATGTGATTTCACTTACCCATGATGAAATGTAGTCCAAAAATATTAATTTGAATTTAATGGAAATTGAAATAGTAAAGGGAAATATATAAGTAAAATGGACATTCCTGTACAGTATGACATGGGAAACAGAGGGGAATGGAAAATTACAGAAGTGGCACGCCATTCCCTCACACTATCACACTGTCTCACATTGTCCAAGCTGTCTTGCATCTTCTGACTATATACATATGCTGTATGCTCCCCAGTCACTTAGTAGGCCTCTCAGTTATGGGATCTGATCACAATACAGTGAGCTTATACAAAATTCTTGTGCTTGTATACTACTGTACAGTAAAGTGCTTGCACTTATAAAGTGCTTCTGCGTGTAAAGTGCTTGTATTGTTAAGCCTGCTTTCTCTTAGAGTCTAAAGTCCTGCCCAGTTTCAGGGCCTCCTCTCCAAGCTGCATACTTGTCTGAAATACCTGCGTCATTCACCACACTGAAAAAATAGCGGTTGCTATTATCTACTTTTGTAGTTGTCCATGATAAATCCAAGAACATATCCCCTGTGAATATGGGGGAAGTACTGTACAGTTTTTTGTTTTTTCTAACAGAGCTACCAACGCTCTAATCAACCTACCATTCCCAGGATCTTGGGATGAAGAGGCCTTGAAAATTAAGCACAGCTTAAGAAGAATACTTTGTTTTTTTAAATGACACTTCCCTGGGAGCTCCTGGGGGAAGACTCTGTGAGCCTTTTAAAAGATAGCTGGTGGGCAGGAGAAGTCTCACCCCTGATGCAGATAGTAATATGGATTTGTACAGTTGTTTGAAGCAAAGCAGGTAGTAATGAGTGTAATAATGAGTGTAGTAATGAGCCTCGTCCAGACTGTACTGATCTATATGGTGCCATATATTAGGGATGGGCCAACCAAATCCTTGAGTCCTTGGCAGGGATTCAAGATTTGGGAATCCAAATCCCTGTGCCAAAATAGGCAAACTGAATCCTTCGAGTCCGCTACCCAAACAGCTTGTTGGAGACCAGAATGCCTGAAAACCTGGGAGACCAGGACACCTGAAAACTTGGGAGACTAGACACACAAGGGGAGATGGCAAGTAGGTGAATTTTAACCTTGGACTAATAACGGCCTTTGCTAACAATTTCACAAATTACATCTAGGGTTCTATTCTAAGATATTTAAATTGAACATTTCATATTTAAGTTTAGCACTTGACTGGAAGCTACAGGCTTGAGATTTCAAGGACAGCGGAAACATTCCTTTGCATAGCTCACTTGCAAAGCTCTTTCAGACACAATTCTAGGGTTTCTGGTTTTACAAGGTGTCACAGCCTTCTCTGCCAAAGTGTGCTGGCGCATCATCAAACTACAAACCCCAGGATGCCAGAAGGAGCTATGCAAAGAAAAGCCAGTTTTGACTGGGATTATCTCTCTACTGTAGTATGTGGCCCTGTTTACACAGGCAGGAAAATGTGGGATTAATCCACATTTTCCTGCCTGTGTACAAAGGGCCTTCATGATATTTTCAGTCTGGGGAGATCCTGGGGCAAAACTATGACAATTGTCCTGGCCGGATTTCTTCAGAGGGAGGCTTGCCTTTGCCTAGGCTTTTGCTAAGGCTGAGAGAGTGTGTCTTGCCCAAGATTATCCTTCTTTCCCTTGCTTTTTAAACTTTTTTAAAAAAGGATTCAAAAGATTCGAGATTCGTGGATCCCCAAAATCTTCCAGGGATTCAGATTCGGAAAATTCTGGATTCGTCCCATCCCTGCCATATACGATGCTTGTTATGACTTCCCCAACCACTCTGTGTTATCCCTCTCACAAAAAAACAGAACAAAAACTAAACCTTTCAATAGACAGGCTGCACATTTGGTTTAATTTGTGGACATCTTGCTTGTGAGGTGGGTTGTGATGTTAAATGCATCCAACACCCTCCCCCAGATGTGTTTCTGGATTGCTGCAGTCCTCTTGTGGTTTCTCCTCTAGCTTTTTTCTCCTCCATGCCTTCTTAATTTTGCTTTTATTTTTTAAAATGTTCTCTAGGGACACAGTAGTGAAGTACTAAAATGAAATGGTGCTATTGTTGCGATTGATTCCTCAAAGTAAGATTGCCAAAACCTGGCACTCCCTCTGTAGACAGTATACTCCAACATCTCTGGTAGTAAGCATAAATGGGGAGTGAGGGTGCTAGGGATCTTTCTCCAAGAAAACAAACAGAGGGAATGCACCATTAGAGTTTAACGGTTTTGTACTATAACTCTAGCACCTTTTTAAATCTAGCATCTTAGTGCAAAAGCAGTTAGGTTTCTGTACTCAGAAATACTAACATCCACCCCCATGCCAACACTAGTCAACGTGTTTTCAACGAATATTTTCACTACCCCTCCCTTTTTCTAGTCTTGCAACTTCATCCCAGGTTGCAATGGATTTGTGTGTTTCAGGAAGGGTGTTTTTCCAAGCGCAGTCACCTACACACCTACTCTGATGTCGCAGTTCACCTGATGACCAAATGTATCAGTTTCTGTGTGTGTTTTTGAAAAGCCTTTCCAGGAAGAACAAAATACCACAGCATATGGCAAAAAAGGAAGGAAAATTAGCCCCAAACACTGCACGATGGTAAAATATTTCAATCTTTTTTTTTTTAAAGAAAGAGATACAGCAATAAATTCTGTCACCTCCAGACACATTTTCTCCATCTGGAAGATGGCTCAGTTTTCTTCTTACACATTTCATGCTTATGTTACCCTTGCAGCATGGTTGCAGCCAAGAACACAAACCATATGGGCTCCTAAATACATTGAGATGCTGCAGCTCAACACCCTTCAGACGATTTTAACCATACCTAGCAAAGGATTTTTTTTTCCAGGCATAGATGAGATTACTCTTACCAGCTGGGAAGCTGATTCATACTAAGCCCCATGTAGTCTGTGATTTTAACAGTCCCTGGAGACGCAATCAGTACCTCACCCCCAATAAGCTCAGATCCCCTTTTTGTTATCACATTGGCCCCTTCTTCTCACTGTAAAGGTGGTAAAATTTTAGCTCTCTCCATATTTGCATCCTGCCTGTGTCTTTCTCTAAACAAAATTCCTCATATTTCATGTGTGCAACTGGCCACCAAATGTGTAGATCTCTTAACCTAGCGCAATGTCGCCTCAGTTCATCTAAATTGATCTGCACTCTCTTTCCTGAGCTTAAAACAAGAGGAATATTCCTCCCCCACTCTTTTTTTTTTTCATTTCTGAATTTGCAGGGCCATAAGAAGGCCAAGCCAAAGAATGTAAATTATACTGGCATGCTAGACACTGCAATATTTCTACAGTTTTTGAATATAGTCACGTGATGAATCAGCTTGGCAGTTATCATGCAAACCAGACAAGTTTTGTTTTTGAGAAGTCAACCATTAGGCAGAATGTCAGTTCAATCCCCTTAAAGATTTTCATCAT
The DNA here is from genome assembly GCA_030412105.1 of Cyclura pinguis. Taxonomy (NCBI): domain Eukaryota; kingdom Metazoa; phylum Chordata; class Lepidosauria; order Squamata; family Iguanidae; genus Cyclura; species Cyclura pinguis. The sequence goes on along the minus strand of CM059599.1, from coordinate 219,369,468 downwards.
CATAATCATAGACAAGGGCTTCAGATTTCTTGGACTACGACTCCCACAGTTCCTTCTGGTTGCCCAAGGCTGGTGGAGGTGGGGGAAGAAACTCCTGAGAGTTAAAAACCAAAATGTTTGGAGGACCAAAGTTCTTCTCCCACTGCAGAAGACTTGGCTGCCTAAACTAGAGTGGGTGCCAGAATTTGGAACCTGAGTTGTGCAGTTGAAAATTCTGTGAAACAGATGGATCACATCTGTGTTTGCTGAAACAGATCGAACATGGTGGCCTTTAGACCACATCTGCTCTTTTGTATGTTCTCTTTTTGTTTCTGACATACCAACATTAGTTTCACCAAGGGTTTTATCTCAGTTTAGTAATAACTAATAATTCAGAAAGGGAGATGCTGGGAAGCAAGTGTCGCAGCCTCTAAGTTGTTCCTCCTGAACTCCCCAAATGTTTCTCTCTTTTTCAGGGGGGAATAGTGCAGGCCAGATAGGCTATCCTGAGCCACCTAAACCAGCTGAATGTCTCAAACCTGAGGGAGGATGCTACCCTCTCAACCACCAATCCATTCAGCTTCTGTATGTGGATGAGTGTTTGGGGGGAATGCCATTTTCTCTTGCTACTGGCAGGAAATACTTTGGCCTTGTACTGTTAAATTCTTTACATAACTACTTATAAGTAAGCCATTGTTGAGTCAACATGACTTACTATCAGGTAAACAACCTCAACAATTACAGTTTTTGAGCCTTATTCCACAGATGTTGATCTTCTGCTATTAGAGCAAGACTCACCTTGGCGAAATCAAGGAAACAGCTAGACTCAGTTTCTGGTTTATCTGGGCTGTCAGGGCCATTGTCCTGACTAAGCACAGGGATTTTGAGCCCTGGACTCTTGGATTCTGTTACTGACTTGATGTGACATTGAAGAAGATCACCCATGAGCTTCAGCTTTCACTGTCTGTGAACTGTTGTGATGTCCAAAATATGTCATGAAGATTAATGAATGTTTTCCAATGCAATTTTTGACATCTTTAAACTAAAGTTCAAGGTACTTCATGATAGTTCAGATTCCCCTTGACCTCCTAGCAATTTTCTCAAGGTTACCAATAAGAGATTGTAAACAGGAAGCTCAGAATCTGTTATTTGTTATTTGCTGCCCAACTATCTTCAGGTTCTCCAAACATCCTAGACTACTCTTTTTCCACCCCTACCCCAGAGTGAACTGTCCTTCCTAAAAGCTTCAAGTACCTAGAATCCATCTTTTAAAGAAGGTCTCTTTCACACTACCCAATTATAGCACCATGATTCCCCTTTAACTGCCGTGGCCAGATCCAACAGAATCTTCAGAACTGTAGTTTCATGAAGCATTTAGAATTGTCTTCTACAGATTTCCTGAAGTGCCTCACCAATCTGCAAATTCCAGAAAATTCCTTTAGGATGCAGGCATGGCTGTTAAAGTAGAATCCAAGTACTATAATTGCAAAAGATGAAAGAGAGCAAAGTTTCAGGTTCCCTTTGTACCACCAACAAAAGATGTCCACTTTTCAAAACCAGAAGTGGACCTCTGACCACTTCCAGCTTTGTTTCTTGTTTTACATTTTTTTTTGGGGGGGGGAGTAATTTTGGCAGTGCATGCAGCCCCTAGAGGGTCCCATAGGCAGAGAAATGGTCTCCAGACTTGCTGAAGGGGCACACCACTGACCTAGCTTGACTGCACAGGGCATATTTTCTCTGTTGTAAGGAAAGAGAGCAATTCACCGTTGAGCTGAGTGGTGGGCAGCCGCAGAAAGTTCCAGAGCCAGATCCATATCATTCCTTCTGCACTTCTGTGGGCTGTGCCATACTGCTTTCACCAAACTGCACATTAATGAACATTTTTCTTTCACGGAGGCTTCTGGAGGCATGTTTACCTTATCTGGAGGGGGTGTCAAATAGTTTGAGGGGATAGACACAGGTGCAGAAGGTCAAACAGTCACACAGAACCCACCCCCCTTTCTGACTATACGCAGCCAGAGCACAGCATACATCCCCACTCCTGGTTCAAATGTTGCTTGTTTCACTCTAACACTACTTTTGATTGGCTCCAGCCAATTGCCCAAAAACCTGAGTAACAGGTACAGGGAGAAAGGGAGAAGACTTTATATGAATATCCTCAAGTATGATTTGTCCTTTATTCTCAATGTTTTTCCCCTTATGGAAATGGGATTGCCTCCTGGATTTTTAAGCCCCAGTAAAATATACCTAGAGGGTTTAAACACTCTGAAGGCCCCAGATCCTGCCTAATTTTGGAAGCTAAGCAGAGTCAGCCTGGTTAATACTTGGAGAGGGGGTGGCCAATGAGTAACAAGTCGTGTAGGCTATATTTCAGAGGAAGGAATGTTGTTGTTAAGCTTGCTGTGAAGGCCTGCGTAATACATCTATATAGCAGTGATATATACCTGTATCTATGAAATGGATAAGATTTTATGCATACGTGTTATGCAGTTATATTGCTATATAGACGGGGAAACACATTGCTATATATATGCTATATATAAACACATTGCTATATAGACCGGGAATAGTTGTAGTAACTTAGTTTGTGGTCACTGCTTTATAAAAGCAATAGAGACAGGGAAGGATGTTGTTCTTTTCTCGCTGTGACACAAATGCAAAATTCTCAAGAATGCCATTCTCCATCAGTATTTGCACTTCTTCCATTCACAATACATAACAGCACTATGATTCCACTTTAACGGTCATAGAAACATCTCATGGCATCCTGGGATTCGCAGTTTAGAAGAGGGCCATTCTGAATTCTTACCCAGAGAACTCCTCTAGTGCTTTGGACTAAACTGCCAATCCCAGGATTCCATAGGATGTAGCCATGGTAATTAAAGTGGAATCATAGCACTCTAATTGTGAAGTGTGAAAGGGCCCCTGGAGAAGTGCCAACAGTGGAAGAAAACTGCATTCCAGATTAAAAATCTGGTAAGGGTAAATAGGCCTCAGATTTTGTGATGCAGTTCTCCAGAACACAAACACAAGCACACAATGGAAAAATGCAAACTGAAATGTGCTTATTACTGGAGGAATTGTATGAAAAGCACAAGATCAGAGAAAGCAGCTTATATTTGGAAAAAATAAATAGAAAAAAATATAGCTTAGGAACAAGCATGTACAAAAATGCATACAAATTTCCATGCAGAGCTTTCTTTTTCTCTCTCTCTCTCTTTTTTTGTTTTTTGAATGGAGCAAACAAATGGTAGAAAAATGAAATGTGGTGATAAACTGAAAATTATAGCTTTGCTTCTCCCTGAGAAACAACGTCTGTATGAACAAGCTAAGTGTATGGCAGTGAGGGAAGAAAAGTTATTTTGTGACATATTGATGGAATATGAGTACACAGTGAGCATGTCAGAGTGTGATGAATGATGTTCCACAACAAAAGCCAGAGCCAGATGTGTGAGCCCCTATAGAACATGTATGTATGTCCCATACGATCTCTCTCCTTAGTGGGAATAACTGGAGAGACTCTCATTTACGTTTATACACTTCACCCCTCAGTCTCAGTTCTCATTACATAGCTATTTTTTTTAATAGTATCTCCTCCTTGTTCCCCTGCCAAAAGTAACAACAACTTCAGTGAAATTAATAATTAGATCAATATGAAACATGAAGCACAGATGAGGATAAAATCAGTTACAGAGGACTTTGTGAAAGTCATGTGCAAAAACTGCAAACTTCCTTTATGGTGGAAATGTTCAGCTGCTGTCAATGTGAAACATTCCAAAGGAGCTCATAAATTCTGGGCAGCATCCAGCCAAAAGTCAGTGAGTGGAGTCTTATATTAATTTGAAGTCAATAATGAAACTCCTGTTGCTTTTAATACAGGGGGAAATATGTTCCCTCTGGGATCATAGAAGTAAGAGTAGAAGTCTTTGCTGCAATAAATTATACTATTTGGTGTAGATTAGAGCCAGAAAAGAAGATACAGGACTTCTCCTAAGCATTGTTATTTTTTTTTCCTCATACTGAAGTGTGGCATAGTGGCTAAAGAGTGTTAGACTAAGACTGAGGAGAGACAGGATTCAAATCAGCACTTAGCCATGAAACTCGTTTGATGGCCTTGGGCCAGTTACAATTTACTACCTCCCTGGCCTAACCTATCTCACTAGATTATTGTGGGGAGAAAACTCAGGATGGACACAGACATGCACACAAGCACCTTTGAAAATTAACAAACAAAAATTAACAAACAAGGGCTAACATCTCAATATGAACACGCAATTTGATCCGGGATACGCTCCTTCTTCTCCTCCTCCTTCATGTGCCACCCATGCCCCAGTTTGGGATTCAAGGTAGTTTACAACAGTTAAAACAAACATAAGTTAAAAATTCATAGCGTGCAAAAGTTAAAAAGCAATTAAACCATCATAAAATTAAAACCACTTAAAAACATACACCATTAAACAAAAACAACAAGCAATAAAAGTCATTTTAAATTGTTGCGTTGATATTGTGTGCCTCCAAGTCATTTCTGACTTATGGTGACACTCAGGTGCACCTATCATGGCATTTTCTTGGCAAGATTTGTTCAGAGGTGGTTTGTCTTTGTCCTCTTCTGAGACCGAGAGAGTGTGATGTGCCCAAGGTCACTTTCCATGGGTGAACGGGGATTCAGACCTTGGTCGCCAGAGTTTTAGTCCAATGCTTAAACCACTAGAGCATGCTGGCTCTTCCTTTTTAGTTAAAAGGGTACAATCTTCATTTTATTTGTATCCCTCCGGTGTACTTTGAGCCATCATGAGTTGGTCTGTTTTTGAAGTCAGTATTTTAAAAAATCTTTTCAAACATTATAAAAAAATGAAATGAAATGCAAGCATAAACTAAGGTCATAATCCCATACACAATTCTCTGGCAGAAAGTTCCACTGAGACTGTGAGAGGGCTTACTTTTGAGTGGGAAGAAACGGGATTGCAGTGCATGTTTGAGGGTGCCATCATTTCAATGAAACCAACTCCCAGGTAAATTGCTATGGAATTGCACCCTTAAAGAACTATAAAAGGCACTAGCCTGCCAGCTCATGCCAGCCAAGCTGAAAGGTGACTGGGAAGCTTTATCTGGCTTTTCAGCCTAGTACATCCTAGAATGCCCATCTGAGTCTCTCCCCATCCCCTTGGCAATTGACAACAATCAAAAATTAGCTATGCCAGTCCCAGGGCTGAGTAGCTAATGGACCCAGATAAGGCCATCTGGGAGAACAAAGTGCCTATGGATCAAAAACATCTAAAGCTGACTGTTCTCTGTCCTGCCCACAGATTGACAAATTTCAGGTATTTCCACCTGCTACCACATGACCAGGTGTGGTGGATGCCTTTGTTGTGGCATTAACACCGATCCTTTCTACTAATAGAGTCCAATGGAAGGGCACCAACATACCATCCTAACCCCTGCCAAACATTAATATTTGTGTGGGTTATGATTATGCTGTAACAGATAAACTATGGCAGAAGATTGTATGAACCAGAGCCCACATTAGATGCATGAAAAGCGTGAAATAGGGTTCAGTCTCTCCCCCGTCCTGTATTTCTCAGTGTCTTCTCAGAGAGAGGCTGATCTGCTTTAACCTAATTTAGCAGGAAAGAAGCCCAGAATCCTTATTAAGTCTCAGTTCAATAGAACCAAATTTGATGATAAATTCAAGTTCAGCCATTTCCTGCTGGAGCCTCCCTTTGAAGTCTTCTTGTTGCTGCTTCTAAGATGACTTTGAAGTCAGCATCAGAGTATCTTGGGAGAACAAAATGTTCTGTTATTTGTTTCTGAATTATGCAATTTTTGGTCACTGCTTTTCATTTAATTTTTTTTTTAAATTCTTGCATAGAAACTGAACTCTTTGTTCTACATTGATAATACATGGGCATCTTTAGCAGAGGTGGCATATTGTGTCCTCTTGGAGGATGAAGCAAATAAATCCCTGATGGCATAACCGTTATTCTTAGCTCCTACAGCAGTTGCTGCCTTAATAGATGTAGAAGGAGTCAAATAGGCATCTGGGTTTGTATTTGTTTTTGTAGCCCTTGACTTGCCATTTCTGATCAGAAAGACTGCCTCCCAGTAAGGACAGGGCTACCATCTAAGGCCACTTTATTCCTCTCCCGATGTTTTCAATTTCCCCAAATAGCCTTGTTGGTTAGTCTACCCCCCATGGAACAAAACAGGTTAGGAAAGGAGGACCTAACGCTTGGAAGAGAAAATTATCATATTGCAGAAGGACCAAAAATAATTGGTGAAACAACAGCAAAGCAATTTTAGCTGTAGGTGACAATAAGTAGATCTCATTGTCATCTATAGGTCTTATCTCGTAGAAAGGAAATCAAGGTAAGCAGCAATCCACCTGTTCTGGCAATAAAGTTTTATTATTGTCCAGTGGGAGTTACTATATAGGTCAGTAGCTGCACAACCAAAGAAAACGATACACATCAGATACCTAAAATATAGAAAACAATGAGAGAACAATGAAGTCTCCAAGGCTCCCTACCAGTGATCACAAAATCAGTGTTTCAATAACAAAATTGCAAAGGGAGGATTCAATGTTGAATTGATGAGTGAGAATTTTCCAGCAAATTTAGCCCTGTCCAAGTACTGAAACTGCAAAACCTCATGATAGGTTGACCTTAGGGTCACTATAAATCAGAAACACACAACAATAACAATTACAACAACATCAACGACAACATGCAGCAAGGGAAACTGAGAAAGATGGGTGGAAATGCTAGTTCCACCACCTTCCTATTGTCAGAACTTGAAAAGTATTTTTGCGGTGGTTAAAACACCTTGCACCTTCAACCAGCATGGCCAAACTCTGTCAATTGTTGTCTTCATTGCCCTCCATAAGTCAAAAGCAGAAATTATACTGGAGAGCATTTTCTACTTGTGTAGCCCTGCCCCCATGGTGTGATTGATATCCTTGATTTTTTAGGGTTCTGATTTGTATGGGGAGGTTTCAGGAGTAATAGGAACTCATGGCAGTTAAAGTGGCATCCAACTGCTATGACTAAGCGATGTGAAAGGAGCCCAGGTCTACACAAGCTGGGTATGACCAATCCAGTCTAGGCAAAAGAACCAAATTATCTCTACCTTCCACCCGAGTATGTTTAGTGAAGAACTAAGCAAAGAAGTTCACATGCGGTCATTGTTTGTAAAAGGGAATTAAATAAAGCATTCACACACTAAGACTTTTCTTATTGGGAACCTAAATCCTAAGAATAACACATTCATACCTTCAAACATTTCACAGATGAAAACTGGGACACACATGGCTGAGCAATATGGGAGTGTGGTCAAAGTGGTAAAAGTTATTAATGAAGAAGAACAGACAAGCTAGGAGAGGCTGCAATGGTTTGCTTTTACCTTAGCCTTCCTGGAAAGTTAAGATTCTACTCTGTCCTCTCTTTTCCTCTTTTCTCCCCTCTGCTGAGTAAATCAAAAGCAAACTAGTTTTCTATTTTGAGCTCAGTTTGCAGCAATTGAACTAAGGCCACTTCCACACTAGACTGTTATAGCGCTGTTATTCCACTTTCAACATCCTATGGAATGCTGGCGTTTGCAGTTTCGAGCACCCCCTTCTGAAACTGCAAACCCAAGGATTCCATAGGATGTTGAAAGTGGAATAATAGTGCTATAATAGTCTCGTGCGGAAATGGCTTAAGTTGAGGCCAAAAGGGGAAAGTGGGAGGAGGAGGAGAAAACTGAGACATTTTTAAAGCTGCTGGAAAAGTGGAATGACAGAGGGTCATTCTGCCAGATTGGGATGGTTGGAGTGTACGTGTATTGCCCTGGTCCAAAAATATGTTTATGTGTTCCCATTATATTACTTGCATTATATAAAAACTCATAAAAGCTCTCAAGGCATTGTTACATTCATAAGGATAACCTGGTGAGTTTGTATCTAGCAGCCATTCAGGCATTGTTTCAGAAAGATGCATCTTTGTGACTGTTTGATGTGGAAATATTGTTGTTCTCCCTCTCTCTCTCTCTCTCTCTCTCTCTTTCTTTCTCTTTCAAGGCCTTTTAAAGACAGACAAAAATGAATTGGCCCTGTGCTGCTGATCTCCATCAAGCCATTTATTTAAAGGTTGTAATGGAGCGATATATAAAAGTTATGGCAATTCCAGCACTGTTTAAACTATGTAGTAATTACAAACATATTTGCATGCTTGTTTCAACATGATGGAAATGCCAGTCACCCAACAATGCATACAGGTGTGTCTGCTTTTCCATGGCATCGCCACACATCTAGAGATTAGATCACAGCTGGGGAGGCCTATTTAAAAATTTAAGAGGGTTGGGGAGTTGTCTGTCACATGAAATTCACTTAATGAGCATGTTGTCGGGCAGAATTTATTTTAGACCAAATGACAGGGAGGGACATTTTAAATAAACATTACAGCGTAGTTAGCTATTAACAGTTTAGAATGCTAATAACACGCAGATCGGATAGGCAGAAGAAAGCGCTGTTTAGAGTTCTTATTGCTGACAGTTCCAGGGTGGTGTAACATCAGTTTGTTAGACTGGGATCTGGAGGATCCAGGTTCCAATTCACACTGACAGCGCCACCTTATCCACTAGGCACAGGGCCTAGGTCCTATAAAAATTTTAGGGCCTACAAAAACAGGAATTTAGGGCCTATGAAAACATCCCTAGTAGTGCATTGAGGAGAGGTGGGGAGTCAAATTCAAGAGTGCCTAGGGCCTACAGAAACTTTAATGCAGCCCTGCACATTGAGCTACGAAACTCACCAGTCCAGCTCCCTCTCTCTTTCTTTCAGGCTGACCTACCTCACCGTTGTTGCAAGGGTAAAGTAGGGAGAAGGAGAGTCACGATTCGTACCTTGAACTCATTGGAGGAAAGAAAGGATATAGAAGTAACTAACATAAATAAGTATTCTCAATAGTTCTTTGAGAGAGCTTGTCACTTACTGGTGTTCTCAAGAAGATCCAGTCATCTGCAGGATTCTCATACATGCGGAAGGTTAACTGTTCTCTGTGCACACACAGCGACAAATTAGATTTAGCCTATATTTAGAAGCAGCAAAATACATGTTTGTCAGAGCACGCAGTATTCATCACTTATATATCTTGCATATAATGTGTTTTGCTTTGTGATTTGTCATTGAGAGATAAAAATGCATTTAATTTGCAAGTCTGATTGTCAGCCACACCTCTCTGAGGAAATCCTGTTGCAAAATCAGAAAAGGTGAATGGTGGGGAATATGAATTTGCCTTACTACCTAAACTAGACTGAAACATGTAGTTGTCATCCTGTTCAACTGCTTCCTGAGAAACAAGCCTGCCACTATCTTTTGGTGTGCTTAGTTCAGGGGTGGCCACAGTATAACCCATGGGTTACATGGGGCACCCATGACCCTGAGGGTTCTTTTTTTCCACCCAAATTCTCTCTAAGGAACATGGGTAGATTTTGCCATCTTTTGCCCCACCCTCCCACAACTTTACACCTTGGGGAAACCTTTTTAAAAACAGGAAGTAAATCCAGGTCACTTCCTGATATTTTTTTTAAACACTTTCCTAGATTTAAAATGGCCCAGGGGGGCTTAAAACACAGCAAAATGCTTCTGCCCCTGAGGTGATCTGGGGGTATGTTTTGTGGGGTGGCCATGATGAAGGAGGTGAAGTCCTACAGGTCTCCTGGGAGGCTGATGTAGCCCTAGCCTTTCTGCAGTTGCACATCCCTGGTTTAGGCAATGAGTAAAGTCTCATACTTACAAGTCATATTTTCATAGATTTATAACTGTAGACTCAGGTTGTCCACTCCCAAATGCAATTCCCAATTCACTGGGTCAGTGTTACTATCTTGGGGTCTAGTTTTGGGAGGGAAAGTCTGAGGGCAGTTTTGCAAAGTCTGCATAGAAAACAACAACATTGTTGGAATAGGTGTGTATGGAAGGGGGGTAAATGCTATTAGTACAGCAATACTGTAGTTATTAGCATGCAAAGTATCTTGCATGGCATGTGCTGTTTTTGCTCATTAACTGTTGCATGACTTGACACAGCAATAGCATGCATTTTGACTGGACTTCCAGGGTGGAGTTGAGTTCAGTTTGAAGGGGGTAGCTAGGGTTCTCTCACTGCCTGATGTGGGAGGAAAAGAGCTACTCCTCATTACTGTCACTTTCTTTCCAGTCCATCTCACCTCCTCCCTTTTTACCCTAATTTCGGGGGTCCCTGGACACCTCACTGTGCTCCACTTGATGGGGAATGGAAATTAGCCAGAGCACATGTTACAGCATTGCAAGAGGCAGGGTAACCTAGCGGTTTACCGAGTTTTTATGGGGTCAGGCCAAGCTAAAAACCAAACAAAATGTCTAATAAATGATTTTATTAAATGTAAGTCTCATGCACCAACGCACTCTCGCACACACGCACCCAAGAGCTATTAAGAATAAAAAGAAAGGAAACTGGACAGAGGGAGTATAGAAGGGGTGTTGTTGGGGTAATACTGCACCTTGTCCTGAAGCCTGGGTCCGAGAAGGCAGCCAAGAAGTGGGACTCAGCACGGAGAGGGCTGAGGGGATTGCTCAACGAACAGAGTGACGGTCGGGTGGGGTGACCGGGAGTAATCCAAAGAACCGCTCAAAAGCCAGGACTATTTATAGGGGGAAAAGTACCTAGAGGGCTAATCCTTTCCCGGGGAGAACAATGGGAGTTGCAGTAGACACAAAGCTTCATATTGGTAATTTCCTTTGAGTGATAGGATTGTTGGGTGTTGCCAAAGTCTCCAGATTTTTGGAGGTTTTGTGGTGTGAATTCTGGTCCCCGCCTGATGGAATATTTGCCCAACTTGAGACACACACATTAATCCTCTCAAGTCAGCATCTCGGGGCTGAGGACCTTTTGTTTATTGTGGGTTTGTTTTTCTTGAGGCTTTCCTGGGGCTACGTGATGGGAATTTTACTGGTCTGACCCTGTTATTGGTCTTTCAGCCGTGCCTGCCTACGTACCCTTTCTGGGGACCTCTCTGGGATACAGAGCTATATTTTAATATTAAAATTGTAGACCCTGGGATAGGGCTTCTCTCTCGCAGGGACACCCTCCGGTCATGACCCTGCCATTACCTCCCCTCAACTTGCCTTGTTTCCTTCTCCTCCACTTTTCACCTTGCAGCAGTGGTGGCAGCTACTGACTTCACCTGTCTGTGTACCTGCCCACCCTCTGTTTGAAGCTGCACTGGCCATTTTGTGCAGTCTCTGCTTCTTTAGAGGGCAGGCGAGCATCAGCTCCAAGTGGGACAATTGCAGGAGAACAAACAGAGGATAGGAAGAGAAGCATCAGATAGAAGAAGAGACAAAAGCATTGTGCAGGTGCAAGTATAAAGTATGTGGAGGGAAGGAGGGAGGCATGGTGGGTGATTGCAAGGTATAATGCAAGGGAGGTGCAGTAGAGTGACTTGAGGAACGAGGGAGAAGGAGCAGAGGAGAGTGAGAGGTTCAAGTGGCAGAGTGCAAGAAGTAAGAGAGAGGGGCACTGTAAGGGCATAAAGTGAAGCAAGAGAGAAGGGGAACAAGAGGTGTAGCCCCAGAAGGGAGGAAGTCACTGTGAAGTCACAAGATGGGGCAAAGGAAGAAGGAGGGAAGCGGTAAGAAGGTATAAGGAGCAAGAGAGGAAGGCATGAGGTGAGCACGTTGTAAGGGGTGGGTGTGGGACAGCACAAGATAAGGCAAGGAAGGAAGAGGTGGAAGGTACAGCAGAATGTCGGTGGTGAGGGAGGTGTGGCAGTGTCGTGAGATAAGGCAAGGGAGGGGAATGCTGGGGCAGGGCTAAAGAAATACACAGCCGTGGAGGGGGGAAAAGCAGTGACAGCAGAGATCCCCTGGGAGGGGGAGGGAACTGTGGAGTTCCTCTCTCCTGGTGTCCTCCTGCGTGAGACAGGTACCACAAGACTGCTACCCTAAGGAAAGGAGGAGTAGAGAAAAGGCAAGGGGAGAGGAATGAGATCCTTATTGAGAAAGATGCTTTATGTGACTCTTACAATTGGGGGGAGGGAAGGATACAGACAATCATAAAGAAAAGATAAATACTCTTTGTAGAGCTAACTCCATATTCGTTTGTCTTAGAATTACAACCCTTTCAGCAGATTACTGGATCCCGGCAGAGACCCGTGGGGCTGCTGGTAGAGCCTCTCCTGGGAGGGGAGCATGACAGGAGCGCTCCCCTCCCTGCTGGCTGCCTGCAGGAATGGAGGAGGCACAATGGTCCCATCTCTTCCTTCTGCGGCGCAGCCGGGCACCATCTCAGGCTGTGCTGGGGCAGGAAGCATGGCCATCGCGCTTCCTGACCCTCCGCAGCTCAGGTAAGTGCTGGAGGGCTACGTGATCACCAGTCATTAATGGGTAAAACCTATCAATGGTTTGCAGCTCAATCATGCCACCTGGAGACAGGAGAACAACGGGACATGGATGACGTGCATAAGCATTGTCTAGGTCCCGTCCTTCTCCAGTTCCCAATGCGGGATGATGACATCCTGCGCAAAGGGCCTATGTGTGTTTGTTTTAACCATTTATTCACACGTGTGTCTTAAACAGGTGTTACACCTAAGTAAATTGGAATAGGAAATGTATCTATTTGTGTTTATTCGGACTACCGTTTCTTTCTGCAATACATACTATACCAGGGAAGCAAAACAGCAGCTTCAAGAGTTAGGATGTAGAAAAGATTTGAAATTTGAAATTTCTGCTCTTTATTCTTACTTTCCGATGTATTTCTCCTTCTGAACCAGATGGAAATCCCTCTAAGGGGCTTCTTGACATATTTTCAAAAAAATGGAGCAAAAAATAAGATAACAGGATCTGATGAGAATACCAGCAGATGTGCTTTGGTGAAGTACTTAGAATTCTCTGCTGGCAAGCTCTAGTAATGATCAGTCTAATGAATCTAATCTAATGAATTACAGCACTGGAACAATTTAGCTGCAAATCCAAAGTACTTCATCAAGAATTCTGTAAAACGGAATCAAGGCAGTTAAAGTGGTATGAAACTACTGTAACTGCATAGGGTAGATAGGTTCATGCATTCCTTTCTCCCACATTTCTGAATATCACACACACCTACATGTGGAGAACTAGGCAAGCTATACCAACATTAGGAATATAACATATTTTTTTAATTAATGTTTTTATTAAAGTTGTATAATACAGGATCAAAGAAAAAGGGGGAAATTTAAATAGAATGAAAGATAAAAGAGAAAGAAGAACGAGAAGAAAAAAGAAATAAAGAGAAAAATAAGAATGATGTCCTTTCTCCAGCTGCTATAACTAAATTTTAATTAAGCCTCCTTTTGACTCTGACAGCGGGGTACATTTAATAATCATCTCAAAACTCAAAAGGGATGTTTAATAGTCATCTCCAAACTTAAATTTAAAAAAATCCTACATCAAAAGCATTTAGTAAAACCCTTTAAGTGCCTTTATCGAAATTATTTTAATCTTGACATCAAAGTATTTTTTCTTCCAAAAGGCTGGCAAAAAACAAATTGAGGTGTACGTATCACATTTAGCAACACATATTTTAAGTATATCTTTCTGCCCTTCCCTTATTTTGGTCTCCACTTCCTCTCTGAGCAGTTGCCAAATTTTTCCCCTAGTCATCACAGCTTCAGTGTTCTCAAACTTGCTTTTCAGTCTTCCAGCATTCTCAGTCATAATACTCTGCTCTCCACCCACCTTCTTGCTAGACTTTTCTTCCGGTGTCAAGGTTTCATCAAGTGTCAGGGCTGTAAACTCCCATGTTGCACAATTTTCCTGGTTCTCTTCCTCTAACAATAAATCTTGCCTTTTCAACACATTCAAATATATATCAACACATGGATATATTTGATTCATTTCTTCTTCCTCCTCAGCTTTTTCAGGGCATATATTGTCTTTTAAAGTTGCAAACTCCTCTCTAAGGCCCTTTTCACATGTGGGGGGGGAAACGGGCGAAAATGCCCAAAAAAGGAGCTTACCTGAAACCGGGTAAGTCCGTCTCTACGTGGAGCAGTGCGAGCTCGCTGCTCCGCAGTCCTCTGGCGTCCCAAATGGCGGCTTCCGGTTGGTGGAGGCTCTCCACCAACCGGAGAAGCTCGCCAGCTGGAAGCCCGCCCCTGGCGGATCTGCAGGCACACACTTGCGCACGCCTGCAAATCCACTTCGGAGCCGGGAGACGGAGCGGCACGGGGCTACGCGCTCCGTGCTTTTTAAAAACCTCGAAAAAGAGGTTTTAAAAAAACACGCAGCCCGGCTAGTTCCGGAAGTTCCTGAGTGGATTCTGGTGTGGAACTACAAAAAGTAGTCCACGCCAGTCCACTCTAGGGTGTAGAAGACCTCCGTGAGAGGTCACTCTGCACCATTTTGGAAGCCCGGTATGGAAATGGCCTAAGAAACTTTAACCAAGAGTGGAAATGACTATTTAACATCTCTTATTTCTCTCAATTCAACAAAACTTACTCAGTCAAATGCTGTCACTGCTGAACTTGGGGGAGGCCTCCTTCCTATCTTGAAACATAGACATTTTTCCAGGTCTAATACTGAAGGTCTAACAACCCTTCTCAGTGTTTTTAAGTGTTTTTAAATCTTGTCTAGTTTAGTCAAATGTGTAGCCTTATTTCAGTAAAACAAGTATAGATTCTTACACTCTCTGGCTTGAAAACCAGAATTAACAAATCCAGCATCCTTAAATTCTTAAATGCAGTATCAGGAAAGCCACTCAATCTTTCGGATATTGTTGATGCTAACTCTTTTTTCTTTATTACAAACTTCATTATTTCCAGATCTAATTGAATTTTCTGTTTTTATTTTCAAAAAGAAGGAAGCTTACTGAGACAGAGAATTTCACAGCTGGTTCATTTTGTTTGAGATGTTAACAAACAAAAATTTTAAAAGCTGGAAGTTAAGTAAAAGGAAAGAAGATTTATGAACTGAGTGTCCCTAAAAGAGCTTTCCAGCTCTTCAGGCAAGCAACGACAGGAGGGCAAGATGATTTCCCCAGCTCCCTCAGACAGCTTCAGAACATAATGCATTTGTGACCAATGTGGGGCAGATGTGCACATTCTTATGCACAACTATGTGGAAGCACAGATGATGTACAGGTCACTCTGATCTCTCTTGCTGGTTTCTGGTGACATGGAAAGTAGTTCAGAGTCTTCCACTTACAGTGGTCATTTCCGCCCTACACTGTTATAGTGCTATTATTCTACTTTCTGAGGTTTGGAGTTTACTGAGGCCAAAGAGCTCTCTGGCTGAGACTTCTAAATGCCTCTCCCTAAATTGCAAACCCCAGGATTCCATAAGATGTTGCAAGTGTAATAATTTAATATGTAAAAGTCAAAGTTTCTGAGTTTGTCTGTGTAGGCAAAGACCAGTCCTCATATGATTGGCTGCCTGAGAAGATTCTATGGAATCTTGGGATTTGCAGTTTAGGGAGGGGCCTTTAGAATTCTCAGCCAGAGAGCTCTTGGACCTGGCCAGTTGCTATGGAGATGAGGCCTAGCAGCAAGGAAGAGGGCAGTCTATTCCCTCAAGAACCCAACTTCTGAATGTTAATAACTCTGAATACAGATTGGATTGGGGAATATCAGGAAAAGTTACAGGTACTGGACAAGACAGTTTGGGGAATTAGAGACACAGGATCTCACATCTTTCTAACAAGTGTTACCTATGAGAAAATAAAATCCTGAGCAACGCCAGACAAATACACTAGTAGCACTATAAAAGTGTAGAGTGGAAATGGCAAGTGATTCCATCCCTCTCTCCTGACTTCTACCCACATCTATAGGCATTCCACTCTGGTCAGAACTAGCACATGTCAAACCCCTCTCCCAACACCAATTTTAAAGTATTAAACTGCCAATGTAGTTGGCTTTTGTATTTGGAATATGGCAGGAACACCATCTTGTCCTTCACTTCATATAACAAAATGGGAGGGCTGTCTTGGTGGCTGCTCTGAGACTGCAGAAGGCTGTAAAGAAATCCCCATAGCCACTTGATTAAAAGCCCCTTTGCCAACAACTAGTAATGTGCTGGATGCCTCTCTGAATAAAGAGGTCTTTGCCTGCTGGCAGAAGGACATCAAGGAGGAGGCAGTACTGTTAAAAGGACTTCTTCATGAATAAACACACACAGAATATCAGCCTAAATTCATTTGCTCTCACAAAGACCACTTCAAAGTCACCTCTCTCTATCTGAAGAAATTATTTTTGTGGGAGAAAGAATGCTTGGGCACAATCAAACCAAAGAAAGAGAATAGGCCCAAGCTTGGCAATCCCCATTCTTTTATCCCTTAAAGCATAAGACAGTAACAGCATAATTGCTAAAGATTTCCACAAAGACAATGACGTTAACCTGCAAGTTCTTCCACGCTTTCTTGCTAAAAAATACAAATGGTATGGAGTGAAAGAAAGGTATGCAGTGTGTGTAACAGTAGTTAAAATAAAGAAAGGGGGGAAATGATGGATATTTGTGAAACCTAGGCCCTGAGTTTGCAACACCTGAGCAGGGCAGTTGATTACCGGGGATCTTGAAGGTCTCATTCATAGAGTTGTGATAAGTATGGGGGTGGGGGTGGGAGTAGCATTGGGCCCAGAAACAAGCTCTCTTGGGCCTCATATCATCTAGTCAACTTTATAAAAGTGCCCACTATATGCCCCAGAAACTCTTAAAGACTGGCCTGCAATCACTCATGTAATGCTGGTATATTTTCAGACAATTCCTGGACCCAGGAAGAAAATAAAGAAAAAATGCCAAAGAAATGAAGGCCATTTCTGCACTAGACTGTTGTAGTGCTATTATTCCACTTTCAACATCTTACGGAATCCTTGGGTTTGCAGTTTCATGAGGGGCTGGCTGGCCTCTCCCTAACCTGCAAACCCCAGGATTCCTTTGGTTATTGAAAGTGGAATAATAGCGCTATAACAGTCTAGTGAAAAATGGCCAAAGATCCTTAAAAGTCATCACTGCATGCTAAAGAGGCTAGTAGTGTTTTCAGTCTGTATTGCAATAGTTAAACTAAAAGCAACTAGCCTCTTTGGCCATGGAAGTGGCCACAGTGAAAACTTACAAGGAGGGAAGGCTACATCAAATGAAACCAAATAACAAAAAGCAGGTCTGAAAGATGAAAGCAGGTGAGTAAGAGACCCTCTTTACATAAAGGCTGAGCAGAAACCATTTCCAAGCAGAAAATTCAAAGTCACAGAAATGGAATACTTTTAATAATACAATCCAGAGGATGCTCATCCATCATGAACACTCGTGTTGCTGCCAGTGGATTTAGAACTGCAGCAAATCTACCCCACATTTCACACATTTTCCCTATTGAAATGAACTGTACAATTGTAGCCTGATATTTTCCTAGAAGTATGATCGCTTCCTTAAGGCACACTCCTCGCCTTGTCTTGAAAAGCCATGAATTTTGATAAATAGCTTTTCATTATGAAAGCCTAGTTAGTTGCACCCAGGTGAATGCGTGGCTCCAGGCCTTTCATTTCAGGCTCTGTAGCTTAAACAGACTGTACTCACAGGAGTTTGATATCTGCAGGCAGTGACTTGCAAATGGGGGATTACACAGCTGCAGATAACATTTCAAACCACAGTCTGGAAAACACTCCAGAAGTTATCAATGGTCGTGCACATGCACTGTAATGAACAGTGATACAGTTGCTGGTCTTACAGGGGGATTTGGAGAGCAAAGCAATCAGCTGACAAAGATGCTGTGCTTTCATTTTAAAGTCAGCAAATACTATTCCAGATCAGTAGACTATGATATGATGTGTATACTTGCACACATCTGCATCTCCCCCTCTGGTTTGCAAAAATCATGCTACCTATTGTAGAGTGCTGCCTTAGTACTCAGAGAGGTTTTACACTGTTTCAGTAATCATCACCATAACCCTGTAAAGAAGGCCAGTATTATTATCCCATAAATCAGTTGGAAAGCCAGCATGGTATAGTGCACATGTGTCAAATACAAGGCCCATGAGCTGAATCTGGCCCGCCAGGCCATTTCATACAGCACTTGCACCTCTCCTGCAGCTATGGCACTCCCCCCACCTGGCGAGCTGATCCCCACATTGCAGATCCCCTGCTGCCGGTATTCTGAAGAGGGGCCCAGCAGCCAGCACTCAAGATCTATTTCGACTTCTGACTGCTCCCCTGCTCAAGTCTCGCTGTCAGACCGTTGCTACAGGTTACCATGGCAACACTCTGCACGACTCACAAAGGTTGGAAGAGGAGCAGTAAGAAGTAGAAGCACATTGCAAGTGCTGGCTGCTGGGCCCCTCTTCAGAATACCAGCAACCAGGGGTCTGCAATGTGGGGACTGGGCTCACCAGATACACAGAGGGGCAGAAAGAACCATAGGGGAGGGCGGAGCAAAAAGAGGCACAAGAGAGGGTTTGGGGGACAGAAAGAGGCACAGAGAGGTCTTATAGGTACAACGAACCGTTTGAGGGCAACCATAATGCTGATGCGGCCCAAGATGAAATTGAGTTTGATATCCCTGGTGTAGTGGTTTGAGTATTGGGACTATGAATCAAGAATTTGATTCTCTGGTCTGCCATGAAAACACTCTTGGTGACCTTGGGTGCCTCATGCACTCTCAGCTGCAGAAAAACCCATGGTATGTTCACCTTACGGTTGCCATAAGTTGGAAATAACTTGAAGGCACATGACAACAACAGTAGATCAGTTGATCAGGTGGTCGGACTCAGTCAAGGAAGCCATGCCCCCGAGTTTGCAAGACGTGAGCTGGACTGTTGACAACGGTGTAATGAAGGTCTCTTATCCATAGGTTGTCATAAATTGAAGTCAACTTGACAACAATTAGCAACAACAATAGATCAGTTGTATGTGAAAGAGTCAGCTTAAGGGGGATCATGGGACAGAGAAATGGCCAGAAATGGCCATCTCTGCTACAATCATCATCCCATCCAACACACAGATGTAGAAATTCAAAGTGCTGGTTATAACCTATAAAACCCTATGAGGCTTAGGTCCAGACCATCTGAAAGACTGCCCGACTCCCAATAGGAGCCTGCCCAAGTTTTAAGATCTGCAGGGGAGGAACTTCTCTCAGTTCTACCAACCTCATAGGCATGTGGCTGGTGCCATCCTGGCCAGGGCATTCTGAGCTTTATGATTCAAAAAATAATTCTGGCAATGGTGGTGGCCACAGCTCAGTCTCTTAATAACCACTACCTCAAGAGGGAAATGGGAAGTTAAATTATGTTTATTCCAGATGAGGTTTCATGAACTGTATCTGGCACGGATCAAAAATATAGTGTATAAGTGTGGGAGTTGTTGAGGACAGGTCACTGTTTACACTGTGGGTTCACTTTGGGAATGGATAAACATTTCCTTGTATGCCTCAGAAACCACCTGGGTTTTTCAGTCATTCCATTCAAGTACTCAAAAAAAAAGGCAAAGGGTTTTGTAAGGACGCATGTGGCATGGTCCCAGAGCTTAGATTTCTCCTCTTCTGGGATGAGAGATTCCCTTATTTTGGTTCTCCCATTCCTGAATCACATTCATCCACCAAAAATATTGCTCACCCCTCCCAAAGGTGAAAACAGCCAAAGAGGTGCATGTTTTGTAAAGCAAGCTTTATTCTCCACCACCATCTTAACATATAAATAGCCAGTGTGTTGATAGTGAGCCTCTCCATACCATGCTTGATATTGAGTTCCCCACAAGCCTGTTAAAATCAGCTGATCTGTTGGTTTAATTTAGAGATGGGAATCTGCCCCCCAACCCCAAGATATTGTTGAGCTGTAACTTGTCAGCATTGGCTATGCTGGCTGGGGCTGCTGGGATTTGTAATCTAACAACATCTGGAGGGCTACAGGATTCTGAGCCCAGTTTTATGGCTATTCTGGCCATGGTTATTCATGCTTTGGTGATTGCTAGATTAGATTATTGCAATGTATAGCATATGGGGATGCTTTTGAAGTTTGTTCGGAAATTTTTATTGGTCCAAATACAGCTGCTTGGGTGGAACGAAGAGGAGAAAAAAAGGGTACTTTTTGACTAAAACCCCAGCCAGGCATGACCAGTGGATCTGGATGGAATATATCATTGTTGTCGTTGTGTGCCTTCAAGACATTTCTGACTCATGGTGAACCTATGGCGAATTTATCACCAGGTTTTCATGGCAAAAATTATTAAGAGGGAGATTTGCCATTGCCTCCCTCTGAGGCTGAAAGAGTATGACCAAAATGAGCTCCCTCAGCTGAATGGGGATTGGAACCATTGCCTCCTGGTGCCCTAATCCAACACTCAGACCACTACACCATGCTGGATACCAATCCTCATCTATTTCTAAGTAATAGCAATAAGCTTTAAGCTCTGCAGTGCAAAGGCTATGCGACTGGGCCCTTGGATTCCTAATGGACCACCTACTCCCTCACAAGCCCCTCCTACAAAACTTTGAGACACCTTTCTGAGGTAAGGTGGGTGGTGTGCGGGCAACATTATTAAAATGCTTAGTTAATAGACGGGGCGGACTTTACTATAGCAGGCATTTTCTGTGTCTGTACTCATATCATTGGAGAAAGACTATAATATTTGTTGTACCTAGTTCGTAACTGGTGTGTCATTAAAGCTTTCTGTGGCAAGTGGTAACTGATGAAAGAGTCTTTTTAGTGGTGCCCCACTTCAGAAGCTCTCTTTGTAAGGAAGAATGCATTTCCTCAAGTCTCCTGTCATTGTACCCAAGCTTTTTGATAAGCTTTTGTTTCTTAGGGCCATTTCCACACTGCTCTGTTCTAGTGCTATTATTCCACTTTCAACATCCTGTGGAATTCTGGGGTTTGTAGTTTACTGAGGCCAAAGAGCTCTCTGGCTGAGAATTCTTAAGGCCCCTCCCTAAACTGCAAACCCCAGGATTCCACAGGATCTTGAAAGTGGAATAGTAGCACTATAACAGCATAGGGCAGAAAGGCCCTTAGTGTAACTTGTTGTTGATTCCTTTTAGCCTCTATTTTCAGTTTTGGACTGGGATATTTACATTGCTGTTGTTTCTGTCTATAACTGCAAGTTACTGTCACAGTTCTAATTAAGCTGGAAAGTATGGCCATTTCCACACAGGGTTTTTAAAACGGGGCAGAGCGTCCTCCAGGGAGGACATCTGCAACTGGGATCAGACTGGGTCGGACCTACTTAACTTAGATCCGCACCCCAGCCCGCTCCGGAACGACTCCAAGTGGTCGTCCAGCGTGCTTTTGAAAGACCGCTAAAAACTGGTCTTTCAAAAGCACAGAGCGTGCCACTGCGAGCCTGCTCCCTTATGCAGATTCGCAGGCTCGCATTGGTGCGAGCCTGCGATCTGCCGGGGGGCGGGCTTTAGGCTGGCGAGCTTCAGCGGTTGGTCGAGACCCTCGACCAACCGGAAGCTGCCATTTTCGACACCGGAGCAGTGCGGAGCGACGGCCACGCGCTGCTCCAGAGCAGCCTGGACCGGACCGGGGAGCCTTAAAGTCCGGTAAGTAGCATCACGGGGCAATTCCCTCGCCCCGTGCGGAAATGGCCTATGATATAGCATCTTAAGTATAAATATTTTCTCTTTAGAAAAACTATTAATTTTAATAGTGACATTCACTCTAAGTGATGAGGAGATTTTCTGACTGTCCTCTACAAGCAACCAAGCAATGCTCTGCTATGAGAAGTGGGAGTGCATAGATTCATGACTGACACACAGGCTGGACACTTGGTACTACGCGAACCCAGTTGCTCATCTAAGCCAGAAGAACAGGTTCTCTGTGACTGAGTGTTTCATGAAGGCTGTATACGTGATAGGACAGGTATACGGCCCACTTCTGCAACGGATTAATAGCTGAATGGAATGATGTACATTGTCTTTAAACTATGAAGCCATTTCTAGTTGAAAATGTGTGCAAGGTTTGTGGGAATTTATGCAAATCAATGCTCCTGGAAAGCTCCTGTGCATGCCTAAAGGGTTTATACAAGGAACTTCATGGTGGAATATTAATTCAGAAGAGTTTTGTTCAGGGGGACTGCAAGGCAGCAGTTCTAAGACCAAAAGTATGCAGTGCTCTAAAGGTGTAATGAGCAATAAAGGCTGGGATCCTGTTAGTGACACTTGCGTGCTTTACACGCATGTATGTCTTGTGTTCAGTCGAGCAAAAGGAGTATTCTCTAACATCCTGTTGAAAGCTTTCCTCAGCAGATGCTAAGCCATAGAGCAAGCACTTCTATGGCCACTAAAAGGCCCAGAGTAGAGGGGACAGCTGAGCAGTGGGGACTGTTTCTCAACCCCACAGCAGTTCACTATGGAGAGAGGAAGCAGAAGAGCAGAGCTTGGAATGTCAGGTTTGAAAATGGATTCAATTATGGTAATCATTATAAATTGCAGAAATAATTCACTAGCACATATACTAATAGTGAAATTGTTTGATTAGCTAAATGATCACTAATTATGTTTCCGTGGGGTCAGGCCATGGGATTACAGAGAATGGCATGGAGGTTGTCACTGATGGCCTTGGGCAGCACCTTTTGCTACTGGCACCATCAAAAGTTTCTTTGTGTCCTTTTAAAGTTTCCTGCCTCCAACTTGGATTGTCCCCACATGGGCTGCAAAACCCATAATATGATTATTGCCTGGGAATGGTGGGAGTGCAGCCTATCTGTGAACTGTCAGGTTAGGAAAGGCTGTCTCAAAGCATTAGATCTAATCTTAGGAGCTTTTCAATTTAGTTAGTCACTCCTCTGCATCTTTCTTTTCTTTTCACCCCCACCAGCTCAGACACTTCACTCTTCAAATGCCTTGTTCATTAAAAGTTAGAAAGGAGTGATCTATTTCACTTGGATGGCATTGATTCCTTACCAATAAAGCAATAACTGGATAGCTACAAAGATCCTGATTCAGTGATTCAGAAATGGAAAGTGCAGAATCTAAAAAGTTTGGAAAGTCTCTGAGTGTATGCAGAATATTTTTCTGCCTAGCTGAATCACTGCATCCCTTCTGCCTCCCCGCTCCTAATCAAGAAGTGAAGCGAGGAAAGATCTGGGGTGGAGCACAGGTTTTGCATGCAGGAGCCAGGGGTTTATGGATTTCATGATCAGCTGTCCAACATGCCCACATTTCTCTGCACCCATTTTACCTTAATCGTATACTTAAAAGGGGATATGTAAGAAAGATGGGGTGACTGGATGGGCAAGGGTGTGGAGAGAGACAGAGGGAGAAGCCAAGAAAGAAAGAAGGGGAGGATGAGTTTAAGGAAATATTTATTTTATTACACAAGACTGTAGCACTGTGAGAAATACAAGAATTGCAAAGCGATTCATTGAGCTTCATTCCAAACAATATTATAGAATAATATTATATAATACAATAATATACAATAGGAATCACCCTAGAATATAATCAATAGAGAAGAAGTTACTGAAGACAGACATAATGCACCCTCCCAAAAAGACTCCAAACATTTTCCTTACCTATAAGGGGGCAATTGCTTTTCAGCTGTAAGAGGCCATTCTGAAAGGGCCACAATAATGTTATACAATAACTGTATATGTTGTTGTTGTGTACCTTCAGGTCATTTCTGAGTTATAGTGACACTAAGGTGAACCTATCACAGTGTTTTCTGGGGCTAATAGCGTGTGACGTGCTGAAGGTCATATGGTCCAATGCTCAGACCACTACCCCATGCTGGCTCCTGTATATTATACCACACCAGCAAACAAATTACTGCCCCAATCCCATTCCATTCCAAGGCTCACTTTTTTCTTCTGTACGATTATTATTATTTCCTTCCAAATTTAGCTGTTCTTCTGCTCCACAAACCCAGCTAACTGGCCTGGGCTCCAGAAAATCTCTCTCTCCCTTGCCTCCACTTCCTTGTCTTCCAAAAGAAAGCAAAAGATTAACCTGCTTAATAACAATGGTGTGTGATACCTTCCCTCCAGCCCTGTTATTTCTTCTGCTAAGGCTTTCCTGTTTGACTAAATGTGACAGAGGGGGAAGTATCCACTCTTACTAGGTCTAATGACCCAATTCACTAAAGCATATTTTAACTTCCAAGTTAATTGGAGAATCTAGGTGAAATCACTCGAAAAATTTAGTGAATTAATATATTTTTTTTAATAATTTTTATTAAGTTTCACAAATAAAAAAAAAACTCAAATTGTACTTTTACATGTAATGTTTTTCTTCTTCCACTCTGATCTAGTTTTCATTTTCTAGATATCTACTCACATATAAAAAATTATGCCTCACAATTCCATGTTCATCTTACGTGTTTGATCTTGCATTTCTCTCATCAACTCCTGTTATGTTACAGTTATTCCCCTTTAATTTCAACCATAATTCAGACATTTTCACTTGGCAGTCCCCAGCAATTACCCATTACAATTTGCCATTCTGCTTTTATCTGATCGTCCGATTTCCCCTTTAATCTTTGTGAAACAATATCTGCATTTCTATTCTCAATAAATGCCCCCCGCCATTGTTCGATTGTGGGTATTTGCTGAGACTTCCACAATTTGGCATATTCAGCTCGCGCTGTCATTATCATGTACAATATTAATCTCCAATGCCTCTTAATATTAGTATTCTCAAGAACATTTGTCATGTTTAACAAATAAAATTCAGGTTTTTTTACAAATTGAACCTTCAATATTTCACACATCTTTTTATGTATTTCACTCCAATATTTCTTTGCCTTGGGACATGACCACCACATATGAAATATTGTTCCCACCTCTTTCTGACATTTCCAACACATTCCCGTACCTGTATTGTAAATCTTTTTTAACTTTTCTGGTGTCATGTACCATCTATGAAACATTTTAAAATAGTTCTCTTTAAGATTCTGAGCCATTGTAAATTTTTGTATCCTTTTCCAGCTCTGCTCCCATTCATCTAATTGAATTGAATGCCCAATATTCTGCGCCCACAAAATCATTGCAGATTTCACAGTCTCCTCCTGTCTCTCCTGTGTTAATATTTCTTGATATATATGGGCTAACAGATGCGGTGGATTGTCAAAGATCCATTTAATCACTCCTGTCCTTTCTTTGGATTCTATTCCATAGGTTCTCAAGTCCATCTGGAATCTCTCATTTAGCTGCCTGTACGGAAACCAACTTAATGGCAGTCCTTCCTGTTCCAATTTTTCTCTTGATTTGATTTTATATGCATTTGACATTGTTTTCTCTAATATATCCTCATAACTCAGCCATTTCTCTGTTGCCTTCCATCTTCCAAAGAAAGCTTCTTGAGGGGATACCCACATAGGTAGCTGCCTTATGTTTTTACTCTTATATTTATCCCATATCTTCAGAAGCGATTTTCTGATATAGTGATGCGAAAAATCTTTGTCAGTTTTTGCTTTATCATAAAACACATAGGCATGCCATCCCATCCTCAGGTCTGCTCCCTCCAGTGCAAGCATTCTTGTATCTTGTAAGTCAATCCAGTCTTTTAGCCATATGAATGCCGCAGCTTTGCAATATAATTGAAAATCCGGTACTCCCATTCCTCCCCGTAGTATTTGATCTGTCATAATATTCCATTTAATTCTTGGTTTTTTCCCTTGCCATATAAATTTGGTCAAGTCTTTTTTCCACTGTGTAAAAGGTTTACTGTTTGTTATTATGGGGAGATTCTGAAACAAAAAATTCATCTTTGGCAGAACATTCATTTTAATAGTCGCTATTCTCCCCAACATAGACAATTTCATGGAAGTCCACCTTTCCAAGTCTTTAATTATCTCTTTCCATTTTTTCTCATAGTTATTTTGAAACAGCTCATTATTCCTTTTTGCTATCCAGACACCTAGATATTTGGCTTTTTGTACTTTATTAAATCCAGTTGCAAGTGCTAATTCGTTCTCCTCCTTGTCTGTCATGTTTTTCATTAACAAAGCTGTTTTTTCTTTATTTACCTTGAATCCTGAAAATTCTCCATATTCTTGTATTATTCCAATAACATTTTGTATGCTTCTCTTAGGATCTTCAAGAAACAGAATCAAATCATCAGCAAATGCTTTAAGTTTGTATTGATAATTCTTGATTTGGACTCCTCTTATAGCATTATCTTCTCTTATGTTGTTATTTAATATCTCCATTGTCAATATGAATAACAAAGGGGACAGAGGACATCCCTGTCTTGTTCCTCTGTTCAATTCAATCTGCTTAGTTCTATCTCCGTTAATAACCAATCGAGCTCTTTGTCGGTTATATATTGCTTCAATCCATGAAAGAGATCTATCTCCAGCTTGCATTTGCTTCATTACTGTTTTCAAAAACGGCCAACTGATCATGTCAAAAGCCTTCTCTGCATCAACAAATAACATGGCTATTTTCTTCTCATTATGCTTTTCATAATATTCAAGTATGTTCAATACTGTTCTTAATATGAATTAATATATTAACAAGATTATTAATGGATTAGTGCCAAAGCTGTAAGGAAGAGATTGTCCTTCCTCTTCCTATTTTTTTCTAACAAACTGCAGAGGAGATGAGAAGCAGTACTTGCTGCTTGGTTGCCTTTCTCCTTCCTATCCAAGGCTGTTTAACAGCTGTATAGCAGCAGCCCCACAGGGCTTGGCAGAAGCCTAGGGAGAAAAGGCATGGTACTACATGTGCAGAGTGGTTACATTCCACATGTGCCATGCTAGATCTTGGTCAATGTCTTCCTTTTTTTTTTTTTTTTTTTTGAGACCCAGCATGGTGTAGTGGTTTGAGGATTGGACTATGACCAGGGTTCAGACTATGACTGAAGACCAGGGTTCAGTTCTGTGCTGGCCATGGAAACCCACTGGGTGACTCTGGGCATGTCACATACTCTCAGCCCCAGAAAACCCCAAGACTGGTTCATTTTAGAATAGTCATAAGTTGGAAACTTCCTGAAGGCACACAACAACAACAAAAAACAAGGTCCTGATTCAGATTTGGCCCTTGGCTTAGGACACAGGTCACTTTAACCCTTTGTCACCATTCCCTGCTACGGTCTCACACTATATAGCACCATGCTGGGTCTAAGGGGCCACATTTTCAATTTATATCATTAAAAAGTCATTCACTTGCTTTTACAGATCATTCAGCTGGCAATATAAATTACAGGCATCAGGCTCCCAACCTGAATTCAGGACTACAGTGTAGAAAAAGGGTTTTATACACACACACACACACACACACACACACGCAAAATGCAATGCCTTTGCTGCCCATCCACACCCACACTTATATCCCACACTTCTAATCTTTAAACATTACTCAGAGAAACTAATAGCAATTCAAAGCAACCAAATGCCACACAATTACAAAATGTAATAAAAAAAAACAGATAATAGAAATATGGAGGAGGAGATCATATTCCCCATGCTAAAGTCTCATTCTATACTGGAACCTTGTGCTTCTGTACTGGAATAAAACTGCTAGTCATGCTTTCAAAGTAATGTTTTGCTTGGCTCTAAGCATGTTTACATAAAAAGATATCTCACTGAATTTGCTGGTACTTGTTTTTTGACTGAGTGAACATGTCTCAGAATTGGTTGCACAAGTGTGTCCCACTGTCCTTACTGTTACCCTCCCCCACTACATACGAAATCTTCCAAGAAGCCACTTTTGGGGTTCACAAAGTATGTTATTTTACCTTCTATGACAACAAGGACAGAGTGATGAAGCAATGGACATAGCAAGGTACTTAGCATGCTTCACACTGGAAGAATGGCAGGACTCAGCCAGGACTCAGTTGGAAGAATGGCAGGACTCAGTTAAACAAGTCCTTAAATCTCTCCCACTGAAGTAGGTTAGAAGTATTTAATGCAAACTGGACTGTGCTCTTGACTCCCATGATCAAAGTATAGGGCTCCTCCCTCTGAAAATTCTCTTCTTCATTTAAGATGAAAACCGGAAGATCAAGCACTGAGCTATTTCTGAATTATACATTTACAAAAAGATTATTTTTCCCCTCACATAAAAAGACCTGGTTTTGTTTCTACCTGGTATGCCCTGTTTTCTGACACTGAAGTTGCCTAAAATTTAACTTAAGGAATTCCTTTTTTTCAGAATACTGAACTGTTCTCGAAACCTATGAGAATAAGTGAGATGCTTGAAAAATAATTTTTTTTCTTCTCATCAATATCAGCTCCAGGATTTGGGGTGCTCAAGGGCAATGCACCCTCAATAAAGCCCTTCAAACTTTGCAAAGGTGAGATATTCAAACTAAGAATTCTCTTTTTCCACCTGGATTTGATCTTCATGGATACTCCATGCAAAGTGGAAAGGACAGTACTGCTAGGGTAGTACACCCCCTGCTGGTTGGGTGACCTTAACAAATATTCAGCCTTGAAAGTCTCTTCCTCTTGTGGTAAGATGAGCCTATAGGTATTTTTAGCCTATGGAACCCCTCAACTCTAGCCAATGAAGCTCATGGCAAGGCAGAAACACCTGAAGAGCTACAGTTGCCCACCTCTAATTTCACCTGACAACTGCTAAATGTCTGGGATGCTTTATATGAGGTGATGGCAGTGTGAGTTTTCTTAACTTGCACAGAAGAAATTTCCAGAACCGCATCAAATTGTACTATATCACAGCACAGTGTCATTCAAAGACTCCTTCATCTTAACCCAAAGAGAAATGGTGAAAGCTGCAAAAAGGACTAGAGAATAGATATTACGAGTGGGTGGGTAGCAAATGTTCTTTGTAATAACAGTATAATTTTTTTTTGTTAATTTATACATTAATTGAGGTTTAAATTAAAAGTTTAAGAACCCCTGGTTCTTACCAACACAACCATGGGAGACCTAAATTTTCCTATGGGAAAACCCCACAAAACCATGGGACACTCAAGAGGTTTTTTTTCCCCCCATTGATTTCTCTGGAGGCAGCAAATTCTGTGTCCAGTGCATTTGTGTTCTTTTGGGGCTATGCAGCTGAAAATCACAACTCAAACCAGCCAACGGCAGCATAAGAAAAGAGATTACAAAAGTTCTTCTTTAAGACAACTATTCCTGGAATTCCACAGCTGTGGTCTAAAAAAAGTAATGTTTCTAATCTGTGGGCCGAGGGTGGGGAACCTAATCCTGAGAAGGCAAACCAAAACCTGATATGTCTCTTCTAAAGCTTCATTAATGACAATAAGAAGCTTTAAGTTAAATATACTGCAAGTTTGTCCCTTTCCCCAGTGGAATGCAGCTCCAACTTCTCTGAAATTAAATTCAGCCTTCAGGCTGAAAAGGGTTCCCCACCTTCACTCTAAAACATTCCATGTGTCTTGTTAGAGAAGAGCAAGTCCACATACAAAGTATGGTTTCCCTTGCTGCGGCAGCCCAGATACCTTTGAAGCTCATGAGAAGACCATAGTGATGACAGGCTCTCCTGTTGTTTCCCCTTAGCGACCACCGTATCTGAGTTACAGATATGCTGCCTTTATGCCTGGAGGCTCCATTTAGATATCTGAGCTAATAGCTGACCCTAGACCTAATCTTTATCACTTAGAAGACACTTCTAAATTGATTTAGAGACTGAGTTAGATTTAGGGAGAAGCAGGTGTGTAGTGCTTTGAACATCAGACTATGACCCTGGAGACCAGGGTTTGATTTCCCACTCAGCCATGGAAAGCCACTGGGTGACTCTGGGTGCATGACACGCTCTCAGTTCCCAGAAAACCCCATGATAGGTTCACCTCAGGATCATTGTAAGTTGGAAACAATTTGAAGGCACACAGCAACAACAAGGGGTTTACGAGTCAGTGTGGTATAGTGATGTGTTTGACTTTGGGAGACTAGGGCTTGAATTGCCATGGAAACCCACCAACTGACCTTGTGAAGTTACACTCTCTCAGCCTCAGAGAAAGGCAATAGTAAACCCCCTCTGAAAACATGTTGCCTAGAAAACTCTGTGATAGTTTACCTTGGGGTGCCTGAAGGCACACAACAACAACAACAACAAAGGCATCAAAATTCTCAATTATTTCCTCCTCTCATGTGAGGATTAAAGCAGTTTTAAAATAGTTTTCTCTCCATGGCAGGAGAAAATGAAAATTTATTCAGAGTATTTTTCCTATTTGCAAGCATCTAGAAGTGTTGCACAGAAATTATGGAGAAAAAAAATATTGGTGCAAATAAATCTTTTCTGTGCAGAAAGCATGTTTCCTGTGCAGGAAAGTATTTTCTCTGCCAAAAAAAGAGTTTTCTCTACAGAATAATTCCAGCGCAATACTATGAGACACTGAACGCCAGGAGAAAACTGCACAAAAAGATCTGTTACTCCTGACTGTTGGGGGAAAAGTGTTTCAGTCTGAGAACAAATAATTCCAAATATTCTTTCCATTTCTAAAAAGAAGCTACTATTTGAAATAAATGAGGATCAAGCAAATTCTTACTCCTTGATTACTTTAATTAAGGAAACCCAATCCATTTGCTTTGTGTGTGTGTGGCGGAGGGGAATCAGCAACTTCCGTGCCTGGTTTTTACTTCACACATGCTTTATGTGTGTGTGCATGTGCCTTCACGTTGCCTGCCGACTTACGGTACAGCTCTTGAAATTTCTACATTCCAAGACCCACAAAAAGAAAATTAATCAGGTGCCTAAAATGGCCACAATGCTGCTAGTACACTATGCCAGTGTAACTATGCTAGCTTAGGTAGCAAAGGCAGGAGCGAAAAAGGTTATGTGTGTAAGCAGCCATGAAAGAAATAAGGGGTTGGAGAACTGGGCTGCCCAGAACCAGCAAATTTTGTCTGTGTTTCTTCATCACTGTTGCACAACCCTGGAAGAAATGCAAATGCCTACATAGGAAGTCTACAAGATTCTGGCTGATATTCTGGCTTTTATTAGCTTCACTGAATCTGCCCCCTGTTTTGGTAATCTGACCAATGCACAAAACTATTAAACTGAAATTCATCCAGGAGACGGGGTTGGGAACTATTGAGACCAAAGAAATTAAATTACTTCAAATCTAAGCACTTCAGCCTACCATTAAGGACAGGAGAGAATTTTGTTCAATTCACATTTTGATTAGAGTTTATCAAATTTGTACTTCCAGGTTCAATATGCAAACCGAAATGAATGTATGTTTTGGTATTTGCACTTCTCAGAATTTTGTGTTACACTTTACCAAACAATGTGTGCATGTGGAAATATATCAGGGAAAGGCATGCACAAAAACATACCTATCATTGAATGCACAAAACTCCATTTTATTATTTGTAAAACAATGCACGCAGTGAATACATTACATAAAAGGACATACACAAATGTATATGAATTTCTGTGGTGACTTTTAAAAATATCCCAAAAGGTCTACCTTTTATTGCATTGGACTAAGAGCCATTACAAGCCACATGAGCTCTAGAAACAGATCCGGATACATTTAAGATTGGAAAATTAAGAAACTGAAACAGACCAATATGTCTATGTTTACTCTAAACCAGTACACTGCAACAGCAAATCAGAGGTATACATACTTTTGAGTTGTGGTTAATTAAATAAAATCAAATATATCACAACATAAAGCACACTTCTGTTATAATTCATCAGAAGAAAAATGGTTTTGCAAACAACTGAAATGAGTGTATGAAGGTTAACATTTCTTTTAAGGACAGTCAGCAGCCATGCACTCACTTCAGATTGTTGATCAACATGCCCTTATTAAACAACTATGGTGTCTCATTTGGAAAGAAATGAAGATTTAAAATTACTGCAGAAATGTTCTGTGTAACCTGACTAGGCTCTTCCAAATTCAAAAGCCTGGAATCTGGATGTCCAAAGGGCTCCTGCAAAAAACACAAAGGACGTGGTATATAAGTGTAAAAAAAGAGATGGGAATGCAACTCTCCTATCAAATAAAGATCTGGTGCTATTGCTTCCTACACAGCCACCATTTTCTTCTCTTCAGTCTGCACTGGATTTGTGCCCTGTAGTGCTGAGCTTAGGTAGATTTCTACAGTCAACAAAAAATTTGTTCCTTGATGTATGTGTAACATTTTCTACTTCTATGAAACACAACAGCCCCAAACAAGTACCAATTCAGAAGTACTTTTCTATCTGGCCTCTCATCTCTGTTCATCAACTTTCAGGGTCGTCCCTTTAGTTTCTTGCAATGAATCTAAACACATTTGAATTGGGTTTATTTTGACGGCCCATGCTTACTGAGGTTAGAAAAATTGATTCTCGGGCACATGCCAAACTTTGTCTCCTAACCCAAAACACAGACATGATGAATATAATTTAACTGTTAAATGTAAGTGAAATAATTATAACTGTCATATAGCTGACATTAAACAACTTGCTTCTGGAGGGTCACTAGTAATAACCAAATCTGCAGAGTGGCTGGAGTTAGAATGGATATGGTAATTCCAGACCAGCCTCTTAATTTCTCTTACAAAACAGATTTCTTGCCCAAAATCAAGGGAGATTACATCTAATTTCATAATATGATTCCATTTATACAATCAAATATATCTATCTATTTTTCTTCTTACAGCTGTACATGTTCTTCCCAAGGCTTTGTGGTGCTTCTTTGCACTGTACACAAGTCTTAAATATTTTAATAAGGTTTCCTTTAACATTTTTTTTGTAGAACCGGGCGATTAAATCTGCTATTCTACTGCTTCTGGTACATATATTGTTTTAGGCAAATCATTTACCAGTTTGTGGCCTATGCAGTATGATAAGAAAATAACAAGCCGAATATCCATGATACGCTTTTAGGCAGAGCAGGATATTCAACTGTAACTCACATAAGGTACATTTTAAAACAGTCCTTTAAAAACTAAAACTAAAACCAATATATATTTAGGCAAGCTGAATTTGCTTTCAGATTTTAGGATCAAAATACTACCCATTAACTAGTGGATTTTTGTACTGGATATTGCTTGTTAAGTATGCGATAACTCACTTTCTGTGCTGTTACAATTCAAGCAACATGGATTGTGGTTGGCTAACACTGATATTAAACTAGTATCAAAGAACATTTTCTCAGTTTTTAACCTTACTTAGTTCTGATTCAGTTCGGTAAGTTGCTGATGTAATTGACAGGAAATGGCATGCCAAGGTTATTTCAATTGGAGAAAAAGAGAACAGAAAATGTGGTTCTTAAAAACAGCAACAACCAGCAACAACTTTGTAGACCAGAGATGTAATGAAAAATGTAGCCAAAGTTCAAGTTCTAAATGAGGCTGTCTAATTCTCTGAATAAAAACTTAGAAAGATGTCCCACTGAATTCAGTGACATACACACCATCTCAAGTAAGCTTGTAGGTGCCTTGAAGCTTTATCATGAGGGTGGGAGGAATATTTTGGAAAGTCCTGTGTATTTTTAACTTTAAAGTTACACTTAGTGGGGAGTGAATACCATGTACCTCAGGGGAATGCCTGAGTTGAACACATAGTTCATTTGTGCATTAATGTGTATTATCAGTTGCAAAGTAACCAGCAATATAAAATTAAGCCTTGCCTAAGAAACAAAACTTTCACTTCCTACACCAAGGCCAAGCAGTTACCCCCAACCTGCCCCAGGTCTCACTGAAAGTAATGAAGCTTTGGTTAAGACACTAGACTTTTTGCGTTGCTTTCAATATGCCTCCTGATAGGACTAAAGAGAGCTGGATCTGGGCCAGGTTGTTGTAACAAAGCTGCAAAACATTTCCTAAAAATGTCCCCATTTATCTAGGATTTTCTGATGTACTTCTACCCCACGAATTCTGCGGGAGAAGCTCCTGAGCCACAACCTGAGCTCAGCAAATGATCTCCCCTCTCCTTTGTACAAAATGATTCGGGATGATGGGAGCGGTGGTCCAGCAGCTCGTTGGGAAAGCTGGCGGCAGCAAGTGGCCTGCTTTTGAGTTAATAATGTAATGTTGGTCTTCAAGATCAGCGGATTTTAGCAAGAGGTAGGGGCGCGCGCGTGCGTGCGCGCGCGTGCAGAATGGTTCCCCGTAAGGATCTGTTTACAGAGGCCTTCCAGGATCAAGGTCTCAGACGAAGGCGCCCAGGATAGTTCGGCGTCGGGTTCTCGCTTGGCCTTGAACGCCAGCGAAAAGCCACCTCCGTGCCCCTCTGGCAGGACGGGACTTCGTGTTCCTAGCAGTCCCACTCCCGCTTTTTTGTTGTTGTTGTTGTCGTCGGGCCAAAAGCAAGGCGGCTTTGTGGGACCCCACAGAAAGGGACGCGGCGCTTCCTTTCTGGCGCAAATGAAAGGGCGCGAAGGCGGCCGGGGAAGGGTAGAGCCCTTCCACAAGCGCGGCGAAGGGGATATCCTGGCAAGGGAGGCGGCCTGGCCCACCTGGCCTCGCCTCGCCGCGGGGTTCCTGTTTGCCACGGCAGCGGCCCCGAAGCCCTCCGACGGGATTTGCCTCCCACCGCCCAGCCTCCTGCCTTTGACTCGGACACAATCGGAGGATGTGCCGGCAGGAAATCCAGCCGAGCCCCGAGAGGCGCGCTCCCTCTTCCCCACTCGGGCACCTTTGGCCCAGCGCAGAGAAGAGAAGAGCCCGGCAGGCAGGCAGGCAGGCAGGCAGGCGGGCGGGCAGGCCCGCCGGCCGGCCAGCGAGGCGGAGGCGGAGGCGGAGGCGCAGCGGCGGCGGATCTCCCGGCCGGGCGGATTTCCTCCAGCGGCTCCCGAAGCTTCCTCTCTTTGAGTCGCGGCCCGGCCGGCAGACCGGACGGGTTGCCGGCTGCTGTTGGGCCGAAAGGAGATTTAGGGGTAGCGGTGCGGCTAAGGATTCTGCCTCCTCAAATGACATTTCCCTTCAGTCTCCTAATTTCTAGCAGTGCGGTAACTGAAAACTTCAGTCGCGCGTTGAAAACTAGGGTTTCGGCGTCCCCCCAAAAAGGGGCGGGCAGTGGTAGCGCAGCAGATATACGAGTTCTAGGTGTGAACGATTTTCAGTGTCACATTTCCCGCAATGGCAGAAATTTGGGGACTGGGGAAACACTTAGTGTGGGGGGGGGCAAGATTCTTGCTTCGGGTCCTCATTTTTGTCCCCGTCCTCCGTCGCTGCACCCCTGTTTGGGCTGCTTCCTCCGCCAGTAGGAGCAGCCCTGCGCTCCCGGGGTGGGGGGAGTTGTAGGGAAGGTCTTCCGCGCGACGCACACCCGGGTCTAGAAAAACGCGCGATGGGGCTGACCCACCGTGGCTGGCACGGAGCGCAGACTCCCCCTTCCTGCAGCAGCCCAGAGACCCTGATAAGTAGGACGGTGCGAAGTTGCGCACCGCTTCCTGACGCGCCAAAGAAAGCCACCTAAAGCAATCCGCGGTTGGCTGGGGCCGCGATACTAATGCACCCTTCCCTCGAGAGTAAGCAAGCTCGTCTAGGATTCAAACGCTGTTACTC
Organism: Cyclura pinguis; assembly: GCA_030412105.1. Lineage (NCBI taxonomy): Eukaryota > Metazoa > Chordata > Lepidosauria > Squamata > Iguanidae > Cyclura > Cyclura pinguis. Next base: position 219,334,158 of record CM059599.1, on the reverse strand, counting down.
CCGAGTAGACATGCCTACCAGCCAACCCGATCCCACTTGCATGCCTGCCAAATAGTGAGCGCCAGGGAGGCTTACTAAAAAAAGGCGCATCAAAGCCCCAAACCCTATGCGCGACCGGCTCCGGCGGAATTCAGCCCCTCGTGATGTGTAAGCCCAGGACTGGAGGACCCACAAAGCTGCCATCCTATTCCCAATTATTGGAAGAGAAGCCTCTCCCATTGAACTTAACAGGACCCAAGATGGGTGGGCACACAGGATTGCCAATTTTACTGACCCGTGCGCCAAAACTTTTCATGCAATCCGAGCCTGGGCAGGTCTCCTCGAAAGCAAGTCTCACCGAGTCCGAGGGAGACGAAGGGCAGGGAACCCATTCCTAGATTTTCTGTAGGCACAAACCCGCCAAACCTGGGGAAATCTCCTTCGGCTTGGCCCCTCGACCCAGCCCTGGGCGGGCAGGGAGGGCGCATGCATGTCTTACCGGCTGGAAAGAAAGTCGAAACGCATCCCGAACTTCCTCGGACGGGATTGTCCTCGAGGTGGGACACGGAGTGATGGGAAAGCCCAGAGAAGTGTGTTCTTGCCCCCAGACCCCATTAAAAAGTAAGACCCACGGGGGTGGGTGGCTGGAGGAAGGTGTCCCGCCCTGGCATGAGGAGTTCAAGTTGTGTCAGGAGAAGCGGCAGCGCCAACCCAGTCCGGTGGGGATTGTGTCTCCGGCGCGCCTTTTCCCAGTCATTAAAAAGCTGTACGTACCATGGCATTGTTTTCTCCGTTTCGTTCCCCCCTCTCCGATTTGTAAGAAAACCAAAAAAAAAAAAAAAAAAAAAACCCCAGTAAATACAATTTCTTTAGTAGGGGAGGGGAGTGACAACATTTTTAAAAAATGTATAGGATTGTTTTCTGTGGAGGATGGATTCTCCTCCCCGTCTCAGCATAGCTGGGATATTCTTAGTCGCACAGCGCACCCTAGTGGACGGCAAAGGCAGCCGCCATCTCTTCTCTTCCCATAATTTCTTACTGCCTGTAATATATTATTGCTCAGCAAAGAAGTATCGACAGATTCAGGAACATGCGTGACCTTAAAACCCTGCTCCTTAACCTGCATATTTAGACAAAAAGGCCCTTCCCCATAACATTTTTTTTTTAAAAAAAGGGAAAGGATCTCAATAAGTTAAATCCTTATGATCCATATTAGTGGAAACGTAATTGTTTTTCTATGTCTAGTATCTTCGAAGACTCACTCCATACTGCTTCTTTCTCTCTCTCTTTCTCTCTATTACATGCTAATTTAATTTTACTATGGACGATATTTTCAGCATTTGCTGAGGACAGTAAATTTTGTAGTTTATGTTATTTCACTTTTTATGACTTTTTAACACTTAATAAAATTTTATTAGAGCACTTTTGTGTTTACAAGGCCACAAAACTCTTGGCAGGTTGTCAGAAGTCCTTTTTTATTATGATCCTACTGATATACTGCGAGTAATGAAATAATCATGTCCAGAAATGTATCAAAGGCCGGAGGGATTATCCAATTTAATAGCTGTACAGATGCGCTGTGAAGGAGATGGACGTGCCACACGCTGACAGACCAGGAGTCATAGGGTGAGGAAGAGGAAGGTGGAGGAAACAAAACCATTTTTTTTTCTTGTTTCATGTTGAGACTTGCCATTGATGTAGAATGGAAGTTAGCTCATATGACTGGGATACCTCAGCAAAAAGGAATATTTTTTTATTTTTTAAAGTTCATGACTCAAGAATGTTTCTGACATAAGTGCAATTTTCTTTTTTAAAAATATTGTTCTTGGACTTGTCACAGTAAATTCCTATTCTTTTTGCTATTGTGCACCAAGCAACTTCAGCCACTGTAAAGGGTGATGAGGTAAAGTGTAGAATACAATTTAGTCTGTAGTTCTGTTTCTACTTTGTTTGGTAGTGTTGCTTTTTTTGGAATGAGAATAGCAGTACTTCAGGTGGGCGTTGATGTGAATCTCTTCCCCCCTCCACCCCCATGTGTATCTTATTTACACAACACACCCCTTCAGTTCAGTGTTCTTTCTGATCTTGAGCTTGAGCTCTTGCAGCTGTTTTAAAGGTCATTTCCTTTTATTTTAAATAATTATTCATTTAACATGTTGTTAAATCCATTCTTATATCAAAAGGACAGGCAGTTATATTTCCTGCCCTGAAAACAAGGTGGGTGGCTTTAGTTTTACAATTATTATTTTTTTTCTGCTTCCTTTCTTCTCTCCCCCAGCTCTCTTTCCCTCCCTCCCACTGTCTCTTTTTGTTATATTATCATTATCATCACTGTCATGTCAAATATTGAGGTGGGGACATTATTTTCTCTCTCACATACACTGTCCCATCTTCAAGTAAAATAACTCATGTTGAAAACCAGATCTTTTAACATATTTCTAACAGCCCCTATAGACATTTGGAGAGAGCCAGCATGGTGTAATGGTTTGAATAGCATCACAGAATCATAGAGTTGGAAGAGACCCCAGGGGCCATCGAGTCCAACCTCCTGCTATGCAGGAACACCCATCAAAGCATTCCCAACAGATGGCCATCCAGCCTCTGCTTAAAAACCGCCACAGAAGGAGACTCCACCACACTCCAAGGCAGCACATTCCACTGCCCGACAGCTCTGACCATCAGAAAGTTCTTCCTGAGGTTCGAGTGGAATCTCCTTTCCTGCAGCCTGAATCCATTGCTCCTTGTCCTAGTCTCTGGAGCAGCAGAAAACAAGCCTGCTCCCTCCTCAACATGACATCCCTTCAAATATTTAAACATGGCTATCATGTCCCCTCTTAACCTCCTCTTCTGCAGACTAAAATCTGGAGACCTCAACCATGGAAAAGTACCTGGGGCAAGTCATATTTTCTCAGCCTCAGAGGAAGACAAAGGCAACTCCTCTTTGGACAAATCTTGCCAAGAAACCCCTGCGATAGGTTTGCCTTAGAGTTGCCATAAATTGGAAACTTCTTGAAAGGCACACAACATGAAATTGTGCACCTGGCATTGATATGAAGTACTCAGTAAATGGGGCATCAAAACAAGGAAGTGGTCCAATTTCATGGAATTCTGGACTTCCATATTGTAAAGGGGATTTGGTCCTTACATGAGCATGATTCACTCAGTACTTAAATAGGAAAAGCCCTGATACAACAGCTTCCCTCAACCTGGCAACATCCAGATGTCTTGGATTGCACTGCTACCTATCGGTTAATTCCAACCAGGGTAAACTCATTAGGTCAGTTACTGAATGGTAAATTAACACATAGGTAAATCATATTAATGCAATGGGTCTACTCTGTAGGAGCCTAACCTATTTTTATTTATTTTTCATTTATAAACTGTTTGACCTACAGAGGACTTTACAATACAGAACTCACACACCTGATTATGACACTGAAATATTTTAAAGTGCTAATGATGAAAGTAGATGCATTTGTGTATATATGATTAATACACAGATATGTAGTGAATTAGAATTACTAAAATTGATAATGAGTACCAAAATTGACTCCTCAAAGATCTGATGAAATAACAATTGCTTTCACTTTGTTCTTGAAGGCTAACAGCGAAGTCCCCATGCAGTCCATAGATAAGGATGCCAGTATTAAAAAGGCCCTGTTTCTGCTAGATGTCAGCTTTACCTAATCCAAAAAAGAGCATCCAAAGCAGAGTAGTCAAGATTATAATCATAATGTATAGGGAGAATTACATTGGAGAAGAGGATGCTCCCCAAGACCTCTCTCTCTGAAGCCATGTTAACTTTGTGGTTGAATCTAAGACCATTTCCGCACTAGACATAGTGCTGTTATTCCACTTTCAGCATCCTATGGAATCCTAGGTTTTGCAGTTTAGGGAGGGGCCAGCCGGCCCCTCCCTAAACTGTAAACCCCAGGATTCCATAGGATGCTGAAAGTGGAATCATAGCGCTATAACAGTCATGTGTGGAAATGGGCTAAGCCTCAGGTGACTGCAGTTCTATTTCTGTAATTCTCCCACCATAGGAAGCTGGAAGTGATTTTCTTCCTCCCTGCCCTTGAAAAACTGCACTGGGAGATTGGGGACCCTCCAGAACAGCAGTTGATGCAGGACAATGGGTACCTACATGGGAAAAGTGAAAATCCCCTCTGCTTTCATTATTTCCCTCTTTCAAATTTTAGGGCATTTTCTTGCTTTTCTGGATGTGTTCCTCCTCCAAAGGCACTAAACATTAATGAAAAGTTTTTAAAAGTAATGGAGCAATGGTACTAATAGAAAGGTAGGTAGGGTAGATTCTGCAATGTTAAATTGCTTTGCTGGGCTGTGCAGCAAATTGAATAATGAATTATAGTGCCGGTTTCCAAGCTTTGTAGATTATAGCGACTGCTCTACCAGAAATCAGTCTGCCCCAGAGCTCTGCATAAGTAGTGCATGTTGAAACTGATGAGATCTGGAGGTGCCGTCTTACTGTATCAAAGATGCATGTCCAAATCTCACTGACTTCAAGATACTAATATAAGCAACCAGCTGCAGAATGACAGTTTCAGCCTCTGCTCTGTCAGTTCTCAATAGTTCTATATGGAACTGCTTCAGTTAAATAAGAGAATCCAAAAGAGCATGACAATTCTCCAGGGTTTATCTAGGAGAAATGCCAAGGACTCTGTGAAATTCCTCTCCCTCAGTTTTCCAGCTGCTGTCCCTAGAGCTGAAGGGAACTTGGCAGGATGTTCAGCCCATGGAACTCCCAATGACGTCAATGGAAATAGTAGGTGTATGCAGAGGGGGAATGCCAACTATGTCACAGGAAACATTTTCTGATGGGGGTAGAGAATACAAAATGTGGCTCTCATTTAAAGAAAAAAATGTTTTTATGGTGTCTGTTAGATGGAATCTCACATCATTTTGGTTGCCTTGTTTGTTGTTTTAACTCAAGAATTTTCTTTTCCAAAATAGAGCCTAGATTAATGAGGACCTTTGGGGTACTTTAGATCACAAATTGATTGGTGAGCTAGTTTCTCATCTAGGTCACCAGTGTACAGCCCAATAGAGTCAACATTTATTCTCATTGAACACAATGGGGAAAGTGAGCAAAATTCACTTGATTAGTGGACAAAGAGACATGACAGACAAATATTTGACTGGTACAATTAAGCTGTGTGCTAAATGGCCTCTAGAAATTTCCCATCCTGTCTGTTGGCAAGAAATTGAGGGAGGAGGTCACTGAATTTGGATGTGAAGGAGGAATTATCAGAGTGGGATTAGATTTGTGAAGGGAGGGCACATAAATGGTAGAGATGTCTTCCTCTCTGCCCCAAGCCACTTTTGTTGGTTTTTAAATGAGATATGGGGAGAGACAGAATTGATCAGGAAATATTTTCAAAGAATGAATACAGGTGTTGATATACTGCAACCTGACTTTTATTCCTCAAATAATTTCTAAGGATCGTTTGGACAGCATGTAGGAACTTTCAAGTGCTGCAGAGGGCCTTCAGATATTTTTTCCACAATACAGTCAGGGATTCTGCCAAGCACATTCCTCCTGGAACACAGTGGCAAGGCCACTGCATGACATAGCCTCTAACATCTTTTGCTTTTGGCTTACTTCAGATCTCTCCATTTTATACAGCATGTGAAAGCAACTGATCTACATATGTGCCATTTTGTCCTATATCATTTTATGTCATTTTTGCCACCTGTCTACCTGTTGTTTCAAATCTCTCTACAGCCTTAGTGCTAAAATGGTAGGTTCCAACAATACCATTGCTCTGCTAGGAAGACAGAATCTCCCTGCACACTTGTATACGCACATACACAATCTCAATTTCAGCTGGTTGTTGATGCTGCTTCCCTTCCTCCCATACTATCAAGTCCCCTCCAAAGCCCACAAATGAGTGTGGATATATGAAACACATTTCTGAACTCAAGGAATATTTTCAATAGTGTCCTTCCCAGTTCAATGCTGATCTTCTATTCTTCTGTTTTCCAGCAGCGCCATTGACCCCAGTGGCAATGGAGTAACATGGGTTGGTGGTGGTTTAAAATCTTCCCTAGCATAGCAATAGTACTGTTAGTGCCTACCACTTTAGAGCTAAGGATCAAGGGAAAGTTTTGAAAATAAAGAATAAAAGGTCAGGGAGTGGGGAGGGAAACAGGACAGAGGGCAGGAACATCTTAAAAACAAGGATGAGGGATTGGACACGTCCGTATCAATCATCACAGCCCACCGGATAAGCAAATGTGTGTGTAACTCATCTTTCAAAGAGGTACAAAATATTTCAGAATACTGCAGAAAGTATATAGGAGGGAGGAATACTCCAAAACATTGCACAATTGTTAAAACCCCATTAGGATCTTTATTTTATTTTTTTTAAGAGAAGCACGGGGAGGGGGGAGAATTTGCTCTATCCCAATATGTCTGCCCAATCTGGAAGAGCCCTACGCTTGGAAATACACTAAATCAAGCACTGAGGTGAAACATAAAAGATTATTGATTGATTGATTTGTATTGTGCCTCTCTTCCAAATGAGATTCATTCCAGGTGATACAGTTTTTAAAAGTCCATGAAAGAAGGAATGGAGGTCTAAAGCCAATTGCTATTCCCTGTTAGAGTAGACTGTTTGAATCAAATTGGTCTTACCTACATGCTGACTCACCATTACAACAAGTAAGTCAATGAGTCTATGTTAGTTGGGAATAACCAATAGGATTCAGGGCAAGAATTTCTGATAGTGAGAGCTCGGAAAATGAGACTGGTTAGACAAAAGTTTCATGAACCAAAAATAGCATTCAGTGAGTTAGATTCCCCCTTTGTTACTCAGTTCTTAAAAAAAAAAAGGAAAAAAGGTGCATTCTGTGCATCCTTGTTACTGTGAGGGAAACTAAGTTCATAATATATGACTTGGGGGGGGGCTACAATAATTTTCATTTTTTTTTTCCCATTTTCAGTGTTAATCTTACAGTTTTGACCTTTTGAGTGCAACAAGTTCAGCAACTTGCATCTCCACCTGCACCAAAATGTAAAAAAAACTGGAGCCAAGGTCCCACACATTTTTAGCATAGCATAAATATATGCCAGTGTAATTATGCAGGGGCTCACAGTTATACAACTAATTTTGCCACATGCGCCATGCTCTTCAGCTCACTCGCAGCGCCACAGACAGTTAGCTCCCCACTCACCAAAATTCAAAAGTGAAAGAGGGGGATGCACTAGAAATGATTGGCTGCACTAGGGGTCACATTAATCGCAACCCCGGGAAAAAGTACAACTGCTTATTTGCACAACCAGTTTCATGATCCTGTAGTACTCCAACAAGATCCTGGATGTTATTGGTAAATACAGTGTGAATAAACTGCTCCTTTAATTTAGTAGACACACAAACAATTTTATACGTAATGCATTTTATGTTCCGAAATGGACAAAGTAAGAGCAGTTTTTAAAAAATGCATTTCAACTTTTTTAAAAAATTGTTGCTCTGTTCCCTAACCCTCTTTTGCTACGACTTGATTTTTTGGGTAATTGAACATATTTAGGTGCAGTGCACCAATAACAGTGTCAGTATGACAGCGTCTTTCCTCCCCACACCCTCCGAATTGTTTTTCCTGCTGCTGTAAGAGTGAGCAGCAGCAACTGTGCTGGCAGCTGAGCCACCACTTTGTGTCCTCCACAGTGCCCTCATTTCAAGCCTTGCTCCAGGGCATCACTGTGAGGAAATGGTAGCTGCCACAAAATGGTGGAGAACATTCTTTTAAAGGTGTAACAGGAAGTGGGGAGGAAAATATTCCTGATTTTTTTTCCTCATAAAAAAAGTGTTCTGAGAAATTTAAGCTCAGCTCTAGGTACAAAACACCTGTTACTGATTTCGATCCTCTTGTTCTTTATTTCAGGGGGACAAGTACTGTTGAAATGACTTCATAATTGTGGATTATTTCCAGTGTTGGAAAACACATACCTTTCTTCGCACTATATATGTATACTTCAGCTGTGAGAAATTGATTTTATTCGTATTTATACAATATCCACTAGCTTTTCCTTCTAAAAAAATAAAATAAAATCATAAAAAAAAGGAATAAGAAAATAATGTGGCAGTTTACATTTACACCTAACAAATAGATTATGTAATAATCATAATATAGCCAAAAGTTAAGCAGTTTTAACTTCCATCAATTTCAATAGGAGATAATTAAGCAGGTGCTTAGCTCTCTCACAGAAATCAATGCAACTTCACCGGTAATCAATATATTTAACGCAAGATGCTGGAATAAAGCTGGAATATGTGCATTTTGGGGGGGAGGTCTAGATTTTTTTTGTTGTTGGATCATAGCCAACTCTGTGAGTATGTGACATTACAGCTTCTCCCTCAAAACAATGGGTGCACCTTATTTTACCAATTTCCTTGTAACTTTATATAGTAGCAATGACTGGAAGAGGTGTAGAATCTCAGCAGGCATCAAATTTAGTTCCAATGAAAGCTTTATCTGCTCAGGGAAACATCTGGTTCCCATTAACCTTTTCTTGCCTATACCTTAGTCTTACCACATAGCAAAGGTAAAAGCATTAAAAGAGGTCAAGCCAGCAAATTTGTACTGAACAGTTGCTCCTTGCGTTGTCAAATACAGAATGGAGTCTTTCTGGGGCAGAGACCTGGCACTTTAAAAATTATGTCATACAACACAGTTCATATGAATGGCATTGTATAATTATACAGACAAACTAGTGGCAGTGCAGATAAAGGAATGGGCTTTATAGGGTGCATATAACAATACTTTTTCAGGATTCTTTAATCAGCATAGCCACTAGTTTGTCAAAGTTGGGAAAAAAATTAAACTAGAAATAGATTAACAGTCTGTTTGTCAAAGTTAGAAAGAGGTTAATACAAATTAGAGTCTGATCTCTTCCCTTATGAGTAATGGCATCTCTACATTTACTGTCTGTTAGCCAGGAAACATATTCAGGAGTGGCCATGTTGGTCAAAATACAACAAAATACAAAATCCACAAAACAGTGATACCCTTACTGGTTAAGTGAAATGCAGAAAATACATTATTCAGGCTTTCAAAGCTCCACTGGCTTCTTCATCAGGCAAAAGATATTAAAGAATCATATTGGACTGAAAGGCGACACTGGTAGAATCACATTTGGTGTCAGATTTTGTTTCTATTATAGTTCAGTTGTTCTGGAGGGATCTCAATGCAGGCAAAGGTCACTGCCCTTCTTGGTGATGTGGGGACCAGGGACAATGGGCCATGAAAGCCAATCTGCAAAGCCAAAGACTTTATCAGCTGTAAAAGTCAATTCTGCTGTGGCACCACCTGAAGCCTGTGGCATGGCAAGTGATCATGGAGGCTCCCAGTCACTCATGACCTGGACAGATTGGAGAGCTGGGCCAAGGCTAACAAAATGAAATTCAACAGAGAGAAGTGTAAGGTCCTACACTTAGGTAGAAAAAATGGAATGCAGAAATATAGGATGGGGGACACGTGGCTGGATGGCAGTAAGATCTAGGAGTCTTAATAGACCACAAGCTGAACATGAGTCAGCAGTGTGATGCGGCAGCCAAGAAGGCCAATGCAATTCTCAGCTGCATCAATAGGAGTATGGTGTCTAGATCGAGGGAGGTACTGGTACCACTCTACTCTGCTTTGGTTAGACCTCATCTTGAATACTGTGTCCAGTTCTGGGCACCCCAATTCAAGAAGGACATGGTCAAGCTGGAGCATGTCCAGAGGAGGGTGACCAAAATGGGGAAGGGCCTGGAAGCCATGCCTTATGAGGATAGACTTAGAGAGCTGGGTATGTTCAGTCTGCAGAAGAGAAGGTTAAGAGGGGACATGATAGCCATGTTTAAATATTTGAAGGGATGCCATGTAGAGGAGGGAGTGGGCTTGTTTTCTGCCGCTCCAGAGACCAGGACAAGGAACAATGGATTCAAGCTGCAGGAAAGGAGATTCCACCTGAACCTCAGAAAGAACTTCCTGATGGTCAGGGCTGTCCGGCAGTGGAATATGCTGCCTCGGAGTGTGGTGGAGTCTCCTTCTTTGGAGGTTTTTAAGCAGAGGCTGGATGGCCATCTGTCGGGAGTGCTTTGAGGGTGTTCCTGCATGGCAGGGGGTTGGACTGGATGGCCCGTGTGGTCTCTTCCAACTCTACATTTCTATGATTCTATGATTCTATGATTCATCACGTATGAATGGCCAGTGCTGAGTAATTTTAAATAATCACCACAGGGACTCTCAAATCTATTCTGTTTCCAACGGGCTCATAACCACATGGAATATTTGGATCCAGCAGTGGTAGCAAGAGAGTCTGTGTAGTGAGTGGTTTGAGCACTGGACTACGACTCTGGAGTTGTTGTTGTTTTCTGCCTTTAAGGAAAAACTATCATGGGATTCTTTGGGGCTGAGAGTGTGGGATGCATCCAAGGTCACCCTGTGGACCAGAGGTCAAATTCCTATTTGGCCATGGAAACTCACTGGATGACCTTGGGTTCAAAACATGTGAGAAACCTCGGTTCCATCAGAAAGCTCTATCAAGTGGACTTTGACCTATGGCGACCCTATGGATGGGAGACCTTCAGGTCACTCTGTCCTCAACAGCCCTGCTCAGGTCTTGCAGACTCAGGGAGGCTCAGTCACGGAGGGAGGCTCCTTGACTGAGTCCATCTAGCCAGTAGCAAAGTGTTATTGTTCACATTGATCCTACATGGTAAGTGACAGGCAGCATCCATGCTGAAATGTACACAGAACAGTGCTTTTTCTTCTCCCCCTGCCCCAAGCTCATTGTGAGGGCCTCATTCTTAATTAGTTTCCTGGTGGACAGGAAACAGCATGTGAGAATTGTTTACACCTACCTGTATGTCATACTTTGCTATTCTCTCACTCCCTCTCCCCGCTTTCCCTCTCACACACCCATGCCATTGATAGCTAGAGTATGGTGGTGACAAGCAATGTGCTCAGTGTTTCTTACACTCTCTTTTCCCCCACTTGATTATTGTATGCACAGTTTTCCTGTGAGGCCCCACACACAGGGGAAGCCAACACAAAAGCTCATTGTATTAATGGAAGTTCCAATATTCAAACCCTTTTGCCTTTGCCAACAAATGTTTATTTTCAAAGCCCTGAAATGCCACCCTTCCACACACCAAAATGTCTGCACAAAATAATGTTAGCAAGCTGTTCGTTTAAGTGACCTTTCATTATGGAAATGCCAACAAAAAGAATTCTGTTGGGAGGAAGCCTGAAATGATATGGGTAATATGTTTCCAGGGGCCCAGTCACACTATACGGTTATAGCACTATGATTCCACTTTAGCTACCATATTCCTTCCTATGGAACCCTGGATTCCCAGTTTGGTGAGCCACTGGAATGCGCTGGCTGAGAATTCCAAGCGCACCTGTGTAAACCACAAATCCCAGAATTCTGCAAGATGGACCCATGACAGTTAAAGTGGAACAACGGTGCTGTAAATGCGTATGTGAAAGGGCCCACGATTTCTTCCTCAGCACTCTGATGACTAGTCAACAGCATCCACATAGCAGTGGGGAATATGTGGCCCTCTAGTCATCACTAGACTACAACTCCCATCAGCCCTTGCCCACACAGCCAGTGGTGAGTAGTGCTGGAAGTTAAAGGCAAGCATCATCTGAAGGGCCAAGGTCTTCTCATCCCTAATCTACATAATCCCATAGGTCCATACAAACATGCATGTACCACAGAAGTGTTCACATTTTTGCTTGATTTTTCAACACTGTTTGGCTGATGTGTAAACTATCTGAATGGAAAGATATTTGAGCTGATTGCTCAGTTTTTCATGGCTGCCTCATACATGCAGACTGCCATCTGGTGCTAAGGATGGGTGAATCAATCTGTTGAGCCCCTGCCATTTTGGCTTGTTTTTACATATTGTTCTCTTCATTTCCTTTTCTGCATCAATCTTTTTTTTTTTAAAACAACCTTCAAAATATGTATTTAAATATGTTTCCCTCTCAAAATAGATTGCTCTCTCTTTCTCTAAATTTTCATCCAAATGTATTTTTCACCTCAACATGCATATCAAAACGTACATTTTGCTTCATTTAAACTGCTGAAAACTGTCGCAGCAGAGAAATACGAGGTCTGGTGGGCAATGACATTTAAATCTATGCATTAGTCCAAGAGATGCCAACAAGGACCGAATTCCCTGGGCATCTCTGCTGGATGCTACAGTGATGCTGTGCAATGTGTTCTAGTGAACCAGCTGACTGACTCAAGCCATCACTTGATGAATCATAACAAAACATCTAGAAGAATTCTGAACAAGGTACTGTACAGCCATCAGTGATCCACTGATGCGAGTTAATAGATTACCACTCAAAGAATTATAGTTACAGATAAGTAACCTGCTCTATGACTTTTTAAAAAGTGTGGCAGTTGTTTCAGATATACACTTCTTCATTCGGTCTCGTAGTCATTGAGAGAGGAAACTTTCCCCAAGATCAGCCTCTTCAGCATGAACATGGAGAAGCAGAAGTGCCTCACTCTTACTATGTGGCTAGCATGGTTCCATGATTAAACTTGCTAGTTCTGGTGCTGCTGTTTTGCTCTGGAATGACCCTTTCCCCCATAAAACTCCTATTGGTCATTATTGCAAAAGGAGGTATTCATACATGATGGACACAATCCAGTCAAAGTTCAGCTCCCATTTGCTTCACTGGGACATCCCCGTGCATATATGCTCAGAGTCCCTCGTAAGAATACCATCACCAGCGGGCTTCCACTCGATGGGCATGTGGGAGTGTGTTGTTCCCAGACTGCAGGATGGCCTCCCCTCGGGGCCGGTTCCTACTCTTGCTGCCTTTAGGAAGGCTGTGAAGACACGTCTCTTCCAACTGGCCTTTTAAACTGCTTTGCTACTTAATATTGTGACAAATTTATTGTTTAATTGGCTAAATTTGTTTTCAGTGATCTTTATTAGCTACTTTGAGTGAAATATATCTGTGGTAAGGTCAGATAAAAACATAAATAAATATCCTTTATTTGTTAATAAGTAAAATAATTTAATTCCTCTCATTGAATTCACTGGGAACATAACAGTTTGTGTCCCATCAGCTTTATATCTTCTATAAATTATGGGAAATGCTATTGCTGTTTCATTTATGATTTCTTATGTTTGGGAGTAAATGATTAAATAGTCTCCACATATGGCATATTGGTTGGAGGTAGGCCTGCCTTAGGACATCCTGTATAGAGTCTAGAGTTAAATATGTCACTTTTACTTTCTTCCATCTCATTTATGTGAAAATATAAAGTTCATATTAAAAGCAAACTAAATGAAATTTTCACAAATTAATGGTACAGCTCTTCCCAGTATGGACTGGACCATGTTGACTTTGCCTGTCATGTAGTTACTGAAGATGAGAAACCTGCCAAAAAAGAGGCAGTGCTTGGCAACCCTAATTCAGCATCACAATATGGCTTCAATACACAGGGATTCAAAGTCAGGCTTTTAAGAGCCAAGAGGACAAATGCTTCTACCTGGATGAAGAGATCCTTCAGTTTTCCTATCTCCCATATTTGCATACATGAAGAAATTTGCAACATTCCTATCAGGAAAAAAAAAAATAATTTTTTTTAATCCATCCTTAATACAGACCAAGATTTCTTTGGAGTGACTACTTCTTTAACATTGCCATGGCATGAACATTGAGCAGATTATGCCTAACTGTCCCCCTGTCATCGTGTAGATTCTGAAGGAGATATAAGATGGAGGAGTGCAGCTACTCAGAAGAGGCTTCTGATGCAGTCATCATGACTCTGGAGGGGATGTATTAGTCTTTTTGCCTTTCTAAAGAGCTACAGGAGCACTCCCAATATGTCAATAGAAAGTCGCTGTTTGGGAACCACTTCCCAGAGTGGCCCAGGCATTAAGGGAGCAGGAAAAGAGTATTCCTCACTGAGAAGCTTCCTGACAGGTTGGTAACAAGACAGTCACACCCTAACATATGTACATCTGTGCACACATGATAGGGGGTTGGTTTTGCCTTCATTCAGGGTAGTATTTATCAGGTTAGCTGATGTGTGGGACCAGGAAGTTTTTTATCCCAATATGCCAGGGACCAGTACCATATTTATGTCCATTAAATGCAACTGTTTCTTACTTTCCTGGTGCCTTTTCACACTACACAATTATAGCAGTATGATTCCATTTAAAGCACCATGACAACATCCTATAGAATTATGACATTTGCATTTTAGGGAGGGGTATTTAGAATGTTGAACCAGAGAGTTCTTCTGACTAAACTACAAACCCCAGGATTCCATAGGATGCAGTCGTGGCAGTTAAACCGGAGTCCTAGTGGTATAATTTTACAGCATGAAAGGACCCTTGGAAATTTGCAGCATACTGGCAGCTCATGAACCAGGACTGGTCCACAGATCACCACTCTGAGTAGCCCTGGTTTAGGATCTTGAGTGATACGAAAACTTGCCAAAGCAATTTGACCAAAGATTTCAAAAATGAATATACATCCAGGACTGGTCCTACCAATAGGCAGAAGGAGGCAGTTGTTCCAGATAGCAGATGCGGAGGTATAAGAAATAAGGTGGTGGGAGGAGAGAACTGAGTATCACACAGCCTGCTTGTTAACCCATGAAGTAAAATGTTGCCTTCAGTTGGGGTAGAGGATGCTCTTCCATCACCAGAACTGAAAAAAGATTCAGCTGTAGTCGAGTCAGCTTTTGGACATGGAATGAAAAGGGGTGCCTTCGTGTTCTTTGTTCTGAGCAGCAAAATTTTTTGGTCCAGCACTGAAAACCGACAGCTCAATGAGTCTACTCTGAAAAGCTTGTTACTGGTACAAGCTTTTCTAGTCTAGTTGTCTTTTTAATATCATTTTGCTTAGGATCTGAAGAGTGTTTTGCTACACAGTCAGCTAAATCTTACTCATTTTGTAAGTGTATGTGTCTAGGCTTCAGCGGAATTGATTGTGCCTATGTACTACCTATATGCTGGCATACGGTTTGCAGTTTAATCTTGCATAAATTCTGGAGCAGGTACACGCCTTTAAACCTAATCAAGACCCTTGTTATCCCACAGTGAAACAGCTTAGCTAACACCTACTGAAATGGTGGCAGCTAATGTTCCACCATTAGATAGTGGATGTCAAAACTACCTGGAACTAACACCTCTTGAGAGGGAAGCCTTTCCTTCTGAATGACAGGGAAAAATAAAAATTGGTTTTACATATATCAGAGGTGACAGTGACTCTGTTGTACCACCTTTTTCTCCCTACAGAACAATTGGCTGCCTCAGCTGTAGTGGCCCTCCACTCCCTTTGTTAGAAACTGACAAAACCTTATACTTAAAACCTGCTATTCTGGGCTTGTGCCATTGAAGTGCCCATTCCTGCCACCTGGCCTAAAAGCCCTAAGGAAAGTTAAAGAGTGGGAGGTACTGCTATCTCAGGGCGTTCACGTTAACTATGGTTCACGTTATCTGCTCAACATATTAGGTTGCATACATTCAAGCTGTGTGGAAGAATACTAATTTTATTGAAATGGGTGTGGTAAATGGCTGCTTAGTAGATGTTGGTACAGTCCTTGAACACAGGCCCAAGGCACTTGTTGGAATTTCAATGTGTGTACGTCTGCATGTGTGTGTGTAACGGTTTTCTACCAGAAAAGGAAAACAAATGCAGTGCAGAAGACGGACACAAATCATCCCAGTCTGGATTAATTCAGCGGGATAAATTTAATAGGGCAAATGACTTCAAGACAGAGTGCATTAAACTTCGTAATCTAAACACTTGCACAGGAGTCCTACCTCTTTATGGGCTGAAACGGTGGGAGTATGAGAGAGCTCACACACATGGTATTTCTGGGCCTTCTTTGCTATCTTTTTCTGATGTAGTTAAAAGGGGGAGGATTGAGAACAGGCAGCGGGTGTTGAGGAGGGCCAGCCCCAATGTTTAAAATCTTTATCAACCCCAAACAAGCCTCTATTTTGATTTGTGGTGTTGTTGTTTATCCAACTTATCTGTCACTCAGAGGCACTGTTTAGAATCTGAGGGGCCTTAAAAGGTCCATTTACAATCTCTGGGCAGGCTTGTTGCACCAGACAGGGCAGACATCTGGCTGTCACTTATAATTGCATCCTGCACCAGGAGTTGTTTTTTAAAAATGCTCTCCGTTCCCTTTGAACATGATGCACAACAGTTTCAAGCCATTAATGTGAGAGAGGCAGAGCTGGCCCATGGGTTGAGCCTAGTTTGAAGCAGAGATTTATGAGATATGGCAGTGCATAGGGGGAAGGGGGTACTCATTTTACAAAAGGGTGTCTGTTTGAGGCTGCCTGGGTTTTTTAATGGTGCAACAGCTTCCTTTCTGGTCTTTGTGATATCGTCTTTGAACACCCGAAAGAAACAGTGCATCAGAAAATTATTTGCATGGTGTTGCTATGTTTACTGTTTCCTGTTGTCTTTTCTTAGAAAATCCATGCTGCTGGATGAAAGGGCTTACTTTTTAAGACTTCCTTTTTCTCCCATCTAACATGGAAGGGCTGTGATTTAAACTCAACAGACTCTGGACAGGATATGCCACCAATTAAAAACATGAAGCCTAATTTTTGTACCAAATAATGACAATAATCCCCTTTTTGTTATCTGGCTTAAACTGTTACTGACACCACATTAATTTCTTGACCAGATTCCTTGATAAATCAATTGGACAAAGTCTTGCTGTTTGGCATATGAGGTGTGACAAATATTTTCCAATGTCGAGGTAGTGAATTGCTTTCTGTGCTACAGGAAAATGTCCCTTTGCAACATGAAAATATGACTTGGGCTCCTGAGCATGCTTAGAAGCAAGATGCTTTTGGAAAATAAATACAACATTTAATGTGTTTAACAAAGAAGTTCACAAGTATAAGGATTCATCAAGGCAAACAAAATAGTACAGGCACTATTCAAGCATATGAATTTCAGTGAAAGCTTGTACTATAGTCTCTCCTGCTGAAATTACTGGCATCTTAACTTTTGTAACTTTTGCTGAACTATTCATCCTATATTCCTCCTACATCAGTCCTCTGATGAACACCATGTTACAGTGAATCACCAAAATATGGCAATAGTTACATGCATTGCAAATGTTCAAAAACAGAATTTATCTGCTCTTTGGATACACATTTCTGAATGCTGATGGTCAGATTTTGCAGCCTATCAATACTCATTAGTCTTAGCACAAAGTTTCTAGACATTTAGAATCCTTTGTCTAAGCACAAATACTTGAATCCAGACATCCACCAAATCTAAACATTCATTTTAAAGCATGCATTTTTGTGAAATTGCTTTCTCTAGATAAATATTTGCTCCACATCATAGCTCATATAAGAGATCTCTTCCTTGGCAACCATCTCCAATCAATCTAATAATCTAGCTGTCTATTTCAGGTTTAATTTAGTCTTCCATATATATATTTAAAAAGCTGTTTGCAGACCTATATTACATTGGTGTTGCAATAGAGTTTACTCCCAAGGAGAGCAAATCAGGTTTCAGCCTTAGCTACCTGCATCTCTTAATCTGTTCCTTTGCAAGCAGACAGAATTCTGAACTCAGCTTTATTATCCAAGTAGATCAATAGAAGAGAATAAGATCTTGCAAGGGAGAAATGACTGGATGTTTCTTACTTGGATGGCTGCGCTACCATTTTAGGCAATAGCACTCTTTTTGATACCACTGTCTTTTTAAAAAAAATAAAAACAATCAGTGAGACTTTTCTAACATCCACAATTCTGGTGCATTTCTTGTTTTCACATTTCTGTTATGCAATATGAATTGGAAGTATAAAGATCTCAGATCTACTGACTGTCAGTTCATTTGAAAAATTTCCACAAGATCATAGAAACTGATGTCAGACCTGTATCGTCTCATCCTAATATCGTTATCTACGGGTGAGAGCAATGAAACGGCATGGCAATGCCGGGGTAACAAACACCAGGCGTGGCAGTTTTGCCGCTCGCAAGACACTTAATTGCTGGTTTGGTGGGCCTTTGTATTATACTTTAGGGGGAAGTCTTAGCAGCTTCTTGTGGGTGTTTTTGTGTATTTAAGAACTCCCAGAGTATATTTAATTCACACACATTTCCCACAATACTGTCTTCTAAAGTAAAAATGGGAGAAGCTCGGAGCCAGAAACTGCCGATACTACACACACACACACACACACACACACACACACACAAAATACATTCATGTACAATGCAGATTCCCCCATTCCTGAAAGAAATGTCTTCCCTGCACATATAAATTATGTCCTCCTTGTGGCCTGTAGAAGTCCTACTGCACAGTAAAATGCTGGAATAGCCATACTTCAGATTTTCAGATTTGCCCCATGAAAAATTCCCTCTTTGACACATTCAAAAGAACTTGGTACACAAGCTGCCAGGATGAGTCCTGTTTTCATATGTGATGCTTATTCTGTCAAATCAGTGCATTTGAGAAAGAAGGGGAAGGGAAGGTTTTCTCACTTCAGCCGTACTGCAAGGTCACAGAGTGGCTTGGGCGCCTTCATCTCTTCACTACTGCGTGCTGTAAGAGTGGGATTCTGTAATTGTGGCTCCCAGAAGTATTTCACAGGAGGGCTGTTTAGAGCTGAATGGGCATTTCACAGGAGGGCTGTTTATAGCCGAATCCCCTCAATTTCAAGGTTAATTTTTAGCCAGTGAATTTCCCCATGTCCACCTGAATTGTGTCCTCATTTCCTTCTCTTTTGTGCGGGTGCGCGGGGGATGTGTGCTGAATCTCAATTTCATTGCCATTTAATGCCGAGATGCCACCACCAACCCAAACAACACCACTGACAACAAAATGCTTTGCACAGTCTCTCTGTGCAATTTCAGGCAGGACATGTGATGTCGGAAGTCTCTCCGTCTTTACCACCATTTTATTGCTTCCCTTAGCAGATGGTAAAATGGTGGTTATGAAGGCATTCACAAAGAATGAGCTGCGCAGTGTTCGGGCCGCAGAATTCCTGGTTTTCTTTCTGCCTTCCCTAACACTTCTAGGCTCTTTGTGAATGGCTCCAAGTTGGCAGACTGAAAGAAGAATATTTGTGTCTTTACGTGTGCATTACTCCAATATGTGTGTGTGAATGTGTGGCATTAGGAGAGCTCAGAATGTCTCATAGCTTTTACAGGGAGAAAGACTGTGGTGGGTGTGTGTTGCCAGTTATTATTCAATTTTGTTCCTCGACAAAATCAAAGTCGAGATCAGTGGTGAGGTCCGGATGATTTTATTGTACAGTCGGATGTGGCAGGAAAAGAAATCATTCTTGATTTTGTTATTCTCCTAATCCTATCTGCATTTTTATCCCATCCATTGTTCTCAGAACTTTGTAATTCCTGTATAGAATTTTGTACGCATTTTTCCTGCACATTTTTGTAGACGTTTTCCTTCATTGACTAAAGCAATTGCATTAATGGTAGGCAGTCACATTTTTTGTAAAAAAAAAAAAAGTGTGCATCAATACATTTGTATTTTATTTCTCTGAAGCACAAGGCAAGCCTCACAGATATGCACGTTTCTGAGGCAAAGTGTACTTTGTTTAACTCTGCGTTTTTGGACAAAGCTATATGGATACTGTTGCTGAGAGTCACATTTCGAGCAAAATTCGCTCCCATTGTGCGCATGAAAAGAGATTCCTAAGAATATCAGGATTTCTTGAGTTTGCACAAAACAAAAAGAAGGGGAAAAAGTATGAAATATATACCTGGGAACAGTGGAGTTGCTTAGTAGCCTAGTTTTCTCAATAGCCACCTTCAAACCAGCCCTCTGAGATCACTTTGTAAATGGATTCATTCAAGAGATGGCAGCTTTTCCATAGTCATCCGTAAGTCCAAAGTGGAGCTTGGCTTTGAAGCCAGGTGCCATCCTCGTCCTCCCCCAACTACAAGTCCTACGTGTTGGTCCACTCTACTCCTTGTGTCTTTAGGTCCTGCGTCTAGCATGGAATCTTCATTACAATTACAGGGGACACTGAATTACTCTGGGAAGCGCACTCAGAAGGAAACGAAATGGAAATTAGTGCTCGTACCCAAAGGCATGAGCCTGTGCCCTTATTTCTAGTGTGCAGTTAACAACCTAAGCTTTAGAAGGAGCAGCCACACCCCAAGCTGGCAGTGCCTGATGACAGTGAGGGATGCTATGAGATGAAAGCCAGTGCCATTTCTGCTGTGTAAAATAGATCTGCAGGAGTGCTATTTATAGCCTGAACAACAATATTATGTTCTGCTCTTTGGTGTGTAAGGGTTGTAAAAAAAAATATGTGTACGCTATTAAATCTAGCAGTAACAAGGCTCTTAAAGCCCAGTTTATTATACCAGTGCAGGTGAAAGCTTTATCTTTTTTTTATTTTATTTTATTTTTATATCTCTGTGTTAAATCCCCTGGCTAAAACAGGGATCTGGGTGCAATATTATTTATATCCCCTCTGCGTCTTGGAAAAAGAGACAATGGACGGACGTCCATTACCAAAGGGCTCCACCTGGTGGTCAGCTAACGAACTGTGGGGCTGCTGACTCATAAAGTCGAAGGAATCCAGTCGTTTGGAAGTTCACATCGCGCACAGCTTTAAATATCATGTTGAGATAGATTTATATTTCAAGGCGAATAAAATGGAACAATCCCCTGGAGTTTAGATTTCACTGACTTGCCGGGTCTCCAGCCAAGTATTATCCAATTTTCACTTGCAATCTGTTTTGTGAGCTGGCTGTGCATTTCAAAATGGTTTATTTTGATGACATGGTCATATTTCTAAATAATTTGATTTCCAAATATATGCATCATATTGTGGTCCTGCCAGGAAGAGGCAAAGAAGGAGGGGGAACCCGCTCAATAGAAATTGCACTGTCTTTCTTAACATGTAATCAAAACAGAAAAGAACCAGCTTGGGGAGGGGGGGTGATGGTGAATCTAGTGGGGGGGGCAGGGAGAAGATGACAACTGTTTAACAAAAGAATATAGATACCAGCCCTTTGTAGGTCCTATAAATGAAAAGATTAACAAGTGGTATGCATTAATTAAAGTATATGTGCACACACCATATGTTTTAAAAAGCACATTCACTGCAAAAACACATTAGCAAAAACAGAACACATCTTCCACTTTCTTTCAGGTCAATGCTACTGTAAACATGCATCTTCGTATATGCACCTTCCAATAACGTTTAGCACTCATCCCAACAACTGTGTATTTTAATGTCATGCAGTCAGGCGCTATGAATGTTTACTCAGAAGTAAATCCCTCTGTGTGTTCAGGGGTGTATTTTCCGTAGCACCGTTGTTTAAAGCTGTTGGCTAGTGACTATTTACAAGATCTGCCATGTGTGTACATATGTGTTACTGGGAAAATAAATACACATATGTACATGTAATTTCACTCTCCCTCTCATTCACAGAACCTCTGCTTTACCTGGGCTGTCTACTGTACCAAACTACAATGAGCAAGGCCAAATGAGCACATCTTCCACATACACACACACAACACCTATCAATTCATCAATGGGCACAAACTAGAGTGAAAAACATTCAGGTCCCATTCATCTTAATGTGAGGAATTTGAATATCTGCCTAATTAATACAACCTGAAAATCCTTCACTTTGACTGGATTGGGGCTAAGAAAAACCAAGAATAAATATCTTTAAATACAGAGGTGTATTTATATTTCAGAGATGACCAACAGAGCTGTTTGTAAGGAGACACCCAGATTTTCATCCTGCAGTTAAATAAAAAGTACTGTGCCTTGCCTTTAGAGTACAGTGAACCCCAAATCATCAACACTTTACTCCACTTATTCTACCGTAATGAACAAAAGGCTTTGCAATAGTGAACAAGACAAGAAGAGCATATTGACCTGCTCTGTACCACCTGTACTTGCTGCAGTGACACCTGGATGACCCCAGGGAGCTATAATTTTCTCTGCTTCTTGGTTCTATGTCTGCATGAAAGATTTCTTAACTCCTGCATAACATTTTATTTTAATGTATAAATATACCTTGCTTGTTTCTCTGTATTGTTTTCAGGCATGTAGACTGATAATGAAATTAATCTTGGAGTGGGGGATGAATCAAATAGTAACATATTTTAGTGCCAAATATCCTGTTCAATGCTGGAAATCATGGAATGTCATATAAACAACAACAGCTGGCATGCTTATAGCCTATGCTGCTCTTTCGATGCAGTATATAAAAACATGGCTACTTGTTCAGAATATGCTTTGGAGTGTTTATGTGCGTGTATGTGTGCATGTGCGTTTTAACAGAGCACCTCAAGCAAGGAGCTTTTCTGCTGAACTTCCGTCCTATTGCTTCAGTGGTCATTTCATTATTTCAGTTCTATATGACGGATGCAATTTTTAATACATGCTCTCCATTAACATAGCAGTTTCCTATTTGAGTATAACAAAGGTAATTACCAAACTCAGACCTTTTCTTTTATTTCATCAGGCACGTAAAGTTCAAAATGAAATTTTGTGAAAGAAGGATGAAGAGGAGGAGCAAGACTGAATGGCTTTTCTTCCTTCTTGCTCTCTTCACATCTTTCACTCTTTTTGTCAAGCCCCACTGAAGCACAGAAGGTGAGTCAAATGGAGGAACCTGTATTGTTTTAAACATTCTTGAGTTGATCTGGAAGGGGGCTACCCTCTAGTGGACTACGGGTGAATTTTACTCTCATGCCCCCATCTTGGTCTTTTAAATGCAGCCTCAGTATAAAATGATTATTGCTATTAATGAAATATACCAGAGGTAGATATTAATAACAATCACACTATGGATGATCAAGTAGAATATTGCCTTGTAACAGATGAACATTTATGGAAGAATATTGCAGTATTTGTGGGAAAGGGCTATAACTCTATGGTAGAGTGTATGCTTTGCATGCAGAAGGTTCCAGGCTTAGTCCTCAATAACTCCAGCTGCAGGATAGAAAAGAGGGAAATCCTGGAGAGCTGCTGCCAGTCAGATCAAACAAAACTGAGCTAGAAGGCTCATGGTCCAGATCACTACAAAATAGCTTCCTATGTCCTTCATATACACCATTAAACTAACAAGAACTGGTTTTTAGAAAATCCTGGGATAGCAGAGTGTTGCTGAAATACCTAGTTATACATCAGTAGCAATGCTGCATCTGTCTGCAGTAACAGTATGACAATCTCAATAATTTTGTTTTTCCCCCACTCTGTCTCACGCACACAGCAACCATAGCTGGTACAATTTCCTTTCCAAGTAGGAAATCTTGTTTTGGAGGGTTCAGAAGATATTGCAGTGGTGAATGTCCCTGAAATAGGTTCAGTACCTTGCATAACTCCTTTAAAACCTGGAATGGATTCACTGCCCCACTGATGTGGAAGCCACTAGCCACAACTATGGCATTAGGAAGTGAGACCTCTGTTGAAACAAGGAAGATGAGTGAATATGTGGATTGTGACTGAAAAATACCGTGCCTATGGCAGGATAGCAGAGAAAGCTGTCATGTTGCCTAGGCTGGTCTGCTTGTAAGCCATGGGCCTTAGGGACAATAACAGTTCCCTGTGTCTATAGGTTGGGTGGGTGGGTAGATGAATGTGGGATCACTATCAGTGTAGGACAGGAGAGAGGATATTTTGATAGTGAAAGATGGCAATTCAGTTGAAGGGGAGGTTACTGAAATGTCTAGGCATTCTTTCATTTTTCTACATTACATTTGAGAGGAAATGATCTGATGGGCAAAGGAAAACCAGAAGTGGTCCCATTGGCAATGGATGATGAGATCAATAACTGATCAACTCTCCTCTAGGCTGCCTATAGTCTCTGTAGAAGTGGTTGACCAAACATGCTTGTCCATCACCAGAGGCTGATAAATTTGGATGGTCATCTGAGGGCTCTTGCAGATCTATCGACTAAGCCGGGAGATTTGTTGGGTCTTTTCCAGAGGATGAGGGGGTCCATCAGTACGGCCACTCCCAAACTTCTTCTGCCCAGAGAATGCAGCACCTGATATCCTGAAAAGCTGAGGGCAATGGAACAATTATGTCGACAATCAGAACATAAATGGCAGATTTATAGTGAATACAATAAGTGTGTGGGTAAGTACACATCTTTAACCTTTTCCCATGAGAATGATGAGTGCAAAGAAATTTTACTTCTCTAAACCTTTATGTCTACTAAGTATCACCCAGCAGAATTTTTTCAGCAGGTCTCTTCATTGTAGGCTTTGCTTGGACCTTTGCAGGTCTGCTGTAAGCTATTTACCAGATATTTTGCAGACAAAGTTGTTTGAATCTATACCAACTTGGATGCTACTATTTTAACAGATAAGATGGATAGACCTAGTAAACTGTCTAGTCATGTTGTTATAGATGCTTTCCAGTGTGCGGCTAAGCTGTTTGGAAGAGTGAGTGCTATCACTTGTTCTTGGAATCCTTGCCCATTTTGGCTTGACAAATCAGCCAGGACCAGTCTGGGTAGCTGAACCTAAGAGGTAGTAAATGCCTCCTGGAAAGATGAAGAAAGCAGTGGTGAAGTCAATGTTGAAGAAAGCAAGTTTCTGACAGTGTTATCATTGCAGCATGGGGTGGCTGCTGTATTCCAGGAGACTGATTCTTTAAATTCATTTCAATCAAGCTTCAGGCTTTGTTTTGGGATGAGAACGGCCTTGGTCACCATGGAATGGATAGTGGGAATGCAGTCCTATGGGCTGTCTTGGACCTTTCAGCAGCTTTTGATATCTTCAACAACAGCATCCTTCTGGATCACTGTGGAAGGTACAACCCCAGCCATTAGAGACCATCCTCACAATCTTTGAAAAAAGCTTTGAGGGCTCATCTCTCCTCTGTGCCTCCTTTATAAGAAAACGTTTTATTAGGATGCCGTTAGTTTTTCTACATTTATAGGTTCCAAGTATGGGGGAAGGCTGATGTTTTGGAAGTTTTTATTTCCACTTGTATTGTTGTGGTTGTCGTCGTCATTGTTGTTGTTACTTTAGAAAGCGCCTTATTACTATTTAAAGCAGCATTCAGATTAATACATAATTACTTTGTGTGGACTTCTACCCTAAAAAGCAACATATTCATTTTAAAAATAAATAGATTAAAAAAACCCAACGGAGCTAGCGTTTTACTGGTGAGAACAATTAAACAATGGCATCAGCAACCTGCCAGGAATGATAGAGATCTTCAAGCAGAGTCTCGATAGCCATCTCTTGGGACACTTTTTCTCTGGATTTCCTGGCTCATCTACCAGCTGAAGTACCCACAATGCTGCCAGAGTCTGTACCTATTACCCCAAAAGAGATCAACGGGGCTTCTGTTTTCCTGCCTCCCCCCCCCAATGCCTTTAACATCAGGAATCTTTACAGCAATACCTCAGAGCCATCTCACATTTACCACTGTTTTTAAACCACAGAAATCTTAGCAGTGGCTCTTACCCCTTTCCGGTTTTCCTGTTCCCCTCTGCCGCTCCCCCACTCCAGGAACCCTAGCAGCAGTGTCTCAGGGAGCCCTCTCCTGTTTCCTGGCTGAACTGTAGCCAGCATCGACCAAGTCTGTTTGTTGTTGTTCTGGGCCTTCAAATCATTTCTGAGTTACAGTGACTCTAAAGCACGGGCTTTTCTGGAGGCTGAGAATGAGTGACATGCCCAAGGTCACCCAAGGGGTTTCCACGGCTGAGCGGGGAATTGAACTCTGGTCTCCAGGGTCTTAATCCAATGCTCAAAACACTGTACCATGCTGGCTGTCTGACAAGGTCTGTACCACTAGCTAATAATCCCAAAGGCACTTCTTGTGTACCTTCAGGTCATTTCCTAAGGCAAACCTATCACAGGGTTTTCTTGACAAGATTTACTCAGAAGACATTTGCCATCGCGTTACTTCTCTGAGGCTGAGAGTGTACGACTTGCCCAAGGTCACACCGTGGGCTTCCGTGGCTGAGCAGGGATTCAAACCCCGGTCTCTCTGAGTCCTAGTCCAGCTTCCAAATCACCATATCATGTTGGCTCTTTAAGAGACATTCTCAAGTAAAATGACATTTAGTGTCCCATTTTAGCCAAACTGCTGGAATCTTATCAAAGAAGCCTCTTCTGTTTTCCACTCCTTTTAAAATCTCAATAAATATAACAGCAATGCCTTTACCCTCTCCTGATTTCCCACCATTTTTCCCTATTCCAGGATTGTTGACAGCTTCCTCTCAGAAGCCGACTTTTATTTCTGGCCTTAAAAAATGTATTTCCTGTTGAGTTTTACAGCTCCCCCCCTTTTTTTCCTTCCTTGTGGCAGGTGTTTGCTTTTGCTTCCTTGTGGCAACAGAATTCACAGTAGACCATAGCAGATCAGTGTTACATGCAAGCCAGGTGTAATTTTTTTTAGGGAGACAGTCGGGAAACCATTATATTCTCCTTGGACCAAAGAGAACTTGGAAGTTTGCCTGTAACATTCAAAGGACATTAAATCTCACACAAAAGGCAACACTGATCATGTCAGCTGTAGCAAAAATTCCAAGGCCATTTCCGCACTACACTGTTACAGTGCTATTATTCCACTGTCAACATCCTGTGGAATCCTGGGGTTTGAAGTTTAGGGAGGGGCCTTTAGAATTCTCAACCAGAGAGCTCTTTGGCCTCAGGAAACTACAAACCCCAGGATTCCACAGGATGCTGAAAGTGGAATAATAGCACTATAACAGTATACTGAGGAAATGGCCCAAACCCCATATTAATTACCTTTACTCGATTAACATAAAGGGAAGTGCTCAGGCTTTCAAGATCCCAAGATATCTTCATTAAAAAGTTGGGTGGTATAGAAGGAAAGGCTGACAGCTCTTTACCCACTAAGGCTCTGACTACAAATAACCAACAAATGGTAGATAGGATAGGGTAGACAGGACACACCTTCTAGTTCTCTGTTCATTCCTCAAATTATTGTGAGAGGAAGAAGTCATTTGGGATGCTTTAAAAAGTTCTCAAGCCCCATTCCTTGACTTCACTTCTCCCATTTTGCTCTACAGTCTTTTAGAAACATTAGCCAGGGGCACCAAAAAAAAAAAAAAACCAGCAAAAAAACCCTAGCACACTCATTTAAGGTCTCAGTTGTGTGAATACAGTGGCATTAATTTTGTTCCAAGCATAATCCAGTACATTTCAATTAAACAAACAAACAAACACACACACAGTACAGAATAACAAGTATTTTAACGAGGAATAATGTGTCTTTCTCTGAATGTGCCTAACTTGGGTACCGAATAACAGCCTCTGCAGAATGCCAGGTGACCAGCACATCCTTTCCTTGGACAGGGTGTGAGACAGGGGGCAGCCCCTCTATGTACGAAGATAGTTCCTCTTATGTCAAGAAGGACAAGCTTCCATGAGCCATAAAAGATGTCGCGCATTCCAAATTGCTCTCAGCCTGAGGAGACAGGGATGGGAAGAAGAACAAGGCAGCGAAATCACAGCATGAAGTGAAGACCCTACGGGAGGAATGGAGAGGAACCTTTTGCTGCCCCCATCCCTGGATGTTTGAGGCTGCAGCTACCACAATCCTTCCTAACTGGCCGTGGTGAGTGAGGCTGGTGGGGATTGTAGGCCAAAACACTTAGAGAACAAAGAAATCTCAGTTTATCCTATGGAGAAGGGGAAAATGCAGGAAAATATAGCTCATTTCCCAATTACAGCTTCCACAAGATCAGTCATAGGGGAAAGTGAAGTTGTGCAGGAGCATCCAGCTATACAGGCACAGCTCACCCTTAAAAGTACATAAGGAAATGTTACAATGCTATCAGAACAGAACTGGTGTCATTGCCTGGCATTCCTATGTGGCTCACTGCATTCTCTCTCTCTTTCTCTCTCTCCCATCTCACACATGGACTCCATGATAAGCAGCTGAATGTTTTAAATTCCACCACAATGCCTCATGTTATATCATTGTTTGTGGGGAAAATTGAGTGGATCCCCCTCCCCAGCAGTTTAATTTCCCACAAGGCCCCAGACGAATGCTACATTGGGCACTCTGGGGCATTGTGGGAAATTTAAAACAGCAGCCAGAATTTCACCAGGCCCTTTCCCATGCTGCCAAGGCCTTCTCTGACTTGGAGACACTCTTGTACCAGTTCCTGTGTGTATGCTGGCAGGGTCAAGATGGGAGTTAATCTGAAGAATGACAGTGACAGTACAGCAGTTGCCACTAGAGTGGGATACTGGCTGGGCATTGTGTGTGTTAACTGCTGGACGAGGCAGGCTTTTGGTCTCACGAAGGAGGGCTTTTCTTATGATCTTATGTAAAATTGTTTGTATTTTTCCAGGGAGGGGGATTCGTGGGTTAAAAAGGATTGACATACACTGGAAGGAGCCATGGACAATCTTGAAGAATTTGCACCTCCCATTCATGGCTTCTTCAGCAAGTTCACCCATTGCCATTTAAGGATTATCGATGTAAGGGTAAATTACTTTCTTGGATATTACAGTATACAATTTTGTCGTTATTGCTTAAAAACTCATTTACATGTTTTGGCAATGGTTTTGCTTCTATGCATCAAACAGAACTGGCATATTTGTCTGCTTCTTTTCAGTGAACAATGTGAAGTATTTATCCCTTGGGATAAGGAATTTGGAAGTACAGATGGCTTTGATACACTCTGCTAAGAATGTAAACAGGAAAATATCTTTGTTGACTTATTCTTCAGTAATCAGTAATAGTTAGTTACTGTCAAGGGATGAATTACATTTTACATTCCACAAACCGCGAATAAAACTCCGTGAAACAAGAAACTGGGGGAATGAATGTAAAGTATATTAGTTAGTGTTATCTCTTACTAGTTGTATCTCAGAATCCCTTGAGTTTCTTCTTTTAAAAGAATTTTTAAATGAACAATATTATCAAAATTTACAAGATGGCCTGAATCCTATTGTTAATCGCAACTAGAATTAAACCCACTGAATAAATGGAATTTACATACGTGTCAACTTGCCATTCAACAACTGATTTAACGGGCATACCCTACTTACAACTGACCAATAGGACTGACACCCATATTTTCTTAACAAATGTTCAATTCACTACTCAAATAGTTTACATTCTCAAATCACTTCAAATAAAATGGAACTATACACTTTCTCTTAAAGCAAAATATTCTGTGCATGTCAATCGGGTACATACATTACTTTACAATCAGATCTTATAATCAACATCAACTATTAACTCAAAGGTTCATATTTTTAATCTGCACCATTCCCGTTAATTGATAACGCAATCCTGACCTTTGCTGAGGGCCAGCTGAGGGGACTGCTTAGACTGGAGTGGAAGGCCTGCACACACACCCCAAATGTCATAATTTTAAAAGGACAGTCCCAATTAATTTTCCTTCATCCCACTTTTTCAGCTGCTTTTAAAACACCCCCGTTTTTCTCTCCTCCACCCTGCACTTTGTCCCCTTGCTGTCAGCTTAGTTCAGTTGCTGAAACCTGAGCTCAAAGTACAAAAGTAGCTTGCAGGGGAAAGAGGAGAAGAGGAGCTAGGCAAAAGCAAACGGCTGCAGCCTCTCGTACCCTGTGTGTTCTTCCTCATTAATAACTTTTGCCCTCTTGACCATACTCTGACGTTGTTTGGCCACGTGTATCTCAGTTTTCATTTGTGAAATGTTGAAGGATACGCTAGCAGAAAGAATTTCTTCTAGAGGGCTTGCCTAGCCATCCTGGAGGTTTCGCACATGCTTGTAGCAAGTTCCACGGATGAAGGAATGATGCTGGTAGAGTTCCTGCCACTGGGAGGAGCCAAAATGAAGCATTCCCGGGTTATGTCAAAGGCAGCCATGGATCTGCCACATACCTGTCCCGGATCAGGCCTTTATTGTGCCTGGGAATTTCTTTAAATGCCAGATTAAAATCCGGTGCAAGGGCAACTATCTTCCTTTTTTGTTCTGCTGCAGGGAACTGACAAGACTTGGGAAACAGCTGAATTTCCAACTGTGTAAAACTTGTCCTGTCCCGTATACGCATTAGGATTGCTCTTTTGAATTGTGGAGGTGGCTTCAAATAGGCTTCTGGTCCGCCACTGAGAACAGAATGCTGAACTAGATGAACTTCTGATCTGATGCAAACTCCTTTTTGAATTCTTATGTTCTAATCATGCAAGATGCTGAAAGAAAAAGGCCTCAACACATGCATCAATTTATCAGTGCGAACGGCCAATGGTTAAATACATAGTCTCTGAGATTTTCTCCTGTGTTTTTTTTAAAAGATGGATAGATAGCTTCACTTGACTCTTTGGCTCCCTTCCCACCTTTTGAGGTTATTTCCTTCTTCTTCAAGGAAAGCAGCCAATTCCTTTGGTTTCTTTGTCTGAAAAGAGAGCAGCCCGGTGGGATCACATCCCAATGAGGGATGCCAGCCTACCCCCATGCATAGTTTTAGTGATCCCTCTACTCAAATCTCTTTTAATTCTTTTGTTTGTCTCCTTTCCTATCTTTAGATTTCTTGAGATAGTAAACATACTTTTCTGTCTCATTACCTAATTGCAAACATCTAGAATAATTACTCTTGGGTTTTTTTAAAACACAAGCTCAGAATTCACTAGCTCATTTCACTCTCTAGCATAAATAACAAATATTTTAACACGACAGAGCTCCATTCAACAAGAAGTATATAGTGCAACAGAGACAATCTTGTTGGATACTTTATCAATCAAAGAGAACTGTGTGAGTCCCTGGCATCATATCCATGCCCTGTACAAGTAATTCCAGTTGCTATAGCTACTTCAAAGGAAACAGAAATATTTCACAAATATTGCCTGTTGCCTCCTAGATAAATAATTGTTATATATTTTATAAGCTCATTTGGGCTATGAATACAGTTACTGTGATCATTACACATTCAGTAATAATGAATGCAATAATCATGCTGCAACAAGCAAAGAGCTATTAAAAGGATGTTAACATGAAAATGTTGAATGGAAATCTTTATTGAAGATAAGTAGCAATATTTCTTCATAGCAGGCATATCTGTATCACGGTTGTTGTTTGACACTGTCCCCTAGATTTCCAGTTGGATACTGCTTCTTAAAAACAACAACAACCCTCACCTATAGAAAAGTTTTTAATCACATGGATCTATATCAGCTTTAGAAAACAGATTAATTATCAAATGTGTGCAAGTGAACAGGGGAAATGCTACCGTCAGTGGTTCACAAAAAGAACTGGATGAGGAAACAGTTGTTGGAGGCTAACAATAAGAAATCTTCAGAAATATCCAAAGAAGATTAATATGAACAATAACATTTCAACTTAAGAATTAAAGCATGATCACCACATTCCAATGTGAATGTCAACAATGAGCTAATTTGTGCTTTTAACAGAATATTATTAGGCAAATTACTGAGCTTTGTCTTCCTTTCTTTTTCTCAGGAAGGAAAAAGGTCTCAGAGCCTTCTTCAGTCTATACCTCCCTTCTTCATAGCAGAGTGCGTGCTTCCACACTAGACAATTATAATGTTGTTATTCCACTTTAATGGCCATGGTTCCACTCTATAGAATCCTGGGATTGGCAAATAATGGGGGGGGGGGGGGCTTTAGAATCCTCAGCCAGGGAGCGGCTCTGGTGCCTCCGACAAAACTACACACCCCAGGATTCCACAGGATGTATCCATGGCAGTTAAAGTGGAATCATAGTGCTCTAATGGTGTAATGTGAAAGGCCCACAGAGTGAAACAAATTTTGCTCATTCCTTCTGATGCTATTGCTCCTGGCCTTCAAAAGCATCACAATGTTGCTATTGGACATCATTGGGGAATTCAGTATTATATTAAGGAATTGCTCAGGTAGCAGTCACAAAAGTGTAGAAATTTATGAAATGGTGGTGGTTGTTGTTTGGTTACTGGGGTTGTAGAAAGATCATTGTAAGATTTCTGCCTCACATGCCAAAATAAGTTGCCAGGCTTTGGGTATTATGTGCTTTGACAATGTGGGTGAGTGGAGCAGTGCCATGTACTGCTCACCTCAGGCAGCACAATGTTTTGGGCCAACCCTGACTGCATGTTCTTCCTTCCTTAGGCTGCAATCCCATATTTATTAACCTTGGAGTGAGAACTCAGTGGGACTTAATTCTGAGTCCTAGATATATATATGATTGCACTGTAGCAATCTTTGAGATTCTTGTCCCTGAATACAGTTGTTTCAGGAAGAGTGTGGGGAAAATTACTTTTAGAACTACAGTTCTTCCTGTTGTGGTAGCTGTAGGACTCTGGGCATTGTAGTCCAAAAGGTAATCTATCTAAATTCTGAGTCTTAGAGCTGAACATGCTCTGTGGAGCCAGAAAAGATTGAGGCTGGTCTATGACCATAATAAACCTATGGAGGTATGTTCAGGAAAGATCCATTAATAGGCAGGGAGTTCAATTTTTTTTTTTAATCTATAAGATTGCTTTCATGTATCCATCCGAAGGAGACATCCTCCAGCCTTCATATGGTGGGGAGGACATTCATTTCAACAGCTTCACATTTCTCACTGTAGCTGAAAACTAATCCTTCTTGCTGCCATAAGTGTACATAAGTACATACTCTGAGAAGGTTGTAGACTGCATTATCCATGTGCATTATGGCAGCCCATCTTAACAACAGAATCTCTTTCAATAGAGTTCAACCAATTCCTGCTTTGTAAGCTAAATTCAAAACACTTTACCATTCATGAGAAATTTCAAGCAAATGAAGATTATCCAAGTTCCTAAAAATAGAATATTCTTGAGTTGTTGAGTGGGGTGATAATAAAAATGCTAGCTCAGATTTCTAGTTTTTCTAGAAACTGTCATTAAAAGAATTTACAGTTTAAACCAACCTCCAATTATCAAAATGAAGGCCTGCCATAAATTATGGCTGGCTTTTACTATGTCTAATAAGAATAGGGTTATGCCACTTTTGGAAGCCAAGCAAAAAAGTAGCGGTAATGAAGAGAAATATGTTTGAAGTATAGGAATTTTTAAAGTGGCTTTCTATAGAACCTGATGAAATATTAGTTTTTAAAAAGTAACCAGCCAAAATATCACTACACTGATACTAATCGCCTACAAGGATGAATTAGTATTTTTAAGAAATGAAAACCAAATATAGTAATGCTGAATTCCATGGAAGTATTCTCATTATTTAGGTGCAATTTATTGCAATTTTACTGGCATTTCCCCACATTTGGAACATAAAAAATTTCACAGTTATAACACTGCTAATAATCAGGGAATTGGATCTAGACTTTGTCACAGAGTAGAATCATTGAAATTAATGGCATTTAAGTTAGCTATAATTAACTAACTGTAACTCTCATTTCTGTCAATGAGACCCAACCCAGTCTTTCAAAATGAGATGGGTCAGAGGCTGGGGGGCTATGTTGACCCCAGGACTTCTAGGAGAGGTACACCACCATGCCACACCACCCCTGCAAGAAAATCAAGAAATGCCCACAAATGCTCTCTAAGGGCTGTGGAGACCTTTTCACCCTGTTTCTCTGCCCAGAAGAGGACTTTTCTTAAAATAACAGGAAGGGACCATTAGGGGCACAAAACAGCCATGGGGCCACATGCAGCTCACAGGATACCCACTGTCCACCCCTGTTTTAAAAATTTTCATATGGAACTCAAAATCATTATCACTGCCACTACATTTTTGCTTTAACACTTAACAGACAATGATGTGATCTTATTTAAAGCAAAGCTAATACATCAAAAGAACTAGTTCCTCTTAATTTGGAGCAGCAAAGGAAAAATAATATAAATTATACAGATAATAGTCATGTAAGAATGGAGGAGAATATTAGAAATGATGAGTTGGATCTAAACTTAGTCATGTTTTGAATTGCCCATTGCAATCTACGGCCTAATTCTGGTTATTAGTCCCAGTTAGAACACACTCATTTAATCAGTAGAAACTTGGTAACTCAATATTTCTTCCATAACTGTTGACTTCCTAAATTTCTGTTGATTCAATGGGTCTGTTCCAGCTGGAACTAACAAAACCAGCTTTAGGTTAATAGAATCATAGAATCATAGAGTTGGAAGAGACCCTAGGAGCCATTGAGGCCAACCCCCTGCCATGCAGGAACACACATCAAAGCGCTCCCGACAGATGGTCATCCAGCCTCTGCCTAAAAACCTCCAAAGAATGAGACTCCACCACACTCCCAGGCAGCATATTCCACTGCTAGACAGCTCTGACCGTCAGGAAGTTCTTCCTGAGGTTCAGGTGGAATCTCTTTTGCTGTAACTTGAATCCATTGCTCCTTGTCCTGGTTTCTGGAGCAGAAAACAAGCCCGTTCCCTCTTCGATATGACAGCCTTTCAAATATTTGAACATGGCTATCATGTCCCCTCTTAACCTTCTTTCCTTCAGACTAAACATACCCAGCTCCCTAAGCCACTCCTCATAGGTCATGGCTTCCAGACCCTCCACCATTTTGGTCGCCTCCTCTGAACATGTTCCAGAATGTGGCTACTAATTAAGTCCCAATGATTTCACTGTGTCTACACGAAATATGACTTAGTCTTGATTCAGTGTGGTGGCTAAATAGCCATCTTGTGTTCATATTGTAAGTATCTGAATCAGTACAGTTAGTGACTCTACCTTTAAATAGGCTGTCCAAGGTGCTGATCCCATTGGGTGGCTCCTTTAAAGTTCAGACTTAAACCCAAAGCAGATTAATTTCCCTCGTGAAATCAGAGCTATTAGCTGCCACTGTTCTGAAAGATTCAGCATGCAGAAAATACCGTGTTTCATACAAAAAGCAGAAAATAGCCACCGTTAGTTGAGTGGCAACTGAGAGGGAGGACATTTGCTGAAGGCACCCAGTAGGGGGCAGGCTTGTGCAGAAGCATGCAGGGACCCTTCCAACTGTGAGACTTCATACAACTTACTATTCAGCAAACACACACACTGTTTACAGTGGTGCAAGAACTCCTCTCTTCTGCTGCCTTGAATATACATCCTTTGGTGAAGGCTGGGGCTTGGGCCCCTTTACCTCTCAGTGATCACCCAGTGGCAGCAGCCACCCACTGCTTTCCATCCTATTTCATGAGCCAGCACTTTTTGCCAAATAGAGCCCAGCCAGAATAATTTCCCTCAAACACTGGCAACAGTGGTCACTTCTGCTTGTTTGCTTTTTCCTTTCCCACCCCTGATGTTCCCATCTGTCCTCTCCACCCCATTCTAGGTATGGTGAAGAGCATGCAGACAAGGCCAGAGCTGGGGAAAGTTACTTTTTGGGGGACTACAGCTCTCAGAACAAGAGAGGGACACTTGTCAGATGATGGCTGGCATGAAGGTCTTCATGCAGAACCTGTCCCAGTGCTCACCAAGTGGCACATACATGATCTACAAAGAGTCTCATTCCATCATGGTGCCTGAGGCCCCCTCAGTGAAACATGCAAAGATCCAATATGAAATCCAAAGCAATGTGCACCACATTGTTCACTGCAAAGGTGCAATGGCCATTTAGCAGTCAACCACACACATTGCGCTACAGTGGTATCCAGTACAGGGATTGTACAATCCTAGCAGAACATCACTCTGCTGGTAGTTATGTACACTATGCTGTGACAATGTAGGAGCTTAGCCAATGAGTGGCATCCTGTTAGTGGCCTACAAGCATGTAAATGGGGCTTACATGTGCATATGTTTCTTTTTGCAGGTGGCTGGTTTCTGGCCCTTTGTGCACCATCCAAAGCATCCTTCCAGACAGCCGTCAAGGTCTGGGAAAGCTGGTGTTCATGGCTGTGGCTGTGCTCTCACTAAAGAGGAAGCAATTTAGACAATGAAGTTGGGACTGTTCTGGTCTCCAAAGAGAAGGAAAAGGAAGGTCCAGCCCTTCTGTGAGCACACCCTTTCCCCCTCTGAGCCAAGACCAACCACAACTTCCCCCTTTGAACTGCCTCCCTTCACCCCTCCCCACTGGTAAATAGCAAGAGCAGCCACCCCTCCCATAGGTTGACAGCTGTCCATGTAACTGCATATGTGGAGCATTATGCTCAGCATCTTGACCTATGTTGCCAAAGGGAACAAGGAATCTTGTTAGTAACAAACAAGCACATAATTTGAGTTTATGCACATCTTTGTCTCATTTTGAACAGGGCAATTTAACAAATATGGAACTATTTGGAAAGCTGAGAAATGCCCACTATTTGCCCCAACATTCAGTTTCAGGCTTGGAAAATCAGGAACACATACTTCTATAGGCAAAGAGCTGTGTGTGGAGGAATACCTGATTCTTTCACTGTGAACTCTCTGGAGAATAATCTGAGAGAACAGCTAAAATAAAAGAGATTTATAATTTTTACATATCTGTTCTACAACACATGATCATTTGGCTTTATACAGCTGACAGGTGATATAGAATATAAATGTGCCTGTTTGAGCCGTGTTTTGAAGAAAGCAAATAACAATATTCCCAGTTCACAAATGTAATTTCCCTTTTTATCACATTTTCCACTGGCTGCATTAGTGTTTTAATACACTAAACTTAAGGCAGCCACTTTCCTCAGCACCCAATGCAACTTCCACCTCTAAAGCTGTCTGTCTGTGTGACAATTCACTAAGCCTTTGTGGTTTAAATTGATAACAGAGGTTCAATTATTGCCATCAAAGGAAAGAGTTCATTAGCTCCATACTTGCAGGATGGTGTTGGAATGTCTCTGCTGAAATAATTCAAGGTAGTTGCTACTACCACCAGGAAAATATATTTTGAATTAATTTCTACATTAATTGAATCTGAAAAGCTCTGAGATGCCATATTACCTGATTAGCTCAGCATTACCCAGATTCTAGGTCCAATGTCCTCACATCAACTTCTACAAACAGTGACCCAGAAGCAATTCTGTCCCACCTTCTGACATTTGCCTGCCCCTCCCCTCTGAGATCATAAGGTCTCACCACTATGATATCATAAGGACCTCTGCATGGCATCACTATGGGCTGCCCTTTGGTTTCAGGTTTTCACACAGAAATCTCATGAAATGCGATAGTGCTAACATGGCACCCTATTTTCAGTATAATATTGTGGCAAAATACATTGCTGAAATTTTTCAAACAAAAAAAAAAGTGGCAAGGAGTATCAACTGAAGTCATCCCAGCTCTTGGTCAAGGTGGAGTTAAACATTTTTTTCCAGCCTCCATGCAAATTCTGGATAATAACCTAAATTTCAGATATGTCCCTGGAACAGATAGAAATTGGCTTTTTAAAAGAACCTTATTATAACCTCTTGTCTGAGATCTCAGACAGTCTTCAGATCTTGGGCGGAACATGGTCAATGTCTATCAATGTCCATTATTGGATGCTTTCCAGCTTCCTAAGTTTTCATCACAGTTTCCCATCAACCTCAGGCTCTTTTTAGTGAGCACAGACATTGGGGTCCATTTCACAATGTGTTCAGATGATGTGGCATAATTGAAATGAAGGGAGATGGCATTGTACGAACAAGTCATATCAATTTAAACACAATATACAGAAAGGAATGTGGAGAATTATTGTAGTTTTAATCAGAAATACAGTATTAAAATCAGAACCTTTCAACCAATTAAACATTTGCTTATAGAAATGTTTTGTAAGATTATTAGTTCCACAGTTCTGTTCTCTTTCAAATTATGCCTGAGACATATTGAGCTATCTTATTTGCCTACTAAAGTGTCTTATATGTGATGCTGATTTCTCATATTCAGCCTATTTGGCTTGAGAAAAAGAAATCAATATATTTCTTCAACCTCATTGGCCAGATTGTGATACTAAAATTTGGGCATTTTAAAAGAATAAATGGTTGAAATGATTAAAGAGGAATAATTTTCTGTGTTGTAAAACCAAAATCAAAAAGAAGAGAATCTAGGCTAGCACTGGGGAAAGGGCAGCATGTTTCCTCTTCCCTCCTAATCCACTTTCATTTTCTCACATGTTTTTTAGATGTTGAATCTGAAGATAGGGACTTTTATTGTCAACCTTTCTGCCTTCTAAACTACTCTGAGAACCTTTTCCAGATGAGAAATTGGGGAAAACACTATCAATCAATCAATCAATCAATCATGATCTATTGGAATATGAAATATTGGGCTCCATAGCAACCTTTCCTGACTTGGTGTCCTCCCAATGTGTTGGGCAATAGCTCTCACAATCCACATCATTCACTCAGGATGATGGGAGCCACAGTCAAACAGATCTAGCAAGTGGCTGCTTTGGATAATGTACTCTGGAGAAAGACTAGTGGAAAAGAACTGAAGCAGCTGTTTATATTCCATTTCAAATCTTGCTACTTGGTGTGTGCTTTATGCTTACCCTTCCCAATTTGATGTCCTCTAGATGCCTTCCTGAAGTCCAACACTTCAGAACAACATTGGCTTTATTCCACAGGACCAAGTGGCCACTATTAGTCCCCTGTTACATGGAAAGCATCATCATCAGAACAATACAGAGTGAGACTCCAGTTCAAGGCATTGTTTTCATTACAATCTTCTGAAAACTGAGCAGTCTCCAAATCAATCCAAGCCAAATCAGGCTAGCTTTTTTTAAAAAAAAACAACACTAATCAGAGGTCAAATAAATATTACATCAATCAGTGCAGAGCTAGATGGACCAACAGTCAGGCTTCCCATAATGAGGGGAATTTTATTCCTCTTCTGTTCTCCAGATAGTTCAGCAGATGTGGTGAAGTCATGTTTGACACTTGGCAGGGAGTGTTACAGACCAGTTTTCCATGGACCCTTAAGGATTTCAGGGATTCCGTAAAATGAGTACAAGAAATTATTTCTTCCCTCCCCCTATTTCCTTCCTGTTATTGTGAAAATTGTCTTCATGAAAACCCCTCCCCACAAAAAACCACCCTCAAATATCAGATGATGTTACTAAGGTATTGTTTCACTCCAAACCAGAGTAGGGTGGGATGGGATGCTGCTGTACATTCTCAGGTTGTCTCCATTGCCATGTTATGGGAAGGGGACTCCTTAGAATATCAGAATATTTTGATATCAGAATATCAGAGGGTTCTGCAATGCAAAGGAGGCTAAGAACCACTGTTACAGAGTTTGCTGCTGTTGTCGTTGTTGTTGTGTGCCTTCTAGTTGTTTCCAACTTATGGTAACCCTATAATGGGGTTTTCTTGGCAAGATTTGTTCAGAGGGGTGTTGCCTTCACCTTCCTCTGAGACTGAGAGAGCATGACTCACCCAAGGTCACCCAGTGGGTTTCCATAGCTGAGCAGGAATTTGAACCTTGGTCTCCAGAATCCTAGTCCAATGTTCCAACCGCCACGCCGTGCTGGCCCTCTGTTACAGACTCCTCAAATGTTTATACACAATGCATAGTTAAGATACCATGATTTAAAAGGTTTGGTTGTCATTACCTAGTGAGAGGAAGAAAGCAATACTCTTTCCCTGTGAGCTGGGGGATCAGAGTCTTTTCCATTTCCTTGATTTGTCTTTATTTGGTTAACATACAAAAGGCGGGAGGGAGGATGGAGGGAAATCAAATACATTTAAGCTGACACATCACCTACCCAGAAGATCCTGTCAGTTAATAATTTCACTAGCAGAGAGGATAATTTATGGACCTAACAGAAAATTCAATACAATACATTTAATTCACCTATTCATTTATTTTAATTAGAGCACTTCTGCTTACACTAAGTAAGCTTGAATTCCAGGATTCATGCCTGCTGTTCTTTATTGTTTGTTGGCTTCAAACGTTCTTGGACAGTTCAATCAAAACATACACAATTGCCTGACATTGTTTGTGAACTTTTTCATGAATTATCATCATCGCCAGGCCACTACCAGAGACGAACAAATCTTTCAGTTTCAGTTTATCCCCACCAGAGCTTGGAAATGTTATTTTTTGGACTACATCTTTCAGAATATCCCACCCAGCAGAGTGCATTTTCTCATTACTTTTTCAATCTTAAATTCAGTCTATCATAAATTTAGGATTACTCCCCTAATCTTAAATTTGGTTCATCTTGATCTTCAAGGGGTTTTTTTTTAAAAAAAGAAAATCTCCAGAACAATTTGTGTCTAGATGTGCATTCTTC
The DNA here is from genome assembly GCA_030412105.1 of Cyclura pinguis. NCBI lineage: Eukaryota > Metazoa > Chordata > Lepidosauria > Squamata > Iguanidae > Cyclura > Cyclura pinguis. The sequence continues at coordinate 219,294,135 of CM059599.1, read as the reverse complement.
CTTATATGTGCATGTTTCTATGTACACATTTTTGCAATTGCAAGTGGTTTGCAAGCAGTTTTCCATTTTAAAATGTTATCTTCATGAAGAGATACATTTTTTCTTGTACTTCTTCCCAATATGTGCAGTTTTAACTTATTTTTTTGAAATTAGATAACTCCATCACACAACTGTAAGAAGGGCAAATTGCTGAGGATAACTGACTTACACTTTGCAGTATTGATTCCAAAGTTTGCATTAAAATGTGAACTGAACTCATTTCCCTCCAATCCTACTTACCACTACCACTCTGGGAATCCTATACCCACATGTAATTTGAGTGCTGCTGGACTGAAGTTTTAGTCATTTGGCTGAAGTGCCTGTAGACAAGAATCATTCTGAGAACTCATTAAATCAGATATAACTAAATTGTGATGAACTTTGTTTGTGCAAAGGCAACACATACACACACACACACACATGCACATCAGTAGAAACAACTTATATTATCTAGTTTTCTCATTTCAGTAAGTACTGCAGAGGGAGCCCTACTGTTAGGCAGAAAGAGGCAGAGACCTGGGTGGCAGATGTTGAGGAGCAAAGAGTGGAAGCAAGGTGTTAAAAGGCACTGTGCGCGCTTTCTGAAGTCTGATTCAGCCACCAGTCTGGTCAGGTTCTTTGTAAAGAACAAAATGCCTCAGAGTAATAGAGAGCTGATGAAAACATACTTGTAGATCTCTTGAATTGTCCATACTTGCATCCTTGAAGCCTGACACACAAATATATAGAATCATAAAGTTGGAAGGGAACCAAAGCGCCATCTAGTCAAACCTCACTGCGCAGGAATACACAACTAAAATACACAACCTGAAATATGGCCATTTAATGTCTATTTAAACATCTCCAAGAAGGAGGCATCCTCCAACTCTATCGCATTCTTAAACAGCTCTCAACTAAAAGGATTTTCTTCCTCACATGTAGGTGGAATCTTTTTTCTTGCATTTTGAGTCCATTGGCTCATTTCCTAGTCTTTGGAGCAGCAGAACACAAACTTATTCCAATTTCTATGTACTTCTGACATTGCTAATGCATTGCATTTGAGGTGACGGGAATAGTAAATTCTGTCTGGGGTGTCACGTTCCCACTTGGTAATAACCATTTGTCTCTTCAGTTATCAAAAGTTAAACGTACTTGTTTAACAATTGCACACTACGTGGCAGTGGGGATCTTGTAGTGAGTGTTCAGAGCTTAGGTCAGAGCTTACTGTTTGGGCCATAGGTCCTAGAACTTCCCAATCTGCATGGCTTCTGGGTGTTGTCTTCCAAAATGGCAGCTTATCCCAGCTCTGTTTTCTGTCTTTCTGATAGTTCTCTCCAATCCAGTTTCCCCATCCACTTTGGAACATGACAGTTGATGACATGGGAAAGGGATATATTGCTATCTATCCTGAAATAGTATGAAACAGAATAGGCAAAACAAATTGTGGTGCTCTGTCAAACAGATGTTTCAGAGTCTTTGATTTAATGCTGTTTGATTTATTTCCTGATGAGTATTTATATAATAATCACTGGATTTATTTGAGAGATCTTCTGCCTAAGCTCCCACCCAGGGAGAGGTCTTTCTACTGGGCTCTTCCCCAAGTTCTACACTCTTTTTTTGACCTCCCAGAGGGTTTCTGTCCATGATGGGACAACAGTCTTAAAGGAGTATCACCACACATATAAAAGGATTACAGCTCAAGAAAATATATTTCTAAAGCTTCAATCCTACATTTGCAGGCAGGGCACAATGACAACAGTGGAGCAGGGTTGTGTGTGCAACTTCCACAGTGCTAACAAGGGCAGTTATTCCTAGTAGCCTCAAAGTCAGTGCAGCAGTGAATCTGTCCTGGAATTTAGTCTGAATTTTAACAGCACTATCCAAGATACTGAATGTACTTTGGGAGGAGCTGGGCTTGAGCACCTTGGATAGCTCCTTTAAAGTTCTGATTGAATCCCAGAGCATATTTCTGCCTCCATCTGCTGCAACTGGCCCTTCCTCCCTTTTTGCTAGCCTCTTAAGTGACTCAGAGGAGAAATGGCCAGATGTATCTGTAGCCTGCTTGTTCATCAAACTTCTCCTGCAGGGTGGCAAAAGAACTGGTGACAGCCAGGACCAGCCTGAGGCATTTTGCTTCCTGAGATACTACCTCCTTCCTTTCTCTCTCCAAAACCTGAGCAGACTGCCAGTTACACACTAATAACCCAACAACATCCTCTACCACCCCTGAAGACAGTCAGCTGGCACAGGAAAAGGCATGCGATACACAGGGGTCTCCTTTATCACTTCCTGCCATTTCCCAACATCAGCCATAGTAGATGACTACCACATTCTGCCTAATGATAGAGTTGGCCTATCCGTTCCTGCTCCTCTCTGCCAATGGTATTTTTCCACCCTAGAAAAGTGGGTGAGTGTGAATGGAAGATAGGAGCAACCACAGTTAATCAACGGTCACAGTGAGCTTGCTTATTTATTTAAAACAGATCAACACAGCTTTCAGCATTTTGGGGCTCTCTGTGCAGAGGGACTGTCATGATAAGGGATCTGTACCTCAAAATTAGCCACAACACTGCTGTTCAGGATTTGGTTGCCTCAGCAGCTGTCTCCTAATATCACCCCCTTCCTTGCATGCCTATGCAGAACAAAAATCCCACTGAAAAGAATGCTACTTACTTTTAAATAAACATGTTTCATAGCTCGATAAAGAATAGTTTTTCTCTTTTGCAACTATCTTCCTTTCTTGGTGGTGCCTTGTCCTCTGACTCTTGGAATGAATGTAATTAGGGTAATAAATCTAAAAGATACCAATACTTAGCAGCATGTCTACAAAGTACTTTTGAATGTCACTGAAAACCCTGAAGGCTTTTCTACAACAGTTTGCAAAGCCTGTTTGTTAAACTGGAGCAAATTCTTCAGACAGACAGAAGACAGTAACAGACAAATCCTCCTCACAGACTGTGTGGGAAAAAAGAACACCAGAATTGGGTTACCCATGGTACTATGAGTTGCATCCATTAGCACATAAACGGGAGCCCACTCACACAATGGGGTTTGCCTGGCTCCTTTTCTCCAGCATAGGCCTCTACACCCACGACAGGGCTTCTAGAAGGCCAAAGAAGACACAAGAAAAGGCCTTCAGAAGAACGCAGTGAGCTCCATAATGGGGCAAATCGGGGCTTTGAAAAGGCATACGACTCCTAAAATCCTGTACCAAGAGGAGAAAAAGGAAAAATAATGTTTCTGAGTTCTGTGGGAAATCGTGGGAATCTGAAGGTTGCCTTGGTCTTATCTTTCTTCTCATGCAGGACTCCTTTAGGACAGAGTCCCAGATTTCTTTAGGTCCTGACTCTGCATCAATCCAGTAGGTTTAGATTAGAACAGACAAAGTTATGGGGAAGTGAATCCTTGCCTTCAAATATCTGAAGTGACAGTTTCAGAGTAAGCTTGAGCAAAATTGTTGTTCTGTTGCTTCCAGAGGGCAGGACTAATAGTTGAACTCAGCAAAGAAATGGATTTCAGCTGAGCGTCAGGAGAAACTTCCTAGTGGTAAAAGTCTATTCCAGAGTGAAGTAGGCTGCTTCTGGGCCTGCTAGACTTTCCTTCACTGGATATGTTGAAGCAGATGCTGGACAGCCATATTAGGGGGCTGAAGCGACATCTTGGTGTGGGTGATGAGGTCAGAGTACATCTTTTGTTTGTTCTCCTTCTGCAATGTGGTGAACCTATGAGCCTATTAGCATACTTGAGGGAGCGTCTTCTTTCTACTTGTACCTTTCTATCCTTAAAAAAGCAAACTGACAAATATCACCATATGTTCCAGAGCAGAAGAGGGGACTAGAAATCTTTTATATAAGAAAAGAAACAAAACCTTAGGAAGCATTTTGTAAATCCCTGATCTCCCTTTCATTCATGTTTCAGTTGGATATTTTTTGCAGGAATGTTTTTTCCCTGAGGGGAAGGTGAGAGAGCTACATTTCTCATACTTACCACTTCTTTATTATCACTTTGAAGACATAATAAGAGAAAAAAAGCATTCAGTCTGGGAAATGCTTACAAAATATATAAACATTTAACATAATAATACCATAATACAAAAATACCATAATACAATAAATAATAATACAATAATGCCAAAATTTACACCAGTAATGTTACAGCTGGTAGATCATTTTATGACCCAGCAAACCAAACACAGCCAACCAGACACAAGTAAGTTTTCGTAAAAATAAGAAAGCTAGCAGTGAATTTTTTTTTGTTTCTAAATACAGTAGCAAATAGATAGATAGATAGACAGACAGACAGTCAAAAAGTGCCACAATGTTAAGTTTACACTAAAAAGCTAAAACAGCTTACACTAATTTCTGCCTCAAAGCAGACATTTATTTTACTCTAATTACTTCTAATCTGGCATTTATATTTACATTTCATTACTGCACCAAAAATCTTACCAGAATGAAAATGAAAAATGCATCCATAATTTTTACTTTTTCCAATCTCCACCCCCATCCTTGTTCTTAAATTGGGAGAGGAAGGATACAGCTGTAAGAATTTTGGAAAATCATATTTCTCACCCACCATCCCACCCACTCCAAGGGAATGAGTACAATTAGAAAGACATAAATGCAGAGGAAACAAAAGCTTATATATATATATATGTGTGTGTATGAACTAAAAGCAAACCTTCAATAAACAATAAACCACAATAAAATCTGAATCTTGCTTACATGAATATTATTTTTAAGAAACAACAATAAAAAAGAACAAGTCTCTTACTTTCAATCAGGCCTATTCAGACAGTTTAACAGTTATACTGTGCAGTATCTGCTGCTTCCCTAGAGGGGCATCAATTTGCTCTCTTCAGCTCTTTTCCTCTGTTGCCTTCTTTCTCCAACAACCTTCATCCTCTTCCCCTCTTCTGCAGCTTCTTTCCCACACGCACATGCTGCATCATGCAACAACATACTATGAACATCCTCTTCCTACCCTTCCCTCCTTTCCCATCCTCCTCTTGCCTTTGCCACTCAGTGCCACATCCATCACCACCTGCTAGGAAGTATTTAAGTCTTTAAGTATCAAGTTAAGTCTCAAGTCTCCACCTTCAAGTCTCAAGTCAAGTCTCAAGTCTGGGAGCCAACTTTATGCCCCAACCTATATTGCAGAATTTCTGGGGAAAGTCAAATAAAGCCAATTTTGAAAAGTTAAGCAGAGTTGGCCCTCCACATTTGCGGTTTTGCCATCTGCAGCTTCAGAAATGGGGAATAAGATCCTATCTTACTCCCCATTACTGAAGCATCAAAAGCTTTAGAAGGAAGGATCCTTCCTCCAAGCCTGCTGCCTAACACATTTGCTGTTCCCCTCTGAGAAATGCACTCTGCACTTTGAGACTGAGTCTTGTCTTCTGCTTTGAGGAGAAGTTATAGAAGGCTCCTCTGATATACAGTGGGGACAGGCTGCAAATAGATCTGAAGCCTGCCTCAAGCCCATTGCCTAGCCCGATTGCTGTTTCCTCTGAGAAATACACCCGCACTTTGGGCTTAAGATGAATCATCATGTGACCAGTAGGCAAAAAGAGATGGAACTGCTGTTCCGGATGAATGTGTTCTATGTTACTGAACCAAGAGCAGCAAGTCAGTCACTAAAAATATACAAGTCTCAAGTCAAGTTGAGTCAGTGCCTCATTTATTGCCAAGTCGAGTCTGAGTCGAGTGTTACTGAAGCGACTTAAGTCTGACTTGAGTCCGAGTCAATTGAGTCTACATCACTGCTATCAAGTGAAAAACTGCAGCAAGGACAGGAAACTGCAAATGGAAGGAGAAACAAAGTAGCCGTAAACATGCCATCACCATTTCATTCCCTGAAAAAAAAATGCCTTCATCATTATGTTGAAGTTATTCTGCATTCTTTTTATTTTCTCTCTATATAACATGTGATTATCATAATTAATATTTGTGCATTGGTTGTGGTCTGTGGGTTCCATCACCACTGGCTCATGAGTGGAAAGTACTGAGCATCCGAAAAGGTAAGCTCTTTACATTCCCAAAGTGACTTCATTGGAACCTACCTCATGTATGGTAGCATACCATAATCTGATTTAACGGTCATGTACTTGCTGTATGCCTCATTCCCACTAGGATAAGCCTTCTGGAGTAACCCTAACTGTATCCTTTGCTGCTATACAGTTTGTCAAGCATGTGGATATGGCCACTGTTGGGGTTGGTAGTGGTTGATTATCTTAACGGACCCCCCTGTAGTGCCCTCAATGTGGGCTCACAGACAAAAGGTGTACAGAAATAACAGCTGGTGCAAAATGTGGCAGCCAGATGGTAGAGATCATGTATCACCAGTCTTGAAGCAATTGTGCTAGCTTCCAATTTATTTCCAAGCCCAATAGTGGAGTCATCCACTCAATTCAATTCCTAGTTCCAAGGTCCTCCAGTCCTACTGTTAGGCAGTGTACATGTTATGTGTGTGCGTGCTCCACACAGCCCAGCCAGTATCCCTTAAATTTTCCATCTTGTGTTGGACTCTGTCCCATTGCCAGTGCTGATGTAAAGTCCAGCTGTCAGCCCAATCAACTTCTGCATATTGAATGTGGGTAGGAAGAGATGCCGTCTTGCCCTTTGCTTCAGGCAGCAGAATGCCCTCGGTTATGCGGGGGAGGTGTTTAAGCTATAATGGCTGGGGATAATAGAAGCTGTAGTCCAATGCACCTGGGACATCTCAAGTTGAGGAATGTCATGAGTAAGAACGCTCTGTCTGTTCAGGGTCAACAAGGTTGGAAAATTATATTACAGGGTATGCAGTTTGACAGTAGGGCTAGTGATTTTCAGTGATTTTCATGAGATGAACCCACTCTGGTGGGTCCAAACACCTTGGATAGATCCTTCAAAATCAAAATCCATACAGGAGTCACTTCATTCCTGACACAGAATCCACCAGTCACGACTTGCTGAGAAAGAAAAGAGTAACCATTTAAGGGCCAGGATGATGTTATATCATTGATTTTTCCCCATTCCCTCACATGTTAAATTGTCGTTAGGGTTATCTGATTGACAGCATCCCATTCCCAGAGATTTCAGGGCCAAAACCTGATACCGGAGGTGGATCCTTGTAATGGAAAAGCCCAACAGTGGGCACTTGGTCATCAGTAGTGTACAAATATTAATTGGACATTCTTTGTTTTTAGTTCTTCATATCCAACAAAAGGCCTAAGGATTAGGGAAGAGTAATAATATAGAGAAACATAACTTGAGTTCCTACTTGCTAATTAAATATTTGCACACTTGAATGAAATATGTCAGGTTTCAACCAGTTCTTCTGTTCATGTAGGACAGAGATGGTTTATGCCTTGCTCTAGGCGAAACTCATTTTCCATCAGATCAATCCAAGGCATGAAGCCAAATGGAAGTTCATTCCGAGGGTATGAAGTTTGCATTTTTCCATGCTAAAGCAAAGAAACCACATTTGTCTGAAAATATCACATCCAGAATTTGCTGCTCTCTTCTGCTGTCTCCTATTAGCCACATTGAACCTGTTGGCATATTATACAGTGTTCTTTTAAATTTTCAACATGGAATCACACAATATTTTTGTCTTTCAAAAAGAGAAAAGAAGCATCCAACTAGTTTTTATTAACTATGTTCAAAAGAATGCATGCTTCTTTTATTACATTGCAGGAGGGTGTGAGGGGAGCAAAGATGATGTGTTAATATTGCTTCTTGATTTTAATTACCTTTCTCTGGCAATAAATCTCATTGATTTCCAAGTCAGAATCCCAGAACTGCACTTTTAGGCCACAATTCTGCACATACTTCTCTGGGGGTAACCCTGCTAAACATACTGGAGGTTACTTATGAGTAAACATGCCTAGGATTGCACAATATTGAATAGCTAGAACACTAAACTAAATGGACACACTGATGTTCAAGACTGCCACCTCATTGTCAGTGTGTGTAACCAAGAGATAGCTCCAGTGATAGTAACCAAACTCTTTTGTTATTCTTCCACTGTTTTTAGCTTCACATTTTACTCCGCCTGAAAAATATAAGCAAATGTAGTAAGCAGATACTGTTAAATACATTAACAGTATAATTCTATGCATATCTACTCAGAAGTCCTACTGAGTTAAATAGGGCAATACTCCCACCAGTGGCTGTAGAACTTCAGTCTAAGATGAGATACAGTGTACTAATTCATTAATACATTAAGTAGATGTAGTCATTAATATATTTCTATATATTTCTATCCTACTTTTCAGAGATATAAACTCACATAGCAGTTTACAAACAGTAAACTGTATGTATGAATACACAAAAATAGTATGAATACTATTGTTGTATGAATACACAAAAATAGTATCAAAACTGAGGAAATTAGCCAAGTTGAATATTGTACACAATATTCATAGAGCACCTCAGGAAAGGTCACCTTGAACAAACACATTCTTCAAGTTTTCTTAAAGGTCTGCCCCACATGTATAAAGCTCAAAGCAGAAAGAAGGGAAGTTCCACAACTGAGAGGTACCATTGGAAAAGCCACACCTCATGTACTCTCCAGTCTAGCTGTTCTAACTAGCTTTCTTTGGTAATTTTCTTTTTTGATAAAACCTATGCTCAAGACTGTAAACAATTACTCTGTTTTGATTATGTACAATATTGGAGAAATGGACATAGTTCAAGTATCGTGAATTTTCAATTTGCTGTAACGTTATATGTATTAAGGGTTAAGGTCTGAGTGGAAGTATGAGGGGGGTGTATTGCATCTGTCTCTGTTTCCTTATTTAGAAATAGTGCATTTATAAGAATAGACAATGCAAGCATCTTTCTTCCAGGTCTCAAAAGTACTACATGGAAAATATTACAGTGCAGACTGGTGCTGAAGGAACAGGGTTGGAAAATAGAGTGTACATTGGATAACAAACTAAAAAAAAAAATCCAAAAGAAAACCAGTTTGTGCTTTATAGATTATAGCAAAGCCCTTGATTGTGTAGATCATCAAAAATGATGGACCAGTTTTAAAAAAAATGGGTGTCCCACCACATTTGATTGTCCTGATGTGTAACCTGTACTTAGGACATCAGGCCACTGTCAGGACAGAATGTGGAGAAACAGAATGTTTTCCAATTGGCAAAGAGGTCAGGCAAGGCTGCCTTTTATCATCCTATTTACTGAATTTGGACACTGAAAGTGTCATATGTAAAGCTGGATTAGACTCAGCTGAAGGAGGCATGAAAAATCGTAGGAAGGAACATCAGCAATATAAGGTAAGCGGATGACACAATGGTACTAGCAGAAAAAGAAAAGACTTGGGATAACTATTGAGGAAAGTCAAGGAAGAAAGTGGGAAGACAGTTTTACTAGGTGACCATGAAGAAAACAAAACTAATGACTACAAATAATTTATACAACCTTAAAGCAGATAACGAAGATATCGAAATAGTTCAAGTTTTTCTGTATCTTGGCTCAGTCATTACTCAGAATGGAGACCGCAATCAAGAAAGACTAAAAAACTAGAACTTGGAAGGGCAGCTATGAAGAAACTAGACAAGATCCACATGTCTAAAGAAACAGTATTGCATACTAAAGTCAGGATTGCTTGTGCCATTGTACTTCTGATTTCTGTGTATGGTTGTGAAAGCTGGACAGTGAAGAAAGCTAATAGGAAGAAAATCAACTCATTTGAAATATGGTGCTGGAGAAGAGTTCTGTGGATACCACGGACAGCTAAAAAGATGAAAGGGTATCAGAGCAAAACAAACCTGAATTCTTCCTAGAAACAAAGACAACTCACCTGAGGCTGTCATAATTTGGACGGACCATGAGACAAAGTGATTCACTGGAAATGATTATAATTCCTGGTGAAATAAGAGGCAGTAGGAAAAGAGGGAGACTGCAATACAGGTGGATCAACTCAATCAAGAAAGCCACATCAAATAACAAAAATGTCACTAACTGGATGAGGGTCCGTGGCTCCCAAAATATCAGAGCCAAGATGGCTAAATAAATAAATCATTCAGTCATCTTCATGGACACAGTAGAACTGAGAGCAAGGAAACTGTGTTCCTCCAGATGCTCTTGGACTACAGGTCCCATCACCCACCACCCACAATCATTGTCCATGTTAGCTGGGACTAATGGAAGCTGTAGTTTAAAGCATTTAGAGTGGGTCACCTCTGGTTGCCTACTCCTTAGTAATCTGGCACACTGTTGCTGCTAGCCTGCATCCCCTTACAAGCTAGTAACAATTACATATAGCTTGCTCCGCTTATCAGTGATTATCTCTGAAGCATTTAACACTTTGAAAGAATGTGTGCATCAATGACAGAAAGCAGAACAGAAGGCACTGATTTACAGCAACTCCTCATTAAGTTTAAAGGCATTCCATTGTGATGAAGACATCTCCAACAGTTGTTGCCACTTTTCTACCACAAAAGACTAGCACAGCAGAGAAAAGCAGCAAAAGAAACAAGCCAGAAAGTCTATGTTTCAAGCTGAATTTGAGCCCTCTTCAGTGAAAACAAGTCCTCCTTTTTCAATCCATTGGGCCTTAATTGTGCCCACAATTTCCGCCTTTATTTAACAGAATAATCTGGATGTTATGTGGTGAGCAATAACATTGACATATTGGGAAGAAGCCATGCCACTTTGTCGAAAGGATATATAAAAGGATGCACATAACAGCACTCTTCTCAAGATGTATATATTTCTCCCCTGTTTCATTATGGTGTAACTCTTACTGAATTTATGCTTCTCATCTATACTCCTTTCAAGGGCAGGTAAATAAGCTGCTAATGTATCTGCTTAGTAAAACATTTACTATTAAATCAAGGGAGTGTGCAAAGCGAAACCATGTTTCCACGGCACATTACCTCATTCCTGCTCAGCGCCATGGTGGCTAGTGTTATCAACACTGCTGTTATCTATTTATTATTAGTATTTTCCCCCTGGTACTTCCATGTTGGAACCTGGCACATGCAGTGTCAGATCACTGGCTATTCTGGACCGGTGCTTTCTGCTCTGATTGTCAGCAGCTCTCTAAGATACTAGGGTTTCCTCTCCTCTCTCTATCTCTTAACTCCATTACCTGAGGTCCTTTTACAGAATATTGTGCCGACTGATCATGGAATTGCATACATGAGCCATTTGTGAGCTAATACTTCTGCTGTAGTCCTGTGTACAATCATTTCCTAAGAGTATAGCTGCAAAAGAAAATTTTATTAACAGTTGAAAAAAATAAAAAGGAAAAGAATTCATCTAGTATCTAGTCTGCAAGAAATTAGTGACACTGTGCATATAACACCCATTCAGAAAGAGGTTTTCAGAACTTCACTCTTAAAAGTCTGGTTTTGAATCTCTGTATATTCATTCAATTTTGCAGTGTTCAGTTAGGGTTGCCACATCTTTAGTCTAATAGCTTTGTTATCTAGCAGCTGCACTATAGCTAGATAAAGCCTTCCGCATACCAGAAAGAGCTGTATGGATTCAATTTTAGGGCACAGAGCTGAGATTTTATTTTATTTTATTTTATTTTGGCTATGACAGACGGATGATAATTTCATCTACTTCTTTTTTGGTATGAACTTTTCAAATTTTCTATTTTCTCCATAAATCTCATGAAAAGAACTTGACATTAAAAATTCAAACATGGGACAAAGGGAAACCGGTGGATTCATCTATCCCTATTCTCTCTGTTTCTTTTATTCCCCCAGAGGACTCTTTGATGTGAATATATCACACTTAGCAAAGCGACATGTGCAAAGTGCAACAACATATTCTTGTTATTAGGGGAACAGCATTCACAAATCAACCTTGGCAATGCAGACATCTACACCAATGTGCAAGAGTCAAGCATAAAAATATAGGCTGACCTAGAGTTATACATTCATGACTGATTCATATTCACGATCTCTATGTATTCAATAGCGTAGGGAATACGTCTGGATCATAAAGGTCCTACTGTTCTGATTTACCAGGCATCAAGTGCCACGACTGACGTTCTCCTGCCAAGTGAGATACAGGTGACTGAAGTTTCCACACGCACAGCCTGCACATGATCTCCAATGCAAGAAGGAATTGCAGCAGGGATCCCACTTCTGATTGTCACGAAGGAGATTGCTCATGGAAGGGAGAGGAAATGTTGGTATGCTGCATCTTGATCAACAGGAAAACAGACCTGTGTTGCTTGCAGTGGCTGCTGCCCAGTAAGCCAGGACTCCACGGTAGGATCAGGCCAGGAGACATTAGTTAGGTACGCAACTAAGTTAGTTATGTAACTAAGTAGTACGTCTAGAATTTCAGCCATATAAATTATTAACTCACTCAAATAGTGTTTGCTATTTCATTGGTTAAGAGAAATGCATTTTCCTGATTTCCAGTGTCTTCACTCTCAGCATATGATTTCTTCTCCTTAGCTTCTTTATCCTGAAGAACAACCAAATTCACACTAACATTAAAAGTACGGGTTGAGAAAAAAAACTATTCAGTGGAGCCTACACTCAGGGGCCCATTCACACTATACTGTTATTTCACTTTAACTGCCACGATTCCATTCTGTGGCGTTGTGGGGTTTGCGGTGAGGTTTGTGAGGCACCAAAGGAGCTCTCAGGCTGAAGATTTTAAATATGTCTCCCTAGCCTACAAATCCCAGGATTCCACGGGATGAAACCTTGGCAGTTAAAGTGGGATCATAAGACTATAACAGTGCAATGTGAAAGGGCCCCTAATTACATGATGATAAGATTGCCCCCAAGGAGACTGAGCTACAGACCCTTAGTTTAAATTTCACCTCTGCCACGAACACACTACGTAGTTTTGAGAAAACAGTTTCTTCTCCAGCTGAAATAAGAGGGATAAGCTCACACTTAGAGCAGAGGTGGGCTACTTGTGAGCCTCCAGGTGTTGTGGGATTGGGACGCTCAGAATCCTTCTTTGTTGACTATCTTGGCAAGAGGTAATGGGAGTCGCAATCCAATACCACCTGGCAGGCTACACAATACCCACCCCCTAGAGAAGGAAGTGAAGAAATCTAGCTAAACTATTCATTCTTGATGAGATAAGCTGTCCAAAATGCTGACACAGGCAAGGGAGAGTTTGTAACCCCCCTCAAGTCTTCTTGATGCCAGCATGAGAATGGGACAATGGGTGCTTTATTTATTTCTTTTTTCATGAAGGCTTCTGCAATGTCCCCAAAATGTGTATGTGCAAAACTGCCACCTTTTCTGTTTGTAAAACACCAAACACAGAGAGATGGAGGGAGAGTGAAAAAGAGAGAGAGACTGACTGGTTGATTTTAAAAAAGAGGCAAACATGTAGAGAGCGGATCAGAGAGTGACTTGAATCCCTTGTTTCCGCATAGCTGGCATCAATCTGGCAGTTCTGCTACCTTTACATTTCACACGTGCACACACATACACACACCAATAGGATTGTTTACCCAAAATATCTGGAAAGATGGCAAATCAGACCCACAGCTCTGCAGTGGCACAGTTCTAATGGGAACATACGGTTACTTCTGCCATTTTGGTTGTCGCTGCCATTCAGTAGAGTGTGGCAATTGCCCCTAGCATCCAGATGCTGAAGAGAACACCCTCATGGCTGTTCTTCCTGGGCTCCCTTTGTTGGAGGGCAGAGCCTCGAATGCCACACTTATTTTGGACTCCCCAAACTAGCCTGTTCAATCAAATATTCTTGTATTTGATGCGGGGGGGAGGGGGAACAGATACCCATCAGCAGTTTCCAGTCCTGCCAACTTTGATACATCGAATGGGGGAGTGGAGCCCCTTCTTATCCATCTCAATAAGGAAAATATCTTGTTATATGGAACTCTGCATCCCACCAAAGTTTTCCTTCAGTCCCCAAATTTTTAGCACTGTAAAGAATGAGACACTGAAAATCATTCACACCCAGAACTCTTACATGTGCTCTGTGTCCTTGGTCACTTTGCCTGTCTCTTTTATCTGAATGCCTACATTCTTTTCCTAAATGTTCAACTGAAGTTTTAAGCTACTGCAATGCTAGAAATTTGGGGACTTGAAAGAAGATTTCTTGGTCAGGGGGTATAATTCTTGTTTGGAGGACAATGCCTTCATTTTGCCCTCTTTCCCATAGCTATCCCCCTGGCACTGGACCTGCCTACAATAAACATATCAGCAGTGGCAGAGGCCAAGCCAGAGCAGGACTGGAGATTTTTCTTATGCAACTATTAAGAGCCCTCTTCCATCACCTCTGGTCCCCTGCCCTTGGGGCATGCCTGAACAGGATATCTGTTTCGGGACATTTGTGTCAGGCTCATACTGTAATAAGAGAAGCCTGCACAACTTGGCCCTCTAACCACTTTTTCGACACTGTCACTACTCAAGGCACAGGGAAAATAGAAACTCAAGACAGCAGGGTGAGTCAAACTGGGGAAACGATGCATGGGAAAGGGTTAGTTGCCCTTTCTCAGCACCATGGCCCCAGTCCAATTCACATCTTCTCTGAGTGACTGCTTTTACCTTAAAGAAGTTCATAGGGAGTGGGGAGAGAAGAATCTGAACACAGTCACCAATATTCTGCTCCTGTCCTTGTACGTACATCAGTCTGTCCAGCTTTCTTTCCACGCATCATAGGAATGCAATATAGATAAGGGATTTCTCTGCCAACAGTCATAGGTTTTGTTTGTTTGTTTGTTTTCTGCACTGATATTTATGAAACCCATTTCATTTCATTATACACATAGTTCTGTACTGCATTATTAGGGTGGAATGTATCTTACTTTACAGGGGACAAGCCTCCGTTTAAAGGTCTACCTCTGTTTAATGGGCTTTAATGGACAAATCCAGTGAGGAACAATCAGATGCGGGGAATCTTGAAGGATCCTCGAGTTAGCCATCACCAATAAGCACTTAGAGAACAGGCTCAGTGGATACCTAGGTCATCTGGCCACAAACTTCTCCACTATGGATATGTACTGCAGTTGTATTTAAACTATAGTAGTATTGAGTTGTATTTAAACTATAATAATAGTGCCTTCCAAATATGCATATGTGGTATCACATGCAAATATATACTAAAAAAAAATACATTTTAAGCAAATCTCTGTTCAAGTGTAGTAGTCTACTGCACTTCCTCTTTTTCTGTAAATTTATACATAACTATTCCTAGCAAGGCTTCCTAAGGCAGTTTACAAGATAAAATATCACAATGGAATCAAAGCATTAAAACATCCAGATGAACTTAAGCCAGTGAAGTTATTGAATCTGAACAGAGAAATTAATATGGCACATATTAGTAATACCTACGGTTGTACAGTATTATCATATGTTCAAAGTGTTTAATGTGCATTGGATAGTTGTAAGCCTAACCTAAAAGGTAAGTTGGTACAATTGCCCCCCACCCCATATGGCAGAAGGAACAGGGCCTTCTAAAGGCACCAAATCCTGTCTGACCTTGGGAGCTAAGCAGAATCAGTGCTGGTTAGTACTTGGCTGGGAGACCACCAATGAATATCAGGTGCTGTAGACTATATTTCAGAGGAAGGACTGGCAAAACTACTTCTGAGTATTCCTTGCCTAAAAATACTCAATGAAATTCATGAAGTTGCCCTAAGTTGACAAGTGACTTGAAGTCACATACACAGAAACATGGCAGAAGAAAGAACAGTGGATGAGTGGGAAGATGGCTGGAGGTCACCAGAATGACTTTTCTAGGGCCATTTATAGTGAGTTTGAAGTAGGAGACACTAACTCACAGCTCTTAGTCTCTCAGACGCTGAGCTACATAACATCAGCTATCTTAATTTGATCACCATCGTTGCCAAGGAAATAATGCATTTCCTTGAAAACTAATAGAAAAGTCATTCCTCAAGCAACATAATTCCTGCAGTGTTCATAAAGTCTGGTGACAGGAAACTAGGCAACCTCTGGTCTAACTTCTGGAGAGCATGTTTCATTTCTTTAGATCAAAAACCAAGTACATGCAATGTTGATATACGTTTACAGATGTTTTCAGCATATGACCTTTAGAATGTGATTTGGGGTGGGACCGTTTGAGTGGCACCCCAGAATTTCCAAAGCAGCCCACCCATCACTTCATGTGGCAAAGCAAATATAGTGCGGCTGACTCTTGAGGCACTTAGCCAACACAGAGGTCAAGAGGAAAGGATGAAGCTAGGAGAAAATAAGAGCAAGTTCCTCTGGACTGATCTGACAGGAAATGACAGAGTGCTAGCCTTATATAACCATACTCTGGGAGAGACAGAAGGGGAGGGAGAAGTTCTTCCTAACCACACAGCAGTGCCAGATCTCTGTAGGTGAGGATGATGAAATAATAAAGCATTTCCCGTGTGTGTTTTTCATTACCTCCATTTTGTTATCCCTGCCAAGTGCTGTGGAAAGAGAACAGAAGCCCCATGTTTCAGTCAGGGGTGTGATGGCCTCCTCCCAATGGGATAACAGCTGCATAAACAGGAGGGAAACCTCCATGGAATTGATCCTGACACCTTCCTAATGGAAATAATGATTTGCTAAGCCCACTTTCTACCACTGGCGTGTAATTAGTAGCCAAGGGGGCGAAGAATTAAAGCCCACGCTGTCCTTTGAATCTAGGCCAAGTCAAAAATGTTTCATTCTTTTCCTCTAAGGAAGTAGCCAAGAAGATGAAATCGTTTTAATAGAAGAGCCATGGCCAGCTGCGCCATCCCTCAGAATCAGTGGCCGCAAGATCGAAATTTCCTTGTGGTCTATTTTGTTCTGAATTCCAGACATGCTAATAAGTTAATCTGAATAAGAGCCAACCACCATGACTCTTTAAAATGATCCTGTATTGTAGTCAACCACTCTAAAACTTCTGGTGAGGTGTGTGTCACAGGAAATCTACAGAAAATAGTCTCTCTTTCATTTTATTAGTCTATATGGAGTAAGGATTTTCCCTCCTCAAGGGCCCTATTTCTATGAGGGCTAGCTGTTCAGAGAGATCTATGGCAACAGTAAGCAGAGCCTTTATGAAAAATGGGCAAGGAGAAAGCCATCCCACATATCTATTCTATTCATACACACAAGTGTGGATCCTACTGAGCTATCTGCTCTAATTCCGCTTTCTTATAGCCTCTTGCTCCAGTCAAAGTGTTCCTAAATCTCTGAGTCACCTCAAAAGAAAAACAACAGCAACTACCATATCCACTTCATAAGAAAGTAACAGAATTGGGAAGGAGGGGTGGGGCAATCTGAGGAGGTACGGGAAGCCCACATGCCTGATCCAGCCTAGGTGCTGGATGGTGACCCACCACTACTAGGTAGGAGAATGAGCTTCTTCTTATTGTTATTGTTGTTTGTGTGCTTTCAAGTCATTTCTGACTTATGGTGACCCTAAGGCAACCCTATCACAGAGTTTTCAGGAGGCTGAGATTATGTGATGCACCCATAGGCACTCAGTGTGTTTCCATGGCCAAGCAGGGAATCAAACCCCAGTTGCCAGGGTCATAGTCCAATGGCTAAACCATTATATCATGCTAGCTCTCTGGAATGAGCTTAAGTCATCTTGAATACCTAGTTTATCTCAGCTTTAGTTTTGATTTGATAACATGGCTTTAAGCAAGGTATAGTTCCATGGCTACAATTTCCCTCATTTGAAAACTGAAACAATGGTTGTTCGAAGTGGATGGCAGGACACACCCTTCACTTGGAGAGCAACTTGCAACTTGCATCTTCAGTTATTATTACTAACAGATTGGTTATTGGGGATCTCATGTGCGTGGACTGAATGCACAATTGACTTTCAAAACAAAATCATGTAAATGTAGCTGAACTCTGCAACTAGGTATGCCACAGAAATGCGAGTGCACGGCCCTCCAAATACTGCTGGACTACAGTGTCTGTCCTCTCTTACCACTGCTATGCTGATTGAGGTTGTCAGGAAGAGCATTCCAGGGGCCTCAAATCCTCAACCACTTATTCAACAAAAAAGGCTTGTGGCACATTAAAGACAAGAAATTCATTGGGACACAAGCTTCTGTGTACTAGATGTATTCAAACTGGATTTCCCCCCTGAATTTTCTGTTACAGACAACACGGATTATGGATATTACAGACAACCTAAATAATCCAGTTTCATCTTTAGGTTGTGATAGTACCCAAATGTATTTAGCATTGGCCTGCCCTGAATTAAGCTAACAGAAGAGCTCAGAAGTAATGCATTACAAGTGATGACATTATCAGTAACACATTACAGTGAGGAGTAAGGCAGGCATAATGCCACTGCTTATGCAACTCATGTTGGTGACTGGTAATGCAGTTGCGTAGGGACGTGGGGGCGGGGGGGGCATTGGCCCCGGGCAGCAATGTTTCTGGGACATCCCGGCCGGCAGCCATGCCCCCGTGTGCCCTGGCCATGCCCCCATGTACAGTGGCCACACTCCTTGCTCCATAGCCTTGCCCCCCCCTCCACACACTCCCAGTTCTGCCACTGTAGTAATGATGCTAGTAAGATTAAGAATTGCTTTTCCTCATTACTTGAGGGGGGTAAAAAACTTTGGAGGAAGATTTTGAGAGGATTTTCCTTCTATTTTAATCTATTTTCTAACCTTTTTAGGTGAACTTTTTCTTACATTTGTTACCTATCCGGTGAAGTCTTTGAAAAACTGAAAACAAAAAGGGCAATGACTATCATGAAGAAATGTGACAAGGTAGGGGTTTTTTTCTTTCATTGTTAATGGTAACAGGTTTTTTGGAGGGGTTATTGTGAGTCACACAATTAATTATGTTTAAAAAAGTAATTTTCCAAATTCTGTTTAAAAGATTAAACTATGAGCCAAGACATTTCTCTTTGGCTATGAATTCACCTTTGAGAAGGCATTATCATCCCAATTCAGTTTCCCTCTCCCATATGAATCTGACAAGGAATAATTTCTCTCTACATTATAGGAATATGAGAAGAAATACATGAGCTGCTTTGAACGCTTGTAAAACCAGTCGGCAAATCCTAGCAATATTTGAATATTTTATTCTTAATATAGCATTGCCACCCTAAAGGCAACTATGTTTATATGTATACTCTGTAGCCAACCAATAAAACTCAAAGCTCTACCCTAGAGATTTGTGTTTAATAAAGATGAGTGTTGCATTGTGCCCCTTATGTAAGTGCATAACAATTGTTGAGGTATTTTAAATCCACACCAATATACTTCTGATTTGTTTAATCTATAAGCAGGCATTAAATGAGACATTCCAAGTAGTGCGGTGTTACTCTACCAGAAGCTGACAATAGTGGTGCCACTGTCAAAATGTAATGTCTTTTCTTTCATACTGATAGCAGTTCTGTAACCCATGTGATCAATGTAATTTGTCACAAGATTCAAGTAGTGACAGCATTTACTTGAGAGCAGACTGATAAAGTTGCAATTATCTTCTCTGGAGGCTGTTGGTCATCCAAAGCTTCTCTGTTATCTCTTGTAAAGATTGATTCTGAGCACAATGTTTCCTTTGGCATGGTAATGTTTAGGTATAATCATCATCCCACTAGATTCAGGGAGCCACCAAACTCTTGGAAAAAAGATCACAAGAGTCACACAAAGCTACTGCAAATCAGCTTATTTTAATTCTGTATGCTTTCAAAAGCAACTATTTAAAAAAAAAAGGAAATTGGAAAAGTGGCACTTAACACAGTAATCCTATTTATGTTAACCTAATATTCCAGTTGTGTCCAGTCAAGTTTACCTCCTTGTAGACTGTTTAGGATTGTAGCCTAAGGCCTTACTTTAAAAAGAAACCAGGAAATACCAACTCACCATGGCACTACCTTTCTTTAGTGATAGGACTGTTTGCTGCTGTGAGGCAAGAATCTATTCTGATACTAGCAGTGTTGCTAGTAGGGTCTTCCATGTCAGACAGGCATTGCTGAGGAGCCAGACCTAATGTGCCAGAAAGCTACTGGGCAGCAGCAGTACTGGGGGGTGACATTGGCAGAAGATCTATCAGAGACAGTGGCAGTGGCGCCATAGCTAATGCTTGTTGATACTGTGCAGAAGGAGGCACCAGTAAACCCCTTCTGAATGTCTTTTACCATGAAAATCCCATGATGAGACAATCCAAAATGAAACAAGAGATAGCTCCAGAAGATGACACTGCCAAGACAGAATGCACTCATTGAGCTACTGAGGAAAAGCAGAGAACAACTACGCATAGCATTTTGGTTAAGCTGAACTGGACTCAAGCTGAAAAGACAGTCAGCTGTTGATATGTTCAGGGGTGAAAGGAAAAACCAAAGCTGCAAAACATATATTAT
This sequence comes from Cyclura pinguis, assembly GCA_030412105.1. NCBI lineage: Eukaryota > Metazoa > Chordata > Lepidosauria > Squamata > Iguanidae > Cyclura > Cyclura pinguis. The sequence continues at coordinate 219,273,862 of CM059599.1, read as the reverse complement.
AGGAACATGGAATGTAAGAAGCATGAATCAATTGAAGCTAGACATTGTAAAACAAGAAATGGAACATATAAACTTTGCAATACTTGGTGTGAACAAGCTAACACCAGGAATAGGACATTTGGAGTCAGATAATTGCACAGTGTTTTACTCAGAAAATGAAGTTGAAGAAGAAACAAGGTGGCATCAATAGTGAGGAGAGATGTAGCAAATGTAGTCAAGGGAGATAATGCAAAGTCTAATTGAATCATATCAATAAGACTTCAGGAAAAACCCATCACTACAACCATAATCCAAATTTATGTTCGAACTACGGAGGCAGAGGAAGAAGAAATTGAAAGATTCTATGCTTGAGTCCAGGAGAAAATTGATCACCCGCAAAAACAGTGTAGGAATAGCAACCTTTGCATGCCTTATGCTCCCTGGTGTTAGGTTACATGTTATTCAATCTAGAAGTTTAGACACAATAAGTCAAAGGCTATTCCCTGTTTCTTTGTTCACATTCATTCACTTCCTATAGCACATAAGCATCCCTTTGTTTTGGGGGTTTCTCGCTCCTCCTCCCTGCCTCATCCATTAAGTACGTGGCTTCAGGAGCTGCCTCTAAAGATGAGATGCTCAACTTTTTCTGAAAGTATGTAGTACTTTTATTCTTCCTATCATCTTCAAGAATATGAATCTGTGTTGATCATGCACAAGAATCAATGAGTAAACTACTTTTATATAGTTTATGGAGAAGACTTTGCTTGTTTTCTTTCTCTGCTAGACTTTGCGGGGAGGGGAGTGTGGGCTGGTCAAACTGTTTAACTTCTGTCTAGGATGTTATAGCCCAAGAAATCCACCATCCAAACAGAGAAGAACCAAAGACTGTAGGGAAATTTAGCCTAGGATCAAGAAATGAAGCAGGAGAGTGACTGACTGAATTTTGCAAAGCCAATAGTTTGTTCATCCTAAACACATTCTTCAGGCAACCAAAGAGGCAACTGGATAGTGAATATCACTTGATGGTCAATACAGAAATCAAACAGTCTACGCAACTGGAAAGACAAGATGGAAAAGTTTGGTTCTCTCTGCAAAAACAAGACCAGGAGCAGACTGTGGTGCAGACCATGAACTACTGACAGCAAAAGTTAAGAGTAAAGCTAAACCAGAACACTGAACCAACCATCACGCTGAAATACAATTTGAAGAACTTCCCATAGAATTTAAAGATAATGTAGAAAATAGATTTGCACTATTAAGCCTAACTGACTAGGAGCCAGAAAAAAAAAGTTTGTACTGAAGCCAGAGACATTGTCAGGGAGATGCAAAAGGATGTTATCTGCAGCCAAAAAGAAAGGGAAGCCTCAATGGATGACAGATAAAACTCTTCAAGCAGTTAATAAGATCGCAAGAAGTACAGACCTGCATTCGCTGAAAGTGAGCTGCTTTAGAAAGAGACTCCGAAGGCTGTGAGTTGGACTGAAAGGGCTGACAATTTAAAGCTACAGTAACCAGGTTGGTGAGTGCGAGGCTGGAATTTTCCTTTTCTTTTTTGCTATTTCTTTGGATATAATACGGTTTCTTTTACAAATAATTAAAGAGTTGACTTTTTTGGACTGGACTGGACTGGGATTAACATTGGAAGGTAAAGATTTCAAGTAACTGATTCAGCTTTCTTGCTTAAAGAGACTTTTTTTTTCCTTTTAGTTTTGCTTGGCAAAACAGAGAGTTGTGGATTACATGCTGTCATAAATACATTCCTCTGGATTAATACTTCTTTTGGGAACTAACTTGGATTTGTGAATTGTTTTCTTGGTTTTTTTGTTGGAAAATGTACTTTGGTGTGGTGGTTTGATGAAGAGGAATCTCCGTGTTTCTTTTAGTTCATCAAGGATTTTTGAAGCTAATTGTTATCTTTGGCACCTGGATTTTGATTTTGGATCCTTTTCTTAGTGGACAATGGAATTAAATAGAAACTGATTTTGAAAGAAGTAACCTGGCTCTTATTTACGAGTAGACCCACTAACGCCATGGGATTTACAGAGGTATTAGTTATTCTTACTTACAAGTAGACCCACTGATGCCTTGGAATTTACCCAGATGTAAGTGGATCTTACGTATGAGGAGACCTATTGATGTCTTGGGATTTACCTTGGTGGAAGTGGCTCTTACCTATGAGTAGACTTACGGATGCCTTGGGATTTACCTATGTGTAAGTGGTTCTTTGTTACGAATAGACCTATTGATGCCATGGGATTTAACAAGGCGTAAGTTAGAAGCAACTAAAGAACTGAACTTTTGTTTTGGGACTTTTCATGAACATATGTTTTAGAACTTTATAGATTTTTCACATTTAAGAACTTAAGAATTTTATGAACTTTTTATGAACCTTGGAATTGGACGAAATTAGGATACTACAAGACATTAACATTTACAGAATATTGGCTACAGGATTACAGACTGAGCTGAACTGTTCACGTGAAATTGAACTTTTCTGAAGATAAGAGGCTACTGGAACACCCGCTCCCACACATAGAAGTGGCTGGATTTTATATTCAAGGTCTTGCTAGCTGTTTACTAAGTTGAGAGCAAGCTTCAAAAGCCAGCCTAGAAGAATTGGGAGGGGGGAGTTGGAGTGAACTGGAGTAAGCTTTGTTTTTAAAGGGAAGCTTTTGTACCAAAAACAATTCTTGTATATATATTTCGAGAAATAATTACTTTGAAGTATTTGAGCTATAATCTTCAGATTTATATATATGATATATGATATATTACATATATGATTTTATTCATTTATTTATCTTTTTTATTCATTTATTTATCTTTTGAAATTATATTCCTTTAATTTAGAGTGCATATAATAAGGTATAGGCTGATATAGACAATATTGCTTTGTATGTTTTTGTGTTTTATTGTTTATTTTTCTTAAGAGATTTAAGATGACTTTATAGAATTAACAAGTGCCGGGCAACAAAGATAAAGGTTTAGACTTTTGGAAGAAAAATTCCATTGTCAAGAAAGTACAAATGGAACCAAGAACAAGGAAGGGAACGGCGGTGGCAGCTGCAACAATGACTACCCAGCCAGTAAGGAGAACATCAACAGAGATACCCCAGAAAGATTTAATGTTGCAGATGATGGAGGAACTTAAGAACATTAGAGAGGACATAAAACAGACAGAGAAAGACATCAGATAGGATTTAAAGGAGACAAGAAAAGAGATGAGAACAGATATGAAGCATGAAATCGATAAACTGGGGAAGAAATTTGAAACCTTAACTAAGGATGTTACAAAGATAGAGACTAAGACTAAAGAAATAAAGGAACAAGTTACACAAGTACAGACAGAAATGATTGAAGTAAAGGGGAAGCAACAAGAAGAGGAATTCCAGATAACGTTGCAAGAGTTACGATATCGAGAAAGATGTCTCAGATTTAGAGCCGTTCCTGAATCTAGCGGTGAAAATGTATATGAAAAAATGGTTCCGGCTTTGGCAGAATATCTAGAGATTGATGAAGATAAGATGGAAGCTTGTATTGACAGAATGTTCAGAGTATCCTCTAGAACAGCGAGAGAAAGAAAATTACCAAAAGATATTATAATAACCTTCACTCGGACAGTTATCAGAGACAAAATATTACAGAGGAGCTATGAAGGAACATTTAAGATTGAAGATAAAGATGTAAGAATTTTTAAAGACATACCATATCAAATACTCAAGAAGAGACAAGATTATGAACCTCTGGCCAATCTTTTGATGAAGTTATAGATCAATTACAGATGGGAGAAGACTGAAGGCATTTCTTTTATGTATAAACAGCAGAGATATAGGATTAACTCAGTTTTTAAAGCCAAAGAAATGATGGAAAGGTTGAAGAGAGATTTACAAAGATCTACAGCTGGAGAGAAAGATGAAGAACAGGAATCGTTGGAAGAAGAAAAATGAGAAGAGGAAAAAGAACAGATACAAGAAGAAGAGGTGGAAGAAGAAACAGTACAAGAACAAGAATTGGGAGAGGAAGGAGAGTTGGCGGCAGAAAATATACAGGATTAATTGGAAAATTAGGATAAATAATTTTAATATAAAACTGATAAAATGGGGCTAAAAATATACTCTTGGAACATTAAAGGATTTAACTCTGAATATAAAAGAAGACAGATATTTCATCATTTGGAAAAACAAAAATTGGATATAATTTGTTTACAAGAGGTTCAAATAAGGACTCAAGATTTGAAATATGTCAGAAATCTGAAACTGGGTAGCTGCTTTGCAGCTACAATTGATCAGAAGAAAAGGGGGGTATTGATATACGTCAATTCAAGATATGGTGCACAACAAAAATTTCAGAATAATAACGGGTGATATTTGGCGATAGAAGTAAATATGAAACAGGACAAGATATTAATAGTTGGAGTATATGCACCTAATGGAGCTAAAGGAGAATTCTTCCCCAAAATACACAATGAGATACAGAAATATGTACAAGAAACAGGAAACACAAAAGTTATCATTCTGGGGGACTTTAATGGAGTTATTAATCCAAAAGTGGACAGAACAGTACAGAAGTTAGTCCCCCGAAACAATGGTAAACTGTCTAAGAGTTTTTTCCAAATGATGGATGATTTAAATCTTTATGATACATGGAGATATAAAAATGGACAATTAGATGGATATACTTTTTTCTCAGACAGACATAAATCAATGTCTAGGATTGATATGATTTTGACATCTAAGGATTTGATGTTGAAAACAGTGGAAACAGACATTCTTCCAAATTTATATTCGGATAATAATCCGTTGCAAATGAAACTTAAGATTATAGACAGAGAGAGGACATGGAGATTGAATGAAGAGATATTCAAGAGGGAGAAGTACATTAAACAAGCAAAAATAGAATTAAATAATTATTTTAAGGAGAACATGACATCGGAATTACCAATGAAAATAATTTGGGATGCAAGTAAAGCTGTGATGCGAGGAAACTTTATCAGATGGTCCGCGGAAATTAGGAAAGAGAGGAAACAGATTGAACATTGGATTCTGGGGAAGATGAAAGAACTAGAGAAACAGATGAGGGAAAAACCGATGGACAACAAGATAAGACAACAGATGAAGGTTTGTCAAGCTGAATTAAATCAACTAAATTTGCAGGAAATAGAACAACAGATGCAAAGAGTGAGATATACTTTCTTTGAACAGGCAAAAAACCTTCTAAACTTTTAGCCAGTTTACTTCGTAAAAGAAGGGTTAGAAATATTATTTCAGAGATTAGAGTCGGTGACAGGAAAACTACAAAACAGGAGGAGATAAAACAGGCTTTTTATAAATATTACATGAAGTTAATGAGTTTGATCTCCTCAATGAAAAAACAAAAAGAAATGGAAGAATATTTGGAAAAAATGAACAAAATGAGATTCATCGAGGAGCAGAAATTGATTCTGAACAAACCCATATCGATGATGGAGACAGTTGAAGCTATTAGGAATTTGAAGAATGACAAATCTCCTGGACTAGACGGCTTTACTGTAAAATATTACAAAATAATGGAACATGAAGTTTCGATACCTTTGCAGAATACAATGAATGAGATAAGAAAGGAGGGAATACCCGACACCTGCAAGGAAGCTAATGTGGCTGTAATACCAAAAGAAGGAAGAGACTTAACAGATGTCAAGAATTATAGACCAATTTCATTACTAAACACAGACTATAAAATTTTTGTTGCAATTCTGGCTGAAAGACTTAAAAAGGTTCTTCAAGAAAATATACATGACGACCAGAATGGCTTCTTACCAAAGAGAATGACGCGAGACAATATTAGGACAGTGCTAAATATAATTGAGTATTATGAGAAACATAATGAAAGAAAATTGGCAGTGATATTTGTGGATGCAGAAAAGGCCTTTGATATGATTAATTGGTCATTCTTGAAGACGGTCATTAAACAGGCGCAAGCCAGAGACAAATTTATCTCTTGGATTGAAGCAATATACAGTCAACAACAGGCACGATTGATTATTAATGGAGAGAGAACAAAACAAATTGAATTGCGTAGGGGAACAAGACAAGGTTGTCCCCTATCTCGGCTATTATTTATTATGACATTGGAAATACTTAATAAAGCCATAAGGGAAGATAAAGCAATAAGAGGACTTCAGTACAATATCAGTACAATCAGTACAAACTTAAAGCATTTGCAGATGATTTGGTTTTGTTTCTGGATGATCCTCTTAGCAGTATTCAAAGGTTGACGGATATTGTTCAAGAATATGGAGAATTTTCTGGATTCAAGATAAACAAGGAAAAAACAGTGCTTATAACAAAAAACATGAGGGAGAAAGAAGAGAAGGAACTTGAGCATTTAACAGGTTTTAATAAAGGTCAAAAAGCAAAATATCTGGGTGTCTGGATTACAAAAAGAAATAATGAACTTCAGAATTATTATGAAAAAAAATGGAAAGAGATAATCAAGGATTTGGAGAAATGGACTAGAATGCGACTATCTTTGATGGGAAGAGTGGCAGTCATAAAAATGAACATACTTCCAAAGATGAATTACCTTTTCCAAAATATTCCTATAATACAAATACTAAGCCTTTTATACAATGGAAGAGAGATTTAACTAAATTTATATGGCAAGGGAAAAAACCAAGAATAAAATGGAATATCATGACAGACTCAATAAGAAGAGGAGGGTTGGGTCTACCGAATTTACAGATATATTTCAAGGCAGCGGCATTTACATGGATAAAAGACTGGATGAATCTTCAAAATACGAGAATGCTCACATTAGAGGGAGCTGATTTAAGGATGGGTTGGCATGCCTATATGTTCTATGGGAAAGCTGCAGTTGACAAAAACTTTGTTCATCATTTTGTAAGAAAATCACTACTTAAAATATGGACTGACTACAAGAATAAGAACATTAGGCAACTACCTACATGGGTCTCCCCTCAAGAAGCCTTCTTTGGAAGATGGTCCGATTCAGAGAAGTGGCTGTGTTATGATGACATATTAGAAATGACAAATCTGAATCTTTTTAAGATGAAATCAAGAGAAAAACTGGAATCAAAAGGAATAAAGTTAAACTGGTTCCCTTACGGACAGTTAACTGAGAGAATCCAGATGGATGTGAAAACTTATGGAATAGAACAAAAAGAGCAAGGAAGAAAGTTGAAGTTACACCTCATTTACTATCACATGTACACCAGGAGATTTTAAATCAAGAAAGAGAAGATGAGACAGTCAAATCAGCAATGATATTGTGGGCTCAAAATCTCGGCGATCCAATTCAATTAGAGCACTGGGAACAGAGCTGGCAACGGACACAAAAATTTACTGCAGCTCAGAACCTAAAAGAGAACTATTATAAGCTTTTTCATAGATGGTACATGACACCAGAAAAATTAAAGAAGATATATAATACGGGAACAGGTCAGTGTTGGAAGTGTCAGGAGAATGTTGGAACACTATTTCATACGTGGCTTGCTAGCACTGGGACCTTTAGTGCTCACCTTATCGGAGGGCACTTATAAAACAGAAAGTTCCATTCCTTAATGCTTGCATGTGAGCTTGCTGTAAAGATGGGGAACAATGGGATCAGGAAGTATCTTCATTTGAACTGATGGCTCTATGTGATTTCATTATATCTTGGAAAACTTAGTTTTTGACTATGATTCCCGGAATCCCCCAAGGAGATGCAAGGAGTTGTAATTCAATAAGTAACATTTCTAAGCTCTTGGATTTCATACACATCACCTAACAAGCACTGATAAGGGTTGCTCGTTCATAAGCCTTCTATTTGTTCAGCATACAGGGAGAGGAGCCTGCACCAACCAGCCTCACCCCTCTATCCACATACCCACCAGCTCTGCCCTAGGGATAAGAAGAATATTCAAAAATATTTTAAAAACATTTTTAAAAGCCTGTTTCATGAGTGTGAAGAAACCCTGATGAGAAAAATCCTAGATAGAAGAGGATCTCTGCAGTTCAAAACTTAGCCTACACAAAATTCACAAGAAAGCATTTTCTATTCCTGTACAGAACGTAATATTTCTGTGCAGAAAAAATTCTATTTTCTGTGCAGAAAATTTTGTTTCCTGTGCCAAAAATTCCATTTTCTGCACAAAACATGCATGTGTGAATTTTGTGCAGAAGAACTCTCAAATTGTGAATAGTGAGTTCGAGTTCTTTTATGCAGTGAGAAGAAGATTGCTAAAATTACTTGTTGCTTTCTGCAAGAATGAAATTAGCAAAAGAATTACATCCCTAACTCACCCCTTCCCCACTGTGTCTCCGTGCTGAACAGCCCACCAGGAAAGAGATGAAGAGGCTTTTCTCTCAAAGAAAATGCAGATGTCAGTGGCAGGACCAGTGAACATGAATGAGAAGAGATAGGAAAGTTATTTGTTTTTTTAAAAAAGGGGGGCAACAACATTATATTTATACTAAAAAGTTTTTAGAAGTTGTTTACATGGCATGGGGGACTTCTATTACACTTAGGTTAATTCCAACTTGGTTTTTTAAATTAGCATTTCTTTACTAAACTAAGGAAATTGCCAGAATGCTGGTGAAAAATCCTATCTCTGTTTTCACTTCTCTCCTCCATTTTTATTTTGTGTTAAGGAAACAGATCCATGAATTTTGGAATACACCATTTCTTACCCACTCCAACCCCTGAAAGGGAATGAGTGGATATATATATACGTCATACATACATACATACACACACACACACACGCGCGCGCGCGCGCGCGCGCGCGCGCACACACACACATTAATACATTATACATTACATACATTAAAAAATTACAGGAAACAAAGACCTTTATCTATTCATGTAAACAAAAAGTCAGACTGACTCTGTCTCCTATTAACAATGCTCCACAGTAAAAATCAGCATCTTACATACCTGACTGACAAATGCCATTATTTTTTTAAACATTATTTTTAAGAAACAACAGTCAGCAAGAACAAATCTGTTATTCTCAGTCAGAAATACTTAGGAAAAAGACAGGACAAGGCATGATTTGCCTTTTTAATCCATTTATATTTTACACTGCCTTTTGGCCACCAAAAGGCACACTGATGAGGCACACTCCAAAGGCACACTCATGACTCATTTTCATGCTGGGTCATGAAAAAAATTACTTTGGGAACTATAAAATGCATTGGTAGTACAGCAACTTCTATGCCTTTAAGCAGATGAACCCAAGTCATCCAAATCCACTAACTGAAGTCCTTCTTGAGGTGCATCTGCATTTCTTATGACGGCTGACAATGTTTTGTCGAGCCAAGCTCTATGCAAACCACTGAAGTTCAGTCAGGTCATACAAGGCCTGCCATTCCTGATACTTGGCTTGTAGAAATTCTTCTGCAGACAGTGTAGAATTATATCCCTCAGCGATGTTACCCAGAGGTACCACTTATTAATAGTTTATAAAGGACTGATTAATGGTTAATAAAGAGTTTGAAAAATAGTTAATCAATTGTTGTAGATCACTATTGAGTCCAGCCCTTCAATAGGATGCTTATAACCATGGTTTATAACCTTTTAATGTCTGCTACATTTGTCATTATAATCATGTATCTGTTACACACTTTTTGCACATGGCTGGTGAATAATTTTCCTGTGGTCCCAGCTGTCATTGATGGTTCACCAAATACCTCAATGATATTTATCTCATAGTCTGACAACTGAGAACATACCTGAGTGTTCACCAATCAAAAGACATGATTATTTATGCTTGCTATTTTATTTTTAGTCAATTATAGCCCAGTGTGACTTGTAGATTTTTAAATCAGTAAAACACATCTGAGTAAATAAACAATTAACATAGCAGAGATTACAAAACAAATCATGACTGCAGCGTAGATGCATTAGAAGAGGAAAGGTCTTCAGGAAAAGGGAACCCTATAGAGGTGAGATGTGTTGGGAGTGGCAACCTCTGCATGCTTAATTAACTGGCTAGTTAGTTTGCATGTTTATTGTAATAGAGGGGACTGTCTAAAGTAAACTTCCTGTTGTTTGGTCAACACCCACTTTCCTTTGCATGTTCTTTTCCTCTTCCCCTTTTTTGTTCTTCAGCTTCCCTGCAAGCATGTGGTCTCTAATTCTCTAGCAAGCATGCTTCCCTGTAAGCATGTGAGTGCTTAATTTCTTCTTACTTTCTTCAAGAATTGAACCTGTGTAGACTATACACAAGATTATATGAGTAAATCCTTTTTACATATTTTTAACCAAACTGTTTGTGTTTATTTTGAGCTAGATTAAGTGTGTCTGGGATGGAGATCATGAAATGAGATGGTAATTTGTTCAACTTCTGTCTGTGCATTACAAAATACTCTGCTGATTGGGAGACTTATTATTTAAATTCTCTCAATTCCCCAACAAGATGACCCTTTCTGGTGGGCCAAATTTAGTTATAGTGCATAGTTCCTTATTCTAGCCTATGCTGAGGGGCAGTGGCTTTTCAGTGGTGTGGCAACAGTTATCATCCCTTTGAAAGCACTTTCACTGCTCCATCCCATGTTATCATGGGATTTGTATTTTGGCTAACAAAGTATTTAGAATTCTCTGCAAAAGAGTTCTACTACTGTAGTTCAGGGGTGATGGTGGACTAGAGCTCTCTAACAGAGAATTCTAAGCATCTCAACAACCCACAAGTCCCAGGGTGCCATGAGATGGAACCATGGCAGTTAATTTGGCATCAGACAGCTATAGCTGTACAGCCTGGATAACCCCCAGGTTCCAGAAGAAGACCTTTGTGGCTGAAGGCTGCATGACAAAATATTCTTCTGTCATTTCCTTTCCCTCATCTCCATTCCCTCATCTCCAGTCCCTCATCTCCTATGGGGCCCTGTGCCCCAGAAAGACTCCAGGAAGTTTTCTGGTCCTCTGGACTAGCCTTTGGGGGTAGAGTACCATGGGAAGGGGAGATCATCTCCCTCTCACTGAATTCTACTGTTCTGCCAACCAAAATCCAGTACTGGATCCTGCCCTGTTCCTGGACATGTGAAAGATTCAATCTGGGGGCTTCTGTATACAGAGCAGGTGTTCTGTGACCGAAGTACAGTTCTACACAGCAGTTATTACTGCACACGTACAATAGAGTTAAACACAAATAATAAATAGAGAAATAAGAAAATGTCTGTTATTTCTTGACACCTTTATCTGAAAAAGATTTATACATCCCTTCTCACTTCTAAAATTTATCCCTTTAAAAAAAAAAAAAAAGCTTCATTTGCCAAAGCAACCATTCCATCAAGTGGCACAGAGTCACATAATTTTCCTTTGAAAAATTCAATACACACTGTAGCCCAAGGGTACCTTTTTCTTTCAACTGAATGATTTGTATAATTTCTCACTGCAGGAGAAACAGCATTCCCCAAGTTCTTATTGATAATTGTTGATGATTAGCTATGGATACAAAAAAAATGTCAACGGGAGCACAGAAAGCTACTGGATAAGAATGTCCCTCTCCACTACCAGCAGCCCACTTTATCACCGATATTGCCGTCATAATTTGTCTTGGAATAAATGGCTCATTTGCTTTAATAATAGGAAATTTGTCTGCACTTTCCAAATACTGTCACTCTTTCTGAGACTGTGCCACTCTGGACAGAAGAACAGCAATGAGACCCACATCACACAGAACAGGAGTGGGCAGAAGATGGTGGATCTACTGATAGATTTCTGCATAATTTGCAGTAAATGAGGAAGAATTTCTGAGTCCTAATTCACTAACAATAGATCTGAGTTGATTGGTATGTATTAGATGGCAAATATCTCTGACTCACTATTGTTTAACAGCAGCAGACAAAAAGAATCCCTTCCCCCCTCTCCTTCCTTAGATCAACCTGTGTGGGGCAGATTTTTTGGTGGAAGAACTGTGGGTCCCATTTCCTCTGCCATTCAAAGCAAATTCCTAAGCTCAGAATTCTTTAATTCTAAGGCCATTTCCACAGCTTACCAGATCCCAGCGGTGTCCCACAGGGATCTTGATAGAGCCTCTCCTGGGAGGGTAGTGCAACAAGAATGCTTCCCTCCACACTGGCCGCCTGCAAGAATGGAGAAAGTGCAATGGTGCTGCCTCTTCCTTCCACAGTGCAGCCGGGCACTGTGCTTTGAGGACTTCTGCACCTAAGGTAAGTGCGGGTGCACGGTGAAATGGTGGTGCGATTGCCCGTCATTGATGGGTAAAACCCATCAATGATTTATTGCACAATCATGCCGCCTGTGGACAGGAGAATGATGGGAACCAGATGATATCATGCAGAACCTTCATCCAGCTCCCGTCCTTCTCTCATCCCCAATGCAGGACAACAACGTTCTGCAGAAAAGGCATAAGAGTCAAAACACACAGTGATAAAAATGTAACATGCAGCTGAAAATAAAGCCCATAAAAAAGTCTTAAAAAAACCATGCATGGCCCTGATCAGATCAGGACTAGAGAGTGGGTGAAGAAAGCTGAAATCAGCAAAAAGAATCATGTAGCCCTCCATTGTTGATCTGCAGTCGCCACAAGCCCTAGTGAGCCAACACTTCCAGTGGTGAAGAATACTGGGAGCTGCACTTTGCACCAGACTCCAGTGGGTGGATCTTCAAGTTCTAGTAAAAAAAACTAAGCATATCACACCTGTTTGACACCTACTCACACCCTGCTTTAGAATGTATTTATGTTGATTTAGGTGTGTGTGTGTGTGTGTGTATCTATGTATTTACATATGTATTTAAGGCTTTGAGCACAGTCTATACACCCCTCAATCTGTCAATTCTAGGTACACAAAGGCTTATATAGTCCAGCTTACTCCCATGTCATTTATCAATTTTATACAACGTATAAATGATTCAATCAAATGGGTTCCTAGGTCTGTTTAAACCCAAGTAACAGTAACAATGAAGATCAATGTAAAACCCTGGCCATTTCCGCACTACACTGTTATAGTGCTATTATTCCACATTCAACACCCTGTGGAATTCTGAGGTTGTAGTTTACTGAGGCCAAAAAGCTCTCTGGCTGAGAATTTTAAAGGCCTCCCCCTAAACTGCAAACCCCAGAATTCCATAGGATGTTGAAAGTGGAATAATAGCACTACAACAGTATAGTGCAGAAATGGCCCCTGAAAAGAAGAGTGATTAAAAGCAGATGACTCCAGATCACAAATGGAATTTCTAAAGCCCAGAAGAAAAAGACTTTAGCTTGGCATCAAAAGGAATGTGAAATGGGCACCAAGGAGACATCATCAGAGAGGACCAAACAGCTGAAATTGCTATTTGCTTCGTCATCACCCAATCAGCGGAGTACCTGGGGGAGGTATTTCCTGTCAAAGTAAGAATTCTGGACCTCAGGGAATTTTCTTTCAGTGCCCAAATTTCTAGCAGTACAGTAACTTAAAATTCAGTTGACCATATAGAAATGGAATGTAGGCATATAAACAAAAGGGGTAGACAGAGTTGCTAAGGTAATGTGAACACAGCAAATATAAGAGTTCTAGCTGTGGACCATTTTCAACTGCTCACTCTCTGCAGTGCTAGAAATTGGGGGACTGAGGGAAAATTTCATGTAGGGCAGAATTCTTATGGGGGCAATGGCCTCATTTTGCATCCCCTTCCCTCCCCCATAGCTACATCCCTGCTTCACCTTAACAAGCTCTGTTAGTGGAAGCAAACTTTGAAACAGGAATTATTTTCAGCTTATAGTGATGACTTTCCATTACACAGGCAGAGGAAGAACAAAGGCATCCCTGGCAAGAGCAAGACCATGAACTCCAGAGCCTCCTTGACTTCTTCAGGCAGCATGGGCTATGGGGAATAGTGACCACCGGGGGGGGGGTCTGAGAGTCACAGTTCAAAAAAGTAACTTTTCTGCAAGATCTGCCACAAAAAGCAATGTTTCTGCTACTGCTCTGGGCCTTATGAATGGAAAGAGACTCAGGGTGGTGGCAACTCCATGCAAGCCTTTTAGACACAGCAGCACAAACTTAGAATATGGAATTTTAAGCAAACCACAAATTCACCAGATGTCTTTTGGGCGTTTTGTGCTGAATCAGATGGTGTAGTCTAGTCTTGGACCTAGTCATCATTCAGCCAGATGCCAGGAACTAAAGCTCAAAGGCAGTGGTACTATTCAAACAGGACTTTGGGAAAGCCATTCAAGATTGCTCCCCATCCCCAGCAGAACAAGCAGGAGGTTCAGGAACAGAGCAGAGCTGTCTGGCCACATTTTGAAGGAGGTGAAGTAATATACATTATTAGCATCTCTGCAACCCCTTATCAATGTACATGGCACACAGAAGCTAAGATGACAGCAGACAGGAAGAAAAACCTAGTGACCCAAAGAAAAGGCAGAGATTTAATGGACCTGTACCAGTGGATGTGGAACCACAGTACTTCATTAAAAAACTCCGATCTGCCATGACTCCATCCCCGAGGTGCTGGGTGAGGGATACTTAGAATTCTCCCTTAGAGAACTGTATTGCTGTAGTTCAGTGGCATGTGTGCTCTCTAGCAGGAATTTTAATTTCCTCCTCAAACTTACAGATCCCAGGATTCCCTTAGAGTGAGTCTCGGCAGTTAAAGGGGGATCAAGCTGCTATAAATGTGCAGTGTGGCTACACCCTAGATAGGAAGGTTAGGGTAGCAGTAAGGAAAAGAAATGTAGTGTCCCAGAGAGAAGACTGTGGGGGCTAGAACACAACGGTAGAGTGACAGAGCAAGAGGGACAGAGCACATAAGGAGCTGAGTGCAAACTTGTTTAAATAAAGTTCTTTGTTCCTTACAACTCTTGATGGATTCTTAGTGGTAACTAATACCATATGAAACAGGAGCAGTCACCAGGAAATGACAGAGAGAATTCGGAGTTTGAAGCAATAAAATTCTTTGTTTCATACAACTCCTGTTTGATTCTTACTGGTAACAAGGCTGTGTGAAATACCACCCCCACCCCTACACACACACACACACACACACACACACACACTGGTAGGGCCATCAAATCCAGAATCTAGTATTACCTAATTGTACCACCAAATTCACTTACTTTTTCATACACAGCTTTATTTGAATTTGAATCTCTGTTGCTGGGAAAGTGTTGATTTTTAAAGTGCCAGGAGAATTTACTTACACAGGTTCAATAATGTAACATTTTATGGGTATATTTTTGCCACTTCATAAAAAAGAAGCAAGTTGTTTGCTGTAGTCCTGAACGTTTCATCTCCTTCCTTTCATTTCTTTTTTTTAAAGAAGAGTATTTCCAGCTTGGTTTCTCTACAGTTTGAATATCTGGAAGGGAAAAGGCACTGATCAATGGCTCTGCTATGACTACCCCAGGCCACAATCCTCCTATCTTAGTTGAGCCAGGTCTCAACAAGCATAGGCCTCAGGTTTCAAAGGAAAGAAATGCAGACGACTGCTGCGGAAGATACTGCTGGCTGAGGAATCTCCTCCCAGCATTATGAGAGAAGCAAGATGCTGCTGAAAATGCTCATTTCCCTCTGACATAAAAATCTGTGGTTAAACGTATCATGAATCAAATGTTTATGATGACTGTTCTCCAGAGAGGTTGCCATAAAGTTTACAAGACAGTGTTTCATTTCTTTTCATTTTCTTTCAGTTTGGTTAAGTGATCTGGAATGACAGAGGAGGAATAGTTGGAGATCCTCTAACATCTAAAGCTAGTGTTGGCCAGTATTGTTTACCTGCCTGAGGCGAAAGACACGATGGCACTGACTCCCTCGCATTCTACCTAACAGAAGCCAACCAGAGTTTTACTTCAACACTAGAGAAGGGACAGCATTCTCCACATCATTGGGCACAACAAGTTAGCTTCAGGTGCACAGGACAGACTATCTGAACTGGATTCCCTCTCCTCTAAGAGAGTGGAACAGCCCAAGGGGCTGCTGCTGCCACCACATCAATATCACCAAGTCTGATGCCTGGAGGAGAGGCATCTCTCTGCCTAATGGTAAGACCAGCCCTCACTATGGCCTTGGAACTGAACAGTTGGGAAGGGTCATAGCTAATGCCATTTCTGCACTAGGCTGTTATAGCGCTATTATTCCACTTTCAACATCCTATGGAATCCTGGGGTTTGCAGTTTAGTTGAAGTAAACTGCAAACCCCAGGGTTCCATAGGATGTTGAAAGTGGAATAATCGCACTATAACAGCCTGGTGCAAAAATGGCCTAAGTTGCAGAGCACACATTTTCCAGGCTGAAGATCTAGGTATGGTGTGAAATTCATCCACTTTGCATTTAAATATAAACCAATTATTCCATACTTCCCAAACCAATACAGAGTCCATCCTTTCACACTTCTCTGTCGAAACTTCTGCTGCCGTATTTCCGGCTACTCGCACTCTGCTAACAGAAATTGTAAAATCTAGTCATGTTAAGGAGGGCAGGGAGAAATCAGAATGTCTTCCCATTTCCCTGATATGTTCCAGAATAAGCAGAAAAACTCTGAAGGTGTTGTTCTTATTTGCCCTGTGCTGTGATCAATGGGAGGAAAAATTGGTAGTAGAGTAAGAAAGAACAAATGTGAAAAAGTCTCTCCCTTCCACAACACACATACTTGGTTTCTTCCCTCTCTGCAGGAGCTGAGGGAGGTAGGTTTGGGATCAGCTGATGGCTATACCATAAGATGAGCCTGCCATGATTTACCTAATGCTCTTCTGTTGATGTCAGTAGGAAGCAGATAGGTCTGCATCAAAGTTCTTTGGCTTCTCTATTGTGTAACCGGCACCAGAGTGCAGCTGAGCACTTAACTGAGCCTTTTACCTGTCTCACTGACTGCAGTGGGTTAGTTACACTGGCAGAATCTCAGGACCAGTTCATTTCATGCAAGTATTTGGATATTATTTGATTTCTTCTGTGCTCAGCTGAAAGCCTCCAGTTGGTACTATTAAAAATCACTGTGCCTGAGGTGATACTGAAAATCTTCTCTGTAATGGTGATTAAGGTGGCCATATGTCCTATGTTATAGAGGATAGGCATCCTCTCTTTGAGGGCTGTCCAGACTGTGTCTAATTTAGAGGTAAACCACCATGAGAAGATGGACCTTGAAGGGGCCTTAAAGTTGCCCATCAACAGATAGTACCTGGAAAGCAGACTGTGCAGGTGTACAGATCACCTGGCCACAGTCCTTCCTCACTCTGGTGAGATGTCTTTATCTTTCCATTTTAATTAGAGAAGTTATTTCTAGATTTGCATCCACACACAAATTACTACACATGAATACTATGCAAATTGCTTTCCTCTCATTTGGTGATAGGTTTGATCTTTTGGAAGCAAAGTATCAGCAGCTATCCTGCATGTGGTCTGTAGGATTCACACATGCAACATCTCCCCTGCATTATGTGTGAGTGAACTTACCTTGTGCCATGACCTTGTTACCCTGTGTACTGGGGGTCCCGGGAGGGACACCAAAATGTGCTGAACTAAAGGTGGGGAAAATTAGCTCAGAGCACTGCTTAGCGTTACGAGAGGCAGGGTAATATAGTGAGATCTTGAACCCTATGTCTACGGGGTCAGGCTGAGTCAAGGAGTACACAAAAGTTGAAACAATAAATGATGTTTTATTAAACACAAGCAAAACAGTGTATGCGACACACTCACATAAGATAACTAAAGAAATAAAGGTTGGAGTGGTATAGAGCGATTTTTAGAGGGATTGCTGGTTTGGATGATACTTCACCTGTCCTGAAGCCCGGAAAAATAGAGAGCAAGGCTGGGGTGCGATGTAGCTCAGCATGTGGAGCTGAGGGGAGGCTCGCCAAGCAAAGCGGCAGCAAGGCGGGATGAAACTTGGGAGCGATCCCAGGAAGGTCTCGGAATCAAGGGTTTTTATAAGGAGAATGTGACTGCAGGCTATGCTGTACTTGGGGGAAAACAATAGATTTGGAGTTGGAGACAAAGCCTCCGAAAGGTCAGAATCTGAATGATTGAGTTATCGCAGAGGTTCTCAATAGAGTAGCCAGCATGCAAACACAGAGTACTTGGGTATTGCATAGTTTACCCATCAAGCTGCCAGCGTGGGGCAGAGGCTCTTTTGTAAGTGGCGTGCATACCTAATTAGAGTACTTGCCTGGAGGTCTCCTAAAGCAGCGAGTCAGCTATTTTCTGCCCTGCCTGTATTGTCCAGGAACATTATGGTGATTAACGGCCGAGCTTGTATGCGTGCTTGTCCGGTGGCCTCGCAAGCACATGGAGGGGAATAGAGAAGTGAAGCCGAATTGTGATATCAAAAGGAATCTTTTAATGTCCCCAAAGCTCGGACTAGCCAGGGCAGTAACAACCTTTCTCGGGTTATATAATGTAGCAGCTATTAAGATGCCAGCCATCTGCCTAAGGGTTTGATTAGCCAATTCTACTTGGCTTTGCTCCCATCCAGACAGACTCTGAATGTGGAGAGATCAAAGCAAAAGCTTGCATGATAAAATACCCACTCTTTGCAGATTGTGTTAACATTTGAACTATACGTTTGTGCTTGTCAGTACAGAGAAACCCTGTCCCCCCTCAAAAAGAACATATGATTGTTACCAGAGTTTTCACACTTATAGACAGTGTTGTGACTGATGGAACACTCCCCTTTAAAGGTGCTTCAGCACACAGGAGAAACTCTGTTAAAGTTGTGTGCAATAAACAGCCAGGAATTTTCATAGACTTCAGGAATACAATGAAGTTTACCAGCTGTAATAAGCAAATGAAACATTATGAAACACACCAAGGGGAAGGTAAACATCAGAACAATGAAATGGAAAATGGCTGATGTTCAGTAGGTTGCAGCCTTCCTCTTTATTAAAAAAGACTAGAAGAATATGCTTTTTTCCCCTAGCTTACTGATACAAATCATACAATATCTCTTGGCTTGCTCAGTAGCCTGCTAGCAAACATTTTCCTACTAATCAATCAGTCAAAATCTTTAACCACATAAAAGTCTATTGGAGACCAGTTATTTATTTATTTATTTATTTACAGTGGCATCCAGCCCAGGAAGACTCAAAAACAACAACATGCACCATTATTTATCATCGTACAGCAGACACCGCTTTTTATATTACTCAAAAGTTCCCAAATACATCCTGATACATAAATCAATTATATAAAATACCATGAACATGAAATGAAACAACAAAGAAAGGGAAAGGTCATAACAGCAAGAGACATTTGGTGAAGAAAAGCAGCAGCCATTGGCCAATGGCCGATGCAGGGCAGAAATCAAAGGAGCACAGAGAGGCACTCAAGTTATTACTCAAGAATCATTTGGAAAGGAATCAAAAGACTCATTTGGATCTTTTTTCTTCTTCCTGGCTTTTTTGCGCTTTGGTTTAATATTTCTTTGTGCAACTTTGTTTATTTTAAAGGCTATTGATAATTATATATTAGTAGCGTATATACCCGCCATTGCCCGGGATTTTATTTTCTCATAGGGAGTACTTGTTAGCAAGATTTGAGATCCTGTGTTTCTAGTCCCTCAAACTGTCTTGTCCAGTACCTGTAACTTTTCCCCATATTCCCCAATCCAATCTGTATTCAGAGTTATTAACATACACAGGTTGGGTTCCTGAGGGAATACACTGCCCTCCTCCTTGCTGCTAGGCCTCATCTCCATAGCAACCAGCCTGAACTCTCTGGCTGAGGATTCTAAAGGCCCCTCCCTAAACTGTAAACCCCAGGATGCCACAGAATCTTCTTAGGCAGCCAATCGTATGAGGTCTTTGCCTGCCTGACACAGACAAACAAACTTTGACTTTTACATATTAGTAGATGAAATGTCCTTAACACAGCACGAGATACATGGCAGATTGTCCTGCATCTAAAAACTAGCAATATTTAAAATTTACTTCCATTAGAAAGTCTAAGGCCATTTCCACACGGGGCGAGGGAATCGCCCCATGCCGCTACTTACCGGGTCTTATGGCTCCCTGGTCCGGTCCAGGCTGCTCCGGAGCAGTGCGTGCTCATCGCTCTGCACTGCTCCGGCATCGAAAATGGCAGCTTCCGGCTGGTTGAGGGTCTCGACCAACCGCTGAAGCTCGCCAGCCTAAAGCCCACGCCCGGCACATCGCAGGCTTGCATTGGTGCGAGCCTGCAAATCTGCACAAGGGAGCAGGCTCGCACTGGTGCGCTCCGTGCTTTTGAAAAACCAAAAGAAACAGGTTTTTCAAAAGCACGCTGGACGACCACTTGGGGTCATTCCGGAGCGGGCTGGGGTGTGGATCTACGTTAAATAGTCCGGACCCAGTCCACTCCCAGGTGCAGATGTCCTCCCTGGAGGACGGACTGCACCATTTCAAATACCCCGTGCGGAAATGGCCCAAGGGCCCTTTCACACTACACAATTATAGCACCATGATTCTACTTAAACTGCCCCCGTTCTATTCTATGGAATCACAGGGGAAGTTCAAGAGCATTCAGAGGAGAGATTCCAGTCACGTAGGAAGGGGTGGTGGGAGAGTGGTTCGCCGCAGGTTGCAGTGGTTTTGGGGTGTCCTGGCCCATAGCCATGCCCTCGTGTGCCCTGGCCATGCCCCCACACACAGCGGCCATGCCCCTTACACCATAGCCCCACCCCTTCTCACCCCTCTTCCCACACTCTGAGCTCTGTCACTGAGAGATCCCATTCTTGTGAGACCTGCTGCGGGAAAAAACAGGGTACGACTGGAGAAATCCTTTGTGGTACCTGCAGTGCTTGCCACCTACATAATCCCTTTCAATTTTGGCCTTTTGGGGGCTTGTCCCCATGCCACTGGAAGCATCTGGCTGGGCAGGAACTGGGGGCGGGCCAGGCAGTTGCCAGATGCTTCTCCCTCCCCCCATGCCATTGTTTGGTGGCCCAGAGGCTTGGACACCTACCCCACTCCAGTGCACCTTGCTCCTTCAAGCTCTGTTTGCAAGACTGTCCAGTGCAAACCTGATTTAGAAGACATTGGTAGGGAGAGAAAAGGCCTTCAAGTCTGGCCAGCAGTTATCCCTGGCACAGCAGGCTGATTAGGCACACAGTTCATCAGATTACTGTTTTCTTTACTATTTAAATGACCATTATTTCCAGATTTCTGTCTGTACTCATAAGGGACCATATGCACATTTAATACAAATCCATGCTCTTTTATGTCCTCTTTTGGTGGGGTGAGGTCAATTCATATTCTCTGTTGAAGAAGGAGTATTTGTCCAAACTGCTTCTGGGCCCTACAGTTTGAAAGTGTTGAAATGTTACCCCAGTTTCTGGGGGTCCCTTGGGGGACACTTCGATATGCTTCACATAAGGAAGAGTGGGGAACTTAAAGGAGCACAAACAGTGGCAATAAGAGAGGCAAGGTAACCTAGTGGGGTCTTTTTACCCAGTTTTTACGGGGTCAGGCCAAGCTAAAAACCAGTCAAAGGTATCAAGTAAATTATTTTATTGAATGGCAATGTTCACACACACTCCAACGCAATCACTCACACATTCACACAAGACCTATTAAGAAACAAAAAAGTGGGAAAATTGGATAGAGGATTCAGAGAGGAATTGTAGATGGAGTGATACTGCACCTCTCCTGAAGTCCTAGGTCCGGGAAACAGCAAGCAAAGCAGAACTCAGCAAAAAGGACAGCTGAGGTCTGCTAGCATGGCAGGGAGTTCTCCAGAGAAATTCCCAAAAACTAGTACTACTTGTAGGGGAAAACATACCTCGAGGGCAAATCCTCTCCCGGAGAGAACAACAGGCACCGCAAAGGAAAGGAAGCTCCACAGTGGCAACTCATTTTGCATGATGGTTTCATGATGTGTTGCCAATGTTTCAGGATCTTTGGTTGCAGTGGGTTGTAGTGTAAATTTATGTAGATGGTCCTTGCCTTGGATGATTTTCCGGAATCATAAGTACTCAACTTGGGGAAAACACGCTACTTCCCTTAAGTTGGCTCCTCTGTGGCTGAGGACCCTTTGTTTACCATGAATTTGCACAGCTTGATGTCTCCTTGGGCTACGTGACTGGGGATTTTACTGGCCTGACTTAGTTCTCAGTCGTTCGACTGTTGCTGCCTACGTGCTCATCCAGGCAACCTCTCTGGCATGATGAACTATATTTGATATTAAAAACTGTAGAGCCTGGGAGAGGGTGTACCAGTGGGTAACAGAAATACTTAACAGAACATAAGATCAATGTATGGCTGCTTTACCTGACTACTACAAAAAATTAGATGAGGGAGGAGAAACAAATCTTCTTTCCTAGCCCCTCACTGTCCAGATTTGGCAGGGACAATCCTGATTGTTGTTCTACTTTTTCATCCAGTTTCTCCTCCCACCTTCCCCTTTTGTCCTGGCTTACTTCAGTTGCTACAAACTGAGTTCAAAGTGCAGAAGTAGTTTGCAGTCTATTATGGGGGGGGGGGCGGTAGGAGAGGCAGGGGCAGAATCTTTGCCCTTCCCAGTAGGTTCAGGCAAAGGCAAACTGCTGCCACCTCTCCTATCATGTATATTCTTCCTCATTAAGAATGTTTGCCATCTTGACACTCACTTTTCTTTGGCCATACTTGCTCTAGTCTTAATCCATGAAATGTTGGAGAATATGTTGCTTTCCTGTAGCCATACTCTAGCCATAACAGTCCTCTGGAGTCAGTGAGAAAGGGGTCTTTAAAAACAAAACACCATCACCTACTGTCATTGCAGAACCCTCAATAAGGTCACTTTAAAAAAGAGGAAATTTATTTCCCTATATGTCATTTTGACTTTTTGTAATATTTCTGATGTGTTTTTTTTGGGGGGGGGGGACTCATGGACCACCACCAGGCGGCAAAGGCTTTTGCTATGCCATTGGGTGGGAAGGCCACACAAGGTCATACACATACTGAGCAAACCAGCAAGAGCCTGAATTCATTCCCCACCACTTGGCTGGAGAGAAAACTTCCATTCTTTTTCTTTTTTAATAAATATTCTTTATTAGTTTAATATTAAGAAAAAGAAAGAAAAAAGAGAAAAAGAAAAACAAATCAAACAAGACAGTAAATACAGAAAAGATTTTTAAAAAACCCACATGAAACAGTATTGAATACAAAAGAAAAGTAGTGTACATGTATAGAAAACAAACCCACCCACCCCTTACACAAACCTACAGAGACAATACAATCCTACAGGACAATACAAACTACTATAACATTTACATATTCAAATAAAAGTGACTTCCCATTCTTCTACTGCTGTGAGTTCCATTACAATGTTCAATCCTTTACATTCTACTATCTTATCCTGTTCTCCCCTCAAATGTAAACCTATCCTATTTTACATGTCAAATCCTATAGTTGCTAAGTCTCCATTTCTATTCCTTATGTGCTCTGCGAAAGGTTTCCAGATTTTCAAATAAGATTCTATCGAATTTCCCTCAATAATAACTTCCATTTCAATGTCAAGTGAAGAGCGCTACCACCTTTCTCAAGTTCTTCATTGGCTCTCCATCCTCAAAACACATGAAAGATGCGCAGGATTCTGTGAAGTGATCGCCTTGTTGCCACGCCACAGCCCGTGAAAGGACAAGTGAGTCAGGGCTCTTGCTTTCTAAAATGTTTGCTTTTTTTTTTTTTTAACATCATTAAAAAGTCTGACACGAGCAAGTATTTAACATGGCCATAATTAGATCATTTCATAATCTAATTCACCACACCAGCATCTGCAATGAGATCTACATCATGATATATCTTCATTACAATCCATTTTCATAAAAGCAAACTTTTCCTGAATATGGGTTCTGAGGTATTCTGACATTTTAAAATATGTCTTATTGTCCTTTTCTGTGCAACAGACCAAACACGGCGATGTTCAGTCCTATATCACTGTCAGGGTGATATTAGACCAGATGGCTGCTTCAGCAGTGCCTCAGAATAGAAGATAATTTATGCCATTCACTCATATTAAAATGTAGAAACGGAGACTATTTGCAACACACGTACATGAAAAAGGGTGCTCAGATCCCTCTGTGGCACTCTGCTGAAAGGCCGGTTGCGTTGTTAGAGTAGCTGTGTCAGGTCAGATTTCCTTCCATCAACCTTGGTGGGTGTTCAAGTCATGAATTCATTTCATATACCGTGCCTTCCAAATTTAAGCTTGCAGATCACTTTTTCCAATGAGGGAAACAAATTTATTAGCATTTTGGGGGGGGGGAACTGTGCCCCCTTTTTTACTTCTAAACTGTCTTTTTTAAAAAGTTACTTCACTCTAAAATGGGGTGGAGAAAGCACAACCACACGAACCCTAAGTCCCATTTTTCTTGCCCCCCAAAGACCTGTTTGAAGCCCTCCCCGATCTCCCCACAACCCACAAAAATAATTTTTAAAATTTCCCAGATGGATTTTTGAGAGAAGAGAACAGCCCAAACCAAGTCAAAACCACCTGGGAACATGGTGTTTTCACTTGTCCACCAACTGGAAGCCTTCAGTACCCCAGAAATCATGAAGAAATATTTGAAATTGGCTGAAAAGGTACAAAATAGTGGCCGGAAGTAACATCACATCACTTCTGGGGCAAGTAGGACATGCAAGTGAGGCCTGGGGCTGGGGGAAGATGGCAGGGACGAAATTTGGCCTCATCCTCCCTCCTGAGAGTGGACAGAGTGGAGACCTATGCTTTTAGACTACAAAGCCCATCATTCCCCTGTCCCCGTGACTAGTGTCTATGGAATTCTGAGAGTTTTAGTCCAAAAAAAGATAATATCACCACACTTTGAGAGTTTGTGGGGTGTTGTTTTAAGAGAGACTAGAGCCTGATTAGGCATTTGCCTTAACATGTGAGGAATGTAAAAAGGCAAAGAAACAAGGCCACGAAGCTGCCCTACATTTTTTCTCAGACATTACTTCTGTTCTCAGTTAAGATGATCTGTTACCACTTAGACAAAATGTAGGCCTGTGACTCTAACATCATCACTTTTCTTGTCCTGTATGACTTTTAACATCTTTGCCTGATAAAGAAGCCAGTGAAGCTTTGGAAGCTTGCTGATGTATTTTGTGCATTTTGGCTGGCCAATAAACCTATAGCTGTTTCGTGTATTTTGGATTTTGTTGTATTTCGCCGCACGGCCAGCATGGCTACCCCTGAATATGTTTCAATGTATAAATGTTGTTGTAAAAGTACTGTATCAACACAGTGTATTGGGAGGGAGGCCACTGGGATACCTGTAAGATTATTTGTCTGCCGTGATCCTGTGTAGTGCAATAGCTGCCCATCTTTGGCTTTTTCCCCCAAAATTGATATAGTTCTTCTATGTGGAAATTCCATCTGGCAGAACAGCAGAAAGGCTGAATTAGTGAAGGGCTAATGATAATTTTATTAGCCAGTATGGCAAGTATATCGGACAATTTCTGCTCTCTTTCTGGGTTTGCACTGAGATTAATGAGAATAACATGACCATCAATAGCTGGAAATATTACCAATGGCCAGAGGAAGTTTTATTGGCTGCTCCAGTTCATTGAGATTTAATTGATATGGCATACTTAACTCTGTGAAAACTTGGTAAAGTAGATCATTGCCTGAATGATTTAATTCATTTTAAGCTCATTTCAAATTATGCCATGGCACATTATTAAGAACAGATTTGTTTCTAACCCTTTGTGAATGCATAATTTGTACTTATGGCACACAGCGAAAGCACTGTGCTTTTGAACAACTGGCAAGAGCACCTTATGAAAGTAATTTCTTTCGTATCAGAATCTATGTTTGTAAATCAAATAATATATTCATAAACTGAACAGGACAGCAGGAGGTGGCTAACATGATCACTTATCTTTATTGTGCCATTTAAACCATATTCCAACGGGGAATTTATTATTTTTCAAATAGTTGTTAATAATTTTCACTTAACATAATTTTTTTTGAAAATGTTAAACAAACCTGAAAAGTCTAAAAGGGGTAGATTAAGCCCAAAAGAAGGGGAGATGAAGGATTGTTTCAGAAGCAAAAGAATGAAAAGTTGGTAGGTGTTAAAATCATGTCATTAAAAAAAAAAACTTCCATTTCCGGTACAGTTACATAGTATATTATATTATAGTATACTGTTACATAGTATATTTCCTCAATATCCCTTCTCCAGATCATCTCTGTTTCTCTCACTTTGCATAAGATCTGACCTGTTGTTTTAAACAGAATGAATTTCTTCAAAATGAAAGATCATTGTGATGCCGGAGCAGTAATATGCAGAAGGAAATAGTATTTCTTTTTTCTTTTTTTCTCCTTCCAGTGTTTGCTGCTCCACTGGTTCTAATAGCAACATGGAGCCCAATTTCCTCTTCAAGAACACTGCATTTTATATAGCATGTCAATTATTAACATCCAGTGTCCCGTATCTTACTTTCAGTGGGTGAACTCATTTGGAAAAAAAAAAAGATAATTTATGCAAATAATTTTTAACCCATTAAACACCTGGCACAGATTTCTTGGTAGTTTGGAGTGGAGAGATTCCTTGGTTTCTTGAAGAACCCAAGGAGTGAAATAACTGCATAAACAGTATTTTGTGCTAACCATTCAGTACTCAAATCAATTACATTTCATTACAACAGCTATTCGCAAACAGAGAGCCATGAAACTAAAGATAATGGAGGAAGAACTGCTTGCGATGCAAAAATATCTCAGTGGTTCACACTCAGTGGGCCTTTTTAGGTGAAACATTCCTGCCTTTATAAACCATTGTTTATTAAGTGATGAATACGCCTCAAGCCTGCACCACTCTCTCTTGACCCCTGCCATTGTCAGAGCTGGAAAAGTTACCTTTTGGTAATCCCCAGAATCCTCCAGACACCATGGCCAATAGCTATATTGGCTGTAGAGTTTGTAAAATGGCTTCAGCTTTTTGATTCTGGTCTTTTTTTTCTTTTTCTTTTTCAGATAAATGCACCTCTTGTATTGTTGTTTTGTATAAACTGCTCCACAGTCCAGAATAGTATTGATTTTAAAGTATAAACAGCTTCCTAAACACAGATACAGAGTAGAAGCCGTCAGTCCCAAGTGATCCTCTCTAAGTCCTTCATGCTCCCTATAGTATAGTACATGGGTTCCTTTTTCCAACCAATTCCATTTTCTGACAATAGGTCTGGTCCCTAACCTTTCTTATAGATGGGGAAAGCCTGTAGTTTCTCTGATGGGAAAATGGCTTGGGAAAACAAATCATATATTTGAAAAAAAAATGTGCAGAAAAATGCAGACATTTAGAAAATAAATGCAAACAAGTAAAATATGTGGGGGAGGCATTCTCTGACGCACAAACAAGAAAGAAGAGGCTTGTGTATATTTTCTTGGTGAAAATGCAGAATTGGATGAAGTTGCATTCCTGTGTTGCATTTATAGCTTGCCTTTCCACTGCATGTGGTGCTCAGATTCCAAAAAAAATGGGGCATTTCTACATTTTATTCCTGCTGACTCTTTAGTCAGCAGTTTTCTTATCTCAAATAATGCAGATTCAGCTTTCTGAAAAGCTTGAGCAACATTCCGATATTCAGGTGCAGAAATAACTGAAGTTGATAAAGGAATCCTCTAGGGTTCCATTCAGCCTGGTTTAAGGCCACCTTGCTGTGAAATACAAGGCTATTTCACTCATTGCCACCAATAGTGAATGAGAGAGAGAATAAAACTGAGACTAAAGCCCGGAGCTAATTCACCACTGCACACAAACAAGAGCCACCAGCCTTCATTGGGCAGTAGAGTAGTGGAGCCTACGCCAATAGCAGCACCTAAGCCAGGAGTGGGCAAAGCGTGACCCACAGTCCACATGGAGTCTTCCTCCTACCCCTGGCAGGGAGGAAACAGGAAGAAGAAGGAGAAGAAGACCCAATGGGTTTTTAAAAATGCATCTAAAGGCTCTCAAATACCTTATAAAGGAGGTGGGGGATTTTCACCAGATATTTGAGTCCCGATGGGCCATTTCAGATCCAAGAGAGGTCTTTTTTTTTAAAAAAAAGGAAGTGAATAGGAAGCGACTTCTGATCATTTCCTGTCAAAAAAGTCCTCTCCTGGGCCTAAAAGGACACAGAGGAGAGCTAAAAACATGATGAAAATGCTCCACATGCCCCCTAAAAGGTATTTTGGGGCAAAAGTTTGTTTTTGGGTTTTTTGGTGAAAAACATGGTCTTCCAAGATCTTCTGGGCTTCTGATGTGGCCCCTTAGCCTCCAACAGTGGGTCGCCCCTAACCTAAGCAATCCCTGCGTTCTTCTTCTTTTTTTTCAGGCTAAGGTAGAGGAGATATCAAAATAAATTAACATGAATCTGAAAAAGTAATTATGATGTGATATGTTGAATGTAATTATTATTTTACAATGAACATTTCTACATTTCTTATATAATTATTCAAATGATAGTGTTTAGAAATTCAATGAAGCAACAAAGTCAACACTTTTCATTTCATTTTAGGGTTTTGTAGCAACTGTATTTTACAGAACAATGTCTCCTTAAATCTGCCCAGGAAAATATTCCTTCTGGTTTACAGGATGCCGGAAATGACTTGATGATTTATTTATGTGGAGCTTGGCAGAGCATAGTCCAGATTGTGGGTGAAGCTGAATTTTATGAGCTTTCCCCCCAAGTGAGTCTACTGACAATTTTTTAAAGAAAAAAAAATATTAAAAGACCTTTGTACGGTTTGGCACAAGTTTCACATAAATATTATCAGCAACAGCTATGGCTGAGAGTAGAAAGTCTTGTAAAACAACTCAAAAATATTAATCTATTAGTCTAATTCTGTATTTAGGAGGTGAAGATTTTCCCATTGGAAATGGTAAACTTCCCTTTTAACAAATAATAATATTTTTATTGGCCTGATCTGGCTGTTTCTCACTTGACATTTCCTGAAGCAAAATGGAATTTTTTTCGCCCCTTGAAAGATGAATGTCTCGTCGTCATTCCCGTGAAAACAAAAAGCGGCATGCTGGCGCAGTGATGTAAGGAAACAATTTTCTGGCCAGTCTTTATATTATTTGAATATTTTTTCGTGGGTGATGAAACAAAACACAAGAAAAAGAAGTCTGTGTGACGGACTGCACTTGCCAGTGAGAACAATCCAATGTTTTACTGGAATATAAGCTGGGGTGGGGCAGAGGCTTGCTTTGAGAGAGGCTGCAGCTGGTGGTAGAACGAGAATGCTGCCGCCATAAGTAGCCGTGTAAGCCAGCCAGTTCACACTGGTTTGCCAGAACTAGTTGTTAAAACTGTTAATAGACATGGAGGCCGAGGAGGTTAAAAGGAGAGCCAGGAGCAGTGAAAGGGGAGAGGAGGAGGGGGAGGGGGAGATCCGAATGAACAAGGAGGATGAAGACCTGAGAGGGTCAAAGAGAGGGAAGGTCTGCGTCATCTAGAGCCAGGGGGAAAGATGGAGATGGGAACCAGTTATCAATTGCTTTGAATGGCACCACTGCTAAGGACATAAAAATCTCAGTTCATTCTGTATTGGGATTGCCCATCCAGTTCTTGCTTAGTTACTCTAGCGGCTGCTGTGAAAGTGGTGATCCATATCTGTCAAGCTCTGGTTGACACTTAGATCCTTTTTATAGGCACCTACCCAAGGTTCACAGCCTGCTGGAGGGGCCCTCCTCTGTGTCTCATCCCTCAGAGAAATATGCTGCGTGAGAACACGGGAGAGGACCTTCTTTTGGGTGGCACTCCTCTTACGGCACACCCTCCCCTTGGTGCTAAAGTTGCTGCTGTTTAGGTGACAAGTGAGAACATGATTGTTCACCAAAGCTTTGAGGGCCTAACTGGCTTTACAAAAACTCTCTCACACACATGGTTTTAATTCATTTTAAATTATTTAAGGTTTTTTAATCTTATTGTTTAATGTGTTTTTGCCTTTAAAAATTATTTTATTTATTTATATTGTTGTACTAGATCGGTTTTATTGTATGCTGTCCTGAAATCTTCAGCGCAAGATAAATAAATAAATAAATAAAATCAATTGTTGACTGGCTACTTTTATTGAGGAGCCTGAGTTAGAACTGGAGCCTGCTACTTGTCGGAATGTAGGAAGCTGCCTTCTATTGAGCTGAACTCTTGGGCCCTTTTCGCATGGAATTTCTGAAGCGAAAGGGCCCCTTGAGTATCGCGTAAATGTGAGGAGCGGTCGGTACGACGCACTCACATTT
This sequence comes from Cyclura pinguis, assembly GCA_030412105.1. Classification (NCBI taxonomy): domain Eukaryota; kingdom Metazoa; phylum Chordata; class Lepidosauria; order Squamata; family Iguanidae; genus Cyclura; species Cyclura pinguis. The sequence goes on along the minus strand of CM059599.1, from coordinate 219,243,790 downwards.
GCGCGACCCTCAAGGGCCTGACGCGGACCGCACACGGATTTTTTCATTTTTGGCTCAAAGCCAAAAATGCTGCACGGTTGCGCATTGCTCCAGGGCCCCACATGCACTTACCTGGCGCACGGAGCCTCGGGAGCCAGGACGGTCGTGCGTCCTCTCCTCGGTACAGCCTGCAAGGTCCCAGGCTGCACTGCAAATGGAAGAGGCAGGGCGTTCGTGCGACGAGGAAGGAGCTCCGGAGCCAAAGCGGGAGGGATGCGACGGCGTTCCTCCCAAGCCTTCGTGCGCGAGCTGAGCAGCCCAGCACTGGGAAAGGTAAGGTGCGAAAAGGGCCTTGGTGGTCCATCTAGACTACTGGACTGCAAGTCAACTAGACTACTGTTGTCCACTCTGATAGGCAGCAACTTCCCTAATGCTCTCTGGTAATCCTTGTTGGTGTCCTATCCAGCCAATCCAGATAAATGGAGGTGCTCCTGGTCAGTCTAAAGGCAGATCAGGGAATAGGTATTCAGCCTGTGCTGGATGGGGTTACACTTCCCCCTGAAAATGCAGGTTTTCAGTATGCTCCTGGATTCAGCTCTCAAGATGGAAACCCATGTTTTAGCAGTGGCTAAATGCCCCACCTTTCCCAAAAAGGCAGCTTGTTAATGTGGAGTATATTGTTTTATTTTGATAATCAGATGTTGGAATCAACATATTACTGGTGAGGGAGAGAGGAGTTAACAAGAATATATCATGAAGTAACAAAATGACTTGTAGTGTCATTGCTTTGTTGAAGTAGCAACATCTTTATTCATTCCCTCTGCAACGTTACTTGGGATAGTCATATGCAGAACTTTTTGCTCCTTGTAGGCTATTTTTCTATTCTGGGGAACCCCTGGTGCTTCAGATATTTTGGCTTAAAACTTCACACTATATAAGCACTTGTGAGGGATTTTGAGAGAGTAGTCCAAAGCATTGGGAAGGCCAAAGATTCCCTGTCCTGTTAAATACATGCTTTCATATACAAGGGCCACATTGAGGAAATTGGCATCTTATAATTAGGTATTAAATAATACTGATCATTAAAGGAGATGATTCAGAAAGAGGTGGTAGAGGATCAATCAAGGGAAGAACCATCTTTAGAAATTTATTGAGGAACATCATCATGTTATTCCTCTTTCTTACTTTCATATTGGACATGGGAATAACAGTTCCATTTGATGCCATTAGGCATTCACAGTGGCCTGTCAAAAGCTTAGTCAGGGACTGTTTTATTTATATTTTTCATTAGATGAATAAAAGCTTCACATATAACTTTCCATCACTGTTTGATTTTTTAGACTAATGAACTATAAAGCAGAGCTGGAGAATTCATAGTCCTTCAACTATCTCTGGACTTTAATTGTGACCAATCCTTGCCACTCTAGCCAATGATGAAGGATGATGGGAATTGTAGTTTATCTGCATATGATGGCCATTAGTCATCTAGCCCGGTATTAAAGGTTACGTATGTTCACTTTGTTTTTGTTTTTTTGGTATGTCATTGGTGTCAGTATGACAAATGACCTATCAAAGACAAAAACTGGTGTTTATTTCTTTGTGTGTCTCTCTGTGTGTATATTGTTTCTAATTTAAATGCCTTCCTGCAGTATTTCTGGAGGTGTTGAGTCTTATTTAATTAAATTGCTAGGCACCTTTGAAGGCTGCAATCTTTCCAAGATAAATCACTGATCAGCTTTAAACAATTTGGGAGGGGCCAGTTAAAAATAAGACAAATCCAAAATTTCAATAGCAAAAGCAGCGATTATAATTTAATTTAATTATTCAGTTGAAAGCCAGAGGATAAGAAACAAGATGTTAAACAACTCCTTTAAAAACAACTGAAGAAGCCAGCAGTTTATCTCTTGGGAGGGGATTCTGGCTAGAGTAGACCCATTCAATCAACTCTTGAATGGTGAGTCAACTTGTAGGTATATCCTGTTGATTTAGTGGGTCTACTCTAGTCAGGGCTAACAGGATTTAGGGCACTGTCTTGCAGAGAGACTTTGGTTCTGTGGGGTATTCAAAATAGTGTGTGAACTCTTTGTAAGAACTTTATTATAAACTGCAGGTTGCTTATTGTCTTCCCATATTGCTTATTGTCATCCCAGCAATGTCTGATGAGGACACAAGAGAGAGCCCTCTCAGCGGTTGCTCCCAAGTAATGAAACTCCCTTCCCTGGGAGGTCTGGTTGGCACCCTTCCTGTTGTCTTTCTACTGGCAGGTAAAGACCTTTTTGCTTAAGGAAGCTTTGGTTTTTAGTGTATGTAGCAGAGAAAGCTTTCAATAGCATGGGTGTTTTATTTTATTATGTTTTTAAATTTTTAAATTGTATTGTGCTTTTAAAATTTTGTATGCCACCTTGGACCATGTGTTGAGAGATAGGCAGGATATAAATGAAACAAATAAAATAAATACTAAAATAATATTGTAATGACTTACTTATTTATCTCATCCACAGGCCTCTTGCCTTGCTCTTTTATGTTAGAGATTCTAAACAGCTTTTAAAAATCTTTGCTGCTTACTATTTGGCAACTAGCAATGTGAAATTACCATTTGGAGGAGAGCACTTAAAGATTTTGTGAAAATGTATGCAAAGATTTGTGTGCATTTGCCATTATTCTCTGGACGAAGTAAAATGAGAATGTGAATCTGATTTGCACAGGTCACCCAATGTAATTACACAGTTACCAAATAATAACACAGGGGCATTAACACAATTTACTCTGTAATTACCATTGCTCCCAGTGAAGTTACTGTGTAGCTAGCCATGTAATAACATGCATTCGTGCACAGCAACTCTGCAATTAACTTCTGTCAAAAAATATGCTAAGAAAAAAAAATGGAAAAATGGGGCAAATTGCTGCTAAAAAATTAAAGTTCTGTATACTTTGGGAGATGTGACAGACGTATTTTAGATGGTTAATTTCAAAATTCATAATCAAAATGCACAGTTCTGTACCATGATGGAAGAAGACAGAGCATCTGCAACAGGGATGGGGAAAGCACAGTTTTCCAGATATTGGACCTGGATTCTCACCATCCCTTCCACTGCACTGTGGGCTAGAGCTGAGAGGAGCTGTAGTCCAACAGCAACTGAAGGGCTGTACATTCCCCAGCTCTGATCTATGGGATGCTTCCTAGAGGCCAAATATTACCATTTCACAGCTCAAGAGAAAATGAAATCATGTGACAACTCTTCCAATCAGGCATCTGACTAGATAGAGATATAGAAAGATAGAGATCTAGAAAGCATGGAAGGTGCCCAAGAGGATGACTTTCATAAGAGAGTGGGGTTATACAGTCTTAGAAGAAACCACAAGGGCCATCCAGTCCAACTCCTTGGCATGCAGGAATATACAGTCAAAGCAGTCCTGACAGATGGCCATCCAACCCTGATTAAAAACTTCCAAAGGAGACTCCATAAAGCTCTGATGCACCAGATTCCACTGTCAAACAGCAATTGCTGTCAGAAAGTTCTTCCTAATATTTAGATGGAATCTCTTTTTCTGTAGTTTGAAGCCATTGCTCTATGTCCTAGTCTCTGGAGCAGCAGAAACAATGGTTAAATCGGCATTGTCTGCGCGGAACGGCGAGAAGTGGCAACCTCTCTGACTTCCCGCTCATGTATATAGTTCCTTGGGTGTATTTGTATAGTTGGAATGTGGTATTATTTTCGTTGTGGATTGTTGTGAATTGAATGTCCCATTGGTTTAAGCCTATCCGAAGGCCACCATCTTTCAGGCATGCCTCGGAATCCAGCTTTCTTGAGGTAGGGAAGTTGTGCACTCAGAACCTACATCTAGCTACTGGCACCGTTCCTGCAGACCCCGAAGCCCTCGAGTTATATCATCAGGCTTGGAGTCAGGCTCTAGGCTTGAGCAATGGGGGGACCTCGGCGAACTGCCAAGTAAGACCTCATCCTGTCAGGGATGACTTTGGTTATTTGTCTGCCAACTGGAATCCCATCTTGCTCTGGAATGACTTTGGACATCTCATCCGGCCTCATTCCGGGATGACTCTGGGTGACCCAGTCTCGGGACCAGCGTGCGAACAGGAACTTCATAATCCAAGTTTCCTTCGTGGAGCTGGGTTATTAGACCTTGCCGCGGGGCTGACCGTTTGATGTGGGTTCTGAATCCACAGCCTCTCTCCCTTCTCGGCCTTCCTATGGCCAAAATTGCTTCATACTTGGGAGCTATTTAAGTCCTCACTCCCACCAACCCTTCTAGATCATAGTGAGCAAAATTTCCAGTTTCAGCTCTAACTCCCAGTAGGCTCTGAGCCAGCAATTTGCATTTATAGTATACATTGGCTAATAATCGTGTCAGTTCTTCTGTTGAAACTCTAATAGGATAATTGATCTGGAGGACTGGGAAGATCCCGAGGTCATACCATTGCCCCTGAGTACCGTGGGGGGGGGGCAATGAAGAAAGTTGCCACTCCATCTGATGGCCGGTGCTTGGAGATTCCTGGTTCCTCGACGACACCTGAGACCATGAGGCAAAGTGACCATGCAGCCTTCTGATTGCAAAGACGGACTTTTGCCATTCCTGCAACCATTTGCTAACCCGAGAAGCCCAATGGACCGTTCCAGGCTCCCAACTCTGCAAAGCCTCACCGTTTCTGAACTCGCAGCAAGCCAGCTAAGCTGCACCAACTTGGACATTTTGTTGCTGTTCCTGCTCCGTTGCCTGGATGGACTGATGTTTTGCTCACTCGCTCCAGCTACAAGACTTTTCCTGTTGCAAGGGGGGGGGGTGTGCCAAGACTTTTGCTTGCATCTCACCTCCCCCGGACTATGAACTCTCATTCCATCATCCACACTGAAATGATTGCTCCTTGGATTGCCTTCATTGCCAGACCCTGCATTGGATTTACAGTATTCCATTGATTATTTCATTGATTGCATTTGCTATTTTGCTACCATTACTCATTCTTCGACAGTTCCCTATTGACGGGACAGCTTGACACTGCTTATTGTTTAATTGTTAATTGTTGCTTAATTGACATTTTGTGCATATGTGTTTAGGTTTAGGTTTTAGATAGGAATGTTGTTCTAAGATAGAAACCCTTTTGCCTTTCCCCCAAAACTCCCTTTCCTGTGGAGTTATACAGCTACCTAACCTGCAAGCCCCTATTCAGCTCTAAAATGATTTTTGATTTTAATTAGAAAATGTCCAATATTGTCCCCAACATTGCCCATTTTTTTGGGGGGGTGTTACTGCCCTGGCTAGCCCGAGCTTTGGGGGATACAAAAAGATATCTTTTGATAGCAATAATTTGGCTTCACATATCCCTTCCACGTGCTTGCGAGGCCCCCAGACTAGCATGCATACAGGCTCGGCCGATAATCGCCGTAATATTCCAAAACAATACAGGCAGGCCAGAAATAGCCGACTTGCCGCTTTAGGAGACCTCAAGGCAAGTACCTTCATTAGGTATGCAAGCAACTTTCAAAAGATCCTCTGCCTAGCGCTGGCAGCTTGATGATCGAACTATACAACGCTCAAGTACTCCACATTTGCATACCGGCTATCCTATTGGCAATTTGGCTCTAACGCAATCATTCCAATTCTGACCTTTCGGAGGCTTTGTCTCCAGCCCCAAATCTATTGTTTTCCCAAAGTCCGACCTAGCCTGCGGTCATAATTCTCCTTATAAAGACCCCTGATTTTGAGCGCTTCCTCGGATCGCTCCCGAGTTCTAGACCGCCTTGCTGCCGCATCGCTTGGTGAGCTTCCCCTCAGCTCCACGTGCTGAGATACATCAAACCCCAGCTTCGCTCTCCATTTTCTTCCAGACTTCAGGAACAGGTTTTGTATCACCCAAATCAACTATCCCTCTGAAAATCCCGCTATCTTACTCACACCTTTATTTTCCTTAGTTATCTGTGTGCGTGTGTTGCTTACATTGTGTGCCTGTATTTAATAAAGATCATTCATTATTTTCCAACCCGTTTGCTTCTTGACTTGGCCTGACCCCGTAAACACTGGGTTACAAGATTCCGCTGCGTTTCCCTGCCTCTCGTTTTGCCAACTAGTGCTCTAGACTAATTTCCCCAATTTGTGTAATTGCAAAGTTATTTAGGTGTCCCTCCCGGGACCCCCAGAATACAGGGTAACATTGTGGTCTACTAAGACTCCTAGATCTTTTTTACATGTATGGTGGTCAAGCCAGCTGTAATCCAACCTATATCTGTGAATTTCATTTTTTCTGCTAGTGTGATACCTTACATTTCTCCCTGTTGAAATTCATTTTGTTAGTTTTAGTCCCGCTCTCTAACTATTAAGGTCATTTTGAATTCTGATCCTGTCCTCTGGGGTATTAGCTATCTTTCCTGATTTGGTATCATCTGCAAATTTGATAAGCATGGCCTCTATTCCCTCATCCAAATCATTGATAAAGATGTTGAACAGCACTGGGCCCAGGACAAAACCCTGTGGCACTCCACTGGTCACTTATCTCCAGGATGAAGAGAAATCTTTGCTGAGCATCCTTTTGGTTTGATTAGTCAACCAATTACAAATTCACTTAACAGTAGCATTGTCTGGCCCACATTTTACTAGTTTGTTTTCAAGAATATCATGGAGGACCTTGTCAAACGCCTAACTGAAATCAAGATGTGCTACACCCACAGCATTCTCTTTATCTACCAAGCTTCTAAAGAGATAGGATTAGTCTGTTGCAACTTGTTTTTGAGAAACCCATGTTGACTTTTAGCAATCATGCCATTCTTTTCTAAGTGCTTACAGACTGTCGATTTCATGATCTGTTCTAGAATCTTTCCTGGTGTTAATATCAGGCTGACTGGATGGTAATTGTTTTGGTCTTCTTTTTTCCCTTTTCAGAGATGTAGACAACATTTTTCCTCCTCCAGTCTGCTAAGACTTTTCTTGTACTAAAGAAATTCCCAAAGATTATTGCCACTGGCTCTGAAATTACCTCTGGTAGTTCCTTTAATGCCCTTGGATGTAGTTCATCTGGCTCTGGAGACTTGAATTCATTTAGAGTACCCAAGTATTCCTGTATTACCTCTTTACCTATTCTATGCTGCATTTCATCTTTCACATAATCTGCTCCATTTTCCTCAGGTTGAACACTGTTTTCCTTTTGAGAGAAGACCAAAACAAAGAAGATATTGAATAGAGCGCTGCCTTTTCTCTATCTCCTGTTAGTATTTCACCATGTTCTCCACACAACAGCCCTACCAATTCCTTGTTCTTCCTTCTGCTATGGACATAACCAAAAGAGCCCTTTTTGTTTTTCTAAGCTCTCTAGCAAGCATGAGCTTGTTCTTCACTTTAGCTTTTCTGACATTCTCCCTACATGTGTTGGCTATTCATTTGAATTCCTCTTTGGTGATTTCCCTGCTTTTCCATTTCTTGTACATGTCCCTTTTAAATCTTAGCTCAGTCAAAAGATTTCCATTAGTGTAGAAAGACCTAAGACCATGGGTCATTCAAACACATGTGTCATTTATGGGTAACATTAACTCTCACATATCAGCCAATCAGATCTCTGGTGTCCTGGATGTTGGCTCCCATGATCCCTCACCACTGGCTATGTTAGCTGAGGTGAATGTCAGCTGCAATCTAAATTATCTCAATGACACCAAATTTGGGGAGGTTTACTAAAGGTTAGACTTTCCTCCTTAGATATTTTCTCAAGAGTTCATGGCCTGAAGCACTTATGACAACTTCCCATACAGAGGTCTTTGACGGAAGGCTCCCATATTAAAAACTACAGCAGTGGAAGGAAATGAAATCTGCTCAGGATTCAGATATATCATGCCATAGCTAGAAAAGTTGCTTTTAAAGGATGTTTAGTTAACCAGAGGCAGCTGGGAGCTTCTGAGTCAGTGGTATGGTGAATCCATGTTGGGTTTTATTCTATTAAACAAACTCTCCTCCTGCCAACCTCATTCTATTAAACAAACTCTCCTCCTGCCAACCTCAGCACCCACCACACAGCATCAGACAGCAGGATTGGGCATTGCATGGGCAAGCACTTTGACTACGTAATATTTCTTCTCCTTTGTTTAGTGAGGCTATACATTCCTTACAACTATAAAAGTAGATTCAACAAAACTGCTGTTATACCACAAAAGGAGTGAGATTATCTCTCCTTAACTGCAATTGTAGTATAAGGCCAAGATCCTGCACGGGGAGGTCCACATGAATCACACAGCTACATCTCCTGATGGTAGCCTCCCAAAACATGTCTTGTAAACAGGACAGCCCCATTTCTATGAAACATGGTCATTTCCATGTTGTTGGAGAGCAGAGGGATCAGCAGGGATGTTCCCACCTATATTTTCCTGTAGCTAGATATGGTGCAAGGATGTTTGTTCTATAGACCTCCTGAGCAAACCTGTAGGTTTCTGCAGGTTTCTGTCACAGTGCATCCATCTACAGAAAAGAAAAAGCTGGATGCATCCCCACTCATCCCCCTGATCTCTGACACCATGGAAATGGCCATGTTGGGATGGAGGCCATGTTCCTTACAAGGTTAGTTGTGGGGCAGGAATTAGCCATTGTGTCAGGGGGACAGAATTTTAACCTCCACAATGACCAAAAAAGTGAGTTGTGGTTGCATAAGTCTGGCTGATGCCATTGTATGTTACTAACAGGATGCCAATCCCCATATTCATCATTATTACAAAAATTTAATTACAAGTAACTTGTTTGTAAATAGCTGTTTCTAAGATCCACTCGCTGTTTCAGACTGTTCTTGCTTCTAAGCGCTAGGATGCTTTCTCTCTCTGGTGTACTTCAGGAAGGCAGTTGCTTTCTTTTGGGCCCTGGCGCCCGCTCACAACTACTGTGCTTACCGGAGTGAGACTTTAATTTGCTACACCATGCCAGAGTATTAATAGACAATTATTTATTGCAAATCCGAACCCATTTATACTATTTACTGAGTTGACACAATGTAAAATTTTGATCCAAGTGTTAATGTGCCCATGACATTGCATAATTCTGTTCTGTGTCAAAGCTTCTTCTCTCTACCCCCCCCCCCCAAGCAACACATATCTCTCCCCCTACCCTAAACTGGCTTCTAAATCAACTGAATGTGCAATACAAAGAAATGGGATATTTAATGAATGAATAATTTATCATCTTAAAGTTGTGGCTGCCTTGGTGTAAGGTAGAACATTATGGTATCTTTTCCACAGTGAAGGGAAATGGTGCTAATTAGAACAATAGCAAAAATTAAACAAATTTAGACTTGTATTTGGATAACAAATGAGTGGGAAAATGCAAATAACTCAAACAATGTTCTTAAAGGGTGGCTGAAACACTGTTCTCTGACTATACCAGAATGCTTCGAATTATTTTACCTGTTTGTCTGTTTGTTTATGTTCCCCATAAAGCTCTGCCTCTATACTGTCTGCTACTATGAAATTTTGTCAGTTTCTCCTCCTCATATTGTATACTGTAATGAAGTGTGCAAACAAAACGAATGCTTAATTTTAAAGTTTATTGGGAATTCTGCAGTCTCTGCATTCTGTATACTTTAGGAACAGGGTAGCATAGCGATTATCTTCTGCTATATGAACCTACTGCTGACATCACCACTGGAGGTCTTGCTTTATATCTCAACACCATTAGAGATGTGACTAGCATTTCCCTTTCTAATAGCAGCATCTAAATTGTGCCATTTGCTAGAAACATTCACACACACATACACACTTTGCATGCCCTCCAGCATTCTGTAAAGACTCCTTTATTATTTTGCTTTATTATTTTGCTGGGCCTCTGGCAGAGAATCTAGTCCTACAGTATTCAGTGAATCTGACTGCTGGATAAATTGGCTGTACAATTCCATGCATTCCTACTGTGAAGTGAGACCCACTGGGACTTCCCTCCAGGCAACTGTGTGTAGTCAGCATGGATAACCTTCTCAGGGACCCTCTACGAACTGCATGAACTGCCAAAAATACTCCCAACAGAAAGACAAGCAAAACCCAGCTAGAAGTGGTCAGAAGTCCACTTCAGGTTTTTTTAAGGATATGATTAATAGTTAAATGGGATGTAGAGGCAATAGGAACCTGCAACCTATTGATAAGGTGAATTGCTACTTCTGGAGGATTCCAGGACAGCTAACTGTCTCTCTTTTTTGGCAACAAAATCAGTGGCTAAAGGGGCTGCCCGGGGTGCCCCTGGTGCATGAGATTATACAGATTAAATTCTGTCATGCTATGACAACATAAGAGAATGCCTGACCACATGCATGAACATCAAAGTGGTTTCCACCACACACATAAAGTAGGGAGAAGGTAACTCTGTTTCTTTTATTACACATAATATGCAAGAAACTTGCTTTTCTCTTTTTTTGCAGTTTTGCAGTTTTGCTGCCATAGGCTGGAAAGAAGAATTAACAAGAGTGCACTTTTCTGCATTATGGCTTCACAAAATGGATTTACATAAAATGGAGTCTTGTTCACAAATGTGCACTTAAAGTTCTTATAGAAAACAGTTCTTGCTCATTTACCACAATGGTTGATTTAATCTGTACTCTTTGGATACGGAAAGAGAGAGATGTCATTTGAATGTAGCAAAAAAGGGAATCTAGGAGCACCTTTGAGACTAATGGCGGGGGGGGGATTTCTAGCACATGCTTTCATGGTGTTTCTGATGAAGTGGTCTGTAGTCCACAAAGGCCTGTGCTCAAAATTCCTTTATCCCAGCTAGTCTCAAAGGTGCAGCTGTGTTTCTTTGTGTCTTCTTAAAGCTTGAAACAACTTAACAAGTATTCTCAAGAGTGCCTGCATATACTCTCAGCTTGAGAAAATACAAAGAATAAATTATTGAGTTAATAAAAATTATGTATTTATTGTTGTTGTTGTGTGCCTTCAAGTCAACTCCATGTTATGTGACCTTATCATAGGCTGTTCTTGGCAAGATTTATTCTGAGGAGGTTTGTCATTGCCTTCCTTTAAGGCTGAGAGAGAGTGACTTGTCCAGGCTGACTCAGTGAGTTTCTGTGGCCGAGTGGGGATTGGAACCCTGGTCTTTCAGGGAACGTTCACACCACACGATTACAGTGCTACAGTCCACTTTAGTTGCCAGAGTTATATCTTATGGAATCCTGAGTTTTGTAGTGTGAGGAGTCACTAGATCTCTCTGATTCTAAAGACTCTTCCCTTAACTATTTCTGAACAGTCAAGAGGAGAGTTTGTTTATTATGTGCCTTCAACCTGTTCTGACTTATGGTGACCCTAAGGCAAACCTATCACAGGGTTTTCTTGGCAAGATTTTTTTCAAGTTTTGCTTTTGCCTTCCTCTGAGGCTGAGAGAATGTGACTTGTCCAATGTCACCCAGTGGGTTTCCATGGCAATTCGAACTCTAGTCTCCAGAGTCATAGTCCAACGCTCTACGCACTACACCATCCTGGCTCCCTGAAAAGAAAGTACTTCTATCCACATGCACATCACCTTCCCTTCCCACTGACTGACTGCAGACACATCTGGGACACCCCAAGACATGGCTCTGTGAAGGGCGACATGGCAGCCCTCTTCCAAGTACAAAACCCAACCTTAGTTTAACCCTGGCCAGTAGCAGGAGATAACTTATTAAAAATAATCAATTAAGTTAAAAATGTTCAAATGAAAAGGTACAACCTCAGTAACTTTTCTTTTGAGGGTATTAATTAGTTCAATCTGAAAATGTGCTGAAGACCCAACTTTCTTCAGCCAAAGTCCAGTTCTCTTGGATTTTGGGGGTAAAAAATACTTCTTGTTGTTTGTTAGTCCCTCGGGGCTGGATGAGGTTTAGGTGACAAAATTCAAACCACCAGAGATACAAATGGCAACAGAAATCCTTGTTATTTTCTTTCATGATTAGAGTACGATATATTAAAAGATTTTCAACATTCAAACCAACAACTTGTAAAGGCAGTTCAGAATAGGTGGTCTTTACATCCAGATGGTGCTTTTGTTTTGTACACTCAGCACTATGTTGGGGTGCCTCATCTATCCCAAGAAGTAAAATTTTGAAGCTTTAAACATCGAGACCTTTGCTGAGCGGATATCAGTAAATTAAAGAAAGAGGGAAGGCAAGGAGTAGAGAGAATAAGAGACAAAGAAAGAGAAAGCAGGAGAGATGTTTGGTGTAGGGTAGGTCAGAATTTGTGTTTTCAAAAAATTAATATAGCTTTTTCATTAATTTACATTTTTCAGATATGTTCTATAGTAATCTTAGTGCAGGGTTTTAAATTAAATGGCAATTTATCATAGACTTAATAGTTAATTTTCCCCTCTTAATGTTGTGTAGTAGTTTGAGTATTAGACTATGACTCTGGAGAACATGGTTTGAATCTTTGTTCTACCATAGAAACCCACTGGGGGGACCTTGAGTAAGTCTCACTCTCTCAGCCTCACAGAAAGGCAATGGCAAACCCCATCCAAACAAATCTTGTCGAAAAAACCCCGTGATAGGGTTGCCTTAGGGTTACCATAACTTGACCTTCAGGCAAAGGCACACAACAACAATGCAAATGCAACCTAATTTGATTTTTTGCACTCCTTAATGTCAGCTAAACACATTGGCCCTTTTCTACTAACTGTCGTATCTTTCACTATGGCAGCAGGGCAGCATCATACACTGTACTCAAAAGCAATAGATTAGGTTACAGGGTTCAGGGGAGGCCATGTAGCAAACAGAACTCTTTGGTGCAATGACTCGCTGCCACTCCCTGTCCCCCAGAACTTGGTCAGCTGCCTCACTTCATTCAGTGCAGAGCTAGTCATATCTGATCTTCTCAGATGGGCTCCTAAATTTTATCCCTGACAAATCCCAATGTCTCAAAAGACCTTAAGATTTGCCTATATGTTTCAGATATGAGTTAACAGGCTGTTATATTTTGTTTTCAAAACCAAAACCTATTTATTTGATTCTGGAATTTATACACAATGCATCAATTCAGTTCAGACCATTTATTTTCAGTTTGAAAGGATCTCATATGAAAATGTTGTGCCTAGATTTAAATCTGCTTTGTTTTTCTGCATTGTTAGCTTGTTTTCATTCCTTTTGAGTTACACTGTTATTTCATTTTAAGGAATATTTAAAATCAAAAGGAGCAGGCGCATAGCTCAGAGGCCTCACAGACCACAGGCTGTTGCCACTCCAATTTGACACTGAAAGAATGATGCAGAGATCAAAGCATCTAGTCTGCACACCTGGCGAGGCTGTCGTGGCTCTGTCTTTTTTCCCCACCCCACGCACAAGAGAAGCCACACTTGGACAGAGCTGCTCCAAAGTTCAAATTTCTTTATCTGTAAGATACAGTCCATCCAATCAAGTCATCATCTGGAAGCCTATTGGACATTTTTATCCAATGTGGAACAGCTATATTGAGTTCAAGGTTGTAGAAGCCAAGTTGCACACTGCACATGGATGTGGCACATTAATGTGCATGTGTATTGTAATGGTTGCACATTCTACATGGGTCTACACTGCATGTTGTGTATGCAGATTCACAAGCACATTTAGTTGCACAGCACAGCAATTAACTTTCAAGGCTACCTTGTGCATAACTGTGAGTGTAAAGTTACATTCCAGCTTCTCAGGGTAGGATCTCAGTTATTGTCTTTCTTATCATGCCATTTTCTGTACTTCTACATCTGTATCCATTTTTGGAAACAGCATCAAGAAATAACATTACACGTGTGTCAAAAAGAACAATGTCAGATTCTAGATAATAAACATTATGATGGTACACTGACTCTAGAATAATGTGTTCTATGCACAAATGCCAGAAACAAAGATAATCAATGCTCATGCGCATTGAATGAAAACCAAGAAGGTCAAAACACAGGGGCAAAAAGACTCCAAAATAGGGTAAGGTAAAGGGGGAAAGCAAAATCCCAAATGATTCCAAAAGAAGGTTCTTGGCCTTTTGGCTAAGATAAAGTGTAGTGTGTAGTCTGTTATATCACTTCAGATCTATTCTGGGAACCAGGAGAGGTTTCAAAAGCAAATGGCAATGAAGTATAAAGGGCCTTCCCTTCCCTCACCATGAGAAAATTAGTAGAAAAAGACTGATAATTCATTGACCGCAACATTAGTGTCATTAACAACTCACAAACAATTCATTCTTGGTCTTGTTCTAGTAGGTTTTTCATCCCTTCCTACTCATTCTCATGCTCTCTCTTGATCTGCAGAACCTGTGCACAATTCCTAGCTGTGGACATCCTGTATCTTAACGGTGAAGTCATTCCCTGAATGTGGAAAATATATTCTTAATGGTACTGTCTGTTTTCAAGAGAGAGGTATACGGAGGCTCAGAGGATTGCCAAGATTTGCAGAAATAGAGGAATTGCGCTTCTTTCCCCTCATGGCAAACCATGGATAGATGTTCAGTGGGCACAGTAGCCTCCATGTCAGTGTAGCAATGACTCTGACTCTAGGTTATAGTGTGGAGCTGTCCCAGATAAGGATGCAAAGAATATTCAAATAATATTTTTAAAAAAGGGTGTCTGTGTGTGTAAAAAAAAAGTTCTTCGAGGGCTGAGAAAGCCTGATGAGAAGAATCCTGGACTGATGAGAAGCTTCACAGTTCAGGACTTATTCTGTGCAAAATTCACATGTGGTTGTTTTATGTAGAACACAGCATTTTCTGCATGAAAAATATTTCAACACAGAACTATTAATTCCGGCAAGGAAAATGTGTTTTCAGCACAGAAACAAAAAACTGTGATTGGGGATTTAGTCTGTGTAAAATTCACATATGGTTCATTTGCAGTGAAAACAGCATCTTCTGCATAGGAACTAATATTTTTTTGAGTTGAAATATTATTTTCCATGTGGAAAATATTGTTTCTTGCTCAAGAAATGCTGTGGGGGGAGTTGTAAGTTTATTAAGCATTTGCAAAATAGATACAGACAAAACAGAAAAAGAAACAACTAATAACAAACAAGAGAAACAAAAACAAAAGGAAATATTAAGAATTAGTGCATATACCCAGCACTGCCCCAGATTTTATTTTCTCATAGGTAATACTTGTTAGAAATACCTTAGGTATTACCTTACCTTACCTTAGGAATTAGATGTGGTCGAAATACACAGATTTGAGATCCTGTGTCTCTAATCCCCCAATCTGTCTTGTCTCGTACCTGTCTGTAAATTTCCCCCATATTCCCCAATCCAATCTGTATTCAAAGTTATTAACATACAAAGTTTGGGTTTCTGAGGGAATACACTGCCCTCTTTCTTGCTGCTAGGTGTCATCTCCATAGCAACCAGCCTGGGCTCTCTGGCTGAGAATGCTAAAGGCCCCTCCTTGAACTGCCAACCCCAGGATTCCAGAGAATCTTCACAGCCAGACAATCATATGAGGTCTTCTTGCCCCACACAGCCAATCATAAGAGATCTTTGCCTGCCTGACAAACAGATAAACTCATTCACAAACTTTGACTTTTATGTAGTAGATAAGTAAGGACAATAAGGAGTAATAAAAAAAAAGAAATATACATTTGACTTCTAGCTTTCCTAAAACAGATTACTGTGGCGCCTCCCTTACTGCAACCTCTGTACACACAAGCATTGCAAAGTATTGCATCTTATTATAGTCAATGGATGCAGCAGACATGTGCCCACACAGTGGCAGGTGCATGTCCATCACATCCATTGACTATAATGGGACATGATGTTTCTCGTTTTTTGTTTTACATGGGGCTTCCTGGAACGGAACCCCTTCAAACACAGAGAGCACTCTGTATATATGACTATATAAAATATAGCCTACTTTTCTACTTGCAAATACCATTCAAATGTTTCAAATGCTTATTTTCCAAGTATACTAATTGTCAAACCCAATAGCCAGTACATGGTATTCTTTTTCTTGCAGAAAGTCTATTAAAGGTTCCCAGTCTTTCAAAAAAGTCACGAAAGATTTTTCTTTTATCAATGGCATTAATTTGGCCATTTCAGCTAGGTCCATTAATTTTATCAGCCACTCCTCTTTTATTGGAATTGCTATATTCTTCCATTTCTGTGTGTATAATAATCTTGCTTCTGTGGTCATTTAATGTGGTACCTTTCTGTATTTCTTCTCCAGTTGATCATCTACTAATCCCAATAAATATAGTTCCACCTTCAATTGAACATTATTGAACATTAACTTTCAGAATTTTATGCACCATGCAGTATACTTGATGATAAATATGATAAAAAGATCCCACTTTTTGTTCACATTTCCAAAACATCAGAAGCCTCTTTATGCATTTTGGCCAATTTTCCTCATATCAAATATCAATGATACATGATATTAAAGAAGTTCTCTTTAAGATCGTAACATAATGGAAATTTAATTTCCTGCAACCACATTTTCCCCATTGTTCCACCTGTATATTATGTCCCATGTTTTGTGCCCACTTTATTCTACATTCCTTAACCAGCTGTTCTTCCATCTCTATTTTTAACAAAAATCTATACATCTTGCCGATCAAATGTTCATCATCTGAGCACAACTGTTTCTCAAATTCATATTTATTCAACTCAGTATCATACCTTTCTTGTCCATTTTGAATCTTTCTATTATTTGTCTGTAAGAGAATCATTGAAAACTATAACCTTCTGACATTAATTTTTCCTTTCATTTGATTCTATAATATTCTTAAATTCCAGAGCATCTTGATAAGTTGCCCACTTCTCCTTAGTTGTGTCTCCTTCCTGTAAAAAACCTCTTGTGATAATAGCCACAGAGGTATCTTAAAACATAACCTCAGTTTATATCTAATCCATATTCTTAACAAAGCATGTATGATGTAGTGGTTATTAAAGTCTACATTCACTTTAGCTTTACCGCACCATAAATAACCATGCCACCCAAACCTAGATAATGCCCTTCTAAATCCAACGCTCTTTTATTAGTCAATATAATCCAATCCTTCAGCCAAACCAAATAGTATGCATTAAAATACAATTTCAAATCTGGTGATCTCAATCCCCTTCTTTGTTTTTCATCTTATACATTTTTATATTTTTATATCCATTTTATATTTTACATATATATTTTATATTTTATATCTTATACATTTTTATATTATATTTAACTATCAGTTTCTTTGCTTGCCATATCAATTTCAATAAGTCTCTCTGCCATTGCTTAAATAAGACATCACTAATCAGAATCAGTATGATTTGAAAAAGAAACAACATTCTCAGCAAAATGTTCATTTTTATCACAGATATTTGCCCCGGTAATGATAGTTTAAGTTTTGCTCATCCATCTTGATATTGTTCCATGTCTTGATCTAATTATTCTTCAACAACATACAATTCATATGTGTCATCGTGATCTAAGTATTTCACCTTTTTCTCAATTTTAAATCCTGACTTGTCCATCAATTGTACTTGCTCCTCCTTTCTCACATTCTTCATTAACATCATCATTTTTCCCTTGTTTATCTTGAATCCAGCCAACTTTAAAAAATATTTTAGTGTCTCTAGCAACACTACTATACTGTCCAAAGGATCCTCTAAAGTAAAGAATCTCATTAGATCATCTGCAAATGTTTGTAACTTGTATACCTCCTTTTTCATTCTTATGCTTTTAATGTTTTTCATTGTGTCTTATTGCCCTTTTCAATACTTCAAGAACTAGGATAAACAACAAAGAAGAGAGTGGACACCTTTGTCTTGTTCCTTTTTGAATGACACATATTTTTCTTTGCAAAACAGCCACGTGTGAATTTTGTGCAGAATAACTCCTGAGCTGCAAATAGTCTTCCAAAACCACATGGTTTTTAAAGATTTTCTCACAGTGGGAATAAAATTGCTGAAATTACTTGTTGCTACCTTTCAGAATAACCTTAATGAACAATTACATCCTTAATCCAAGGTATCCCTATTTTCCTGTTCTGGGGATACAGTTCAGCACCTGTGATAACTCCTTTAAAATGTGGAGCAGATTCATTGACCCACTGACGTGGAAGCCACCAACCATCACTGCAGAACACTGACTACTTGTTGGAAAATAGCAATGGCTATTTGGATAGAAACACTCCACACTGCAACATTTTGTTGCAGCTGCTACTAGCATCTGCAGATTCTGCTACAGGTTTACTGTCACATGCAAGAGGATACAAACTGGAATGAATTGAGACTCAAGGAAACTATTAGAATCCAACTAAAAGAATATTTGTATTATTTTAAAAGAATCATGCAAATGATGCAATGGAAGTTCATTTGCAGAGCCTTGGCAAGGGAACCCATGATATTTTTTCACTGGGCTAATGGAGCGCAGGTCATGCTGCAACTGCTGAACAAAACAACTGATCCATTCATGCCTAAAAGTTTTAAAGTCCTGGCCTATGACAACACCTTCAAGCAGCTCAATGATTCAAAGCTGTGAGCTGTGCAGCCATGTCATAACTGAAGCTGTATATTTCTCACGACCCATTTATGGGCGTGGAGGTAAAAAAAAGTGACTTCTGCTTTATGTCTCCATCAGAGAGTAAAACACTATTATTTCCTCCCCAGGCAGTGCATTAAGCCAGGCTGTTGCTCTCAGATTATGAATGCCATCTAAAATAAGGTAAATTCAGCAAGCCACAACCTCCACCCAGTTTAGAAAATCCATTGTTTGATTGAAATATGTCAACAGACATTATGTGCCATTTTCAATCCTCCTTTTTCACCATAGGAATATGTTTTGATAACCAACCGTGGATAAAGAGACCAGACTCAGGCCCTTTCTGCACCTTACCTTTTTGCAGAGGCAGGGGGCGGCGCTCGCACGAGAAGCCTTCGGAGGAAGGCTTTCGCGTCCCTGCTGCTTGGGCTCCACAGCAGCTTCTCGGTTGCGCGAGCACCCCGCCCACACCCCGCCTCTTCTTTCCGCAGTGCAGCCTGGGAGCTGTAGGCTGCACTGAGGACAGGAAGCGCGACTGGCCCAGCTCCAGAGGCTCCGCAGGGCAGGTAAGTTCACCCCAGGCCCCTGACCGGTACGCAAGCGCGCACCATTTTCAGCTAAAAGCCGAAAATAAAGAGGTGCGTATGGGCTGCGCATGAGGCTCTTGAGCATCGCGTAAATGGGAGTGCGTCATGCAGACCACTCCTCCCATTTACGCGATGCTCGAGGGGCCCTTTCGCTTAAGAAATGCCGTGCAAAAAGGGCCTCAGTAAATTGGGTTAAATAAGGGCCACTTTATTTGACCTAATTTTATAAGATGTGTTGACCTGAAAATGAAGCAAGAGCAGGGAGCAATCTGATGTGGGCCCAGCTGGGGCCAGGTGTCAATCCCTTGATAACCTCTTCAGCCTTCCCAAAACACCTCAACCCCAAGGGCAATCCACATACTTGGGTTCCTCCCTGGCTGGCCATAATTGGAAGGTAACTCAGGAGACTCCCACCCAAGCTGCAGAACTCTACAAATGGGAGCCCAGATCTTAGATTAGCCTCAAGGGTAGTTTCCTTCCCCACCCACCCAGGCCTCAGCACCCTACAAAGGGAGGTTTCAGAGCCCTACCTTGCACCAAAAGGGTGCCAAAGGTGATCACCAAAGACTTATATTCTCCCCCTGCTACCTGTCATGGATAAGGGACAAATGTCTACTTAGTCCCTTTCCCCCACCAGGCTAACCAACATGGCCCTCACCTCTTGTATGCAAACTCCCCCAGGGAAAAACATATTCCTCTCTTCCGACAAGTGAGTGCCATCAGCCCTGTAGAGTTCTGGCCCTCAGAAAGACGGCAGGATGCAGGAGAAAGTGGCCCAACTTCAAGCCCATAGCATAGCAAAGTTCCCTGTTGACCTTTTTCCTGGTCAGGTCAATAGGTATGGGATTACTTTCTCCACATCACATTTGGCAGGGCAAAATTGCAGAATTTACAAGGGAAACTCCAGGCCAACAACTCCTTATAAGCTGAAAATCCTTTCATGCTTGTAAAACTAGGGCCTTGACCTTCAGCAAGCCCAAGTCATTCCCAGCAAGGTGAATGATTAACAAGTCAGGAGGCCCAGTGTGCTCCTCAAACAAAAGAGGCAACAAACCGCTCCACCAGAAGCCTCTTCTCCCAAGCCACTCCACAGTGGCAACATTGCTCAAACCCAGTTGAGCCCCACAATGGCAACTTCAGACCTGGCACACTGCCCAGTACACCACACTGTGGCCACAGATCAGGAGTCACCGTCTTGCCACACAGCACAGCCACATGAACCAAGCAGGCCTAAAAGGCAACACAAGGCACAGTGGACCACAGGGTGTGCAGACCCTTCATCAAGCAAAGGTGTGGTAGGCTGCAAAAGGCCCAACAGGCCTCAAATTGAGCACATGGCCAAGAGGTCAATAGGTCTCAACACCTAACAAAGCCCAGCCAAAATAATAAAAAGCAATGAAGAATAATCAGTCCTCGCAAGAGGTGATTCACAAGAGCAGCATGGATTTTAAACCCTGAAACTGCTTCTGCAAATCAACCCCCACACAAGGCCTGACAGATTCTCATGCTAGAAATGTCCTGGACTCCAGCACTGTGAAGATGCAAAGAGGCATGTGAGGGGTTGGTCAGACCTCAAATAGACTCCAACTCCAACCCTATCACGTGCAGCACTGTAGCATCCTCTGCCAGATGCAAAGCACCCTGGTCTCTACGATGGATGATATCAAAGTCCTACACTCCCCTGCAGTGTCTTCTGCCATGTTGAATCCAGGTAGGTATTAGAACTAGTTCTTATAACTGATGGATAACTAATGGTGGGCATCATTCCAAGAGGATATGAAAGTAGTACTCCCGCACTTTTGGAACCGGAGGGATACCATGCTCTGTATGAGACTGAGACAGCTCTGGACCTAAAGGAATTAGAGCCGAACATGAAAGGTCCTGGGGAAATGGAAAAACGTCCCATGAATTACACAAGGCATCTGCCTTGGGCAGTTTGCATGCTTGCTATGTCTTTGGTATGTCTCTGATCATAGTCCAACTCTTCTTTTTTTTCCGCTGAGGTACAAAACAGTGAAATAAACTCTGCTTACCATAGAGAATAAGTGGGAGAGGGTTTTCCTCTCCTTTCTCCTTCTCATTCAAGCATGCTTTATATCAAAGCGGACAGCTACATCCAGGTGCATCGAGCTCCATTTGTCACTGCCACAGAAAGCACACCTTATGCAGAATTCACACAAAAGTTGGAGAGATCCCTCCCTCTCCTTTTTCCTTTAAAAGTACATTCTTTCTGATTGTTTAAAAGCATGAAATATGGCATTTTAGGGTTGCCCTTGTGAAACACATGCATGTTTTGATGATACTGTTATGACAGAGACTTTTCAAAAGTACCATTTTAAACAGAGATTGGGATTCTGGATTTATATTTGCTGCTAGTAGTTGTCAAAATAAGGCAGTATTTTGAATATTTTTGCAATCCAGGGTACTCCTCAGAACTAAGGATGCCAAAGATATAATAATTGGTCCCTGTTACTCATATCTCCATAACTTTCTCCATTTAAAAGACTTATATACTGCCCTTCAGCGAAGTTTCCTGTGTAGCTTGTAAAAAAAAAATAACACTCCTAAATAAAATAAAACATTATATTAAAATAGAAAAGTAAATTAAGTATGGAGAAATGCAAATGTCTTTGCCTGAAAATGGAAGGACAGCAATAATGGCACTGGGTGGCTCTTTCTAGGGAGGGAATTCCACAAACAGAGTCTACTGCTGAGAAGAATTTCCCTTCCTCTCTCCCTGCCTCTGGATGCTGAATGCCTAACCTCAGATGGCAGGGGAACTTGGAAGAGAGCCTCAAAAGATGATCTCAGTATATGGTCAGGATGATTTAGGAGCAGGTGTTCCTTCAGTTAACTGGATCCCAAGCTGCATAAGGCTTTAAAAATAAACATCAGAACTTTGAATAGTGCTTCGAAGCAGGCTGGAAGCCAGTGAAGTTCTTTCAGGACTGATGAGATATGTTCCCAATCAATTGCTTTGTGGCTGTTGTAACACAAATTTCCAAACAGTCTGAAAATGCAGCCCATGCACAATGCATTGCAGTCAATTATCCTAGATGTTTCCAGATTATGAACAATTGTGGCCATGCTATCTCTACACAGAAGATGGTATGGCAATGAACTGTTAAAACCATGGGCTTTATCACATGAGGCTGGTAAATCACAATTGCAGCAGGATAATAGTGTCTTTGTCTGGGACATGACATCATTTCTCTTCTGTTGTTCTTCCAATTGAAAAATGTTTCTTTTATTAACATAAAAAAATGGTTATTGACCTCCTTTGTAAAAGAAACACTTTCCAAATGGTCTCCCACAAGGAGAGTAACAGAAGAGGAACAAGGTTGTGTAGTAAGTCCCAGCCAAAGACGCTACTATCCTACTGTAATTGCATTTCCCTCATGTGATAAAGCCCCATGTCTAATACTGGGTGAGATCCAGACTGTATGAGCAAGAAACACACAATTTCTCCTGGTGCTGATGTCCCTTTCCCTCCATTCAAGGTGTGGGTAGTAGTGATATGGGAAAGGGCCTTTTCAGTGGTGGCACTGGCATGATGGATTTTGTTCCCTAGGACTGTTTGCCTTGATTCTTTTTTGGATTTGTTCATGCATCAAACAGTTTTATTGTCAGTTTTACTGTCACATTTTAGTTGGGAATCCATAGAATATGTCTGCATTTTTAGGTTTATTGTAGGCTACCTGAATGTATTAAGAAGTAAAGTGCTACCTTTTAAACTTGTGGGGTTCTGTTTGTTTGCTTGCTTGCTTGCTTTTGGCAAGGCTTTTAACAACAATGTAAAAGTCATCACTCTTTTTCAGACAATGGGGGCTTTTTGAGTCTCACACTTAGAATTGTCAAATGTTCCTTATTATAAGGAATATCCCCTACTGGAGGGTTGAAAGGCTTTTCCTATTATACAGGCTGATCAAGATACCAAACAAACAAATAAATATTTTAAAAATCCTCTGGTGTTTTGTTTTGTTTTGTTTTTGATGTAGGCCCTTCATACAGACAGAAATGCGTGTATCATGTAATTTATGAATGTGGACAGTATGTTAATTTTACAGAGAAATACATGCTAAGTTAACAGGAATCAATACTTTCATTTGGTATTTAAGCAAAACTGAGCGTGTTAATGGTTACTTCCTGACTGTCAACCCTCCATGTCATGAATTTTCACTGTTCCTCATTGCTGTTTTGAAAACTTGGCAATGCTAGTGTCAGTAAAGCAGTCAGAGCTGAAGAGGGAAAGGTTAACCATTTCCTCCTGAGATGTGATCCCCCTTTGCAAAAAGGACCCTCCACTCCTTGTGCTCCAGTTAAATTCAAAAAATTTCCCTTTCAGTCTAATGGGAGGCTTTCTTCAAGTATACTGGCTGCTGGTTGGGAGGGAGGGATACAGAAAGAGTGAATGGGGAGCAGTATATTTATGATTTGATGCAAATTATGTGGGAGGGGAAACTGTGTGTTTCCCTTGGAAGAATTTCCATGCAGAAATATTGTCCTCAGGGCAAAAAAGTTTACCCATCCTGACTGACACATATGGAACACCTACGTGCACATGGAGGGAAGGAAAGGGTCTTGTATTAATTTCAATGGAGGGCAGCTCCATGAGCACAAATAAGATCTATGTACATTGTCTTCTCTCCATTGACATATAAAGGGAAGCTTATACATGCCTCAGACAGCCATGTATGTATCACAGAGTACCCCCAGGGTTCTGGCAAGACATCAATATATATATGTATGTGTACCTTTGGAAGACTGCTTTATGGCGGAGCCAGATAAATAGAAGGCAGTAAGAGAACTCCCACTTCTTCCCAACAGAAGCTATTGAACTCTGTGAAGCCATCCCAGTATTACTATGAAATAAGCTTAGCTCCACCAGATGGTACCCTGTGCCTGAAATAAAATGCAGAATTAGGGTGCCCCAAGGTGTGCACAGGGAAAGCAATTACATGAAATAAATGGGCCTCGGGCCTAGACGACACTCAAGCATGCTACACGGGAGACAGATAGTACATCTGGTGAACAGATTTTATCACACACTGGAAAGCTATAAAGCACTCTGTTGCTTTCCAGCCCTTCGTTTCCCAAAGACATTTTACCTGATGGTTGGTATTCGGTGCTGATTCCTGTTCAGAATGACGTCACCTCAAGGAAAGCAGTTCAGGAGTGAGAGTCAACCATTGTCTCCCATTTCTGGGGAAAGCTGGGAGAACAGAAAGCATTTTTGTGAGCAAAATGGAATAAAGACAAAATGCAAAGACTAATATTCCTGCCATAGCATATAGGAAAGCTTGGAATAGCTTGGACTACACCTCCTAGAATCCTCAGCCACTGTAGGATCCTGGCTGATGCTCATGCTATCTAGGGGGTGCTGGTGGCTGTAGTTGAAATCATACCTCTGCTCACATGACCACTCATCAAAGCTCCATCTTTTGGAGCAATTAGAGAGAGTTTACTGCAAATTTCACCTCTCCTCATCATTGTAAGGATTCACTGTTTATTAATGAAAGCAGTTAGGGAGTCCTGTGAGCATTTACCTGGGAGTAAGCCAGTGTGGTCTAATGGTTGCAGCAATTCTTGGTTGTATCAATAGGAGTATGGTGTCTAGACTGAGGAAAGTAAGAGGACCATTCTATTCTGCTTTGGTCAGACCTCATCTGGAATACTGCATCGAGTTCTGGGCACCTCATTTCAAGAAGGATATTGACAAGCTGGAATGTGTCCAGAGGAGGGCAACCAAAATGGTGGAGGGTCTGGAAGCCATTCCCTATGAGGAGCAACTTAGGGAGCTGGGTATGTTTAGTCTGCAAAAGAGAATGTTAAGAGGGGACATGATAGCCATGTTTAAATATTTGAAGGGATATCATGAGGAGGGAGCGGGCTTGTTTTCCACTGCTACAGAGACTAGGACAAGGAGCAATGGATTCAAACTACAGGAAAGGAGACTTCACCTGAACCTCAAGAAGAACTTTCTGATGGTCAGAGCTGTTTGGCAGTGGAATATACTGCCTTGGAGTGTGGCGGAGTCTCCTTCTTTGGAGGTTTTTAGACAGAGGCTGGATGACTATCTGTTGAGAGTGCTTTGATGTGGGTTCCTGCATAGCAGGGGGTTGGACCTGATGGCCCCTGGGGTCTCTTCCAACTCTATGATTCTATGAACCCTGGAGACATGGGTTTGATTCCTTGCTCAGCCATGGAAAACCACTGGGTGACCTTGGGTGCATCATACACTCTCAGCAAACATAAAAACCTCATGAAAAATTTGCCTTAGAGTTGCCATAAGATAGAAATGACACACAACAACAGCAACAACAAGCCCCACAGTATACAGTGAGGCTTACTCTGAGTAAAAGCAAGATAAAATTGCTCTTCACAATGAGCCTTGGTAATTTTTGCTGTCCAGTTGTTCATTTGCATACTACAAAATATCTGCTTTTTAAAACTGCTTACCTTGGAATCTTAATACACATTTCTGACCAACTGTTTTTTAAAAAAAACATTAGAAATACTTAGAGTACATCTACTGGGACTCAAATTCTGATTAATTTGTCCATGGATGATGGGAAGTGTAATCTAACACATTTCAAGAATGCCAGGTATGGGAAGGCAGTCCAGGACAGAGTGGGCTGGTTTTGCCTTATTCAGAATGTGTTTGGAAAAAAGGGGGAGGGACTGCTTCTGCACTGGCTCCACCCCTTCATGATTGGTCTCCCCACCAAAGCTCTCCGCATTAGGTAAGAAGTCTATGAGGGGAGCCCTGGTCTTCCATGTACTACCCCCAAATGTGCATTCAACTACATGTGCATTCCCAACTCACCCTCCAGAGCTATATAAGAGCTTGCACTTCACACATGGAAGGTATTTCCACTTGGCTAGAAGTCAACACAATGCATCTGAGAACTCAGAGAGCCTGTGAAAGAATGTTTAAAGTGTGCTATGGGAAATGTTTGCTTTCAGATCAATTCAGATCAACATATGAGAGTCTTTACCATGTGATTTATTAATAATGGTGTCTGTCTTTGATGTTTAAAAATGTTTTTAAAAATTAGAAATAGGCTACGTACATTTATGTAGTTACGTTTATCCTACATTCATTTACTTTATTACAAAGAAGTATGTGTAGCTGTTGTAAAGCTAAACCTTGTTTGGCTTCCTTGAGGGAAGACTGAAGTGTGTGTGTGTGTGTGTGTGTGTGTGTGTTACATGTGGGGGTGGGGCATGTGAATATTCTAGCCTAATATGAATTTGGGAATTGGTGCCACACCCAGAGTCATAAACTCTGAATGCAATTTGTGGAAAACATGAGCATAAAAAGAAAGAGGAACCAAAATGATCTCTAAGGGAGTATTTGGAAGTTCAGGCAATATATTTTTAAAAGCATATAGAAGAAAACTGCTTCCCCAATAGATTCATAATCAGCAATAAATTCAATCGCATAAAGTCACTTTTCAACTCTGTAAACCAGTGCTCTTTCCATAAAGTCAGGAGAGCAAAGAAATTTTACACTACTGGTGTTCTGATTAAAAAGACACACAGAGAGACCAGGTGGGGGGGAAGGGAAGCATGAAGTGCTAAGGACTGTCACACAAATATTGTTTAAAGAAATTATTTCATAAAAGAAACTGCTGATCCTACAGCAGGTATTCTATTTAAAAGTAGTTAAGGACACAGAATACACAGATATTTCACTTCCCTTCCAGGACTATGCTATTGAAAGTCGAAAGCTACATGGAATCCTGGTTGAAACAAATTAGACCATAGGATCAAGGTCATTCTGAAATCAAAAATATGACAGAAGGGCTAATTTTGCTCCTACGTGAAATACTCATATCCCTTCTATCCTAAATAGCATCTCTGTCAGCCAGTCTTATTCTGGAGGAACATAGGATCAAAGAACCAGCTGGAAGTGAACACAAGGGCCATTGAGTCCAGCCCCCTGCCATGTAGGAATACACAGTCAAATCATTCCCAACAGACTGCAGACATGGACATTTTTGCAGACCCAAAGTCACTGGTGTGGTTTAGGATGGGACTGTGATCCAAGGCACCACAGCCTAGCACCTCCCTTACCAGAGCAGGTGATGAGGCAGAGGCAGCGGCAAACAGGCCCAGAGTCAATGCTTGGATCTCTATGGGGCATACCAAAGCTGCGGTGAATGACGCTGCTTATTCCTGCATCATTTCAACTTGTTGTTAGAAAGATTTTAGAGTCAGGGACAACTGGGCAAGCATGTTCCCGGTTACAGATGTTCATTTTATTTCTTTTACACACTTACAACACACACTTCCCAAACATTTGGGAAACCTGAATAAGTAGCATCATGTTGTAAAGAGGAATTATGTTATCCCTTTCTCACACCAAAATGGTGCTTCTTTTCCTTTCCCAAGCAAACATGCTTAGCAGGAGCAAGCACCATTTTATTATTTGCTACAATAAGAGAACATAAAATGTGAGAAGTGTTTGTCAGAGATGTCAAACAAGGTGTTAGTTGTTGCTTTTTGCTCTCACACATCAGGAATGTAGAAACAGTTGCAAACTGTAATTGCAGCATATGGGAAATGGATGGGAAGATTAACGTTAGTCATGGGCTTCACAGTTGAAATAATAAACATAGCCGCTTAAAACTTCACACATACACATCTCGAAAGGACATTAAGGCTGGAATTCTCTTGGAAGATCCAATCAGGGTAGACTCAATGAGTTATTATTGGTGAGGCAACACTGATTTTAAGCCCCATTTATTTAAACAGTCTGTTCTGTTTGGACCACATGAGGATTCAGGCTAAAGTCCAAGGTCTTAAATTATCTCACGATACAGTGTTGTGTAGTGATTTGAGTGCTGGCCTATGGCCATTTCCACACTATCCTGTTATAGCGCTATGATTCCACTTCCAACATCCTACGGAATCCTGGAGTTTGCAGTTTTGGGAGGGGCCGGCCGGCTCCTCCCAAAACGGTAAACCCCAGGATTCCATAGGATGTTGCAAGTGGAATCATAGCGCTATAACAGGATAGTGCAGAAATGGCCTATGATTCTGGAGACCAGGGTTCAGTTTCCTTTTCAGCCATGGAAACCCACCGAGTGACCTTGGGCACACCACACATTATCAGGCCCAGAAAAACCCATGACAGGGTCACTTTTGGGTGGCCATAAGTTGAAAACAACTTGAAGGCACATAACAACAACCACTGGATAGGACAACATTTTTTCCTAATGTGTTTTTAACTGGATAAACTTAACTTTGGGCCTTTCTGCCATATACTGTTCTAGTGCTATTATCCCACTTTCAACCTCCTATGGAATCCTGGGGTTTGCAGTCTAGGGAGGGGCGTTTAGAGTTTTCAGCCAGGGAGCTCTTTGGCCTCAATAAACTACAAACCCCAGAATTCCACAGGATGTTGGAAGTGGAATAATAGCACTATAACAGTATAGTGCAGAAATGGCCTTTGTCCTTTTTCAGGTAGATTGGATGAGGAAGGGCTCAGGCAAAGAGCAGGACAGATGTTGTGGCAGTTTAAGTTGATAGCACAAAATCAGCTCAGACATAAATTCCTTAATTTCCACTTACCCAATTTACTAAATGATGATGCAGCAATGAGACTCTAGTCCTATACATGTCAAGAAGTGATATCTAAAGGACTTACTCCAAGGAAAGTGTGTACAGGACTGCAGCTTTGGTACTATAACACTGTGTGCTTAATCCTAAACACATTTGCTCAGAATACCGACGTATTTCCACAGACGTTCTTCCAAGGCAATGAACTTAGGATGGGAGTGTTTTGTATCTAACATTTGTTGTCCATTGCAGCCTTTCAAATGTATTGTCATTTACACAAATGACCAGAAGGCTTCCAAACCATTAAAGCAATCAGATGGCTAAATGAATTGGATTGTTACTCACAATGGTAGCCATCTACAGGGTTTGTGTCTGGCCAAATTCTGACATAACACTGTATCTGTCCAGTTAATTTCTGTGTGCTGACTTCTATATCCAAAAATCTACAGATGTATGTATAGCAATCATGGGGGCACATCCAGTGATTATTTCAAGACCATAAAACTATGAATACTCAGCAGTATAGTTTCAGCACTATAATTAGTCCCTCCAATTTATGTTATCATTTCTTTATTGTGCTTATACCAGAGATAAAAAAGTTAGTGAAAATGTGCCACTATGTTACATTGAAACTAAAAAGTTTTTTTAAAATACTGCATCATGTTTATATAGAAAAGAGGACATTTAATTTTACATGATATTGCTGTGTTAAAAAGCTTGCTGGAATGAAAGTGAAAAATCCTTTCCATGATTATACCCCTCTTCCTCCCCCCGCCCCCAATGTTGTTCCTGTCCAGAGTAAGGGACAGAAGGGAAGAGGAGCATTAATTTTTGCAAACCCCATTTCTCATCCACCCATTCACCAATCCAACCACTGAAAGGCAACAAGGAAGCTTAAAACTAAATATGTTTTTCCTGTGTATATACATATACACAGGAAATACATATACATATATATGTATACATATACATATACACAGGAAATGCAATAAAGCAAAAATTAATTGGTTGGCATGATGTCAGCAAAGGAGGTAAGAGGAAGAGAGCACAACCTATAGAAAAGTTAGGTTAAATCTCAATTCAGCACCTCAACCATCAAGCAATCAATATTGCCCCAGTATCAAATAAATGCCAACCCAAGCTCCTACAAGCCTACAAAAGACTCCTACGACATTGAAGGAACAACCAACACACTCAAGCTCAACGATTCAATCCTCTCCCCATGATCAATACAATGGTCAGAATCCTGTTGCTCCTTTACATTGGTGTGATGGTCCAACAGGGATTTCTTGGAGCAGAGTGTAGAAACAGTAGGAGGGGCAAGAGAAAGCTGGCCTTCTGACTACCAAGAGGATCAGGAGCCAGAAGAGATTACTTTTGCTGCCACCATCCCTCTCAATCACTGCAGTGCCTGCAGCCATTCTACTCCTACTGTTTAATCACTGCTACATATGCCTACACTAGTGTAGTTAACATCAGCCAAAAGGATCACAGCCAAATGCTTTCAGAGACCAAAATGTTGGCATGCCCTAAAGCTCAGATCAGATGTGATAGACTTCCACTGATTTTGGTGGGAAAGTTCTGCATCTGTTGAAATCAATTGTGTAGAAATCAACGGGACTGAAATGTTTGAAGAATTCACATATTAAAAGAATGCACATATTAAAAATAATTCCTTCC
Organism: Cyclura pinguis; assembly: GCA_030412105.1. NCBI lineage: Eukaryota > Metazoa > Chordata > Lepidosauria > Squamata > Iguanidae > Cyclura > Cyclura pinguis. Next base: position 219,213,575 of record CM059599.1, on the reverse strand, counting down.
CCTTCACGTATTTTTGTCCCTGTTGTTTCTCCCTCCCCAAAAAAACAAAAACAAAAGAAAACCATGAAAGGAGCAATGAATAATCTTTGTTTGCATGCTCAGAGGTGAGCATCATGGCTATGCAAAAAAAGCGGCAATACACCATGACTTGCAGAAAGATACAGGCCACGACTTCATTTGGTTACAGCTGTTACAGGGTTGGCATGTGCACGGATCTGGATCTGGGCATCATCCAATCTGCCTGTTGGCCAATGAGCCCAGTCTTCTGGGCCACAGCTGGAGCCCATGTGGTAACCAGTGTGGGATCCATGTGGTCAGCGATGAGTGCAGGGAGTGCAAGCACCTCCCATGCTGTACACACCCACTACCAACCCTGCACCCACCACTTCCAAAAAGGAGATACCATAATATCCCGTGCCCTAAGGCACCACTAACTGCATCCTGGATCCAGGGCCCATGCCAACCGCCCGTAAGTTGTGACAAAGGAACAAATTGTACAATGAAACATAATAACAGGAGGGTAGGAGAGATGACACTTGAAGATGGAAGTGAGCTGTCTCCTGGAGAGGAGCTCCTTAAATACCCCTTTCCTCGAGCGAATGGAAAACTGTAGCCCAGTCTGGCCCAGGGAAAGGAGCAGCCAATGAGCTTAAGCCAGAGATTTAAATTCATTGGTTGCCACAAAGAGGCCAATTCGAGGCTGCGTAAAGCGCAAAGCCTGCTGGGAAGCCAGACGTGGCACCCCCCAGCTCCTGCCATGCCTATAACCGTGTGCTGCCTCAGCCACCCCAATCCACAAAATCGCTGCCCAGTAAGCTGGGCAGCTACATTTCTCAACAAAGATTAAAATTAACAGAAATCAAAGTTAAATCCTAACCAAATTTTTATAAAGTGAGAGAGCTCAGCATATAAACATTCTACTCCAAATCACTGATGCAAAAGTTGTTGCTGTTGTTGTCATGTGTGTTCAAGTTGCTTCTAACTTATGGCAACCCTAAGGTGAACCTATCGTGAGTTTTCTGGGGCTGAGAATATGTGACACACTGAAGGTCACCCAGTGGGTTGCCATGGCCGAGCAGGGCATTGAATCTTGGTCTCCAGGTCCTTGGTCCAATGCTCAAACCACTGTACCACTCTGGTTCTCTATGAAAAGTTTATAGGATGCATATTACCAAAGGTAACATGAAAAGGTTAAAGTATTTCTTCACATTAATTGCTGCAGATATAGATGCTTTGTACAAGACAATACTAATCAAAAAGGCATACAAACATTTCATTAATCCTGCTTTAAATCATCCATTCTGGTATGAAAGAACAAATAATCTAATCAATTTTTTCCCTATTGCAGAACTATCTTCAAAAACTGTAGTTTTCAGATAGTTCTTGCTAGGGAAAGAGAAAGTCTCCCCTCTCTCTGCATTCACCATTTTGCTGACATCCCTAGCCAAGCACAGGTGAGCAGCAGGGTAGTGGGAAGTTGGCTCCGCATCATCCCAAACCTCGATGGCATGTCGGGGCAGAAGCTGAACAAGGAGGATCATGGAAGTATAGCCTTTTATGATCCTGACTTAACATCCCTCTCCTGATGTCATGTGGAGGTGGGAGTGCAGCCAAGAGAGAAGGATCATCTTCACTGCTTGTGTTCTGGTAATTGGTTCCCAACCATGTAGATGTTCTTGCTGTGTGACAGCTGTTGGAACACAGCCCACAGTGATCCTTCTTTCCTGGACGCCCCCACTACCCCTGGTCATCATAAGAGGGCAGGAAATAGGTGAGCCATGCCAGGAGTAGTCATCAAGTCTATTTGAGAACTGAGAAAATTGAGGATGATTCTCCTTGTTGTAATTTTTGGACACTAGACACACTACTTTCTCATTTTCCCTCTTATGTTTTCTAGCACTTTTTCCATCCCTACAACTAAAACAAAACAAAACAAAAAAAGATTTACATAAACTAGAATAATATCTGATGAAGATGGGAGAAATGGACATTCATTACACTGCTTCTCTTCCTCTTTTGACTGGTAGAGCAGCTTCTTCTTGTAGCTTCTCCCTGGGTGGCAGGAATCCTTTTCCTCTGAAGGGCCACTGGCCCAAAGGGAAAGTCAACTGGGGGAAGTACCTAAGAGTAGGAGGTTTCATACCAGTTTTTCTCTCTTTGCCAGACCATCCCTTCGCTGCATCTTGTGCACACACGTGTGCACACACACACACATGGAGAGAGGGAAGGAGGAAGGGAACGAGCTCTGAATCAAAAGAGAAAGCAGTTTCCAGAAGAGCAGTCTGGATATCTGAAGTGGTTTCCAGCACCAGCAGGATGCTGCAAGCTATATATTCACTGCCTTACCTCTAGAACTACCAGTGACAACTCTTTTTCTTCTTCTTCTTCTTCTTTTTTTTTTCTTTTTGGAAAAGGGAAATCCTACATTAATCAAGACGCCAGAATTTAGCCTTTCTTCGTGTTTTGCCACTGCATTCTTCAAAATTTTATTCTTTTCATTGCTTAATATATTCTGAAATTAAGAAAGAATTTCCACATTGACTATCTTAAACCAATACATGGATGCAGAGCAGGAAACTTTCTTTGTGCCATGAGACTGAAAACAATAACAGAGTAGGTGATGGAACACTAACAAAAGTGAATGTTTTCTCAATAATAGCCTGGTTACTTTATGTGTTTACGTTCACAGACAAATAAATGGATTTTTTATTTTTATTTTTTACACCACCTGGCAAAACCAAATGAGAAAAAAAATGTTAAGGTCATTAAAAAGAAAGCAATAGCAAATAATGCAAAAGTGCCACTAATTGACAGCGTTATAAAATTATTTTATCAACCCACAAAAAGGCTTTATAAGCAGAATATTTTTGGTATCATAAAAGTCAAACCCTTATATAGGAACCCTGTGATTTTCAAACATGATTAGTATTGCATATACTGCATGGGTAAATTGTGTTAGCTGGCTTGAAAACTTTAACTGTCCAGAAAAGAGTTTTTTTAAAAAAGAATAATACAAAAGATTAATCGGGAAAATAATCTTCCAGATCTCATTAAGTTAAGCTCTTCAAACTTCCCACTACAAAGTAGCTCACTTCATCAACAGCTAAAAAACAGTGGGGGAAATCAGACAGATGAATGGTGTTTCAAGGAGTTGTTCCTACACTGCACTTTGCACTTTCTTACTTAGAATGCACAGTGTATACTTTGTTATATGTGTGAAGCAACATGCGTGAAAAACTCTACCTGTGTGCAGATTTAACAGTTAGGTTTATATGTACATAAACTGTATCTTTGTTGAATGTGGGGGCATTTCTTTAGTTCTGATCAGTTCTGGTTACATTCCCAGCATCAGCAGGATTATATTCATTTTGCAATAAATCCTAAAATTAAAATGAGAACAGTTGGATGCTGTTACTTTTATCAAAGTATTTCCTATAGAATTCTGGGATTTGTAGTTTAGGGAGAATATTTAGAATTCTCATTCAAAGAGCTCTATTGGCTCATCAAACTACAAATCACAGGATTCCACAGGATGTTCTGATGGCATTTAAAGGAGAATCATGGTGTAGTATGAAAGGGCCCTTGTGTACTTGTGTAGTATAAGAGGGCCCTTAGTTACTGCCAATTTCGGACAGTGTTACCAAGGATTTCTGGTTGATGGTGATTTGTGGTTGGTGATTTACTGGCAGCAAATATTTCAGTGCAGAATCACACAATGAAGTTGTTTCTGGACTATTCCCTTGTAGGGGGATACTCCCATGTCTGAGTGTGTGTGTTGCATAAAAAATAATGTCTGGATATTAAAAAAAAAAACCTCTAGTAGCTCTGAAAGATGGATTGTTTTCCCCCCAACTGTAGTACTTTAATCACAGAAAGAACTAAGAGAAGAATTCATGTAACTGTTAGGAATTTAATAGTCACTAGTATATTTATCTGGTGTTGCCTGCGATTTTATTTTCCTCTTAGGAACTCAGCAAACTGTCATCTCTGGTACCTGTAACTTTCCCCCATATTTCCCAATGCAATCTGTATTCAGAGTTATTAACATAGAGAGGTTGGGTTCCTGAGGGAATACGCTGTCCTCCTCCTTGGTGCGAGGCCTCATCTCCATAGCAACCGGCCTATTCCAGTATCTGTAACTTTTGCCCTTCTTCCCCAATTCCATCTGTATTCAGAGTTGTTAACATACAGAGGTACGGTTTCTGGGAGAATACACTGTCTTCCTCCTTGCAGCTAGGCCTCATCTCCATAGCAACTGGCCTATTCCAGTACCTGTAACTTTCCCCCATATTCCCCAATCCAGTCTGTATTCAGAGTTGTTAACATATAGAGGCTGGGTTCCTGAGGGAATACAATGCCCTCCTCCTTCTTGCTGCTAGGCCTGATCTCCATAGCAACTGGCCTATTCTCTGGCTGAGAATTCTAAAGGCCCCTCCCTAAACTGCAAACCTCAGAATTCCACAGAATCTTCACAGCCAGCTAATACTTATTAGAAATACCTTACCTTACCTTAGGAATTAGATGCAGTTGAAATACACAGATTTGAGATTCTGTGTTTCTAATTCCCCAAACTGTCTCATCCGGTACGTGTAACTTTTCCTTATCTCCATGGCAACCCATCCCAAACGCCTTCTCTCATCTTCCTATCTAAATGGATACCTGGAGGATCCTTACGGTCACCAAAGTAGGCAGGCATTGCAGCCCCCATATCCCTGGGCGTCTTATTCCAGGCAGCCCTTGTCTTTTTGCGCTCTACCTTCATGCCTCCTGATGGCCCAAGGGAGGAGCCCAGGCACACGGGCAGCAACCTTCCAACGCTCGCAGCTCTCCGCCCGGGCTGTTGGGGACTCACCTGCAGTTCCCCTACTGTCTGAGACCTTATTGCTTCTCCTTCGCCTTTTGGTCTTACCCTCCTTCTTCCTGCCCCGCCTCTCTCTGCTAGGTGAACCTGAGCGGGAACTGGAGGAACTAGTGGAGCCACCGAAGATGATGGGTGCTGCTGCTACGGCTGGGCCTAGACCGAGGCTGCGTAGAGGGGGCGAGACTCCAGCTGCTCCACCTTTTCCACCAGCATCTCCAATGTCCGGGAAAGGCCTGCCAGGACAGCCTTGTTGGAAGGAGCTGGGCAGGATTTGGTGGGGTGCCCACAAGACCCACCCAGAGGGTTCGTTCCTTTAATTTTGTGCTCACCATAATCCTGGGAAATAGGTCAAGCTGAGAAATAGTGACTATCTAACTCCAGAGTGAGAAAAACTAAAACAAAACCCCTCAACAAAACAAAAACACAACCCAAACCAAGCAAAACCTAAACATCTCTTTCTAAGTGGAGATCTGAACTTGTATTTTCCTAGTCTGACTTTACACCAGACTAGACTGGCTCTTAACCAACCGGCTGCTGGTAGCACATAAGACTTTTTTTGTAGTGAAGCTACCGCTGGCCACAGACCAACACTTACAGTTTATGTAAGCAATATGTGTGAGTAAATATCTCTCTCTCAAAAATGTAATCTCTTACAGAACTATAAATCGGCTGAATAAAAAAGCTCATATATGCAAACCCTACTGCAAGTGGAAATTTATTTGTGAACATCCACTAAGGCCAGCACATTGTCATAGCTTTTGGCAGTGATGTGGCGCAACTGCACCCTAAAGACTGATTGGCCAACCAGCCACAGCTTCGTATGGTTTGAAGACTCATGTAAACTGAAAGTCTTTATCCTCTTACTCAACTGCTGGTCTTCCCACTTCAACTGAATTTCTGGGCAACTAGAAACCTCAGTTTTCACATTATGATGTCCCAATGACTATGGATCAATATCCCCACTGATCTCAGTCTTTTGAAGAGAGGGCCCATCCCTCCCTGAAAGGAATTTTTTTAAAACAATTCACTGCAGTTAATGATTTTTCAACAGAGTGACTCAACGTGCAAAAATTGCTTTCTTAAAGAGGGCAAAAAATTGATCTACCATATAAAAGTCAAACTTTGTCTGTGAGTTTGTCTGTTTGTCTGCAGCAGGCAGGCAAAGACCTCATATGATTGGCTGGCTGTAAAGATCCTATGGAATCCTGGGCTTTGCAGTTTAGGGAGGTGCATTTAGCATTCTCAGCCAGAGAGCTCTTTGGCCTCAGTAAACTACAAATACAAGAATTCCACAGGATGTTGAAAGTGGAATAATAGGACTGTTACAGTGTAGTGCAGAAACAGCTCTGTTACCCTGATTTCTGGGGGTCCCGGGAGGGAAACCTAAATGCGCTCTCAATTATGTAAGTTGGGAAAATTAGCCAAGAGCACAGCCTAGCAATACGAGAGGTAGGGTAACGTAGCGAGATCTTGAACCCTATGTTTACAGGTTCAGGCTGAGTCAAGGAGCACACAGAAGTTGAAACAATAAATGATGTTTTATTAAAACACAATCAAATAGTATATGCAGCACATTCACACAGATAACTACGGAAATAAAGGTTGGAGTGGGATAGAGGGATTTTTAGAGGAGTTGTTGGTTTGGGTGATACTTCACCTGTCCTGAAGCCCAGTTAGAAGCGGAGAAGCTGGGGAGCCTGGATCTCAGCACGTGGGGCTGAGGGGAAGGCTCGCTGGACAAAGCGACAGCAAGGTGGGATGGAAGCCAAGAGCGATCCAAGGAAGTGCTCAAAGTCAGGGGTTTTTAATAAGGAGAATTGTGACTGCAGGCTAGTTTGTACTTGGGGAAAACAATGGATTTGGGGCTGGAGACAAAGCCTCCGAAAGGTCAGAATTTGAATGACTGAGTTATAGCCAAATTGCCAATAGGGTAGCCAGTATGCAAACGCGGAGTACTTAAGCGTTGTATAGCTCGATCGTCAAGCTGCCAGCGTGGGGCAGAGGATCTTTTGAAAGTTGCATGCATACTTAATGAAGGTACTTGCCTTTGAGGTCTCTTGAAGCTGCAAGTCGGCTATTTCTGGCCTGCCTGTATTGTGTTGGAATATTACGGCGATTATCGGCCGAGCCTGTATGCGTGCTTGTCCGGGGGCCTCGCAAGCAGGTGTAGGGGAATGGGTATGTGAGGCCGAATTAGTGATATCAAGAGTTATCTTTTTATATCCCCCAAGCTCGGGCTAGCCAGGGCAGTAACAGCCCTAAATGTTGGAGAAGGACTATCCCATAGCGCAAGTGCTAACTTGTGCTGAGCCACATGCTGTTGCCTTGAGAGTGGGTTTTGTACCACAAGTTAGCAGCTTGTAGTAGATTTTCAAGTAATGAAAATATAACTACTTTTAAGAAACAAATAAAGAATGATCTCTTACCCTGTTTTGTTTTTAGTTAAGCACTTTGAGACAAGAACAAAACAATGCAACAAATTTGGTTAATCTGCTATCCTCCCCACTGACCACCAATTGCACCTGGAGGGTCTCCTTTCTTTGTTGGTGTGGGAAATACATGGAAGACATGTGCAAATGCCACAGATTGCTTCCAGCCTCCTTTTCCGTTCCCACTTTTCAGTGAGCAAGTTCCTTCTCTTGGCATTGATATTGTGATACATTAGTCAAAGATTCACCGTCATTTTACTGCTTTTATTATGTGGAAGACTTGGCAGCACATCTCACCTTAGGGATTTGCTTATATCCTCTCTGTGTTATTGTATTGTTCTGGCATCCAGTAAATTCAGTACTCCCATTTCTTTGATGTCCCTTCCAGCCTCTAAATGTGGAAACAATGACTGAAATTCTGGATTAAAGCATCCTGTGGACAGCAAGCAATGTAGTCTTGCGATGCTTTGCAGCAACAAGACGGTAAATCCTTATACCAAAAACACAGGCCAAGAATCCTTCTTAAACAGGACTAACATCTTCAAATTCATAAACGTACAGGGAAGTTTTAAAAATCATACAAACGCTAAGAGAAAGGAAGTTAACAGCTAGTAATGCTACCACAGAAGAATAGCCAGTCATTTCTAAATATAGAGAAGAACAAATCACTTCTTTGCTATTTTAATCCCATTTCTGGGCAGCCCTTCTCAGCTCTTTTCCTCTCAATTTTTCAAGGTGCATAAAAAGAAGGGTGATCAGTTTCAGCTGCTTGAAACAAAGCAACAGCCCATATCTTTGTTCTCAGGTTACATGGAAATCTTCCAAAATACTTCCAATCTGTTCAGCTTTCTTTGGCGAGCTAATTATATGGTAGATTGCACTAAAAGGAAATTGCTGCTGCCACTTTTTAAAACAATGGGTTTTAGACAACCTGCTTCTCAGCTACTAGTAGTTAAGTGAGATTTACTAGATTTCCACTATAGATCTAGAGAACTGGATTGCTGGGGACAGCTGGGGACCTTTTTTCATGCACATGAGACTTTTGTGAATCTTACATCTAGTTACATCTGCTTGCATGATGTTTCATGGGGTGGGTTTTCAGACAGGCGTACGAAGATACTGTACAGAAGAAGAAACCTGGAAAATCTGTCAATAGAGAATGTCTGTCAATGGCTACAGGTTGTGATGGTTGCATGTGTGCTCAATGTTCGGGGGCAGTATGCCTTTCATATATAATACTGGTTGCAGAGAAACTCAATGAGAAGGTGCTGTGAATGGCACATAGTATGCTGGAGTCCACTGGCTTTTGATAAAATCCAACAGGACGCTTCCTCTGTATCATATATTCCTCTATATCATATACAATTGCAGTTCATGTCCAAAGACAGAAAAATTAAGCAGGTTCTGTCACTCAGTCTCATTTTTCCCTATATGGAAAGTTACAATACTGATGAATTTATCTCACCAATAATGTGATTGAGTTCATTAGAATGGTCTAAATTGTACAAGGCTTCTTTCAAATTAGGAATGCTTCTGGCATCATTGCTGTGGTTTTGGCAGCTGGAGAACGTTCTTCTCATGACTTCTTAGGCCGAAGTTTGTGGGGAATGTTCTAATTCTTTTAAAGCCCACTGAGGGAGGGAAGGGGAACATACATCTGCAACATTAATATCAACTGCAGGCATTTTGCAATACATGAACAAGAACTTACAGTCAGATATTGGCAAATCTACTTTGTATGCATCTGGGTTTGCCATTCCCAAAACCACCCTTTTCAGTGAATTTGGTACCAGTGTCTGAATGCGGCAGTGCCACCTAGTGGCAGTCTCGACAATTTAGCACATCCTATGTATTACCTAGGTCTAGCACATGGATAAAATAGCAAACTTTCAGGATAAATTAACATTTTCAGGTTGCAATCCCACGCACGCTTGTTGGGAAATAAGCTACAGTGAAAATCAATTATATCATTCCATGTAGACATGCATAGGACTGTGCTGCCAAAGCATCAGATTTTCCTTTATGCAGCTACTCATGTTTAGCAAGGCGTTTCCTCACAAGATGGTCAACAATATTCTTCATCCACTGTGACTTGGCCTGGCTTGGGAACAATGCTTGGACTGCCATTTTATGGCTGGCATCATCATATCTGGCAGAGAGGACTGCTGGGCTCAAACTCCAGAGGTTTCAAAAGAAGAGCTCACCTTTCACCCATTTGGGAATGAATGTATAAAGGAATGGATGTGTATGGTTAGTTTTATTAGTACCCCCAGATGTTATTCTGCTGTCTGAGGCAGAGCAGAAAATACTGCCCTCTCCAGCCTGCCAGAAAGTCAAGGCACATAGACCAGCCAATATATTGTGGCACCTGTCGGGGATTGCCTCTCCCAATTCCCAAGAATTAAAAAATACGTAAAATTAGTAAGTATGTAACTAACTATTGCTGCCTTTCTGGGACACCCCAGATCTACTCCCTGAAGTAGGATGTCCCCAAACAGGGACAGCTGTCACCACAAGTCAAAAGAGTCATCTCTCCCTCCGCTACAGCATACAAGACTGCCAGCAATTAAACACATGGGCAGGACAGGCGGTAACCCAGAGACGTGTCCCCTAGTACAGAAGCACTCCTTGGGAGTATGGCCTCCTCGTAAAAAGGGATCTTCTTTTTGAGAAGGATATTGGATAACATCCTGCCTGAAGCTGAGCCACAGCTAGGCCCCTGTGAACTTTACAGACCTCTGTTCTGGGCAAGGAAGGTTGGTGGGAACAGCATCTGCTACTGGACCTAACCAGTCCCCTCTTCCTTCTGCTTCCAGTGGATTCATGCCAAAAAGTAATATATGCCTTTGGACTGCCTTGCCTTATTTACCTACTGTCAGGTTGGACAGTTTATGCTTGAACGTAGACCGCCTTCCTCTCTGTCCCCTGGGGTGCCCTTCCCTCCATCACCACTATTCCTGCTTGAAGGTTGCCAACGGAGGCTTTGGACTGCCGGCATATGGTCCCTAGAGCCTGCCCTGTCTTGAGCAAGAGTTAGGTGTGGGGAGTCTGGGCATATAGAGCAAGGTCTCTTCCTTAGATCTCCACCCAGTGCTTTGAGAATATGGAGGCGGTGTGGACCATTCCAAGGACCTGGTCATCAGGTGCAGCCCTTCTCTCCTTCTCACACAGTGTGAACTGCAGGAGGCATGGTGCCAAATAGAGCTGATTTTTGTTTGCCTTCATTCTAAGGGCTTTATCACACTATAGGTTCGTTGTACAATTGCACTGGCTTAGTTCCATGTTTGATCTTTCCTTATCACATGACACTATGACTCTCCTATTTTTGTATTGCACTCCCATCATTATTGGATCAAATCTTTTCATTGACCAGAAAAACCTGTCAATGGATCCAGTTATCACTACTGCCCAACTACTGCTTCTAGTGCAAACATTTTATTGCACTGCAGTTCCAATATTCCAGCAGAATGGTGGCAGCTAAAGAAATGGTAAGTATAATTAGTCTCATGAGAAAGATTGAAAAGTACAATTGCGCAACTGCAGAAAACAAAAAATAAACAGCACACATGCACTACTTAGGGCAGACATGGGTGGAAAGACAGGGTCAGCAAAGCACTGAGGAAGTCTGATTGTGGGAATGTACATTACTGAAGTGGCACCATAGTGCTATTGCTGGGAAGGTATGCAAGTGATCGTTTCCATACCAGTACATTTCTGTTTGCTTGAACAACACAGTTGCTGCAACAAAAAAGGCTGGTATGAAAAAGCCCTAAGATGTCACAATAGGTGTGTTAACCTGGGAGCCATCTTTGTAGATTGCTGTCTGCTCCCTGGAGTTTCCTATAATGATGGTAATAACCCAGAATTAATAAGACCTCTCTCAGGCCTTCTGTTAGTCTGCCTGCAATTCTCCCCAGGCTAAACCATTTTCAGTTCATTATCCTAGCTTTTCTCTGCAACCACCATTCTCCCAAAAATATCCTCATCCCTCTGGGGGAAGGTTCTTAGGCATGGAGCCTTGCTGATGTGGTCAGAATCTCCATGTGTTTTATTAAGAAGGGATAAAGCCAATAATGCAGCCCCATGTGTATCTACTCAGAAGTAACTAAGGACCACCGATGTCAGAGGGAATTACACTCAGATAAATGTGCACAGACTTGCAGCTTAAGTCACCATATATCACTGAAACCAAAGACAAAACTAAGTTCTCCAGATTACTGACTGAAAGGAAGGACAGGTGAAATTAGCAAAGGCTGGGAAAGGAAGATTAAGCAGCAAGACTTACTGTTCATGACTCTGAAATGAAAAACTCAAACAAAAGAGATTTCTCTGATTATGCAATTTTTTAAAAAATCCTTTTTCCAAATATTTTTAATTTTCTGCTTTTAAAAGTGTGCTAAAAATATTTTCCTTTTTTAAAAAAAAAACAGTGCTCTTGTTCTGTCATTTCAATAATCTTTTAAAAGGAGGAGAAAAGAAAGACAATAAATTGGAAAAAGATCAACAAAGCAATGAAATGGTGCCAGTCAAAAGATGAGAAAGAAATATGTTCCTGTCCAGACTGCGAAAAGTAGACACACCTGAATTTCTGAAGTGCAAGTAACTTTTAAATAAGCAAATGTGCATTTGCTTATTTAAAAGTTACTTGCACTTCAGAAATTCAGGTGTGTCTACTTTTCCCAGTCTGGACAGGAACATATTGTCCTTGCCTGCCATGTTACTCTTTGGAAGAAAAAAGTAAGTGGCAGCCTTAAGAAAGCAATCATAAACATGGTTGAATACAGGGTTCAAAACTATATGGAGGAGTGTATTTCCCTACATAAGCTACTTAGGCTCTCAGAATTGGGGAAGCCATTCCAACCCTATGTCAGGGTTGCTTGGTAGGAATGTCAGAGACAGCCTTCTTGGTGGCTGCTCCCAGACTTTGGAGCTATATCTCAAGGGAGACTAGGAAGGTTCCTTTCTATCAGTCCTGCCAGTGGCAAGTCAAAACTTTTCTGACATGCCTTTTAGGAATTGAGTGGGAGGACTTCTAATGGTGTGTTGTTCATGGCTGTACTAGTTTTGGGATGTTGGGGTGTTAGATGGATCTCTCTGAAAGGGTTTTAATTCTAGTTATTGTTTAATTATACCTTTTTTAAAAAAGTTATATGATGTGTGTGTGTGTGCGTCTGCGTTATACATACCTCTTTTTCCAACTTTTTTTTATAATATTTGTTTTAACTTTTGTAAGCTGCCTTGGACCTGGAGTTGGGGAAAATGTGGGATATCAAAACAACCACTACCACCACCACCACCCTACATCAGCCACTTAGTCATGTCTGATGTCTCAGTAACTTATCCAGCTCCAATCACCTTAGCCTACCTTATGAGCCGGTAACCACATCAAGTTATTGAGGTCTCTTCAGTTGCTAATTGAGATGCAAGGGGGAATGACGTTTCTAGCCATCTTCCACCAGCAAGTGAGGTTATGACAAGGAATTGTGATGGGGTCCTGCTTCTAATGGTCATAGCCTCACTTGCTGGTGGGGAAGGGATGGAAACATCCTCCTCCTGTGCTGCAGTCAGTGAACATGAACAGATCTCCTTTGCCTGACACAGCAGCTGGCTCTTATGGTGGGTTCAGAGGGCATCTACATAGTCTTAAAGTAAGAATACATGATCTTATTGAATACGGAGCAGTTAAGGATCTATAACTGCAGGTTACAAATCTGTTAACTGCAATACAGAATGCCAGCCATTAATAATACTATTTTAAAGAGCTAATCGCTCAAAGCCTTCTGGTGAAAGGGGCCTATCTGCCAATTTTCTTTTCACTTTCATTCAACTATTTCTAATTTCAAGCTCTTTCCATGCCAACTGTCAATGAATTCACAAATCTAGAGAAAGCTATGATCCAAAAAAGGAACCCAAGACCATTCTCACTCATCCCTAGGAAACAAGCTCTGCTCTGGCCTGCAGTTGTCCCCAGTTTGACCAACAGCAACAGCCAAAAAAAAAAAAAAAAATGGAGCAGGGAAGGGAAGCCATGTCATCAAATTTGTATTACCAGATATTACTGGCAAAGGGAAAGAGAAAATTCTGGCTGCTGTTTTTTGGCAGCAGTCATTTCCCAGAAAGTCTGGATCCAACCCTGCGGTTTAGACAAAAGATTACTGGCAACACCAGTAGAAACATGGCTGTATGACACAATCTAAGAGTCAAAAACACTTTCAGGTTAAACATTTGAAAAAGTACTCAAAGTGCCATCTACGACCATTACTTTGTTAATTTATAATGACTTCTATTCATCAGTTGTGTTTCCTTGAAGGGCATTAAAGCTTTCTTAACAGCCTTAGCCACAAATTCATGAATTATACAGTCATCTTAGAGATCTTAAGGTCTGCTGTAAACTGCTGTAATTGTAAGGGGATGTAGATAGCATTCACTGTTATTGGCTCAAAACTATGGCTTCTCTAATCAAGCATCCTGCTAGTTCCAGCTGTTTCCAGGCAAAAGTGAAAGAATTTTTCTGGATTAACAATTATTTTCCTGCCAGACAGAATATGATGTTAACTTAAGAGCTCTGAAGACTCTGGCAACCTATGGACAATTCCTCCTCACCCCACTAAAGCTGTACTGAGATCCCATTTGCAGTGTCTGCATGATCAGAAACTGGAGAAGCCTGTCATGAATTCCATTCCTTTAGGTTCTAACACTATTAACTTTTAAGTAGAGTTGGGAAGGGGGGTATTCGCCGTAGCTGAGATTTTGGTCATGAGAGGCCATTTGGCATGAATTTGCCAGCCTCTGTGAGTGATTTTGCTTCCAGCATGTAAGCCAAAAGCCAATGTCTTTTATTTCCATTGTGTTTTCCATACTTTGTGCAAACTAACTCCATGCAATTCTAGTGCCTCTTCCTTTTACAAAGCTAAGCATGCTGTTACTGTTTTAATTTTAATTGTTTTTCAATCTCTTTTTAGCTGTTTTAAATTTTTATTTTTAATCCTGTTCTAATATATACTATTTATATGTATTAAATCGTATGACTTTATATGTAAGCTGCTTTGAGGCCCCTTGTTGGCAAAAAGCAGGATATAAATAAAGAGGAGAGGGAGAGGAAAAGCAGCAGCAGCAGCAAAAGCAGCAGCAGATAGAAGGGCAGACACACACACAACACATAAAACGGCAGAGTTAATAGTGTTAGAACCTAGTGTTAGTGTCACAGAGACAAAAGCAATCCATTCAATGCCCTAAGTCTACTTTTCCATGCAGCAAAGCACCCATTATCACTCCCCCGACAACTTTGTACATTTTACAGAAATGTGGAGGGAAGCATTATTTTCAAAAATGCACAAAATATGTCCAAAGATTTGCAAAAATTCTAGCAAGTGAAGAGAATATTACCTTTTTTTTATGGCACACTGTTCTATTTACTACATGAGGACAAATCCAGTCAGAATTTACACTTTTCATTTTAAGATTGCTCTAAAGTTGTCTTAGACTGATCTGAGAAATCTAATCACACTTCAGATGAATACCATGGAAACTGTACCCTTCTGCATGCTTATCTGTAAGTCTCATTGAACACAGTGTGCCTTAATGCTGAGTAGGAATTCATAGGTTATGCTGTCAATAAATTACAAAACAATTCCTATTAAAGGAATTGTGATGGGGTTCTAAGCTCTAGAGCTCCTTTTGGTCTACATTACTTTATTAGAGTAGGCAGAACTCTAGTTGGGACTAACAGTAGAAGTTACATCATTATTTTCATTGAATATACACTTTTTTGTTGCACTTTCCCCAATACACTTTTTATAAAATTTTACCGATAACTGTATTTTTGTTTAACCATTGGTTCAAAAGTGCACAAGTATTTGTTTGTTTCCCTCCTTATTAAAATATTTATATCCCACCCTTTCTCAGAAGATTTCAGGGTAGCATATGAATGAGATCAATTTAATCATTTAAAACAATCTAAACATTTGAAACAGTACAGGATAATGCAGACTTTCTAAAAGCATATTAAACAATTTAACTAAAATAGTTTAAATCCATGTACCTTGGACAGAATTATTAAATCCCAAAGGCTTTAAGTATATGCTTCGACCTGGCACTGGAACAGAGTCAACTTCAGTTCCAATTGGGCCTCCAAAGGAAGAACAGTCCACATTTGGGGTACTACCATAAAGAAGCTCCTTTCTCATGTCTTCATACAATATATTGCTCCCACTGATGAGACACAGATAACGGCACCTCTAGCAAATCTTAATCCTCAGGCATATCCAAGGAGATACCCTTCTTTATGTATCAAGGTCCTGGGCCATTTAGGACTTTAAATGTGATCACTAGCACCTTACATTTAGGCCAGAAGTGTACTGATAACCAGTGCAGTTCCTTCAAAATTGTAATGTAATTTATATATTGTGTAGGAAGTTACCAGTGCAGGAACTACTGTGTCCCAGGTCCTATCACACTACACTGTTATAGCGTCACTATTCCACCTTAACTGGCACGACTTCATTCTGTGGAATTCTGGGGTTTGTAGTTTGGTGAGGCACTGGAGCTCTGCGGCTGAGAATTCTAAATGCTTTCCCATAAACTGCAAATCCCATGATTCCATGCGATATTGCCATGGCAGTTAAAGATGAATAATAGTGCTATAACAGTGTAGTGTCATAGGGCCGCCAGTTATTTCTTTTAGGAAAAGCTATAGTTAGTGAGCCAGTCAAATGTGGTTCCAAGGCAATCTGAGCCATGGAATCTACCTGGGCCTTCAGTGATAGAGATGGATGAAGGACTAGTCCCTGTTGGGAAATGTGAGAGGTAGTACTGGATTGTTGGGAGTGCTTTGATGTGTGTTCCTGCATGGCAGGAGGTTGGACTGGATGGCCCCTGTGGGCTTCTCCAATTCTATGATTCTATCTCAAAAGCAGAAGACTGAAACTGGAAATGTAGAAGCTGAATAACAACCAGTCACACACAGACACACAAGTCTGGCAGAGAAAATGAGCTTAGTCTTCTTTGTAAAACATATAGAGTACTTGTGCATAGTTACATCCATTTTATAGATTTAAATATTTTTATTATTTATACATGGTATATATGGAGGAGAGAGAAAAGAAAGTGGCTATAGACTAGCTTGATGCAGAAACAGATTGGGTATAGAAAAGCAAATATGCAAACTGGCAATTAATGAGTATGGGCATGCAAAGGTTGCTAACTCTAATACTCCCAAGCTATGCATTTCCTTCTTCAGGAAGAATAGCATCGATCCATGGCCACCTCCTTATCCAGTTCCAGCAACCACTAGTCCATAGAACATCTATCTTACCAGTATTTGGCTATATTTGATTGGCCTTCATAAAGACTATCACTGTATTAAGTTACTGGTCCCCCAACTGCATAGGCACAGCAAAGTATAGCTATGAAGAAGTTGAACTAAGGGTCATCTGTATACTGATGGCACCCAAACTCTTCTAGGTAAGTTCACATTAATATGTTCTCTTGCATATGGCTGCTCTCCAAGGTAGAACAACAATGTGTGCTAAAGAAAAATAGCAGTCAAGATGTGACAAAATATAGTTCTTGTCAAATACAGACTGGTCTCTCCTTCTCTCCTTATAAGAAATAATTAGTTGCCTGAATCTTATACCACCTTTTACTTAAATGTAATTTTGCATACGCTTAGCTAAGCAGCAGACGTGCTAAGAAAATTTGAAGACTGCAAAGATGAGTATCAGAACACTCGCAAGAGTTCCCAATGTGTAGATGGACATTAGTGTGCAATGCATATCAGGAATTTTGCCAGCTGTGCTTTGAAATAATGTAAAATTAGCTCTCTTCTGGATACTGATGTCATGGAATTAACCATTTCTAATTCCCACATCCATAAGCCCAGCTATGAAGACAGAACTCCATACAGGATTCTGGTCAGTTTTTATTGAAATGTTTTTTAAAAAATTAAACAAGCAAGTCCTGGCACTAACACCATTTAATTTCTGCCTTAGAGTGTAATAGATAGCATTTTTTAAAGAAAAATACCCTATACTTGTTCACTTTTCATTCAAATGTAAGATACCAGCTTGTTTGATGTGGCAAGCTGGGCATTCCCCACTTGTGACCTGTTTAACTATATGCAGCCCACTAACCACATGGTCTGCCAAATGCTTGGAAATTCTCCTTTCTCACGCCTGGTTTTGCAGTAATAGGTACGGGGCAAAACAGGAGATTTTATTAAGTCCCCAGGAATGTCTTCCAAACATGGGCAAGTGGGCTGTGTTTTAGCAAAGATTCCCACAAGATTGCTTAGACCAATGCTGGACAGTAAGGCCAAGACCATAGTTCTAGTGTTAATATAACATACTCATGAAGCCAATCAGAGGGCAATGCTTTCTGTCCTCACACTGGGGAATTCTGGGTCAGAAATGGTTTCCAACAGTTCCTGAGGATCTAGAGAACGCATCTTCTCTGACAGCGGCCAGTCCGTCACCAGCTGCCCCCTTTCATGTTCCATCGCCTAAAGTCACCTACATAGCACTTGCAACTACACACTCCACAAAAAAGTTGGGATAAGATATAATGGCTTAGGCTCAATATCTCATACCATCATAACTTTTCCATATCAATATGGAAATATTCATTTACCATTAGAAAAAATATGGCATGCTTACTCAAAAATGCCCCATTACATCCTGTAGTCCTGGAAGGAAGGAAGGAAGGAAGGAAGGAAGGAAGGAAGGAAGGAAGGAAGGAAGGAAGGAAGGAAGGAAGGAAGGCGGGCGGGCAGGCAGGCAGGACGGACAACACAACACAAGACAGGACAAGCAGGTTCTAGCCACACTTCACCCAGCCTCCTCCTCCCAAGTACCTCTGGCTGTTCCTCCCTAAATACCTGTAGAAATACATAAAAAGTGGGCATTAGGCTTGAGAGGCAGGTGAATAGGTGAGTCCAAGCTACTCTCCACAGAATTTAGTACAGTAGTTTACAATGACAGACAGTGGTTCCAATGTCGGTGGGATCCTGAATCTGCTCTGGGACTTAGTCCCAATTTTAAACATACTGAATTTATTTTAGGGATAGTGTTCAGCACCATGGATAGTTTTTTTAAGGCTCAGGTTAAAACCCCTAGTTGATTGACCATCTGTCTGACATGGAAGCCATCAGCTGCCACTGGTAAGCTCTGATTGTTTCCTTCTAGATTTTGTAATAGAGGACTTGTTACAGGTGTGTCAACATTGCTCTGTTTGCTCCCCACATACACTTCCTATCCCATTCTTTGAACTGAGAGAGATTTCATCTAGCCGATAGCCATGTCCCTTTTTAATCTGATTGACAGGTGTCTGTCATTCAGAAATGCCCTTTCTGCTTCTTTCAGGCCTCTCCTTCAGTCCTGGGTGATGAGCTTCTCATCCTTGTCAGACCACAAGAAGCCTGGCAGAATCAGGAATCAATACTCATATTTTTTCCCCTCGGTTTCACTTCTCTGTTCGTGTGACTTGTGATGATTTTGTGACCGAGGCAAATAAGCAACCTGTAGTGGTCTGTGTGTATGTTTCCTCATAATCTTCGCACAGCCGTGTCTTTTATTATATTGTCCAATCAAATAATCCATGAAAGTTATTGGGATATTTTATACTTACAGGCAATGTTTGGATGGGATCATGCACAATAAACCTGCCTGGCCAAATCCAGAGTTAAGAATAATTTGTTTTACAAGCTTTCTGTCATTTTCTTTTTAAATATGGTCAGTTGGCTGGTTTTGTATTTTTCTTAGACCAGACTTTAGAGGAAGAAAAAAAGCCACGCACATGATCTCAGGATTTCTGATTTACTGCCCATTGATGGTCTGAGTTTTCACAAAAATATTTAGCGATAGGACAGTGTATTAGAGACATTCTTAAATAACATCAGCCAATAAAAGTTCAGCCTATAAAGAGTCCCGTCTCCTAGTAGTTTTCTACTCTGAGAATTACTACCAGCATAATCATAGCTCCCTGCACACTAATATTTCCTCTGATACAGTATGATCAATGTTGTGGAAAAACATTTATTATATTTCTTCTAGCTACTTAAAGGCATTACTGAATTATGGGCGTCACAAAACGAATCCACTCTGCATTTTTTCTTTATGTGACATTTTTACAGTCTTCATTTTCTGCTTTGCAGCCACTGAGCTATAGTGATCACATAAGAGGCACCCCTTTACAACTGACACTGGGGTTAGGAGGAACGCCTTTCTCTCTGACTGCGCCCAAAATGTACTTCCTGGGAAAACAGTGTTTGTGTTCCTCTTGGGCTGATCTTCTACAAAAATGCTGAAAGAAATTAAAATTTGATGTCTCAAGTCCTCCCACAATAAAGATGCTCAATACCTAACTGAAGGACTTAACACTTGTTAAAGAACAAAAACAAGAGATTGTTCATAGATGAAACAATTCCTAGAAAATAAACAGAGGGACCATTTTAATAACAGTTTTGACATTTAAGTAAAATTTTTTCCCTTTAGAGAGCAACCGTCAAGCCAAAGGATTTTTGCCTGTCTGTCTTTAGATAGGCAGGTAATCAAGAAAAATGACAACTTTCAGAAAAAAACAAGCATTATGACCTCTGATCACAATACTCGGAGGTTTCTGAGAGCTGAACTCAAAAAACATAACTTTGCCAAGTTCTCTTCCAAACTACTGGATACTCAAAAATGAAAATTTAAAATATTTCTTAGGCAAATAGTCAAACAGTTGTAGAGAAAAAGCTCACATTACAGACACTAACAATCCACTTCTCTTTATGTTTTCCTTCTTGGAAAAGAAAATAAATTGCCAACATTAAGAAAAAATATCATTTTCTGAAGAGCCAGGAGAATATAGCATCTTGATCCTATGAGCCACTAGACCAACTGATGTGTATTTGGAATCAGACACATTAACTCTCTGTCAAAGAGTTTTCAAGACATAGGACCTCACACTGCCTACAGTAAAGGTGAGAACAATCACCCATGATTTATTCTGATCTCCCAGGGAACACACTTTTCTTTTGGTTTTACGTCTCTTTCTCTGACAGTCAAGACAGTCTGGGAGACATCCCTTCCACCAGCTTAATAACACTGGACTGGCCTATAACTGCCCTACATCTATTTATTACATTTTTGGATATGTACCTTTACATTAGCACTGATGGGAAAATTGAATTCAGTTCATTTGAGATGGAAGTTTACCAAAATTCAGAAATTTCTTCATACTCAGGATGGAAAGGACTTTAAATTTTAAAAACAAGCATGGAAGAAATCAGAACTTACAGTTTTTTCCTTCCATGCCCTGGGCTTTCAGAGTTTCTCTTAAAAATCTGGATCCCTATGCCAAGATCAGAAACAACACAAAAGTGCCATTATATTTCTTTTCCATTATCAACCTGTTTTCTACCTTTGTGAGTGGGTCAAAATCTCATACCCACCCTATCCAAACAGGTTGGACACAGAGCTGGGATGAGCTCTGAAACCCGGTAGGAAGTGAGGCAGCAACACAGAATGCAAAGTATGCAATACAATAAAACAAACAAAAGAGTTTCTTTGGCCAAAGGATCCTGCTGATAATCAGAACTGTATTCAGTCCAACCTACTAGTAGTAGTGATCCAGAAGGATAACTTTATTCTTCAAGCTTCACATTTTTATAGTATTTTCTCAATTAGGAAAGCAGAATAAAACATACATCAGCAAGATTAGTATTTCACTTAAGACTGACTACTTGTTGTTTCTTATCTAAGACTATTTCCACACTGGACTGTTATAGCGCGATGATTCCACTTGCAACATCCTATGGAATCCTGGGGTTTGCAGTTTGCAAACTGCAAACCCCAGGATTCCATAGGATGTTGCAAGTGGAATCATCGCGCTATAACAGTCCAGTGCAGAAATGTCCTAACTCTTCCGTCAGCTGTCTGGAAGAACAGAGCACTGTGGAACTATCATAATGTTCACAAACAAGTCTATCACTGATGTAACAAATGTACTCTTAATTTTCAGCAATAATAGTTTCATACAGGAGTTAACAAAACAACAGTTATTCATATAATAGAAGCAGTTCATCAATATTCTTGTTAATCATACTAATGAGAGGGCAACTGAGAATCTTCTAACATCCCTCATATGTATTTTGAGCCAGTACCTTCGTCCATGAACAGGCTTCACTGAATAAACTTCTGCCTGAAAGCAGCTGCTAAAGACTTGGGAACAGAGGCAACTAGTGACTTCCATGTCAGTGCAGCAGTGAATTCAGTCTGGGTTTTAACCTGACTTTTAACATTGTTATTGAAGGTGCTGAAATCCTGTCTCCAAAATTATATCAGCACCTTGGTTAAGACCTTTAAAGTTCAGACTAAAACCCAGAGTAGATGCAAGTACCCACCAACAATGAAACCACCAGCTATTATTGGGCCCATGTCTTCAACAGGTGCTTTCTCTGCCGGAGTCTGAGCAAGAATGCAGATAGCACATAGTTGCCAATTTTCCTCTATTAAAGGTAACCCCTTACTAGAAGGGAGAGCAGTGGGAGGCTGCAGCTACAAGAGGCAAAAGCATTCTCATTTCCCAAATGCCAAACTACATCATGTCTTCCCATCTTGTTAAAAAACCAGTGGCTGTGTAGACGAAGATATGCCACAATTTAAATAAATGACATTCAAAAGTCCAAGTACAGTAGATATCCTTCTGTTCAATTTCTTTAAAAAGGATATAATAGAGACTGGCTGTTGGCCAGGGTCCAGGTCATAGATAAGTTGTTATCTCATTTATGTATATCCTTTGCGGGCAATAGTAATATATGCATGTGAAGCTGGCAAGATTTGGGAAAGACAAGATGGGCTTTGTTAATAGCTTAATTGACATTAATGTAGTTGCCCTTCCCCTTATGGTGGTTTGTAAAATTATCTGAACATGCCGGCTGAAACCGTATAATCCCTACAGCTACCCAAGGAGATGACACAGTATTCTGTGCCAGACCTAGGCAATGACATTGCCACAGACACTTAGCCATAGAATGATTCCAGCAAATCATTATAAATGTATTCTAATAAAGATGTTATGAGCTATCACATATTAACCTTTATCCCCTAAAGAAAGAGCGGGAGCTTGCCTGCAATCTTTCTAACCTTCCCCTGCCCCTCAGTAAGCAAGAAGCTTTGGCTATCCACTAATAAATTAACATTTATTCCACTGATAATTAAGCACGGCGTTTTATAGATAAGTGTCTCCCATCAAACAAATAAACAGGTACAATCCAAAGACTTCACAGGAGGCTTCTTAAGGTTGCCCGGACTTAAACAAATCACCTCATTTTCATTTTGAATTTTTCATTCGGTTCCCATTAAGCACGATGGATGCATCTGACATGGAAGGGCTTGTTACCCTGAAAATCTGGGGGTCCCAGAAGGACACTTCGATATACTCCAAGTGATGGGGAAAGTAAGCTCGACGGAGCACAAGCAATAGCAATGCGAGAGGTAGAGTAACCTAGCGAGATCTTTTACCCAGTTTTTACAGGGTCAGGCCCAGTCAGAAATCACACAAAAAGGTCCAATGAATGACTTTATTAAACAGTAATAGCTCTCATCAACACACACACTCACACACGCATCCAAGGGCTAAAAGAAATAAAGAGTGGAAATAAGATAGAGGGATTGTTGAAGGATTCGTAGGTTGGGCGATACTGCACCTTTTCCTGAAGTCCTTGGTCCGGGAAGCAGCGAAAGAAAAGGAACTCAGCGAAGAGACGCTGAGGCGAACACACGGCTATCGGGAGGGGAGACTGGTCAGTTGGTTTAACCGGGAGGCATCCAAAGAACTAGTCAAAAAATGGGGACTATTTGTCGGAAAAATTTACCTTGTTCTCCTCTCCCGGGGAGAACAAAGGGGACAGCAACAGAAAACAACTTCACACCGGCACCTTCTTTGATATTAGAAGATAACAAGGTGTTACCCAAGTATCAGGATCTTCCGCCGCTTTGGGTTGCAGTGTGAGTTTACGTAGATGGTCCTTGTCTGATAAGATTTTATTGCTTCCAGTGCCCAACTTTGTGGGAAAATTCTTACTCCCTTCAAGTTGGCTCCTTAAAAGCTGATGATCTTTTGTCCGTCGTGGGTTGGCACAGCTTGAGGTCTCCTGTGGCTACGTGATGGGGGGGGGGGTTACTGGCCTGACCTGGTTCTTTCAATCGTACAACCGTTGTTGCCTACATGCTCATCTGGGTGACCTCTCTGGTGGGTTAGATTAATTTTATATCAAATTTGTAGACAGGGTTTACCAAGGGGGCAACAGGCTGTGCATTTCTGTTCAGGACCACTAGTTACAGGACAATGTATTGTGACCCACTGTATTGTAGTCATTTTATTTCTGGGCTACTTGGTGAGAGGCTACCACCCACCCACCCATACTCGCATACTTGTATTTGCCGGTGTATAAGACACACCAGCTTATAAGATGCATCCCATTTATACGTCAGCAAATACTATTTGCTGAAGTATAAAACACACTGGCATGTAAGACTCACCCCTTTTTCAAACAGTATTTTTCCGGAAAAAAAGTGAGTCTTATATGCCAGCAAATAGGGTATATATAATTACCCAGAGGACATTTTCTTCAGCCACCCCCAGACTGTGGAATGACCTGCTGGAAGAGATTTGTCAGCTCAAGAAGCTGTCTGAGTTTAAATCAGCAATAAAGACCAGTCTCTTCTAGTCAGCCTACCCAGATTATTTTTAAATCATGGTTTTAAAGTATTTATTGATGGATTTTCATATATATTGGTTTTATATGCTTTTATAGATCTATTATATAAAAGTCAAAGTTTGTGAATGAGTTTGTTTGTCTGTGTCAGGCAGGCAAAGACCTCATATGATTGGCTGTGTGAGGCGAGAAGAACTCATATGATTGGCTGGCTGTGAAGGTTCTATGGAATCCTGGGGTTGGCAGTTCAGAGAAAGGCCTTTAGAATTCTCAGCCAGAGAGCTCAGGCCAGTTGCTATGGAGACAAGACCTAGCAGCAAGAAGGAGGGCAGTGTATTCCCTCAGGAACCCAAACTCTGTATGTTAATAACTCTGAATACAGATTGGATTGGGGAATATGGAGAAAAGTTACAGGTACTCAACAAGACGGTTTGGGGAATTAGAGACACAGGATCTCAAACCTGTGTATTTCAACCACATCTAATCCCTAAGGTAAGGTAATTCTAAGGTATTTCTAACAAGTGTTATCTATGAGAAAATAAAATCCCAGGAAACACCAGGTAAGTATGCTAGTATGTTATATTTATTGATGTGTTATTTGTTGTTGTTGTTCCTTGCTATGATCCACAGGGAGAGGCGGTTATGAATTATTATTGTTATTATTATAATTGTTGTTATTTAATGCCAATCCTGTTTAGATTACATTTCACAGAATCCTAGCTGCCTTTAATGTAATTGGCTCTTCCGCTGTAGCTGTGCTCCCTAACATTGCTACTTCTTTAGAAGTCCCATGACAAATATGTGAATTAGGACCAGGATTTTTTATTCATTTCTGCCCATCGTGTCTTATGAGATCTTAATCTTCAGGCTTCAGTACCTTGACTTTTCCTTTCATTAAAATAAAGGAACAAACTGCATCTTATATAATTCACAGGGAGATATTTAATTATTCAGCAGGAAGTGAAATTGAAAAGGAATCAGATTCTGACCATTGTAGCAACATTTTCAAGCAAATGAGTTGGATCAAACATTAGGCACATACCAGTGCAATGGGACTGGTAGAAGGGGGGACTTCACACAGCAGCCCCTCCAGCCCTATGAAAATGCTACACCAAGGCAGAGATTAAAAGGGCTAATGAGTGAACTTAACCATTAGTATGCTTTAAGAATTTAATGTCATTTCATTTTTGTGGAACGAGGTACATTTTTAGCTCTTAATTTTACACTGGCATTTAGATTTACATTATATGACTACAGTAAAAGTCTTACCAGAATGAAGATGAAAAATTGTATCCATGATTACAGGCCTCTTTCCCCACCCTTTTTCTCTGTTCTGAGCTATGGAAAGAAGGAAAAATTTATACAGAAACCTGATTTCTCACCCACCCCACCCAAATCCACTCTAGTTTCAATAATATGGATTCTCCATAATTTTTATTGTTTTTAGAAAGGTGATGGGGTAGACAGGTTACGTGGAACTAACCTTGCATAGGTAGTTTGAGACTCGTGAATTCAACTTGTAATTCTCTAGAAATATAATTCTCCAGTTCTGAAGATCTATTTTATTTATTTCTTTATGATCCTAGACCAAACTTTATTTATGATCCCAGACCAATCAGTACATAAAATGCATAAAAATACACATAGATGCAACTAAATACTGCATCAGATCTGAATACTGTTAATTTCTGATACCCTAAAGATAAATGCTGAGGATGAACTAAAAAAAAGAACATGGTGTAGTGGTGTAGTGAGCATTAGTGCAGTTGAACAGTTTGAGCCCTGCAAATCAGCTTTTGATTAAAAAATCAGCCATGGAAACCTACTGGGCAACCTTGGGCATGTCACACACTCTCAGCCCCACAAAATCTCATGAAAGGTTCACCTTAAGGTCACCAGAAACGACTGGAAGGCACACAGCAACAAGACTTGGGTTATTTCCGCACTAGACTTTTATAGCGCTATGATTCCACTTGAAACATCCTACGGAATCCTGGGGTTTACAGTTTCGGGAGGGGCCAGCCAGCCCCTCTCAAAACTGCAAACCCCAGGATTCCGTAGGATATTTCAAGTGGAATCATAGCGCTATAAAAGTCAAGTGCTGAAATGGCTTTGAACGCCAACAACCACAGTTTTGCAAAAATTGAAGCAAACTTAAGCTGTGGGTAGCTGTGAACAATGTAAAATATGCTGGCTCATCAGCAGTCCGTCCTAATTACTTAAGTAAATAACAACTAAATTCTGGAGAATTCAAGTCAATCACGTTAGTTAAGAAATGAATTCAGTTGCCCCTTTTTCTTGGCAAATTTCCAATGTAACAATTACTTAATTGAATTAATATTTTGAATTGATATTTGAATTGAAGTTTTGTCATTATGTGCCTTCAAGTTGTTTTCAACTCACGGCAACTTTAAGGCAAACCTATCACACGGTTTTCTTGCCAAGATTTATTCAGAGAGCATTTCCCTGTACCTTCCTCTGAGGTTGAGAGAGTGTGACTCATCAGAGGTCACTCAGTGGGTTACCACGGCTGAGTGGAGATTCAAACTCTGGTCTCCCTGTTTGAATCTTGGTCCAACACTCAAATCACTACACCATATTCACTTTATTTAGCCAACCTCTATCATGCAGAGGCACCTCCCATGAGTAAGTCCCCTTTTACTAGATGAAGCTAAGGTCTGGAACTAAACAGAAACAAAAGTATGTCAACTTTCTGTTCCTGGAAACCTCCAGACCTGCAAAACATGCCCGGACATTTAAAAAAAAGAAAAAGGAAGTGGCCAGAATTCTATTCTAGGTTTGAAAAACTGGTACCTTCTTACAATTAAAGAGTGCTGCAACCTATTGGAAAAAAATGGATTTTCATTCCTGGGAGCTTCTAAGGAAGGCAGTTCACCTTATTTTGGTCAGAAAATGGTTGGTTCAAGGAATCTGAAACAGCTGTGTGGGCTTCAGGCAGGCTCAGGTCCACACTTTACCCACCTGTGGTGTCAAGGGTTCGATTTTTCAGCAGAGCACAACTGCTATAAAAGCTGGGTAGGATGCCTATAGAAAGAGGCCTACCAAGCCCCCCCCCCCCCGCAAAAAAAAAAAACAAGCCCGTAAAATCAGAT
This sequence comes from Cyclura pinguis, assembly GCA_030412105.1. NCBI lineage: Eukaryota > Metazoa > Chordata > Lepidosauria > Squamata > Iguanidae > Cyclura > Cyclura pinguis. The sequence goes on along the minus strand of CM059599.1, from coordinate 219,186,476 downwards.
GATTAGACAACAATTTTCCATAGCATCAGTATGGTACGGTTGACGTGTATAAAGCAACAAAGACATATGTGACATTTTCTGAGTGGGCCTGCTTCTTACGAAAGAGGATGATCTCAATAACTATAGAGGCCATTTCCACATTACACTGTTATAGTGCTATTATTCCACTTTCAACATCCTGTGGAATTTAGGGGTCTGTAGTTTACGGAGGCCCAAGAGCTCTCTGGCTGAGAATCCTAAATGCCCCTCCCTAAACTGCAAACCCCAGGAGTCCATAGGATGTTGAAAGTGGAATAACAGCACTATAACAGGGTAGGGGAGAAATGGCCAGAGTTAGACAGTTGATTGGGGGGAAAAATGATGAAAATAAAATGCAGTTTTGTTGTTTGATTCTGCATTTTCTTTTTCATTTTCTGGGGTAGCTCAAGAGCATTATGTGTGTGTGTGTGCATGCGCGCGTGCATGCCTATCTTCAAGTCTTCTGCCAAACACTCTTCATACTGTTTTCTCAGGCAGGGAATACTCACAGGTAGTTTGCCATAGCCTTCCTCTGAAAAATAGCTAACAATGCCTTGTCAGTCTCAGCTGTCCGCCATCCAAGTACTTACCAAGCCTGAGGCTGCTTAGTTTCCAAGTTCAGACAGGATCTGGTGCCATCAGCGTATTATAGCACAATGTTAGGCCTGGCGCAGGGTAGTCCTAAGGAATTATATCCCTACTAGACCTGGAAGGGATTTGGATTCAACATGGCTTCTACTGGTTGAGTGGCAACTCAAGCGCATCCTCAGCCATTTGGTTTGCACTCTGAGGCTATTTCCGTCCTACAGTGTTATAGTGCTATTATTCCACTTTCAACATCCTGTGGAATTCTGGAGTTTGTAGTTTACTGAAGCCAAAGAGATTGCTAGATGAGAATTCTAAATGCCCCTCCCTAAACCCCAAGCCCCAGGATTCCACAGGATGTTGAAAGTGGAATAATAACAGCACTATACTAGATTAATGTGGAAATGGCCCCTGTCCTCATGTTTTCACAAGACGCTTTGTTGTTGTTGTTGTTGCAGCAGGTAATATTTTCTTCTTATCTATCTATCTATCTATCTATCTATCTATCTATCTATCTACCTACCTACCTACCTATCTTTTTATTGAATTTATACCCCACCTGTCTCCAAATATGGGATTCAAGGCAAGTTATAGTACTTTTAAAAAGATTAAGGTAAAACATTATTTTACAAAAATTTTAAAAAAGATTTAAATAATAGTATTATTTTAAAAAATGATTAAAAACAGTTAAAACACTAAAAACACTTTTAAAAGATAATTTCCAGTAAAAGATTCAAAATATTTTAAAAATACAGCACACCACTTTACATGCACACTACTGTTGCATAACCAAAATTCAAAGGCCTGCCTGAAGAAAAACATCTTCATCTGTGACAGGAAAGAGAACAGAGAGTGGCCCAAATGGACGTCCCACAGCAGGGATTTCCACAGTCTGGGAGTGCCAGTGAGAAGGCTCTCTCCCAAGTCCTCCCAAATCCTACAAAAGTAGTGGGACTGAGTAAAAGCCCTCCCCTGCAGATTTTAAACCTCACACTGGCTTGTATGAAGAGATATGGGCCATTTCCACACTACACTGTTATAGTGCTATTATTCCACTTCAATACCCTGTGGAATCCTGGGGTTTACAGTTTAGGGAGGGCCCCTTAGAATTCTCCGCTAGAGAGCTCTTTGACCTCAGAAAACTACAAACCCCAGAATTCCACAGGATGTGTTGAATGAGAAATACTAGCACTGTAACAGTCTAGTGCAAAAATGGTGATAGTCTTTAGATAGTCTGGACCCAAGCAGTGTAGGAACTGACAGAAAACTCTTCTGCAGTCAGGAGGTCCTAGTGAACTTGTCTATGAGGAATAAGTGAAACTGAGGAATTTTTACAGAAATAAAACAGATGCGTGAAATTTCAGAAATGTCTGGGTGAGGTTAAGCGTCCCATTTTGAGGGTGAGACGGTCAAAAGGCATGGACGAATTCATCATTTCATGCATTAGGGCTGAACACTCTGCTATGGTTCACATCTGTAAGGAAAGATCAAATGTCGTCTACCCAAACTGACTGACAAGAAGTGGAGTCATCCAGCTAACTAGCTAAGATGGAAGGCATTTTGGCAGGTATCAACACCCCATTGCCTTTATGTGAACTTCAGTAACATCCTAGGATTAGTGGGATTTATAGCTTAAAAGAATTTCCATCTGTCCATCTAGTCTCTTGCACAAATCAGTGGACAAAGCCATTTACATACACTAAATCAAGTTGCACAAAGCAAGAAGAAAGATTTATCACTGTGACAGACTGAAAAATGTGATGGGGGAGGTCTTCACTAGGCCCTGCTATACAGCAGCGCTGCAATGCAGGGAACTTCTTCCTTTTCAGAATGTGGAAGCACATTTTTTCCCTCAAGATTTAAATCACAATATGACATTCATGTTGAATCACGAGAATCTCTATTTGCCAGTTAATAAATCAGCTGCTGAATTCACAGTGTTCTGAAGAACTGGACCTTAAAACCAGAGCTAATGACACCTTGCAGGTATACTCTTGATTTCCAAACACAAACGTGTGCATCTTCTTGATTTCCATGTGTACAATTTAGGGTTGCCATGTTATTTCCCAACAAAAGTGAGGGGCATGATTGAGAGCCAGTACAGTTAGAGTGATGGGCCAGGACTCGAAAGATTCAGGTTCTAGCCTACATTCAGCCACGAAACTCACTGGGGGAGCGTATGAATGAGAACCACAGAAACTGACCTTTTATAACCGCCAACTATTTTCTTGCATAAACAAAAAACAACCTTTTGAAAACAGCAATTTTACGTAATGAATTAATTGGATATGTAAATAAATGTGCCTATTTTCAAAACCTCCATGTTGTTACTTTTTGGACCACAGAACAAAATATGAGATCATAAAATCACAGAACTGTAGATTTAATAAAACTGTTTTCTTCTGCTCCGGAGGACACAACCCAAACCAATGGATTCAAATTACAAGAAAGGAGATTTGAACTAAACATTAGGAACGACTTCCAGATGTTAAGAGCTGGCTGACAGGGGAAAGGGGCACGACAGGGGCATGAAAGGTGGCAGATTTTTCTCCACTGGAGCTTTTTTTTAAAAAAAAGGTTTTTATGACCATCTGTCAGAAATACTTTAGCTGTGGATTCCTACCTTGGTGGCTCTCTCCATGGATGCCAACTTGGGAATGCGGCTTGTGACAGTTCCAGAATCTGGGAACTTCCCTGCAGTCGGATAATAGAAGATAGAGTGGACTCAGACTCATAGCGAAGCAGAAGCAAATGGCCATCCTTCTCTATCTGTCCATTAGAAGGTAACAGCCACATATCCCTTCCTTCTCTCAGAGCTACAAGGGTTCGTGTGAATACTGAACTCAGCTTCAGAGACAACAAGAACTGTGTGGTGAAACAGGGCTGCTGAGGAAAAGAAGGAAATGTTTGCCTTTTCAGGTGAATCCCGCCATTTGCAGAAACGGGGGGGGGGGGACTTTGGATGACAAATCTTCTCTCTCCCCCTGCCCTGCTTCCCCCCAAACCCAGTGAACACTCAGCATGATCCATAAAGGAGTCAGTTCAAAAGGAAATGAGATGGGGAAAAATGGTAGTGTCAAGGAGCAGCACATGGCTGAATGCTGAACATGGGAGATGAAACAGCTAATCAACAATACCACTGCTTGGTGCTTACTTACTTTTCCTCTCCTGTTGTGAACTCTCTATTCCTCCACACACAACAGGAGAGCCTCCAACTCGCACTCAGCCCCCATATAGCAGCAAAGATTATAGCTCCTGTTCTTTCTAATTCAGGTCTGACTGAGCCTGAGATTTTCAAGAAATAGCATCAGTTGCACGATCAAGGATGACTTCTGTTGTAAAGAATGACCAGAAGACACGATTGGCAAGGAATAAGATCACAACTTTACTGGCTGTAGATACAAATAGAGTTGGCATACGCATGGGTATGTATCTGGACATCAGTCAACTCACCCACTGACCGATGAGCCCAAGCCTCCAGCCCAGAGCTGGGCAACCCAAGAATGACAGGAGGGCCACACCTTACTGTGTCCTTCATGCCACTAGGGGGTGCATGATGTGTGCCATGTCCACCGTCACTATGCACCCTTGAGTGTGGGATGGGACCCCTGTCCGACCAGGACCAAGTGGCCCATGGTACCAACTGCCCTGGATCCAAAACCCGTGCCCCACCTTACAAGTTGTGACATGGCTGCTCCACAATGGAGTCAAACCCCAAACCTACAAGCACCTACTCACACGAAAGAGGGCGGGTGGGCGGGATGCTGCCTAGAGACGACTGGCAGTCACCTGCCCGTTCACAGTCTTAAATACCCTACCACTGGACCTGAGTGAAGCCTAAAAGCTACACTCAAGGCCAGCCCCGGCAGCCAAGAAATTCAAAGTGTCAGTTTTTATTCCATTGGCTACCACTTCTGGGGCCTTTTCCAGAGTCACATGTGGTCACAAGGCACAAGAAATGGCCTCTCCCAACAGGCTACCAGGAGAGCACCATGCCACCAGCTCCCCAACCCCCAGTGGTGCCACCTGGTAAGTTGCATAGCACCGTAATGCATATTTTTGAGATAAATGCTGTTCATTCCATTTCCTGAAGCAAAAAGAAGATGGTTACTGCTCTCTGTTCCATCTACAACTGAGTAGACTAGCTACTGAATTCTTGGTTGAGCCTCCTCCTCTGTCCCTGGGGGAGCAGGGCCATTCCAGACAGCCCAAGAGAGTCCATTTGAGAAATGACTGAGAGGATCTAAAGGGTGGGGTATTAAACAAACAAACAAACAAACTGCTGAAGCAGGGGCAGCCCAGTCTGAGTTGGCATCCCAAAAACTGTGCAGTGACAAAACACCACCACCACCACCACCCACCTCTACTCAGACTGTTAGATATCAACATATAGAAAAATAGTACCCCCGGGGTTTGGAAAAGTTACTCTATAGAACTATAATTCCCTCTAGTAGCCAAGCTAGATAGAGGATTCTGTGAGCTGTCTAAACTAATAAATGTTTCAGACTCCAGGCACCAGTACCACCACTGCCACCACCTGCCATTTGTTGACTGGCACTCACCTCAATTTGCCTATCAATAGGACCAGACCTGCAGTCAATTGTCCCCTATATTTTTCTTTTCTTTTCTTTTCTTTTCTTTTCTTTTCTTTTCTTTTCTTTTCTTTTCTCTTCTCTTCTCTTCTCTTCTCTTCTTTTTCAGGTCTCTCTGTCAGGTCAGAAATAGTCATCCAAAATATGTACACTTCATTATTTTGTTTTGGAGCCTTAATTTTGGCCCCTAAGCTAAACAAGAGACTGGAAATATAAATCTTCAACTCTTTCATGATCTCACACAACAATGAACCATTTCAAAAGTGTTCTCTGCTCTAGGCAAGATGATGAAGATTTTTTTTTCACATTTTCAAAGAAAAAACATCATTGGTCCAAAACAAACTTGTTAAAATATCCTGTTTTCTATGCAGGTAATGAGGTGGCAGTGGCTTTCTCGACATCTTCGATATCCTAGTTTTCAGCCATCATAGTCCCAAGCCATTAACAACTCTGTAGGTCAAAACCAGCTCCTTGACCTGAGCCCAGAATCAATCTGGAAGCCAGTGCAGTTGGCTCATGACCCAGTGATATGTAGTCTCTAAAGCACCCACCAGACAAGAGTCTGGTTGTCCTGTCTGGTACTAGGTGTCGCTTCCAAACACTTTTCGAGGGCTGCCCTACATGTGGTACATTACAGTAGCCTAGCTGGATGTGACCACAGTGGTTCATGTCTTAGGCCCAGAAAACAGTGCTTTCTATGTCACATGTCTGCCAAATGATCCAAAAGGCTATACCATGGCTGATGGTACTGGATGCTATTGAGAGGTCCAGCAAAACCAGCAGACATGTACTCCCCTGGTCCCAGTGTAATAAAAGACATAAAATTAAAACACAACTAAAATATTGCCATTTTTAAAATCACACATTTGTTGTTAACTGCTATCAAGGCAACTTTGACTTATGGAGACCTTATGAATGAGAGACCCCCCCCCCCCAAGTCATCCTATCTTCAACCGCCCTGCTGAGGTCTTGCAGATTCAGGGCAGAAGTGGCTTCCTTGATTGAGTCTATCCATCAGTAACGTGGTCTTCCTCTTTTCCCCTGCTTTCTACCTTACCAAGCATTACTGTCTTTTCCAGTGAGGCATGTCTTCTCATGATATGCCCAAAGTACAACAGTCTCAGTTTAGTCAACTTGGCTTCTAGGGAGAATTCGGGCTTGATTTGCTCTAAAACTCATTTATTTATTTATTTATTTTTAGCAGTCCATGGTATTCATAGAACTCTTCTCCAGCGCCATGTTGCAAATGAGTTTATTTTTTTCCTATCTGCTTTCTTCACTGTCTAGCTTTCACAACTGTGTATAGAAACTGGAAATAGAATAGCACAGACAATCCTCACTTTAGTGATACATCTTTACACTTCAGGATCTTGTTTAGTCCCTTCTTATCTGCCCTTCCAGGTCCTAGTCTTGTGATTTCTTAACTCCAGTCTCAATTCTGATTAATGACTGAGCCAAGATATGGAACTATTTTCATGTCTTCATTGTCTACTTTAAAGTTACGAAAATTATAACTTACATATCTGTTTTCTTAATGTTCAACTGTAAACCTGCCCTCGCACTTTCTTCCCCGACCTTCTTCAGTAATTGTTCCCAGTCTGCTATTTTCAGCTACTAATGTGGTGCCATTTGCATTTCTTGAACTGCTGATGGTTCTTCCTCCAGTTTTCATGCCTCCTTCCAAGTCAAATCTTGCTTTATGTATCATATGTTCACCATACATATTAAGCAGATAGGGTGATTAAATGCAAATGCGACCTTGCCTGGCCCCCTTGACAATTGGAAACCATTCTGTTTCTCTGTCTTCTGTCCTGATGGTAACCTCTTGTCTTGAGTACAGGTTACAGATTCGGATAACCAAATGTTGTGGCATGCCCATTTCTTTAAGAGTGATCCATAACATTTCAGGACCTACACTATCAAAGGCTTTGCTATAATCTATAAAGCACAGGTTGATTTTCCTCTGAAATTCTTTGGTTCGGTCCATTATCCAATTATGTTTATAATATGGTCCATAAGTGCCTCTTCCTTTCCTGAATCCAGCTGGGACATCTGGCATTTCTCACTCCAGATATACAATTAACTATATGAAATCATTAAAAACACACAAAAGTTAAAACTACAGTACCCCGCACACCCCATAAGAAGGCTATCTGGAAACAATTAAGCATTAAAAGGCTTGGTGGTCTTTGTGAGACTGCTGTGGAGAGTGGGCATCACAAAATTGGGGTCTGGGATCAGTACATGCAGCTTGCAAGTCACAGTTTCCTATTAAAAACAAAAAAGATTAGACAGATTTATGGGTGCCAGCTTTGTCTGTGGCTACCACCCGTGACTGTTACATGGAACACCTATAGACAGAGGCAATACAATCTCTGAATAGAGAAACAGTGTGATATAAGTGGTTTGAGGGTTGGATTAGGACTCCAGGAAACCAGGGTTCAAATCTCCCTCAGTCATGAAAAGGCATCTGGACCTTGAGCATGGCATACTCTCTCAGCCTCAGAGGAAGGAAATGGCATACCTCCTTTGAAGGAATCTTGTGAAGAAAACCCTGTGACAGTGTTGTCTTAGGGTTGCCAATATGTCTGAATTGACCTGAAGGCACACAAAAACAATATAATCTTTGAATAGCCATTGTTCAGAACAAACCACAAGAGAAGGCCATTGCTCCCATACCTGTTAGACATACTGGAATAGGAGGGAGGGTTATAGACGTTTATGTTCTTTTAAATTAGATTCTTGAGATGAAAAATCTATTTGAAGGTCGACATGGCCAGATCCTGGTTGTTTTCAGTGTTGCAGAAAGCCTTACACTCTATGGCTGGGAAGGTAAACATTCACCATCTGTCTCTCAATGGTCAGAAGCAATGGAGCTCACTGCTGTAGCTATTCATGAATGTGTATTTTATAGATGCCAGTTGAAGAAAATTCACTTTTAGAAATACAATCAGCTTATAGAAATGTCAAGCCTAGCTTGCGTCCGCATTCTGTGTACTTCCCCTTCCCTTCTTTTTCCCTTTTTCCCCTCTTTCTTGCTTTGTAATCATATTTTAACAATCAAATCAATTGAAAAATAAAATAAAAATAGCCAGTAGCCATGCTAGCTGGGGGATTCTAGGACCTGTAGTTCAAAAAGAAAGTATCGTTCGCAAGCACTGGATGTGAGCCAGCTTGAAAGCAATTCTTATGCAGGCAAGGGATGCTTCTAATTAAGTAGACAAAGAGAAAGACACTAAAATGAAAAAGCAAAAGAGACAAGCTAGCATATTCCAAACTTGCTGTTCATAACGATCAATCACAAAGGCTGCCTCCAGTGTACCAACATCTGTCTGACATCAGCAGGGCTGCCGCACCCCTCCAATTACATTCCCATATGATGGCACATTTATTTCACTTAGATGATGAACATGCCGGCTTTTCTATTTTCCTGTGTCTCTACCTCTAGCCCTTTGTACAGCTTCCCATTTTAAATTGCCCGCAGGCCTGGCACATATTTGTGTATTTTTGGAAACAGCAGGGAAATTTTTTCCCCACTGTTTTCCCATGGAATCTCTTTTCGTGTTTGCTACATTCTCCATCTGCAAACTGAGCCTTATCCCTGAGGGAGGAGGAGCATGACTTTTCCAGCATCTGCAGAGCTGACTAACAAGTGCAGAATTATGATGACTTTTTGCTTTTCATACTTGCATTTCTTTTATCAGTGAATTTATATATTGCCCAAACAAGATTGCCAAGTAAAGAAAAACTAAAAGCCAGTTATCGCAGAAAGCTTCTGACTTTTAAAAAGAAAAGTGGTGCCAGTGGGGAAAAGATATCTAAGAAAACTATAGCACAACCCTCTAGAGCAGATTGGTGAGGGAGCACAAGGGGATCATTCCACTAAAATGTTATATCAATATCACACCACTTGAACTGTCTTTGGCTACATCCTAAAGAATCATGGGATTTGTAGTTGGGTGAGGTACCAAGATATGCTGAGAAGACAGCGACTGAGGGCTCAATTAATTTAATTCTGTAATTTTGAAAGATACTGGTGGTGCCTTGGGAATTGTAGTTCAGGGAGTGAACAGGAGATCTCTAACAGAGAATTCAAAGGACCTCACCAAAATACAAATTCCAGGATTCCATAGGAGGAAACCAAAAGAATTAGTGGTATTGAACTAATGTAACGGTGTAAGATACATGCATTCTCACTGAATTGGATCAGGTTTTCTTTCATCACTGGGAGCCTGCCCCAGCTCAGTTTCACTCACAATGTTGCTGCTCACGGAAAGGAAAGCAGCCATTTTTTGGGAGAGGAAATGCCCATTCTCTGTGCTCCCAGCACCATCTTCCTCACTGTTCTGGATATTCCCCCAACCCTCCAAAGAAGGGCCAAAATCATGCTGGAAATTTATGTTTGTGTAAACATAATAGTTATGGTGCTACACAGTGAATTCCCTCCCAGTCCCCACTTACCAGGAAGCAGCTGCTGCAATCAACAAGGGCCTGTCCCCCTGTCAGTCGGGAAGCAGCTGACTGAAGGTTCTGTTCCCTGCCATGAGTGATCTCTGGTGCAACGGGCAGAAGCAGAATCCCTGTTACAATTCCTCCTCACCATGGAGATTGCTCCCATGAGAAGCTGTGGGACCATCAGCCAGTTGCTTCCCAACTGAGAGGGGAACAGACCCCGTTGATCACAGTGACTGCTTCCCAGTAAGTGGAAACTGGGGGACGTTCCAATTGCTATGTAGCTCCTAAAGTAGGGACCACCTTGGGATCATGAATATGAAACAATCACAAGTGTGTCACTCTGGGTTATGCATCTGTAACTGCCCAACAGGATTCCAGTCAAGATTTTCTAGGACATGTTGGGGAATGTAAGGAGAATGGAGGTCAACAATCATTCTTTTCCCCTATTCATTCCACAGAAAATTTCTGTTATTAAAAGACTTCCACAGATAGAAAGAGACCACAGAGGATTTTTGCAGGGCCCAAGCCATCACGTTCAGCACAGCTGACTTATATACGTGTGAACAACAAGCCAGCACAACTCTGGCAGAGTGAAAAGTCTGTCTTGGTATACATAGGCAGGGGTGGGGGCAGCAAGTGAGGGGCTTCCTCAAACACATGAAGGCAATCTGAAGATGCTTTCATGTCTGACAAAGGGAAAGGGGTGGGACATTTAACCCTCTTCCAGGCAGGCAGGATATTTCAGTCTGTCAGAGCCTTGATGTATTTCAGAATTCACACAGAATTAAAGCTACAAGGTCGGCATTCTGTGACATTGTCATCTGAAGAGTTGTAAACAATGTCCCCAAATTCAGTCACCTCCCATGAACACTTTAAAAAAAAGAACAGACAAAAAAACCAACAGCAACTGAGAAAAACATCATCCTTAGAGAGAATTTGGGTTGGTTTCTTCCCCCACCCACCAAATAAGGAGGGTGGCTGACACTGCTCAGAACAGCATTCCATCTCGTGTGAATACATCTCTTCTGGCCCCTGGGTGTTTAGATATTGTGGAATATCCTTGATTCTACACTCCCAAACTCTCTTGGGGATATGAGGCATTTTAACATGCTGCACTACATTGGCATTCTCATTAAGGCCAGAAAACACCTAGGTTTAGGCAGTGGGTGGGCATTTTTTTTTTATCTGCCTGAATGAGGGTGAAAAAAAGAAGCCCCTGGTTGTGCTGTGACTGATAAAAACATTTAAGTCTTCCTCCTGAGAAAGTTCCCCTGGAGTTATCAGAAGTTCTTTATGCCAATTCTTTCTTTCTCTTCTTCTTCACCTCTTCCCTCCCTGCTTCTAAAAATGGGCCACAAAACCTAAACATCTCTTGGAAATATCCAGTAGAGACTTTTGCTCCAAGGAAAGATTAAAATTTAAATATGGGATAGGCAAGGTATTAACTGCCTATTGCTCTTTGTTTTTCAGACTTTTGCAGGTCAAACGATCGTTGCTTTAAAGCTGTCTTTCTTTGAGATTCCCTAATACAGCTAATACAGGGTGGGAGAGAGACCCTTGGTGCAGTGTAATTTCCCCTCAGGGTATCCTCATCCACACTCCAAAACATATATATCACTGTTTGATTGCAAAGCAGCTAAGAGGAACAGACAAACATCTTAACATAAAACTCTCCTTGACATCCTGCAACTATGCAACCTGTGATGTGGTTAAACTGGAACCAAAATGGGAAATAGAAAGTGACAAATGGAAACAAGGAAATCCCATTACATTCAGCAGTGTTTCCCCCGAAGGATGTGCACATAGAATGCCTCCTCCCCAAATATTATACTGAATAACCCACATATGCATGGTGGACTTAATGAAGCACAACGGCCCGATTCAAGGCTGTGCAAATACCCAATCTTCTTTTACAGTGCTTGGCATTCCTTTATACAGAATTTCTGGTATCTAATGTTGAGCCAATGCTTTAAAATCTGTGAAAACCGTCTATATGAAATCTTATTGCTGTTGCAAAGATATAGCAGCAGTCATAGGGTTGGTGGTACAGTTCTGGAACTTAGGAGTGTAGAGACCTTGCCTTTAAAAAGCCCCTAACAATGTCAGGTGGGATATTTAAATTAATGAGCTTTTCACTTATTGAAATGACTTCAGCACTTTGGCTACCTTCATCGATTTTTATTTGCTTTGGCAACCTGAGACAAGTATGTGTGCATGTATGTGTGAGAGAGAAAGAAGCGGGGGAGACTAGGCAGGCTAATCTCCTCCAAACATAGATGCCCATGGTGATAAAAAAAGGATACATTATTCCAGAAAAAATTAACATAATAGAAGGAATATATTGTGTACAAAGTGCTTACACATCTCATATCCTAGACAATGTAACCTCAAAGTCACTTTCATTGGTGACTCTTGACATTATTGAGTATCCAACAGTGCTTTAATACTGTGGTAAATATAAAGTTGACATTTTTAATAGAATCAATGTTGATTTGCATTAAATTATTCTTTGTGCCAGACATATACATCAGCCAAAGTGCAGAACATGCAATAACCCACCATCAAGGTGAGGCACAGTCTAGGGGGAGAGAAGAATAGCAGGTGGGGCAGGTGGGTTTTTTTGCTTTGCTTGTTCCTCCCAGAAAGAGTCCTTGTAGTGCACCTTCCAGTCTCAGATATTCTCTCCTCCAGAGTAAGGAAGGGTCCGGCCCTACTATTAGGCAGACTGAAATTGCATTCACATAAGCGGGGAGGTAGGTACAAATTACAGTTCTTCCTTGGGAGATGCCACTTTTTTGTTTCAAGGGGGAAACAGACTATCTTTTCCTTTTCACAAAATATCCAGAGCAGTTCTGAGAAAAAAACAGAACTACAGTCCTCCCTCCACATTTGCGGGTTTGACCCTCATGAATTGGATTATTCAGGAGGAGTGTGTGTGCCTCTCTCCTCCTCCATTCTCCTCCTTCTATTCCCTTGTGTTTTGCTGGGCATGGAGAAGGAAGGCAAGCACATCTGGCCAAAAGGAAAGGGAATTTGGGGGAGATGAAGGCACACACATACCTTCCTTCCTCCCTCACAGTTCCCCGCTCCCATTCGCTTGCCTTTTGCCCGAGGTAGAGAAGGAAGGCTTGTGCATCAGGGCAAAAGACAAGGGGATGGGAGAGGGAAATCCCAGAAGGGAATGGAAGGGGGAGCACGGGAGGGAGTTATCTGCGGTTTTTCCATTTCCGTGAGGGTTCTGCACCCCAAACCCTTGCAAAAATGGAGGGGCCATTGTATTTTATTCCTACCTAAAAGAGGGGTTTTTTAAAAAAAAAAAATCAGGATAGATTGTACCAAAAAGCTCAATTTTTCAAGAGGTCTAGATAGCTAGTTTAAAACCCTTTTTTTGTACTGTGGATGAGAGAGGGAGCACATGACATTTATGCTAGAACAACATGATTTTTGAAGCAATGTCCCTTTAAAAAAGAAGGCATAGCGAACAAAGAGACAGAAGAGATCTCTCATTGACCAATTTTCTATAGTTTTATGAAATGCAAATATGTACTGGCCAAATTGCCAACGTAGCTTTCTTGTTCTCCCCTCTCCTCCCCAATACGGAGAGATCCCTGAGGACTGAAAATATTTTTCTAGAAAGTTCCTAGAATTGAGAAATGAGGCTTTCTGTAGTGAGATATTTTCATTTTAAAAACATAGTTTGAACAGGTTCTCAGTTCATTTTGGAAAGCAAATAACTGAAATTCACAAACGTCTTCACATTTTTAATGAAAAAGACTTTAAAAAAATGAATGTGGGAAAAACCAAAAGTGGTATCATTGCTTAATCAGGGCCTTCAGGCTAAGGCCATTTCCGCCTGGCCCCTCCCTAAACTGCAAACCCCAGGATTCCATAGGAGTTGAAAGTGGAATCATCGCGCTATAACAGACTCGTGCGGAAATGGCCTAAATGAGGTTGTCACCACTTCTTCTCCTCCTTCTTCTTCTGACAGAATCCTCATCTTTAACATCTGTATGGCAGGCAAATACCACATGGGTCTTCAGGTCAGTCAGAATTAGGTCAGTTCACTTCTAATTGCATTTTTTCTTTATATTCGGAACAAAAGGAACTTGAGGGAATTTTTTTTTGGGGGGGGGGAAGAAATTGCATGTAGGAGAAAGGTAATTTGACACATTTCTATCTCTGACTCCACTGCTTTGTTTCTTTGCTGTTTACAAGCTTCCCACAGATCTCCATTTGGGCCTGTGAGAAACAGGAAATTGGACTAGACAGGCTTTGGGCCTGATCCAGCAGGACTCCTCTTACATTCCCACAGCTTTGACTTACTTACTCCCAGGACAATTGCTTCTGTCTGGAAATGAATGGGGTCCTGATATCACAATGTTTCCATACTTATTCCTTTGCATGTTAAAAAACATTAGTCTCTTCCTAGCGCTTGGGGGTAAGCTTGTTCTTTTGACCTGGTAGTATAATCCCTAGTCAAAGGCTTTGAAATGTTGCTTGCTGGATCACAGCTTCCAGAATCCCTCAGCCAGTATGATCACTAGTCATGTGGATTCTGGGAGCTGCAGTCCAGAAAGTAGCTTTTCCCTGTTCATCTTTGGTCACATTCAAACCTAGATGTTGTGAGATAGGCTATCATTAAGATGAGTTTACTTCCACAGAAGCATATAACTACTTCTAAATCAAACCTAGTAATAATCCATCGCACATGGAATGATCAGGCTCACCTAGAAAAAGAGAAAGCGAGGTTAGACAATATTGTTTTTACTAGACATACTAGCAGGCTTACTCTTGCTTTCCTTATGTTTACACTAGGTTGATGTCGGGGAAGTCAGATAAATGCTGGAAGAAGCATAGTCCTCCATATAACATATTCAAAATGTTGCAAAATTTTAAAATCCAAAAGAGATGCACTTTTTGTTGTTATTGCTGTTTGTTAGCCAGAAAGCCTCATGTTCTCAACTCTTGTCAGATTAAAACCAGTGGAAGCAATCCAGGTTAATTTAGTTGCAATAAGTTCCCAGTGCTAAAACTAGTTCCCAGATGCTGCAGCCAGACTGTTAACTGGCACTGGTTATAAATAGCATATAGGTCCCCAGTTAATAACTGCATTGGCTATCAGTTCATTTCTGGGCACAATTCAAAGTGCTGGTTTTGATCAGGAAGGCTCTATACCAGTGATTCTCAGACTTTTTATCCCTGTGACCCCCATTAAATCTATACGCAGATGTTCCCCCCCCCACTTGCATCACACCCACCCTTGTCCTATCTTACACCTCTCTCCCTCTCTCTATCACAGGCCCCTAGTGCCACACATGCTCTCCATCTTAAAGATCAGCTCGTGCTCTCTGCCTCCTCACTTAAGAGAAACTGCCACATGGTCACTAAGGCGCATGCGCCTGCTGTGCCAACAATGGAACATTCAGAGAAGCTTGGTGGGAAAAGCAGTAACAAAGAGAAAGCCATGTTTGCTATGTCCAAGGCTGGAGGAAGGCATAATGGGGGAAGAGACCTTGTGTCACTCTTTCGCAGAGACCAGTCAGTCTTCAATTATGTGCATGCACACGTACACACAGAGAGAGGCCAAGTGTCCTTTTTCACATCTGCTGTACTCGCAGATTGACTTTTCTTGTGCCCCTCTCTTGAGCAAATATTGTACACCCCCTTTGCGCCCCACCCCACAGTTTGAGAACCAATGCCTTATACCACTTGGGTCCAGGCTATCTGAAAGACAGTATTCTCCCATATAAGCCTGTTTGGTCTTCGAGGTCTACAGAAAGGCTCTTCCCTCTTTCTCACCAGGGAGATTTGTGCAGAACCAGAAGAGGCTCTTCTGGGTGGTCCCTTGAAGACTGTGGAGCTCCCTTCCAAGAGAGCTCTCTGTTGTCCTCCTGACAGGAAGCGGACTGTTATTTTCAGGAGCGCCTTCAGCAACTTGCTGTTATGCATACCTTCAAACTGTCCTGGTTTGGCAGGGTTGGCCATGGTTAATCCACTGCCATCCCACTTTCTCAGCAGCATTTTACGTGTTCCTGTTCCTTTCTCTTCCTCCCACTTTCCCCTTTCCATCCTCTGCTTTATTCAGTTCATGCAAACCAAGTTCAGAGTGCAGCAGTGGTAAGAGGAGAGCATAGGTTTTATTTACTATATGACTCACACTTTTCACAGACTGAAAAGTGCCTTACTTCTACACATCTGCCTGTAGTAAAGTTGCATTCCTAAAACTGGGCTTTTGTCTCAAGCTTACTCTTCATCTTCCCCGATCCATGGAAGCTCCATTGAACACACAGAGTCCAATATGACTTGTTTGTACAACTATTCCTGGCCAGTAGAGGGAGCAAGCGTGGTGTGTAGCACAGTGCTTAAGACGAGGGATATGGGGGATCACCAGAGGGTTTTTTTCTCCCCAGTGCACCAGGGACCGGTATCATATCTGTGCAGTATTTCTTTCTTGCTTGGGAACTCATCTCAGATTGGCAGCCAACAGCTCATGGAATGGCACAGGTCCATGGCACTGGTGTAGTGGTGAGACTGTTATGGGAGATCCAGGTCCTAGTCCCCACTCATGAAATTCACTCAGCAGCCTTGTGCCTCTCTCACATTCTCTCTCTCTTTCTCTGTACACCTCACCTACGTCACAGGCTTGTGGGGAAGATAGAGTGGGAAAAAGGCTAGCCATGTCTGCCACCTTGAGCTCACAGTGGAAAAGCATGTTTCCTGTTAGGGATTTATATATGCATAAACACTGTAATTATGGTGCTATGCAGTGAATCCCATCCTGTTCCTAATGATCCCCACTTACCAGGAAGCAGCCATTGTGATCAATGGAGGTCTGTACTCCTGTTAATGGGGAAGCAGCTGCCTGACAGTTCCATTTGCCCACATGAAATATCTCTAGTGTGACAAGCAGAAGCGGGTCCCTGTCACAATTGCTCCTCACACCAGAGACCACTCACATGAAAGGATGGGACCGTCAGCCAGTTGCTTCCTGAACAACAGGGGAACAGGCCCCCATCAAGCACGTGAGGATTAGAGGTCCCCATGTGTCCGTAAAACTAGGGGCTACGCAGGGATCATGAACACAGGAGAGTCACAAGTGTGTAACTCTACCTTATGCATTTGTAACTGCCCAAGAGGATTCCAGCCAATAGGAGTATAATTAACAAATGAATAAATAAACAAATAAGGGAGAACCAAGATAGATGCTGAGGAAAATACTTGTCAGTTTCAAAAAAGTATACAGAATGGCATATTGGAATGAAGGGAAGCTCATGTTTTACTCTGAGATCTTGGCAGCCGTAAACTCTGAACTAGAAGAAATGAAACATACTGGAATTAGTCTCCTTGCAAGACTGTGGCTTTCTATCTGTGGTTGGGCTACAGTGCCAGCCATCCCTGCTGGCTGTGGCTGGTGGGAGTCCAATGGCTATAAAGAACAACATAGCATGTTTGCCTGCTTTAGGTGTGCTTAGCAATAAAACCTAGTGGTTGGAATCCATTCTGTGAGATGATTCAAGCAAGTGCAAAATAATGGGCAAATTCAGATCTCGGTACTTCCAGGCCATATGAAAATTCATCGTCACAAGATGTAGTGATGGTGGCAACCAGGTTAGATAGCTTTAGGAGTCCACAGTGGGAAGCTATAGCCTTCAGTGGCACTTACTCATCATGGCTATAAGCTAAACTTCTGATTCAGACTCAGCATACTTCCACATGCAAGGGATGCTGGAGAGCATCTGTGGGAGAAGGCTGTTGCCCTCACATCCTGCTTGTGGCTTTCCCAGAGGCATCCAGTTGATTACTCAAGCAGTGGTATTGGGTGGTCTCCCTCTCTTTGTAATGATGAATCCATTCTGAGTTTTAGTCTGAACTTTAAAGGACCTATCACAGATGCTGAGCACTATCCTTCAAATAGTTCATCATTTTGGAAAGTCCTTTAAAAGTTCGAGCAAAACCCAGAGCAGATTCAGTGCCCCAGTGACACAGGAAGACACTGTTGGGAATTAGAGTTAGTCCTATTGGGAAATTCTATGGAAGCTAAAGCTGTAAGGATTCAGCCTCCTTTCAGCAGAGTAGCAGAAAAAGCATGCCCAAATTTCTGTGTGGCTTTTCTTATCTGAAACAAAACAAATGCAGGCAGTTTCAGGTTACAAACTTAGAAAAGTTTACTGATGGTTTCTATATAACTAGCTAGTGAATAGTAGTGGCTTCGTTCTAAAACTCACCATCTTCTGATGGAGATGTGAAGCATGGTTGGAGAGGAGGAAGAGGAAGCAAAAATGGAGGAGAAGACAGAAAGATCTGAGAAGAGGTCTCTTTCTTTTATAAGACTGATGACCCAAGCAACAATCCTGGGTCACATGATCTATCACCTGAACACCAAAGGTATTTATGATCATGCAATTAAATGACACAAGGGCAAATGTGAAACTTTGGCATGCAAAAGAGAAAGGAAGCCCTATGCTAACTATGCCCACTTGCTCTAAGAACAAGATGGGGGAGGAGAGAGAACGCTGGAATTCGTTCAACAGACATCAGCCACTGCTTTATTCCAGAAAGAGGACACTGACTAGAGGGAATTCTGGCTTGATCCTGCAAGGTTTCCTTGACATTAAGCGCAATGGGAAAGGACATGCAACAATAGCTGGAGGGCCGTTCAGTCTCCATCCCTGCCCCATGCTCCTATCCACTACAGAGTTTGTTAAGCACACATTTAAAGACTTTGAAGGAAGCAACAACTCTTTTCCAACGTGTCCCCTTTGTTTTTTTATGTTACCTACTCCACAGTCTCAAGGTAACAGCGGAGCATCACTCCTCCCAGCCTATCATAAACACAGAGGTTTAAGCATAAGAGTTACGAGAGCGCTAAGGCAGATGGCATTAAAAGACAGGCACTTGGCATTTTCTAGTTTGTGCCATCAAACTTAACAGCCTACAGATCATAGAACACAGGGAGTTGGCATTACAAAGCAGAGAATCCAAGTTTGGAGGAGGACTTTCTACTACAAAGCTACTACTGCAGCAATTTTTTAAAAGATTTTTCCCCCTACTGTTCTATAGTAACAGATTAGGAAATATATACATTGATTGCCTGTCAGTTAGGAATTGTTTTGCCCCAAACAATGAAGCGGTTTGCAGATTTGCTGATGTTTCCCCAAAAGCACTGGGGGAATGAATCATTACTGAGGCAATTTACTTTTGGTTAGTGCATGAATGCCTTCCCGTGATGCTTTGATGCTTTGTTTGTCCTCTTATAAAAATTATTTATGACCTGAGTGTGATCTTCTAAATCAGAATACTTATTCCGAAATCAAAGCCCCAGCATGCTAATGCAACTCAAACCCCTTAACTAATTTTTCAAAGCCACGCTGAATATTCAAAAGCTAAAAACTGAAGGAACAGAGTTAACATTAATTAATATTTGAAGCAGTAAAATAAAAGCAACTGTGAAGCTAATTTTGCAGGACAATTAATCATGAGCCATGCTAATTACACATGGGACTTTGCAAATGATTTTTTTTCCACAGGTAGCAGGGTAAAAATGATAATCCGTTACCCATCAAAATCATTGGCTTCTCACCAATGTCCTCAGCTAGAGCAATTAGTGGAACCAACGGAGCTCCAGTAATTGCATGTCAGGAGAGGCGAATGTTGGAATTTTAATTGCTCCAAATAAAGACCATTTACACCTGGTTGTCTAAAACAACACAGCAAGCCAAGACGCCATGTAACCACTTCCAGGTGCCCGCGTAAATAGAGCTGCATGGGAGCAGCTCCATGGAAGCTACATGTGCAGTTTCCAGAAGGAAACATCAATACATGCACTTTCATGTCAAACTGCAGTGTCATCACTTGAGGAGAAGAACAGCAAATGATAGAACCATGGTTAGAAAGCTATATCACTGGCTTGAGGAAAATGTTCGTATTCTTTATATGTGCCAGATATTTATTGCTAGCATCTTTTTTCCCCCTTTGAAGAACTTTTAACAGTCTTTAAGGTGCCAAGGGCATCAAATGTACTGAATTTTAGGATCACCAATAAAATGTTTTTAACAAGACATCTTGAGAGGATGTAAAATGAAAATAAAAATTACCATATTCATGACTAGAAGCTTGGAAGTTTGCAATACTATAAAAATGGATGCCTGTAATTTGCTTGTGGCTTCCCTCAAAAAAAAAAATAATTAAAAAGCAACCGTAGTAATTAGAAACTCAAGTGCCATTTTGCACTCCATCTTCCACTCTTTTCATGCTACCTTTACTTTGGGGTATAATATAGGAACACATGGATGCACATAACTGCAAATGATCAATAATATTTAACTGTGTGTCTAAAGCCTAAATGATGATGGATATATTTAAGTATTACTTTTAGTGAAATTACAACCCAGTTGCTCATGTACCTTCAAACATGTGTAATTATCTGTACATACATCCAAAAAAAAAAGGGGGGGTAGGGCACAATTTGGCCACAATTTGGCCATTGAAAACAGTGGGACTTACTTCTGAGTAAGTACGCATAGCCATGTGCTGTAAGTTGCTTTCTAGGTCTTACAGATTGCTGCTGTTTGTTGCCCTTTCCTTATGCCCCTAACCGTGCCATATTGGGATGCTGAGCTGTATACTTTCTGCTATTAACTTTCTTTGTTGGGCTGAAGGAGTCACTTTGGTTTCTCTCCATATATTCTGTGCATGTTCCGAATGAGTGTGTGCATCGTTCATTCCTCGTACCACTGCCACGTAAAAGCGGGGGGGGGCAGGTGAGAGAGAGAATGAAGCCGGCCCTGCGAAGAGCTTGCTTCCATTCCTGAATTACTCAGCAGATCACAGGTGTTTATCAGACTCCCCGAGGTGATTCAGGTAATAAACACAAGGATGGCAGTTTAAGCATTTCACACAGAACCAAATCCTTATAGCCCTGTCATTTGCATATATTGCTCACAAATGGCAGCTTATGGATGCGGCATTTCTAAATGGCTGCTTATGGTTTGGATTCTTTTCCTTTTCCCACCTCAGCCCCCTTCTCCTCCTCCTCTCCTCCTGCTCCTTCCCTAAGCAGAAATCTTTTGAAGATATGAGTTCCAAGAGCAAAGCAAGCGATAAATTCACCCATAAGTCTAGAGTTTTTTTCCACACCTCTTAAAACGACTATGGAGGCTCGTTCCCAGAGCCATCTTGTTTAGCTCAAATGTCACTTTGGAGAACAGGCTGGGAACAATGCAATCACTGCTTCTCTTCCCTGTTAATGCAACAGGAATATGTTGTCTGTTCTCTAGAATAAGATTTTGGTATTTCTTTTCTTTTTTTTCTTGCCGCAAGACACATAGCAGAGAAAGGACATGGGAGGTGGTGCGGCTGGATAGCACAGTTACCTCATCTGATGAAGCTTTTGAAGGCACAGAAATTAGGATGACCACATGTCTGGGTGGGTGGGTGCAAGTGCATGTCTGTGTTCATGCCTTCAAGTTGCCTGTTTACTGAGGCCAAAGAGCTCTCTTCCCTAAACTGCAAACCCCAGGATTCCATAGGATGTTGAAAGTGGAATAACAGCACTATAACCATGTAGGGCGGCAAGGCCCTAAGTGGCTTTGCAGAAAGGCCTTTAATAGGGTGCATGTGCTGCATTGTTTTTCAGTTGTTCTTGTCAGGACTTTAAATGGTTTTATATTGGTTTAAAGTATTGATTTTTTTTTCCTATCATGGTATCTTATTTTATTGTGTGTTAGCCTTTTTTAGTACACATTTTTCATTCATGCACATTGTTTTAACTCATGTGTGCACTGCTCTTTTGAGGAGTGGGGTCCATTTGGGAGAAAGGCTGGACAAAAGTTAAATAAATAAGATAAATGATAATAGTCCAGACTTCTGCTCCGATGGTAGCCACAGAGCTGTCTGTGAGAATTCTACAACAATTACTTTACAATAGCACCTTCACGCTGTGGCCCCCTAGCAACTAGCATTCAGAAGCAGGCTGCTTTTGATAATGGGGATGATGATCTAGAACCATCCTCACTAGGAGACACCGATAGTCCTCACCTCTGTAAATTAGTCTAATCCTCTTTTACAGCCATGCAGACTGGAAACTACCACCATGTTTTGAAATAGCAATTCCATAGTTTAACTCTGCTCTGGGGAGAAGTGCTTCTTTCTCCCTGGCCTGAACAGGGTTGCCAGACTGAAAACTGGAGCAGGCTCCTGTGCCTTCAATGGATGTGTCAAAGAGGGCATTGCAGCAGGTGTTCCTTCTCACGCAACCAGTTAGCCAGGAAGAGCTGCTGAAATGTCTTCTAAACATCCATTAAAGGTACAGCAACTCTCTCCAGTTTTCATTCTGCCAAGCCTAGTTTCCTGAATCCAGCACCATGAAGCTTTAATGAATAGCCTATTCAGTCCTTTTAAGAAGGTGTGTCTACTCTCTCTACACCATACATACATTTTTAATAAAGATATATATCAGATTTGGATGAAGCCCAAAGTCCCAACCTTATCAGGCCCATTTGGAGAGATTTCGCTTCATAAGACAAAGCAGGCTTTTCTCCAAAGCTAACAAAACCAAAGCTAGGCCCCAGCCAAAATTTCATGCAGACTTTTGGTTTCAGAAAGGCAAAGAAAAAGAAAACAAAAACACATTTTATGTTTCATTTCTGTGAAAATGCCCATATCAGTGGAGGGTAGGGCGGGACTGTGATTGTGAGACTGACCACAATGCACTTTATGGTGTTCTCCAGTCACTGTGCATGGAGAAACACCAAGGATTGGAACATGAGATAACCAAGGCAGTCTTCCAATGGCACCATGCTTTGCTTTCTAAAGAAGCTTAAGTGGGTTTTCAAGTATCCTAAGTGCCCAGTCCCTGTGTCTATCCTTTTGAAATATTGCAGCTATCTTGCCTGGAGCACTTCTCTCTTGTGTGCTAGTTTCACACAAATCTCCCTCCCAAAAATCTAAACCACTTCTTCCTCAACTGTTAGCACTCACTTGAACATAAACTGTTAGCTACTTGAGCAAAAGTAGTTATGGAATCACGTTCTAGACCAGTTAGTGCACAACCCTGTTTTATGATGGCTCCCCTTTACTGTTTTATTAAACCAAGCAGTTTCTAATCAATCATTTTATTCAAATTCACATATAAAACACACAATATCACTGCATATTTACATGAAATATTTTCGATCTTCCACACTGATCTAAATTTCATTTTCAATATCTCTTAACATAGTTATATCGATGTACCGCATTCTAATGATAATGTTACATGATAGTTCTTGCATTTCAGTCTCCACATTACAGTTCCGTGGTATATACCAGTAGCTCCCGCATTAATTATCTTAACCATGAATCACTCATTTTCATTTACCAATACCCAGCAGTTACCCATTACAATTTGCCATTCCTTTTTAATCTCTTTGTCTGATTTCCCGTTTAGCCTCTGTGAAACTATATCAGCATTTCTATTTTCCATAAATGTTCCCCACCATTGTTCTATTGTAGGTATTTGTTGAGTTTTCCAAAGCTTTGCATATTCTATCCGAGCTGTTGTTATCATATACAGTATTATCCTCCAATATTTCTTTATATTGGAACCATCAAATACATTCGTCATATTTAACAAATACAATTCCGGTAACTTAGCAAACTGAACTTTCATTAATGCACAAATTTTATTATGTATGTCAGTCCAATATTTCTTAGCCATAGGACATGTCCACCACATATGGTATATCATACCGACCTCTTTCTGACATTTCCAACACAAACCAGTACCTGTATTGTAAATCTTTTTTAATTTATCTGGTGTCATGTACCATCTATGAAACAGCTTATAATAGTTCTCTTTCAAATTCTGAGCTACTGTAAATTTTTGTATTTTTTCCCAGCTCTCTTCCCAGCAATCTAATTGAATTGAATGTCCAATATTTTGAGCCCATTGAATCATTACTGACTTTATTGTTTCTTCATGCCTTTCCTGTTGTATTATTTCCTGATATATATGAGATAGTAAATGAGGTGGGTTTTCAAACAGCCATTTGATCAATCCCGTTTTCTCTTTTGATTCTGTTCCATATGTCTTTAAGTCCATTTGGAACTTTTCGGTTGACTGTCTGTAAGGGAACCAGCTTAATATTATTCCTTCTTGTTCCAGTTTTTCTCTTGTTTTAATTTTGAAGTTGTCCGAAATTGATTTCTCTAGTATGTCTTCATATCGCAGCCATTTATCTGTTTCAGTCCATCTGCCAAAAAACGCTTCCTGAGGGGACACCAATATGGGAAGCTGCCTTATGTTTTTAATCTTATATTCATTCCAAATTTTTAAGAGCGATTTCCTAATGTAGTGGCGCGTGAAGTCTTTATCAATTAGTGCTTTATCATAAAACATATAGGCATGCCATCCCATCCTCAAGTGCGCGCCTTCCAATACCAGCAATCTCATATCTTGTTTTTTTAAAAAATCTTAAAGATAAAAGGGAAAAAGTCAAATATTGTAAATCCAAACTGAACTCCGTAGCCGCATTACAAAGTCCCGATGTTCCCAAATATCCCGATGCTCCAGAAAGAAGACAATTAAAAGTTCCAAAAGTTCCCAAATTTCTTTTAGTCCTCCACAAATACAGTCAGTCAGTCAAAGTACTCTTAATATTTAAGAAGAGACAACGACAATGTAAAGCAATAAGCGAGCAAAAACAGCTTTAAAGCGGGGATAGCCAGTAAAAATCTCTCCAATCAAAAATACCAAAAGAGAAGATGCAACGTCAGAATATCCAACACCGTTCAGTTCGTAACTTATTCCACTCAGTCCAACTTATTTCGAAAGCATTCGTATCCTTAAATGCCACCTTAAAAATCTTATAGAAATCCAACTGGGAAAATCAGTTACAGTCCATGAAAATACTATGTGTACTCAAACTGTTAGCAATCCTCCTTAAGGACTTTGGCCATTGCGTACTCACTGTCAGCTGAGTCTCTTCGTTCTCACACTTCTGCACACCGTTGCAGGTCCAGTCTTGTTGCGGTTCCAATGAAATAAGAAATTAGATCAGGTTGCTTACTGTCTCACATTGGATCTTCTTATTTTAAAAGGCGGCGGCGGCGCTTGTGCCACAGTTGCGGTGATCCTGCTGGATCCGTTGTGGCCCTACGATCTCCCTGGCACCTTCCGTTCTTTCTTCTCAGAAAGAGCTCGATGTCAGTCTCGGGATCCCCTTCGGGTCTCTGCCGCACCCCCTTTACCGGGGGGGGGGGTGTCGAGCCGCTTTTGATGTTAAAAAAAAACGGCTGGAATCCAACCAGCGATAGTTCGGAGTTACGGAGTTTCACTCCGAGCTACCGCTCACGCGCACCATGCAACCAGAAGTCTGATCTAAACCAAGCAGTTTCAAACATTCCTCTTTTTGCTCCAGTCTCCAGGTTATTTGTGCTTGTCCTTTCCTGTATCTCTTCTGGATCTAGAACATCTCTTTTCAGGTGTGGTCACCACCATGTTCCATGTGTGATTGCACCATGGATCTGTATAAAGCTGTGATGATAGTTTCCTTTCTATGGAATTTGTCCATTTCACAGCAGCTCCACATGGGATTGAAGTTTTCCCTCAAGCTACCTACTGCAGCTCTAGATTCTCTTTCCTAGTCAGTAACTGCCAGCCCAAACACCATAAGTGTGTGTGTGTGTATACATGCTGGTGGGCTTATACTGAACTGCATTTGCGATTTTAATGCTTCCTACCCCTGCCCACTCCATTTTGTAAACAGAGAGCAGGCTAAGAGAAAAAACAAGGAGAGGAGGTGGCAGGAAAAATGAGGGAGTGAGTAATAAAAAGGGAACGAAAAGGTGACAAAACGGAGAGCAAGGAGACATAGACAAGAGAAAGAAGGTGTGGCAGAAAAACCTATGTATAAGATAAGGGGTGACAGGACTGCATTCTCTCCAACCATCCCAGTTTGGCAGGGACAGTCCCAATTAATCTTCTATCATCTCACTTTTTGAGCGGCTTTTAAAATGAACCAGTATATCTCTCTTCTTCCAGCTTTCCCTCTTTGTCCTCAGTTAACTTCAATTGTTGCAAATTGTATTTGCACTAAATTAACTCCGCAAGTGAGAGGACAGAAGCAGAATGGAGTCTTGCCTGTCCCAACAGACTCAGGCAAAAGCAAGTTGCTGCAGCCACTCCTACCTTGTGTGTTCTTGGTCATTAATATTTTTTGCCATTTTGACCACACCCTGATGCTACTTGGCCACATCTGTCCCAGTTTTATCTGTGAAATACTGGATGGTATATGATTGACTGGAAAGTCAGAGTGGTGTAGTGGTCTGAGCATTGGACTACAACCCTGGAGACCAGGATTCAGTTCCCTGCTCAGCCATGGAAACCCACTGGGTGACCTTGGGTGCATCACACACACTCAGCCCCCAGAAAACCCCGTGATAAGTTCACCTTAGGGTTGCCCTAAGTCAGAAACAGCTTGAAGGCACACATCAACAACAACAGGAATTGACTAACAGGCACTGGCTTCAGCCCCAGCCATCCTAGCAGAACACTCCTTGGGGAATGCTGCCCTGGCCAAATAAGAAACTTCTGCTCCAGGAGTTCATTCTGAGACCTTCTGCATTTGATGCACACACTGTTCCACTAGGGCCATTTCCACACTACACTGTTACAGTGCTATTAGTCCACTTTCACCATCCTATGGAATTCTGGGGTTTGTAGTTCCATAAACTGCAAACCCCAAGATTCCATAGGATGTTGAAAGTGGAACAATAGCACTATAACAGCATTGTGCAGAAATGGCCTGGGTTACAGCTCTTTCCTGATGAAGCGTGGTTGTAAGTTAGGAAAGAAATCTGACATGTCTCTCTTCACATGGTCCCAAGTCAAGTGTGGCTAAGGATTGCTGTCTTATACCCTTTCAATACCAACATAGAATTTTATAGTGATTTGGCCACTATCACCCCTTTGTTGATTTACCGTACTTGTACCTGCTGTTTGAGAAAGACTAATCCAAAGGCCCCTTTGCAGACCACATAGATGTTTTTGTATGTTTTAAAAAAAAATCTTACCCTCTCTATATTGAATCTTTTCCTCTGAACAGGCCAGAATAAAGTCACTAAGCAATGGGTACTGAACACGGCATATGCTTTGCAGATGGATCAGATGCAGTGCACACCGTCCAGCTGTGTATATCTGGCAAACAGGTGTTTTATTTTGGATTAGCTGACTAGCCACAATTTTAATGAGTTTTCAGTGGGAAGTGAAAGGGGGAGCTGGCAAGCCCCTCACCCACACTCATATAACTAATTTGTTCTTTGCTTGCTTGCCAAAATAGGGAGGGGTGAGAGGGAAGAAAGCCTGCAATGCATATAAATTTCTGTTTTGGTGTCGAAGACACTCTAGCTTCAAGAATAGGGAGGAAAATGTAAGCAGATGAATGACAGGTACAGAACCTGGGCCCTCTGGGAAATGACTTTATTTTTATAAATAAGTCTTGCTGTTCAACAGAATACATTCGGAGATTAACTTACAAAGTAACAATATTATGTAAAAAACTGATGACAACACAGGGATAACAACTAGCAATAAACAAAAAAGAGCAAATAAAGCAAATGGAGCTAGAATGGCATAGCACAGTGGTTCTTAACCTAAGATCCGGAGACCCCTAGCGGTCTGTGAAGCCCTCACAGGGTTCCAGAAAGCCCTACTGCTAGACACCAACAGCAGCAACAAGGAAGTAGCAGCGGTATGTGTGTGCTTGTGCTGAAACTGCTCCCTTATTTGCAAATGAGGGAGCAGTTTGGGTGCGCACATATGCCTGCCACTGTCTCCCTTTCATCAGGGACACAGCAGCAGGGGGTGTGGGTGCCAAGGGACACAGCAGCAGATGTGTGCCCAAACTGCTCCCTCATTTGCAAATGAGGGAGCAGTTTCAGCACACGCACACACAACACTGCCACATCCCTGATGAAAGGGATACAGTGCAGGTGTGTGCGTGCACCCAAACTATAATTCTGGAGACCAGGGAGATCACTGCTCAGCCATGAAACCCTATTGGGTGACCTTAGGCAAGTAACATTCTCTCAGCCTCAGTGAAAGGCAAAGGCAACAAATCTTGCCAAGAAAACCCCCATGATAAGTTCACCTTAGGATTGCCATAAGTTAGTTTTCAAAGGGGAAAGACATGATGGCCAGAAACAACCTCCCTCTGCCACAATGTCCTCATGGGGAGTCTGTGAAGGCTTGAAAAACTGTTATGAGTTTTTACAGTTGAAAGAAAAAAAAATGAAAGACAAATTTGTATGGAATTATTCTAACCGAAAATATTATAGTAAGAATGCGTGCATTTAACTATTTCCCCCTTGTCTCCAAATCTGAAGACCCTTGATGAGCAACTTTAAATAAATACTTGGTGCACTTTAGGGTTTTAAATCTTGAATTTAGTCTTGGTGGTCTGTGGCAACAAAATATATTTAAAGGGGTTTCATAATGAAGAACCACTGCATTAGAGGAAAAGCTGTGTATGTGTGTGTGTGTGCTTTCTAAGAACAATGATTCTATAAGCCACTGATGTTTATGGAATCAAGTTCTGCTTTTAGAAAAAGAACATAATCTTAACAGAGATTGCATAATGATAAGAAAAAAAAATCCTATGATACCGATGGGAAGGAAATGGGAGTGCCACATTATTCTGTTGTCCTGTGGTCTGGAGAAGAAGCCACGGCCAGAAAAGAATATGCAGAAACACCCTATTAGCAGTACATAGCAAAGACCTGGAACAGCTGTTGATGAAAGTCAGGAAGAAAGTGCAGAAGTAGTAAATACAGCTGAATAGTAAGAAAACAAAAACGATGACCATGTTACTTTAAAGTGGGTGAGGAAGACAGTGCTATTGTTAAATATGTTTTATACATCAACTCAGTCATTATTCAAAATGGTGACGGTGGTCAAGAAATCTGAAGAAGACTTGGACGTGGAAGGGCAGCTATGGAGGGAAGATCAGATCCTCAAGTGTAAAGGTGTATACCAACGTCAGGATCATCCATGCCATAGTATTTCTGATTGTTCCGTATGGATATGAAAGCTGATCAGTGAAGAAATCTGGCAGGGGGAAAAATTAACTCATTTGAAATGTGCTGAAGGAGTGTTCAGTGGATACCATGAACTGTCAAAAATACAAATAAATAGGTCTGAGAGGAAATCAAGCCTGAAATCTTGCTAGAAACCAGAATAACCAAACTGAGCCTACCATACTTTGGACATATCATGAGATGACATGACTCACTGGAAAAGGCACTAATGCTTGACAAAGCAGACTCAATTACGGAAGCCACACTCCTGAGTTTGCAAGACCTCTTGAAGCCCAGGGCTTGTGGCAGTCTCTCATTTGGAGGGTCACCATAAATTGAAGCCAACTTGATGCCATGTAGCAACACAACAACAAGTGATATTGATATATAGTTAATACCTGCCTGTCCTTGCATTAATTAGAATGAAGTCAAACATTATTATCCCCTAATGAGTTTATATTGATATTGCTAAGTGTCTCATATATAACACCACAGGGATATTGCATAACCCTGCATGAAGGACAAATTGGTGAGGTTTTTTTGATAATTATTTTAATTGGATTTTTAAAACTTAGGTAAAGTCAGCTGGGTGTTGCCATGAAAAGAGACCCATAATTAAAAGTATTTCTAAGGTCAACATTTTCTGCATCAGTGAAAAAGCGATTTGAATAGCAGGCTATGGAACGTGTGAATGTATAAATGGATTCAGAGACTCCCCCATTTCAAATGAAGAAAATGTTCAATTATTAAATAATTACAAAATTAAGAAATTGTTTATTAATTTTTTCAGACCTTGACATAGTTGTTTAAGACCGGAAATAAGGCCATAGGGCAGGGGTGGGGGAAATGTGCCCCCCATACTCTTTTGGCATCTTCGTGTCCCTTCTCAGCTTCCCTCTAAGCCCATAAAAAAAAATTCAGGTGAAAAAATTCCCAAAGTGTAAAACAGCTGCAGAGAGTGGTGTTTCTGTTTTAAACAATCCTCACTCCCCCTGAAAAATTGTTGTTGTTCTACAGAAAATTGGTTGAAAAGTGCAGAAGTGTAAACTAGGGGAAGATTTTTGGTCACTTCTGCACTGGATTTTCAGCTCAAAATCACAATGTGCAGCCTGCTGTGGAAGCACAGGAGCATAAATTGCCTCCCTACACACCCACGCATGACCTTTCATCCAAGCAGGCCTTGGGCAATTAAGCTGGTTTCCTGCAAAATGGGCTTTTAATAGAAGAGTGCTGCTGTGCCTTGCTTACAGCTATGTTTTGAATTCAATTGTGATTTAATGTTATTGTTTGTGAAATTGTTTTTTTTAATACTATAAAATTTTGTGCTGTTGTTTGAACCTTTTAAAAAGACTACCTTGTCACAGGGAGTTGTGAAAATTGGACAGTGGAGAAAACTGACAAGAAGAAAATCAGCTCCTTTGAAATGTGGTGCTGGAAGACAGTTCTACGGATACTACGGACTGCCAAAATGACAAATGGATGGGTCTTAGGCAAGTTAAGCCTGAGCTCTCACTAGAAGCGAAGATGACAAAACTGAGGCTGTTGTACTTTGGACATATCATGAGATTACTTGACACATTGAGAAAGACAAAAGACCACATTACAAGTGGGTAGATTCAGTCAAGGAAACCACGGCTCTGAGTTTGGAAGACTTGAGCAGGCCGGTTGTTCATACAGGCTCTTTGCAGTCTCTCCTTCCTAGGGTTGCCATCAGTCAAAGTTGACTTGACAACAAGTAACAAGTCCATGATAACCATGGCAATTATACCACCTGCCTGGGTTTCTTCAAAAACTAGCAGCCTAGAATATATCCCAGATATTCCCCACTGGAAGGTAGAATTCCATATCCATGACCGTTAAAAATATTGTCATGCCAGGCTACTTTCTAGCTGGGAACAAGGTGAAGGCAAGGGCAGCCTGACGACAAGAAAACCAGAGACTTCTAATTGCTCAGGCCAGCTTTCTCCAATCCGGGGCCCTTTGGTTGTTTGAGACTGCAGTTCCCATCATCTCTATGGCTCTGGCCCCCATAATGGATTTAGTTTCTGATGTCACTTTGTGAAGAGAAAATTTTGAATTAATCAGAATTTGGTACAGCAATACTTATGCAAGTTCAGTGAGCCTGAACTTGGATTAACCCCCATGCTTTGATTGTAGCTTAATCAGCCCCACAAGAAGCTGGATGTTTATGAATTATGATGGTTGTATTTCTTTAATGGAGAGTTATTTTATTTTGGTAAAGACATAAAATAATAAGCAAAAAAAGGCTAAATGAAAGCAACAAACCAATCTGGATTAACACAGTAAATACAATTAACTAATTTATCATTGAGAAAATAAATGAACTGCCTTTAATCCAGAAAAGTATGCTGAGGCCCTAAATGTCAGGGATTCCAGGTAGGGAACCCTAGGGAAATGATCAGCCCACTGCAAAGATGTTGCATCATGCCCCAGCTGTGGGTAATTGCAAGGTTGCATAAGAAACTGGGGTCGTGTGCAGATGGTAGAGGGAGGTGTGCAAACCTCTCCCTGACTGGTTGTAGATATGTATATAACAAAGCAACGGCAGTATGTATTTGTCTGTTGACCAAACCTGGTGCCTGGCACAAGCTTTTGTCCGTCTGTCCTATGTTTTGTATATAACGGAACTTTGCTGCAAGATAAAGTGCCTCCTGTTTTGGAAGAAACTCCTCCGTGTGTGAGTATCCTTACTGGGGAACAAGGCTGCTGCTGTTGGCTTGCTGAACTCTGGCTTTTCCGCTGCGTTTCCGTGGGGCTGAAACTCCTATCATCCCCCCAACACTAAAGACTGTAGCGGGGACTAAATAAGACAGAAAGTAACTTCAGCAGGGTGAGGATACAAAAAGTTTTCAAAAGCATTCACAAAATAAATTGTATAGAATATTCAAAAAGAATGTATGGAACTATTACATGGATTGATTTACAAATTCAGTCTCCATCCATACCAACATTGATGGCAAAATGATGATCAGAATTATTTTTAAAAAAATAACTATGCACAGAACTGTATCATCACTTTGGCCATTTCTGCACGAGGGAATTAAAATGGTGCAGTGCATCCTCCACGGAGGACGTCTACACCTTGGAGCGAACTAGGTTCAGACTACTTACCGGAGATCCGCACCTCAGTCTGCTCCGAAACACCCCCAACTGGTCCTCCAGCGCACTTTTTAAAGACCGGAAAAAAGAGGTTTCTCATTTTTCCAGAGTGTGCCATTGCGTACCTGCTCCCTTGTGCAGATTTGCAGGCTCGCACCAATGCGAGCCCGCAATCTGCGGAGGGCGGGCTTTAGGCGTGGTGAGCTTCAGCAGTTGGTCGGGACCCACAACCAACCGGAAGCCACCATTTTCGAAGCCGGAGCAGTGCGGATCTAAGACCTCGCACTGCTCCGATTCACACTGGACCAGACTGAGGAGCCAGAAGATCCGGTGAGTAACGGCACAGAGCGATTCCCTCGTGCGGAAATGGCCTTTATCATCAGTAGGGCACAATTCACACTATTTTCAAGAGGATACTAATTAACATAATCATCTTCTTGATTTTAATTTTACGCTATCCTATTTTAGAGTGGGAGTATAATTTATTTCCCCTTTTTTACTTTTCATTTTAGGGCCAGATATATCTGGAAGTACAACCACGTACATGTGTGAGGCAGCGTGGTCTTGCGATTTGAGTGTTGGGAGACCAGGGTTTCAAGCCTCACTCACTCTCTCAGCTCCAGAGGAAGGCAAAGGCAAACCTATCGCTGAACAAATCTTGCCAAGAAACCCTGTGATGGGTTTGACTTGTCTTGTGTATGTGTGTACTTTCAAGTCACCTGTAGACTTGTGGTGGCCCCATGAATTTTATAGGGTTTTCTTAGGCAAGGAATACTCAGAAGTTGTTTGCCACCTACTTCTTCTGAAACATAGCCTACTGCACCTGGTATTCTTTGGCAGTCTTCCATTCAAGGACAGTCAGCCCTCCACATTCGTGAGTTTCACTTTTGCAGATTTGATTATTCACGGATTGTTTGCTGTCACCTCTGCTACCTTCCTATGCCATTTTTAATACGGGCTGCAAGCCTCATCAGACTGAGAAACTGAAAACACAGCTTTTAAGTCCCCATCAAAACTGTTGCAGGGCAGCAATGGAGGTGGCAGCAAGCCCCACCAGCCACCCACTTCTGCCTTATGAAGGAACCCTGATGCCTCAAAAGAATCCATGGTGGGTTGAATATGGTGATCATACTTTCGTGTGTTAAATATGGTTTGGGAGGGTCCTGAGTTATTAACATTTTTTTCACTTTCACGGGGGTCCTGTGCCCCTAAGCCTAGCGAATGTGGAGGGATGACTGTACTAACCAGAGCTGACCCTGCTTAGCTTCTAACATCAGATGGGATCTAGTGCCTTTAGGGTATTTAGATGCAGGTTTGCCTTAGAGCCACTCTAAATTGAAAATGACTTGAAGGCACACGAGAACAATTGTTCATGGAGGCGGCTTTCGCAAGCGTATCCCTCGCTGCATGAGGAACTGTGCATACAACCACATCCGCCAGTTGTTCAAACAGGAGCTGGAAAGTCCTGAATCCAATACTGTGCCCGTGTCCTGACTTCTAAACTGATCAACTGCACTGTTGGTGACTATCTGAGGTTGACTATCTGACGTTTTCTAAAGCTTTTCTCAGCCTGGGGAAACAGGCAAACATCCTGCCATTACTGAGCACACACATTACTGGATTGCAGCCTGAATGTTTACAATGAGAGTTATATCTGCACTGAACACCTTTTCAGAGTAAGCAAGCACTGATTACATTTCATGTAAAAGTCACATTTATAATCTGTGATCCAGGCAGGGAGTAGTTGTACTTGATTGTTTTGGCTGTAATGTTCATTTCAAAACGACCTGCAAAATAACTGTTGTATCAGAGTATATAACATGGAGCTACAGTGGATATTTTCCATCTTCCCCGCCAGGTTGAAATGAACAACTTTGAAAGGACAGGTATATTCCCTCAGCCCCAGAGAAAAAAACTTCTTTGGTACTAAAGATTATTCCCTTTAAAGGAAAAATCTTTCCCGTTCTATTATTTCCAACAGCCGCAGTAGCTTTTCCTACTTTGACTCTGCCCTGGAGATGTGACGAAATCACCAAGGGCTATTTCAAGGGACTGCATGTTACAGCTACCACTCAGTGGCAGAGGACATGCTTTGCATTCAGAAGGTCACTGGTTCAAACCCCAGCATTTCAACATAGGGCTGATAAGGGAAGACTCCTACCTGAAACGCTGGCAAGCTGCCCTTGCCACTCAATGTAGAGAAAAACAGAGCTCAGTATAAGGTATCTTCCCGTGTTCGGCTTCAGCACCCTCACCAAGGGTGGTGTAAAGGAAAAGTAAAACGATTCCTATGAAGACGCTTCGTAAGAGGGGTGTTT
Source organism: Cyclura pinguis (assembly GCA_030412105.1). Taxonomy (NCBI): domain Eukaryota; kingdom Metazoa; phylum Chordata; class Lepidosauria; order Squamata; family Iguanidae; genus Cyclura; species Cyclura pinguis. The sequence goes on along the minus strand of CM059599.1, from coordinate 219,152,335 downwards.
CTCAGTAGTCAAAAGTATTAATTAAAAGAGAACCTGGTTTTAGTTCAGCCTCGACATAACCATGGTAACAAAATACAGATTGCAGCCTAGAAGCAAGATCATATTCTTCACTTCAAAGACCCAAGTCATTGTCCTAAGTTACTGTCTAGCAGAGTACTCTTATTATAACCAATGAAAAAACTATCCCATTTCTGGTACCATCTTTTCAGAAATACGTGGGGGCAAAAAAAGGGCAGACCTTGCATTCATACTTGACACTTCCCGTTTCAAGCGCAACAGCTTTGTACTGAAAACAGCAAAGCCTACATTACTTCAGCCTTCTCTTCCTTCCTAGCGCACAATTCCTAGTGTAAAATGCTTTTTACTTATCAGAGTATGAAGCTTGTCCATAGCATGCCTTTTCAACAGAAGCAGACAGCGTTACTATGATGGGAATTGGGGGGTATGTGCCTTAATTTTCCCTCCATTTCTGAACTCATTACAGGTGGACAGGAGAGATATTTAATGCATCCCTTTATGTTATGCAATGGCTAGTTAAACTTTATGAAAACTGCCTTTTGTGGGGACACACACACACACACAGAATGCCATTTCATTCTGGGTGCTGCATTATTCTTCAGCCGGCTGTCTCTGAGGTTGCCATGGCGATATCCTCCGAAGTATTTGTAAGGTCACCAAAGGAAGAGCTAACCCTCTTACTCCTGGAATAACTAATGCCGCTCTGTTGCTGGCTTGATGTAAATAGTCTCAGGTGACAGCCAACTGTACATATAGTCAATTACAACTGCTCAAAGGAAATGATTTGTTGTAACAGCCACTGTTCAACCTCTGTGACATCAATGTTTCTATGGAAACAGTTGCCTATTGCACAGCATAGAATTGAGTATTGATCAAAGCCAGGCCGACACTATTTCAGGAGGCTCACTACTTTTCTGTGTGGCAATTTATGATAGGAACTCATAACATCACTGTATATTTCAAGCCCCAAGGAACCAATTTAGCAGACACTTACAGTGGAATATTAGCAGAGGTCAATAATGAAAGTCTGATTATGGACCTAGGAGAATTATTCAATGCTTTTGTTGTCAGCCCTTTCAATAGGCGAGCAGCTACTAAAATAATAATAATAATGATGATGATGATGATGATGATGATGATAATGTAATGTTATATTCATCTTGCATTTTAAACTTTATTTTTCGCTGATGTGGTATCTATCAATAAAATTATTCAGCTTTATTAGCTGCGCTGACCTCTCAGAAGTAAATAACTATTGATCAAGAAGTGAATCTGTTGTGCTAGAGTTTCCATTACCGGTCTCATTGGCCCAGCAGATAAAGGTGATAGTTAGACAGCAACAGACAGTACAAACAGGAAGAATAATACAAGGTGATCCCTTATACCAAAGTTAGGCACAAAGTTGTGAACTAAATCAGCTACGGTCGGGCAGGGTGGTCCTTTTTGTTCTCAAGCAGAAATGAAGACACATGTTTTAGGAGTGAGGCAGATCTCAAATTCTCCTAAAGGGAAGAAAACTAGTCCCATATATTTAAAAATACATTTGGAATTGCCTACAATGGTGGGTGGGATTTGCTGGTGGGCTCCCATCACCACATGTGTTGCCTTCAAGGTGTCTGTTGACTTACGAATTCCATAAAGTTTTCTTAGGCAAGAATACTCAGGGATGGTTTTGCCATTTCCTTGCTCTGAAACACAGCCTACAGCACCTGGTATTTATTGATGGTCTCCCATCCAACTACTAACCAGGGTTGACCCTGCTTAGCTTCCAAGATCAGATAGGATCTTGTGCCCTTAGGGTATTTAGCGCTCCCACCCTGATCAAAACTAGAGCGCTTTCTCTCTCCCTCTCCCTCTTGTGTGTGTATACACACGTGCATGTGTGTGTGCCCTGCTCTTTAGCCCCAAAGCCCCTACAGCCACTTACAAAGTCCCTGACCTCAGGCTTACAGTCTAAATAAAATATGACACCCAAGGAGAAAGGCATGGCATGTGGGCAGAATTAAGTTCGGCAGTTCCTGGCATGATGGTGGTTTGCCAGCCGGCTCTTCTTCTCCATCAGAGGCTAGAGTCATGGAAGTTGGTGGGCAGGAAGGAGGACCTCTCATAATATAAGTGTCTTAGATGGGATCTATACAAGCTTAGGCTTCTCAAGTGAACTAGATCCCTGAGCAGTCTAATAGCTGAACAGAGGTATTATGTAGAGTGAGGCGGTGGGGATGATGTTGCATTGACAGATACCATGGAAGAAGGGACTTGAAACAGTCCAATATTAAGTATAAATTAAAAGGGAGGAAATGCAAAATCCATCCCCCTTCAAAAGGGAACCTAACTGCATGGGATGGGGGACAACCATCTATTAATACAGAATTGGAGAAGAACTAGGACAGTGGTGGGTAACCTATTGTCTTTCCAGACACACAGCCAGTGGTGATGAGAGCTGCAATCCAGCACCATCTGAAGGCCCCAAAATTTCCCAGACTTGAGAGAAAAGTTCAGTGTTTGAGGCATGGCCCGATTCCACTCTTGACTCCCGTTTCCCTTCTCTAACCACACATCAGCACTCAGCTCAGTTTGTCTCAGCTCTTTCCTGCCAGGAAAACTCTGCTCCCAAGGGAGAGCCGGCAAGCAAGACAGTGCAGCCACATTTGCTGAGCCCTAAAAAAAAGGATTGCATGTGTCCTCCTCTTTGTTCTGAATATAAAATTTGTTGTTGTTCTCCTGACCCTTCCTAGGGGCTCAGCCTACCTGGGCAGAGGTTTCTTCCCTCCTAGCGTCCCTATTTATGGCATGAGAGGTACACAAAGAGACCCCCATTTTGAAGGTAAAATTTGGCTTATCTGTCACCACAGCCCTATTAATTGCAAGAAAAGGTCTGCCTTTTCTGTTCTGCCTGTATGTAAAGAATTAGAAGAACAAAAGGTAGTAATCTGACCTTGGAAAGTTACTCTTTAAAAATAATTTGCTGTGTAAGCATTCCTCATCCCCAGTTAATCTGTTCGCAATAACATCACCGCCCCCCTCCTCAATTTACTAAGCTGCTGCGTTGCCAGTTACATTTTATTATTATTATGGGGGATGGGTCACAGCATTGACAAGAGAATGATACAATAAAACTTTTAAAAATACCATTCAAAATATTTCTAAAATGTCCTTTAAGCGTTTATGTGTTACCCATTACATCAAAAGAAGAGTTAATGACATTCTTGTACTGCTGTTGAAATGTAACTTCATCACACCCTCATTATCCCTCTCCAAAAAAAATTAAAGAATGACATTACTTCCAAGCTCTGGTAATAATTACAGACAAAAATGCTATCAGAACAAACAGAAGAACTTTGCTGAATGCATTTTTTTCATTTGGGACTTATGATAAGTGGACTAGTTGAATATTTACAAAAAACTGGTTGCCGTTATAGCTAGACAAGCCACATAAGGTCAGGGGAATCTGGAGTGCCTGGAAACAAGAGACTATAATTTTCTCCTCTTGTCTAAGTTACAATTGTTGTTGTTGTCGCTGTTGTGTGCCTTCAAGTTGTTTCTGGCTTATGGTGATCCTAAGGTGAACCTATCACGGGGTTTTCTGGGGCTGAAAGTGTGTGATGCGTCCAAGGTTACCCAGTGAGTTTCCATGGCCAAACAGGTTTGTAGTGCAATGCTCAAACCACTACATCACACTGGCTGTAAGTTACAATACAGCATTTTTTTTAAAAAATGCAAAGTTCATTAGGGTCATGCCTCTGTCTTCTGATTATCCAGGGAGGAACTATGGCAAAGGGTGCCATGTCCCACTACGTCTTGCTTGCACTCTTGCACTTGTTAAGTAGGTGAGCATTCTGGAACATGCAGAGTCCAGGAGCAAGCGTGTGGTGGTGGAGAACTGGTATTTCACAGGCACTCATAGTGTGGATGTGAGTTCCATTTTCTGGGGTCCAGAGTGACCCCTCTTCTGGGGCTACTGAGAGAGACTGGAGGGGGAGGTCTTTTGGGGGTTGTTTTGCTGCTTGCAATAATTGGTATTTCCTAGCCCAGGAAATCTTTTCTCTACCATTGAGGCTTCCTTCCACCTACATCTCCACTTGCTTTTTCCGTTTGCCACAGGTCACCTCCTCCTTCTAATGCTTCTACCAGAAACTTCACTTAAGGGGAGACAGCAGGGAGTATCTGCAGTAAGCGTGCTCCCCATGGCCACTCAGCTACTAGAGGAAGGATCACCAGAACATATGGAGAGGATGGCCATGCTGTGCTAAGGGATAAGAGTTTGACAATGCCTGACTGTGGCTGCAGGAGACACGGGTGGTGTGGGCACTGGGGCAAAAGCAAACTGCTGCAGCCTCTCAAGGCTTATGTGCTCTTCCTTATTAATAACCTTTGCCATCTTGACCAGATGCTAATGTTGCTTGACCACACCACACCACTCCCAATTTTCATATGTGTAACGTTAGGGCGCACACATGTTTGGCAGTCTAAATACCCTGAAGGTACGAGGCCCTGCCTGGTCTTGGAAGCTAAGCAAGGTCAGCTCTGGTTAGTACTTGGATGGGAGACCACCAAGGAATACCAGGACTGTAGGCTATATTTCAGAGGAAGACAACGGCAAGCAACCTCTGAGTAGTCCTTGCCTAAGAAAACCTTATGAAATTCATGGGGCCACCACAACTTAACAGGCAACTTGAAGACACACACATGAGCATGCATGCACGAACAACAATCAGGGATGGACTGCTATAGCCCTGATGCAGGCACAAATTCACTTGGGAGGCCATGAATAAGGGTTCATATAGCAAGGAGCTTCCAGATGATTGCAGTAGCTGGCAGCTTGAATAATTCCTCCAGCAAAAACCTTTGCTTAGCACTGCACACACTCATTTACCCCCTCACTTTCTTTCTAACAGCACTTAGTGGCTTCTTCTTGGAGCAATGGTGTGGAATGTGGAAACTGCATCAAAGAGTAACTTCTTTAATCTCTGTTACTGAAACCAAGCCAGGTACTGCAAATGGGCAAGTGAATGTAATGGCACCAGCACTGAGAGGCACTTGAAAGATGGCTCTTTGCAGAAGGCTTCAGCAGCTGTCAAAACAAAAAGCTGCTACAGTCATTCTGAGGCTTCTGACTACATGCGGAATGGTTCACAGATTCATATGTGAACTACTCTCATCTTTTGACATTCACAGTACAAAGCAATTTAAGGCAACAGCTGCTTTAAGCCTCATGCACAAAAAGAATGCAGTACTGTTGGCATGAAGTACCTCTCTGGAGATCTTTCTATAATTCCAGTGGCCAGAGAACTGCTGCTATTTGCATTTGCCTCCATAAATTATATAAGCTTCCACACTGTCTGGAGCAGTTCAAAATCATGGCCTCTCAGATCTATAAACTATTCTGCAACCTGGGTCTACTCATCATGTTTTGGCATGACAGCTGTCACCTGATGGATTTCCTAAGTGAAGTGTGTGTGTGTGTGTGTGTGTGGTGTGAGTGAACGTGTGTTTTCATTATGATACTGAAAACATCAGTTTCCATCATCAATGTACACAGCCTTAGCTTGTTTAATTTGATGTGTCTTGCATCTTGCCACATTCTATGACTCAGACTATTCTTGAGGGGTTGTTTAAGGACACAGAAGTGTCCAAAATGTTTTAAGTCGTTACGGCATTATTTTGTTTATTGCCAAGTGATATATGTGTTGATTCATAATACAGGCAGTGCTAATATCTCTTTTTAACTTTAGCAGAATGTCAGGAGGTGCCAAATAATTTTTAAAAAATAAATAGAATATAAAGCATGGAAAGAAAAATAACATGTGTTGCTAGATTTGAAATTTTAAACTGGAGGGTCCTGATCTAAAGATGGGATGTTCACAGAATTTCATGGTGGGTCATCCCTCAAGAGTGCTGCATAAATGGAGAGACATGGGTTTTCTTTCATTCAGTCACTGTAGTCAGAAAAACGAGACCCTTAAATGGCCTTCCTTTTTCGCAGGCACTTTAACATCTCGTCTCAAAGTTGACACTGCACAACACTCATCACTATCAGTGTCAAATGCTACAGTATATCAGCCTCTGCAGCAATACAAGCACCGCACTCAAGCTAAATTGAATGTCCTGAATGTCAGTCATTTTATATCCCCCCAGCACTCAGGCATGCTCATCAACATTTAACAACAAGTGGTCATACTCTGCAAATTAATTCTGAACGCATATTAGAAAGGCACTAGTTTCTACAGCTGACAGTAGCTGGAGCAAAGACAGGACATGCTTTTCACTTGGGTAACCATGCAAGGATGACTGCAAGGATATCTTCCGAGACTGTTCTTTATCATCATTATAGAGCAATCCACATCCACTGTTCAAACCAGTAGAACCGCAGGGGAGCTGGGCTTTCCTTTTTGGAAAATATAAGGACAATCAGCTGCTCTTTCCAATAGTGGCTGGTGGTTCCCTTGTCAGCGGGTCTGCGAATCCACCCCAGATTTTGGATAGCTTTGAAGGAGCTATCCAAAGTGCTGAACCTGGTTTAATGCATAGGGCTGAACATCTCCAAGAATTCCTTTAAAGCTCAAACTAAAATCTGGATTCATCACTGCACTGAAACAGGAGTTGCCATTGGCTTTGCCGCTACCATTGCCATCACCACCACCACCACCCCAGCTCTGACCTACAGTTTGGCCTGGAAGGCAGACTCTAGCGTTTTCAAAGTTTTCCAAAATAATGAAACCAACCACTTTCCCAGAGCTTGGAAATGTTACTTTTTCTGGAAAGCAATTCCCAAAATTCTCCAGCCGGTACAGGCCATGCTGGCTGGGAACTGTGGTATTTGTCAGAAAGGCAATTTTGAAAAGCTCTCTTCATATCCCATAAAAGATAGGAGCAATTGAAAGCAGTTTGATGGAAAGAAAAGTCATGTTCATTTTGCATACACGTTATAGCCGAGATTCTACATCAGTAAGCATAGCATTAAAGAATTACAGGTAGAACTACACTATGGCTCCTTTCTTACCACCTCCAGGTCTCATTATTTTGCTGCAATAGCACTCCCTGCAGTGGCTGGGGGAGAGCGGAGGGGACTAGGGAAGCACCTGGCTACGTTCCACCCGCCAGATGCATACCCTTGACATCATCTGCTGAGACCTCCAAACCCCAGGGGATCTTAGCAGATGACATCATTTATCTGCATCTGGCTACAGATGATGTCATCACTCTGCTTCTGGCTGTGGAGATATAGACAGACACTTCTCTGATCCCCACCAGCCACTGAATGGTCACGGAAGGGGGACTATCACAGTGAAACAGTGAGTCCTGCGGGAGTGGACAAATGTGCTGTTGCAGAGGGAGGAAGGGAAGATAAGCATCCACAATGACCAAAAAAAGAGCATGCAGGGATAGTTTGGATTTATGCCTGTGCTGTCACTAACAGAGTGCCAGCTTATGTACATGCATCTTTGAGTACACATGAATGTGTCTTTTGTCCCACTCTCAGCTCTGATCAAATGAATTTTCAGATTTCAAAAATTTACAAAAACTAGTTTAAACACACTAGAGGGAATAGCAGAATGTATGCTGCTAATTATTAGCAACATTATCTCTCTCAGCGCAATGTGGGAATTTTGTTTGGTTCATTTTTAATGAGAATTTATGAAAATTTTTCATAAATGAGATGAGAAGAATTTGAGATTTTAAGTGTGAGAGAAAGATATCAACAGATCCATCCATTTTTCTTCCTTGAAATCCCTTTTCTAGCCTTGACAAGAATAATGGAATTGCTAAAAATGGGGGAACAACAATCAGAGAAGCTGGTCATTCTGGTCAATGTATCTGTATAGGGATAGTGCAATCCAAAGGACACCGTCTCTTTACTTATCTGATGTTATGAAAAGTTGCTTCTGCTCAGTTTCATATCAATCACCTCATGTCCTGATTCTGAACAACTGAGTCCACTGATTTTTTTTAACGCATTCGTGCTTTAAAAAAATGCTCAGTGAAAACCAGAAATTTTTTTAGGGTGAGTGGAAAAAAATAAATGAACACATGCAGGATCCCTTATTACAAAAACCTAGCAGAGCTGTATATAAAACACACAGAACAGAAAGTGTAATAGACCTAGTTCCCTAACTTGCGTCACACAATAAGCCAAATGCCTTTCCACACAGAAGTGGCTAATAGCATCGTAACAAACCTGAAAAATACACAAAAATGAAAGAATAAATCAGCATTTAGCAACCAACACTAACTGGTGATATTTTGACTCTTTGGCAGTTATGTACATGCCTTTAAAGGAAGGAAGGAAGGAAGGCAGGCAGGCAGGCAGGCAGGCAGGCAGGCAGGCAGGCAGGCAGGCAGGCAGGCAGGCTGGCTGGCCGGCCGGCCAATAAATTCTCACCAATCTCTTGAAACACTTGTTCTAAACACCTATCCTAAATAGCCAGTAACACATTTCTCCAACAGTAGCTTAAGAAAGCAAGCCCTTTCCACACCATACCCCATTAGCACGTTGTTCCTTTACAATCCCAGCATTGCCGTTCGCGCAATGTCACGTTAGGAACACTCTCTTCCACACCCTTCTGCCTTAAACAGACGAGTAGCGGTATTGCCACCAGTGTTTCTTCCACATTACAACATCCTTGGCCTGCCTTCACCCCACCCCGCTACCCCGACTGGCCTTTTTTGGTTTGTTTTGGAAGCCAGACTAGCGCAGCAGTGTTGTAACAGCATGACACACCAGTACACTATTGTGCTTTTGCACTATAATGCTTAAAAATGTATTTTAAAAAGTTAAACTCAAAGGAAAAATTTAAAATAAACATGGAGAGGTGATAGATTTCGAAGTTACCATGCCATGGGAGTTGCTGAGGGAGGGACAAGCTGGACACACCCACACCCGGATCCAGGAGGACAGGAAGCACTATTATGGTACCACACTGAGCTGGCTGACGGGATTGAAGCACTAAAGGAGCCTCTTAATGGATTTTTTCTGGAAATAGAATAAGGCTGTTTGGTGATGCTTGGGGACAGGATAGCAACTGGATAGCGACGACGTCATGCAGTAACATAACTCCCGGACCAGAAACAACCCACTGCTGTTGCAGTATAGCAATATTGTGTGGAAACGGCCAGCAGATGAAATCTGCAATTTTGTTAGAGAGCTCATCTATAGTAATCTTTTTCTGGTGACCATTCTGAAGAACAATTAATTATCCATTAATTGTCAAGAGATGATTGAAAAGAATTGTATAAATTTATCCATCTTCTTCCTCCTAAAGGCTTGTACATAAGAAGCAAAATTATTGGCATTTGTTTTTTCTTCTTTCAAAAGAGCTATTGTTCTTTCTACTGCTGACTTTTAATTGTTTGACGGGTTTTTTTTTACAGACTTCTTATGATTCCATTAGCTTAGTGATGAAGACTTTTATAGCAAAATATATTTGGTCTATTTGGCAGCAGTTTATAGAAAACTAAAGCTATTAGGATTTTTATTATTTGTGTGTTATAATATGCCACTTTTTTTCTTGTAATAAAAGGTCCTATATAAATTGCCAACTGAACAGACCTCCTTTATCTAATCTGGCGGATGGCTCTTAAGGCGGGGCCAGGGGAGGCAGACCAAGAAATGTTGCTTAGTTTTGAGGTTGTCCTAGTCACATGTTCTACAGAATAGATTAATGGCTGTTGTCAAAGCACCTATTATTATGGATCAGATCAAGACTTAGAAATAATTCATTATAATTAATTTGTTATCCCAAATTCTTTAAAAGTATCAACACTGAATTTAAAATTGTCGCTTTTAATTGCTAGATGCCAGCAATATCAAAGTTTTTTTAGTAACAGTTCATATTTTGCACTATATTAATTCATTACTGGGGAGTAATTGAGGGCATTCTAGTCGTTTTTAGTAATTTTAAAAGATTTTTGTTTAATGTTTTAATAATTAATGGTTTAGTTAATCTACCAAATTAAAATCTCAGAAATTCTCTCACCAGTGTTAATTAATTCTTCTTTGCAACATAATGCAACATTAACATATTACTGCTCCACTAACATCTCCAAGCTCTATAGAAGAAATGGTCTTGAGGACCAAAAAGTAGAATCTAAATGCCATTATCACATAGTGTGAATGGGACCTGGATCCAAAATGCTGTTCAAAAAGGCCCTTCATCTTTGCATCCTTTCCACATCACCATTCACTTTTCAATTTACAAATGAAAATTTAAAACAAGTCCTTCATTTCCCATTTTGATCAGGATCACTTAAGCAATTGTAGGCAGCAGCACAATAAAGAATTTCCCATGCTCTCAAAATAGACCCTTAGGAGTCTATGCACATATTCCATGTGCCAAAAGTAGATGCAAATGCAGTGAACTGTTGCCTGAATCCCTAGAGGCTTAGAATCACCATTGAGTCTAGATCACTAACAAAGTAAACATTCAGTATATTTGTACCACAGAGTGGGGAGGAATCTTTCCATGACTGATAAGCAATGGCCCCACTACTACAACCTGATGCAAACAGGCTGAATGATACCACTCCATATGAACACTGGAACATACAACAAAATAAAGTGACAACGAAGTACTGAAATGGACATGGCGAAAGATAAAGGATCAAATTTCCCTTTATGAGCCTACTAGAGTTCTAAGATTGTCTAGAAGGGCCCTTCTCTATGTCCCACCACCTTCTCAGCCTTGTTTGGTGAGAACATGGGAGAAGCGGCTGCTTTTTGGTGGTTGCTTCCAGATCTTGGAACTCCCTCCAGGATGGCCCCATCCCTGCTTTTCTTCCATCAGCTAATCAAAACATTTTTGTACCATCAGGCTTTTACAAACTGACTAGCACTGGGCTTTTTAATGCTTTGCAGTGTTATTTCAAAGGTCTGCATATAGTCTTTTAATGAATTTTAATATTTTTAATGATTAACTTTTTAACTTTAGAAATTGTTTTTAAATCTTATATTTATGTTTTTACTAATGCTTATGTATAGTTTTTAATTTTTATTATTTTAAATACGTTATTAGCCACCTTGAATCCCCTCATTGGGAGAAAGGTGGGAAATAAATAAATATTCTCTGCCATCTTGTCATTTTGAGCAGATAGCAGAGAGAGAGAATTCGATGGCAGTAACTGGAGCACAGGTGCAGAAAGCAGCATTGTGTACCACTTCCAAACAGTCCTCCCTAAGAGGTGAAGTATTAGCAGGTATCCCAAAGTATTGTGCTGCAGGTACCCTCGGGTCTTTGAAAAGGTTGTTGCAAATTCAACACAGTCAGACAAATAGAGCTACAACAGGGAAAATGCAGGAATGGAAGAAACGTCTGGAAGCTCAGGAATAAATGAGTGACTGAATCAAGTCAATACAGGAAAGAATGGCTCCTATGGAAGTAGTACCTCAGTTGTTGTTGTTGTTGGGGGTTTTTTTACTCACAGTCTGATTCAACACTGTATTTCTTCTTCACAGGTCCATTTCTAGTGAATCATAGGATGTACACTTTGAGCTGCCAGTGTGTATACCAAATCAGTTGCAATATATCTCAAAATGTGACTGATTTAAACCCACAGGCAACAGCCTGACTTGTGGAGTGGCTGGAATTTATGGATCTAATGCATTATATCGAGCAAATAGAAGCATTCTTGTTCAGTAATAAATGTGTAGTCATATTGATAAGTGAAAACATTCCCTTAAATAATGCTGAATGCAAATTGAATATATTCATAACTTTCTTAAATTTTCTTCTGCAAACTTTTGAGTTACCAGATACAATAACCTGGACACTCAAGTATTTTGAAAAATAAATGTTCTTTGAAGGAAAAAGTAAATCATCTTTTTGAAATGTGTGAGAAAATGTCTTGGCAACCCTGTTCTGGCCCTTTTAAGTAATTTATTTATCTGCAAACATAGACGTTCTCCTCACCTTTATTACAGAATGAAGATGTTTTTATTTGCCTAATGCATTAGACACATAAATTTCTCCCACTCAGCAAATCAAGTTATTGCTTACCTACCAGATACATTAGGAATGGGTTTAAATCACTCATTTTTCCCCAAGATATACAACAATCTGGTTCCTATCCAGGTTTGTAATATATTCACTACTGAAAATAGCAAGCAGATGTTCTTCAAAATGCACTGTATGTTGAAGCAATGCCCAATGCATTGTTTGTTTGCGGGACCATTTGTCTTTTCTCTGCCGACAATGTGCTCGCATCAAGAGTACATGCTCTAATATGTATTGTCCACAATTACTCTCATTGAAATGAATGACTACCAAGCCATTCCAGTGCCATGGGAACACAGATTCTGTTGAAACACACTAGTCTGACACTTTGTTTAAAGTGGAGATGTGCACTACAGCAATGGAAAGGGAGAGTTCACACAGCAATGCAATGCCTGTCAACTATGGGAGGGTGGGTGATGGATGCAGAAGAGCACAGTCTTGATGGCATTTTGACTCTTCATTTTTAACTTTAATAATCTGAAGCCCTAGCTTGATGGTTAGGTGGTTAAAAGGAGGACATTCATCCCCGATAAAGATTTTTTAAAAATAAAATAAATAATAATAAAAATAAATCCTTTTAACATAACCTTTTTAAAATAAAAATTCAATTTTGCAGACAAAATTATAGAATAAATCCTCTTAAAAGGTCTGGAAATGGTCTGTGTGTGTCAGTGATAGCAGTATCATTCGTTGCTAGTAAAATGATTTGGCTAAAACATTTGTCCAGTCAAGAGGACATGTGGAGCTTGACTTACCAGGTGCCTTGGGAATTTGATCTTTGGGAGGAGGCATCACTCAGGGGCAGTGCACAGATTTTCCATCCAGCAAATTCGGGGTGCAAACTCTGGGTGCAATTCAGAGCATATCTGATCATAAAAATCTGGAGATACCAAGGCTGCGAATGGCTTCAGCCTGCATTCTAGGCAAACTGCTGCCATTCTGGACTTCTTTGGGTCTTTTTGTTTAGGTTCCTTTTGTTCCTAGTTTGTATTGACAAATACGTACAAACCAGAGTTTGGAAGTGTCAGCATGAATTCAAAAATTATTTTATTGATGCAAATATTTTTAGTGAAAATTAGAAAATAAATTCATTATGCTAATGGTTAATAACAAGGATTGCCAGAGTAAATCCTGGAGAGGGGTTGCTGCTGTTGTTCCTCCAAGTCATTTCTGACTTATAGCGAGCCTAAAGTGACCCTGATTTGTTCAGAGGGGGGTTGCCTTTGACTTCTTTTGAGGCTGAGAGAGTGTGACTTGCCCAAGGACACGCAGTGGGTTTCCCAGCTGAACAGGGATTTGAACCCTGGTCTCCGAATCCCAGTCCAACATCCAAACCACTACATCACCCTGGCTCTCTTCAGAGCAGGGAATTTCAGTGGATTTTGCTGGTTACCTATGACAAGCAACCCTTGCTGGAATTCCCTCTTCTACACAACCATTAAAGATACAGGGCCCATGTACAGTTTTCACTCTGACAGTGGTATTAGTTACATGTTTGTTAACCCAACAGTTTGAGAGCAGTAGACATGTTAATCTTTACCAGCAAACGCTACGAAGTTTTTGTGGATTCTCTCCTGATGCCGCTCATGCACCAAGTCCATTAAAGCTGATGCCAAATAAAACTAGTTAGTCTTTAAGATGCCACATTTGTTTTTACAAAATTAAATATGAATTGAAAAGACTAAAAGTAAAAATAGATTTAAAAAAAAGTTTCACCCTCAAATTAGCAAATTAAAAGAATGGAAAATATTAGCAGTTGGAAATATTAATATCCAACTATTTTGTTCTCAACTGTGAGAATGAACAGTTTTCCACACTATGTTCCCTTTTGCAGAGAAAGCAAGTATTTCTGTGCAGTTCTCTTCCTAAATCACTTCTCACATATCAAAGTGATTTGGGAAGTTGTTTTGCACAGAAATACACTTTTTTTTTTTTTTGGCATGAGAATTGTGTGGTTTTGCACAAAAAGCACTGGCCATGATTCTAGATCAGCTACTTATAAGTAAATTCTATCTCCCAACTCATCCACCCACGCCCCAAATCTTGTCTTACCAGGGAGCAGCAACGACGTGAGGGATCTGTTCTCCTGTTGACAGGAGCACAGAAGACTGACGTTCCCACTCCCTCCTTCCATTGATATCTGGCACAAGTGTCAGAAGCAGGATCACTGATGCAGTGCATCCTCACACCAGAGTTTGCTCCACGGAGTAGGATGGCAACACCAGTTGGAGATGCCCTGATCAACAAGAGAGCAGACCAACGTTGCTTGTTGCTCGCTGTGGCTGCTGCCTGGTTAAGCAGTACTGGAGGACTTTTACAATCCCTATATGTTCCCTATACTATTGAATACATAGGGTTCATGAATATGAATCAGTTAGATGCATAAATCTAGGGCCCTTTTCACATGGCAGTTGCCATGCGAAAGGTCCTCTGGAGCGTTGCGCAATTGTGAGGAATGTTTCAGACAACGTCCTCGCAATCACGCGACGCTGCCAGAGCCAGCAGGGGCCAATCGCACACTATTTCATTTTCAGCTTGTAGCTGAAAATGGTGCGCAATCGCACATTGCTCCAGGGCCCCACGCGCAGTTACCTTGAGTGCAGAGTTCTGGAGCTGCGGCCCTCGCGCTTCTTCCCCCAGCGCAGCCTGGGAAAATACCCAGCTGCGCTGCCGAAGGAAGAGGCAGAGCCCTCATGCTGCCTGCCAGCCAGCCAGCCAACCAGCAACTCCTGCGGAGCCAAAACAGCGGGGACGCGAGACCCTCTCGCAAGAGGCCGCTCGCGTGACCCCCGTGCCCTGGTGCCGGACAAAGGTAAGGTGCAGAAAGGGCCTAGATTATGCATTTAAACTGCAATTATGAATTCCAGCCACTTTTTGCAAGCAGTCACATGTGTCTTTCCACGAAGATTCTGTGCATTTCCATGAAGATGGTCTTTTGGACCACGGTCTACATTTCCACGAAGATGATCTTCTGGCAATGGATGGGCTGCATCTCACAACTGTTGGCAGGAATGTTTTTGCTAACAGTCTTGCAAAACTGATCTGGAGATCTTTAAATTGAGTTCAGCCGGGGAGGGAGACAGTATTATTCAGGGCAAGGATTTAGCGAGTGTTGGGCAAAAAAGCCCAAATGATATGGATAGAGCAGGCCAAGTAGTACTAGAGACCAACAGTGGGAGGAAAAGCAACTTTAACACAGGACTTATGGGAAGGGCACATGGTCTTAAGTGTCTCTACACTAATGTACAGAGCATAGGAAATAAGCAAGATGAACTCCAACTCTAAATACAACAAAATAAATATGATTTAATAGACATCACTGAAACCTGGTGTTTGATGTTTCTTGCTGCCCAGCCTGACACGTCTTATGTACAGGTCTGCACAGCCTGGGAGATTTCTGGACCCAGCCAGGGCGCGCGCACACAGGCCTGCTTCTATCCTCCCCCACTGGGAATTCCAGCCCCCTTTTCACTATTGTCCCCCTTTTGGCCTCCTTCTATCAGATTGATCTCCCTCCCCTGCTTTCCTTAAACTCTAGCCCTTCTCAGCAATAACAACAAGCAGGTTTTTAATCCTAAAAGAAAGTGGTACTCTTGGTACTAATACTGTAATGGTAGCGTGTATAATCCAGTGTGTAGAATGACACTCTGTGAGACTGCTTTTAGAAAAACAGAAAGTTACATTTTATTGGAACAATGTTACTGTAACTTGTTTGTAACTAAATTTTCATAATACAGCACACCCCTTTCTCTCTCACTCTCTCTCTCTGCTCAGCTCATTTACTGTCAATTATTCACTCTATTTCTCAGCTCTTTAACACAGCGCTTTTCTCTTTGTCCCTCACTGGACTCTTCTTCCCACTAACTCCCTCCCTGTGTCACTTAAATTTCCGTTTCTCCTCCTCCTCTTGGTTCGTCCCCCCCTTGAGCTCCCCAGGGTTTCATTTTACCAACCAATCATTTTAAACCATTCCTGGTCACTATGGAGGATCGGTTACCATGCCCCTCCCTTCAGACTTCGTCATATGGTGGGCTGAGTCTCATGATTGGAATGTAGTAATAGGGGGGTATAACCTATTTCGCAGAAACAGATCAAACAAGAAAGGAGGAGGAGAAGCTTTATTAGTCAAGGATGTTTTCACCTGTGAAGAGATCCATGCCTTAAATCCAGGAAGCCAGGTCGAGAATATAAGGGTAAGAATTAAGGGAGCCAGAAACAACAGGGATGTTATTGTGGGGGTCTACTACAGATCTCCAAGCCAGCCTGAGGATTTGGATGATGCCTTCCTGGAACAGATGACCATACATTTGAAAAGGAGAGATGCAGTAGTGATGGGAGATTTCAACTATCCTGATATAGGTTGGAAGTCAAAGTCTGCCAAGAGCACAAGGTCCAACAAGTTCCTCACTTGCCTTGCAGACAACTTCATGATACAGAAGGTGGAAGAAGCAACAAGGAAATCAACTACTTTAGATCTGACCCTGACCAACAGAGATGACCTTGTTAATGAAGTGGAAGTGGTGGGATCCTTGGGGAAAAGTGACCATGCTCTACTGGAATTTGTCATTCAGTGGGAAGGGGAAGCCAAGTGTAGCCAGACACACATTCTCAACTTTAAAAAAAATCAATTTCTGTAAACTTAGGGAATTGCTGGCTGAAATTCCGTGGTCAAGAATACTGAAAGAGAAGTGAGTTTATGACAGATGGGAGTTTATTAAAAGTGAGATACTGAATTTAAAACTGGGCCAATAAGGAGGAAAAATGGCAGGTGTCTAAAGAAACCAGAATGGTTGAGTAAAGAATTCTCAGCTGAACTAAGTGTTAAAAGAAACATGTACAGAAAATGGAAGAATGGCGAAATCACCAAAGAGGAATTCAAACAAATAGCCAGGATATGCAGGGAAAAGGTCAGAAAACCTAAAGCACACAATGAACTCAGGCATTAAAATGAATGAATGAACACTAGAGCATTAGAATAAGCTTTAGAATGAACTCAGAGACATTAAAAACAATTAAAAGGATTTTTTAAAGATATGTCCAAAGCAAAAGGAAAAACAAGGAAATGATAGGGTGGCTGCATAGAAGATGGCCAAGTACTAACGGGGGGGAGAGAAAAGGCAAAATTACTCAACACCTTCTTTGCCTCACTTTTCTCCCAAAAGGATAGAAGTACTCAACTTGAGGGGTGGGGAGCAGGTGGGGGAAATGCAGCATAGAATAGGTAGAGAGTAGTACAAGAATACCTGGCTACATGAGATGAATTCAAGTTTCCAGGGTCAGATGAATTACATCCAAGGGTATTAAAAAACTGGCAGAAGTCATTTCAGAACCACTCACAATAATCTTTGAGAACTCCTGGAGAACAGGAGAAGTCCCAGTAGACTGGAGGAGGCCAAATGTTGTCCCCATCGTGAAAAAGGGAAAGAAAGAGGACTCAAATAATTATCACCCAGTTAGCCTGACATCGATACCAGGAAAGATCCTACAGCAGATCATTAAAAAGTCAGTTTGTAATCACTTAGAAAGCAATGCTGTGATCACTAAAAGTCAACACGGATTTCTCAAAAACAGTCTCATGCCAGACTAATCTTACCTCTTTTTATGATAGAATTACAAGCTTGACAGATGAAGGGAATGCTGTGGATGTAGCATATCTTGATTTCAGTAAGGCCTTTGACAAAGTTCCCCATGACGTTCTTGCAAAGAAGCTAGTAAAATGCAGGCTGGACAGGGCTACTGTTAGGTGGATTTGTAATTGATTGACTGACCAAAGGGTGCTCACCAATGGCTGCTTTTCATCCTGGAGAGAAGTGACTAGTGGGGTGCCACAGGGTTCTGTCCTGGGCCCAGTGCTATTCAACATCTTCATCAATGGCTTGAATGAAGGAATAGAGAGCATGCTGATCAAATTTGCTGATGACACCAAATTGGGAGGGATTGCTAGTACACCAGTGGACAGATCAAAATTCAAAATGATCTTGACAGATTGGAGCGCTGGGCCAAAGCTTAACAAAATGAATTTCAACAGAGAGAAATGTAAGGTCCTACACTTAGGCAGGAAAAAATGGAATGGACAAATATAGGATGGAGGACACATGGCTGGATGACAGTATGTGTGAAAGAGATCTAGGAGTCTTGGTAGACCACAAACTGAACTTGAGTCAGTAATGTGATGCGGCAACCAAGAAAGCCAATGTGATTCTTGGTTGCATTAATAGGAGTATGGTGTCTAGATCAAGGGAGGTAATGGTACCACTCTATTCTGCATTGGTTAGGCCTCATCTGGAATACCGTGTTCAGTTCTGGGCACCTCATTTCAAGAAGGATATCAACAAGCTGGAGCATGTCCAGAGGAGGGTGACCAAAATGATGAAAGGTCTGGAAGCCATGCCCTATGAGGAACGGCTTAGGGAGCTGGGTATGTTTAGTCTGCAAAAGAGAAGGTTAAGAGAGGATATGATAGCCATGTTTAAATATTTGAAGGGATGTCATGTCAAGAAAGGAACGGAATTGTTTTCTGCTGCTCTAGAGACTAGGACAAGGAGCAATGGATTCAAGCTGCAGGAAAGGAAATTCTACCTGAACCTCAGGAAGAACGTCCTGACAGTCAGAGCTGTATAGCAGTGAAATATGCTGCCTTGGAGTGTGGTAGAGTCTCCTTCTTTGGAGGCTTTTAAGCAGAGGCTGGATGGCCATCTGTCGAGAGTGCTTTGATGTGGGTTCCTGCATGGCAGGGGGTTGGACTGGATGGCCCCTGTGGTCTCTTCCAACTCTATGATGCTATGATTCTGAGACTGCTGTTTTCTCTGCAAAAGCCCCCAGCAATCTTGTACAACAAAACCATAAATCTATTTTTGTGAAAGATTACTGTTTTTGAGCAAAATGCTTTTGTATAAGTTTTTTTTATTTTGCAAGATGCTGCTTTTTGCATAGAAAACAGCAATCTTGCACAAAAAACACACTCAGTTGCCTCAAAACAGTCTTTTTCCCCCTCAAAGCTCCACAATTCGCATGCAAAAAAAAAAAAAAGTATTTCTGGGCAGAATAAATTCCCATGACACTTCAGAATGTGCAAATACTTGGCAAAAACCAGGCAGAATTCTTTCCAGTGCATTATTCCTGTTTTCTGAAACCCATTTTTTTTGGCCAAGAAATGAATAGTGGCTAATATTCTTTCCATCTCTACAGCAGTATACCACTGGGTATTTTGGGTTTTTTTCTGTGATTTCTGTTGCTTCATTCACTACTCTGCAACCATACATACCACACAGGCATGCAATAAGCCTATTAATGCTATTTTGTTTTAGCAATTTAAATAACTTTTAAAATGGTGTTCACCTTTTAATAGAATATGTAGGAGTAACAAATTAGCTACTTCCAAGTTTTGGACACGGTAGTTGGTCATATACGTATATTAATTACGAACTGAGAGCAAGTCTTCCTCTGAAGAACATAACACTTAGGCAGACTTATGCAAAAGCACTTGTAAATTTTAACTGTAATTATTTGGAACATAGGGATGAATGAATCAGTCTACTTCCCATCCAGGACAATTCCACATGTATTAATCTGTAGTGTTGTATTAATACGTATTTTAGGCACTTCTTAGTCCTAGCCAAAGTAGGTTCACTAAACAAACAGAATTCATGTTAGTGTTGACTTATCAAGTTCCAATTGATTAAACACCCAGAGGAAGGCTATGGCAAAACTACCTGTGAGCATCCCCACCTAAGAAAACCCTATGAAATTCACGGAACCACCATGAGTCAACAGAAAACTTGAAGACAGGCGGCCCGCTTCCTCCAGCTGGAACTAACAATTGGATTTAGACCATTTTACCTAAACATAACACATTTTCTGAATAGACTTTATCTCAATATTGGTACAAAGTATTGAAAACTCCAAAATGCAGAGGAAAACTTTTTTCCAACCCATACATTACTGCAGAAAGTACAGATCCAGGAAAGGAGATAGGGCAGTCTAGGGGAGAGCTCTTGAGCTGCCAGTAAACTAGAAGGTCTCCACCACCATTGTCTTCATGGAAGAAGGGGGAAAACAGACGCAGTAATAAGGGGGCCAGACTAGTCTAGGGGGTGCTGAGCCCTCCCGCATCATCAAGCACTAATGATCAAGACCACCAAGACTCTGGATGAGTTGAGCCCCTGAGGAACTACCAATCAGAAGAAGAACTACCTATCAAAAGTGACTTAGTTTATAGCCATTCTTGTATTTGTGCAATAGTGTCTTATATATTTTCCCCATTCCTTGATATATCATGTTTTAAAAACAATTTTAAAATATTCTGATTTTTTTAATCATTTTCTTCACATTACTCTTCTTGTTACCTGTTGTAGTTAGGGTTGCTGCTATTAATGTTGTTGCTGTTGTTCACTGTCTTCTGTGGTTTTGTTTTATAAAAACATCAATGCAAGTATGCAAAATTGAAAATGACTTGTCTGTCAGATTCGAGCCCCCAAACCTTAGCGTTACGAGAGGCAGGGTTAGAATCACAGAAATGTAGAGTTGGAAGAGACCACACCGGCCATCCAGTCCAACCCCCTACCATGCAGGAATACCCTGCATGTTCCAGAAATTGTTCCAGAATCTCTGGGAAAGAATGAGAAACATGGTGCCTGCAGCTCTATCGGCCCTCACATGCTGAGAGAGAAAGAGTTTGCCACAACCATTTTCCTCTCCTCCTCCTCCCATGTCAGGGAAGGCAGAGTGGGTGAAGGTGGACATGTGGGCCCTCCTGGCAAGTGGCAGTGAATGGGGAGCGAGTGGGGAGGCATTTCCACTTTCTGTCACTGGCCCTAAGCTTTGCCACTGCATGGATCTGGTCAGTTCACATCGGAATTCACAAAACCTGAACACCACAAGCATCTCTCGTTTCCCTTATATTTTAAAATTCCAAAGCATGTTTTGTCAGTTACTTGTAGATTACTTATGATAGTGTTTTGTCTTCCCAACTTACTTGGAAGATAGATTTTAGACAGATCTTCTTTTTTGTTCCAGCTCCCTGCATAGCACTAAAATGAAGGTGTTTTAATTATGCAGAAATTCTTCCCTGCTTCCAGAAAGTGTCTACTCTCTGTTGTGAATTTGATCATTTCTGAAACAACCGTTTAAAAAACGAAGGTTTCTTGGAGTGGTTTCTACTAAATATTGGACCTTACCATTTGCTCCCTCTCGCACATTCAAGGTTCTAAAACAGGTGAAATTTCTGGGGGATTATCTATAAAAACACTAGCTTCAAAAGTGTGATGTGAATTTTAATAATGCTGCAGATCTAAATATCACTTTGACTAGCATAAGCAGAGAAAAGGAAAGGAATTGGCCTTTTCTCAAGAGATGCAGCACAGGGAAGATACAAAGTTCCCAAATTCCCTGCATCTTCAGTCTGTAAACATCAACAGACAAAAAGAGGCACTGGAGGTATTTGTATTCCAATTTCCTTTGCAAAGCAACCCACAGCAATTGGTGCCATTGTCGCGTCCCTTTCTGTTGCCATGATGCAAATGATATTTTAACAGCCTACAGCCAAATATCGCACAGAACATTCACAGGTACCTTTTGCTTTTCCAGTAGAGTTTCTGCTTACCTTTCATATTTGTGGCATAGAGCCAGAGTTTTATATTAAGCACAATGACAGTACTTGGTGTTTTACATGCCTAGTCAGATGAAACACATGTTGGATTAGGTCCAGACAGTCATGTCCCACCTCACTCAGTGTTCTCAATGGGTTCATTAAAAACATCAGAAAATACAGAGCTCCTCCATTAAATCCGGTGGATATATTTCCTGGTAGGTGAGTATTGGATTACAGCCTATACACATTTTTGAATCGCCCTGCAAAAAGAAGAATATGGTCATTTCAATACTATAACAGAGGAGCAAGCAAAGAGGAAATTCAGTACTAGACCAGAACTGCATAGCTTGCTACTGTAGTGGATTAACAAAAGTCCCAGTCCTGGTTCAGCAGAACTGTGGAATGGTACCTTCCTTAGTCCTTCTAGCCAACTGAAAAGAAATGCCAAGAGTACTGTTTGGGGTCTTCAGATAAATGTAGCAGCCATCAGCCAAACAGAAGCAATTCCTTCACAGAAATACACTGATGTACCCGTGTCTGGAGTGTTGACATCAGACAAAAGAAAGTTGGGTATAAGGCAAATATTGTGCAAGCTTGTACATTCTATTTAGTTGAATGGGATTTATTCCTGTGTAGGCAAGTAAAGGATTGCATCCTCAGGGTTGCACAACTTGGAAACATTACTTTTTGTGGAGTGCAATAAAGTTACTTTTTGATCTTGCTAACTGGGAAATTCTAGAAGCCATAGTCCAAAAAGGCAATTATTCCCGGCATTTCTTGTGTATGAATGAAGGTGTTTTTCTTTAACGTGGGGTAAACAAAGGGTTTTAAAAAATAAAGTTTGGACAAACATATAAATATTCCATTCTCTACTGGACAGAAATTGAATTAAAACATACAAGTTAGCTTCTTTGTCTTCCAGCAAAGCAGAAATCTGCTTCCTTAGGCTCTATCTGTAAATTAACTATCAGTGGAGCTAAAGGATTCAGCAAACCATTTTGAAGCACCTTCTTCACTGAAACTCTACTGATCAGTCCCTGCTGCTCTAGTTGGAAATGAGACTGGATGTTTCAAGTGCTTGTAAGTTCCCAGCTATTTACATATTTCAGTGCCAGGTCCACTCTAATTTGACTTACACCTTTAGCATGAAGTGACCTCTAGTGAGTTAATAGTACAGTGTCATCAGGCATAATTAGATGAATATAAAATGTGGTTGTTGCACCTAATTGATTGTATGTAGATGTGTAGTTGTATGAACCAATAGCCTTTGTACCATTACTGTTCCAAAATGAGAGGCAAAAGGTCACTTGTTTTGGCTCACAGACAAGGTTACCATCTGGACTTTCCATATGTGCAAACTTCTCTGAGTCTTTCATGTTAAAACTCAAATTGCACATTTCAGTCCTATGAGTTGGGAAGAGGGACCTTTTCATTGCTGAATTCTTATAGCAGGGTTTAAAGGGAGTAATTCTTTAGTGGTAGTGATTTTTTAAATGGCCTGAATCCTATTGGTTAGTACCAACTACAGCAGACCCATTGCTTCAACTACTGAATGGTGAGTCAACACACAAGTAAATTCCACTGGTTCAGTGAATCTCCTCGTGGAGAGAGTAGCAATAGGATTCAGCCTTTTGTTTATGTGAGATACGTTACTGTGTTATGTGAGATATGCCAGTAATATGTCATTATACAACTAAGGCCAAATTTTCCCCATCTCTTCTCTACCAACAGAGTCCACCCAGCTATGCAGGATTGGGTGATTTTTTTAAAACAAATTATTTTTTTTATCTCCAAGGAATAGTAATCACTTTCACAAAAAGCAAGTGGTAAATGCTACAATTACAAAGAGGTCCTGACTCTTTTATCTTTTTGTGATATTTCCCTTGGTTCCTGTTTTGGAAGGCTACTCAGTGGCATAATTTGGCCAACTGTGGTGGAAGACAGGTGGTCTTCTTCCAGTTTAAGTGGAATAATACAAAGGGGTTTTGCCCAACGTTTGAATTATGGTGGGAAAAGCCAGAGGCTGAAAAAATGAGATGACAGAAGATTAATCAACACCGTCCGTGCCAAATCAGGACAATTGGAGGCTGAGTTAGGCAGAAGACTAAGAGATGCAGGAAGAGGCAGGTGTGGAGATTAGGAAGTGCTTAAATTGACTTACATGATGCAACCACCTACTTCTTCTCATACTAAGGATACCTGCTCAGACCTGCAGGTTATCCTCACAGAAAGTCTTCCTGTTCTTTAGTAAACCAGGCACCCATCTGCAATTTTAAATCCCATGGTACTGACATTTTATTCCTTGTTTTCCAGAAATGCTCTTTTGCACCGAGACTCACAAATTTCCACGGAGCTTCAAAAGTCTGGCCTCCTCCTTAGATCATGGTTCTTGAAAATCCGTATTTGCAAGAGAATGGCTCCATTAACGCTTTCCTATTAACGATCTGCTTCAGCAAAGCGTGTCTACTTCTTTCTTACAATTGAAACAAGCACACGATGGAGAAGCAAACCAGAGCCTAATGTCAACACCTCTTAATTTTGAAGTATGTGGGATGGATTAAAGCTCTCTCCGCATTACAAATAATGTAATTACAAAGGTCTCTAATTTCCATTCACAGTGTATCTAGTGCTTTCCACTGACAAAATCCTTGATTACAGTTGCTGAAATACTGTTGATCATAGTGACAGACACACATGCAAATCGAGTATGACAAGGCCTGGAAAGGGACTATGGAAGTACAAGCCGACTATAGGTATACACAACCCTGGAATTGGCCCATCAACAATAGCTAGAAGAGTACTGCCTACAATTGCAGATTGATCACCCAAGCTTAGAAACATCACTTTTACAGGACAGGACTAGGGGTCTGTATTTTTTTACTGGACAGAAAATTGTCTCCTCCACCCTTCCACCAGCAGGGAATGATGCACATTACACCATTCACACACGCATGCTTGTTCTCACTGAGGCCATTTCTACACTACACTGTTATAGTGCTATTACAGTCAGCCCTCCACACTTGTGGGTTTGACTTTCACAGGTTTGCGAATTTCTCAAAATCCTGCCCCACCCCCCACCTCAGGTTCTTCTTTTCCAGGGGAACTCTCCCTCCTGGAGGCTCTGATCAGGCGGCACAGCCCTTTAAAAACCTGCCTCTGGTTCTCCTCATACTCCACCAGCCACTGTCTGGTCAGCTCAGGATGGCTCACAGCTTGATTTTTCAGCTCCAGAACCCCCTCCCAATGCCCCCCAACACCCAAGGAAGGAGATGGGCAAGGAAGACGAAGTATAGGGCTACCACGCCAACCTACCCCCTTTCCCTCTCCTTTCCATGACCTGGTTTGATCCTGGGTGCCCGTTCCCCCCACCATGCCTCAGCCCCCTTCCCACAGACCCACACATACATTTTGATATTTGTGATTTTTTCACTTTTGCAAGGGTCCTGCACCCCTAACCCTAGCGAATATGAAGGGAAAACTGTATTCATTTGTTTCCATCTGCTTTTCTGTTTCGCTTATTTTCAAAAGGATGAGGAGGCTGAGATGTTTTGCTTCTGTTTTGGTTTTCGCTAACGCTCCTCTATCAGACACCAGGATCAACACAGACAAAAGAAATTAATATTGCTTGTAAAATAGCAAGAGATAAAATGTGTGTGTATTACATATGTGTAAATGTGTATATATTACTTATATATCCTATTCGCACCTATTATACTTACACCCTGCACTGATGTTTTGGCAGAACATGCTTATGTACTGTAGGAACAAGATGGCACATTATTAAACCATTTTAATGTACAGGGCGCTTTGTAAGCCTGGCTTTGTTTGGCCTTCTTGAACGCAAAAGGACACCCGACTGAGGGCCATTTTCACATAATACAAAGAAGGAGTCTGTTACCCTGACTTCTGGGGGTCCCCTGCAGGACACCTTGATTCGCTCCAAAAATACAAAAATTGGGGAAATTAGCAGAGCACTGGCTGTAGCCAAACGAGAGGCAGGGTAACCCAGCAGAATCGTTTACCCAATTTTTACGGGGTCCAACCAAGCAAAAAGCCAGACAAACGTACCAATAACTGGATTTTCTTAATAAATGTGTTCTCACACACCCACTCATGCACACAAGGCCTATCAAAAAGAGAAAGAGGTAAAAATTGATAGGGGATTCAGCAGAGAGGGTGTAAAGGCAGTGATATTGCACCTATCCTGAAGTCTTCAATCTGGGAAGCAGTGAGAAGAGCGGAGCTCAGCGAAGAGAAGAGAAGAGAAGAGGCTGAGGGGATCACTCATCGCACAGTGTGCCGGTCTGCTAGTGTGTCAGGGGGCTCTCCAAAGAGACCCTCAAAGACTACGACTACTTACAGGGCAGAACGTACCTCGACGGCAGGCCCTCTCCTGGGAAGAACAATGGCCAAAACAAAGGGAGAAACACCGCACAATAGCAACTTGGTAGTTTGCATGATTGGCTTATGCAGATGCAGTGCAGGGCTTACCAACGCTGGAGTTGTTCAACCTGGGGAAAACCCAATAATCCATTCAGATTGGCTGAAAACCTTTTGTTCGTGCTGACAAGTTTAGCTTGAGGTCCCCTAGGGGAATGTGACGGGGGATTTTCCTGGCCTGACCTATTTTCAGTCGTTCGACCTCCTTGTCTACACACTCATTCGGGCAACCTCTCTGGCATGGCGGGCATATTTAATATCAAATTTATAGTCCCCGGGATAGGGTATGCCAGTGGGGTAACAAGTCCAGTATTTCCACTGCATGTCCCCATAAGGAACAGTGCAGCACTGGAACAGAGAAACTGAATCTGCATAGTTATACACACAAAGTATAAAGGGTGAAAACTCCTAGGGTTAAGCAGTTCAGAGCTTGGGAAAGTTGCTTTCTTTTGGACTGCAGCTCCCAGCATCCCCAGGTAGTTGGGGATACTAGGAATTGTAGTCCAAAAACTAATTTTCCCCTAGGTGTCAGCCCCCAACATCTGGTTACATGCAATTGTTACACTTCACTGCAGTGTCACATTTCCGTGTAGGGCTGAGCTGCTGCCAGCCCTTCTCTTTGCTTTTGTGCAAAGCAGCCAGGACAAGGAACAAAGAAGAAGTAAAGAACATTTTCTCTTTTTCACACCCTCCAACTGTCCTGATTTGGCAAGGACTGTGCTGGCTGATCATCTGTCATCCCACTTTTCAGCTGCTTTTAAAATGTCCCAGTTTCTTTCTCCTGTTCCAACGATCCCTCTTTGTCCTCAACTTACTTCACTTGCTGGAAACTGAATTCAAAGTGCAGTAGTTTGCACTCAAATCACTCAGCATGGGGTGGAGATAAGGGGCAGAATCTTGTCATTCCCAATAGGCAGAGGCAAAAGCAAATGGCTACAGCCTCTCCTAGCCTGTGTGTTCTTCCTTATTAATAAATGTTGTCACCTGAACCTGGTTATCATCTATGAAATGCTGGAAAGTATGCTGTCTAGCGTTCAGGATAGCAGCTCCTGTAATCACTTACCACTGAGTTTGCTAGCTGAACCTTCTGGGGAGTCTGATTCCCAAAGGTTCTCCACCCCTAGATTTCACTATTGCTCATGAGCAGCTCAGATGTCTTTAGCTCCCTCAGGCTTTGATGGGACAGGTGGCTGGGCTACAACTGGCTCTAGCTTGCACTTCCCCATAATGGTGCTACTGATGTCAAATTCTCCATTTCTCTGTTCTTGCTGGTGCTTGTGACGTTGGTTTTTGGCTGGTGATTTCTGAAGCCTAAAACTACTAGACAGATAAAACTGTCTATCCAGTTTGCATATGTAGTAAAGCTCACCTGAAATGTACCCCAAACATCACCATAACATTTTCAGGTAGCACAATGAGTCAATGGGAGGGGGGTTACTGTGGTGGTGATGTGTAGCTCTCACCCCCCCTTTTTTTTCTTTTTTACTGCTTTAAAGGTGAATAGGGTAGTTATGTGATTGGCTGATGGAACAGAGCTCCTGCTCTCAGTTCCCTGCAAAGAATGACACTAATGTTACTTTAGAGCTATTCTAAAGGAAAACGGCAGCACAAACTTTACCCTGACGGCCACAAGCTACTTTTTTTTTTTAACACAGCAAAAAGACAAGAGCTGCTTCTTCCATAGTGAGGCCAGCTAAGAACTCTTTCCTCTGGCTGTGAAGTGAGTAAAACCATTTTGATCCCAGCACCCCGGTACGCCCATTTCTTTCAGGGGATGAGGTCACCATCCCAGCCAAATGCATACAATGTTTGCATCCCTGGCTAAGTCCCCAGGGCTTCTTTTTCTAGTTGTACCAGTGTTCAGGCTTGTGTATGTATGCTATGGCATAACCTTGCTCCATCTAAATGGTTCCAAGTTCAACTAGGCTGGCATTTATATTTACTTCAGAGGGCTTGCTGGGGTCAAGATACACCATTAAGCGCTGTACAGCAGTTCTGTTTAACATTACTCTTATAATCATCTTTCTCTTTTTTTTCTTGTATTATTCCCACTTTGCATTTTGTTTGTGAGCATGTAATACTTGCGGAGGACACATCTTGAGGCTCAGAAAATGAATCCCAGTAGGATTCTAATCTCACAGAGCTTGGATATTTTTTTTTGTCATCCAAATAGTTATTTTCCTTGTGTCAGCAAAGAATGCCATCTTTAAAGCCCCGTCTTTAAGACAATTCCCTAGACTACTAGTGAATCTTTGTTGACTTCACATTTTTGCTCTTTTCTCTCTTCATCATGGACTTTAATAATCATGTTCCTCTTAATATCTGCCATAGTCAATGACAGATATTTCACTCCTGCAACAACACAACAGACAAGAATAGCATCATGGGAACCTCTACGGCTGATACCAAGATTAATTCTCTCATATATGTTTAGGCCAACAATAGCGAAGAACGATGTAACAAGCTAGAAGGGAGACCTATTTCTACCAAGTGATATCCTTTAGACATATTCAAATTAAGGTTGATGAATAAGACCATAGAATTACACAGGTAACAAGTTGTCTTATTTTTCTAACAAGGGTTTAATGCTACCTTTCCAAAATAACATAATAAGCTGGA
The DNA here is from genome assembly GCA_030412105.1 of Cyclura pinguis. Lineage (NCBI taxonomy): Eukaryota > Metazoa > Chordata > Lepidosauria > Squamata > Iguanidae > Cyclura > Cyclura pinguis. The sequence continues at coordinate 219,123,682 of CM059599.1, read as the reverse complement.
ACAAAATCACTTAACTGGCATAACAAGTAACATTTTCTTGTTACTCTGAAAAGCAACCCTTTTAAGAGACTTTTATGCATCTTTAGAAGCATCTTGACAAGGATTTTTCAACTCTGATGCCATGCACTTATAAATTCAAGGGGCTTTTTAAAAAGGTAATGGAAAGTAATGGAAAAGCAAAAAAGCAAGGCACCAATTAACAGAATGAGTAACTTGTTTTACACTGTCTTGAGTAATGGCAGCAAATCACTTTTAAAACACTCAATCAAATAATGGAAATGAATTAATTACTTTTTAAAGTAACTTCCCAAGCTCTATGAAGTATACCTCTGCAGTAGTCACCTGTTGTTGGTACAGTATGTTTCTCTCACATGAGCAATTGATTAGCCATTACCTGCCCATCCACTTGGAGGTTTATCTCACCGGAGTTTCAGAGTTTAGTTGGTACTGTTCCTGGTAACACTCATAATGTTTACTCTTCAGACTCTCTCTATGATGTCAAGAGCATCTTTATAGCTTTCCTTCCACTCCCCTAACCCTTAGTATGGAACACTGCTTGTCTGTAGCTACACAACTCAATTTTTTATGACCAACGTGAATTTTAATTTTTACATCTCTGATTTTCCCCAGCCATTAAAATCGGTCAGCATATTCTCTGTATAATTATTATGCAGTGCTGTTGTTTATCTCTTGATTGATAGCCCTTATAATGTTCAGATAAGCAGCTGTTTTCATAGATGTGTGCGGAAGTGGAGTTCATTTTGACACATAGAAGGCTTCAACCCACTCTGCATTTTTAGATTTAGCCATAATGAGATCTTCATACCTTTGTATCTGAACACATGTGCATATAGAGCACTGGCTGTATGTTAAGGCTGCAGGTCACCCTTCAGGTTTTCATGAACTTGGGTCATCTAGAATATTATGGCTGCTCCTGAATCCACCAGCAATTGAATTTTAATGCTTCCCATCTATTTTAGGCAGTACCAGCTTTAGGATCTGTGGGATTCCATGGCATGGAAGCCTCAGCAGTTGCCCCTAGCCTAGGAGAAGCACAGCAGGCTAACTGTGAATCCTCCTAGGTCATAAGTGATCTTTTAAAAATCGGGGCAAAGTGAAGGCAATGACCTTATTTCTGACAGGCTTTCTGCCAGTCTTGGTGCCCTGACAAATGCCCAAGTTTTGTCAAATTCTGGAGTCACCTGGTTTTAAATTGTTCTCTGCACTTATTTAAAAAATAATTATATTTAAAGGTGTTGTTGCCTTTTTTCATTATTCCAATCACTTATTCTTTTCACTGTTCAAACCAACTTGATCTACTTAGGGCTTTTGTTTTGTTTGTTCCCTTTTTCAGTCTTTCTTTCAATCAGTTTACTTAGATCTAGTATTTTAAGAACAACAGATTTTTCTTCCTTTGACTGGCATGCATGTTTATACAGAGAACTAACTTTATAGAAAAAAGCAAATATTTTCATTGCTAACTGATTCATTTTTAGTCTTATCCTAGGTTTACTTGTTTTACTCCCTTTTTGAATCTACAGCATATTGATCTTTTTTCCTAGGGGGTTGATCTGAACTTTCAGTAGTGGCAATTTCCCTTTCAGCCATTTCCACAGAGCATGCAAGATCTAGCAGCTTTATATCAGAATAGCTGAGCCCTTGCATTTGCACTCAGGTTGAACTGCAAAGCTGATCTGTGGTTTGCCATCTTCATCAGGAGTTTTCGTCCTTTGTTCCTTAACATGCTCGTTTATTTGCTTTAACTCATAAATGTCTGGATATGAGGGGATGTTAAAATAATCTGTGATGTATTTAAGGGCTATCTAGAAGTCATTTTCATTCCCTGCATAGGGAAGTGTGTCAGATCTGTCATAAACTTTGCCTCCTGCATCATGGAAAAAAAAAAGGTGGAGAGGGGGTTCTTCATGGTATTGTTAGTAAAACCAGGGTTCCAGAAATACCCTTGTAGTATTTGAATCTCTGCATGCATAGGAACACTAACATACCTTAAGCAGCTATTTTAGAATTGGAGAATTCACACAAAGCCCACATTCCTTCATACCAGCTACAAAATGTGAAGCAACTTCTTTCTTCATCAGCTTCTCTGCTTTGTCTTTCTTTTCTGATAGTCACAAAACATACTGTATTCAGACATCTTTTGTTGCTCTAAAATCAAACAAAACTACTCTATTAATTCGTAATTTTTCTATAATAAATGAACGAAAATTCTTTGGTTTTGCATATTCCTTTTGCTTCTCATAGGACGACCTACTGAAACTACCATGAAGCACTGAGTTCCTTAAACAAATGAAAATGAACAGATACAATTAGGCTACATTCTGAAGGCAATAAGGACATACGAGAGGACATGACTGTCCAGTCCGAAACATAAAGCCATGGGAAACTTAGGCCATTTCCACACTACACTCTTATAGCGTGATTATTCCACTTTCAACATCCTATGGAATCCGTCAGCCGTCCCCTCCGTAAACTGCAAACCCCGGGATTCCATAGGATGTTGAAAGTGCAATAATCACGCTATAAGAGTTTAGTGGGGAAATGGTCTTAGAGGGTATCACCCATAACAATTCTTATAAAATGAGGGGCATTTGTCATATAACACTGACGCTTGGCAAGTCTCATGTTTTGGGTGAGTAGTTGTATTTGTGTGCCCTCAAGTCATGTTCCAACTTAAGGTGACTCTAAAGTTTTCTATCACGGGGCTTTCTTAGCAAGATTTGTTCAGAGGCATTTTGCCTTTGCCTTCTAAGATTAAGAAAGTATGAGCTGCTCAAGGTCACTCAGTGAGTTTCCACGGCTGAGTGAGGATCCAAGTCCTGGTTTCCAGACACATAGTGCTCAAACCAAGAGCTCAGACCACAACACCATGCTGCCTCTCCTTTGGTGAGCAGTACAAAACCTTAACATGTCACGTTGTTTGGATAGAAAACACCAAACATATAAGCATCAGAAAGCAGGATGTGACTACTATAATCAATGGGAAAATGAACTAAGAAGATACAATGAAATGAAAAAGATAAGGCACCTCCAGATGAGTAAAAAGGCTCTGGAAATGCCAGGTTTTATTCCTGTACAAACTGATTTTATGTTGGAGATCCATATGACATTTTCAAAGAGTTTCCTGAGATCTTTCAGCAATGATTTTTGTTATTCCCATTTCCCAGGCCAGTACTTTTTGAAATAAAATGTATTGGTTACTTGCCCTGTGTATTTCTATTGTCTCAGACACAGTAAAGATGGTTGCCAAGCAGACAGAGCTATTGTTTCCAGACCCCAGATTCAGCAGAGATCAAGCAAGGGAAAGGGTAATATTAGCACTAAAACAAAATGATGCTAACGTTTAACTAGTATCATATTGCTAAAACATTTAGCACTTTGATTATAACACCTGGCTTTAAAAAAAAAAGGTTCAGCAGAAATCAGTGAAAACCATTTTCATGAGACCAGATATGACACATGATCAGGGGGAGGGAAGGGGGAAGGACACAAGGAGGGTGGCAGGGAGGTAAAACCAGCATATTTCAAGAAAGAACTAGATGCAAACTCATGAATAGGCAGGTACTGTACAATCAAAACAGAAAAAGTCAGAAAGTCTCAATACATTAGTCTGATTGAGCCTATAAATAAAATGAATGGGCAAAACAAATTATGGGTGGGAAATGATATAAAACACACATCCTTTGTGCAAATGATTGATATAATTTTACTTTGGAGTTTTTAATGTTACTTTTTAAAACTACAATTCCCAGAATTCCCTAGCCAGTGCAACCACAGGCCACTAGTCATGCTGGCTGGGGAATTCTGGGAGCTGTAATCCAAAAAAGTAACTTTTACAAGTTCTGCTTGTTTAATTAATTATGGCTACCTATCTTGGCACACCTGCCCCTCATTCTTTTGTTTCATGCCTCCTTCCTTCTGTGCTTCCTTCTCTAAAAATGACAACCTTTTTCTAAACAATCTCTTTTTATGTGCCTGTATCAGATTCAAATAATCCCTAGACTCCACGCTCAACTTTACATGCTGGAAGAACACTTCAAATCCTCTCCCCACATTTCTCCAGGCACATCACCCAATGTGTAAGGTATATGCTCTTCACGACAGACTATTTGATTCCCCCAAGTTTTCAACCCTTTAGGGGAATGGAAGTCCACAAACTTGGTACCCTTTCATACTATACAATCACAGTGCTATGGTTCCATTTTAACTGCAATGGCTGCATCCTATGAAATCCAATGATTTCCAGATAAGAGAAAGGGGATCTAGAATTCTCAGCCAGAATTCCCCCCCCACCAAACTACAAATCCCAAGATTCCACAGGATACAGTCATGGCAGCTAAAATGGAATTGAAGCAGTATAATTGCATAGTGTGAAGGAGCTCCTGGCCTCCGTAGTCCTCTATATGAAAGTATCCATCTTCAGTTTTTGGCCTCTGGCAGACGAAGGCATATTTATATTTCTACAGGAAGCAAAGAGGAGTCGTGCTGAGGAGTGTCACTATAGTGATGGAATGCTCCTGAATCCAGCACAAACTTTTGTGGGTAAAATGAGGAAGAAGGTGACTTATCCCTGCAGCTTTCCTTGGCCTGTGCAATCTACCTTGAGAGTTCCATCCCATCAGCAGGAGATGGCATATGAGGTCGCAAATGAGAGCAGAAATGCCCCCCCAAATACCTTGCTGCCTTCTCCTTTACGCCAGGACAAGCCTCTGCAGATTCAACCAGCATTATGCCAACGACATTACCACCCCAATGTGAGAAGCGGTATACTGGTAAAGCACTATGTAACACATAAAATTATTTCTTTAGCCAAACAAAAAGTAAAATGAGAATGTCTGAGTCCTCTAAAACTTGTAAAAGATTGACCTAGTTCTCAGGATTAAAATGAAAAGCCTCATTTTTAAAATTTGCTCACCATAAACATGTGCAGGAACCCATAGCTACAGTATCCCTAAGAGGCAGACATCCAACCTCAATTTTAAAAAACCCAGAGGAGAGCCCACCAACTTCCGAAGCAGTACTTCCACTGTCAAACAACTATCACCACCCAGGAAGTTCTTCCTCTTGATTTTCAGTTGGAATTTCTTTTCCTGATCCCACTGGTTTGGATCCTAACGTCTGAAACAGCAGAAAGCAAGACTGCTCTATCTTCTACATAACTCTTCAAATATTTAGTGACTATCACATTAACTATGAATCTCTCCTACTCCAAACTTCCTCATCCATTCCTCATGGGCTGAGGCTTTCAGCCTTTCACCATCTTGGTCACTGGATACATTCCAGCTTAATATCCTTAATATTCTTCTTAAACTCTAGTGCCTAGAACCAGACATAGCATTCCAAGTGAGGTCGAAGACAAATAGGATGTTTCTGTTACTTCCCTGGATCCAGATGGTCTAGTTCTGTTAGTGCAGCCAATAATTGCATTGAACTTTTTTGCCACAACATCATACTGTTGACTCATGCTTACTTTGTGGTCTGCTAAGACAGCTGTATCCATTTTACTTAAAGTGCTTTCAAGCCAGGTGTCATCTTTCCCATCTGATTGGCACATCTGATTTTTCCTACCTAAATGTAATACTTTACATGTATCTCTGTTGAAATTTGTTTTCTTACCATTAGTTCAGTTCTCCAATCTGCTAAGGTCATCTTGAATCCTGATTCTGTCTTCTTTTTTGTCCTTTGCAAATCTGCCCTCTGTTCTTTCCTTTATCCAAGTCATATATAAAGATGTTCACCAAAACTGGGCCTGGGAGAGAACCTAGCTTCTCATAACTATCTATTATTATGAACTACTGTAGCCCAGGGTATCTGAGATCTAAAGCCTTCTTCAGGGATTTTATTACAAAGCATGGAAGATTATTTTTGAAAAGTAATTGGTTAGAGTTATTTTTCAAAGGCCCCAAATAAGTAGCTAATTGCCACTATGCAGTACTTATATTTTTAAAAAAATTCACCTATTTCTTAAAAGTAACTAAAACTGATCCTTTCAAGAAAGCTGACTGTTGTAAGGTGACTTCTGTTACAACACACTCTCCTCCTAACCACATTGTTACCTCGACACCTACAACAGGGCAGAAGGCAGCAACACAAAACACAGCACAAGCCCACACCTGAAGGATGTCACTTCCACCATTGAGGTCACAACCCTTTAATTATAAAAGTTACCATCACACTACAAAAGGAGTATTATTTCATACTGGCAATTGTGACATTGTGATGGCTACTGCAGAAATGAATTAAATACCAGTAACATGTTGTCCCTAATGACTTGTTCTCGAGCTCTGGCTCAGTTCAATCACAAAATCTTGTTGCTTTAGAGCCTGGAAGCCCTGCTTCATAATAAACATTCTCCTTGCACTTGTTGAGCTCCCCTCTTCACTGATGCTGCCCTCCATTTTGTCTTCTTACTAAGCATCTGCAATCTCTTCTTTTCTGTAACTACTTCCAAAAAAAAACCCTTAACCTTTATCAAGGCTCAACCAGTTCCCATAAGGATTCTATTAAAGAGCATTGTTTTTTTCCTATTCACAGGCTGGAAATGTAAATAATTCTCCAAGGGGTTGTTTTTGTGCAGTTCTTTAAAAAAAACCCACATACATACAAAAATACACAGCCATTCCAGCAGCACATTTCTGTTTGTGTTGCTTCACGCTAAGAAAGTGGGCCTATTTTTTTTTCCTCAGGATATACGTCCATGGGGAAACTGAAGTATGAAGCAGAAATAATATTGAGAGAGCATCCAGACCTGATTTATTGCATTAGCGCTCCAACAGTAAATATTTGACTCGTCCAATAGAACCGCACACCTCCAGCCTGTAACCTTCAAACCTAGGCAAATATTTCACGCTACATCTCTCCTTTTCCTGTCTCTTCAAGTTTCCCTCCGTAGTATTAGGAAAAGGGAGTACGAGGGGAGAAGAAGCGGGAACAGGCTTAGAGATGAAGGGTCTGGACGGGAAGGCTCAATCAGGAATAGGAACGGGCAAACAAGCTGCTGGGAACCCTCCTCCTTCCAGCTCACGTTAGCAAACGGAGAGGAGCATGTGTGGGTTTCAAAAATGCCATCTGCCGACAGCCCAGCACAAACAAGCAGATGCTGCGGGGCCGCAGAGCCTGGAGAAGAGAAAATGGCGCGACAGTTGCAAGGTGAACGTGGCTGGAAAGAGATCGCCCGCGCTTCCGCTGGGAAGAGAGCAAACGGGGCGGGGGGCGGGGTGGCTGCGCCGGTTTCTAATGTTTATAAATAGCTATCCAGCCGCTAATGCCTGGTAAATACCTACATTCATTTTTTAAAGTTTCCTCAAGAACCGTAAGTAGATCAATTAGCGCAGACTCCAAATTCAGCATCTTTCCATGTCCCATTAGTTGTTTCAGCTTAAGCGCCAGACAGTCCCTGCACTATCTTTAATCTCTCTCGCTTCTGGCGGCCTCCCCCCCCCCCACTTCTCTTTTTTTTCTCTCTTCTCTTCCTTTCCTCCCTGCCCAGGAACTCCTCTCATTAAAACCTAACTCCTCTGAAATATGCAACCCTGGCTAGCTAGCCTCACTGACTAATGGCCCCAAATTGATTCTTAATTACTTGCCATTTTGGATGGCATCCAATTAAAAGAGCCGAAGTTTTCCGGTCTCTCTAACGGGGGGGGGGGGGTGTTGCTGGGCGCCGCCGCCGCTGCTGCTGCTGCCGCCCTCGCCCCCGGCGGCCGGGCCAGAGCCCCGCGGAATTCGGCGCAGGGTCCCGCCGCCAGCGTTTCTGCAGGGGGAGAGCCGTTTCCGCGGGCCATTGATCACCCGGGCTGTAAAAGAAGGCACCCAAACACCCGGGAACAGGGCGAGGAGGAGGAGGACAGCCTTGCAATGTTCCTCACAGGGGGGACAAGAAAGCGGGGGAAGGGGAAGGATACTGTATTAATTCAGCAGGGACCAGCAGGGCATCTTTTCCATAATTCACTGCTTCCTCCTGCCCACCGGATTGGGCGGTGCATGTGTATGCATGTGCGTGTGTATAGATGCTTATATACTATATATACATATATATATATACATACACACCCATACATACATACATACACATACACATACATACACACATACACACCTCTGTTCTCCAAAATGAGTCGTAGTTGCATAGGCTGTTGCAAAGTGAGAAAACCAGATTTTCTAAAAAAGATGTTTTTCAGTTGTAAGAATTTAAGCAATTCATTTACTTGCCCCATTGAGACCAGAGAAATATTTATATATAGATATACACACACACATATATATTTATATATAGATACACACACACACACACACATATATACACACACACATTTATACACACATTATGCGTGTGTGTGCGCGCGCGCGCGCGTGTATGTAATGTCTACGCCTTTTGTTTGCTCTGGGAAACCCAAAGACTTTATTCGCATGTCGCGTTCTCGCCCCCGGTCTCCCTCCTCACGAGTACATGAAAAGCCACGACCAGAGCTCCGTGATCTTTTTTAGGTGTAAAAGCCATGGCGCGGCCGCTTCGCGTGCCGGTTTGACTCCCCCGCACAAAAGCGGGCGCGCCGCACCCGCCACCTGGGCCGAAGTACCGCGAAAGGATGGCGGCGCGGGTCACGTGGGGCTTTTGTATTCAGCTTCCATAACTCACTGCCTGCTCGGTGGAGGAATTGATCCCTGCTAGGATATCCCCAGGGAAGGCTACGCTCTCTCCACCGAGGTTCTAGTCACACTTAAAAAAAAAAAAAGGAGGGGGGAATCTGCAGATTAACATAGCAGGATCTAAAACCTTTGTCTCTTGTAAACATCCTTCGTCCCTCCGCTTGTACCCTGCGGGGCGGGGGAAGGACTATCTTCTGCATTTATTCGGGTAATGAATTGCCGTAATTAATGCACACATTGATTCCGTTCCTAACTTTCCCCTAAAGGTTATTTCCATATTTAATTTATTGAAAATGCATACGATTTTTTTTTGTTGGAGCACGATCCGATGAAATGTGCTCCATAGGTAGATAGAAAAAATATATGTAATACTTGGACGTATTTTCAGTATCCAAGAATAAATGCAAGAGGAATAAGAGAGCTGAGGTGGACAAAATTAATTTCATATTATTTTAAAAGGAAGTTGTATAGAAAAATTCATATTTGTAGCTGGAGGCAGGGAAGAAACCTAATCTAGCTCAATCAGCTGAACATTTCACCAGTCATCTGAAAATGCATTGATTTATACAAACACCAAGACAGATTCCTTATATCACAACCACATATGGGAAATTTGATAAACATGCTAATGGCAATTTTACACTATTTTTGCCACTGTCAAGACTATAGGCACAATACAACCAGAGTTAAGCATTTCAAGTCTCATTAATTGCTATTGAAGGCATGAAGTACACGCTTAAATGTCTCCCACTGAAATCATTGTGCCCAGAATGTTTTGACTGATAAAAAGATTTAAGTACACAAATATGTTATACATTTCTTTTCTTTCAGAAGCATAATCTTCCTCTGGTCTCAATGGGGCAAGTAAATAATATGCCTAAATTCTTACAACCTGAAAAAACATCTTTTTGTCCTAAAAACCTGGTTTTCTCACTTCGTAACAGCCTATGCAACTACAACTCATTTGGAAAACAGAGGCAAAGGAATATAAAGATTTCTGACAAGAAATAGCAGATTCTGAAATGCAAGGAAATACAAGACTCTTGAGATTCCATTAGAAGGTAAAGATGTGATTTAAAATACACACACAAACACACAAATGTCCTCCCTTGCTTCTGCACTATAAAATCTATTGTGATTGGTAACATCACATTACATATTTTGAACATATATTTAGTATCTATGTGTGTTTAGTATGTGTGTTTACCGGGAGGAAAAGGAGAGAGAGGAGGAAGATAGGAAATATGCTGGAAGGTTTGTTATAAGAGAACCATGTAAGTAAACAGCAGGGAAAATAGTACTGGCGCTGCCGAGGAATTTAATCAAATATTTAGCTGAAATATACAGGTAGATGTTAATGTGAAAATCATCTCTTTCCCACCCACAAATCCCCCTCCCCCATATGTACACTCACACAAGGATGCAAAAAGGATTATTTGGAAGATCATGCCAGCTAAAAGAATACCTGATTAACCTTTCACTGACTCCTGGGATCACGTGATACAAAGCTTGCCTTCCTACTAGAGTGATGGCTTTAGAAGAAGATGTTAAATTTAACCTCTGGTGCAATGATAAATTGACAATAAAAAATTCAATGGCTTGGTAATTACCAATCACTTTGGACATCGGCAACATTTTTCAGTTCTGTCAGCACTTATTGGCACAAAAGCTTCGGCTGAAATTCTCCCAGTCTCCCTTCTTTTTAACTTTGTTTTCATGATGCAGATTAAATCTGCCACCCAATTACGGATTCATTTTCCTAATTTTTCATGTCTGCACCATGCCCCAGCTGCACAAGCCTGATAATTGTGGAGTCCAGCCCTGATGATTAACATCAGAAGAATTAATTATGCCTGCCATTAAAATTCCAGGTTGCACGTGGTGATCAAGAAAAATTAAGCTTCTCCCGGCCTCTAAATCATCTCACCTTTCACAAGAGTGATAGTGCCTCGACAGCTAAACTGCAAAGTGTGTTTGAGTAGAGGTCTTAACTATACACTTGGTGCAAAATGGGCTATTTGATGACTTGCTTGTGGTTCCTGAAATTCAGCTTGTCTGGCTTTGCAAAACATATATATATAAAAGTAGGATGCTTAGCATAACCCTATAAGTGCAGTCCTCTAGTGGATGGATGTGGGGGAAGAAAGAAGCAAATGTAGGAAGAAGAAGAGGGAGCCTTATATGGTTGTGTTGACAGCTAGTGGTGGCAGCTCCACCTTAGCCAGCTGCTCTGCCACCATTCTCTAGCGAGACCCTGGCCCTATTCACAATATGCAATGATAGCACTATGGTTCCACTTTAACTGCTGTGATGGCCTCCTAATTTATTTATTATCTATTTATTTCATTTATATGCTTCCAGAGTGGCCCACAAGAAGAATCAGCTAAAGCCAGAGTCTCTTCAGGAATCTTGCGATCCGTAGTTTTGTGAGGCACCAAAGGAGCTTTCTGACCAAGAATACTAAATGTTCCTCCCTCAACTGCCAGTCCCAGGGTTCTGTAGGATGAAACTATGGCAGTTACAGTGGAATAATAGCACTATAATTCTGTAGCATGGATGAGCCTCCTATAACTGGAGATCCTCTGATCCTCAGCCCCACAGACTCATGCCAGGGAAATCATACTTATTATTCTCTTCATCTCTTCCATTTCCTTCTTCACTCCAGAAAAAAAGCTGCCCAATGAGTCTGAGATTCAAATTAGAAGTCATGTGGGTGACCTTGATCAGATCTCACAATGTCTTTTTCAAAATTGAATAGTAGCTAAGGGCAGGTAAGGGGGTATGAACTGGATCAGGGCCACAAGAGTGAAGAAGGGAAGTTCTTTCCACTGTGATCCCATACTGTTTTCCCCATAGAAATTGCTTCCTCCCCAAGAAGCTACTAATAATAACATTCTTAGCAGGCCCTTCCATAATAGATTTTTCTTCACTGCTGCCCACCATACATAAAACTTTTAATATGCTAGGACGGAGAGTTTTGACCCAAAAAGTGACATGGGGGGAAAAACTGCTCCCCTAGTACTGTAGTCCAAAAGTGATTGGGAGAGGCAATGAATAACTCAGGGTAAACTTAAGGTAGGAGGGGGAATTGAGCAGTATACTAGTTTTCTAGCATTCTGAAAGACTGGGGAACAGACAAGACTGCCCCCCCCCAAAAAAAACCTGCCTTATAATGCAACAAACCATTTGGGTCGTCTTTGGACATCTTCAAAAAGAGGCTGGCCAGCTCCCTGCTGGAGATGCTTTACCTGGAGATCCTGCATTGAGCAAGGGGTTGGACTCAGTGGCCCACAAGGTCCCTTGCAGCTCTATGATTCTGTGACTCTGTGCTCCATCTAGTCCAATCCTGTTAATTCTTCAATTCAATGAACTAAGTTGGATTATTTCATAGATATTTTCAAGGCGTGCTTCTTAAGGATCTATGCAAATCTCCACATGCAGGTCCCAATTTGTCAGGCAAGAGCAGATCCATGCTCTTCTCCATTCTTCTCTTGGGTTCTGTTTGCCTTGCAATGAGTGTGGTCGAGTTGGGGAGTGGAAAACAAGGCCCTGGAAAACAGGGCCCTGAAAAAGACAGAGTAGATCCAGAAAATGGGACCTTAATCAAAGATAGAATTATTCACTTTTAGGAGATATAGAATCAAAGTGAATATATATGGTAACATAAAAATTTTGTATAAAGAAGAAAATATAAATATAAGCCTGGGGAAAATTAATGAATGGAATGTATGCAAGAAGAAAGTGAAATCAAATATGAATGTTAGAACAGAATGTAAAAAATTGAAAGTGTAAGTATTACAATATCTGTTTCATTGTTGCTTTATTTTAATTTTGTTAGCAAAACTCTAAAAAAAATTAAAAAGATGGAATATGGACAGGGCGGAATTATTTAAAATTATTTCAAGTTGGCTTAGGAAGCTGGAGCCTCCCAGGGTGACAAGCATAATAAAGGAGACAGTACAAAAGAGTAAAAAGCCATAAAAGCAAGAATTTCAGACAAAAAAAAACCCCAACATAGTTAAGCAAAGGTAAAAAGCAGATTGTCAGAGCCTTCTTTGAGGCGTGCAATAAATGGGGCAGTGCCTGACAAACCACCAAAAGAAGCTCATTCCAGAGGTGTAGAGCCACTACCACATAGTGGCTCCACACCTCTGGAATGAGCTTTTGGTGGTTTGTCAGGCCCTGCCCCATTTACATAGGGCCTCTCTTCGTAGGAGGTGGATGAGGGTGAGGGGCCTCTACTGATTACCCTCAGATATTGCTGGAGGCAGCCCTTCAAATTACTTGTGATGCCCACAGTGTTTCCTTCTAGTGAAAAAAAAGAAGTTTGTTTTCCTTAGTTATCCCTATCAAAACTCCTCACAGATAGCTTAAAGAGCAGCAGAAGTTTATAAAATAAATTTCTTTCAGTCTTTCCTTCCCTCACAGGTCACAAAGTACAAAAGTTTCTATCCCCTAAAATCTGGTTCCTAATTTGCATATTATATAAATTATTGTAATTATGCATGTTATTAATTTGCATTCTAGTTATGCAAATACAATCCATTAATCATTGCATGTTTGCTGCCATTATGTTTCATCTTTGGCACCGTTCTTCTGAGAGGACTAGTATAGAGTTAATATTTAAACTGCTAAATTTGGAACAGAGAGACCCAGGTTCAAATTCCTGTTTGGTCACAGAATTTTCCAGGTGATCTTGGGCCATCGTCATATCTAGGCAAATCTACCTTATAGACTTGTTGTGGGGTTTAATAGAAACACAGGTACCATGTAAAGGAACCTGTTGTGGTGGTGGTAACAACAAGAACAATATTTTGTCATGCACATCTAATACTAGTCTCATCATGTCAGTATAGGCCCTTCTTTGCTATCGCTTTTTTCACTGATGGCAATAAAAAGTACATATCCAGAAAATAACATGGAAAGCCCCTAAGAATGACTGACATCTGATTTACAGGGGAAAATGCAGAAGAAACCACACCTCTTTCCCTCATAGCTATTTCTCTTGTGCCTTGCACTCCCCCACTCTTACTCGCTCTTTTCTCCTTTCCCCTCTCTTGCCTTACAAGGTTTCCCTCCCTTCCTCTGCAACTGCACTTCTCTCTTTCCCTTGCCTTATCTTGCACCTTCACCATATCCCTCTTAGAATCATAGACTTGGAAGAGACCACAACAGCCATTGAGTCCAACCCCCTGCCATGCGGTAACAAACACTCAAACACTCCCCGGCAAATGGCCATCCAGCTTCTGTTTAAAAACCTCCAAAGGAGGAGACTCCACCACACTCCAAGGCTGCACATTCCACTGTTGAAGAGCTCTTACCACCAGGAAGTTCTTCCTGATGTTTAAGTGAAATCTCTTTCCCTGTCATTTGAATCCGTTGCTCCGTGTCCTAGGCCCTTTCCACACTATACTGTTACAGTGTTGTTATTCCACTTTCAACATCCTATGGAATCTTGGGGTTTGTAGTTTAGGGCGAGGCATTTAGAATTCTCAGCCAGAGAGCTCTTTGGCCTCAGTAAACTACAAACCCTAGAATTCCACAGGATGTTGAAAGTGGAATAATAGCACTATAACAGTGTAGTGTGGAAATGACCACAGTCTCTGGAGCAGCAGAAATAAGCTTGCTCCATCTTCAACATGACATCCCTTCAAATATTTAAACATGGCTCTCATGTCACCTCTTAACCTTCTTTTCGTCAGGCTAAACATAACTAACTCCTTAAGCCAGTCCTCATAGGGCATGGCTTCCAGACCCTTCACCATTTTGTCGCCCTTTTCTGGACACATTCCAGTGTGCTAATATCCTTCTTGAACTGTGGTGTCCAGAACTGGACACAGTATTCCAGATGAGGTCTAACCAAAGCAGAATAGGGTGGTATTATTACTTTCCTTGATCTCAACACTATACTCCTATTGATGCAGTCCAGAATCACATTGGCTTTTTTAGCTGCCACATCACACTGCTGACTCATGTTCAGCTTGTGGTCCACTAAGATTCCTAGATTCCTTTCATATGTACTGTTTTCAAGCCAGGTGTCACCCTGTAAGGACCCACTTTGGAGGTCCTCGATATCAGTATGGTTTGGATGCGCTCCATACCTAATTGACACCATATTGCATTGGCAACTGTATTAATTGGCTCTGATATCAAAATCAAGCCTGAGAGGTGACTGAGAGGTTGAAGCCCACCAGGACATTGATTGACATGTAGCCATCCCCTGTGCACCTGGAGTCCTTCCTCTTTCCTCATAGCACCAACAGACAGCTATTACAACACACATTATGTCTTTGTCATGCAAACACTGCGAAAAATAGTGGGTTGGTAGTCCATTGCCTGTGCTGCAAGTCCTATTGTTCCACACCTAGAACTGCACATATTTTCCACTGCCACAGGCTATTTTTTGGGTACAAATATTCCTGATTTCAGGATGCCCAGTGCAGTCTCTCGAAGGTCTACCCATCTGGCTCCTGAACGAGAGCTGTCATTAAGTCCTACCTAAGCCAAGTCATATTTCAGCTTCTTCATACTCTTCTGGACTGGTAATTATACCACCTCCCCCCCCCAAAAAACTCTCAGCTTCTCTATCCATAATTTTTTTCCCTCCCTTTCTCCTTCAGTTAGCTCTTGTGTGAATGTTTGACTGTCTGTGCTTTGTGTACATGCATGAGTGAATCCCCCCCCCCCAATAAAACACATTTTTAGCTTACTTTTGAATCTCTGGTTGGTTCTTTTCCTGCGTGAGCCTGTAAACATTGGTAGAAAAGGTCTCATTAAGTTACCCCCCTCTCACAAGCCTCCTCTTTGAGCTAATTCATTCCCCACTTTTGCAGGGAGGTAGTTGGCATCACAGGGTGGTCCTTATGGCACCTACATTTTGGAGTAACAACCTATCCTATATCTCTTGTTTCTTTCACTGTGCTACTTGTGTCTCCCACCCTCCTTTCCCTTCTTCTCTCACCTTATGCCATCACTCTTCCTTTTTTTTTTTCATATTCTATCACCTAATGCCTCCCTCTTTTGCTCCTTTCACCCTCCCCCTGCACCTCTTACTCTCCCTTGACTGTTTTCTCCTCCCTGCCTCACCTCACACATTTGCCATGCCTCCCTCACTTCTTGTACTCCACCACTAGCGTGCCGCCTTCTTCCCTTCCTCTCCGCTCCAACACCTCCCTTGTCTTGCACCTTGCTGCACCTCTAATCGCCCTTTCTGTTCCTTCCTGTACCTTGCCCTGTTTCATGCTTTCCCTCCCAAACAGCTGCAGCTGCGTTGTCAAACTTCTCTTCTAGCCTGCTTGCTTCAGACAAGTGAAAGCAATGATGCCACTGCTGCTGCAAGACAACAGAAGGAGCTGGAGGTAAAGCAGGCTGGAGGGGCGAGAGAGATGGTAGCTGGGACAGCAGCAGAGATGGGAGGCGAGGGGGAGAGAAGGTGTTCATAATGGAGATGGATCCTACCACATCTCACAGTAGGAAAACAACTAACTATCCCTCAAAAAAATGGAACTTGTTTTGATTTGTTTTTTACTGGAGATCAAATAAAATGTGCAATATTGCTGATCAACCAAATAATTAAAAGCAACAGACTCCACGGAACCATAAATAGTGATCACTGCACGGCAGCTGTTATGCTGCTTTGTTGCATCCCTCCTCCTTCAGTCTGATGATTGCACTGCTTTCTGTGCAATCTTTTCAAGGCGCTTTGCAAAACAAGCTACAGCTAGACTTTTCTCCAAAATCTAAACTTTCCTCAGAGTGGTAACACTGACCCAAGGAACTGAAAATTGGGACTGAGAGAGGATGGATAACCAGTGTCAGTCATAAAGTGTGAGATTTCACTCATGGGCTAAACACACCTAAAAGGCAGAGTCAGATTTGTTTTTTACACAGCAATTGGAGTGACTCTACATTTTGCCCCACAACTCTGCTTCTACAAGGGCTAGAGACTTGCTTGTTTAATGAAAGCCTGGAATCCAGGCCAGATTATTATTAGGGTTTGCCGTGTGTCCCACATTATAAGAGGAGTTCCTTATTTGAGGGATAGAAAGCTTTTCCTTTTATATAGATTGAACAGGATGCCCCAAAGTCTTGTATTTTTGTAATGTGAGGCCTCCCTAAAGATGGAAATCTGTCCAACATTAATGTGGACAATATGTTAATGTTAAAGAGAAGTACACGGCTAGATTAGATCAATACTTTCATTTGGTATTTAGATAGAATACAAATATATTAATAGCCATTTCCCAAGTATCAACCCTGCATGTCATGAAATTCAGCAGTCCTTTATTGCTATTTTGAAAACCTGGCAATACTAAAGATGCTGCAAATGGGCAATGGATGACACACCTAGAAACTGGGAAAAGCCTTATTTAACAAAAGGCATGGCAACCATTTAGCAATAGCGAAGGCCTCACATCCTCCTCATTCTAATCACCTCTTGCAGGTACCAAATAGAATAGAAATTCTATGGAGGAGGAGGATTTTTAGCTCCCATATGGAGAAGGGATGAATTTACATTGGAAAGCAAGCGTGGGTAAAAGGTTTCATTTTCTTCTACTCATTCACAGTGGCCTGATGTGGGTTGGGGGCTCACATACTTCCTTCTAAGTTAAAACAAAGGTGTCTAAATGGCCTGTCTTGGGTACAGCATAGCATGTACTTTCAGCTAGCAGAACACTGGGGCAGAAAGGAAGCTTTGGGAGTGGGAGTGGTCCTTTGCCTATGTTTTCTGCCTCAGTACCAGTTAATCATATGGCCAAATCCAACACTTTGCAGAAGTATCAGTTTTTGCACAGTTTGATGTGATCCAGCCTGGAACTGAAATGGATTGGCATAGTTAACACTTGATGTACAAAAAGTATACAACATTACGAAGGTGCTAAATATTTTTATCGTGACACAAAAGTAAACAACAACAAACTAGTACTTGTTGAGTGAATACGTCTACTTTGTTGTTGTTATTTGCTTTCAAATCAACTTTGACTCATGATGACCCTATGAATGACAGCCGTCTAAGAGGCCTGGTCACATATTGTCCAGCTCAGGTTTTCCAAACTCAGGGCCGTGGCTTCCTAGATTGAATTGTAGTGCAGTCTCCCTCTTTTCCAACTGTGTTCCACTTTACCAAGCACTGTATTTTTCCAGGGAATCACATTTCCTCAAATAATATCCAAAGTATGACAGCCTCAGTTTAGTCATCTTTGTTTCTTGTGCAAGTTCAGGTTTGATTTGATGTGACACTCATTCATTTGTCTTTTTAACAGTCCATGGTATCTGTAGAACCCTCTTGTTGCACTACATTTCAGATGAGTTGATTTTCTTCCTGTCAGCTTTCCTCACTGTCCAGCTTTCACAACCATACATAGAAATGAAAAATACTATTGCCTGGATGATTCTGACTTTGGTATTTAATATATATCTTTATACTTGAGGGTCTGGTCTTCCCTTCATAGGCTATTTCCGCACTAGACTGTTATAGCGCTATGATTCCACTTTCAACATCTTATGGAATCCTGGGGTTTGCAGTTTCGGGAGGGGCCAGCCGGTCAGTCAGGATTGAGGGGTCATGCCAAGAGGTGCTACTTAACTATGTAACTACTTAACTACATAACTAAGTAGCCAATCTAGAACTGCAGCCATTAGCAAGAGTAGGAGTAATAGTAGTAGTAGTTCATTTATATCATGCTTTTCCTCCAATACTGGGACTCAAGATAGCTTACAAGAATTAATACAAATATAGTTAAAAACACTTACAAATACATAAATACATACATAAATACCGGTACAGATACCAACATAAATACCTAAATACAAAAACAAATAAAAACACATAAAATTTTATTGTTAAAATGCACTTAAACAATCCGTAGAATTAAAACCATTTAAAACAAATCCATTAAAAGGTTAAGAAGATAAAAATCAGCAGAACAGCACACCATTAAAACCCCCTGCAGTCACTTCCTAAAAGCCTGTCAGATTAAAAAAGTTTTTACTTGCTGACAGAAGGAATACAAGGAAGAGCCAACATAGTAGAATCTTGGATGGCAGGGTCACTTTTTTATTGTTCTCCCACAGAAAAATGTGTCCCACACATAGTAATCTACCACACCTGGCCCATGCTGAATCTTCTGCTAGTTTATATAGACGGAGCTGGCGTGGTGACAGAAACAAAGATCTAGCTTATTCCATCTCAGAGCACATAGGGTAGGGACTAAGGAGCTATTTTTCTGTGCTTATGTAGGGAGGGATTTTTAACATGCGGGGAGCGGGGGCTCAACTGCACTGTGAGTTGGTCTAAACCCAAATTTCTACCTCCTTGCTCTACCTCTGCTACAGAATGCTTATGTCAGTTCTTTCAGCTCGTTTTGATAGCTCCCCCAAAGAAGGGCTGTAGTGTAGCTGAGCTTCTTCCCATCCCATTCAGATAATGTCAGAGGTTCTGGAGTAATGGGAAAGTGCCTTCTGCTTCTAATGTTGCCTCTCCAAAATTTAAGGTAATATGGATGTGGGAAGCAGCCACTTCATAGATTCCCCCCACTTTAACCCTGGTTTCTGTTATTAGCTAGAAGCAGATGGCAAACTCAGAGGTAAAATTGTGGTTTTGCTTGGTGACCTGTATTAATTAAAATGTGGTGTGATTCTCTTCCCTGCACCATCAGATATGTGGTGAGAGTTGTGAAGTTTTATCATGTACCAAGGTCTCCTTTACCACTTAGTAGGAGTTAAACTGAATACAAAAAAGTGGTCCCATTTTTGGCTTATATTCTGATTTGGAAGGAGTTTGAAGCACTGCATTTCAGTGTGAGTGGGACCAAGGAGTAAATGGGGAGTGCCAAATCAAATCAAGTTGCAGGGGAGTTCACTTGTAGTTCTCAACAATTTGGACATTTTCCTATCCGGTATGCAAAGTCAAGCTGAATTCTTTGTGTGTCTCTCAAGAACGTACAACCATTTTCCTGACTGTGAAATATAAGTCAGTTCCATACAATAGCTTTCCAGCCCATAAACCCCAGCTCAGTTCTATGCAAGGTATATGAAATTTTAAAATCTTCCAAAATCCTCTGATCACTATTCAAAGACATCACCCCATGAAGCTTGAGGACTGAACAGAGAATCACTACATCAGTGGTGGGCTCTCCACAGCCCCACCACTGGAAAAGTTACTTCTTTGGTCTATAATTTGCAGAATTCCCTAGTAAACATGGCCTCTACAGCTGCAGTCCAAAGAGTAAATTCTCCAAATTCTGCACCGTAAGTTGCATCCAGCCCCACTAGCCAGCTATTGCCTACTCCTGGCATCAATAATGACGTGGCAAGTGAATGGGGAAGATATTCCCCAAAGCTATGAAGTCTCATGGTTGGAACTACTATATCTTTTAAAGAACAGTTTGTCTTCTCCTGTTCCTCACCCTTAACACTTTTCAGATTTTAAGTTTAAGATTTAGGATTTTTCTTCTAAAGGTTGCTTACTCAAAAGTGCCAAGAGGGAAAATGCACATAAACTCCACAAAATATACTGTACTGAAAAGCTCATACACAGCATTCTCACAGAATTGTTTACCAACACAACCTATTTATAGGTAACCTTTATTTCTTTCCTTTGCTGCCCAGTGTAGAAAGGGGAGGGCCAAGTGTATAAATTTTGTCTTTGCTAATGTTCTGGGAGACTAAATATAACTGTCTTTAGGGTAGCATTATAAAATAATCTAATGGCTCAGGGCCCAAACTTTAGTTCCTGTAAAACAGAAGAACTGTGACCCATCAAAACCAATTTGATGTCATGGACTTTGATGGAATTAAATCATTCTAAATCCAAATTCTTTGGATGAATTCAGTCATAGATAAAGCTTGTCAGCAAGAGTTTTTAAAATGTGCCTGCCTCCCCCACCACCTCTTTCTAACATTCACTTACAGTGGAGAGAAAATTCTTTTCAAAAAATTTTTTTTATTAGCCAAGCATTTCAGAGAAAATGAAATATTCAGCTACAAAAGTAGATGTTTTTGGTGTTGGAGGGTAATCTTTTACTTTTGCAACTGTTATAAACTGAACAGAAATAACAGTTTCAGTGCTAGGTAAAGGCAACCATATTACTTGGAAGTAAATTGATCACGGAATAAAAACAGATTTCTGCCATTTTTTTAAAGGCAAAGTAATAATGAGTAAGGAAAAGCCTCTTGATTGACTCGTTTCCAAAATGATTGTTGCATGAGCAACTCAAAGTGAATTCAATTTAGCCTGGGGTATGAAATTTACTAGAGCCATAAAGACTAAGACGATGTGCATTTATCATATCCTTTTTTTCCTGGTCTGTGTTTTGTCTTCAAATTACCATAATCATGTATATTGCAGGAAGAGCTTTGGAAGGCTTGCAACTGGGAGATAGTTCGATGAACGGATGTAAATATCATGCACCAAATGGTAACTGTCACTCAGTCACAGCCGTACAAAGTAAATGAATAAACTAAGGCATTCCTGTAAAATCCTAGGGAACCAGTTTGAATTGGAATGTTCATATAATTTTATTCTATATTTATTAAAATATTTATATCTCGACCTTTATCTGGAGGTCTCAGGGTGGCTTACAATAAAATCAATTTAAAATAATAACTAATTCTAAAAGTTTAACAGATTAAATTAAATGAAATTAAAATTAAAAATTTAAGTTAATAGTAAGTAGCCAGTTTTGAATATAAAACTTCTCAAAATTAGAGCCAACCACCATAGAATCCCCCATCCCTTCACTTAGAAAAGTAAGTGACAAAACTAGAAAAACTAGAACACTTAAGAGATTGATTAACTTCTACTGGAAGTCATGCCTCAAATGAAATACGAACAGCACGTTTTTAAGCATCTTAACTTTAAATCCTGAGGTGAATCCTAACTTAAAGCATACCTTTCAGCTATAGCAAAGGATATTGTATTCTATATAAAATAGGCCATTTAGTACCTGTGATCATTTTATTGCACTGTCTCACAAATGACAACTAGTAGAGTGTTCAAGATTAAATGAGCATTTATTGTATTTGTAACAGTTTTCCAGGAATGCTATAAAATGAAGGGTGAAGTCATACATTAAAACATTTTAACAACACTGCTTAATTGAAATAGTTGGAAGAGTTCAGTTTTCAAGGGCTAGAATCCAAGTCATGCCCTAAGGCTTGTGCACATCTATGGCTTCCTTTTCCTTTAAGCCATGCATCCCAAGGCTATGCCAGTTTTAAAATAAGTTTGCCCTGCAGATTTGAGGCTGTGGGGAGGGATAGTGTTTAAGAGGCATAAGCCTAAAGCCACATTGATCTCTGGGAACAAGTTAAGAAGATACTTGGGGTGCAGACACAAAGTTTAGCCAAGTCTCTATTAATTCAGTTTATCCAGACTTTGGGCCTTTCCACACCGCACTGTTATAGTGCTATTATTCCACTTTCAACACCCTGTGGAATTCTGGGGTTTGTCATTTACTGGGGCCAAAGAGCTCTCTGGCTGAGAGTTCTAAAGGCCCTTCCCTAAACTGCAAACCCCAGGATTCCATAGTGTGTTGAAAGTGGAATAATAACACTATAATAGTGTAGGGCAGAAATGACCTTTGAGTCCACTTGAACTAGAACACTAGTTAGAATTTGAATGTGTAAACAAGCTAAACCCAGACTATTTTGGTTTGCCATGGTATACAGTCATCCCTCCACATTCGCTAGGGTGAGGGGCAGAGGAGCCCCGTGAAAGTGAAAAAACCGTAAATAACTCTGGGCCCTCCCAAACCATATTTAACACACACAAAAAAGTATGGTCACCATATTCAGCCCACCATGGATTCCTTTGAGGCATAAGAGTTCCATCACAAGGCAGAAATGGGTGGCTGATGCGGCTTACTGCCACCTCCACTGTTGCCCCACACCATTTTTAATAGAAACTTACAAGTCTCATTCGCAGTTTCTCAGCCTCAGGAGGCTTGCAGTTCCTATTAAAAATGGCATAGGGAGGTAGCAGAGGTGACAACAAATAATCCATGAATAATCAAATCCACAAAAGTGAAACCTGCAAATGTAGAGGGCTGACTGTACACTGAAAAAAAGCAGGACCTCTGTTATAAAAGAGACACCTACTGGCCTTGCCTCCTGTTGCCTGAACATTTGGTAGAACTATGTATGCAAGGCATACTTAGATAATTATATGTAGTTAATTTGATTAATAAACCTGTATGATCAGGGTTACTGCTCTCATGGAAAGCCTATTTGTATGTAGATGTATAGATCTTCCCTCTCAAAGACTGCACAAACATACAGGAGCTGAGAGGTGGGGTTGGAGACTCGCACCCTTCTCCCAGGAGTGCTTTAGGTGTCTATGTCTTCATGGCAGGAGGCCAGGCTAGATGGGCCTTGCAGTCCCTTCCAGGTCTGCTTCTGATTTCCTTCCATGCCTTACCGAAAGCAGCTCTGGTGCATATATCTTACTGTAATAAATCCCAAACTACCATAGCTTCCAACTGTCCCAATTTGGCAGGGCAGTACTGATTAATCCTCCTATTTTTTTCAGCTACTTCTAAAATGTCCTAGTTTCTCTCTCCTCCCCCCACTTTCCCTCTTTGTCCTCAGCTTACTTAAATTGCTGCAAACCGAGTTCAAAGTGCAAAAGTAGTTTTCACTCAACTGAGTCAAGAAGAAAAAGAGAAGATGAGGGAGAGGAATCATGCTCTTCCCAGGAAGTGCAAGCAAAGCAAAGTGCTGCAGTCTCTCCTAGCTTGTGTGTTCTACTTTATTAATAACCTTTGCATTCTCACCATACTCTGATGTTGCTTGGCCACGTGTCCTGAAGTATTGGAGCACATGAACTACTGCCTCCCAGGCCCTCATCTTAAAACAAAGGGTGTCTCATGATCCTTAAGAACAAACTATATATTATCTGCAAACACCCAATTTGAGTCTCATAGGAAAAGGGAGGAAGTGCCACCAGGGGGCTGACTTAGAGAAGGAAATGGCAGTTAGGAAATTATTCATGTTGCCCCGTCTCTGCACCCTCATTTTTTATTCTACATTTCTAATTCCCAAAGCAACTTTGCTTTTAAAAAAAAAAAAGTGTTGGGGGCTTTCATGTTCATTGCATGTAATATAAAGTTGGTTCCTAAAAATAAGAGATATCAAGGTCTTTTTCTTTAAAAGGCAAACAGAAAATGAAAGAATCTAAAAAAATGGGAATCTAAAATAGACAGTTCAGGACTGGAGAAGAACCCCAAAATTTGGGGATGAGGCACCACTCCCTCCCTGGATCATTAGTGATGGCTGTAATGTAAAGTCTCAGGACTCAGCTCATGGTTAAAGCCCAGCTAATTTGAAAGACTTCCTTTCCTTCCATAATGGTGTTTGTCTTTGCAGGACGTTATAAAACTAGAAAAGGATCAGACTGTGATCAGTCAAAATACATCTGATTGCTGTGGTTGCAGTCTCTACATCAACAAGATTTCATGTCTAGGAAAAGAGACGGAAAGGGCTCATTCAAGCCTTGACAGTATTTTAGAGGTAGTTTTTGAGCCCACTCTCAGCAGTTGCAACCTTTATGAAAAGCCTCTGGACCCAGTCAAGAGGAAGCCAAGGCAGACAGATCTCAGAAAGATCAAGATGAAGGGAAGAGTGAAAGACGGCTTCAGTGAATCTGACAGTTCTGCCGAGAATGCCAAAGTTCTTTCTTGATCACTAAAAAGAAATGCTGAACTTTGGGGGGAAAAATACACTGGATCTATCATAAACATCACACATACCCCCCAACAGCTCCACTGACACTCTGGATCGTACTTTCACTTCCAGTGAATGGCCTTTGCTATTACAAAACTCATTCAAACAATGGAGAGCATGGGCTTGCCAATGAACTCACATGTTTCCTTTCTCCTTGACTGCGTTGCATCTTGAATTACCAGAATAGTAAAGAACTCTTTTAATTATGTTTACAAAACAATATTCAGTAAAGTACTTCTCTTTATTAACAATATTGCTGGTATGGGGAATCAAAGTACTCAGGGGAAGCAATGATTAATAATGCTCTACTTTGTTAGACTCTCTGTTGATGAGCGCCTGTTAGGTGGCTCAATAGTTCATCCTTGGTGGTTTGTTCTTTTTTTTTTCCCCCAAGACACTACTAATCCATGGTCCTATTCTGGCAAACAGGCTGTGGAGGCTCTAATTCTCTCAATTTTACAATGTCAACCATGCTTCCCTTAAAAATATCTTAATTCTGCAACAATAATACTACCCTCAGTGGGCCATAAAAATAATGGAACTAAGCAGATTGCTGGTAATGTAATATACACAGCTTTAAATCAATACTGTAAAAGAATCCAGCCAACATTACCAATGACAAGTTACCAGAAACTTTTTTTAAAGGAGGGGAGGACCTCTCACTAAGGAAGGAAGCATGAAGCATGGGATCATCTCATCTCCTCTTCCAGCAAGGGGAATTTTGTAACTTTTTAGAAATGTCTCTTCCCCCACCCCCTGTACATATCACTGTTGCAAGTTACAATAAGCGTTGGAAGCTCCTTTCAAAACTAAGCACTTGCCAAGAAGTGCAGGGAATCGGCACTTCTCCACCCTCCCGCTCAAGAAATTCTGCTCCCTGTTCTTATGGCCGTGGTACTGAACAAAGAAAGGAGAAGAACCTTTTGCAGTGAGGAGTTTCTCTTCCAACACTACAAGATAACCAGTGAGCTAGCAAAGGTCACAGTACAAATGAGAGACAATTATCTAAGGGAGGCCTTGCCAGAGACAAAGACAAATTAATATGGATCTGGGGAAGCTGGGCTGAGGAGAGGATTAAAAAGATGTCCCCTTCATCTGACAGCAGTGACAGAGGACACACTGTGGCATGCCCTACCTTCAGATGCCAAGTCTTATTTACACACGTTAATTGGAAATGTCAGGAAAACACAATGCTGTAATACCTCTTTTTGAATCAGAGGGCCAGATCCTAAGAATAGTTACTCGTGGGTGGGGAGCCTAAATCTGACAGCAAGTGGCCAAAAGACTGCAGAGGTGTGACTTGTTTCAGCCTGAGTGGTACAGCCAATATGTTTGTGTTTATGTCTTCTCAGCTGTGAGGCAGACTGGAAGCCTTCCAAGGGCTCTCTTTTTATAACACTACTAGCCTCTTGCAGTTCATTGTAATTCGTTTTTTAAAAATGAGGGATGAGATTGAAAAGGAGTGAAGCATGCTAAGACACTACCTTGATTATTGGGGGGAGCAGAGTATGGATATGGATAAAGGGTTGTGCTTTGTGACTGTGAAGCCATAAAACAGGTTAAGTCAGTTGGCTCTCCAGTAACTTCCAGCATTCTCCTCCCACTGGTGGTTTGAGCAACATCTGGACCACTTCCTGTTGTGAAAAAAAGTTTCCCCTTGTTGACTTATGGCAACCCCATGAGTTTCATGGCAAGGAATAGTCAGAGGTGCCCTTCCTCTGAAATATACCCTACAGCACCTGGTACGCATTGGCAGTCTCCCAACCAAGTACTAATCAGGACTGGCCCTGCTTACCTTCCAAGATCAGACAGGATTGGGTGACTTTAGGGTATTTAGGCTCTTACATTTGGGTAAGTATTGTATTTCACATTTTTCTATTTTCTGTATTCTGCTTGTATTAAAAATACCTTTTAAAATACTGCCTTACGCTAACTAGCCTGAGAGCCTTTTAAAGGATGAGATATACAAATACCATACAAAAATAATAATAATTTGGAAATATAAATATTGCTGAGTATTACAAACGATTAAAGCGTGTTAACATATATTCAGAAGGTGCACTTTAAAATGGCAAAAAATCAATAGATCCGAGAAAAGATCTTTATTCCTTCATGAGAATTTATTCCCTCCACAAACACCAAACACCAAATTTTATCCCATCTCCCCCCACCCACATGTTCCCCACATTTTACAACCTGAAATGGAGTGCTTGGCAAGGTCTAACAAGTTGAAATCAGCCATAAACTTTAAAATAAAACCAAATATAAGCTAAAATTAAGGTGGGATCTCCCAAGGATGAGCTGTTTCCAGGCCCCCACTTTCCTAACAGAGTCATGGAAATTACTCTTTGGACTAAAACTCCCGGAAGCCATATGCTGACTAGGTGATTTGAGAGATGTAGTTCAAAAACAACTTCCCCAAGCTGTGCCTCAGTGTGAGAACTATTAGAGGTATTTCACAGCCTCTTTCCTGTGGAGCTCCTTTGATGGATGATACAAAACATAATTTCCAGTGGCAGATACCAGCTGTTTAGTAAGGACTCTTTGGCGGAGGGGGGGGGGAGATGCAAGCTACCTTCTGGAAAGAATGTCAGTGTCACCATCTTTTCTTTCCTTTTCCTTTTAAATCCTGGGCAATATTTATAATGCGTGCTTATTTATTTGCATAACTTCGCACTGGACCTATAAATCTGAGAGGAGTTTCTGTCACGTGTGGTGGCAGACTAAATAAATGTGAAAGGGAGTAGCTAGTGGAGGGTGAAGGAACACGCCAAGGTTACAAGAAGCTATGGATGTCTTCTATTTCACAGCCAGCCTTCACTTCCACACAAAAGTCCCCTTCTGAAAGGCTGCTGAGAGACACCAAAGACTTTAGGAGCTGGTTGTGAGGAAAACCTTGCTTTGTTCCGGTAAACTCTCTTCAGTGACATGTTTTATCATGTGGGGGATATTGGGTGACAGCTATCCTTTTTAATTGCTTAGAAACCCCAGGAAATGGGTCTGTTGGGTTGGATTTTGCTCATTTCCTGCCTCTAGATTTACCACTTAGCAGCATTCAAACTTTCAGATTCTTCCGCCCTCTGACTACGAGGGACACGCTCCGCCACGTGAAGCAGACCACCTGGGCCCGTCTCCTCCCTCCAGCCAGCATCCTAAACCCTTTTCCACCCCCCAAACAAGACATTCAGCAGAGGCTGCGTATTTAAAATCCACAGTCCCTCGAGCTGGTCATTAATACTTTGCATACCGTCTTGCTAAAAAAGCAGTAGATCAGATTTAGCGGGGTTTCCCCGTCTTCCTGCCTTTAAATCTGTAGATAGACAGCAATTATAGATGATAGAAACATAACTCTTTAAACTGAGGATGTCATCACTTAAGCATATAAGAGAGTGGTATGTGTCTGATATGTCTGTAAACTTCAGCTGCTGTCTGTTCTGGATTGTGGCAACTTTTAAATCTGTCAGCACAACATGAATTTCATATTAAGCTGCTTCCCAGTGCTTTAGCCAGGAAGTAAAGAGGGGAACATACTGTAACATTTATGGGCACAGTGGTGCTAGGTCGACCATGACATCACTCTCCACTCTGCTGAGCCTGTAATGAGGTGAAAAGGCAGCTTTGAAACAACATAGCACTTTATTTATTAGGAAATTTTAAGTGTGCTTGTATTTCAATTTATGATAACCCCAGCACTAGTCACCACCAAACAAATACCGTGGGTTATAGCTCTCCTGCAAAGCAAAGCGAGAGGGGAAGGAAGGGTAAGGCATTAGGACGCTGGTGAAAGATTTAATACGCAGAATGTGTGGGAGACTGAAAGGCACGCCAAAAAGAAAATTGTATCGCGGAAGCTCAGCCAGTGAGAAAGAGGCCTATAAACTCAGTGTATTACATCCAGGGGTGTTAAAAGGAATTTTGTCTTTGGAAATTTTGGAATACCAGATGACCTGCTCCAAAATTCTTACCTTAATGTAACGATCAGAAGTTTTGAATTTGTCGGATTTTGCATTTCTCCATATCTTGCAATCGCTTCCTGCTCCCATAAAACAAATTTTAGAAAGTTATTTTAAGAGAAACCTGTTAAGCGGTGCATATTTTTAGAAGGAAAGTGTCCAATGTATGCATTTAAATACATATTTAATTGTGAATATTCATGAAGATTTTTAAAATTGCAGATTAGCAGGGAAACAGCATGGAGCAGATTATAAGTGAGTACTTGCAAAAATGACATAGAATAACAGTAGACTGATTCCTCCATCCTTCATTTCATTGGAGCTGTTTCTACTCTAGAATGTTTTGCTAAGGTGACTCCAACAACAACAACAACAAAAGCCAAGTTTGTGTGTGTGTGTGTGCGTGCGCGCGCGTGTGTATTTAAATATATTCAATTGTTTGCTTATTTATTTATTTTGATTCTCCAGTCAAAAGATAGAGCAAAAAATAGTCTTGGAACCAGAAGATGCCAGTTCACTCACCACAGGGAATTTTAGAACCCTTTAAGTTCTGGTAATTACTTGGAAAGTAATTGCCAGGGTTTTTTTTTAAATTTCTTTTTCATATTTTCAAGCTATGGTTGGTTGAATCCATGGATACAGAATCTGTGGATAGGAAGGGCTGACTGTACATAGTGGATATTGTGATTTTAACTATTGCAAGTTGCTCTGAATGATGGCATATGCATTCAAAACATTTGATAGACATTCTCTTATAAACTAAAAAAAAATATTGCCTTTGAGATATAGCATTGCATTAATAATAATGCAACTCTATCATGTTTATTTGGAACTGTGTCTCAATCAGAGAAGGCCAACATTAGTTTTGAGGACATCAGGTACCAGGAACCTGCATCCAGTATGCCCATTGACCATGTTGTCTTGAGGGATTCTAGTACTTGATGTCCCCAGAGTAACTTTTCTAGGCTTTGTCCCACTGGTTCCAGTGGGTCTTAGTCCCCCTATGCTTGAAAATTCAGGCTAAGTTTGGGTCATTAAAATGGCAGTTTAATGACACACCAATAAAGAAGAACATTGTCTTTTATGTAAATTAAAAAGTAGTTGAAGGATACCATTGACAAGCAAGGACATTTGACTTTGGACAAAACATTATACTTTTCCCATGAGAACTGAGTGGAGGAATTAATATTAATTAGCTGTGTAGATTAGCTAGAACAACAATGGAAAGAAGAGAGGAAAATGAAGGCAGGACATACTCAGTTTTCCTTATTAGTTTTTGCTCTATCATGAATTATAAAGAAATAGAACAGAGGAAATATACACTCTGTATTTTAATTATATCTTCTTATTTCATCACAGAATGCAACTAAGGCCCTTTCTGCAGCTTGCTGCTGCTGAATCCATTCTGTGGGGATCCTGGGGTTGGCTCTCCTGGGAGGGGAGCATGACAGAAGCACTCCCCTCTGCAACGGCTGCCTGCTGGACGGGAGGAAGCGCGATGGCTCTGCCCCTCCCTTGCACAGCGGAGCCTGGCAGTTTCCCAGGTCGCGCTGGGGGAGGAAGCGCAGCCATTGTGCTTCCTGACCCTCTGCACAGCAGGTAAGTGCGAGAGGGAAGCAGGAGGACTGCACAATCGCAATTTATCAATGGGAAAAACCCATCAATGATTTATTCTGCAATTGCGATGGGATCGCGACAACATCATGCAGAACCGTTGTCATGGTCCTGTCATGATCCCATCATCGAGGTTGAGAGCGGAGTGCGGAAAGGGCATGAGTGTCCTTCTCAGGGATTTAAAGATAAAAGTGGGGATGACACATTTTCGATGACACATAGATTAATTTCCAGGTAGAGATCAGACAGGCCCAAAGAATGAGCAAAATGTCGATTGAATTATCAGTGATGGAAATGAAACACAAAATCAAACTATGAGGAGGAGTAAAGATAACCATACGTACACTGTGTTTCCTGGGTGCTCTACCCCTGCTCCCCTCTGATCATGCCAGATTAAACATCTTAGGCCTCATCTATGCCAGTGCTCATTGCATGGATCTCTTGATGTGTGTTCCTGCATGGAGGGGGGATTGGACTGGATGGCCCCTGTGGTTTCTTCCAACTCTATGATTCTGTGATTCAGAGGGTGAGACTGAGGGGCCATGCAGCTTGGAAACAGGGCAAGAAGTTGAGGTTATTCATGCAGTTGACCTTCTTAGGCAAATACCATATAATGGAATTTTCACATACTTTTCTAAACCAGAAATGGGGAACATATCATCATCCAGGTCCTGCTGTACTACAATTCCTTTCTTCCCTCACTATTAGCTCTGTTGTTTAGGACTAATGTGAGTTACAATCCAATCATATTTATAGGGCCACATGTTCCCCAGCCATTTTTAGACAGTGTTCTGAATCCAATTGTAAGTCCATACTAGAACAGAGTCATTGAATTAATGCAAACCTGGTAAGCCAACATTTCAATAAGTTCTATTGATTCAACAGTTTACTTTCCTTGAGGTTAACAATTTGATTTAGGGCAACAATTTTACTTAAGACAAATCATTTATCATTACACACAAGAATCATGATATAAGAAAATTTGGGCAGAATCTGTAATTGACATGTGCTGATGTAACCAAGGGTCACACCAGCATACATAGTTTTTTGGACCATTGTAGAAGGAGATATCTGGGACTTCCTTGTACAATGCTCCCTCACCGCATGACTTCAGCTTGACAGCACCCAGGCTGCCAGGTCAATAGGGACATGCTCCCACGGCATCCCAGAATTCCAGTTAGCATGTTGGATTTATTCTTGCATTAATAAATGCAAGAATATGCTGAAGCGAAATGCCTGTTCCTTTCTACTGGCTTCATAACTGTAGATGGATGCTACTTGCCCCCTCTCTCCCAGCCCATAATTGGCCATGGGAGCTCAACCCATACTGTCAAGCTGGGGGCAGAAGTCCCATGTAAGTATGTTGGCAGAACTTTGCAGTCAGCAAAGGGACTACTGGATCTCATCTTTTGGACTTCCTAGTTCCTGCCTAGTGAGTTTTCTCATATTCAGAGCAGAAGAAACCTGCTAGATCAGACCGAATGTCCATCTGGCCAATAATCTGTGCTCCATGTAGTGTTGTTGCTGTGTACCGTCAAGTCACTTCTGACTTATGGCAACCCTAAGGCAGCCCTCTCGTGATTTTCTTGTCAAGATTTGTTCAGAGAGGGTTTGTCTTTTCCTTCCTCTGAGAAAGTATAATTTGCCCAAGTCTACCCAGTGGATTTCCATGGCCAAGCAAGGATTTGAACCCAGGTTTCCATAGTCATCATGCAATGCTCAAACCAACAATATTAAAATAATAATTTTATAAAGGATGCCTCAAGAAAGACCAGAAGCAAGTTTTGAAGGTAATAGACCATTACCAGTGTTGTTCCCAGTAAATGATACTCAGAAGCAGCTGAGTACCACATTGTTTCTGGAAGCTCCATGCAGCCAACATGGTTATTAGCCAGTTTACAGTGTAGTCCTAAGCATGTCCTCTCCACCTGGCTGTCCCAGAGGGAGAAACAGACAAGACACCTAGAGACACTCCTTTTACTTTGAGGAGAGGCTTTTCCACTTCCTGAACTGTTTCCTTTCAAGAAAGTCCTTGTAATAAGTATGTAATTCTCGACTCACCATCCCTTTTTCCTTTTGTATTATGCCTCTTGAATTTTAGATGATTGTCGAAGATCAAAACTGAAACCCTAGACCCATCACACTAGCCAGTCATGATGGTAAAAGATTTCTATATGTCCTTTCTGCGTTCCAAATCAGATTTGCAGATTCTATTAAAGCCGTCATTTTCATTGGGCTAGGTAAGTACTTCCCGCACTAACAACCGTTGCCATCTTTTACTCAAGTGTGAAGATGCAAAGGGTGCCATGGACACCTTCTCTGACGAAGTTAAAAAAAGGATGCTACAAATAGAGTGCACTGGAGTTGCTGGGGTAATACATTATAAACTGTCTCAGTTCTTCCTGCACCTGAATGCAAGCATCCCCCTTAACAAACCTTAGCTGTTCCGTAAGGATGAATTAGGACTCACTCACATTACACAGTTATGACCCTATTATTCTAATTTTCGATCTTACATAATCCTGAGGTAGCTTGGTCAGAAGCACCAAAGGAGCAATCTGGGTGACAATTCTGAATGCCCCTCCCAGGATTCTGTAGCAGTTAAAGTGGAATAATAGTTGCATAACTGCATAGTGTGAATGGGTCCCTGATTCTGATAATCTAACCAGCCGTCTCTGTATTAGGTAGCTTATTCCTGGCAATGGTAAACAGTAAGGATAATTATCATACATATTGAAGTATGTAAATAGAACAATGCAGCTTTTTTGTTTACATTGATCTCTTTATAACTATTGGCTTTGTTTGTCTTTTGGATCTGGGGGGTTCATCTACACATATACAGCCAGTACATCTGCAGGGGTTCCCTCATTCATTTCTACAGATGAGGGATCTTCACATGCACCCAGTCTGAGCAACTAAATGGAAAAGGCCACACATACAAATCAGACCAAAGGTACATTACTGGATACAAAATGTTTGGGTCTGGATTAAGGGAATTATTTACAGATCCCACATGTTATGTTTTGTACGCTACTTTGGAACACCAAAAGAAAAATAGCATTTTTCCCCCTTCTGAATCTTGCTCATCAGTTGATACCAAGCAGCTCCTGTGAATGTTCTTTGTTGCATTTTCTACTGTTTACAAATCACAGGATTTTCTCTTACTTTTTATCTTCTTTTGTTTCCGCTCAAGACAACCAATCAGTCAGGAAACCTCCCACCTCTACCCACTCACAATCAGTACCAGCTGTAGTAGTCCAATTAAACTTAATCTAGTCACATGCTCATGTGTTCCTCAGAAATTAGAGGAAATCAATTCAAATGCTAATGAGAAAACCCATAATTTATTATCTGCTGAGGAATACATGTTACATTAATTTTAACTGTAAACAATTATTTTTATTGCAAGATTAATTGCCCCATTTTACACAACTTCCTCTTTTCATATTTTTAAAAGAAATCTGTTTCTCCGGCTGTTTTTTTTGTTGATCTGACACCAAACTTTAGGACTTAAAAAAAATACAATCAATTCAGGGGGTAACTGAAAATGCTGTTCCTTGTTTTTCTGTCACAGGAAAACGTGATAAATGCTTGGGGGCAAAGCACAGCAAGATCTAGTTAAAGGTTTTGGATAAAGAGAAAACACAATAAAACGTAATAAAACTAAGAAGGTAGGCTTTTGCATATTCTAAATTTTAGTCTAGCACATTTTGAAAAAGATAATATGACCTCTTCCATATACTTGGGGCACTCTGCCTTTGCTCTGTCATGTCAGAAACCCACAACAATCTTCAGGCCTTCAAACTCAGTATTCCAAATAAATGAACATTTGCTACATAGTTGCTGAATTCTTCTTCTTGCTAGAATGTCCTATAAGAACACATTCTTACAGGCCGCCTAAGATATTACATGATGGATAGCCTTTGCTATCATATGAATCTAATGTTGAGCCAGTGGCAGCTGGTAGCTCCCGCATCAGTGGAATGGTGAATCAACTCCAGGTTTTATTTCAAATTTTAAAAGATCTGTCCCTAATACTCAACCCCCTCCCCTGCAAATAGGTTCAGCACCTTGGACACTCCTTTAAAACTACTCAAAGCCTGGGATGGATTCATTACCCCACTGAAATGGGGACCACCAGTTGTCATTTCCTCAAGAGGCTGGAATTATGAATATTATGAATATTAAGGATTTTTTTAAAAAAACTTATTCACTCTTTCTTCTGCCTGAGCACTCACCCTTCCACCCACAGAATCTGGAAACCAATTTTGACTTGGTGGTTTGCCAAATCACTCCTATCCCAGGTGTGTATCATGGTTTCATGTGTACAAATAAAATTAATGTATATAAATCATATGTGCATTTCAACATAAGAAGTAGTAGAGGATATTAGAATACTTTTATGCTTCCCCATGTTCAAAAATCAGCTTTCTAATCAGCAAAGAAAGCTGTCATTCCCAGATTTGAAGACCATGTGCCAACTATAGAAGAAATTTCAAGTTTTGGCCTCTTGAATGGCATGAAGAACTATATTACCATTGTGCTAGATAGCAGGACAATCACAGGATGCCAACCCCAGTTTTCTGAGGTTGGCATCTTTTTCATCAGCCAGCCACAGAATCTGTCTAAAGTTCATTCTGCCCTTCCTGTCAAGAGAGAAACCTGGAAGAAAAAGGAGGATACTGAAGGCCTGAACTAGTAAAGCCTGCCCCCTATTGTGTCTGTGCCACCATCACAAGTATGTGTTTGTACAAGTGCACGGTATGGGTATTGGCTGTGCAGAACGAACCTGTTAATCTGACTTGACTTTTTATGCCTTGTTTCATTATGTTTTCAGGTGAACACGGATGGTTTTTTGTCAGTTTTGTCTGCTCTTCTTTCTTACTGGATTTTTAAAAGGTGGTATTACTGACTTTGTTACAGTTGTTATAACATACCTTAGGTATTATATAAAGAAAGTAATGATATAAATTGGAGTAATACATAATAAGGAATTCAAGAATATGTCTAAATGAGCTAGATTTGATAGATGCAATGCAAAAATACCCCCCATACCTTAAAATTCATACTTAATTGGGATGTACAATAGATACAGCTTCTCCCATCCATCCCACTCCATGGGTCCTTTCATCTACTCCTTTTCCCCACTTGCATCCCGGTAGAAAAAGCTGACCCATGCTGGCTATAAGATTCTAGGAATTGTAGCCCCCAAAAAGTAATTTTTCAAGCTCTGGCCAGGGATAAGACCCACAAGCTCAAAAATTTAACTGAAAAGGTTTATCACACTGGTTATTGATATACAGTGCTCAATAGTGTAACCATACAGAAATCAATACTAAAGCAAATAGAGACAACAAATAACTAGTTCAAAAACACAGCACAGGAACAATGCATAAAGAAACAATAAAAAAAAATAAAGAATTGTATGCAAATAATATAGCAAATTAGGATAATGAAGAACTAAAGAGAAATCAAGCAAATGAAGCCCAAACTACATTTTTTTTTATTAACTACATATTGTGTTCCATCATCTTTAATTCCCTTTAACCCCAGAGTGGAAATCAAGTGATCCTCCAGATACTGTTTGACTGCAAGTCTCAGAAGCTCCAGCCAGCATACCAAGTGGTGAGGAATGCTGGTAGTTCCAGTCCAGCACTGGTAAGGACATATGATTCCATCCCGTGTTGTGGTCCAACTACTTCCAAGTTATAATTCAATCCATGCCTAGTTTCATAGCATTCTATCATTCTCAGCTGTCAGCACACTGCTTCTAGAAAAGAAGGGAAGGAGGGGAAAACAAAGAGGAAGAAAAGGTGAGAGATACAAAAGCAGAGTGGATGAAGTAGCTTGTAATCTTCTGTCTGACTTTATATTGATCAGAGATGGGAGCCAGACCTTTCTACCTTGCTTAAAGGTGAACACAGAACTTTTTTACTCTCCCATGTGATCAGAGAGCACCAGCTGCTTGTCCTTTTTTAAGCACCAGCCTCAAAAATTTCAAATTGGCTGGAAAGGAAAAGTAGAAAACTTAACAAGCTAGGGCAGGATATGTTTAGATGTGTCCTCCAAAACTCAGTTTTGAAATAGACCAAGAAGCGTCTCCATCTTCTGTATCAGAGATGAGGAACCTCTGATCCACAGATCAGATAAGACATAAGGGATACTGGGAAGAGTAATTCTCCAGTGTTCACAGATAAGAGACTTTCCTCTCTTCAATTTGCCCCCATATGCCTCAGACACAAGTACCTTCATTGCTTCTCAAAAGTTATATTAGCCAAGGTCTCATCTACACACTTTGTTCCATCAGAAGTCACCCTTGTCTCAAGCCCTATGAATGATGGCCTAGGGAGCTGAGTATGTTTGGCTTGGAGAAAAGAAGACTGAAAGATAGCCTGACATGACAGCCATCTCTAAATATCTGAAGGGATGTCATGTGGAAAACTAAGCAAGCTTGTTTTCTGCTGTTCCAGAGACTACATGGATTCGAGTTACAACCAAACAGCTTCCACCTAAACATTAGGAAAAACTTCTTTACTGTAAGGCTGCATTGGAAGGCAGTGGACTCTCCTTCTCTGGAGATATTTAAGCAGAGGTTGGATGGTCATCTTTTAGATATGCTTTAGTTATGTCTTCCTCCATGGCAGGAGGCTGGGATAGAGGAATCTTGTGGCCCCTACAGCTCTGTCTTTCTTTGACTGTCTACAAGCAGCTTCTCTGCAGCCACATATTGGTGAATATTTCAGAAGTCCTAGAGTCTATGACCACATTTTCTTCCCTTACTCTGTTTTTGTCATAACTCCCTTCTTTCCTAGTTTTTACTGGTTGTTTCAGTACTAAAGCACTGACTGCATTGTTTTGAAGACATTCAGCAGCACAATCTAGTTTAAAGTAGTTTATCTTCACACACAGCTAGAATAAATCTTACTATACCTCCTCATTAATACTACTGCCAGGATTTCTGGAAATAAAAAGGACAACCAATACTTTTTTCCAACTTGTCATTTTGATTTTGTAACTTTATGAAACATGGGAAGGGGCAGCAGACAATGTCCTATGTGTAAATCAGATATCCTAAATGTGGCTTCACTTATGCTTTTAACGAGTTAATTAAAACTTCTACAACTAATGTGGAAGTCACTAATAGATTAACATTAATTGTGGGTTTCCCAAGTACAGGTGTTCAAAAGGATCCATCAACTGACCTGAGGGAACTATGCTGAAGCTGCAAAGTTAAGTGTGTGTGTGCGTGTGTGTGCGCGCGCGCGCGTGTATCCAAAAGGGTATCTCTATTAGTTTGTTGTAGCTAACACATCATGATATGTAGTCTGAAAGAGACTGTGAAAGAGCTATGCATTTTTTTAGCCTTAAATGTTCCATTGGAATTTTTGTTGTTTTTGAAATATAATGTGCATACATTTTAACAGAAGCTAAGTTATGTAATTTTGCTTAGTAAATGCTATGGAGGGTCAGTTGATAGTATAAAATTTACCCCCCCGAAATATTAAGAATATGGGAATCTACCTTACAGCAAGTTAAACTACAGTACCTTATCCTTCTAGTCATATATTGCATATTGTATACCTGTCCAAGATCTCTGGATTTTGGATACCCTGTTATTTCATTTTTTTGTCTTCTTTTCTGTACTGGAGATATCAGGAATTGAACCTAGGACCATTTCAGTATGCTGCTTATTTAGTAAAACAGAAGTATCAATGTTTTAAATAATGTGAACATTTTAAGTGTTGAATGCTTGCGATGATTCATATAAGAACAGGCCTGCTGCAGGTTCAAAGTCAACCAGGAAAAAAATGCTATGTTAACCAGAAATTTGACAAGAAAAGAATAAAAATTAAAAAACAAGACAAAATTTAAAATAGAAAAGAAGACTAAATATTTAGGTATATGGTTAACCAAAAATAATCTTGACTTATTTGAGAACAGCTACATGAAAATATGGAAAGAATCTGAGAAAGAAATATAGACATGAGGTAAGCTCAAATTATCATTACTATCTCAGCAGTTAAAATGAATATATTGCCTAAAATGAATTTTCTTTTTCAAAACATACCCATAATAATTAAAAATGATGTATTTAACTAGTAGAAACAAGATTTGACTAAATTCATTTGAACCGGGAAAAAGCCAAGAATAAAATGGAATTTAATGGCAGATCTTAAAGAAAGAGGTGGTCTAAGGCTACCAGATATTAAACTATATGCACACGCCAATGCCCTAACATGGATTACGGATTGGATAAGATTAGAAGATAAAAGAATCCTGCTCACTGAAGGAACAGATTTGAGACAAGGATGGAATTCATATCTGTGGTATGCTAAGAGGCAACCTGGAAAGGAATTTCTTGAGCATTTTTAAAGAAAATCAGTATGTACAGTTTGACTAAAATATAAACAGCGTCCATGTCCTCAAATGCCCCTACAGATATCTCCCCAAGAGGCCTTTTGTAGCTCCAAAAGCTGCCCCCCCCCCAAAAAAAATGGTGGGCGTACAAAGAGCTTCTTAAATTTCAAGACAATAAAATTGTGTTTAAAGATAAAGAAGAACTAATGATAGAAGGGATAGACTGCTCTTGGCTCCTGTATAGATAACTGTATGCAAAATTTAAACAGGATAATAAAGAAGAGACAATAAATAATTTGAACATGGAGTTAGATATAATTTTAGAGACAAAGGACAGACATACTACAACTAAATTTTATAAATTCCTTTTAAAATTGGAAACAGAGCAAGAAATGATCAAGAGCTGTATGGTTAAATGGTCTCAAAGTATTTGACATTCAATACAACTAGATCATTAGATGCAGACATGGAAAAACTTGACTATTACAGGTAGTGAATTGCTCTAAGAGAACTGTTATAAAATGCTTTACAAATGTCATTTGACTCCAGCAAAACTTGCCAAAATATATAAAGGAGACAACGATAGATGCTGGAGGTGCAGAAGAGAAAGAGGATCATTCTATCATTGCTGGTGGCAAGGCAAGAAGGCTAAAGCCTATTGGGAAAACATTCATATTGAAATCACTAAAATTAAAGAAAAACTTCCCCATGTGACCAGAATTCTATGTTTTAAATATGATTAATACCATAGAGGATTATACTGGAAAACAACAAAGAAAATTTTGCTTTATATGATAACTAAGGCAAAGATATTGTATGCCAGGGAATGGAAAAAAGAAGAGATGCCTGAAATTGATGATTGGTTACTAGAAATGTATGATGTTATGGAGATTGACCAATGACAATGGTTTTAAAAGATAAACCATTCATAGTTTTATCTTTTAAAACCATTGTCAGTTGGTTAATCTCCATAACATCATACATTTCTAGTAACCAATCATCAATTTCAGGCACCTCTTCTTGACGTTTCAGGAAAAATGGGAATGCTTAAGTAATTATCTGAAAAAGAAGTGAGGAGAATTATCAATAATTGCTCTGGAAGAATGTCAAGATCTTAACCTTAGAAAATTAAAAATAAGGAAAGTATATAAATACAGGAAGATTTAAATAATATTTTTTATTTATAAGCTATATAAGATACAAGATATAAGATTTTTAAGATCACAGGATTAAAATTAAGGTAAAGATCATTTGGGAGAAATATTACTTTAAAATAAATAAGAAGAGTCCTGCTGCTAGATTGGACCAAAGGAATATCTGCTCTGGCATTCTGTTCCCCTAAATGATCAATCAGACGCCTCATAAGTAGGACATGAGGGTGACAGCCCTAGATCTCCTGACCTGTTGTTGTTCTCCAACAAGTGGTTTTCAGGAACATCGTACCTCTGAATGTTGTATCTAGTATAGAT
This sequence comes from Cyclura pinguis, assembly GCA_030412105.1. Taxonomy (NCBI): domain Eukaryota; kingdom Metazoa; phylum Chordata; class Lepidosauria; order Squamata; family Iguanidae; genus Cyclura; species Cyclura pinguis. The sequence continues at coordinate 219,083,898 of CM059599.1, read as the reverse complement.
ATTGCATATAGTTATCATGATTGGTAGTCACAGGTATCTTTATCTTTCTGGAATTTGTCTAATCCCTTTATAGGAAAAGAAGAAAACATAAACATAAGGTTAATATGTTACTGGGATACACTTGTGCATTTCAGAGCTAACACCAGTGGCCTACTGGTATGTATGCAAGCAATATTAGCATTGAAGCAGGACACTGATTAAATGTATTTCAACTTCTGTCCCCAAACATTGTTGAACACCCCCTAAGCAGTTAAATAGCAGTTCATTAGGGCTTCTTTCCATTGCGACTCTTAACTGTGTTGAGAATGAAGATTTGAAATTTCCTGCAAAAATGGGAAGGGTGACTTTCCCCCTGAATTTTTCCAGTGCCTTTCTGAGCTTTCCTATCTCTACTGGAGAGTAGAAGAGGGCAAAGCTTTGGACAATCATAACAAAAAGAGTTGAAAGTAACTCCCCATCTTATTTTTTTGGATACATTTTTACACTGCAATCTTTCCCAGTTTGAATCCTAGCTAGTTATTCTGTTTTCATGTCACAGCAGTTTCTCTTCTCCCTTTGATGGCTGCATGTGTACTCTGCGGCTTCCTTAAGCCCTTCTAAGCTTCTGTTTTCACGAGGAACCTCTGTCCTGTTCTTCAGGATGGAAATGCTGCCCTCAAGCTGCCATTGCACCTGAAATAAGGATGCTTTGCTGCTTCAGAAAAATAAAACCCAGGGAGCTGTAGCACATACACCAATTTATCATCTTCAGTGTGTGAACACATGTTTTCACCACCAGGAAAAGCTGACGATATCCAAAAGTCTGATGTTTTACCACACAATTGGGTTCATCCAGTATTAAGTGACAAGGAACGCAAATTATTCCCTCCAAGCTGGTACTAAAGGTAGCCATAGCTATTTTATTTTCAGCACATCTTGGTTTCTCTGGCTTTCCTTCTATTTCCTTCCCTGTCTTTTCTAATATGATTCTTTTCCTCCCACTCTCTGTGCTTCTCCTCCTCTCCACCCAAAACTGATTCTTCGATCTATGTCCATGTCATGCAGCAATAATCTCTCCTATCCACTCCCTGCTGCCATCCCCACTGTACTTTTATTCAGGACCTACATCCGCCTTTTTTTAATAGCCATGTTAATTATTTGAGGCAAGTAAATCACAGTCAAGATAATGGCTGCAAAAAATTAATAGACATGGTTTTTATGCCATAATATACTAGTGTACTAATCATCGGAACAGTTAATTGAAAAGCACTAAATGTTTTATTATCCATTCAGCGGTCTCTCTGATTTTGTCACCAAATTCTTTCTTTGATTTTTCTTCCTATCCTCATTTTCATTTGGGGAAGGGGGGGAGAATTATTGTAAAGCAAAAATATATTTTAGCTCTGCAGCAATGTATTCTTAAACATTTTATACAATGAAAATTCTCAGGACAGGAATAGGTGGCAAGCAAGCTGAGAGACTGACCTTCGGCTGAAATCTGCAAAGTTCCTTTGGGCCTAACTAAAGTTCATGTATATGTACCTAACCATGTTACCATACGTATTCAGTAACCATAACCTTTCAAGGCAATTGCTTTTGTTGACAAGTCACTTTTCTGTTAGGTATTAGAAGGTGTTACCGCAATGGATATGCCTGAATCCGGGGTCTACAATTTAATATAAATTGGCTATCAAAAATATACTCCTCCATGTGCTTGAGAGGCCCCCGGATGAGCACGCACACGGGCATGGCCGAACGGCTAAAAAATACAAGTAAAATCCTGGTCAGACCAGTAACTTTCCATGATGCAGCTTCAGGAGACCTCCAGGCAAGTACACATCAAAACTTAATCAAGTATGCACCAAGCCCACAAAAGATTCTCAGCCCCAAACAGTCAGCTTGACAGGATTAGCACTTCTGACTATACAACTGTCAAGCGCTCCATTTGCATACTGTCTGCGCTATTGACAACCCAGATGAAAACCCATCAAGTCAAGCACTGACCTTTCGGAGGCTTTGTCTCCGCTTGAGAATCTATTGTTCTCCCCGGGAAAGGGCTAGCCTCCAGGTACATTTTCCCCTATAAAAACCCCTGACTTTGAGCGCTTCCTTGGATCGCTCTCGGCTTCCTCCCCGTCCTGCTGCCGCTCTGCTGGCCAAAGCCTTCCCCTCAGCCTCCACGTGCTGAGATTCACCGCTCCCGACTCTCTGGTTCTATTTCGGCTTCCCGGACTGCAGGATCAGGTGTAGTATTTCCCCCGAAAATCCTTCTTAAAATCCCCTATTTTCCTCCCTTTATTTTCTTAGGTCTGTGTGAGTGAGTGCGTAAGTGCGCAGTGACTTAGGTTTTAAATAAAGAAAATAATTATAAATCCATTTTGTCTGGGTTTTGACTCAGCCTGACCCCGTAAAAGCTGGGTACAAGGTCTCACTAGGTTACTCTACCTCTCTGGTGTGCTGGGCACGTGCTTGGTGTAACTTGGAAATCCCCTTAAAATTGGGGTCAGACTAGGTGTCCTTTGAGGAATCCCACGGAACTCGGGCAGTGACCGGCACCCCCGGAAACTCCGGCGACCTATCTGGTGACTGGGACCCCTGGAAACTCTGGCAGTGACAGGGACCTCCGGAAACTCAGGCAATCTATCTGGTGACCAGGACCTCCCTGAATTCAAAATAACTAATTCGGTGACAGGGACCTCCCTGAACTTTAATTCGGTGACTGGGACCCCCAGGACCCCCAGAAAATTAGGGTAACAAAGGCCTGGTACCAAATCTTCCTCATTCACTGCTGCACCATCATGGTCAGAGATGAAAATGGAAGGAACTGGTAGAAACTGCAGACCAGCAGTTCCTGCGTTGTGAAGGGGACCAGTAGGAACCAACCATCTCCTGTTTCCTCATGTGTAGCCACTGAGACTAGATTAAGGAAACCGTTGGACTGCAATGTCCATTTGCCCTAAATACCATAGCCAAAGATAAAAATCAACAGTAGGATTTCTGGTCACACAACAGTTGAAGGGCCACATTGCTTTGGACTTTTTTTTTTCTCTATTAAAGATCTCCAACACATCCATCCCTGTAAGCTGGCTTGTTTGTTTCCTTCTCCCTGCTGTCTGCTGAAATGCCCCTTTGCTAGCTATGACCCTTTTCACACCTTACCTTTTCGCAGTGCCGGGGTGTGGGGCTTGCACGAGCAGCCTCCGGAGGAAGGCTCTCGCGTCCGGGGCCCTTCGGCTCCGCATGAGCTTCCTGCTCACACGAGAGCCCCGCCTCTTCCTTTCGCAGTGCAGCCTGGGACCCTTCCAGGCTGCACTGGACAGGAAGCATGACTGGCCCGGCTCCCAAGGCTCCGCACGCAAGGTAAGTGCGCACGGGGCCGTGGAGCAATGTGCAACTGCGCACCATTTTCGGCTTCAAGCCGAAAATGAAAAAATGCGTGCACGGTCCACATCAGGCCCTTGAATGTCACGCAAATGTGAGCGCATTGTGTGGACTGCTCCTCACATTTACAGGATGCTCAAGGGGCCCTTTCGCGTCGGCAATGCTGCCCGAAAAGGGCCTAAGTGTTTTATTTAGAAGCATGCTATTTCCATCTTCTCAATTTTCCTATGTTTCATTCTCATAATCTGATTCTCCACCATGTTCAGAACCCAGAACTTAATAAAAGAAAGAATGGAATAAAGGGTAATCTCTTTATTGGCTATGATGTGCCAGCTCATGGTAGGCATTGTTACAGACAGCTATTTATACACAAAATGAACATGCTCTTTGATATTTCATAAGCGGAAACTGGGACACATGTGGCCAAGGAACATCAGAGTGTAGCAAAATGGCAACAGTTATTGAGGAAGAACAGGCAAAGTAGGAAGGGTTGCAGTGGTTTGCTTTTGCCTGAGTCTATAAGGAAGGGCAAGATTCTGTCCCCTCTTGTCCTTTCTCCCTGCTGAATTAACAGAGTGCAAGCTCCTTTTGCCTTTTGAACTCCGTTTGCAGCAATGGAAGTAAGCTGAGGACAAAGGTGGAAGATGGCAAAAAGAGACAGAAACTGGGACATTTTAAAAGTAGCTGAAAAATTGGAATGACAGACAATTAATCAGGACTGCCCCTGTCAAATCAGGACAGTTGGACCAGTTATGAACCATGATGGCTTGCAACCTGTCTACAAGCATGCCACACATGCATTCTCATATGAAAATATTTTCTGTGTATGAATTTTGTAACTGGTGAATCTATCATCAGCTTCAAAGCTTGAATAAAGTAAACAGGCCCCAAATGTTCATATGGTGGTTCGATATTGACACTTTCTTTGAGGAAATATCACAAGAAATGCAGGAATTCCTAATGCAAATAGGGATCAAGGGCTTCCATGTAAGGAGATCTTTTGCCTTCTTTCTGTTCAAGTATATTAGAATCAAGGCTTGCTCTGCATTGCACTGAGTTCAGCGCCAGGTATGTTTTTTTTTTATATTAGTATTCATATTCATGTTTACTTATATCTCTTGGGCCCCAAAGCAGTCATGTCTAGCCCAAACTCTTCTGATATCTGAGATGGAGTGGCAAATCCCCCCCACTTCTACTACTGTGCATATTACCTGAGGTTAGGTAAATCATTTTGGTACCTGAACCAGACAATCCTACAAGTGCTTTCCTTCTCACCCTGGCAGTGAATATGACGGATGGAAAGAATGAATATTCCAAAAACTTTTTGAAAAACATTTTTTTCAAGCATTTTAGAAATCCTGATGAACAGAATCCTGGACTGATGAGAATCTTAGCAGTTTAGGACTCTGTGTAGAAATATTATTTTCTGTTTCCTGTGCAGAAAATGCTGTTCTCTGCAAAAAAAAAAAAACAAACCACCCTATGTATGAAGTTTGCACAAAGTGCCAAATTGCAAATAGGCTTTGAAAATTCTGTGGTTTTCAAAGTTTTTCTCACAGCAAGAAGAAATTTACTGAAGTCACTTTGTTGCTTCGTTTGAGAAGAAACTAGTGAATATACAGGAGTGCCTGTAATAAATGAAACAACAGTCAGTACCATCATACCACGCTGACACACCCCCAATCATGTTTGATTGGAAAAGTAACGAGAATCAAGCAGCATTAATATCTGGATGGGTAACCACCATACAGAAGGGCTTATATCTGGATGGGCTCTGAAGGGATCCTCTTTCATCCCTGCAGACTTGCTGCAAATCAGACTTGACAGTACTCGGCTGGATGAATCAATGGCCTGATATCATATAAGGCAACATCCTATAATTCCTAATTTGATGCCACTCAAACTCAACTGCTCGCTTTGCCTAATGTTGGGGCTCACCAAGCACAAAACAATAGACATTCTTAGCGTGGTTGTTGTGTTTGAACCAACAACATCACTGTGCATCCATGCTGGATATTATCTGGCAGAGCTGATCTTACCATTAGTAGAGGAGGCAGTTGCTTTAGGCAGCAGATTTTTGGTATCATAAAAAGGCAGCCAACCTTATTTGCAATTTCACTGGCAGCCTGTCCTGTTCTTTGTTCTTCACTAAGAATTCCAAACTGATAATCTGATATTGCTGGCCTGTTGACATCAATGGTCTTTGATGTGTAATTAACATTACCTGATATCTGTTTGCCATCACAAACTTGGTTGGTTGTCATTTTATTTTATAATGTCTTGATCACTAACTGTCCCTATTTACTTAAGACTCTTCTGGTACATTTGTCAAGTACTAGGCACATTTTGTCTGAAGCTTTCAATGATTCAGGACTAGGTTATTTAAAGAATATTTTCCTACACCAATATGAATCTGCAGAAGTATTCAGAAAAAGGGCCACAAAAGCCCTGCTTGTATGCTTCTTCATGCAAAAACAAGACTTTTTTTCATTGGTGGTTCCGTTTTTGTAGAGTTCCTTCATCTTAGAGGTACAACTGCTTCCTATTTTTTAAAAATATTTTTTACTTTAGTCTCTTTTAAATTAAGAGGGTGGGTACCAGGTTTTAGATCTTATGAGGATGTGATCTAGCTTAGCTTGGAATGAAATGGAATGTTTTTATTTCTGTTTTATTGGCCAAGATCTTGCATTAGGAGATGTAACTACATCTTTGTAGCTATGACTCCAAACATTATCTCCTAAAACCTACGTTTTAAGCAATTCATCTCCTCCCTTCTCCATATAGACACACCATGGCTATTTCCATGTTATAGAAGCGGGAGGGATGAGCAGGAATGCATTCAGTTTTTCTCTAGTAGCTGGACTCACTACGACAAGCAGCTGTAAAGGCAGTGCAGCCAACTACTGAAAGAGAAACAGGCATCTATCTGCCCATCCCAATGTTCTCTGACAACACAGAAATGGTATGTTGGGGAACACTGTACTGTTTAAAAGGTACATGGGGGGACTTTTGATTGTTGTGTGCTTGGACAGCAATCATAAAAATGAGCTGTGATGGTATGAGCCAAATGTACACTGTTGTAGTTCATGAACAGGATGCCAGCCATTGTTTTAACATTAGATGTTGAACACTAAATGTTTTAGCATGTTTTCTTGTATGACTTTGAAAAGTGGCGTAGAAATCCTAAAAGGAATATGACTCCCTAGCCTGCTATTAAACTGCCTGCCATTCCATACACTACAAAAACACTGGTACCTTTTTCAACTGTGACAGCATATTAAATTATATATGCATTAACCCAAAGTCCAATCACAACATGGACTTTATATGAACAGAAGCTAGGCTGTCACCCAGAGGAAATGAAACAGCATAAAACAGAACAATCTGGGTCCCTTGGACTATAATTCCCATCAGCCCCAGTCAATATGGCTGATGTCCAGTGATTATAGTGTAGTCCAGAATGTCTAGTAGTCCTCAGGTTGTGAAAGATTGGAGGAGAGCTTTCAGCAGGGGGTAATAGAGGTTGAGACTGGAGGTGACCTTTGGTAAGAAAACAGAAACGTCACAAGAATATCACAGTGTTTACTTTGAATGGTCAGAAGATATATTCTTGGGTAATCCTACCATACCATTCATATGTGGCTATTTCATCTGAACACTCTCAACACAGAGTGAGAGCTAGTATATAATTGCAAGTGAGATGGAAACTCCAAAGACTAAAGTTTGTCCTGGAAAACATGGTAAATCTTGCTGTGGGAATACTTGAAAATTATCCATTCTGCAGAATGGATGAGTATTACTTTATACTGTATTTTATCCTTCCGATAAGTGTATGTCACCTTGATGGAGGAAGGATCTTTTGGAAGCTAGAACATCAGTTTAAGAATTATTTTTAAAAAACAGAATAACAAGTTTGACATACCAAAAGGTACTAGGCAAATCCAGGTACCCAAAGTCACATGGAATAAGGTGATCATTCTTTTGGTCAAACTGGGATCACACTCCCTTGTTCTTCCACTCATATATGCTCCAGGAGCCTCTTCTAGATCATGGGTGGTAGGACTTCAGGTTTGTCAGGTTGACTTTGGGATTATTGCTTTGTTTTGTTTTGATCCTTAGCCACAGACTGGTGCAAATGATATATGCTTTGAATTAACAGTTTGCCTCTGAGCATACTCTGATGCCAGGAACATATTTTCAGTACCAGAACTGAACTGTGTTGATAGGCTTTTCACACAATAGTCAATTCCTGACTCATGATGCTATGGCAAGATTCAAATTTAATTATATTTTATACATCCAAAAGGGGGAAAAAATAATTTGGGGGATTTTCTCAAATTTCCTTGTTGCGTCATTGCTCTCAATAGAGTCTTCCCACTTAATGCAAACAGAAACAGAGCTTGGAAGAGTTGCTTTTTGGATGACAGCTTCCAAAACTAGGGATGCCATTCTTTGCTAAATTAGTTCTCAAGGGAAGCAACAAGCAGTTTTAAGAATTTTCTTCCTGTTGCAAGAAAGAGTTTAAAAACTCTGCAGTTTTTTAAAGACTATTCTCAATTTAGTAGAAAGACTTACTCTGTGAAAAATCTGCACCTTTTTTTTTAGAAGAAAACAGCATTTTTGTGCAAGAAACAGCAAAAAAATAATAAGGCTGTTTTTTACACATACAAAAAAAGTCAATTCTGCACAAAATCAGTCCCAAACTGCAAAGATTCTCCTTAGTCCAAGTTTCTTTTTATTAAGGTTACACTCTATCTCTTCTGCCTCCCATGGTCCCACTGCTACTCTTTGACCGCTCCTACCAGCAGCTGCTATTCACATTCTGTTAAATACACACCTTGATTGGACTCATGCAATTAATTTCATGTCCAATTTGGCCTGAAGGAACAAGCTAAAATGAGCCCCTGTAAAAATATCTTACTACAACTGTTAAGATTCTAAGGAAGAAAAGTACAACATTCACAAACAGGTCTGTACAGAATGCAGTGTTCACTGAAGGTGCATTCATATCAGTATACAGCTGAGAACTGGATTCCTGCAGTGTTTTCCCAGCATCCTCTAATAGTTTTGCATAAGCAAGCAGTGGAAGGTCATTTCAAATGATCAAGTATCCAGAGGCATATTGGGAAAAAGGGATTTAAATGATGGATTGAAAAATAAGCAGGGCACTACAAGGTAGCAGAAGAAATTCTGCAGAAATGTCTGCAAAGATTTGCCACTCTTGGGGCTAACAGATCCTTCTAGAAGAGAAAGGTGGAGAGGAAGAGGACTGCAAGATGTCATTGGAATTGGCAAGTCAGTTGTTTGCGGGTGGCTGTGTATTTGAATAGCTGAAGGCCATATGTAACTCCCATATCTGTCAAAGAGAGCTGATCCTTATCCTGGTTCCCTCCTCCAGTCTCTTCTGCCCTCATTATCCTTTACTTTAAGCACAGGAGAATCACAGTAATACTGAACATACAGACTTATCCTATAACCACACAGGGGAAAAAGGAGAATCACTCTTTAAAAAAGAAACTTTATAGTCATGTTAGAATAGCTGCACACACACATCCTTGTAACACATAGAAAGGTCAACTGTGCACGAGGCAGAGCCTTGGTGACTTGGGTTGTGTAACTAGGGCTTATGAAAGTACAAGTTGTTAACACCATGGTGCAAGTTGATATCCCGTGCCTTCTGTGCAACGATTTCTTTCTTTCCAGCACAATCTAGACAGCTGCTAAGCACAGTTCTGCTCCCTTTCTTTCCCAATAATCAATGCCTGGGCACAGTGAAGGCACCAGGAAAGCTCCTTCACAACCATTACCCTCCCAGCATAAGTATCTACTCCTCTTCCAAATATCTCTTCTGCTCAGACTCCCTCCCTCCTGCTCTCTCTTTTTGCAGTTTGGTTACCATTCACGTAAGAAAATACTGACCACAACAATGAAATTAGGTACAAGTTCATTGTAAGAAAATACTGGCAGTGACAAATTTGAAAATTTTAGTCAGTCAAGTGCAGAGCTTAGAGAGGAAAATCCAGATCACCTGACAGCCTGCTGTGAACAATTCTCTGTAAAGACACAGGAGAGGTGGCTCTCCCCCCCCACACACACACACACAGTTCCACAGGTAGACCACAGCCAGGCAGTGGCAGCAACAGCAGCAGTAGCAGGGTGGAAAAAGGCTTGCCTTTAGTGGACTCTCCTGGGCAGGTCTTCCTTGGGCTTTGTCTCCTGGCAGAAAGTGTTGGTATTCCTTCAGAAGTCAATAAGAACCATCTGTCAGTTCAAGACATGCACTGGCAAGTTTTGTGATAATTTTTGCAATATTGAACATGTGTAAATATTATGAGCCTAATAAAATGCTTTGTTATCCCATGCTTGTAAACCATTAATTGCCCTGGAGTTTCTTTAAGTCACTTTGACTGCATCCATACAGAAGGAATGAAGTACCTATGTCTTAAATATCTCCATGTTGAATGGAACTGCAAATAGCGCTCCCTCCTAAATTACATCATTCCCTTAGAGCTTCTTATGACACTTTCAAATTGCTTGTAACCCATTTTTATTTTTCTGAACTTCTCTTAAAATGCCATGTAAATAGAAGCTATTATTTTTTAAAAAAAAATTAGTCAGGAGAGAGTGTGTATACATGCAAATCACTATGAAAATCATTGGCTGGCAATCTGCATTGCAGTTATGGATTCATAACCTAGAATTAAGAATCTGTCACTGCTCCATATTCAGCAACATTATGTAGTCGCATTTGTGGTACTATGGCCATGATTGTAAATGCCCCCCAAGACCACCTTAACAACCAGCAGCTGCATCAAGTGAAGGTCTGTTCAGCTGCCATTTAAGGTGCAGGAATGATGCTTCCAGGCCCCAGACAGTCAGTGAGGCTGCAACAATCAGAAGCAGGACCCCTGCCACAATTTCTTATCGCAGCCTCGCTCACTGGTGGGAGGGACCTGGAAACGTCATCTTCCGTGTGCACCAATCAGCAGCTGAACAGATTCCTTGGGACCAGGAAATATTACCTAGTTACACATTTATAACTAAGTAGCCAATGTAGTATATTGATGAGATATTTAGTTAGTTAGTTTGCATTTTCCTTCTGCCACACATAACCAAAATAGAGAATTCTATTAGCCTTTTGAAGCACATGCTTCCAGTTACACAGTACTGATATGATTGCACTTTGTTATTTATTTTATGATGTTTGGAGGAGACGCGATAGCAATGTATCACCACTGCTTTTTAAAATTCTAAGGTACCTAAGATGGAATTCTGCATTTCATATTATTTTACATCCTTTTTATTACGTAAGGAAAAAAATAACCCTTCTGCATTCTTGTGGATACCAAAACAAATATAAATAAAATTATACATCACACAGGGCCTTTCCGCACCTTGCCTTTTACCGGTGCTGGGGTGCGGGAATCACACGAGTAGCCTCCGGTGAGAGGCTCTCGCGTCTCTGCTGCTTCAGCTCTGCACGAGCTGCCTGCTCGTGCGAGAGCCCTGCCTCTTCCTTCCACAGTGCAGCCTGGGACTTTCCCAGGCTGCGCTGGGGCAGGACGCGCGGCTCCAGAGGATCCGCACGCCAGGTAAGTGCGCACGGGGCCCGGGAGCAATGTGCAATTGGGCACCATTTTCGGCTTCCAGCCGAAAATGAAAAGGTGTGCAATCGGCACCTGCCGGCCCCTGGAGTGTCGCACAATTGTGTGTGTCATGCAGATCGTTCCTCACAATCGCGCAATGCTCCAGGCACCCTTTCGCATGGCAAATGCCGTGCGGAAAGGGCTACAGTTAAGAAAACACAGCAGATGCAAAGAGAATAATCAACATCAACCAATGAAAACACGTCACTAAACCAAAGGCACCAAAACTAGTTTGAGTGTTGCTGCCATTCACATCTCCATGGTGGAAGAGATTCTACTCATGAAGAAAGTGCTGCCTTCTAAACAGAAAGCCTCCACAGACAGAAGTGACTCTCTTTTTCAGAAAGCTGAGCTTGTAAAAGTTAGTTTTGAGGGACCAAAACTCCCAGCTGGGAAACTCTGGGAGCTGAACTCTGAAAAAGTAATTTTACAAGCTCTCTCCCAAATCCAAGCCACCTTGGATCCCCTCCCTGGTGGAGTATAAAACCAATAAATTAAATTAAATTAAATTAAAGTCACTGTCCATGAGCAAATGACAGGAGTGACAGAGAGGAGTGACAGGGTTTAGCAAACTGGTATGCATGTAATAGCAGCACTATATTGCACTTAGGGAGGGTGCAAGTCGTCCCCTACCATCAGGAAATAATGAGGCAACTGCTCTGGGTAGCAAATTTAAGACGCCATGAACAGACACCAGATTGTTCATCATCATTGTTAATCTACTGTTTTTACATTTTTACCGCAAGGGAGAAGAAGAGAGTGATAGTAGACCTTTTGCCTCCTGTGGAAGAATAATGTGTCTAGTTTTGGATACTACGTTCCTTGACCAGGGGAGCAAGTAAGCATTTGTTGTTTTGCCTCAGGCAAGTAAAATGCCTTGGGCCAGTTCTGGAGTTGCCTTCAAGTTGACTCCAACTTATGGCAACCCCTACCATAGGGTTTTCCTGGCAAGTGGTCTTCAGAGAATATTTGCCATTCCTTTTCTCTAAAGGATAGTGTATGACTTGTCCAAGGTCAACGACTGCTGAGCAGGGATTCAGACCTTGATCTCCTAGAATCCTAGGCCAACAGTCAAACCACTAAACCATGCTGATTCTTAGACAAGACTGCATAGATACAATACACGAAAGTGTAATCTGGCCATCCCTATTTCCCAATACAAAGTGTCATCTTACCATACATACATCAGGGCCACAGAGGTAAACATGATAAAGGCTTACCAAAGACAGTTCTACATACAGCAGGAGAGAGTTGGAAAAACCAGGGTCCAGAATTCTGGAACACACTCATTACTCCATTTAATCTATTTCAGAAGTGAAGACAGCAGGTCTTATATTGTTTTGGCCCAGATCCTGTGATGTAAAGCCCCCATAGCCTGAAAATTGCAAGTGCCATTCCATCTTTCTAATCGTCATTTCATTATCAAAGGTAAAAACACAGTAGAAAGAGGAGAGAAGGGCGTCTGGGGTATTCTTGATTTGAAGTACCCCTCTGTAACATCTGTCCAGTTTATTTCTATACATTGTATTCCTTTGATGGACAATAAAAGCTAAAAGAGGACTTTTTCTTTGCCTGTCAGCAAATGATGAATACATGTGGTGGAGATTATTTAATACCACCAGACCACCAGGGAAGAAGATTTAGGTGAGCAGCGGCAGAGCTGTACCATTTATTTTTATTACCATGCATTAAAAATTACGTTTACAGATAATTGTTTTTTCTCTCTCCAATAAACTGAGGTTAAAAAAAAAACCAAGGAGGAATTTAATAAAATTGGACCACCAGGGGTGGAACTCCAAAAGTTGACATGGGGAGTGGGGCGAGTTAGTATGAACAAAGTGGATTTTCTTTCAAATAGTTCAATTTTTTTTACTGCAATTTGTGGAGAGATAATTTTAAGTTAGAATGACATGATGAGGTTTCATCTGAGGGAGTTTTCACTCAGATTAAGTTGCTCCTTTACAAGGGTAATTAGCTAATCAAATAGTCCCTCAACACCAGCAGTTTTATAACACCTGTGTAGCTGCCCACATGTTAGATAATGTTTTTCAGATGTAGGTCCCTGAGGACTCAGCCATCCTGCCTTCCATCACTCTTTGCTGCAACATAATTCTGCTCCCACGGAAATCAAATTAGACTTTTAATGGGAGCTAGACAGAAACTTCCTTTTATTAACATATTAGGTTTCTGAACATTCTCTGCAATGCTTCTACAAAGGATTGTTCTGGGTTTTTCTAATTTTTAAAAAACACGTTCTTATTTTAAAGGCACACCCTAAAAATGGTCAAGGTTTAACTGAAAAATCAAGAGAACATTTACAACCGAGACTCGAATCTACACTGACACAGCCTAGAGTAAGCAGCCATGTGCTGCATTAAAGGAAATTAACCACCATTATTATATTTGTGTACTCCAAAGAAAGCCTAATTAACTCAGGTAAATATGTGCAGAATTGTAGCTGCAGCCTCTGTTTGTGCAGAATTTTCCTCATGCAAGGCAGAAATGGGAAAATTGACTTTTTTTTTTATTCCAGTTCTCAAAATTCCCCAGGCACTATTGCAGTAACTTGTCCAGGCTCTGATGCATGGTTGGCTATGACTCTAGGCACACTGTCCAATTGATTCCAAAGTTTGTAGGTAGGTAAATAGGGCTTTTTTAAGCCAAGATCCCTTTGTGCATTGCCAATCCTTCCCACAGCTTTTCTACCTTCCATTCCTTAAACTTGCCTGCTGTCCCTCAGGTGCAGTGGAAGACACTTTCCAACAGCCCATGTGGAAGTACTACTGATCTCCAGTCCTTTGCCTCTGACAGGAAAACATTTTGAGACAGGTCTGATAGTGTTTATATACAGATTGGACTTTCACGTTACATAGTTAGAGCAGAATGATTCCTCTTTAACCACCAAAATTCTGCTGTCAGGAATTCCAGGATTGATGGTTGAGGGAGGAGACTTCAGCATCCTCAGCCAGGTAGCTCCTCTGAGGCCTCTGACCAACGTATATGCCTCACAGTTCCACAAGATGCAGCCATGGCAGTTAAAATGGAATCACGGTGCTATCATTGTATAATGTGAAAGGGGAGAGTTTCCTGTTGCGAATTCAAGGTTTTGGCAGATGATGAGTAGTAACAGAATTCAAAAGTCTGGTTTTTTGCTTATGCAATTATAGCTGGCAATACGACCACTGCTAGACAAAACCACTTCTTCTATAGCTCTATTTACTCTGTGGAAAAATAACAGATTGTTGGTTTTTGAAAAAAAAAGAGATTATAAAACTGAACTTGACAACTTCCATTGATTTCAACTGCAGATCTCAAACCACTTAGGTCTGAGCAGACCCACTGAAATCAATGGAACTCATTTGGCATAAGCAGGGTCCAGATTAATCCTTTCACTACACTCCCTCCCATCCTCTCCAATTTTACAACTGCCTGGCAAGAGAAGCAAAATCCTTTGCCAAACCTTTCAGCTCTACAAAAGATTGCCCCAGCATCTGTTACAGTTTCTGCGGCTTCACAGAATTTACCTTGCCAGTTCTTTAAAGTAAAACAACTGCTGTTTATATTTTGTTTTGTTTTCTGGGTTTTCCACACTTTTCACTGTGTGCTCCTGAATGGCACCCAGTCCTCGCTTAAGGACATGAACAGGCAAGCCGCAGCCCTGGGGCCGCATGTGATCCTTGGTGTTGTTTCAGAAGCCTCCTGCACAGAATGAGTTTAGGCTTTCCTGCGCAGAGCTGTGAACTGCTACTTTTTGAATCTTCGCTCCAAGGACCACCTAACCAACATAGCCATGCTGGCTATGGGGGATACTGGAAGTTCTAGTCCAAGAAAGGTAAATTCTCAAAGCTCTGTTCTTGCAGGACAGCAAATTGTGCTGTGAGCCAATCTGAAGATGACCTTGACACTCAAGGTCAAATCCAAAATTTGGGAAAGTAATAATTAGATTATAGTCCCAGAATCCCCCAGTCAGCATAGCTGAGTGGAGGATTCTGGGAGTGTTTAAAAAAGTACCTTTTCCAAGCTTTGCTCTTGCAAAGGCAATTGTTTCTTTCTCCAGTAACCCACCAAGTAGGAAGGACGGGGGAGAGAAACAGAAAGAGAAGCTTGTAAGCAAGGGAAATGAAGTGAGTCAGAGAGAGAAAGAACTAAGGAGAATGAAACAGAAAAATGAGGGACCCCTCACTTTCACCTCTAAGCCCATCAACTCCTGTCTTCATTTACACCTATTGCTAGCTCATCACCTCGACTGTTTTTTTTCCTGAGGGATTCGGCACCCCTCAGCAGGGGGAGTTGTCCTGCCTCTGCTTTAGAGAATAATAGAAACTGAAGGTTCAAAACCAGTCCTCCAATCCATAACCAACATTGTGTGAACACCATCAGAGCAGTGCAAGACAACGTGAAACCAGCTGGAGGCAGCAAGGTGAGGTGTAATCTCCAGAGGTATATCATCTGCCCACAGGAATATGCAGCTAATGAACAAAGTAGTAAGGACATACAAGCAATGAACTAATTCATTCCCCTGCTTAGTTCTAGTCTACTAAATAAACTGAGTAAGGCCATCAATATTGTTATTCTGTCTAGTATCAGCAACAGATGTACACTCCCTGCTGTTCTACCTTGGTTGCTCAGTCCTTGGTTAAACCAGGCCGTGATGCAATTACCCCATTGTGACGTAAAGGCTGAGCAGATAAGAAACGGTTGAAGGAATTGTGACATTTGATAGGTTATGTATCTGGATTGGTTTGAAGCAAACCTACATCTTAACATATGTATTTCAGAAAAATTAAGGCTGTAATGCTAAATACTTCTTTGCTTTCTTCCCTATAAGCAGGAGGTGGACACCGAGGCCTTTCCGCACTGCACTCTTATAGTGCTATTATTCCACTTTCAACATCCTATGGAATCCTGGGCTTTGTAGTTTAGGGAGGGGCCTTTAGAATTCTCAGCCAGAGAGCTCTTAGGCCCCAGGAAACTACAAACCCCAGAATTCCACAGGATCTTGAAAGTGGAATAATAGCACTATAACACTGTAATGCACAAAGGTCCCAACACATAGTTCATTCATTCACTCACCCACTCATCTATGCCTTCCTACAGTTTTAGTCTAGTCTTTCCTCTGCCTGTCCTCCCCATATCTTTCTACCTGCTGCTGAGGGTGGTCCTCACATTTGAGGGGAGACAAGTGGTAAAGAGAAAGAGGACCTTCTCAGTGGTAGCATCTGAACAGTGGAAAGCTCTCCCCAGAAGGATTCACCCAGCACTGGGTGTCCCTTGGCTCTTCCTCCTGTACCACCTGGCTCCTCCTGTGTTGGAGAATAGAACTGTATGTACCACACAAGTTTTTCTGTTTCTCTCAGCTGGGCATTGTCCTCAGATGTGATGGAGGATTCTTTTTTGTTACCTGCATTCAATAAGATGTCCAGTCAACTCCTGGATATGAAATGCAGGGAGGATGCCATCCTGTCCTTTACTTCAGGCAGGAAAATGCCTCAGGCCTTCCTAGCCAATCCTTTTGGATCAGATGTAGAGCCAGGATGGAATCAGGTGCCTAAGCTGGTAGAACTGCTGAACAAATCCTGATGGGGGCATGATGGGAATCTTAACAAAAACTATTTTATGAAGCCAGCTCAGAGGTATACTTGTCTTTCAGACCTCTACAAAGTGATTATAAATATTTGTTATATTCCTACCTACACAGGTAGTAACATAGCAAATGGCATAGAATCACACTGTAATAATCTGAAAAGCAAACAAACAAACAAAAAAAAAGAATTGTGGGAGAGAATTCCAGATGGCCCCCACCGGCCAGTTCGGCCTTCTAGGAGGAGTGGTTCCCCTTCAAACCTAATTTAGAGTGCAACCTCATCCAAAACAGAAAAATGATCAGTTTCCCAGATCCAAAGATCATTTTCCCAACCACAATGTCCTTGGTGTGTAGTGGTGAAAGATTTCTCTGGAAGAAGCTGTGCTGAAGAAACAGGAATGAATCGAAGATGGAAGACTAACACTCGGCAGAGTGAGGCAAGGCTTTTTGGGTGACAATAAACTGGGTAACAAATAGTTAGCTATTTAATTTATTATCAAAGAGCTTTTATTGGCTGGGCTTAGGGGGTCAAGTGTTTGTGGGATTTACCTTCTCAGGTGCAAGATGACTGGTGAGTTTTGGGTACGAGATGCACTTTGAACTGGACTGGAAGGAGTGGGAGACTATAGCCACTCCACCTCAGGTAGCACAATGTTCTGGACTGGCCATGGATGGATGGGTGGAGGGACTGCAGCCTTTCCATTTAGTGCCATTTACTGTTCTTGCTTCAGATTAGAATTTGGGAAAGTTAGAGGTTTGGGATTACAGAACCTTTAATCTTCCAGTCAAAATAGCCAGTGGTCACCGGTCTTGCTGGTTGGGCGATTCTCGATGTTGTAATCCAAAAACTTAACTTTTCTGAGCTCTGATTCAAATATCAGATTTAGAATTATGTTTGTCATTCTTATCACACTAGGTGCACCAAAGAATTTGATGTGTTCATGATGAATGCAGAATTGAACTCATCTCACCAATGCACAAAAAGAACCATATTTGGTCAATTCAGAGACACACCAGTTTCCTTCTCCCTTCCTCTCCCTCCCCTGGAATCTAAGCTTATAATGGTCACAGCACAGCTACTTGTCTGCTTTCCCTAAAACTAACAAGCCTTCAACAGACAAAACATCTATTCTGCTTCCAAATTTGTTTTTAATTTAGAAGGAGAGTAGATTGGGGGAAGGATAAGGAGGGTGCCCCAGCTGTTAACACCAATGGCTTGGTGAAGCCAAGAGTAGACATAGAGCAGACATTAGGAAATGCTCCCCCCTCCCCTCCCCCAAAAAGAGTCTTGTAGTTTATAATGATTTAATAGCAGACATTTCTGGCTTTGAGTGAACTCTGAAATATCCCTGTACAACAGGATAAATGATAGGCTACTGCTATTAATTTGAGGTCATAATGCCTGAAATGCTGTTTCAAAAATACATGCAGTATTTTTACTTGATTTTTGTCAGGTAAATACTAAATTCTTTTGTCATAATAACTTTACAGCACTGTGTTTCACCTTGTCTTGCCTTGACTGCCAACAGTAATGGGGGTTGTTTTATTGTACTCATAAATTGGCTCAACTGACTTATCCTTATATCCTGTTTCCTCAATTTAACGAGAGATTCTGCACCATTAGGAAAAACACATCGGCCTACAGCAGGATCAAAATCAAAGGAAACCCTGATGATAAGTAATGTTAATGTCTGGCAAAATGTTCACCAGGCAAACCTTTAACATCCTGATCGTGAATTAGGACAAATGCAACACACTCATCCAACAAGCCTTTTGCAGATTCTTGGGCAGTTATATTGGATGTTCTCAGAGGTTTCCTGCAACCAAGCTTTGTGTTTCTTGGAATAAGATACATCCCTCGAGTGAAGCCTGCCAAAAATATAGAGCCACAAATATTTACAAGAAAGAACCAGGAAAAAATGTGGAATTCCAAGCCAATTTTTTCAAAAAAAGTTTTAGAATACTACTTGTAATACTGGGGATGATTTGAGATATTTTTCATTGCAAGAAGAGGAACATTTATCAGTTTTATATAGTAACCCCAAGTAAGTTACTATAACAAACATTTTCTGATTGTATGACATTTTGCACAATTGTGTCACTTAAATCTAGTACCACAGTTGGCTGTAAGTTTCCTATATCAAAGAAACCAATGCTTTTGAGAAAGACCCAGGGGGTGTCTTGTCAGGAGGCCTTGTAGAGCTCACAAGGTAGTTTAGCAGAAGTTCCCACTGCTATCTGGCAGCCAAACCACTGTCTGGCAGTCAAAAACTCCACCAACTTAAGTTTCAACAACTGCATTCTGACATTTCTTATACCTGTACAGAAAACTTGGAGAGGAGAGCAAGAACACTGTAAAGAACATACTTCATCTATTTCAAGGACATAAACAGAGATTAGAAAAGTAGTTTTCTGGGCTACAGTTCCCAGCTTTGCTGGCTAAGGTGACTTCTCTAAACATATGTCCTGGGATGAGCCCAAAGATATTCATGGTGTATCGTACTCTGAACCTTTCTTCTGCACTGCAGAAGTCAGTGTGGTGTTGCTGTTATTGTGTTTTGGAAAGAACCTGTCAGTTCTTTGTCCCCAAGGGCTAACATGAAAACAAAAGAAGGGTAGAATTAGACAAGTGTAAACAGAAGAAGAATATGTGACTACTTCATTGACACATCAGTTAGCTTAGTACTAGTTACTAAGGTACTAAGACTTTGGTGGGGGATGTTCCCAAGGTTTCTAGAGAAAATATCAGTTTTATAAGAGCAGTAGGCAATCTGAGGCCATTTCTGCACGAAGAGGCCATTAGTGCATTATACTGTTATAGTGGCAGCCTTGCCATTCGCGCAATGCAGTCAGATTAGGAACACTCTTTTTTGCACCCTTCCCTCTTCAGTGGATGAGTAGCAGTATTGCCACTAGTGTTCCTTCCTCATTACAGCATCCTTGGCCACGCTGCCTTTACCCTGCCCCACCATCTCTGACTGGGTGGTGATTTTTGGGAGGAGATTGGAAGCACAGAAATGTTGTAACAGCATGACATGCCAGTACACCATTACACTTTTGCCCTACATTGTTTAAAAATGTATTTAAAAAATAAAAAGTTTTGACTCAAAGGAAACATTTAAAATAAACAGGGAGAAGTTATAGAAAATTGCCATGCCATGAGAGTCACAGAGGGAGGGACAAGCTGGGCAAGACCTTAGCCTGCCCACTGCTGGATTTGCCATAACAGAAAGTGTTATCAAGCACTACAACAGTACCTCACTACGATGGCTGATAGGATAGAAGTGCTATAGAAGGCTCTTTATGGATTTTTTCCTGGAAATAGAATATGGCGATTTGGTGACACTTGGGGACAGGATACCAGCTGGATTGCAATGACATCATGCAGAAGCACAGCTACTTGACCGGTAACAACCTGCTGCTATAGCGTTATAGCGACATCATGTGGAAATGGCCTGAGAGTAATTCCCAGCATAAGGAGCATCAGAAGAGATGGAGCAGCATTGCTTCATGGAGTAGTAACTCTTTGGGTTGCTGATGTTGGTAGAACTGGAGGTAAGTTGTAGGTGGGCATGAGCTTGATTACAGCAGGTACAGAGGAAGAAATCCCTCTGGGTTTTTTTCCCCCCATCATCTCAGTTCCCCACTGTTTGGGAGGCAGCAGAGACCACAGTACCTCTTTAAGAATAAAGCCTTAAAGGCCTTGAGTATTAGTAGATCACCTGGCAGTAACACAAAGAAATGTCTTCAGTGTATGCAGGTGGGACACACATCACCTCCTCAGAGGCTGGCTTAGTCCTGGGCCCATGTGTTTGTACCAATAACCAAGACACAATTAGGCTCCTTAAAAGTCAGTCCTTGCAACTCTGTTTCAATAGGTCATAACAAACTTTGTTTTTCAAGTATCTGGGGCCCTTTCACACTAGATATTTACAGTACTGTGATTCCACTTCAACTGCCATGGCTGAATCCTATGGAATCCTGGGATCTGCAGTTTAGGAGATACTTGGAATTCTCAGCCAGAGAGTTGCTCTGGTGCCTCAACAAACTGCCAATCTTGGGATTTCATAGGAAGCAACCACAACAGTTGAACTGGAACCGTGGCACTATAATTGTGTAGTGTGAAAGGGTCCCTGTGTATACAGCTGCTTCTATTTAAAACATATTCATACTCATCCATGCAGTCATCTCCACATGACCTGGGTATGACTTTTGAAAACCATATCAGGTGCTCCACAGGAGGCTTTTACAGCAGGAGCAGAGAACCCCAGGCTGTGAAGCCTGCTCTCACCTTACTGGATTCTGATCCAGCCACCTGGATTTATCCCTTTCTCCATGACATTTGGAGTTCCCCAGTATTTATATTTCTCCCTCTAAATCTAAAAGATTGAAATATGTTTTCAAACACTTCATTAGCTACTCACAGTAAGAGCTTTCGCATTTTTGGTCCCGCCCTGTTCTCTTTGCCCTTGGCCACCAGTGGAATATAGCTCCTAAAATGGAATGCACCCCTTGGGCTGAAAGAGGTTCCCCACTCTCACATTACAAGATGGCGTCTCTTCACTTATATGTATATTTTAAACTATGAATACCTCATCCTTCCCCATTATTTAGGGTGACACACGCCTAGCATGTACAAGCATACCCCCTCCAACTGTCCCAATCTGGCAGGGACAGTCCTGAGTAATCCTCTGGCATCTCACTTTTCCAGCTGCTTTTAATATGTCTCAGTTTCTCTCTTCTCCCTCATTTTCCCCCTCTGATCTCAGCTTGCTTTGGTTGCTGCAAATTGAGTTCAAAGTGCAAAAGTAGTTTGCATTCAGATAATTCACTGAGAAGAGAAAGAGGTGCAATTTTGCTCTTCACAGAAGTTCAATTAAAAGCAAACTGTTGTGGCCTGTCTTAGCTCGTCTATTCTTCTCATTAATAATTTTTGCCATCTTGGCCACACTCTAAGGTTGCATGGCCATATGTGTCCCAGTTTTCATCTGTGACATGTTGGAGGGTAAGATTGTGCTGAAGGGCAATGGACCCCTTCTTCTTTCCTCTTCCATCCCAGTAGGAACCCACAAGAACTTGAATCTAACTTTTTACAAAATTGCAGAATCAGCTTCTTGCATCCCTGTCAGGATTTGCCTTGTCCCCAGCACTTGAGAGCTTGTTCAGAAAATGAATGCATGATCTTCTAACCCCAGGTTATCTATGGATCAGCTGCTTTACATGCCATTTGGTTTACATAAGCAGAATAAATCTGTGACATGTTTGTCATGCTGCCTACCGGCCAACATGTGGTGTCTGCCCCATCTCTTCTAGTCCAATTTGCTTACGGCCTTTTTCTTTTCTCTTCTTCCCCTGCCCTTTTCTTTTTTTGAAGACAGGAGGAGGATATGTGTACAAGGGCTGGGGGAAAATTCATGAATTGCTAAACCTTGCATCAACAGTGCACCAAACATACGTAAATCAGGCTTTCCTTTTTCCCCCACAAAAGGCCAAACTTACTTTATTATCTTTCCATGGGTCTCTTGCTTTTCTTGTGGAAACTCTTTAAGAATGCTTAGAGGGAGTGAAGGAAGGAGGAAGAAACACTTTTGCATTTGTGGCAGCAGTTAAAACATTTAACGCTGGCAAGCATCCAGTATATACAATTAAACTTACTGTAATCAGACACAGCAGTATGGAAATTCTGGCTATCCCATTATATTAGAAGACCATCAACATGATGTTTAATAGCTTTACGATACAGAGAAACAGAAATCGGAGCTGCTGTCTCCATTCCTTCCCACCTCTTCCTATATCTTCCTAGTGTTGCTAGATTCTCATTACACTAGCAGTTGAGGGCCCATAATCTCTCTTAAAACTACATCTATTAATCTCCTTTTAATGCCATCCATTTTGCCACACCATCCTTATCCGGGGAAGGCTGGCCCATCCTGAATCTGAAGTGTAGAGATTGTCCAGGACAACAAAACAGCAAATGGTGCCTCTTCTTCCTTCCAAGGTATATAGTCCCAAAAGCCAGCCAAGTCATTTTGGCACATGAGCCAGAAAACCTCACCGGCACCTCTGCCCTCACTGGCACTAAAATACAAGAATAACAAAGTAAAATTGTTGCCCTTTCCTGAAATCTCAAATCTGATCCCTGGAGTGCCCATCTCTCTCTGCCTCATGATAGGGCAGGCCCTTCTGAACAAATTCTTTCTTAGTTTGTTCTTGGCTTAATATGCTGATGAAAACATAGCTAATCTTGTGTAGAAACCATATACACATGGACAGTTTTATCAGGAGAAAAATGTATAGGCCACTTCTCAGGGGTAAGATGTAATGCTCACTTTTTTACAAGCTGCCTTGGCAGAGTATATGTTCCTAAAATAAAAATAAAGAAAATATACTAATACTTTCCCTAAGTGCCTGCTTTGAACTTCTTCTCCATTTATGGTTTGGAACTCAACAATGCTCCTGGCATTCCCTTCCATTTCTGTCTATGTCCTTCCAATGTTCTGAGAAAATGGATATAAAATAGGGGGTCCAAAGCATGTAGATATTGTGGCTGGGTCACCAGTTACACTGGTTGCCAGTTTGGCAGCATCACATACCTTAAGATGTCAAGGCTAAAACCTGAGACCAGGGTTGAACCTTTGTGAAGTCATATGGAGTGGGTCCTTGTGATATCATAGAGATAAAGCAGGCAAGAATTTGGGGTCTGGACAGCTTCTGGGTCAGTTGTGCAGGTAGAAATAAGAAAAAATTGGGTAAATGAACCTTGGATGTGACAACCCCCCAAAAAACAGGTAGTACAGCAACCCAGAACCATAGAGATGGAAACCTCATTTTTTTTATAACTGTACAGGTGGCAAAATAGGCCCCAAGCTGCAGTGGTTCTCAGCATTGCTAGGATTCATAGTCCATACTCTCTTATATGGAGGACAAATGGCACTTGGGAAGTTTTTCCAGACATTCAGTGCTACTGGGATGTGTGGAAAGGCTCAGCATTAGCCCACAGGGAAGGTTTTCTTTTCCCACGGTGGTGGTGGTGGTGATAGTGACAGAAGTACTGATCCTGCTGCTGGGGCTTAGAAATGATGGAGACTCAAGAGCTATGATGCTGGCCCTGCCTTATTCCAAATGGCACAATGGTTGCTGAGAATATTTTATGATGAATTAACTGACTGAAGACACTATAGAACAGGAAGTTAGTATGGAGCCTAGTCCCTTCCCTTATAGCACTGTTATTCCAGTTTCTTTGCCATTGTTCCACCCTGTTGAATCCTGCGTTTTGCAATCTAGGGAGGGAAATTTAGAATTCTCAACCAGAGAGCTCTAGTGCTTCATAAAACTAGAAACCCCAGGATCCCATAAGATGTTACCATGGCCATTTAAGTGGAACCACAGTGCAATAACTGTGTGGCATTGTGTGGCATGAAAGGGGCCAGCAGCTTAATAATATGTCAAGTATTACCTTCTAGAAACAAACTTCATTGTCAGCACTGATTGGACAGTAGCAAATATTAAAGTTTGGGTGCATAAAACAATAGTTTGAAGCAGATTGTATAGATGGGTTTTGTCTTGATGGGCCAGAAAGTGTTTGGCTATAAGATATTCAAAGCACTCTTGCGGTGCAAACCTGTTCATTTCAGAGGAATAGGCTGCCCATCAGAGATGTATTTATAAGCCTCCGCAATGTGACCTTGGCAATCTATCTCCTGTTGAATTAATAATCATAGCCTATATTATAGATGGCAGCTAAAATGACACACATAAAGCAAGGGTTTGATTTACTGCACTTTTATTTGATCTGACATAGAACAGAACAGCTCCCAGTGCTGCCCCACTTCCACCAATCCCACACAAGCCCTTCTCTCAAATTACAGTAAACTCCCATGCTCATGTTTCTTGCTTTACCAGTAAGCTCTACAAAACCCATGGTGCCCTGACCAGCCTTTAATGGAAGACAGGCAAAGCTAGAAAAACCACGGATTTTGAGCCTCAGACCAGTGCCTTCTGTTTCACATCAGTGCACATTCTACCCAACAACGAGACTAGTGGACTGTCATCATCTAGTCCAGGGATGGGGAAGGTATAGCCCTTGAGATATTGCTGGACTGTAGCTCCCATCAATCTGGGCCAGCATATCCAATAGTTACGAAGGAGGGGAGTTATAATTTAACAACTTCTGGAGCACCACAGCTTCCCCATCTCTGTTTGAGTCAAATAGACACAGGAAGATCCTGATATTGCCAATGGTAGGTATATACAGCAGTGTTTCACTGAGAGCAAGGATTGGTGAAGAACATCATTCTGAAATACAGACTTGAAGTGAAGTTTTCCTAGTTTGAGGAACAGTGAACTCTGAAAGTTTGCCAAGGCCTATATCAAAGTAAAGTTTTTAAGCATGCAAATTCTTCAGGATTACAGAGTCAAAAAGCAATGGCCTGCTTTCCCACACCCATTTCTTCTGGTGATTCACCCATTTCTCAATCCCGCTGGATTTTAGAATCCAGAACCACCAAGGAGTGGTCAAGAGAAGGGCTTTTTCCATTCTGAAGGCATTAGGTTGTGAAACTACTGACTGTTAAGTCAAAGACCAGGCAAAGATGTTTGTTAGGAATATGAATCAAGAATGAGAAAAGATGGATGAGTAATTTGCAGAATAAGTCACACACCCAGAGCTGAGACACTTCCAAGATTAGACAGGAAGTCGATCCTACAACAAGTACTTCAGCCTAAAGAGCAATCCTCACAAATACAAAGAATCAAAGCAGCTGTACACAATCCTTCTTAAAAGAAATTAACTCCTCCCTTCAACCACCTCAACAGTGTCAACTGAAAAAGTCCGTGTTCAAATAATAAGAATCTTTATGTTCTTACAGATTATTGTTTCATGGAGCAAAGCCTCTAGATAGGACCATCCTTACTAGAATGAGCAATACTTCCCTTCTGCGGTTAGCTGTTTTGCAAGAGTTGCAATAACTATAGAGCACATTTGTTACGTGGACTGAGTTTGACACAGCATTGGTCATCAGTTCTATCTTTTTGACACACTTGTTTTTGAGCTGGCATAGCAATTCACGCCTTGAAGGCGTCCCCTTTTATATGTCCCCACTCCTGCTCAGCTTGAACTTCCTTGACATATTTTTATTTCTCTCCAAAACTAAATAACTAACACACAAACAAACAAGCAAGCAAGCAAGCAGTATTGTGGAGCCTTGTAATGTCCAAGGAACAAATCAGCAGCTGTAGCTTTTGCCCTACATTGACTACAGACCTTCTGACTACAGTCTTGTAACCTCAACATAAATTGGTCAGGCTTATTATTATTAGGGTTCCCAGATTTCAGGGCCTGATCCTGAATCTTAGAGCCTGGACCCTCTTCTTATGTCCTCAGGGCAAAGGGAAAAATCTCAGGGTGAGAGCCCTGCCTTGAAAAGTTTGTATACACCAATTTTTCTCCATTTATTAGACTTGGTATTTTTTATTTTAATTGCATCCTCCATGCACTTGTGCTTGGTGCATAATGTAGCATTTTCAATGACATCTCCAAGGGCTTCCCCATGACAGTTGCCTTGGAACATCACCAATGCCTGCCCCCATGACATCACAAGTGTTCCTACGTCTCAGTTTTTGGCCCTGAAATCTCAGGACCTGTGATACACCCCATCAACAATGAGGAGAAAGAAAATGAGTCTCTTAAAAGCTCCAACAATCTGCAGTGACTGCTTCCTCTGGCTCAGAGAATGTCCTCTGGTACATCTCCTGGCCATACAAAGCAGCCTCAAAAGTTGCCAGAGATCATAGGAAATTGGCAGCCTTTTGTGATCTTACAGTGCCTCTGAGAGCTGCACATGAAGAAACAGGGAGAGAAAGCCCATCCTCTCATAGAGAACCTTTCTGAGAAAAAATCTGCTCATCCCTATGGTTACAACAAACAATTCATTAAGTATTTAATGAATTTGATATTCCCTTAGAATACAGTTGTCTTTGTCTTTGAATTTTCCCCACCAAAATTTTTTGTCCTCGCAGGCTCCTTCAGTGCCTTCTGTTCAATCAAAGGAAGGCAGTTCATAATCATGGAAGACACAACAAGGATTCAGGGGCAAAACCCAAAGTGTACAGGGAAGCTTTTGCTGTTCAGTACTTTACTACTGCCAGTCTTTTGTATCATAGTTTAGATTGCTGCTTCAAATTTAAATATAGTAGTGTTTTTAAGTGGAGTTGTTTATGCCTATTTATGTTTGCATTTCTCATGTTGTGAAACCACACTGAGTTCCCAGTAGGTAGTAGAATACAAACAATAACTTCTTCCTTTATGTATTTACATGCTTATTAACATAAAAAAAACTTTTTTTCACCCAAAAGTTTTGTTAATTCTTTTGTTACATTTGCCTCCCTCCACTCATAAATCAACAATAAAACTTTTCTGACAGAACTGATTTAGAGTTTAGTACAGTCCTAGATTTGATGAATGTCTGACAGCTGGCTATTTTGGCCTGTTTTATACAACTTCAGCTGGCAGTGTTCATGAAGCCTTCAGCTGGATTGGTGTGTGTGTGTGTGTGTGTGTGTGTGTTTTGGGAGGTGGTCTTCTTACACTTTCGATATATTTCATTTAGATGAGAGTGTTTTCCCCATTCCAAAGATAAACCAATATTCAAATGTGCTTTGCAACCATAAAGCTTTATTTCAGTTGAGTTCTGCAGGAGAAAGGGCACAACATGTGAGGCCTGTTAACTAAGATAGACTTGCAGAACTTGTGACACCCCCCCCCAAGAGCATTTTTGAGGCTGATTAATCTTCTCTTGCCCCACTTTTTCTGCTGCTTTTAAAATGCCCCAGTGTCTCCCTCCTCCTCCCACTTTCCTCCTTCTTCCTCAGCTTCCTTCAATTGCTGCAAAGTGAATTCAAAGTGCAAAAGCAGTTTGCATTCAGTTAACTCAGCAGGGGGGAAGAGGAAAGAAAGAAGGGGAGTCTTGCCCTTCCCAGTAGGCTTTGACAGAAGCAAACTGCTGCAGCCTCTCTCATTAATAACTCTGGCCATCTTGACTTCATTCTGATGTGACTTGGCCACACATACGCTACTTCTCGTCTGTGGCTTATTGGAGAGCATGGTTTTCTACACCCCAAAACTGAAAATAATGAAAATGTTTAATAATTGAAAATGCCGTCCATGCTCACCAAGGGACATGTGAGTAATTTTACCATGTTTATGGCACTCCTGGGCCCATGAGGCCTTCTGTTGTTTTAAAATAGCCTCTCCTAGGCCTAAAATGGCTTACTGGAGACAAAACATGACAGACTTGTCCCCCACAAGTTCTAGATTTTTAAAATCTGGTGGGAGGCATTGCTGGGATTACAGCCCTCCAAAGTCTGGTAAGGAGGTTGTGTTACCCTGATTTCTGGGGTCCCATGAGGGACACCTCAATGTGCTCAAAATACTGGGGAATGGGAATTAGCAAGAGCACAAGCTAAGCAATGCAAGAGGCAGGGCAACCTAGCGAGATCTTGAACCCAATGTTTACGGGGTCAGGCCGAATCAATATTCAAACAAAATTGTCTAATAAATGATTTTATTGAGGGGAATTCACTCATGCATGCACACAAAATACACACAATCACACATTCACACAAGAGCTAGCTGAAAGAGAAAGGGAGGAAAAATTATAGAGAGGCTGAGGGATTTGGGGGGATTTATAACTACCAGTCCAGAAAAGTAGTGAAGAGTAGAAATGTATTTTGGCTTAGGTAGGACCTAAGGGCAGTTCTCATTCAGGAGCCAGACGGACAGAGTGACAGGTAGATCTTCAAGAGACTGCCCTGGGCCTCCTCAAATCAGGGGTATTTATACCCTGAAAATGCCTTGTGGCTGTGAAGGTTCCAGATGCAAGACAAAGGGAACCTGTTGTGGACAATGAGTCTTTCGCCTGTTGATGGGCTTATTGCTTTGATTGACAAAGACACGATGGATGTTGTAATAGCTGTCTTTTGTGGATGCTGTGAGGACAGACGAAAGAATCCAGGTGGACAAGGGATGGATATCTGTCAATCAGTGTCCTGGTGGGCTCCTCATAGTTGGATTCCTTGGAAAAGTCCAGCTTCTATTTAAGCCTATTATCCACAGGAATGATGTATATTTGTCTGACAAATGACTCAGTCTTACCTGGAGGAATTTTGGAGTTGACCTATGCTTCTCACATTTACAGTCAAATTCTTTCCCTCGCTCAGTTTGACCTCTCCATCACCCTTCAGGCTTGAATTTGATATCAGAGCCAATAAAAGGTGTTGCCAATTACATATGATGCCAATTAGGTATGGTGCCCATCCAAACCATACTGATATGGGGGACCCCCAAAGCGGGGCCTTACAGTTGTATGTTCTTGGACCCTGGGGAGTGGTGCACCTCTGCTTCTAAGAATTACTTAAGAAATACTACACTTTCAGAACCATTTTTGTTGACATCCATAGGTATGGTTGTTACCCTGACTTCTGGGGGTCCTTGGGGGACACCCAGATTCACTCCAAAAATGCAAAGATTGGGGAAATTAGCGGAGCACTGTTTAGCAAAGCGGAGGGCAGACCAACGCAGCAAGATCGTTAACCCTATGTTTACGGAGTCAGACTGCTCAAGAGACAAGTCAAGTATTCAATCAAAAGTACTTTATTTAGCAGGATTGGCAAAATCTCCACACACACACATACACACACACACACACACACAAAGCAGTCACTCACACAAGCGCGCAGGGACTACTGAGTTTGAAAGACTTAAGAGCAGGAAAAAACATAGGGAAAGAAAGCAGTTATACTGCACCTGATCTTGAAGGCTGCAGTTCGGGAAGAAGCAAGCGAAGATAGATCAGTGGACAAAGAAAAAGAAGTGAGGGCAGCCTTAAACTAGGAGCATGACAGATGCTAGTCAAAGGTGGGAGTTCTCCAAAGAGAGCCCCAAAAGGGGACTCAATTATAGTGCAAAGTATGCCAGCGGGGCAGACTCTTTCCTGGGAAAGGACAAAAGCTGAGTTATGCAGATGGACCTCATCTCTGTAGTTCCTGCGCCTGCAATCGCTAACCTCATCCGGGAGACATTTAGTATCTCAAGGTGTCAAAGTCGTGGCCAGCCCATTTGATGTGTGTATACGTGCCTTCCGAGGTTGTTCTCTTGGATACGTGACTGGGGGATATTTGGTCTGACCTTTGCCAGAGGGGCTTTGGCCTTTAGACCCAGATGTCTACATTTCCATCCAGTGAACCTCTGGCTATATATATATATATATATATATATATATATATATATATATATATATAAAATACTTCTCTTCCCCAAGATTGGGTCTGTCAGCAGATAATAAATTTCAGCAGGTAGTGAATATTTCCCTTCCGCTATTAGCAGAGGTTACATGGTCCTGCACCTATCTAGCACAGGGAGGACAAGGTGGGAAACTCCATTACAAATCCACTCATGCTGAGACCCTGGTTGAAGCTGTCACATATCATAGGATCTTCTTCTCGGGCTGCCATAAATTGCATTGTTATAGTTGGCTTGCCTTGCAGACTACAGACAAGGACATTCCAGTTCCACACCCAAATATTTAAGAACTCATAGGTATCACCCATAGATCAGGCTTCAAGCTCTGACGTACTCAAATTTCATCTTGGACAGAACTGTTGCAAGACATTTTGCTGCCTGTGGCAAAGAACAAGATGGCGCCTTCCTCCTCTGTTCCATTCTGCAAAATCTAACGGCTGGGTATTGTATTTTTATTCAACACCATCAAGGGACCAGTGACAGCTTGTACCTTCCACATCAGTGGGGCTGTTAATCCAGGTGTCAGTCTACATTTAAAGGAGCTGACCCAAAGGGCTGAACCCTATTCCAAAAATAGGTGTAACACCTTGGATATCTCCTTTAAAGCTTGGACTAAAACCCATAAGCAGACTCATCACCCCACTGACATGGAAGGTACCAGCTACCACTGGCCACCAGACATGAAAGCAGCTGTCTAGCTTAGTGGATGCAGGGCAAGGCCTGTGGAACACAGCTTTTTCGTCTATCATCTTGCTGCCATCACTCAACATCTGCTGACCACATGCCTTCCCAAACTAAGAGTTCTACATTTAGCTGTTCTTTTTTTAACAAAAAAAACCCACCTTTATATACTGGTTTTATCAATTGATTAATAATTTATAAAATATAGACAATCAAGATCAACAATAATACATGAAAAATAAGATTAAAACCATTGTTAAAACCAATAAAAAGATTACTGTGTGGAAACAACATATAGTATGTGAGAAATCTCTTACTTTATCACAGGGGCCCCATTAAACACAGTTATTGGCAGGGAGGTGGAATCAGAAAGCTAGGATGGAAGCAAAGATGGATTTTTCAGATAGTTCTGATTTAGCTTTTGTGCCCTAATATGTACTTCTCACCATGAAAATAAAAGTATTCTTGAGAAATACTGTGTTTTTAAGGTATTGGTACAAGTAACCCATGAAGGGGTGAAATACTGAAAGTGGAGTTTCAGAAACAGTAAAATACTCATCAGGCCACACACTTAATTCTAATAGTTGCTTCTTAATATTTCACAACATATTATTCAACACTTTTAATCAAAAAGTACAAAAGACTCACAGCTCAGAAAGCTGAGAAAGAGATTCTCCACCTTTCTGTGCATTCATAACAGCCAGAGAAAGAGAGAGAAGGGGAGTTTGGCTCAGGTTGCCACATTGTCATATCTGTCCACTAACCGTATATGTCTCAATTTAAGCTTGTTTTCCAGCTCATCAGTTAGATTTCAGCTGTGTCCATCAGGAGTTACATCCAAGTTCTTATTTCTACCCTGCCTCCGTACCCAGCATCCTGCAGGTGTATGCCAAAACTTCTAAGCTTTTATCCTCTGCAGCCATCATAGTTTGAATTCTGTCCAACTTTTGCTAACATCTGTCCAGTTCATATTTGAAGTATTCAACCAAGCAGAGAGGAAAAAAAAGACAGATGGCATTGGATTAACTCTAACATTTCCTTACTACATGGCAACTGTTATAGATTTCTCTGTTATGTTTGCACAGTATATTTCTACTGACAGTTCTATTACACCAATAGTGATAAAAGAACTGCTTCTTAACATTTACGAACATTTTAATAAGGACCGAGCTGGTTCCTTGGCCGTGGTTGCCAAGTTTGCCCATAGAGTTGAATGTCTGAGGATGTAGGCCCCTCTTCTGTGCCTGCTGGCAGCACATGCTGTACTCTTCATGAGCAGCTAAGCAGGTTTGACCAGAACTGGTCTAACTCTTTTTGCTGCCTGAGGCGATGGTGAAGGAGGATTGCAGACCTAAGAAATACTTATTTTAAAGGGCACAGATTCTTTCATAACAGACATGGGAGACAAGCTATGGACTAGTGTTAGTATTCATTCTAATACTGAACTTGATCCAAAAGTGCTAACAACTTTGTAGCCAAAATAGGGGCACTGAAGGAAAAAATGGCAATATCTGCATGGTCAAGTGCACCTTGAAAGTTATGGTTGTATATTTGTGCGTGTATGTATACTTTTTAGAAAAGTTGAGAGAGCAAGGGAAATTCAACAGCAAAACACAAGAGAACTATGCCTGTGTTGTGTGGGGAAGGAAAAAAGAGAAGAGCCCTTGCAACCTAACAAACAAACTAACTAAGGCCCTTTTCACATGTGCAGGGGGGGGACGGGCGAAAACGCCCAAAAACGGAGCTTACCTCCAGCCGGGTAAGTCCGTCGCCACGTGGAGCAGCGCGAGCTCGCTGCTCCACACTCCTCCGGCGTCGCAGATGGCAGCTTCCGGTTGGTGGGGGCTCTCCACCAACCGGAGAAGCTCGCCAGCCGGAAGCCCGCCCCCGGCAGATCTGCAGGCACGCACTTGCGCGCGCCTGCAGATCCACTTTGGAGCCCGGCGACGGAGCGGCACGGGGCTGCACACTCCGTGCTTTTTAAAAACCTCGAAAAAGAGGTTTTTAAAAAACACGCAGCCCGGCTAGTTCCGGCCGCTCCTGAGTGGATTCTGGTGTGGAACTACGAAAAGTAGTCCACGCCAGTCCACTCTACGGTGTAGACGACCTCCGTTAGAGGTCGCTCTACACCATATTAGAAGCCCGGTATGGAAATGGCCTAAG
The DNA here is from genome assembly GCA_030412105.1 of Cyclura pinguis. Classification (NCBI taxonomy): domain Eukaryota; kingdom Metazoa; phylum Chordata; class Lepidosauria; order Squamata; family Iguanidae; genus Cyclura; species Cyclura pinguis. The sequence continues at coordinate 219,051,167 of CM059599.1, read as the reverse complement.
CCTCTGCTGCAGTTAAATTAGGAAATACCACAAGAAAAGGGAACAAAGATGCAGAGGAGGGAAAAAGACAAATGAACAAAAGTCAAAGGAGCCAAGAGCAAGGAGCAGAGTCAGCTGGGTGGAAAAGGCAGGAGGGAAGGAGGAAGCAAGCAAGAGGGAAGTGGTGGGGAAAGATAAGGTGGCATCTTGAATGGACCAGTAACAGGCAGGACAGCCAACACAGGAGAGAGGAAGAAGAAACAGAAGGATGCAGAAACAGGAGGCAGGGAGTGCAGAAGTGGGAGTCCAAAACAGAGCGGGAAGCAGAGGAAAGGTGATGGGGAACAGGAAGGTGAGATTGTGTGTAGAACTCAGAAGTAGTTCTCGGAAGAAAACTATAGGCCCGTTCTGGCCCCTGTCCTATCACTCTTATTGCCATGTGCCTTCAAGTCATTTCCAACTTACGGCAACCCTAAGGTGAACCTATCATGGGGTTTTCTGAGGCTGAGAGTATCTGATGCTCCCAAGATCATGCGGTAGGTTTCCATGGTATCCAGGCTCATAGCCCAATGTGTCCCACAAAACCTCCATCCCTCCCTACCTCACCCTACTGACTTTATGAGTCTGTTCAGTTCCAAAGAAGAGGATGTCCATTCATGGTCATCTTTAAGGCAGTTTCTAAACTGGCCATTTTTCTTTCTTTTCTGGTTTTTTTCCCCCTCCACACATGTTTTTTTGCTACTCACTGTTTGGAATATGAACCTTCCTTCAGCCACCTCCTCAGTGAGATTTTAGCTTTAGAACATAATAGATGTCTGTCCTAATTATCAGCTATTATGTATTTGTCATAAATTGTCAAAATCATGCCAAACTGGGAGAAGAGAGGCAAAAATGTCTTTGGAAAGTGGGAGAGGGGGGTCCCTTCTTCTCTTTTACTGAGCTGGGAGTTTTCCAAAAACCCTCTTCCAGCATCTGGTCCCAGGTTGGCTGTCTAAACCAAAAAGCAGCAGCAGGCAGGAAGAAAGAGTACAAGGAGCCTGCAGTATTTATGATGTTGTTGATGTGAATGTGTAACTTCCTCTGTCCATGGGCTGAGATCTTCAGCAAGATAGCACTGTCAGTTTATCAAAAACCATAAAAAGGCACTTGAAATAGAATTAGACAGAGTGTCATGCCTGCTTACATAGCATATGACTTATTTTATTTGTCTAAAAATATCTGGGGCCCAGACGCTTTTCTTTGGAGAAATACTCCCCTGTGCCGCACACACATAGCATCCCTTTGTAATCACAGTGCAGTTTCGGTTCCCATGTATGCAGAAGCAGTATTAGTGTTAGCATTAGCATTAGTATTAATTGTCAAATGATATAATTTGGGATTAAGCAAACAGAGTTATAGTATTTCAAATCTAGAACATAAAACATAAGAAGCCACCTGACTTATTGCATTGTTTGTGATTTTCTGGACTTATGTAGAAAACACTGCTGCATTTATCAGATATATTAAGCTAAAGTATATTTATGTACGAAATATGTAGTAATAACGTAAGGATATGTTGGGAGTGAGTGGTGATTGGTGGAATGTCTGAGGAGGTTTTGAAAAGGCTGCTGTGGAGTTCATTAGAGTTAGGAACAGGTGGTAGAATTGTTAGGGTCAGAGATAGAGGAGCCATGGTTAGAATTAGGATATGAATGAGAGAGAGTGAGAGGTGTGTGTTAGAGTTAGTTTCAGTCAGGATTTATATGTATTAAATAAGTAATCTATGATGTTATGATCAATTAATGTTTAATAAATCTTTTTAAATATTATTATTTGCTTTTGCCTCTGAGAACGCTATATAAGGGATATCGGAAAACTTAAGTTCAAAGACAAGGTGCCTATGGGCACAGCAGTTAATACAGGGTGGTGATGTCTGATGGGGATATAAGTTGAATAAAGTCTCACACAGGAACCATGAGGGCATCTACAAGGTCCCCACATTTGATACCATAGCAATGGGACAGGAGGAAGCACACACTCTAGTGGCATAGGTGGGGATTAGTGAAGCCCTCACAGTTGGTGGCAGCAGAGGGATTAGTGGAAATCACCACATTTTGTGGCAGCGGTGGGACATGGAAGCTCTCACATTTGGTGGCCAAAGGAGTGGCATTAGAAGAAAATCCCATACTGTGTTCTGTTCATTTATTTATATCTCACCTCTTCTCCAAAGCCGAGGCTCAAAGCAGCTTAAAAGATAAGAAGAAATACAAGTAAAAGCATAGCTAGGGAGAAAACATACAACATTTTATACTTAATTATAGAATTATAGGATTAAGACCATTTAATACATAATCATCTAAAAACAAAGGATAAAAATATTTTAGCACACTAAGGCCCTTTCCATACCACATGGCTGCTCCACTGTGGTAACATGATCACAGCACTCTGTGGGTCGTGCTTCCGCATGACATTGTCACAGTCCTGCTGCCATCTTGTCCCCACACATCATGTGAGCACGGTATTTGTACAATGGAAAAAATCAGTTTTACACTTACTGTCGCATCACACTGCCACCTTTTCTGGCCATGTGGAAGGGCGCTGACGATGCCTTCCTCCCCAGCACAAGAATGGCAAATGTCCAGCTGTGCTGCAGCAGGGAAGAGGCAAGGCCAGAGCAATCCGCTCCACAGCGACCAGGTGAGGTGCGGAGGGGAGCGTTCCTGGCATGCTTTGCCTCCTGCCAGGGCTGCAGCAAATGGATGTCACTGTGCCCCGCTGTGTGGAAAGGCCTAAGAAAAGCATTTTTCTTGCAGAATAATCACTTCCCAAAGGCATATTGGAATCAAAGGGTCATCACCTGCAGATGAAAGGAGAGTATTGGGGGAGCCACTCTGTTCTCATTTGGGATGGAGTTCCAAAGCCTAGGAGCAGCCACCAAGAAGGACAGTTCTTGCATTCCTAACAAATATGCCTATGAAGAAGGTCATATGTGGGGATACAGTCTCTCAGATAGCCTGGACTCAAACTATATAAGGCTTTATAAATCATAACCAGCACTTTGTATTGTGCCCAGAAATGGATTTGTAACCCATGAAGCTATTGCAACAAGGGGGTTGTGTGCTTTCAGTAGCCGGCCCCAGTTAACAATCAGGCTGCATTTTTGGGGGCCGACTGAAATTTCTGAGCGTTTTTCCAAAGCAGCTCCAAACAGAGGGTGTTACAGTAATCCAGACATGATGTAGGTCATAACAAGCATTCAGCCATTGATGTGCACGGCAATGAACAAAAATAAAACAGATAAAACAAGCAGCCCTGCCAAAGGCATATTATCTGGGTTTTTTTTAAAAGGGATATAGGAGAAGGAACTTATACTGTACAAATATTTTAAAATACAAGGCAAATAGAAAGCAAGTTGCCAAATTACAAGTATCTGAGCAGTCCTCAGATATTCAGAAGACAATGTCAAAAAAACAAACAAACCCTGGAATTCCAAATACTTGGCCATTTAGCCTAGAACTGTCTATTCTGACTGGCAGTAACCTTAGATTTTGAGTCTCTGTTAGATGTCTTTTTCATCAGAAACTTTCTTCTTCATATACTGAAGTATTTTCAGTCCCCACTCTCCTGTGGCCGATTCCTGTTTCAAATCAAACATCCGGCAACCAAGAGGTTTAAATAAATGTACTTTTTATGAGACGTTTCGATGTACTTTCCCTCACTTTAGAATGGCAGAGATGTTAAATATTAAGCAATATTTGCTTGATTTTGCTGCCTCATTCTGCCTAATTGTGAGGCCAACTCTACCTATGTCTCACGCAGAGCCTAGAAAGTTACTTTTAATGAGAATGAATAAAAATAGTATGCTGAGCCCATGCCTAACTGTACAGTGGTAGGATGAGGCTTGGAGTCCCAGAGCATCATTTTGTCACTGTTCCATTGGGATGAATTCAGACTATCCTTATGTTCATTCTTCTCCAAATTAACTTTCTAAGCTGTGGGCTCTGAAAAACATTTTTCATTCTGTATGCTCAAATACAGGTGCCTCTAACTCTTTGGACAAAATTAGCATTGCCTTGGAAAAGTTCCTGTGCATTCTCCATCGAACAATGAAGAGGCATCTGGGGCCTCTCTTTTAGCCCAACCCCAACACTGACAAGCTTGACTTGTTCCCAGAACCGATGATTTATTGTCTTGTTTCATCACATCACGATGCCCCAATTCTAACCTCCATTTCTAAAACAAATCACAACAGTTTTGTTGTAAAGGCCTCAAAATACAGTCCCTGCAATCTTCTACAGCATTAAGTAATTTGTTTCCCTCTTCTTTCCGGATGGGCAAAGCAATATGCATAGAACAGACACAGGTGAGGGTACCAGCAAAAACAAAGACAAATTTGACCAGTGATGTGGAAGTAAGGTAGGCTGTAGGCTGACCGTGTACGAATGTATGTCTGCCTGCTAAAACCAAGGTATTAACTAACTGCCACCTTAGAGTGACTGAACTTCCCTCTCATAGGGAAAAAACATTTGGAGTAAATGTTTCCATGCTTATTTACCCCTACTGGAGGTGCTTCTAGGTGAGGCCTTTCTTGTGTAAGGGTCCCGCCACATTCATGGAATTTCATTAAGGGCCAATGCCATTGTAGTTTCACGGAGTGTTTAGAATTCTCTGCTACAGAGTTCTAGAACCTCACCACAGTGAATTCGTGGGATGTTGCCATGGCAGCTAAAGTGGAATCATGTCTTTATAACTACATAGTGTGAAAGTCACCCAACAAGTCAAGACTAGGGGCCTTTCCACGCTAGACTGTTATAGTGCTATTATTCCACTTTCCACTGAGGTTTGCAGTTTGGGGAGGGCCTTTAGAGTTCTCAGCCAGGGAGCTCTTTGGCCTCAGTAAACTACAAACCCCAGAATTCCACAGGATGTTGAAAGTGGAACAATAGCACTATAACAGTGTAGTATGGAAAGGCCCTAGGAATCATTCATCTCAAAGCACCTTTGCTTTCCATTACCATTCAGTGAAGCCTCTCTTGATCTATCATTTCTGCAAGACAGTCTCCATTATTAAAAGGATTACGTGCCGCCCTATTAATATCCTACCATACAAAAATGCTGTTTTCATTTGGAAATAAGCAAGTAGCGTGCAAGAGAATTTCCTTTGCTCCAACGGGGCTTTGGGAAGGGGGAGGACTTTGGAGAGGGAAAACATGTTCTTAGATGGTCTGTTGAATGGACTCAGACCAGCTGTGGGCCAAATTAATGCAGCAGGCATGGAGCGGCTCTCCCCTGTGCAAAGTCCTGGCTCATGTGAATCATCTTTGCAACACTCTTGGAATTTCTTCTGATAAATGTACTCTGATAAAATCATCTCTAAGGAAAATCTTGAAGGGAGAGGAAGAAGTAGAGGGGGTAGACAAGATGTTGGATGAGAACCAGCAATGTTTGATCTTCCAAAGACAAGTAGAATAAAAGATGTACTGGGCCAAATAGTTGTATTCTCTGCGAAAGTTTACATTATTGACCGGAGCTACGATTCAGCATTGTCTGCATGTGAGACCAACATGATTCCAAATACCTCATTTCTAGTCCCCTTCATGCATTATCAACAAGAAAAGGCATGTATTTAAAGCAGGTGATGGGTGAGTTACAATCCTCCAGATGTTGCTCCTCTAGCTAGAGCTGCTGGGAGTTATAGTTCAACAGCTTCTTGAAGGCCAATAGTTTCATGCAACTGGTTTAAAAGTCACTATAGTCACCCTTTTGTCTCTGTCCCTGGTATTGCCAACGCTCACTCTGGGGTCACAGGGTTAAGTATTGCATTTTGCAGAGTAGATGTCTTTATGTACATTATCAAAGAGGCAGGGTGATTTAAGATGGAACCAGAGCTTGGAAAAAATCATTTTCTGGGACTAGCACTGGGAGTCGATATTTAGGAGCTATGGGTAGAATTACTTGCTATTTCAATGAACTTGTGACTCCAAACATACATTTGATGAAAGCTAAATACAAGTCTTGGGGTAGGAGGGGGAGGGATGATACAAAGGGACAGGTAGATGTGTGATTAACCCTTCCTACACACACCTTACAATGACCACTATAAGCCTGTTTTCCAACTGAGCTTACTTTTGAGTTTGATGACAAAAAATGGGGAGGATTTAGAAGGAAGATGGTAACAGAGGGTTAGGTATCCCTCCCTCTGATTACCCTTCCTTCTCCAAATGTCAGCCGCTATATTCACATTACAAGGAAAAAATGCCATTGGGAACTCCATGTTTCTTTTGCAGTGTGTAGACTGACCATCAAGATGATTAACCTCCATCAGATGTAGTTAAGTGACATGAGAGACTCTGCAGTATAGTGGTCTGAACATCAGGCTAAGCCAGAGGCAGAACACAGAAAAGTTACTTTTGTGGACTGTAACACCCAGGATCCTCCACATATTGTGGCTACTGACCATAATATTTGTGGAATTCTAAAACTTGTGCAATAAATAAATAAATAAATATCTGAGCTATGTACAGTTGTCTCTATGCCTATTTTGTCCAATATTCTGGTGTCTTTTGAAATATATAAGGAATAATATCAGCCTCCCCGCCCCTAAAAATACTTTTGTTCTGCAAAAATATTGAAAGCAATTTGGTTAGAATCAATGCAAGTGCACAGTTATTTTACAAAGTAGGATCTGCATGAGCTGTGAGCTCAAAATTTATACTGAATTACGGTCAGCACATTTTGTGTGTCATTTAAGAGTCTGCTGAGCAGCTGGTCAGAGTATAGATAACACACTTCCCTTGCAGGACAAAAAAAGGAATGTGGTGATCAGAATAAACACCTTACATATGTGTACCATATTTAAGAACTCTTTTCCTTTTTTTTTTAATATATCAAAAAAAAAAAGAAATCTGCTCAGTTAAAACTAAATTGCACTAAAATATTATAATTTGTTATCCTTATTTGATGCCCAGGAAGGAAGGAAGGAGGGAAGGAAGGAAGGAGTTTGAAAGATAAGTACTGTTTCCTGCATAAATAACATTAAAACTCAAGTTTTGGAAGAACAAGTGCTAAGTGCAACATTAGAATAATTAAAAATAAAACCAAATATCAAAAGAAGATAATATATTATTACATGATGTAGCTGGCTTTGTGTATGAGAGCCAAAGAAATCACCTTATTAAAATACAGGTTATTTGTAGAACTCCCATGTAAGTCAAAATCAGAAGGAAAATCCATCCTAAAGTGGTTGTGGCTGAAGTTGGAAGGAGACCAAAAAATTAGAATGCACCACCAATTCAGCTTTTGCTATTTCTAAATCCCAGTCTTAACTCTCAGCATTGCTACTATTTGAGAGAGTCCCACATTGAACTCTTTAAGTCTTACAAAGTCTGCCAAGGAGCAACCAAATTTTCAGAAACTCCTGAAGCAAAACTTGTGTGATCTTCAATCCCAGTTGAGAAAAAAAAAAAAGTAATTAGGAAATGCATGGGTGGCTTTAAGTATGCTTGGGATTTAGTGACTTTATCCAGATACTTAACTCCATGAGCTATCAATTACGCGTTGGCTTTTATAGGCGAGCCTTTATGTACTAATAGAGTGGACCCTTGGATAGGCAGCAAATCACATCACAGCCGAGCACAGCATCGCTATAGACAAAACTTGCCCAAAATGGAGAAGAGGAGAGTATTGATTTTGTTATGTTACCTCTTTGATGTAAGTACACACCACCATGACGGACCCCCAATCGAAGGAAATGCCACCGACTTGCTGTTAAAAGGTAGTTTAATGATGTGCACCGATCTGTTCTCATCTAAACATGAAATTTTAAATAGCGAGTGAGCTACTGGGTTGTCTTGTCATTTGGAATCATCATCTAAAAGGGAATGCAGATATGCAAAGGATTATCTTTCAAACCCCATCTTTCTAAAAGATAGACTTTCCAATAATAACCCACAAATTTGTGGCCCAGATGAAGCGAATGTTCCATGCTATATGGGAGGTCACAGAACATAACCATCAGGGATCTTTCTGCCTTAAAAATCTATGAGCCCTTTTTTTCTGGCCATTACAAACCTGGGAAATTTAACAATCGCTGACTAACGATGTTGGAGGAGGGGGGAAACAATGCAGCAGTTTTATTTCTGTTTCTTTTAAAACTCTAATAGTTATAAAAGTCTGTAATGAAGACCAATTCACACTAATAGGAAGTTAAATTATATGAGATAATCAAGCATTAGATTCCTTATCTAGTTTCAAAAGTGCTTCATACTTGGTTCTTTATTGCACGGCAAATTGGCACTCTTAAATTATATTTGCGTTTCCGTACTGTTTTTATAGGATTTAACTTTGCTCTTGTGTTAGGGTCATTTTTCTGAAGTGAAGAAGAACAAGGTTCAATTACCGACTTCTGTGCCATAACTAGAAATTAATCTAAACACCATTCTTGTAAATAACATTTGGATACTTTCACAGATCACAAAAGCAACTCTAAATCATATCCCTGTGCAGCCTTCTAAGGTCAATACCAGAGAACTGGGGGAAGCTATTTTTGTGGATAAAACTCCTAGAATGCCCCAATCAACCAAGGTGTCTCAGTGATTCTGGAAGTCAGAGTTCACCTTTTCTAAGTTCTGCTGTTACATATACATGATGGATGCCTACAGATTCAGAAACACAAGCACATACACAGAGCTCTCCAGCTTGCATCAAAGCATATGTGGAGCTCTTTTTCCAGTTGCACAATGATAATCTCATGGCCAAACACCCAGCTTGGTCACAATCAAGGGTACTAAGCCAATGTGTGTAGGAACTGAATATAATATATCAGAATTAAGCACATGGTTCCACTTGTGTATCACTGATATTATATACATTGCCAAAATCTATAAAATTCCTATTTGAGCTAATTCAAGGCAACTCCATGGCTTTCTTTACATCTCGGGTTTTTAAAAATATTCTCTGTTTTTCTTTATTCAGTGTGGTGGCCTCTCTCTGCCACCCCTGGACAAATTATCAGTTGTAAAAATACAAGCTTTCAAATATATAATGAATAATTTCTTAATTTGGGGGGATGGTAGAGACAGAGACAGTGTGGTGTAGTGTTTTGAGCACTGGAGTACAACTCTGGAGGCCAGGGTTCAGTTCCCCACTTGGCCATGGAAACCCACTGGTGACCTTGAATGCATTACACACTCTGAGTCCCAGAAAAACCCCATGACAGTCAGCCTTAGTGTCACCATAAGTAAGAAATGTCTTGAAGGCACACAACAACAACAACAACAACCACCACCACCACCACCACCACCACCACCAGTTGGAACCAGATGTCATCATACTTAAAGTAGACCCATTAAAACCAATGAGATTTGTGTCAGCCATTGCTAACACAAATCCCATTCATTGGTTTCAATGAGTCTCCAGTAAGTATGCCCAAGACTGGATCCAGCCCAGTGAACGTTCATATATTTAACCTTAAATTCTGGGACACAACAAAGAAATGTAAATAGACTCATCTACTACGGAAAAATATGTATGCATAGGAAGTAGGTATTTCTTTATATATGCTTGTAAAATATGTTTAAACCATCCTTCAATTCACTGGATACCCAGACTGTGTCCAGTAAGTATAACCAAAGCTGATCATGCAAAACAAAAATGCACAGGGTGGCAATAAACAATAAACATCACAGTAAAACTACTGGAAGGCAGTTAGAAGAAAATAACCAACAAAATAATGTATTCTAGTCCCATATTTCTCTGCACTGAACCCACTATGTGCACAAACAGTAAGGAAGCACAACCTCTGAAGCTGGGTAGCAAATATTTTCAGTTTTATTTTATTAGTTTATACTTTTTGAGTAAGTATGTGGTTTGACAGCCTAAATACCCAAAAGGCATCAGATCCGTTTTGATTTTGGAAGCTAAAGCAGGGTCAGCTCTGGTTAGTACTTGGATGTGAGACTGCTAATAGATACCAGATGCCGTTGGTTATATTTCAGAGGACGGAACTGGGCAAACCACCTCTGAATATTCTTTACCTAAGAAAACGCTAAGAAATTATTGTGCTCACTATAATTGACAGGCAACTTGGAGGGACATACACACATACATGGGGTCTGAGTGTTGGATTAGGACACTGGGAGACCAGAGTTTGAATCTCCACTTGGCCATGGAAACCTTGGGCGTGTCACCACCTCTCAGTCTCAGAGGAAGGCAAGGACAAACCACCTATGGACAAATTCTGTCAAGAAACAGCTGTGATAGGTTCTCCTTAGGGTCACCATAAATTGGAAATGACTTGAAGGCACACAACAATGATATTATTAAATAGATTGATGGGCTATTCTGGAATATTTAGGTCCTCATCCAGTAATTTGCTGCAGAGAGGGAGTCTTAATGGAAAGGCAGGAAGCCTTGTTTCTTATTTCTCCATCATCATTATATTGTTGTTGTTGCTGCTGCTGCTGCCACCACTAACTTTTTACATCCTGCCCTTTCCCCAAAACTGGTATCCAAGGCAGCTTATAGAGTAAAACAAATATAACATAGTTAACACGTGCAAAATGTCAACGTTAAAATGCAATTAAACTATCAATAACATTAAAAGCCACGTAAACCATACAATCATTCTTGTCAGGGAGATGCATGAGACATAAAGAGCCCTTTCTGCTGAAGACAGTGGCAAATCCACAGGGCTCTCTGTGGGTTTCTGGTCTAACTGATCAGAGTTATCCTTTATGATAATGGATTTGTGCCTGAGCTAGAATTATTCCTATATTTAATTGTGCACTTGTACATTTTTTTTTGTTGTACTGGAACTATAACCAAGCACACTTACAGTTCTCCAGGAAAATGGACTTTTCACATGGATGCTTAAACGCTACAGCACAAACCGAACCCAGAGCCTGAAACTGTATATTTAAATGTGTTGCTGCATGTGGCATGAATGGGGCTTCTCAATGAAAGGAATAGATGGGAGGGGACCAGTAAGGATCTGGATCTTGTGGAATAAGGTGCAGAGCTCATGGAATGTTCCTTTTGGGTTACAGCTGCCTAGAACCCCAAACTCAGTTTGACGGGGGGATTCTCCAGAAGGAGCCTTTTCAAGCACTGGCAGGGAGAGTGAGTGTCATGGAGACTGGGAGAGTGGCCATCCTGAGTGGCAGAGAAGCCCCAGCAACAGGTTGCTAGGCAACCAGAATAGCCAAGAGAGAAACCCAGCCCATTAGTGTGAAGGAGGAGTTGGGGCTTAAGAGGGGAATGGATGTTACCCTGACTTCTGGGGGTTCCATGGGGGACACCTTGATTTGCTCCAAGTTATAAAGATTGGGGAAATTAGCAGAGCACTGGCATTAGCAAAGGAGGGGCAGGGTAACCCAGCAGAATCTTTTACCCAACTTTACGGGGCCAGGCCAAGCAAAAAGCCAGACAAATGTACCAAATAAATGAATTTTATTAAATGAATATAGCACCACGCACCAATGCACTCACTCACTCACACACACAAGGCCTATTGAGAAGGAAAAGAGGTGAAAAATGGATAGGGGATATAGCAAAGGGAATGTAGAGGTGATGATACTGCACCTATCCTGAAGTCTTCGGTCCAGGAACCAGCGAGAAGAACAGAGCTCAGCAAAGAGACTGCTGAGGCGATCACTCAACTAAGAGAGTGCCGGTCTGCTAGTGTGGCAGGGAGTTCTCTGAATAGACCCTCAAAAACTGGGACTACTTATAGGGCAGAACGTACCTCAAGGGCAGGCCCTCTCCCGGGAAGAACAATGGCCGGTTGTTTGCATGATTGGTTTATGCTGGATTCCTGGTGTGTAGGGTTGCGGTTGCACAGGGTTGCAGTGTAGGTTTATGTAGATGGACCTCGCCTTCTAGGATTTTCCAGAGTCAAAGTTGCTCAACTTGGGGAAAACATGCTAATCCCCTCAAGTTGGCTATACTTGGCTGAGGACCCTTTGTTTATGGGGATGTGTACAGCCTGAGTTCTCCTTGGGCTACGTGACTGGAGATTTTTCTGGTCTTGACCTGTTTTTGGTTGTTTGACCTCTTTGCCTACATGCCCATCCGGGCAACCTCTCTGGCATGGCTGGCATATTTGATATCAAATTTGTAGTCCCCGGGATAGGGTATGCCAGTGGGGTAACATGGACATACAGAAGGCACACTGAATTCATTTTGTCAGACTTCAGGGCTAAGTGTCAGTTCTTCAGCCAGAGATAAAAACAAAAGTTTTTCAGTCATCCAGGGGAGTTGAGTGAGAGGGTTTGTTTTTACCAGGGAAGCCTAGAGGGAGAGGTAGAAGAGAAGTCAACTCACTTCTGAATCTGGTCAGAAAGTGTGACCTAGATTTGGGACCTAGATTTGGGAATTGAGCCTTTGGGCAAAAGGGTAGCCAAAGGGCTGTGTGTGAGAGGCCTGTGCCTTTATGCTGATGTAAACATATAAGGAAACTGTCTGAACACCTTCTGAAGATCTATTTAAGCTTGGCCATACATTTGAAAAACAATACTTTATTCTGGTTGTCATTTTAATAAAGATTATAGTACATTTTTATAAATTTTGACTCAGCTGAATGATTTTCAGTAGTTATAACCAAACAGATTGTTAAAGGGTTTTGCAATAACAATTGAAAGGCTTTACCCTTTTTACACAAAGGTGGTGTTTAAAGGCAAAGGCACAGCTGAGTGAAGTGACAGGGCACTTTAGCAGAACAAGGAAGCTGGCATAACGGTCTGTGAGGAAAAACAAGGCAGGCCTTGCCACAGTGAGTTTAACTCTTTTCCGCTTGCTCTGCTACTGCTGAAAACATCCTCCCCCAATACGCCTCCACACGTACACTGCTGTTTCCCTAAGAGGTACACCAATAAACTGGATTTCAATTATTTGACCCAATATAGAATTTTAGCCCAATAACCCCAATTCTTCAATGGCAAGGGAACTGGTCTTTTGCACCTGCTGTTGCTACCAGCCGGTAACAACTTGTCACAAGGGTTTATTCAGCCATCAACGGACCAACTAAAATCAGCAGTGCCATTTAATTGTCTGCATTGTCAGACCAACGACAGCCTTACCTTAATAAGAAGAGGGCTACATTCCTGCATTCTTCTTTCTTTCCCTCTGTGACTTTGGTGGGTTAATCATGACTCAATCTATTTCAAGCTAGGAGCTACTTCTCTAAACTGGAGTATTTGAATGAAAAATGGGCAACCCATACTCCCCTGGCAAAATGATCTCATTTAATCACTGTTACTGTTTATATCTAGACAAGGGCTTTTAATCTGAGTCTACTACTGCCAACCGAAGGGAAGGAAACAGTGGGCAGGAAGAAGGCAGAGTGTAAGTATTACTGCTGAGTCAGTTTTTTCTTTTCTTTATCTATCACAGCAAACATGGCAGTAGGCAGGTGCAGCCCTTACTCCAGAGAAGGTGAGCACTTCCTCCAGAGAATCTTTAGGCTGGATCAGGGCAACATCTGCTCCAGAATTCTCAAAGAGCTTCCCATTTCCCCCTCCTTTTACATGGATGTGCTTCCTTTTATTTTCCTTCTTTCCTCTAGGTGTGTAAGATCTGTCCAATAAAGCCTTTAGTGCCAATGCCTTAGCAAATAAATGCAGAGAATGGCTTGCCAGATCAAGCTCTGAGATCACAAGATGAAAACTGTGACCTGGGAATGACCCCTTGTGATATCACAGTAAGCAGACCCTAGTGATGTTACGTAGGTTAATGACACAGAAAGAAGCTCTTGGTGATGTCATTAAGTGTAATACATTAAACGTCAACAACAGTTGCACAAAGTATGCCATTCAAATAAAAAAATACCAAATTTAACAAACAGGGGAAAACAGACATACATTTATTTTTCAAGACAGTGCTTTCATCCTGAGATTCCTCCTCTCCACCTGAGGACACAAGAAGAGGGTCCATGCCCAGTGATTTGGAAACCCTAGTGGATATATCTGGTCTCACTCCTGATTTCCTTTAGACTCTTGTTTACTATCTGGGGATTAAACTGTACACTAGCATAGCATATTGTTGAGACTCACTTTCCTTTTCATATCCAAATGAGCAAGGAGGAAGCCAGTCTGGATCCAGAACATTGTGCATGGGAAAGGTATAAACCTTCCCCAACCTGTTCCTTATTCTTTAAATCTCCTCATCTCCTCACATGAGGACTAATAAGGGAGTGGATAACTCCATTAGTGCCAGTGAGAGAGATTTTCTCCCTTACCATTTGCCTTGAAGAAAGGAAAATTAAGGACAGTGGGAGCCGGTGACTCCAGTGTCAGTGGACTGGTGAATTTGCTGTGGACTTTAGTGTAAACACTGAGAGAACAGGCAACAAAACCATTTGGCCTAGCCCTGAAGCTAAGCCAGAGAAATAACACACACCAAGAAAATCTCCTAGCTAGCATCAGTTTCCTGTGCTTCAGAGCCACAACAAAAAATACTTGCCATTAAGCTGCTCACCTGTCTCTCTTGCTAGCCATAGCGAAATTGCCAAAATCCTTTCTACAATCACATCCAAGCCCCAGCTATAGTAGCATACCCTCCAACATTTCACTGGTGAAAACTGGGACGTGTGTGGCCCAGCAACGTCAAAGTTTGGTCAAGACAGCAAAGGTAAAGAAGAATGAACAAACTAATAGAGACTGTAGCAGTTTGCTTTTGCCTAGGCCTACTGGGAAGGGCAAGATTTCATCCCCTCCATTATGTCCTGTACTTACTAAGTGCAAACTAGAGCAACCTGAGGCAACTTAAGTAAGCTGGCAACAAAGGGGGAATGGGAGGAGGAGGGATAACCTGGGACAGCTGAAAAAGTCAGACAACACGGGATTAATCAGCATTGTGGGAAGGTATGCAATAGCTAGTAGCCATTGACCAAGTGATCTTGAGCCATCAGATCACTCACAGGTCTTCAAAGAAAGCCATTTTGCCTGTTCAGAGAATTGCTTGCAACACCACCAATAGCAATGGGGCTTCTAAATTAGCATATAAATATATTTTGTTTATTTCTGGGAGCAGAGAAACAATACAGTACAATACAGCAATGCCAGCTATGGTTAATATTAGCATATGAGGACATTAATTTGAACTGTTTTAATACATTTTAAACTAGTGCTGTTTTAATATATTAGTTTATTTTTAACTGTATTTCATTGTGATGGTTGTTTTTAGCTTAACTTTGTTTTAATCTTGTGTTCTGAGCAATCTTCAGTATCATATTGAGGATAATTTAGGCTGGATAAAAAACAAGTAAAGAAACAAATCAAAAACAAGATTTTGGTTGGATAGAGAAGACCTAACTTCATTCATTACCCTATTAAATGCAGAATTTGGAAAACGTATACGGGGGCTACAATTCCCTGAATCCCCCAGGCAATATCACCTGGTCATGATTTGCAGCCCTTGCTCTGGGGCTATGTTGTTTCATAAGAGTGGCAAAGTGGGCACAGATTGTGTGAAGGAGCTGGCAGCACACACAGATCCTAAATATGCTGCTTCTAATTGTCGTGTTTATGCTGCTACCTACTGTTGGGTGTTTTGTTCTTGTTGATGTGTTCTAAATATTTATTGTTTTAGACTGCTGCTTTTATTGGTATTTTAACAGTTGTGAGCTCTCATGGGGGCTCATCTTCATGGCTGAGAGAGAGGATGGAAATGTCATAAATAAATAAAAAGCAAAAGGAGGAACCAAAGAAAGAAAGAATCGGAGAGAGCAGTACAGTTAAATTCTGTAATTAAGGTTAATGATTTCCTTAAATATAGTGCACCCATTGCTCTCTTCCCTGCTTGCCAAATCTGGTGAATATTTTGTAATGTCATCACATATCTCTGTCATCTAAAAAAGGGTGTGAGCCCCCCCTCCGCCCAGCCTCCTGCAACTGAAAAAAAAAGGTTGTGGAGGTAGACCTATACCAGCAGCAGTAGTGTGAGATTCTTCCTTTGCCCATTTCTTTTGCTTCTTTGAAGAATTAACATGTGAAGCATCCCTGATAAAGATCACTCAAATCAAGACATGATACAAAGAGAGCCTTCTGAATCCATTAACGGCACTGTCGGCAAACAGGATGACCTCAGGTAAATATGAACCCTGCTGTGGATTGTGTCAGTTGTCCAATAATTATATGCTTAATCACTTGAGCTTGCTTTAATGTCATCGGAATCAGTTCAGGTGGTCAAAAGGGGAAGAAATTAGCATCTTAACAGATAAGAGGACAATGCTAGGACAGCAGGGAGCTCTGAGGTCTTATCGGATTTAAGCAAGAGTTGTTTTGCAATAAAAGTGCCGAGATCTCAAGAGACCAGCCTTCAACTGGAAATGATTGTCCTGTTTATAAACATGCATTGCTTGACTCACCCGCACCTCCGCCCCCAAGTTATTATATTTTTGACAGCAGTCTTGGCTCCCAGGAGTCACTGGACTTATTTAAAAAGACAGATTTCCTCTTGAAATTGTCTGCAGTCCTGTAGCTTTCCCCCCTTCCCTAACAACTATAATTAAAAATAAAAACCTAGATATTTCATTGGGATGATTTAAAGTTTTAATCCTTGGCTATCAAGGTTCTGATTTACTGTCAAAAAACATTCTTATTGTTGGATAATTGAGTGCTAATTGCAAAGAAACAGCCAATTTTCTTTTCAATCATTGACAAATTGCATTTTCAAGATAAAGCAACCCAAGCAGAAATTGCTTGTTAGTCCTGAGGTTCTTCTGTAGCTTTTCTGTAAAGATTGGTTAGAGTAAAGATTCCTGGATTTCTCTGATCTCATCCGGCTTGCAGATCTGTACAAGCCTCCGTGTCAGCCACTAAAGGAACTATCCAAGATGCTGAACGTATTTGAGAGAAGGGTTCAACACCTCAGATAGAAAGGTCTAGAACAACTAGAGCAGATTCACTGGACCTCTGATATGGAAGCCACTGGCTGAGACGAAGGAAATGGCTTCACTGGGAGGATCACTGTGGATGGGGACTTTCTTTCTTTCTTTTTTTTTTTGAAATATTTTTTATTAAAGATTTAATTGCATAAGAAACAGAGTGGATATACATCGTTACGAGATATATCCCACTCTCCCCCCTCCACTTCCATGCTTATATTCTCCAGTTGAATCTACTTTGTTTCCATTTACAAAAGAGAAGAACAGTTACATTTGTGTCTTTCTTTAGTTTCTTATTTCTTATTCTTTCTTTAGAATTCTTATACATTTATGTTTTTATCCAGTCCAAAACTCCTTTCCATTCCCTTTCAAAGTTCTGGATAGGTTTGTTTTTCAAAGAGAATGCTAATTTTTCTGTCTCTACCATATCCAGAACTTTTAATTTCCACTCTCCTAAGTCAATATCTTTCTTTTCTTTCCAATATTGCGCATATATCAACCTTGCAACTGTTATCAAATATAACAATATCTTCTGGTGTCTTCTTATCTCCCTTTACTGCCCTAAAATATTTAACAAGTAAAATTCTGGTGTCATTTCAAAATTTACTTTACAAATTCTCTGAATTTCACCATGTATCCCCTTCCAGAGTTTTCTTGCACTCCTGCAAGTCCACCACATGTGACAAAAGGACCCAATCTTTTCATCACACTTCCAACACTTCGCATTCCCACTTTTAGTTATTTTTTTGTAGTCTTTCTAGGGTCATATACCATCTATGAAGCATTTTATAAAAATTTTCTCTTAAATTTAAGTTTGGTTTAAACTTTATATCAATTTTCCATACTCTCTCCCAAGCTTCTAATTCAACTGGATGTCCCACATTCTGGGCCCATCTGACCATTGTATCTTTGACTGCGTCTGGTTCCATTTTTCTTTTCAGCAATAGTTTATAAAATTTAGAAATTCTCTTCTTTTGATTTCCCTTCATCAGTGAATCTAATTCATTCTCTTTTTTCTCAAATCCATACAGTTTTTGATCCATTTTAAATCTTTCTTTGATTTGTCACCATGGAAACCAATTTAACTCATGTCCATCAGCCTTTAATTCTTCTGCTGTACGTATTCTTGGTTTATCCCTTTCCCATTTCAATATATCTTGATATGTTAGTAAATTTCCTTGTTTCGTTGGGGCAATTTTATACGCTTCTTGTGGTGAAGTCCATATTGGAAGCTTTGTATAATATTTCTGCTTTATTTGTAGCCAAACCTTTAACAATGTCTTCCGAATGCAATGATTATTAAACTCTTATTAAACTCTTATTAAACTCTAATCTCTCATAGCATAAATATCCATGCCATCCAAATCTGTTATTTATTTCTTCCAGTTCTTTCATAGTTGTTCTCTCTAATTGAATCCAACCTTTAATCCAATCTAAACAGCATGCGTGATAATAAATTTTCAATGATGGTAGATCAAGTCCACCTCTCTCTTTTGCATCCTGACGTGTTTTGCATCTTATTCTTGGCTTTTTCCCCTGCCAGATGAATTTTTGAAGATCTTTTTCCCATTCTTTGAATACTTTCTCTCTTCCTATTATTGGTAAATTTTGAAAAAGGAACATGAGCTTGGGTAATAGAGACATTTTAAAAGCATTTATTCTTCCCAGAAGAGATAAATTTAGATTTTTCCATTTTTCCATATCATTTTTAATCTCTTTCCATATCTTCAAGTAGTTGTTGTTGAATGGTTCTTGGTTCTTTTTTGTTATAATGATTCCTAGATATTTTGTTTTCTTAGTTGACATCCAGATGTACTCTCCAAATCGGCTTGCTCTTTTTTAGTCATATTCAATGTCAGCATCATTGTCTTTTCCCTATTTATCTTGTATCCTGCCACTTGTCCATATCTTTGCAGGATTTCCATCAGCGCTTGAATTGATTCTTGTGGATCCTCCAAAAATATAATTACATCATCTGTGAAAGCTTTTAGTTTCAGTTCTTTTTTTCTTATTTTCAAACCTCTTATCTGTGGATCCTCGCTTATTATATTCAACAATACTTCCAAAACAGCTATAAATAGTAGTGGTGATAACGGGCACCCATGCCGTACCCCTTTATTTATTACAAAGCTTGTCAAGATATCTCCGTTGATTATTAGCCTCACAGATTGTTCTTGATAAATTGCCTCAATCCATTTACAAAAGTCTTCTCCCAGGTCGTAATCTCTCAATACCTGATGTATAAAAGCCCAGGAAACATTGTCAAATGCCTTTTCTGCATCCAAAAAAATAAGTGCTGCTTTCTTCCCTGGGTTTTTATCATAATACTCAATCACATCTAAAATTGTTCTTACATTACTTCTCATACATCTACCAGGGAGGAAGCCTGTTTGGCCTTCTTGAATCTTATCCTGTAATATCTGTCTCAGCCGTTTTGCCAACACTGCCGCAAAAATTTTATAGTCTATGTTCAACAAAGAGATTGGTCTATAATTTTTAACTTCTTTTTAGTCTTTGTCCTCTTTAGGGATCAATACAATATTGGATTCTCCCCAGGATTCTGGTTTACCATATTTCTCTATTTCTTTCAAAGTTATATAAATTGGTTGAATCAATTCTTTTATAAATTGCTTATAATATAGCGCTGTGAAATCATCTGGTCTTGGTGCCTTATCCGCTTTCAAATCCTTTATAGCCTCTTCAATTTCAGTAAGTGTTATTGGTTTGTTCAACTGTTTCTGTGCTTCCAACGATATTTTGGAGATCTTTACTTTTTGAAGAAATTCAGACAGATTTTTCTCATATTGGTGAGGAGGTTTTGTTTCATAAAATAATTTCCCAAAATATTCTTTAAATTTTTGTTTTATCTTTTTGTGTTGAGTGATCAGCTTCTTACCATGCTTTAATTCTACAATTATATTCCTTTCCTTCCTTTTCTTGAGTTTATATGCTAACCATTTCCCAGTTTTGTTATCATGTTCAAATTGAGCCAATTTCATCTGTTTCATCTTTTTCTCTATTTCTTCAGTTGTGATTATCACCATCTCTTTCTGTATTTTCTTGATCTCCTGTTGTAATAATTTTTGTAATGGGTTTACCTTAAGTTCTTTTTCTTTCTCTTGAAGTTTGATCAGGAAAGCCTGGTATTTCTCTCACCTTTTTTGTTCTGGATTTGTCACTGCTGTATAAAGAAACCTCTCATTACTGCCTTCGATGCATCCCAGACCGTTTTCATCTTCATATCTTCTTTTATATTTTCTTTAAAATAGTTTTTTTAACACTTCTTTCACTTGTTTTACTATCTCTTCATCATTAAGTAAACTATCATTCAGCCGCCATTGAAATTGTTTAGTCTTCTCTTGTAACATCACTGGATGATGGTCCAAAATGACCTTAGGTAATATTTCTGCCTTCCTTACTTCTGCTAGCAAATGTTTAGAAATAAAAATCATATCTATTTGAGACCAAGATTGATGTATTTCAGAAAAAAAGGTGAAATCTTTAACATTTGGGTGAATAGTTCTCCATACGTCCAAAACAGATAATTCTTCACACATCTCGAAAAAGTTCTTTGGCAATTTTCCTCTCTTTACTTGATCTTCTCTACTCTGAGAGGTTATTTTATCCAGTTTAGTATCCAGAACTCCATTCCAGTCTCCCACAAGAATCTAGTCTTCATATTCATATACCAATACTTTTTCTCACAGTTTCTTATAAAAATCAGCTTCATTTTCATTTCAGGCATAGACTCCAACCAGTAGGATTTTTTTACCATTTTTCAAAATTTCTACACCCAATATTCTGTGGATGGGGACATTCTGATGTGCCTGTGTACTGTGTAGTGAGAAATGCAACTCTCGGCCCACTGGCTCTTCCAATAAGCTTTACACTCCTAGGCCCTTTCACTCACCTTTACGTTGTAAAGCCACTGCAGTTCGCCTAACTTATGTAAGCCCACTCACTGCTCCAGGAATATTGTCCTCCTTCACAAAGGCAAGTAAGACTATAAACAGCCACACTATAAAGTAGTTCATTACATTAGTGTACATCAGAGGCAGCCAACCTGGTACCACTCAGACATTTTGGACTACAAGAATCCACTACCATTGAATATGCTGGCTGGGGATTATGGGAGGTGTAGTCCACAGTATCTGGAGGGTAGCAAGGTTTTCTGGAAGCCCCTTCCATTTGGAAGGATCTTCTCGTAATCATCAAATCTTTTTTTAAAACCAGAATCTCTGTTTTGGAAAGGACATGTGCCTGCAATGACTTCTATGCTGAGAGAGGGGTGTCACTCTGCTCCATGTTTCAGTCTGAATTTTAAATGAGCTTTCCAAAGTGATGAACCCCACCCCCAGAGTACACTCAGGACTTTGGAGAGATCTTTACCCTTTGGACTAAAATCCTGTATGGACTGACTGCCCCCATACACACGGAAGCCACCAACTTCCAATTTCCAAGGCCCTCTTTATGAAGAAGGGTTTCAGGGCTGCATTTCCATAGCGGGGGGACACAGAAAACTTGCAGCTGCTTCTCTGACGGGTTTCTGATTCACACATGTACCAGCAATGCTCTGGTTCATTGTAACAAGAATATTCCAATCTTGGTTTGACCTTTTTCAAACTTAAAGCAAAATCAAATATATAGCTAAGCAGAGAAACATTTGATATTTTGTTTTCTATAAATCTCAAGTTATGCTGTAAGCCTTTTGTTTCTTCAAGAACATTTCAACACTGGGGTATTCCAAAGTTCTGACCCAAGTCCTATACACCTAACCTTATTTTATTCCTCAGATGGCTAAAGGATATCCTAGAGTGCAGAGCCAGCATGGTGTAGTGGATTGAACATGGACTAGGATGCTGGAGAACAGGATTCAAATCCCCACTTGGCCACAGAAACCCACTGGGTGACCTTGGGCAAGTCCCATTCTCAGTGCTTCCGAGGAAGGCAAAGGCACACCCCCTCTGAACAAATCTTGCCAAGAAAACTTCATGATTGGATCACCTTAGGGTTGCCATAACAACAACTAGAAGAGCACATGGTTTGCCTGCCTAAGATCCCAAGCTGAATCCATGGCATCTCTAGTATGGTATAGCCTCCAAGAGCTATTGCCAAAAACTGTAGAAAATACTGAGGTAGAAGATATTTGATTGTTTGCACAACATAAGGCAGCTTGCTATGTTCTGTAACGGGTGTATTCAGACATGGTAGAGGAATCCAAATTTTTGCAGTCCAGGCTTGACTAAAAGGTATCCCAACACAGATGTTTATAGATGTGTGGTATGAGACTGCAGTTACTTCAGATTTAGCCCCACAAAACCAAAACCTGAAGAAAGTAACTTTTTTGGATTACAACTTCCCAGCCAACTTGGCCCAGCCACATTGCTGGGACAGTCTAAGAACTGTAGTCCAAAAAATAACTTCCTCAAGTTCTGAGTGTCACTGACTGAGGGCTGATTTTTGAGAACAAGTATGTTGGCTCAACAGTGTAAACTCTGTGATGGGCGTATAACCAACATCTCAGTTAAAAAAAAACAAACACTTACCAAAATGTTTACCAGTGTTTATATTTTTGGATGGGAACATTTTTTGGGGATTGTACATGAATGCAAAAATGTCCTTTGTGTATACCATACCCTCCCTGCTGCATTATTTCCAAGAGTGAGCCCCGATGCAAGAAAGAGAAAAAGATCCAGAATAACTGGATGGCCCAGAGGTGCTTGGGTGTTACAACAAACATGGCTGGGACTTGCTTTTCCTCCATGTATCAAATCCGGTGAATATTTAGCTAACAAATGAAATAGCAGCTGACATCCCATTCAGCAGTTATGACTTAAAATACTGTGACATACTTATCACCAAGAACAACCAAAACTGACCCCAAAAACCTATCTTTGCAACCTGGCAGCACCCTGACTGAAATACTTCAGAGGCGCTAGAGATGAAGGCACAGAGAAATTAGGTCCACAACACCATCCAGTCATGGAGTGCCTTGGGACAAGCAGTTGTGGCAGGACCCTGTGGCATCTCTCCAGCTGCCTGTTCTCAAGGTACCCCACGAATTCATGTTGGGGAGGCCACCATGAGTCATAACCACGATGGTGATGCAGACCTCAAACATTATATCGCAGGTATGAGATGCCAAAGCTTTCTTAGGTACAGAAGAATGAGCCGAGCATTTGTTAAACTTGGCCATTGATGAATGTGGACTTTGACAAGAAAGATATACAGAATTTGCAGGGATATAGTGGATGAGTGGATGGCTGGGTGATTCTTTCAAGCAGTGCTTCTTAAGGTATCTAATGTGGCAAACCAGCAGTTGTTTCCGCCACTGTGCCTGATTATTATATTTGTGCCACCTCATTATTGCCTGTGCACAGCTTCTTGGGACCCTGCCACAAACTGGCAGCCAATAGCAGGCAGATTGGCCCTGAACCATGAGCCACGGCATTGAATAACATCACTTTAAGGCAATTTCATCCTGCTTTCCAACAGAAAAGGCTCCTAGAGATGTTTCCATACAGTCAATAAAGAAAGATTCCCTGCTTGCAGGCTAAAATTCTGAAAGACGTAACATGAAAGAAAACATAGGTAGGAAAGGAAGAAAAAAAATAAGCAAACTCTAGGCACTTGCCCCTAACATTAAACTGCAGTTCTTAAAATTGACCAGCTGGAAAAAGGAAGGAAGAGGTATTAGACGGATGGTGCTAATCTTTTATCAGGGTTCATGGAACTGACCCTGCTACCCATCTCCATCTGCATACTTTCCAACTGTCCCAATTTGGCAGGGAC
Source organism: Cyclura pinguis (assembly GCA_030412105.1). Classification (NCBI taxonomy): domain Eukaryota; kingdom Metazoa; phylum Chordata; class Lepidosauria; order Squamata; family Iguanidae; genus Cyclura; species Cyclura pinguis. Next base: position 219,027,535 of record CM059599.1, on the reverse strand, counting down.
AGTCCAGATTAATTCTCTGTGGTTCTACTTTTTCAACTGATTTTAAAATGTCCCAGTTTCTCTCTCCTCCCACTTTTCCTCCTCATCCTCAGCTTACTTAAATTGCTGCCAACTGAGTTAAAAAGTGCAAAAGTAGTTTGCACTCACGAACTCAGCAGGGGAGACAGAAAAGAGGGACAGAGTCTTGCCCATCCCAGTAGGTTCTGGCAAAAGCACACTGTTGCAATCTCCCCTAGCCCGTGCATTCTTCCTCATTAATAATTTTTACCACCTTGACCACACTTCAGTACTGTTTGGTCACACGTGTCCTGATTTTCATTGACAAAATTTTGGATTCATCTGCTACATGCAATCTTCTTGACTTATACACTTTAGACACTGCCTCTGCCCTTGCTGAATCCCATTTATTTAGGATAAACCGGCTGAATCAATTCTTGAATGGTGAGTCAACAGGTAGGTAAATCCCATCAATTCAATCATTCTAGTCTCACTGGGACTGAGGCCTTAGCGTTCATCAATGATTTTATCACAGTGGGGTAAAGGTCTTTGAAGCTCATGGGAAGTGAAGGACCCTTGGTGTTGGTCTGACTGCCAGTGAAGGGATGGGAATGTGCAGGACACTGCAGGATCCATTGTCTGGGTCACTATCTGAAAAACACAACACACACTGCAACTAGCCATAGCAATATCAAGAGCACTGGTTCCCCTGGCTCCAGCACTGCTCTCTCAAATTCCAGTCTCTGCCCAGCCCTATCTGGGGATGGCAGGAATGGAACCTAGGGCCTCCTGTGGGCAGAACAGGTGCTCCCTTGTAGAGTGAGAGTCCCTTCACAAGTTATGACCACCCTGGGTTTGCACAGCAGGATTGCAATTTGAACTTGGAGCGCAAGAAGAATTGTATTTGGGGAGAGGCTGCACTACAGTCTCAGAACTTGCGGCATATGCAGCCATCCTTTATCAAATGAGCACTCCTCCTTTCTCGTGACTCCATCATCTGGTGATATCCAAAATTTGTACTGGTACACCTTAGTCAGGGAAGCTGATGTGTTCCTGGGCATTACTTTTTTAACAAAAAAATTGGTATCAGAAGCAGAAAGAACACGGAAGGGATAGAGATAACGTTCTCACGCCACCAATAAATAAATAAATAAATAATCAGCAGTTCAACAAGTTTCAGCAAACTGTTTCTTCAAAACTAACAATGTGCATAAGTGAAATGAAACAACTAGGTCAGATAAGTCTTGCCTATGTTTAAATCAAAACAAAACAAAACATTTTGAACCCTCTAGAGATCATCTGAAAGTTTCTTCAAAATGCACCCAGAGATTCTTTTGCCATTCAAGGATGTTCAGTAAGGGATTCTAGAGGAAGCTCCTATTTACCTTGCTTGCTGTAGGAAGGAGAACACAGCTATAGTAGGAATTGTTAGAAAGAATCCCATTCTTTCAAAGCTCAAGCTGTTACTGCCTTGTTTACAGCAGATATGATAATATAATGTGTCACTGAAAGTCTGTTTCTTCTGCCCTCTTTCACCACCCTCCCAGTGCAGATGGTGCTAAAAATCTTCTAGCTAGCCAGAGGGAACTGGAAGAAGGGAACTGGACAGGCCTAAAAAAAAATGTTAAAGGGTGCTTTTTTGTCAGTGGCTTTGTTAACTGAGGTCTGCCTGTATAGGTTTTCCCACATTCTAAAAAACTGAAATGCTGCCCCTAAGGCTTAGTTATTGGCAGTAAGACTAAAATATGCTGGTATTTTTCACCTTACCCTTTTCTGTTTGTTTCTTTTTTCTCTTTGTTTCCATCCACCACTGGAATGTAGCTCCTGAGAACATATCTGAAAATGAATTTGGCCCTTAGATTGAAAAAAATTCCTCACCAATGCCTGTACAATAGCAGCTGTACCAGAGTGCAAGAGACAGTACTCACACACACATATACACACAGTCTGCTTAGCAGGAGAAGCAGGAGAAGCTGCTCTGCTACAGCCAGCCACATAAGGGCTGGGAAGAAAAGGCATCCATTTAATTAATAGGCGTTGTACCAATTAACAGTAATGTTGAGCTGCCTCTGTGTGTAAGATCTGTTCTTTGCCTGAGCACTCTTGCCCATCCTTTATTTTCCCAATGTATTTATTGAACATTTCACTGTTCTCACTGCTGAATATTTTGTTTTTGTCAGCAAATTTTGACTGTTCTGACAAATCCCATTCATCAACTGGTACTGAAACCAACTGGGGCTTAAAGACCATTTCCAAGTATTGGAACAAGCTTTTGCTAGGAAAAGCAAGGTGGGGGTGGGTTAAAAATAAACAGAAGGAAGAAAAAGATGGGGGAGGGAAAAAGGAAAAGGAAAGAATCTTCAAATCAAACTGCAAAAAATCCCAAAATCATTATGGTCTAACTGTGTCTTTTCCTGAATGAATAAAAGAAAAAGTATATCCTTGAAATATGGTTGTGCAACATGCTAGAGACAAGTATATAGGATTCATTTTCTCCAGATAATAATGTATATTTAAGAGAGCCACAAAGAGATGTCAATGCTAATTTAGTACATCTATTCCATTACATGCTGTTAAGTTTTCCTCCTTGACAACCTCGTCTATTATGCTTGCCGCATTTGTTCAGAATCTGATTTGTGAAAATATCCCAACTCCAATCTAATATAATAATATAAATCCAACTGCATCCAAGTGGTCCCTTATTTATTGTAGACACATAGCTTCCTTTCACATCACAATTCAGTAATAAAGATTTGACCCTTCTGTTAAAGGCTCACTGAGACGTATTGTTTCCTTGTAAATGAGTAAGGAAAGAATTGCTTCCTATAGTACATACAAGCCAAAGAAGATGCTTATAGCACAATCCTAAACCTGTTTTCTTGGAAGCAAAACCAGACAGAATCATCTGTTTCTGCTGTGTCCTTTTCTGCATGTGGTTGTGTCTATATCCATCCTGTTCCACCTAAAAAATCTGCCTGAAATTTTTCATTTAAATACATTTTGAATGCATTTTGTCTTGAAAGGCTCATTCCATGAACCACTGTAGCACAGCAGTTCTGGAATGCCCTTCCTTTGGAGGCTCAACTAATGCCAACTTTACCCCTACCTTAGCAATAGGTTGAAAAATGGGACCCAGTGAGGCAATGGTAGTTGTTACACGGTTTCCAGAAGAATCTCAGTTCCATTTTATTTCCCTCAGGCTTCTTGAGAGCTGAATTTGATGTTCCTACATGGAAATCAGATAGAAATGGAACAATAGCAAAGGCCACAAACGAAATGCAGACAGCGAAAATTCTGTTTTATTGAACTCAAAGACTGAGAAGTCCCACAGTCTTTTTAAGACCCACAGTAAACGTCTGATAGGTTTTGTCTATTCATCTACGCATTTATCTGATTTCCATGTGGGAACATCAAATTCAGCTCTCCGGTCAATCCAATCACATGGAAACACTACAGTGTGACTCTTGGATAAGGTCCTTCCAAATCTTGAAAATCTCCACTGGACACACCATTCTGCTGGGAAGAAAAGATACTGAAGAAGAAAAACTGTAACTTGCGCAAAAAAGAACAAAAGAGGGAGACAATTTACAGTCCCTTTGAGACTGATTTCTATTTTAGCATGAGCTTTCTTGGATATCAATTCACTTCCTCAGCCATTGCATACGAGGAAGTGGGTTGATACCCACAAGTGCTCATGCTAAACTACACATCAGTTAGTCTTAAAGAGGCTGTGTCTGTGTGTTTTAAAGGGAGGCACAGTTTGCTAAAGTGGTTCTATGATTTGAAGGGCAAATGTTCTTCTTTCTTGAACCTTTTTGGGAAAAAAAACTCTTTAGTTGTAGTGCTGTAGTGAAAATATGCAATTTCACTGATGTACTGTAGAACTATAAGTGTTAGAAAAATAACTTAAAAAGAGAGAAAGGAGAAGAAAATGATACTTTTTTTGTTGTGATAGGTCTCAAGATTAAAAAGAAAGGCACGTCAGGGTCGGAATAAAATGATCCAGCTGGAATTGCCAGAAAGCAGGCCAGAACAATAGAAACTTTTAGATGTTTAAAACAAACTCTGCAAACTACAGTAACAAATACTGCAACCTCTAGTAACTGGTCAACCCATTTGCCCCAACTGGACAATATTTGTCTTTAAATTGTTTAAGAGTGTTTTAAAATGCTTTCATTAGCTGTACCCTTCCTGAGATCCTTTGATATAGCCTGAACTAGACATATTTAAATAAATTATTTATTTATTCATCTAGTTCTCTCAGAACACCCCTCCTCCAGCACTTCTGATCTAATCAGATTCACCTCTTTCACCCAACCCTTGTGATTGCTTCAAAAGTATGTTTGCTTTTTTTTTAATGAGAGATCTTGTCTGAAGTCTCTCAGACATGTGTAAGTAGAACTGGAACACAAGGAAGTCATTTTTCAGCAACAATGCCCAGAACCACTTGGCCAGCATGGGCCAGGGATTCTGGGAGTTATCATTCAAAACAGGAATTTTTCCATGCTTGGGATTAAGTCGCTTGTGGCACCCTTGCCTTCAGCTCACCTCTCAAGAGAATTTGCAGCTTCAGGGAGAATTCTTGCCACCATCTTCTTGTAGAAACATCCCAGGAAGACTTTCCATGGCTTTATATGCTGACTCTTTAATCTTTGATGCTCATTCTGCCTAATGAATTTGCCTCCAATACGGTGGCCATGTGCACTTCCTGTGTTACCTGATCCACAAAAGCAGCTCTATAGATCATAAAGAAAGATTGCATTAGTAATAGTTTAGCAATGGTTTAAAACATTTGTTTTGGGGAGGAGGAGGAAGAACAACAACAACAATAAAAAACCTTTTGGAAATAAAAGACCAATCCACATTAAACCATTATAGTCATTGACTCCAACCTATCAAATCCTGAGATTTGTATTTTCATTAGATACTTAGAATTCTCTGCTAGAGACAAGCTCAAGTGCTACAGTTCAGGAGAATGTGGTTTGCATCTCTCTGGAAGACCACTGTAATCATTTTAACCAAGACGAGGGACAGAGCCACAACAATTAAAGTGGTATCAAATTGTACAGTGTGGATACATCCTTGTAAGGACAGTGTTAAGATCTAGAATGCAATGCACAGTGCAATCTAGAGTGATCACCCATTCAAAGGGACTTCCATCTCCTCTGTCCTTCCCTTCCACCCCCAATACCTTCTGATCTGTTACAGAAAATCCTTGCAAGCCAGATGGGAAATCCATTTCACCAATAGTGTACATAGGCTGATGGATGGACAAGTTCAGTCGATAATATTTTCTCCAAGATCTCAAGCTATATATAATTGCTCTGAGTCAACAGTATCTAAAAGTCCTGATCCTTCCATATGAAACTTTCTGTAGTTCACCCTCTGCTTTGGAGGTCCTGCTGGTTCTCTCACTGCCAAGAAAACTAAGGCTGGTGGGAACATCATACCTTCCAACATTTCACAGATGGAAACTGGGACACATATGGACAAGCAACATTTGCCAGTGTCAGGATGGCAAAAGTTATTAATGAGAATGAATGCCTAAGCGAGAAGAGGCTGCAGTAGTTTGCTTTTGCCTGAGCCTCCGGGGAAGGGCAGAATTCTGCCCCCTCCTAGCCTCTCCTCCATTTTGAATTAAGTGCTAACAACTTTTGCACTTTGAATTCAGTTTGTAGCAATGGAAGTAAGCTGAGGACAAAGTGGGGAAGTGGCAGGAGGAGAGAAAAACTGGGACATTTTAAAAGCAGCTGAAAAAGTGGGATGATGATGTTGTTGCCAAATCAGGATAGTTGGAAGGCATGAAATGTGAGAGAAGGTCTTCTCTGTAGCGGCCTCCTCAACTCTAGAAATCCTCCCAAAAGAGATTAAACTGGTTTCTTCACATGATTCTAGGTAGGTCATTCAACCTTTATTTCCCCTGCGTAAGTACTGAATTATTTTAAATGGGATTAAATGTGTTCTCTGCTTTTTTTCTCCCTCCTCCTGCTTCAGTTCTGTTGTTATGAACTTATAAGGCACCTTTTGGGCCAAAAGGCAGTGTATACATCCTTTTACAAATAAATAAAAAAAACATGGGGCACTCTGTTTTCTTTCTTCACTCCAAATCCATGTCACATAAAATTTGTGCATACATTCTGCTTCCTACAAGTATGAAAAAGGGCTGAACAAAGCAACTTCTAGGTAGCTGCCATCACATATAGAATCCATTACACATGCCACTGCTCCATTTTGATTGTCAGGGAGGGAAAGCTACTCTACGTACACAATATTTATCATTTCAATATTTATCATAGCATTAGTTTCCATAACTGTTAACTTGAACTGGACCATTTTGATATTTTGGTTAATGGATAATTTGAAGAACTCAGTTAGGGAGGGAGGGAAGAGCACTTCAAATTCACTGTATTAACACAGAATACCTTTTCCTTCTCTCTCAGCCTACTAACTGTTTTGGCCCACTGTTTCTTTTCCCATTCATACTCCCAGATGATAGTTAAGGAAGCAGATGTGGGAACCTCTGTGACCTCTTGGCTTCTGAGAGAAAGGCTTGTGAAATTATCTCCTCGGTCCAAGCTCTGCTCTGAAGTTTCACAGGCAGAGAGTGACTAGTGGAATGAAGTTAATGTCACTATTTGAAATTCCATTGACTCATTCCCTATTTCCTCACTTTCCAGTTATGTATTTTACAGTGTTACCAGCTTTATCAGAAGAGGTTTTAATGGCAGCTCTCTCCTTCTAGAACCTGAAATTCACATTCTTCAGTTAAATCCTTGTTCCTTGAAATAATTTTTTTAAAACTGTGACTCTCCCCCATCCCACCAAAAAAACCCCACAAAAAACAGTTAACAGAGGGCAAAGATCTGAAGCTAAATTAAACCACACTTTTAACCAGATGTCTTGTTGGGAGGAGAATCTAGCCCTGTGCAGAAGGGAATATACACAGCGGGAGTTATAGGAGTTTGAGATAAGAGGTATATTAGGTTCTTAGTTTCATCCCACAAAATGGCAAGATAGACACCATTGCTTCTTTTCTATTAAAAGATGCTGGCTGAACAGCTTGTGCCTTAAAAAGGGAGGGGGCAGTCAAGTTAAAATGGTGGGATTTAACTGTCCTCGTAAACAGACTTGCTCCCAGATAAGTATCCATAGGAGTGCTGCCTTGGTGTCACAGATTAAATACGATCCTGTGTCATGCAGAAGTGCATAACTAGCTGGAAGCAAGCCCCACTGAATTAAGAATGGCCCTCTGTCCTACTTTCTACAAAGGAAATTCATCTTTTTAAAGGTATCCTGTGTTTGCATGGGCTGACCAGTTCATGTCCAGTTTAATGATAACCCTAAGAAGGGAAAGCAGAAACCATTAAGTTACCAATTAGAAATTAACATGTGGACAGCAGCAGACTGAATAAACACATGGGTCACCTGGGTTTCTTTCACACTACAAAATTATAATACTGTGGAATCTTGGGGGTTGCAGTTTAATCAAAGGCACCAGAGGAGCTCCATGGCTGAGGATTCCAAAGGCCTCTCCCTAAACTGTCAATTCCAAGATTTCATAGGGTGGAACAACTGCAGTTGAAATAGAATAGTAGTGATATAACTGTGAAAATGCCCCTAGACACTGTATTCCCCATTGTGGGGAGATTTGTTACGTTTCAGTTTCATTACTATTCTATTTACAGTTATTAGTTCCCAAAGTGCATCTCCATATCTAAATGTCCACATCCAAATGTTATGCAAACCTGTGGGATCCACCCTGCACTGACTGCCAGTGTTCTTAGAACTACAAATTTGTAAGCAGGCATGGTAAGGGACTTAACTATAGGACTGCAAGAAAAAAAAAGTCATACTGTCATTTTCCTACACAAAAAATGGAACTGTTCCTCTGGAAGAAATTGTTATCAGAGTAACTGATGTGACAAACACACTCTAGCCAATCAATTTTTCTCCGGATATTAGCTGTTCCACAGTAGCTGAAGAAGGAAGCTATCAGTCAATAGATGCTTGGACTAACTACTTTATGAGCAATAAGGCAAATCAAGATTGGCATTTTAGCATTGCTTAAATCAACTGTGTTATGAAAATCAATTGAAGGATTGACTCAAGAGGTGTGTGCATTAATTCATGGGTGGAGATGACCTACACATTTCAACTGTGAGCCCCAATAAGGACAAATACTTTGGCAACAATCTTGCATGGAGTGAAACATACTGATAACTAGCAATCACAGTAGGCTTAAGGATATTTGACTAAAGCTGGAAGCCTGTTGCTGTTTTATATACACATGACCTTCACTACAGAAGCAGCTGGGCATTTCTCTCTGATAAGCAATGCCTGCATTCATTTCAAGACTAGACAAGCAGACTTGTGCATGGAGAAGCATTGTGCAAGCATATGCACATGTGAATGTGGATGATCATGCATATATGGTTCTGCATTCAGTTGCACATTCAGGTGTGCAGTCAGTTGCCCAATATTGCCATTCTGCACAGGGGCTGAGTAGCACAATCTATGGCTAATGCCACATGCTGTTTTATTCTGCATAACCCTGACGCAGGATCTCAGCCTCTGTGTTTCAACTGTCAACATCTTCCTTTAAAAGGAGATCACAATCCCCTTCCCAACTCAGCACCCTGCTGATGAACTAGACTGGAATACCCAGCTAGTTCTGCTGCCCGGGCTACAAAGCGTATCAGTCCCAACAAGCACAGCTAGCTGGTGATTGCAGTCAACACATCTGGAGGGTGCCCCATTGAGCAAAGCTGATTCAATAGATTTAACTCTCCATCAAAGCCAATACATTTTACAGAGGCATACCATTACATTACATGTATCATTGCATTATATCTACTATATAAAAGTCAAAGTTTGTCTGTTTGTGAGTTTGTCTGTTTGTCTACGTCAGGCTGGCCCCTTCCTAAACTCCAAACCCCAGGATTCCATAGGATGTTGAAAGTGGAATAATAGCGCTATAACCATCTAGTGTGGAAATGGCCCAGAGTTCAATTTCTCACTCATCCATGAAAACTCACTGGGTGACCTTGGGAGCATCACACCCCCAGCCCCAAAAAACCCCAGGATAGGTTCACCTTGGGGTCACCATAAGTTGGAAATGACTTGAAGGCACACAACAACAACAACAACAACAGCTACACCTTAAGATCTGATGGGTTTGACATTTTTACTTCGTCCTGATTATGAGATAACCAGTTCAGTCTGAAAGGTACAGTCTGAAAAAATAATTTTTCCAAGCTCTGATTCCAAGTTCTGATTTCCAAGCTCTGATTGATGTCTTCTGCTTTTGAATTCAGTTTAAAAAAAAAAAAAAAGCTTTACACGAGATGGAATCTGCCAGGTTAGGATATCAACAGCTGATCCTGCCATTTTAGTCAGCTTAGGGCCATTTCCACACTAGACTGTTATAGGGCTATTATTCCACTTTCAACATCCTATGGAATCCTGGGCCTCAGGCCCCTCCCTAAATTGCAAACCCCAGGATTCCGTAGGATGTTGAAAGTGGAATAAACACAAGAATAATCTAATGCAGAAATGGCCTTAGTTTTAGTCAGGTTATATGCTGCTTGTCTCCTTTCACATTGTTTTATTAAATGCTGTTGATTCATTGTCAGCAGTGTGAGCTTCCTTGAGTGCCATTTTCACAGCAGAAAGGCAGTACAAGCCAAAGCTGATCAATATGTGACCCTCCAGCTACCAATGGACTTCAGCTCCCATTAGCCCTAGCCAGTATAGCCAATGGAGAGGAATACTGGAAGCTTCAATCCAAAAACATCTGGGAGGCAACAAGTTGCTCATGCCTGATATAAGCATATGCAGAGGTCGGCTGATATGCTTGGCCTTCCGCTGTCTGGAAGCTGCTTTGGCAAATCAAATCACTGTTCTCCCCTCTGCCCAGTGTTGATGCTTGGGGTTTCTTAGGTTCTTGGTTTAAAATCTACTATAGCAGTCACAGAAAGCCTGTGTCATCTAAACATTGTTGGACTAAAACTCCCAACATCCCCAACTACCTGCCATGCAGATTGGGGCTGATGAAAGCTAGAGTTTTACCACACCAGACAAGCCACATGTGCTCCAATTCTACACTATGGGCTTTGACCCTGCGAAAAAGAGATACTCTGTTAAGTGCTCAGAAAAGTGGTGTTGTTGGATCACAACACCCAAAACCCACAAAGCAACTCTTCCAAGCTCTATGCTCCATTATTGTTTTATGTGATCTAGGACTAAGCCCCAGTAGACCCCATTGTAAATTAAGCTCCAGATAAGTCATGAAGCAATCTCCTACAGGATGGCTCCAAGTGTACAGCTGATGCCACAATGTCCTGCCATTTCCTCCTGCACCCTAAACCATCGTGTTAAAGAGCAGGATAATTAGAACAACCCTTGATTTCATCCTGAATGCATTATTGTGGCTTCAAAAGGAAGCTGGAGAGGAAGCAAGAAGCTTGATGAGGACCACAAATTGCCTCAAGGCTGCAAAGTCTGTTCCTTCCTTCTCTACCAGCCTTGAAATTTGCTAATCAGCCTGTCATGTGCTCTTCAGGCAAAAAAAAGCTACAAGGACCAGGTAATAAAAGCGCCCGTTATTTATCTCACCAAAAACTTTAATTAAATCCAAAGGAAAGTGTGTGGCTCTCTAGCATCAATCTAAGAAAGGCACAATAAAATCAGGCTCATTGATTTTTAATTAAAAGGCTATACCTTTGCAATTAGCAAGGCCTGCGCCTGCACTGCAATCAAAGCAGAGCTTGATACCTGAGCTGAACTGTAGCAAATGGCTTTGGCAGCCCACAGAGGCCTTTGAGAGACCCTCTGAATCAAAGGCCCAGTGAAGGACAGCACACACCTTGGAGACTGCAGCTTCAAGCAGCCAGGAAGAAAATGGCTGTCTTCCTAAGGGTAGGGCTAGGAACCAGCCTGGTATATGGTTCATGCTCGGTTCTCAGGAGAAATTAGTTCTGTTGTGTTGTTTTGAACTCTGTCCATTATTATTTTTTCTTCTCAGAGCTTGGGAAAGTTACTCTTTTGGATTATAGCCTCCAGACTCCCCAATCCAACATGGAGATTCTGGGAGCTGCCATCCAAAAAGTTACATTTCTCAGGCTCTGTTTCTCAACCACCACCACTTCACCCTACGAAGCTCAGGATGCACATAATAAGAATGTTAAAAGAGCCATCGTGGATCAGACAAACCGCCCATCTAACCAGCACTCTGTTCCCACAGCAACCAGTTGCTTAGGGGAAGCCTACCCAAGCTGGGCTTGAATGCAGCAGCACCTTCCTGCAGAATATTCCCCAGCACCTGTTATTCAGGGCCATACTACCTCTGATTGATACTAAAGGGATATCCAGCCAGCTGGACTAGCCCTCTCCTCCGCGAACAGTCACATACATTCAATCCTGGCAGAAGAGACAGCAATGGACCCACAGGCACCCAAGAATCTTTGGGGCTGAACAGGCATTTGAAATGAGGTTTTTCTGGTCATAACCCAAACTAAACAGGCTGCCTTTTTTCAGGTTCAGTAGCAAAAAGCAGGCAACCATTTGTGCGTATATATTAAGTTTGCTGCCTTTGTACAGACTGTGCTGCTACTGTGCTTTCTGACACGCTGAAATTAAGCAGGAGAAGCTTTGCCTGCTCTCCATGCTGGGAAAGCTTAACCACTATTCCTAAATGCATGCAGCTTGTTTTCAGTCCAAGTCAGCACAAGCACCATAACACATGCAGATCTGCATTCCTGGCTGATGCATAGCCATCCACTTGTCACAGCTGAAATTGGTGGTAGCCCCCTCTTTGGTTGCACATGCAGTTGCACATGTTTCCATTCAACACAAGGAACATGTAACACATTCAATGCATAATTCTAGGAGTGGAGGTTGAGTCTATGTTACTCTAGCATACGAGCTTGGCGTACAGAATCAGCATTGCACACCCAAAGCCACTGCCAGTTTTGGGTCTCTGGTCTATGTGTGGTCTATGTTGCAAGCACATCAGTCATAGTTCCAAGTTTGTAAAGCAAATGCGTCTTTCCCCTTCAAGACCAAGTCACCCCAAATTATATTCGGATGACAAGAGGGGTGGCTCAAAAAGCACATTGTTCCTAGGAAAATCCACGTCCTCTCCAGCTAAATTCAGAAGGAAGAATGGGCAAATCTAAGGGTAGATAGCAGAGAATGTCATCGTCCTTTCTCATCAAAAACTCCAAGGACTTTGCCCCTCCAGGCCATGGCTGTATTGCAAGACCGTTCCTTAGAGCTTCTTTTAGAAGGCAAGTAGGAAGAGGCCTTAGGCCTGCTTCTCTTTTAAGGGGGTTAAAAGACAGAGGCTAACAGCAGGATGGTTATTCCAAAAGTAAATCCTATTGAATTCAGTGGGCTGACAACTGAAAATAGGAGCACTGCAGCCTTACAAGCAGGCAAAGAAAGGCATTTAGACGCTATACTGCAAAAGATTAGAAGAGGCTATTCTGCCTTCCCGGCTCAGCGGAGGACTATTCGAAACTCCAGGCCAGCAATGCGCCAGCGGGGCAACAGGAAGCACAATAAGGCTGGAGAACTGAGACCTCAGACCAGCCCTCATCCTGCACAGCTTCCTTTTCCCTTGCGATGGCGTTGCTTACGATCAGGGGTGTCGAATCACTCCGAACGTATTGTGGGTTTTTAACAGAGCTTATGTTGGACTATCAGCTATCAAAGCCAGTGATCCATCAAGAGACGGCTTCCTCAACTTCCAAACCAGGGTGTGAGAAGAGGAGTGGAGGAAGGGGAAAAAAAGGGGCCATCACGCAACGTCGAAGCAGCAGCTTATGGCACCGCCTTGTGGCCAGAAAATGCACGCCGCCTTTTTGGTTGCCCAGCACGGCTCTCAGTGGCTCCCTGCTTTGCATTGTTACGACTGTTAAAAACATATACTGGAGAGGAAAAACGAAATCTAAGCACAAGCAGGGATGTGTGGGTCTAAAGTCCCCAAAATGAAGAGAAATAAGGGGACGGGAGCCGTGAGGCGACCTTACTTCTCAGCGACGAATCAATTAATTGATGCAGTAGATCATCTGATCTTTTAGTACGGCAGAGGAAGCCGCATAAAGGAGACAGTAGACATGGAAATAATGTCGTTACTGAACATTCTTCCTCGGTTATGAAGCATGAAGGCTCTTGAACAGCTTTCAGTCGTTCAATGTTACCACATCCATGAAATGCTGTGTTTTATTAACTGCAATTTATGGATGTGTTTGGCTCTTTATTGCCACACATGTGATTCAAGCAGTCCGGAGAGGTCCTCTTTCCTTTTCGTGTGAGGAGGAGGACCTTTGGTCCCCCAAAACAGGGCCCATGCTGGGAACAGAATAGTTTGGCTCCAGGAATTGCTCACTGTGAGCATGGCAAGTAGGGACAATCCTGTGAATGAGATGTCCAGGCCAGGGCCCATTCACATTACACTATTACACTGCTATGATTCTGCTTTAACTGCTACGGCTACTTCCTGTGGAACTGTGGGGCTTGCAGTTTGTTCAGAGGCATCAATTCTGGTTGAGATTTCTAAAGTCCCCTCCTTCAACTGAAAACCCCAGGATCCCATGGGATGGAACCACAGCAGTTGAATTGAAATAATATAGCTATAATTCTATAGTGTGAATAAGCCCCAGGACTCAGGCCAAGGTTTAGATAAGCTTGGGAAGGGTGATTCTTTCAAGAGTAAGATGGAAAATACAAGGGAGACTGGCAAGGAAATAAAGTTGCCGGGCTTTCAAAACAGCAAAAAAGGACAGTGAAAATAATGATAATAAAACTGATTGGTCTTCTAGATGCCACAGGACTGTAATTTTAAACTGCCAGCCAATATACTGAGTTCTTCATTCTCTGGCCTCTCTGTTACAAATTAGAATCAAGTTGCCCATCCAGTTGCAAAGATAGGTTAGCAGGTATTACCACATACATTTTCTTCGTTCTTGCTTAGTAATTAGCAAATCAGTGGCAGGTCAACACAGAGAAAAGCTAATTTGGAAACCTTGCACTCTTAGAGCCAGCCAGCAGAAGAATGGCCATGAAATGTGAGGCATGCATATGTAGGGACCCGGCTCAAGTTATGTCGTTAGATTTCTGGGCTCTCACAAGATCTCAAATAACTTCAGGAATCCCCTGACTCCCAGGAAGATCATGATGACAGGCCAGCAGCCATCTCAGGGACGGAATTCTAGTTCCAGCAGAAGAAGCACACTGCTCAGTCTGCAGTGGGAAGAATGGGCACCAGAGGCACTTGCATCAGGCCCCAAACATTTGGTGTATAATCTGAGAGTCCTGTTTGGTCTTATATCTGAAAATACAGGATTTTTGCCATCCTATTTAATGCTCATAATGGAAAGCTTTCTAGCCTTTAAATAAGGGACGTCCTTTACAATAAGGGAGACCTGGTGACCCTACAAGGAAATGTAGCACTGTGGAGAATTTCTGGTCAATGACCTCCTACAGGAGGCTCTGTTCCATTCCCTCAGCTGATTTTCTTCATTTTTTCCCCCTTACTCTCAACCTTCACTGGGTGACTTGAAAGATATTCTTTTTCCCATTTTCCCACTAGAGAGTTTTTTTTTATGCATGTATGCCTAGAAAGATGCAGGAAATCTTTTGACTGGCAGCACTGGAAGCTATCTGTCTACGATCACCATGACAGTGTTTAATTTATCCATCAGCAGTAACGTCCAGCACAAGGTGGTGGATAACATCCATTTATTCAGGCTGATTAAAACCTGTGCTGTGAAGAGCTTGAGAAAGATCTCCCCAAACTAGATGAAAGGGCAATAAAATGCCACATGGAATGGAAATCAGTGACAGCAGTACACATTGAACCTAAAGTTTTCCAGCATCACCTGTACCTTGGAAGGATCCAAACCTTTCATAACTCATAGGATAGAGAAGTTGGAGATATGACTCAAGGAAATGTCAACTCAATGTCACACATAAGTGCAAAAGCCAAATCTCATATTAGCTAACGCAACCCTCCTTTTCTTTTGAGGATATATTTGAAAGAACTAAAAATGTGTTCTGCAGGACAGTTCCAGGCATATTGTGGCAAGAAAACTAGGCCAGAATGCTATGAGGAGGCAGCACTGATACTTTGAATGGTTGAGACAAGACTTGCTGTACCATTGGGAAGGGTGAGGTGATTGCCTCAGGCAGCATATGCTCAGGGGTGGTAATAGTGGCAACTTCCCAGCTGTTTTTCATGAATTCAGCTGTTCCTCTCTGCCACAAAATTTGTCCCTGGCTCCCTAAATTACCCTGATTACTTCACGTGTACTAAAGAACTCTGGCATTGCTGGTGTTTAAGATGTAATACTGAATTGCCAACCCATGGTTGGAATGGAGAGAGGGCACCATCTTGTCCTTTATTCTAGGCTGACCCAGAGCTGAAAAGTGCTAACCTTACAAAATACGAAGAAATATCATGTGTATGTAAATCATGATTAGACTTGGAGGAAGGAACTGTGAAAACTGAAGGAAGGAATATCAATAATTTCAGCTAGGTAGATGACACTATACTATTAGCAGAAAATTGCAAAGACTTGGAACAATTAATGAAGAAAGTCAAGGAAGAAAGTGCAAAGGCAGCTTTACAGCTGAACATGAAGAAAACAAAAATAATGACCACAGATGTTTTACATAACTTTAAAACAGACAATGAAGACATTGAGATAGTTCAAGATTTTCCATACCTTGGCTCTGTCCTTAATGATAATGGAGACTGCATAAGAAATCAGAAGAAGACTAGGACTTGGAAGAGCAGCTATGAAGGAACTAGACAAGATCCTCAAATGTCAAAATATATCATTGAACATTAAAATTAGGATTGTCCATGCCACTGTATTTCCAGTTTCTACGTATGGTTGTGAAAGCTCGACAGTGAAGAAAGCTGATAGGAAGAAAATCGACTTATTTGAAATGTGGTGCTGGAGGAGAGTTCTGTGAATACCGTGAACTGTTAAAAAGACAAATTAATGGGTTCTAGAGCAAATCAAGCCTGAACTCTCTCTAGAAGCCAAGATGGCTAAACTGAAACTGTTATACTTTCAACATATGACTCGCTAGAAGACGATAATGGTAAGTTAGATGTTACCCTGTTTTCTGGGGGTCCCGGGAGGGACACGTAAATAACCTTGCAATTACACAAATTGGGGAAATTAGTCAAGAGCACTGGTTGGCAAAACGAGAGGCAGGGTAACACAGCGGAATCTTGTAACCCAGTGTTTACGGGGTCAGGCCAAGTCAAGAAGCAGACCAGTTTGTAAGTAATGGATGATCTTTATTAAAGACAGGCACACAATGTAAGCAACACTTGCACACAGATAACTAAGGAAAATAAAGGTGTGAGTAAGATGGCGGGATTTTCAGAGGGATAGTTGATTTGGGTGATACGAAACCTGTTCCTGAAGCCCGGAAGAAGATAGAGAGCGATGCTGGGGTTCGACGTATCTCAGCACGTGGAGCTGAGGGGAAGGCTTGCTGCATAAAGCAAAAGCAAGGCGGGATGGAAGCCAAGAGCAATCCGAGGAAGCGCTCAAAGTCAGGGGTTTTTATAAGGAGAATTGTGACCGCAGGCTAGGTTGGACTTGGGGAAAACAATAGATTGGGGCTGGAGACAAAGCCTCCAAAAGGTCAGAATTTGAATGATTGAATTACAGCCAAATTGTCAATAGGATAGCCGGTCAGATCATCAAGCTGTCAGCGCTGGGCAGAGGATCTATTGAAAGCTGCGTGGATACCTAATGAAGGTACTTGCCTTGAGGTCTCCTAAAGCTGCGAGTCAGCTATTTCTGGCCTGCCTGTATTGTTTTGGAATATTAGGACGATTATCAGCTGAGCCTGTATGCGTGCTGGTCCGGGGGCCTCACAAGCACGTGGAGGGGAATGGGTATGTGAAGCCGAATTATCGATATCAAAAGATATCTTTTTATATTCCCAACAAAGCTCGGGCTAGCCAGGGCAGTAACATAGAAGTCAGTAAGAAAAGAAGAAGACTGCATCACAGATGGATAGAGAGAGCCAGCATGGTATAGTGGTTTGAATGTTGACTTACGACCCTGGAGACCAGGATTCAATTCTCCACTCTGTCATGGAAACCCACTGGAAACTCACACACTCTCAGCCCCAGAAAACCCCACAATAGGTTACCTTAGGGTCAACATGAGTCAGAAATAACTTGAAGGCACATTGGAACAAGACTCAATCAAGGGACCCATGGCCCCGAGTCTGCAAGACCTGAGCAGGGCTGTTGATGATAGGGTGAGTTGGAGGTCTCTTATTCATAGGTTGATATAAATCAAGTCAACTTATCAGCAGTTAAACAGCAGCAGCAGCAATGCATTTTTTAGAAAGAAACAGATACTCACATATTGAATTGTAATTTCATAAACCAGTGTGTTTAAGTCATAAACCTTAGCTTAGTTTAGTTTAACTCAGCATAGTTTAGTTTAGCTTAACTTTGAAGAGGTGCTGGATGAAGAGAAATTAGTTTTTTAAAAATCCTTCAGACATTTTCCTACATAATGCCTTGTTCTCCATATGTAGTCACATTCTAATAATATGAACTGTGATCATCCAAAGGTTAAAACCAAAAAATAAAATTGCCCAATCATACCAAAACCAGAATAACTTTTAAATGCCAGTTTTCTCAATGTATGTACACTATTTATTTTTCTATGTAAAACCCAGGCTCTTCAAGATTACGGTCTTTTCATTTCTACTTTTTATAAACTAGAATAAATAATTCTGCTGGACAGCCAGGCTACTTAAGCAGAATACTAGCTGATTTAGCTCTATTAAAGTCAATGAGACTTAAATCGGTTTAAACCCAAGTACTTCAGTTTAATTGGGTTGTGAACCAGGCTGTTAGTTGTTTAGCATGCATTTTCTTAATTGTCATGCTGCAATATCATTCAGCTTCTTTCCCCTTGTCTCCACTTGCGGTGAATTGCAGGAGACTGTAATGCCATAGTGTGTCATTTGCAGATGTAGAAAGCCTACCTGCTTCCCGAGCTGGGCACCTGCCTCATTGAGAAAATTCTGGATGCCAAGGATATGTGCAGTGTGTATCAGAAAAATATTGGGTCCCAAGATATGCTACAATTGGGCTCTCCAGGATTTTTTACCTAGCATCACTGGATACTTAACATCGACGGAAGTCAACAAGTGCTTTTGCCGAGAGATTTGCCGAGACCGGATTTTAAAAGAGGAGCTGCATTCCCTACCCCTCCACCACTTTTCTTTTGATGGCTGTTAGAGGAAGTATAGTTATATTAAAGATTCATTAAATAAACCAGCTAAAACCATAAGGCTTTGTATTTAATGAGATCCATAATAAGAAATATTTTTTAAAAAAATATTTGCATAGTAATGTAGACTGATTAGCAGGAGTTGGGAAGGATATTTTCCTCTCTGTGAAGCACTGATGTAAATCAATGGGAAGCTATAGCAAATGTAAATCAATACTAGTTATATTACTGCTGAGAGAGAGAGAGAGAAAGAGAGAGAGAGAGAGAGAGAGAGAGAGAAAGAAAGAAAGAGAATGAATCCATTCTCTCTTCTCAGGTTACTAGTTCCACATTCCAGAACCTTCTAGCATTCAGTTGTATTCTTTTTAATCTTGGAAAACATTTCTTTGCAAAGGATTGTGTAATTTTTAGAGAGAATGCACACCTTTTAAATATAGTAATATTCAGTGGTCTTTTTCATATTAAGAAGGTTGCAAGTGCCCTTTAAAAGTAGAGGAGGAGACTAGTTTAAAACACATGTGAGCATTTCTTTAAAAAAAAAAACTCTTCAAATTTCAGTATCCAGGTAATACCAAATTAGGGGAGGGAAAATGTGTTTTTCTCTCAGTTGAGACTTTGTTAACAATTTGGAAGCATCCATTGTATTACTACTGCGGTGTTATTGAGCTAGTTTTATTAAGGCAAATTTATAGCAATGTTAGAAATTAATACCACTCTTATTTCCACCACAGCCTGGCTTTATTGAATGCCATGGGGCATATTAATCAGTAAAGCCAAGTAGTGCATGAAATAAAAGTATAAATTAACCTGTAACATGAATGTAAAAAGGGGTTTAATAAAAAAGAAATAAATAACACTTTAATGATAATCAAGCAGCCTGGCTTAACCAAGCAAAGAGTGTAATAATCCTGAAAACAACCCACTGATGCACCTTTAAATGCATCTTAAAGCCATGAGACAAACAAACAAAAACCATGAAATTCAAAGTCCAGAATCAGACTGGAATAATTATGTTCAACCTCAAGAATGTAAAATGAATTTAGCTTATGATGTTCTCCACCTCTGGAGGCAACTGCACTACCAAACCCAGAAATGTACCCTGAGGTTGAGGGAAGTAATAGTATCCCTCTATTCTGCTTTGGTCAGGGATCCAGCTGGAATATTGTGTCAAGTTCTGGACAGCACAATTCAAGAGAGATATTGACAAGTTGGACTGTGCTCAGAAGCAGATGACCAAAATGGTAAAAGGCCTGGGAACCATGCCCTATGAGGAACGGCTTAGCAAGTTGGGTATATTTAGCCTGGAGAACAGAAGGTTAAGAGGTGACATGATAACCTTGTTTAAATATTTAAAAGAATGTCATATGGAAGAAAGGGCAAGCTTGTTTGCTGTTGCTCCGCAGACTAGGACACAGAACAGGGGATTCAAACTACAGGAAGAGAGATTCCACCTAAACATTAGGAAGAACTTCCTAATGGTAAGAGCAATTTGACAGTGGAATACACTGTAGAGTGTCTCGAGGTTCTTAAAGAGAGGCTGGATGGCCACCTGTCAGGAGTGCTTTGATTGTGTATTACTGCATGGCAGGGGGTTGGACTGGATGGCCCCTGTGGTCTCTTCCAACTCTATGATTCTATGAACTGGTAAGTAACAGATTTGAACTGTAATACTCGTATTTCTTTAATCAGTCACCTTCATATGAATCCTGTCATGAGCTGATTGAGTTTAGGGTGGCATGGAAGTATCACTCCACCACTAGCAAGGAGTTTCACGAATGAGGCAGCACATCCCTGCAAGATGTGCCTAATGTGTCCACAGAAAGCTATAGGGGTGCTCCACTGGCACTAGGAACCTGTATGGGTAATTTTACAGGCGTGTTAAAGATGGGTCCACTGCATCCAAAGCCCCATAATGCCCTTGGCAGTCTCTTGGATTAGGCCTCCTAACTACACTAGTGTGAAGCTGGGCTAGTGAAGTTCCATCTTCTTGGTTCCAATTGACTGGAAAATGTAAAGGCAAGAGAAGGCAGTTGTTTGAAAAATGCTGGAGAAAAGTCCTCTGCAACCTCCTATGTCCCGCTGCAGTGAGCTGGCAGGGGTCTGGATGCAGTAATGGCTCTGCCATAGATCTCCCCCTTGCTCAGGTATTTTGTTTGTTCTTAGAAACTCACACATCTAAACAGAGGTAAATAGGGTTGCAAGAATGAAAATTGGAGAGAGCTCCTGTATCTTTAACGATTGTGTAGACAAGGGGATTTCAGAAGAGGTTGCTGGTTACCTGATTGTGTGACAAGCAACATCTGCTGAAATGCCCTCTTCTACAAAACCATTAAAGCCCTCATCAGTTGTTGTTGTTGCTGCTGTTGTTTCTATCCTGCCTTTTCCCCAGTTTAAGATTCAAAGCAATTTACAACAAATGTAAAAAACATATTAAAAATCCACAAGATTCAGAAGTTAGAACAAGAGTAAACGATCAAAAATTAAAACCAGATAAAAATATATATCATTAAACACACACAACAGCACAACAATTAGCAAAATCCAGGACATTATTTTGGTGGGATGGGCCTTATTTGTCAAATGTCTTTCTACACAGAAAGGTCTTTACTTGTCTGTGAAAAGAAAGTAGGGAGGATGCCAGCCTATTTTCTCTGAGAAGAGTGTTCCAGAGCCTAGGGCCCAAGGAGGCCCTCTCTCATGTTCCCACCAGATGTACTTGTGAGGGTGGGGAGACAGAGAGAAGGGCCTTCCCAGCAGATCTCAAAGCACAGGTTGGTTCATAAGGAAAATTACAGACCTTCAAATAACCTGGACCTGAGCTGTATGGGGTCAAAACCAGTGCTTTGAATTGTGCCCGGACACAGATTGGCAGCCAGTGGAGCTGTTGCAACAGAAGAGTTGTGTGATCCTTGTAGCCAGCCCCAGTTAACAATCTGGCTGCATCTCTTTAGACCAGCTGAAGTTTCCGAACACTCCTCAAAGGCAGCCCCCTGTAGAGCGTGTTCAGTAATCCAACCAGGATGTAACCAAGGCATGTGTCTTCGTGGCCAGATCTAACATCTCAAGGAACAGGTG
Source organism: Cyclura pinguis (assembly GCA_030412105.1). Classification (NCBI taxonomy): domain Eukaryota; kingdom Metazoa; phylum Chordata; class Lepidosauria; order Squamata; family Iguanidae; genus Cyclura; species Cyclura pinguis. The sequence goes on along the minus strand of CM059599.1, from coordinate 219,006,179 downwards.
TAACTGGCACATAAGCCTTAATTGTGCAAATGCCCTCCTGGCTACTGCTGAGACCTGGGCTTCCAGGCTCAGAGTTGAATCCAGGAGCACCCCCGGCGGCAAACCTGAATCTTCAGGGAGAGTGCAAGCCCACCCAATACAAGCTGAATCCCTATTCCGTGATTTGTCTTTCAACTGACCAGGGCTGAACCTACATGAGGGCTGTTTCCCAGCTCCACTGAGTAGTATCCTTGTCCCAGTTTGACCCCTTTACTTCCACATACTGAAATCAGTTTGGAAAGCCACACAGGACTCCATTGTGTAGCTGCCTCAGCGCAAGTGGGTGCTTCTACTGTGTGCATGTGTTCACCATATCAGTGTATGTCCAGACACACAATCGCAGCAGCTGCGGCGGGGGTGGGGGGGACGATTCTTGCAACACATCAGCATATTCACAGTCACTTATCAAGTAGCCTTTGTTTCCCCCTCATTCTGATTGCCTGCCTGTGTTTCTAATAAAATGAAGTCAGCAGAGAAGGGGATGATGAAATGCGGATCTGCAAATGTGAGCATACAAACCCCAAATCCAAATTAAAAGGCAATACTGCCTTTTCCAGATGCCAATACAAACGGGGGGGGGGGGGACAATCAGGTGACCTAGGTGGATACCTGACTTAGATGACCCCCTGACCTACATGACCCCCACTAACCTGGCAGGGTGACCACACTGTCAGGAATTCATCTGGAATCACCGTGTTTGCTTTATGTCAGTAACGTTTACAATTGTTATGTATTTTCAGCCTGAAGATTTACTGTCAGTGACTTGCAGTCGTTTAAGACTTTTGACTTCCTGTCTTTTACGATGGAAAGGCAGAATTTTTTTTAAAAAAAAACTTGAATAAAAAATAATCAAACTAACAAATAATGCCATATAACATGAATTTAAAACAGTAGTGAGTTAAAAACACAAGCAGCAAGAAACAAACTAGTTCAATTCTAGTCCATGCCATTCAGGAAAACATAGTACTATGAAGTCAACTCAACAGGTACAAAGATAGAATTTGAAAAATGAGGCACCACGAGAAAGTCAGTTTTTGGACTGAAATTCCCATTCTACTGGAGGATTTGGGGAGTTGTAGATAGTGACAGAAGGTGGTCTTCACGCACAAATGTGCTCCAGATTTCGGTCCAACTTTAAAGATTTCCATAGTTCAGAACCTATATTGAAGTTAGGCTTCAGAACTTTCCTTTAAAATTCAGACTACAATATAGAGTGGGTTCCTAACCCCACTGTTCATAGTCCTAAGATAATATTTTCCACCTTTGAGTAAAATGACAGAGAAGGCTTGACAGACTCTCACCTTGCCTCTAAAAGCAGGAAATCTAGTGACAAACTCCTATTGCTAATCATGGAATTTTGGAAGGTTTGTAAGACAGCAGGTGAGATCCAGATCCCAGACCACTAGGCAGCTTTATATGACAGGACCAGCTTTTTGAATCACGGCCCCAAAGAAATTATTACTCAGTGAAATTAAATACTGTGCCAGCCAAGTGCAACCTCTTCCATCAGTCTTGGGCTGTTGCGTCCTGAATCAGCTGAGGTTTCAAGTCTTTGGGTGCCTACATCTTGCCATCAACCTGCTTCAAAAACTGTATTTTACTGACGGGGTGCCCAAATGTTGTTATTATCTTCCATTAATGAAGCAGAAAGCCCCTTGTTGTTTTTCTACCATGTCTCTCATCTTAGTTTTTTTAATCAGAAAAAATGTGTCAAGGAGGAAAGAATGGAATAGTTCCACAATATCTCTTGATGATGAATACTAGGAGCCCCATATCTGGAAGGACCTTTTATGTTTACTTTATCCTGTGAACAATTCATTACAATACTTTACATATTATCATTTTTTCCCCAGAAAACTGCAATTGGGACACCAACCAAAGCTTGGTTAGAGATCCAGACTTTTTGATGTATCATTTTGTACAGAGCTCATGAATTGTCTCGATAAAATATTCCTTTAAAACAGGTTTTCTCAATACATACGAAGAATATTTCCCACCAAGGCATTTACTGGACAACCTCACTGCTTCATTAATAGAAGTATACAGGAAGTTGAGAAGATGACATTGTTCTCCTCAAGTTTTCCCATTGCCCCCCTCCCAGGAAAAAAGATAAAATGGCTGTATACTGCATTTTAGGTATATGTGGAAGGAGCTGTCTTGCTCTGGCAGCACCAATGTCTTGATTTTTAACCAAATACAGAACAACAGAATCCTGATTTTCTTGAAAGGGGAGATGGCATTTACCAGACAAAGCCTCCGTTTTCTCTAATATGATAAATAGCACTGGGAGGTGGTTCTCAAAGGAAAGTAGCATGGTGAGGGAGAGACATGCATCAACTCCTCTCCCCACACACACACCCGCTCACAAACTAAGAAATCTAAGTCTGCTGTAAACTGAAAAAAACAAAAACAAAAAAAATAGAATGAGCAAGATCTATTGATGGCTCTGTATCCTATCAACTAGGTAGCCCCAGCCCAAGAGACTGACATGAGCATTTTCTTTGGAGCTCCACTGAAATAAGAATTTTTAGGGCATGGATAGCACTGTTTTTATTTTACATTTTCTTTCATAATCAAGCATGAATTTTCAAGTGCTTGAAGGATTATTTGAACACCATCCTATCTTTTAATTATTGCACGTTGGTACTGTTCACAATTTACATTTACCCTCCTTTAAATGTCATGATTGAGTTAGCACAAGAAAAGACTCTTTTCCATTTGCTAGGTCCATTCTGCCTAGTGACCTAGATACAATTCCACAGTAACATGGCTGATAAGATCCACACAATGCTGTGTTTAACACCTCTTTCTGCATTACTTGCACATTGTAACTGTCAGTGATTCCAGGCAGGGAACCCTGGGAAAATGATCAGCCCACTGCAAAGATGTTGCATCATGCCCCAGCTGTGAGTAATTGCAAGGTTGCATAAGAAACTGGGGTCGTGTGCAGATGGTAGAGGGAGGTGTGCAAACCTCTACCTGATTGGTTGTAGATATGTGTATAACAAAGCAACGCCAGTATGTATTTGTCTGTTGACCAAACCTGGTGCCTGGCGCAAGCTTTTGTCCGTCTGTCCTATGTTTTGTATATAACGGAACTTTGCTGCAAGATAAAGTACCTCCTGTTTTGGAAGAAACTCCTGTGTGTGTGAGTATCCTTACTGGGGAATAAGGCTGCTGCTGTTGACTCGCTGAACTCTGGCTTTTCCGCTGCGTTTCCATGGGGCTGAAACTCCTATCATCCCCAACAGTGGTTATGGGCCCAGGCCCAGAGTGCACAGCATCCACAGCGCACCTGTAGTTGTTTTTCCCCTGGATACTGGGACTGTTTTTGACTGTTTGCCTGGCTCTCCGGTGCTTCGGGAGTCTGTGTTTTGGCAGAGAGACAGTTAATCTTCAGTCCGGAGCTCATCAAGGTCACTGCGGCCAGCTGCTTTGTTTGATGAATTTTCCTTACAAAGGCAGCAGCATGGCTGAGGGAGGTTATCTGCATTTTGAAAAGTTGACCGACGCTAATTATCAAAGCTGGCAAATTTATGTGAGAGCCGCTTTGACGAAGGAAAACTTGTGGCACGTTTTGGAAAATGAGGGACAACCCCCAGAAGGAGCAATCGCTGCTGAAATAGCAGCGTTCAGGGTTGCTGACGAAAAAGCCAAAGCAGTTATTTTGCTTACTTTAAGTCCTTCCCAGTTGATTCATGCTGCTGCTGCAGACACAGCATATCAGCTCTGGGAGGCTCTGAAGCATGTGCATCAATCTTCCTCGTGTTTGTCCAAAATGCTATGGACAAAAAGACTGTATAACACAAAGTTATGTCCCGGAAGCTGTGTGAGAGAGCACCTCATGCTGATGAAACAGTTATTTCAAGAGGCAGCCAACAGAGGGGTAAATATACCAGAAATGCAGAAAAGTTTTATTCTGCTGGGAAGCCTCACTAAGGAGTGGGACTTTTTGATGTACAGCCTCCAGGGTGTGCGTGAGGAAGAGCTGACTGTAGACTTGGTAGCTGGGAGGATTTTAGAGGAAGTCCAATGTAAGCAGTTCAATTCCAGACTGCAGTCGGAGGGGAGAACAGCCAGTCGCCAGGAGGGAGAGGCAGCTCCCAAGGAGGCATCTGACCTGGAAGAAGGAGCAGTGTGCAGCTTTGCCAGACGCTGCTACAGATGTAAGAGAGTCGGCCATCTCCAGAAGGACTGCAGAATGCCAGCGCCAAGCAGAGGGAAGAAGACAGCCCAGGAGTGGAGGGGCGTATCGTCACAGGCTGAAGGCCATGTGTTTGTGGCAAAAGAACAGTCCAAGAGTGGTGTGTGGTTGCTAGACAGTGGTGCAACTCACCACATGGTGAACAATTTAAAGCTGTTGAATGATGTTACAAATGCAAATATAACAGCAATTTCCCTTGCAGATGGGGCACCAAGCAAGGTGCAGAAGATGGGTACTGCATATGTGCCATGTTTTGGGAAATCGTTTAATAATGTATTGTGCATGACAAATTTGCAGAACTGTATTTTGAGTGTCTGCCAACTGGCCAGTGAGGGTTACAAAATGGTGTTTGAAGGGGAGAAATGTATAATTACTGCAAATGGTGTTTTTTGTGCAAAAGGGGTGAAAAAGCAGGGGTTGTACCATATGTTGCCCAAAGGAAAAGTGGCAAACATTAACCCTTTGTGTAACAAACCTCTACATGAAAAGTGTGTACATTACCTCCACAGAGTGATGGGTCATGCCAACTACAAAGGTTTGCAAGAGTTGGCAAAGGTATGCCCTGGGTTACAGGTCCGAAATTGTCCTAAGTTCCTAGAGTGCTCTGTGTGTAAAAAGGTGGAGGTAAAGGCTTACCCCATTGCCAAGAAAAGCAAGTGTATCACCCAAGGGCCTTTTCAGGTTGTACATGCAGATTTGGCTGAGGCATTCAAGCCAACTGAAGGGCAAAATAGGTTTTTCCTGGTAATTGTAGACAGACACATAAGGTACTCCTATGTCTATCTGCTGAAAGAGAAAAATCAGCTGAAAAGTTCAAAGAGTGGGTGAATGCTGTTGAGAGGGAATTTCCTTATAAAGTGGCCAGTCTTGTGTCAGAGCGAGGGGGAGAATTCCTGTCTAATAGCCTGCAAGCCTGGATGCGTAAGAAAGGCATAAGGCATAAAACCACCAACCCCGCATCTCCCGGGGAGGATGGTCTTCCAGAAGGAAAAATTGGACTGTTAAAACAAATGAAGGACTGTATGATGGAGGATGCCCAAGCCCCAGCAGGACTTTGGGGAAAAGCAATAGTGACAGCAGACTACCACTTAAACAGGATGTGGAGTTCAAGTGTGAAGCAAACTCCATATTACCTATTGTATGGTAGAGCGCCAAACCTGCAGCATCTACGTGTTTGGGGTCAGTTTGCTAGTGTGTATGTTCCCCCAAGTTTCAGAAAGTCTGGAGAGGAGAAATCTAGACGGTTACGCTTTGTGGGATATGAAGGTAACAAATATAGATTTCTACACCATGCTGGCAAAATAGTGTATTCTAGGAGTGCAAACTTCGAAATCCATTCAGGATGGGATAGACTGCATTGTAACCAAGAGGTTTTGATTCCCCTGGGTAAAAGTGTGAGAAGTGTGAAAAGATTGCACTGTAACCAAGAGGTTTTGGTTCCCCTGGGTAAAAGTGACAAAAGTGTTCCTGAGAATGGAGGGGCAGTGATGTCTGATGAGGAAAAGGACAGTGTCCCAGATACACTTGAAAGCTCTGAAGATGGAGGGGCGGTGATGGCTGATGATGAAGAAGAAAGTACTGAGGAAAGTACTGAGGAAGAGAAGCCAAAAGTCTCACTCAACGTCACACCAAAGAGTTCAACACCGCCACCTAGTGCTGAACCTGCATTTACGGTCAAGAGAGAGCCTCGCACTGAGGTCAGCACTAGTTCCAGCAGTGGTTCCAGTGAAAGTGGGTCAGGAAGTACCCAACTTGCTGAGTCAGGAAGTAAAGTTATGTTTATCCCTACAAGGTCAGGAGGAGGGTATTTTGCTGTCCCGTGTGACTGAGGCAGAAATTTTGAGTGTAGGACTACATTGGGGTATGGTATCTGAAAAACAATATTGTGGATTTGCTTACAAAGGCCCTTCCAGTAGTAGGCCATGAGAAGCTGGCAAGTAAACTGGGCCTTGCCATCAGAGTGTAAGGTGGAAGATGAATTGTACCCTTGAATGTACGTACTTTGCTGCAAGATAAAGTGCCTCCTGTTTTGGAAGAAACTCCTCTGTGTGTGAGTATCCTTACTGAGGAATAAGGCTGCTGCTGTTGGCTCGCTGAACTCTGGGTTTTCTGCTGTATTTCCGTGGGGCTGAAACTCCTATCATTCCCAACAGTAACAGCTTTCAGTCTGTACTTCCCTCATCACTGATGAAACAGACAAGTTTACAGAAACTCATGTCATTTTCATCCAGAATACCCTCTCTTACAAAACTGGGTTGGGGGGGCAGTTACAGGGAGTCTTGCCAGTTCCAGAAATAGCTGGCTCTTGTGACTAGTCTTGGGGAAATCCTGGTCAATTCCACAATTGTTGTTGCTTTCTTTCAGAAGAACATATACAATATACTCATAGCTGCACTGACATATATTGTTAATATTTTCTTACAGTTATCATTGTCACTTTAAACTGATGAGGCGTCTGTGAAATAGATTTCTTAACCTTTGTCAGCTTATTAGAACCAAGGGGGGGAGTTGAATAAATGAAATGGTAGGATTTTCCCCTCCCACACTCTCATCAGCTTCCACAGAGAAAGACTTACAACAGGGACACTTGCAAGCACTGAAATTTAGGAAGCACCAAGTAAGAGAGCTGTGTTGCATCTGTCAATCAATGACTGAAGAAACATTCCAACCTGGATAGAGAGATTACAGTGTGGAAAAAGCGATTCCCAGAAAATGGTATGCTTTATGGTATGCTGGGTGGAGGATGAAACCCTGCTTTTGAAAATGGAATGCATGGCTTTGCATGTGACCCCCACATAAATTGCTGTGAATCAGCCTCATGACGCAAATATCAAACCAGTTTAAAAATTCAAAACGAATGTATTATGATCTTCATTTCTGCCCTTTGCCCATGCCTACCAACAGTGGGAAACAGCAGCTTTATGTTTGTGCTTACAGTCATGCTAATTTTCAATGCAGAAATGCCTCATTGTTATAAATTCTTCTTAAAACAAACCAAGGGCCTGTGTGCTGAGATGGGGTGGAAAGATGTTCTGTTCTCTTATACACCCAGATCTCTCCACATGCAATGTCATGCTTGTTCAGGGAAGAAGCATGCAGTACATATTAATCCTTTCAGTTCATTCTTTATATGTGGAAGTTGCTAATCACACAGGAGATGGGGATACACACACACACACACATATATATATATGCAAAAAGGCAGAAAGAAATAAACCTATAACACATTGTTTCTATAGCGTGTCCTCAGCCCAGTCTTTTCAGTGCTATTCAGAACCACAAGTAAGACAACTTTATTTTTTTTAAAAAAATGAACAATGTTTGTTTGGATCAGCTCTTTCTGATAAATGCTTATTCATTTCTATGGCCCCACTGAAACCAATTAAAGGATGGCCTATGTTAATTCTTAATAGTGCAGTCAGGGCTGAAATATCAAGGCATGCCTTTAAGGAAAGATTGTAAAGTTGCTGCTGCAGGTAGATACCTCTAGAATGCAGCAATCATACTCTTCCAGTCTCTGTGCAAACAAACCTGAACATGAGCATTTGACCTCCATGTGCAGTTGGAAAGTAACATGTGAGCGCCCTCTTCTGGACAACCTGAAGATGCTAACTTACCAACTTACAAAATCTGATTTTAACCTTTTTGTTCCATCACAAACATAAAAAGTGATAAAGAAACCTGCTACTGCCATAGCTTCTATCAAAATCCGGAAACCTTTCCTTTTTATTTTTTAAAAACCCTTATAATTTAATAGCCCCATTATCAAGAGGAAAAAATACAGCTGTGTCTTAAAAAAAAAGAATTAAAATATACCGCACTTTGGATTTACAGAGTTTAACTTTGCTATGTCTGCTGGTTGTATGAAGCAGGGTTACATTACACCTGCATTTAAAAATATGTCTTGGGTGCCATAGAACCAGGTTAAGAGTCTTACACTGGAGGAGGTGTAATGAGGCTGAACAGGAGGCACACTTTGCCATTAGTCAGCTGAGGTCCCCATACTCTTTGATGATGTTCACTGAGAGTTCTGTCAGCTAATGAGACAAACCATCTGCAGCTATTTCCTAACAGATGTGGCAAACCACCATACTGAGTTACATCTTTTAATGGAAAGATCCATGGGAAGCTTTGACAACCGCACTCTAAATAAAGAACGGGCTGTTCAGCCACTGGATGTGGTCATTCTCTCTAGCACACAATTCATGCCTTGCTTTTCACCATTCAGAATTCCAGGTGTTTTTACTGTGAGTGCCATTCACTGAACGGCAGAAGGATCGGATGACAGGTTTGCTGCCTGTACGCAGGACCAGATGCAACCTTCACGGTTTGAAAGGGATTACAGAGCAAGAATGAGCAAAATAGACAGAATTGTGGTCTGGGAGTCCCTCCTGTGCTGTAAACTGGGTGAGCAAATCATGATATACCATCCCCATCATCTATGATATGGAAATAATGCTGGCAAACATCAAACGGTCATTGGGAATCTAGAAACAAAGAGATCTAGAGAGTACAGATAGTTCAACCCTAAAAACTGAGGCAGAGGATCAACTGCTTTTTGCCAAACCTTTCTAGCTTGCTGTGGTCAAGGTGTATGTTGGAGAGGCAGTTTTACTGGTTTCTTCAATCCAATAGATTTATTTTATTTTATTTTATTTTATTCTATTCTATTTGAAGCAATTGGAGAAGTAGCTATAGCAGCTTTACACTAAAGTACCTAAAGAATCCAGTCTCTCAGAGGAATATACTGGAGTGGCTTTGGAAACAGCAGATCCAAAACTGGCCTCATCCAACTCTGATTCTAGAGCCACTCATTTCATGGCTTTATGTTTACAATTGCCAGTGGGCTATCAGCTTTCCATCTGCAGAGATTTCCTCAGGTGCATCACCATTCTTAGTGTAGACAGAGCCCCATCCACAGGTAAGTGGGCATCTCTGTCCCACCTTGCGTGATTTGAGAATTAGGACCACTCTTTCACAGTTCTGAAATTGGCACTTTCTGTGCAAAAATGTTGTGGATGTTATAAGTATAGCCGACTAAATTTAAACTAAAGTTTTAGAAACATTTAAAATAACCACCCTCAATCCAGCACTTTCCAGATGTGTCAGACTACAATTCCAATTAGCATTGCCCTTGCTGGCTGGGGATGATAGGAGTTATAATTTAACAGATGTGAAGGAGTGCTGTGGTGAGGAAGACATTTATACAAACAATGTTAAATGTTTCATGAGGCATAAAAGCCTGAACTTCCTTCACCTTGAAGACTTTGTCTTCCCTGATGTCTTTTTCCTTCAGCAAGGCCATCACTGACACCGATAGACCTATGATCTTCAGCAATCTTCCCACCCACACATCAAAAAAATCACTTGTTTTCTTTTTATTGTCGCAAAATAATATCACCAATCACCTACATGAGTTCAGACTGCTGTTCTCTTCATCTCGGATTAGCAAGATGGCCACAGTTTCTTTGCTTACAGCCGGTAGCTGTCACAATTACTCAGTCTGTCTTCACAAAATGTTATTGCAAGTTTGTTCATCTGGGGTATCCTTGTTCCTGACAACTGACCTTCATAGGTACATATGACATTTAAAGAAAAGGTCTGCTTTCCAGCCTACCCTGTACTTTTGGTTATAAATTATTCACCGAGTATCAGTAATAATAATTGATTCCAGCCAGCAAGTAATAGAGTTATAAACAGCTCCCACTAGTTAACGAAAGAATTGCCTCAGTCCCTTGCTTTATTTATTAGTATTCGAGGGCTCTCCACAGCTCCTCTAAGATCAGTTATTGCTTAATTAAACGAGAAACGATGACCTGCCCGTGACTCTCTTGTTCTTCACACACAAAATACCTGCAGTGAAATTGCAATCCTCCCGCACCTTTCCCCTCAAACTCAGTGCAGATACTGATTTGTAAACAAACATGGGGTAGAGGGAGAAAGCACACATTTTTCCTCTTTGAAACATGAGCTGCTTATTATCACTCAATGTAGTATCTTTAAAATAAAATAAAAAAATAGCCACTGCAGACATTTCCTTTTTATTAGCTACTTTATAGCTCTCCTTATGTTCACAAGTGAATCAGCTCGCGAGATGGGACAGATACACTCTCACAGAGGAAATATTCTCAATGACTTTCTAAAAAGCACCATGTTAAAACTTACTGCATTTTTCAAGAAATGTAATATATCTCATGAAGTGCTACAGTAGTTACATGTTTGGAATATACAGCAAGTAATGTCCACAGACATAAAACCAGATATGAAAAGACCTCACCAGTAAATGGTCTGATGTATGAGACAATCTCTCTATCAATAAGGGCACGAAGATTTTCAAATAAATAATCCCTAATTAATTCCTGCTGCCCAAAAAGGGAGGGGCTGGCAGCTGCCAGATTTGATTTTGCTATCTCCCCTACCCTCAGTTACAATGTAGTGATAACTGACAAATAAAACTTAATGTCACATTATCATGATGCAAATAAAAATGTACTGTATCCTTACATAAATGTCAAGCCTGTGATTCTATCACGGTATATCATCTCTTAGCCACTAGCCGGCACCCTCGCTTTAAAAATGCCGACTGTATGTGTGCCGCAGTTGTTTTTTACTAATTAGGAGGCAAGGCACACTCCATTTTGTTGAGGCAGAAGCCCACACAGTCATGGAAACATCTTGGGCAGAACACGTCTATATACACTGTAATGTGATTGCTAAGAAGTCTTCTAGGTGATGGACTCTGTTTATATTTCAGAATTTCTAAGGAAAAAAAAAACTAGGGCAGAGTCAGGAATCATGCAGCCTTCTAGATGCTGCAGCAGCATAACCAGTAATGAGAGATTCTGAGAGCTGCTGTTCAACAACATCTGGAGGTCTGCACAATTCCCCCTCTTAGGGTTACAAGATTTCAGCCTCGTTTACTCATCTACTTTTTTCAGTCCAATGGGATTTATTCCTAGGTAAGTAGATTTCAGATTGCAGCAATGGTGTGGACACTGGACACTATATAGCACCGGTGAAAGAATAAAATTATTATTTATTCTTTCATTCTGTAACTATCTGGACTACTTCTCACAGACAGGCATACACACACACAAACATATACAAGTATAGAAGTACTAAGCTTAGTGAGAGTGAAAAACTGCCAGGTCTTGTGCCAGCTAATATAACAAACATACTCCATATTCTTACAGACATGTGTTTGCCAATTCCTGCCAGCTACTTTTGTTGTCTGGTACCTGGGTGTGTTACAGCTGCCTCTAGAGGTGATGATGCTGTTCTTCCCTCTGCCAGCTTCTCTCCCTTCGTTCCTAGTATCGTACCATACTGTGTGGATTATTCCAGAACATTCTCGTAGTATAATCTATACAGGAATCAGAGAAACCAGCCATTTCATTCAGCAATTTATTAAAAAGCGCAAAATAAAATATGTCAGAACTGTGAGCAGTTGCACTTTGTCCTTGCTCATGCAAAAATAATATATATGTATTACATCACAGAAATCTACTACTAGTACTACAGTATAGTATGTTTCAGGTAAAACTGTTCTCTCTCATGTAAAAAATTATCAGAAAGATTTTATATTGTTTCATGAGAGCAGTTATATACTCTGAGATATTCCTGTAGAAGAGAAGGATCAATTTACTAATTACAAAACCCTCTATAGAGCAGAAATGTATACAATAGAAAACCCTATAATGCAATAGAAGCAAACACTGAAACCAGAGTAAAACAACAAATACTCATGTGGTATCTTAAGGATTAACAGATTTATGAGTGGATGAGATTCCGTAGATTAGGGCCTGCTCCATTAGCATCTTCATGGGGGGAGGGCTGTTGGGTTGGGTGGCAATAAATTCCATAAACAAACAAACAAACAAACAAAGCGTCTGCTGACAGAGACCCCATACCTCATACTGTAATAAATTTGTAATTCCCTAGATGATACAGAATTTTTTGTTGTTGTTTTTGCTTCTAACAGACTAACACAGTCTTCCTCTCTAGAAAATGAATGTGGAGTGTATTTACACTATAACAACAGTTTGATACCACTTTAACAGTCATTGCTGTAAGAAAGGGGCTGCATTCCTGGAGAAGAGAAACTGTAGATGCTCCAAGGATACAGTTACACATTAAAAACATTAAAAATCACACCCCAAGGAGGAGATTTGTAAAAATCAGCTGTACCCCCATGGAGTATTATGGGATGCTGCTACCTGACAGGGCTAGCGCACATGTGACAGTAAATGATTTGCTATTGATGATGAACCATGATGTTGTTTGCTAGTTTGCTAATGTTACCCTGATTTCTGGGGTCCCTTGGGGGACACCTCAATGTGCTCCACGTGATAGGGAATGGAAACTAGCCAGAGCACAAGCAATAGCAATGCGAGAGGCAAGGTAACCTAGCGGGGGGTTTTTACCCAGTTTTTACGGGATCAGGCCAAGCCAAAAACTAAACGAAGATGTCCAATAAAATGATTTTATTGAATGAAAGTCTCACGCACCAACGCAATCACTCACACACTCACTCGAGACCTATTAAGAAGCAAAAGAGAGGAAACTGGATAGGGGAATATTGAAGTCGTTGTAGCTGGGGTAATACTGCACCTTTTCCTGAAGTCCTTCGTCCGGGAAAAACAGCTGAGAAGTAGAGCTCAGCACGGAGAGGGCTGAGGGGATTACTCAACGGACGGAGAAACGGTCAGCTGGGATGACCAGGAGTGATCCAAAGAAACGCTCAAAAACTGGGACTATTTGTAGGGAAAAAGTACCCGGAGGGCTAATCCTTTCCTGGGGAGAACAATGGGTGCAACAAGAAAGAAGCTCCACAATGGTCACTTCCTTTGTGTGATGAGATTACAAGGTGTTGCCAAAGTCTCAGGATCTTCAGCTCCATTGGGTTGTGACTGCTAGGATTTTCTTCAACTTGGGGCAAACACGCTAATCTCCTCAAGTTGGCTTCTCAGGGGCTGAGGACCCTTTGTTTACTGTGGGTTTGCACAGCTTGAGGTCTCCTGGGGCTACGTGACTGGGGATTTTACTGGCCTGACCTGGTTTTCAGTCGTTCGACCGTTGCTGCCTACATGCACACCTGGGCAACCTCTCAGGCACATGGAATCATATTTTAATATCAAAAGTGTAGACCCCGGGACAGGGTTTTCCAGTGGGGTAACACTGGCACCTACTATATTAAAATGTTACGCTCTAGCCAATGGTGTACTTGCCTTGAGGAAATATCTTCCTTGCAACTTTCTTTGCACAGTGGATCTCCACTCTCATATGGTCTTTGATTGGGCACATGGCGCGCTGGGCAACGGACCCAGATTTGGGCTGGGACAACACTTTGTCCATCCTATGGAATCTTGGAATTTGTAGGTTATAGAGGTACTCATAAATCTCTGCTAGAGAGGTTTAATAAACCTCTCTGTTCTACAACACTGAGGCTCTCTGTCAGGGAATTCCAAATAACCCTGCAAACTACAAATCTCTGGATTCCATAGGATACAGCCAATAGGATTTAGGACGTTACCACAGTCTGCTGACTCATCCAAAAGGATGTCTTTTTTAGAATTCGGAGGAAATCCAGTTCTGTTAATCTGCTGGTACTAGCTAGAGTTACCAACTCAGGATCACTCTGGGCCCTGAAGTTTCTGGCCCAAAATCTGAGACCTAGGGATGGCACCTCATGATGTCATTCAGTGTTATGCTGTAAGTACCAACCACAGTTACTCACAGCTTGTCATTCAAAAGCACACATGTGCACATGCGCGTGGGCAGACACACACACACACACACAAAGAGAACTTTTTTTTCCTTTTGGTAATTAAGACAGAAATCTCAGTTGAAGGGGCTGTTCCCAGATCACAGTGAAATCAGAGGATCCTTCCTTCTCACCTACTGAGGGAGAGGGAATAAGGACCATTGAATCTAGCCGGCCTACTTTTAGCCATCAGGTTGAGGCAGAACAGAGCCAAGGGTGAGACCTAGCAGCCCAAGGATTGGGCGAGGAGGAAGCTAACTAAGTAAATGGCTAGATCCCTGGAGAGTCTTTGCAAATTGCAACACAAATGCATTAAGCCTTGCAAATTGTACCAAGCTGCTGCTTTAACAGCTGAGCTGAGATTTGCATACATTCCTTTCGTCTTGCCTGAGGCTGAGCCCACCAGAATGGGAGAATTTACACCTTTGTCTCCTGCCAGGCCCTGAGATCTGACAACTCTAGTGTCAGCTGAAAAGATTCTCTCTCATACACACAGACACACACAAACACTGCCTCTCCTGCAAATATGATCTGGAGAGTTCAGGGATCTTTTAGTGCAAAGTTTGCAGATAATCATTCAAAATGAATTTGTTACCCCAACTCATCAAAATGTTCAAAAATGATTTTAAAATTCATTACTTTAATTGTTAAACATCAATGACATTATTTTTGAGCAATGCTTAATGTTTATTCTTGTACAATCTAACATTTCTAAGAGATTTATCATACCACTCCTTTATGCTGCATTATTCCATTTTAATTCTGCTCCAGCCATTCTCATGAAGGTAGCTGATCACTCATGCTCTCTATCACACTCTTGATGCATTTATCCCATGACTCTGGGAGAGTGTATTCTGAGTGCAGGATGGAGACTGCAGGTGTCTTCTGAGAATTATCTGCATTGAAGCACAGCATCTCACATAATTGATTCTTCTGCCAAGTTGTTACAAGTATGTATGTATGTATTTATGGGTGTATATTATTATTATTATTATTATTATTATTATTATTAAATAAGGATTATTTAAGTGTTTCTTCACACTGTATATAGCTAAGTGATGACACTCATTACCACAATATGCAGTGACAGTTGCCAACACGAATGGTTCTAAAGAGGGAACTAGACAAATTCATGGCAAATAAGTTTATCACTAGCTACTAGTAGAGTTGGTGGCTAAATTAAAGGACAGTTCTCATGTCTGTTTAATGGTTGTGTAGAAGAAGGAATTTCAGCAACTGTTTCTTGTCATACAAGCAAGACCTGCTGAAATTCCCTCTTCTACACACCTGTTAAAGGTACATGAGCCACATCCCTGATTTGATCTGGCAGCCCTAATTATAAGTCATGACAGATGCACACTCCTTCCTATGGTTGCCAGACTGAAAACAAGAAAAGGCTCCTATGCATTTGATAGTTGTGTAGAAAAGGGAATTTCAGCAATTACCTGGCTGTTTGATACACAACAGCTACTGAAATTCCATTTTCTACACAACCATCAAAGGTACAGGATCCCTCTCCAGTTTTCAGACTGGCAACCCTATTCAGTGCTAAAGGCATTATTTTTCTGAACACCAGTTGCTGGGGAGCATGAGTAGAAGGTCTCTGTTGTGCTTGTGTCCAGCTGGTGAGCTTCCCATAGGTACTTGACTGGCCAGAGTGGCAACAAAGTGCTGGGCTAAATGGGCCTCTGGTCTGGTCCAATGCAGTAGTGTTCTTCTTTCTTTGAGACCCTGGAAGGCACTAAGCAAAAAAAAAAATTGCACAGATTCAGAATAAAACTGCTTCCTGTCTGTAACAAGTAACTTCTGCTCTCTGCCTTAATTTTTCTGATGTACTCATGTAGACTTTCCAGAGCACTGAAATTACATTAATCAAAATTTGAAGCATCTGATTTTTAATGCCAGTGTTCTTTCCCAATTGTCTTTCACTGCTGAGCTTCACTGGGCTTACGTTGAAAACAACCATGGGGACGATCTGTTTTTGCTTGGTTTAATTCAGATTCTGAGCAACATACCCATTTCATTTCAAATAGAAACTGACCATTTAATTGCTTTCTAAGTTTTATGAGGTATGCCCCAGGCTGCATTCTTTATAGGAAGTGTCTCAGTAATTCACATGGAGAACATGGGGGGAAGGGGAACTCATGTGAAGCAAAACCCTCCTCTCCTAGGTGTACAAAAACAATGATTTCCACAGCTTTATTTTGGGCAAACCCTACTACACAGAATAATATTGCTATACATATATTTAGCACATAACACAAATGCTGGCTGGAGAAAGGAACAGAAGTGTGTGTGTGTGTGTGTGTGTGTGTGTGTGTGTGTAAGTATTAATCCATTTAATAATGTGGGCTCTTCCTTGTTTTGGGTTCTTGGATTTTTCCCTTTTGCCTGCCTCCTTGCCAGACCTGAGTGCTTATCACACTGGTCAGTTGTTTTGGGCCATTCCACTTAAAAACTGTTTCTCTTGTACTCAGAAAATGGTAGCAGAATGGCAATGCATTCTTTTGCACCGTCACTGCCCTTGTGCTTCAGTTGTTTGCTAGCTTGAAGTACAGAAATACTATTTACACCACTGTGTTTGTTCCACCTCCTAACCCATGATTGCTGGGAGTGGAGGCAAAAAAAAAAGAGGAAGCCGTTGTTGCTTAATGACACTATTCTGGAACCCTATGCTTTTTCCCATGAACCTGTTCCCATGAACCTGTTCTGTTTTCACGTATCTCTCCATATTATTTATTACTATAACTTCTCTTGAAACCTATTACTCTGAGCATGAATCCTTGATAGGATTATATCAGAATTGCTCTGAGGTACTCCCCCTAATTTTGAAACATATAATTTGAAACACTGGGGAAAAAAACATGCAGGAGAACAGAGAATGAAGTGTAGGGGCTTTTCTAGTGAACTCTTAAGAATCCCAGTGTCTCCCTGGCACAACCATCAGAAGAGGTTTCCCTACTAGAGATCCCAGGGGTGGGGAGGAACAATGAAATTACACCTAAATCAAGCTCCCAATATCACAACAAAGCCAAATGAGATATTGGTACTCAAAGTGGTTACTAACCACAGCAGGATACAGGGTCACTAATGGATTCTTTCTAGTGGAAAATAATTTATTTCCAAATGACCCAACAGTGGTACAGCCACAACATTGTGTGATAAGTTACAGGACAAGATGAGTCCAATGCAGTACAATTACAGTATAACAGTGTCATGTGATAAGGCCCATAGAATACATGTTAATGCAGATACAAATTTAAAAAGTGTCAAACTCCAGCTAATGTTCAAATCTGAGCATGTGAATGTTGACTCTATTTGACTCCAACTCCCTCATCTAAATACCATGTCTTGTGCAAATGTACTACTGCCAGCCTAAGAAAAATGAAAAAAAAAAAAGACCTGCAGCTGTAATAGCTACTACTGGAGCCCCAGACATTTGAATTACAGTTCCTGTAGTCTCTTGCCACTGTGTGTATGTGGGGTGGGAGAGGCTGAAGGGAGGTGAAGGCCAAAACATCTGGAAGACCAAAGGTTCTCCATCTTTGAGCTACAGTAATAAAACTGGTTTACAGTTCATGAACTTGAATTATTTGCATGGCTTACAAATGTTATCGTGGGAAAGTAGTTTGGCTTAAATATGCTGAAGGCACCACATCCCATCTGATTTTGGAAGCTAAGCAAGGTCAGCCCTGGTTAGTACTTGGATGGGAGACCATCAATAAAAACCAGACGCTGTAAGCTATATTTCAGAGGAAGAGACTGGCAAAACCACCTCTGAGTATTGCTTGCCTAAGAAAACCATGTGAAATTAATAGGGTCCCCATAAGTCAACAGACAACTTGAAGGCACATATATACAGACAAAGCCCTTGTGCCTTTCACCACTGTATGGCAGGCAAATATTCAATAGGTTAAGAGACTTTTCTAATGCTCAATACACCTACATAGAAAACTTCACCTGTCAACACTCCTTCAGACATCTTATTAATTGTATGTGGTCCCTAGTTGGTCTTTGTTTCCTTGCATGTCAACACATTTTTACAGAAAAGGGCTCTGTGTCTCTTCCCTATTTTATCAACACAAAGTGCATTAAGAAATCCACAATCCACATACTGAAATCTGAAAATTCTGCTTACACTTCTGTCAGATCATCTAGATCAGATAATTTCCAGATCAAACTGAAGCCCTGATTTAGACAATTTTTAAAAAGGTAACTTTTGAAATAATAGCATTGTAACTAATGTTATAAACACTTTCCAATGTGGCCATTTTCAAAGAAATAGCAATGTTAATCTGTCACAGAATAAATGGAAAGGGAAGACAGAACATATGTATTTGTACGTGAGTATGTGATTCAAGTCATCTGTTGACTTATGGTGACCCTGTCAATTTTATTAGCTTTTTTTTTTAGGCAAATAATATTCAGAGGTAGTTGAGCCTACTGCACCTAGTATTTATTGGCAATCTCCCATCCAAGTAATAACCAGGGCTGACTCTGCTTAGCATCTAAGATCAGACGGGATCTGGTGCCTATATGGTATTTAGGCCTTTGGACACAATCTAGCAGCACCTGAACTGTTTTAGAATGACTTTTCAAGGACAATAATCCATATGGACCTGGTAAACTGCTGGCATTATCTTGTATATACTATATCCAAAAAGCCCCAATATACTTCTTTGTCATGTTGAGTACAGATTACAGAAACAAAGTTTTTTCACCTCTCCAGAAGGACAGATACTGAGATGTTGCTGTTCCTCATGTTCAACATGTAAATATAATGCTCACATTGAAAACTGCCCATTGCTCAACATCAAGGCTGAACTAAAAGTCATGGCAGGGGCAGCAAAGATACAAGCAAACATAAATGTAAACACATACTTCATCCTTGTGTTGTTCAAAAACTACGCATCAGGTAATGCCCCTATGTGTATAAAAACTATCTGTGAAATCTGCTTGCAGAAAAGAATCCTTCCACTATGTGACTCAACATGTTTGTGCATGCACTGATTAAAGGTTATTTCTGCCAAGATAACTGTGGGGCATGTGTCTAAAGCTGAACTTTTGAGGATGACAGATAAGAGTTCATCCATTAACTGGTTACTAATTTGCTAACAGCTTTCTTCTTCTAGTGACCTTTTAATGCCAATATCTCCTCTTGAGCAATGACTGCTTGTGCAACATTCAATGTCAAAAGCATTTTACACCAAGTACATTAGCCCCGCAGTTCACCAGTACCATACACTACAGCAGGATTTCTCAGCCAGGGATCTCTGGAATCCTAGGGTTTCATGAGACAGTGCAATTAAAAATAAACAATTTTTTTTAAAAAAAATTAAAGCTATACATACAATAATTTTTATGCAGAGGTTCCCCGAGAACTGAAAAGTAGCTCAAGAGCTCCTCCAGGTTAAAAAGGCTGAGAAAGGTTAGACTAGAGGATGGCATTAAAAATGAGAGGCAGACACAAACAAACAAAATATACACGTAAGAAATTATTTGTTCATTATTTTTCACTTAACACCTTGTTTCATGGCTCCTGTTGGTGAGACAGTACTAGCAAGGAAACATCCATTTCATTTGTATGTGCAACTGGCAAACATAGTTAAGTCTAGAATCAACCTAAATCATCAGCAAGGAATCTAGGGACTTCCAGAAGTTGTTCAACTCTAATTGCTAAATCTAGCTTAGTGCTGGTACCTACAACAGGACGTTCTTTTCCCTTCTGCATGGTCCAAAAACCAATCCAGGAGGTTCTCAGCCCTCCAGAGGTAGCTTCCTCCTTTGTCCTCATCTTACTTTAATTGCTGGAAACAGAATTCAAAATGCAAAATTTGCTTGCACTCCGGTAACTCAGTGCAGGGGAGAGGAGAGAAGGGAGTGGAAACCTGCCCTTACCAGTTGGTTCAGGCAAAAGCAAACTGCTTTAGCTTCCCTTAAATTGTGTGTTCTTCCTCATTAATAACATGTCATCTTAACCATACTCTGATGTTGCTTAGTCACATGTCCCAGTTTTCATCTGAAATGTTCAAGTGTATGTCCATACCTTTAATGCTTATGTACAAGAAGGAATTTCAGAAGGTGCCACTTGTTATGTGGTTGCGTAACAAGCAGCACCTGCTGAAATCCCCTCTTATAAACCACTATTAAATGTACAGGAGCCTTCTCCAGTTTGCAGTGTGGCAAACCTTGTATTGTGCACATCCCCATAGGACCTATCAGCTCAGTAATAAAAAATAAGGCAAGCAATTTAAACAGGAAAACTGTACATGGGTATTAACATCTCCATGAGCCCTCTTCCTCACTTAATCCAGACTCCCATGAAATAGTGCTTTGGGTGGTTGGCAGGAATACCATTGTCACGGAGAGAACAACATGCTGCTTCCCCAATTCAGCTATAGACTTTAATAAAAAGCTTTCACTTTATCCCTTTCAAGGAACAAATCAGTTTCGTCTTATTTAACTGCTTTGGCCAGGGCCACCTTAACTGCCCTTAACTAGTTAGTTCCTGTTCCATGGAGGGAGGAGTTTCTATATTGTTTTCCCTTGTGAAATCAGAGCAATCGCACACCCATTTTTTAAAATGTTGTTATTTCACTCTTTTATTGGAGGTGGCAGTATTAATGAATGCTAGTTGATCTAGTTAGAAAAAGAGACCTGCACTAAGGGTGATTCAGGAATGGTGAAGCCATCATGATTGAACAAGAAGAAACTAAGTTGTTGTTAATTTCTGTCAAGTCAACTTCAACTTATGGGAACCTTATGAATGAGAGACCTCTGCCCCCCCCCCCCAAGTCATCCTATCTTCAACCACCCTGCTCAGGTCTTGTAGATTCAGCGGTGAGTCTTCCTTGATTGAGTCTATCCATCTGCAACGCAGTCTTCCTCCTGGACCCATTCATTTGTCTTCTTAGCACTCCATGGTATCCGTAGAACTCTCCTCCAGCACCACATTTCAGATGAATTGATTTTCTTCCTATCAGCTTTCTTCGCTATTCAGTTTTCACAACTATACATAGAAACTGGAAATAGAATGGCATAGACAATCCTAATTTTAGTATTCAACAATATACCTTGACAATTAAGGATCTTGTCTAGTTCCTTCCTAGCTGCTCTTCCCAGTCCTAGTCTTCTTCTGATTTCTTGACTGCAGTCTCCATTCCAATTAATGACTGAGCCAAGGTATGGAAAATCTTGACTTATTTCAATGTCTTCATCATCTACTTTAAGGTTATATAGATCATCTGTGGTCACTATCTTTGTTTTCTTAATGTTCAGCTGTAAACCTTGCACTTTCTGCCTTAACTTTCTTCAGTTCCAAGACTTTCCAAGTCTTTGCTACTCTCTACTAGTAGTATGGTGTCATCTGCATTTCTGAAAATGTTGGTGTTTCTTCTCCAATTTTCATGCCTCCATCCTCCAAGCCTAATCCAGCTTTATGTATATGTTCAGTATACACGTTAAACAGATAGAGTGATAAAATGCAGCCTTGCCTGACCTCCTTGCCAACTGGAAACCATTCTATTTCTCCATATTCTGTCCTAACAGTAGCCTCTTGTCCTGCATACAGGCTGCATATCAGGCCAATCAAATGTTGTGGCACATCCATTTCTTTAAGAGTGATTCATATTTTTTCACAATCTACACAATCAAAAACTTTGCTATAATTTATAAATCATAGGGTGATTTTCTTTTAAAATTCTTTGGTGTGCTCCATTATCCAATGTGTTTGCAATATGATTCCTAGTGCCTCTTCCTTTCCTGAAGCCAGCTTGAACATCTGACATTTCTTGCCTCATATACGGTAGAAGTCTTTGATGTAGAATTTGGAGAATCACTTTGCTTGCATGGGAAGATAATGTGGTTACTGCAATCCCTGGTGTCCCCTTTCTTGGGGATTGGAATGTATCTTGAGCATTTGCAATCTCTGGGCCACTCTTCTGTTTTCCATATTTGCTGACATATTTCAGTTAGAAGCAGAGTAGATTTTGCCTCTGTAGACTAAAGAAGCTCTTTTGGTATGCCATCAGGTCTTGGTGAATTATTTCTCCCGTGTGCTCTGAGTGTAGCTGTCACTTCACTTATGAAAATTGGAGGTTCATCTTCATATGGTTCTTTTTTAAATGAATCTGTCAACCTTTCATCTCTTTTACAGTTTTTCCATGTATTGTTTTCATTGTCTTTTTACATCTACTTGGTTACATAAGGTGTTCCTCTACCGGTTGTAAAGCATCCCCACTCTTGGTTTAAAATTCCCTTAGATTTCTCAGATCTTGTGGAAGATCTTGCAGAATTTCTTCCTTTTTTGTTGTCACCTTCTATTTCTCTGCATTGATTATTATAGTGGTTCTCCTTGTCCCTGCACACAAGTAATTGAACAGGTGTATTTCAGGGTTCTGACTCTATTTTTTCACCTTTTACTTTAGTTTCTCATCTGTCCTTAACTGCTTGAAGAGTTTCATCTGTTATCCACTGAGGCCTCTCTTTCCTTTTGGCTACAGATAGTGCCTTTTCGCATTCTTCCCTGACAATGTCCCTGGGTTCAGTCTAGAGTTTTTCTAGCTCCTGGTCAATTAAGCTTAATAGTGTGAATCTATTTTTCACATAATCTTTAAATTCTGTGGGGCTGTTCTTCAGGTTGTATTTCAGCATGACGGTTGGTTTAGTGTTCTTCTCTAGCTTTATGCTAACTTTTGCTATTAGTAGTTCACAGTCTGTGCCACAATCTACTTCTGGTCTTGTTTTTGCAGAGAGAATGGCACTCCTCCATATTCTGTTTATGATTAGGTAGTCTATTTTATTTCTGTATTGGTCATCAGGTGATGTCCATGTATACAGTTGCTTCTTGGGTTGCTTGAATATTGTGTTTGTGATAAACAAATGATTGGCTTCGCAAAAGTCAGTCAGTCCCCTGCTTCATTTCTTGATCCTAGGCCAAATTTTTCTACAGTCTTCGATTCTGCTCCATTTCCTATTTTTGCATTCCAATCACCTATGCTCACCAAGAAGTCTTGTTTTGGTGTTTGATCAGTTTCCTCCTGGATTCCAGCACAGAATCTTTCAATATCTTCTTCTTTTTCTGCCTCTGTAGTTGGAGCATAAACTTGGATTATGGTTATATTGATGGGTTTTACCTGTAGTCTTATTGACATGATTCACATTGAATCCTTTGAATACTTTTAGATCTCTCCTCACTATAAATACAACCCATTTCTTCTTAGATTTTCATTTCCTGAGTAAAACACTTTGTAATTATCTGACCCAAAGCACCCCATTCCTATCCACTTTAGCTTGCTCACCCGAAGTATTACATGTTTATATATTCCATTTCTTGTTTAACTATGTCGAGCTTCCCCTGCTTCTCACGTTCCATGTTCCTATAATATGCATTGTGCAGCTTCAGATTTTCCTTTCACCTCTGAGCATGTCAGCAGCTGAACATCCTTTCAGCTTGAGCCCAGATGTGTCTTTAGCCACAGCGCTTCTCATAACTGCCCTCTGCTCTTTCCCAGTAGCTTGCTGAGTGCCATCTGACCTGGGAGCCTCATCTTCTGGCACTATTGTTTCATTTTGGATTGTTTCATCATAGGGGTTTTTTTGGTAAAAATTTCTTCAAAAAGAGGTTTACCATGGCTCCCTCTGCACAATACTAAGAAGAATTAGTTGTGGTGCCATTGCTGTTGCCTCTTAAGAGATCTTTCGCAGTGTAAACCCACCCCCCACAACTGCTGCAGACCAGTAACTGTGGCACATTAGTGTTACCCTGTATTCTGGGGGTCCTGGGAGGGACACCTAAATAGCCTTGCAATTACACAAATTGCGGAAATTAGTCAAGAGCACCGGTTGGCAAAACGAGAGGCAGGGCAACGCAGCGGAATCTTGTAACCCAGTGTTTACGCGGTCAGGCCAAGTCAAGAAGCAGACCGGGTTGAAAGTAACGGATGATCTTTATTAAAGACAGGCACACAATGTAAGCAACACACGCACACAGATAACTAAGGAAAATAAAGGTGTGAGTAAGATAGTGGGATTTTCAGAAGGATAGTTGATTCGGGTGATACGAAACCTGTTCCTGAAGTCCGGAAGAAGATGGAAAGCGAGGCTGGGGTTCGATGTATCTCAGCACGTGGAGCTGAGGGGAAGCTCGCCAAGCGATGTGGCAGCAAGGCGGTCTGGAACTCGGGAGCGATCTGAGGAAGCGCTCAAAGTCAGGGGTTTTTATAAGGAGAATTGTGACCGCAGGCTAGGTCGGACTTGGGGAGAACAATAGATTTGGGGCTGGAGACAAAGCCTCCGAAAGGTCAGAATTTGAATGATTGCGTTACAGTCAAATTGTCAATAGGATAGCCGGTATGCAAACGTGGAGTACTTGAGCATTGTATAGTCTGATCATCAAGCTGCCAGCGCTGGGCAGAGGATCTTTTGAAAGCTGTATGCATACCTAATGAAGGTACTTGCCTTGAGGTCTCCTAAAGCTGTGAATCAGCTATTTCTGGCCTGCCTGTATTGTTTTGGAATATTACGGCGATTATCGGCCAAGCCTGTGTGCGTGCTTGTCCGGGGGCCTCACAGGCACGTGGAGGGGAATGGATATGTGAAGCCGAATTATCAATATCAAAAGATATCTTTTTATATCCCCCAAAGCTCGGGCTAGCCAGGGTGGTAACAATCCCCCCCCCGAAAGTGGGCGACGTTGAGGACAATATCGTACATTTTCCAATTAAAATCAAAAATCATTTTAGAGCCGAATAGGGGCTTGCAGGTTAGGTAGCCGTATCACTCCACAAGAAAGGGAATTTTGGGGAAAAGCAAAAGGGTTTCTAGCTTATAACAACGTTCTTAACCAAAACCTAAACACATACACAGAAATGTCAATTAAACAACAATCAACACTTAAACAATAAGGAATGTCAAATTGTCCCGTCAATAGGGAACTGTCAAAGAATGAGCAATAGTAGTAAAATAGCAAATACAATCAATGAAATAATCAATGGAATACTGTAAATCCAATGCAGGGTCTGGCAATAAAGGCAATCCAAGGAGCAATCAGTTTAATGTGGATGATGAGATAAGAGTTCGTAGTCCGGGGGAGGTGATGTGCAAGCAAAAGTCTTGGCACACACCCCCGCAACAGAAAAGTCTTGTTGCTGGAGCGAGTGAGCAAAACATAAGTCCATCCAGGCAACGGAGCAGGAACAGCAACAAAATGTCCAAGTTGGTGCAGCTTAGCTGGCTTGCTGCAAGCTCAGGAACAGAGAGGCTTTGCAGAGCTGGGTGCCTGGAACAGTCCATTGGGCTTCTCGGGTTAGTAAACGGTTGCAGGAATGGCAAAAAGTCCATATTTGCAATCGGGAGGCCTCATGGTCACCTTCCCTCACGGTTTCAGGTGTCGTCAAGGAAACAGGAATCTCCAGGCACAGGCCATCTGATGGAGCAGCAACTTTCTTCGTCACCCCCCCTCCCACGGTACTCGGGGGCGATGGTACAATCTCGGGATCTTCCCAGTCCTCCGGATCAATTATCCTATTACAGTTTCAACAGAAGAACTGACACGATTATTAGCCAATGTATACCATAAATGCAAATTGCTGGCTCAAAGCCTACTGGGAGTTAGAGCTGAAACTGGAAATTTTGCTCACAATGATCTGGAAAGGTTGGCGGGAGCGAGGACTTAAATAGCTCCCAGGTATGAAGCAGTTTTGGCCATAGGAAGGCCGAGAAGGGAGAGAGGCTGTGGATTCAGAACCCGCATCAAACGGTCGGCCCCATGGCCAGGTCTAACAACCCAGACCACGAAGGAAACCGGGATTATGAAGTTCCCATTCACGCGCTGGTCCCGAGACTGGGTCGCTCAGAGTTGTCCCGGAATGAGGCCGGATTGAGATATCCAAAGTCATTCCAGAACAAAGTGGGCTTCCAGTTGGCAGACATATAACCAAAGTCATCCCTGACTTGGTGGTTCACCGAGGTCCCCCCATCGCTCAAGCCTAGAGCCTGACTCCAAGCCTGATGATGGATACCAAGGGCTTCGGGATCTGCAGGAACGGTGCCGGTGGCTAGATGTAGGTTCTGAATGCACGACTTCTCTATCTCAAGAAAGCTGGATTCTGAGGCAGGCCTGAAAGATGGTCGCCTTCGGATAGGCTTTTTAAACCAAGAGGACATTTTACCTTTGAAAACACAAAACACTCACAAAGAACTATTTACAAAACACGAGCCTCGGAGTTTTTCAGTAAAAGCGGCAAGCCTGAAGCTGGAAGACCTGTCTCTTAACCCACAGTGCAAGGCCAATCAGACATAAGGCAAGTACAAGTTGTAACGTGACCAAGATGAGTAGAGGGTGTAGGGCGAAGTGAGCTACCGCTTGCCCTGTGGATGACCAGGTGAAGGTGTCCCACCATGAATGTTTAGCGGCTGATCCCAAATCTTCAGATGTACTGACGATTACCTTGGCGGAATGATTAACGGTCAAGGTAATCTGATGGAGGGAGTGCGAGACCTCCTTTACTCGTTGAGATAGACTGGTGAGATTACTTAGCCATATAGACGCAGGGATCTCGTTTTCCAGGTGGAATCCGACTAATTCAGATTCCGTGGGTACGTAAGCTGTCTCCAAGACATAATCTCATATCTCCCGCTGGAGATAGAAGTTATTACCAAAGCATTCTTGGACCAGCTGCCAGCAAAAGCAGGGGTTCCCAGCGGTGCGGTTCACTCTTACATTCGTGCCACTAGGCAGTACTGTCACATTTGTGCAAGGAGTCCTTAAACAAAAGCACTCACGATTAATTTGGGCCATGACTGTGGTATTGACAGGTATCACCAAGTATTCGGAAGTGTTGCGGTGGCTGAGACTATTAAGGTTGTGGAAACACTGAATCCAATGGCAGTGGAATAGGCAACCGGCCAAATCAAACGAGTGGGTACCATTGGACCAGTGGTACATCTGTGGAGGTAGCAAAGTGGCATTGGCGGCTATGAGGAGGAGTCCTAAATGGGATACTGGGTGTAAAACTATCAGATCCAGAATCTGTTCATGGGCAACATCCACCATGACAATTAGGCTCTTCCACATTGCATGCCTTATCTGTGCCAAAGCGGCAGGGTGTTCCAGCGATTCCGGATATCGCTCTCTGAGTAGGCTCAGGATCTCAGGGTGCATTAATCCCATGAGGCTGGCCTGTATCACCTGAGCGGCAAAGGTGATCACGTTGCTCTGCAGTTGCGTGCACTGTATTGCAACTGACAGATCATGGGTCGTGTTCTGTAGAACATGTCCAAGGTCAGATATTATGTCTCGCTCGACGCCCACCCACTGTGGAAGCAATTGACTTATCAAATCTATTCCTCTCGCTACGTTGGTTAGGCCAGCAGCGGAGGATATTCCAGTGTCTCTAGTTTTGGTGCCAACTACGCCTAATTTGTTTGCCAGGACCTCATTGTCCATGGCGTGAATGCGCCGCCAGTTCCAATTCCGCCTAATGCGGTCCCTAGGACGTTTCGCTTAGGGTGTGTGGGTGGGAGAAAGACAGCCATCGTTTCTCCCAGTGTTCCCACTGTGTCCATGCTAATTTTAGATACGGTTGGCAAGTTGGAAGTACTCTAGAAATATTGACAACCGTGAAATTTAGTATCATTTTGGTTGTTATGGGTTGGACGTTCGAGTAAGCAACCATTTCTATGTCCTTGCGGACTACGGAGCTACCCAAATACATAGCCGGGTGACGTTCAGGAGGAGGAGGGGTGTGGGCATCGGAGTCGGGGCACCACATCTTCCCGCAGGAGAACTTACAACCTGTCGGGGTCTGGGTGACATTCTGGCAATAAAACATGTATGTCTTCCATACCCATGTAGGGCGGCAATCTTCAAAAGTGAAGCTAAGCACAACTAGAACTGCGTGGCAGTGATCGCTTCGGACCACTCTGGTGGTCATGGGAGTGGCAGCTATGGCCATGTTGGGGTAGAGTTTAACCTCTTCGCCGGCAACAGCCATCCTTAACCCTGCACTCAGCCTATTACTGGAGTGAATCTGGAAATGCGTGGACAGCTTGAAGGGGTATCTTTTCTGGAACCAGGGGAACAGCTGCGTCCCATTTAACAGGGCTTCTACTTCGGGATATGGGTTCCAGCGGCACACTGCCCGTACATTAAACTGCCAATCCGTGTACACCTGGCTGTATTCTGGTGAGGTTCCAAGGGCGTATCCAGTCAAGAGAAACAAGACTGCAGTCCACATGAACGGTCCCATTCCGTCTCTCTGTAGGGAACACAGAGATGGGGTTCCGTTACTACAAAAGCTATTATCCTAAGGGGTCTATTTACAAGGGGAAAAGGGGGGGCGAAAGGGGAGCTGAAGCCATCGCCTCTTCACGGGGGCTGCCATCCCATGAAGGGAAGCAAAGCCCGTCTATTGCTGTGCTGCACTAACAAAAGAGCTTTCTCATTGGGGGGTTTCCCCTTCCAGTCTCTCCTAGGGGTCTCCGAAACTACCAGCAGGAGTGACAATGCCTGCTCTTGGTTTGGGACCCTCCTTCCCAGTTCAGAGACTAGGCTGGTCTTGGACCCGTGTGTCTCCTGGAAAACTGCCTCTCCAGGTATGAAGGTGACCAAGATGGATCCGTAGCTAGTCCAGGCCCACTTGATGATCACCACAGTTGCAATTAATGTGACGCCGGGTCCCTGAAGGACAATGTGGCACCGGAATGTCTGCATGGAGGGGTAGGCAATAGCCAAAGTCTCCTCCGAGTATGCATAAAGGGGTAGCGTGCTCGTTAACGGGTCAGGGGCAGGAGTTTTAATGGCGGCACAACAGTGCATGGCCAAAATCTCTGCTGGTCCCTGGTCTAACTGCCATAGAAGGTCATTCGCATAGTCCACTGTGAGTTTGTTTCCCCGGAGGAAGCCGATGCCCAAAAGGTCATCGTCTTCGCCCCGGTTCTCGCAAGCCCACAACTGGAACCGGAACATCTCTATGGACATCGGGATGTTGGTCCAAGCTTGGGCTTGGTGTCCCCCCCCCCGCCATATCCAGAAAGCTGGACATGCTCGGGTGTGGGTTCACCGTGTTTCACAAGTTTGGGGTGTAGCACGCTCAGTGCCGCACTAGAGTCTATAAGCAGGGTGGCAGGAGTCTTTTCCCTCTCGGTCCCAATGCCTGCCCTCACCCAGAACCTTCCCCACCTGTCCAGCTTCAATTTAGCCACAACGTTGCGGGGAAGCTTCCTGGACCGAGGGCACCCCTATGCTTGCAGATCCAGGTTAGGGTAGTATCCAGCCAGAGGAGGGCCGTTGGTCACGGTGCTGACCGGCTGTTTACCTCCCGCCTGCAGCTGCTTCTCCAGAGCCTCAATCAATTCGGAGGTGGGACGTTTGTCAAACTTGCTCATGTCCAGTCCGAACTTCTTGAGCATGCGCCAGATTCTCACTCTGCCTGAGGAATACGTCTGGGCCATGGGATCATACCCATCAGACGTCTCCCTGGGAGAGCCTGAGTCAGAGGGCTGTTTGGGGGCAATTGGCTGCTGTGGGGGACTCCCTGTCTTGCCAAGCTGGCTGCGGAAGTCCCGTCCCTGCCACTGCCTGTTGTCCTGTCTGGGTGGCGGGCGCTGGTTCCAGTTTCCCTTGGGAACCGAATTTGGCATCGTTTTCCTGTGCTGGGAATGGGGCCCATAATTCGAGTACGTTACCTCGGCTATGGGTTCCCAATTCCCGGGGTCCTTCCTGTGTCTCTTGGTGGGAGGTTTGAGAGAACCTGCCTCACGCAGCAGGTCAGCGACCCGCCGGAGGTTATTCCCAAACTCTTCCCAGTTGGTGGTAGCTGGATCCACCAAACCGAGAGCCATCTTTGTCTCATGATTAAGACCTCCATAAAGAAGTGTCTTAAACTCGAGACTGTTAAAGTCGTAGCCGTGGGGCGTCAAGGGGACCTTCTTGGCCAGGATGGCGAGGAGCTGCTTCCGTGCCATGTAAGCCTCAGGGTTCTCTCGAGGACCCTGCTGCTCCATGACATAAAGCACGCTCGCACTCTGTCCGGGCCACAAAATCCTAACTACCTCTCTCATCCAATCGTGGGCCTCGAGCCTAACCAAGCCTCGAGCCGCCACCGCCGATTCAAGAGTTGAGAGCTCGGAGGGGGACATACAAAGCCGAGCCAACTGGGTCAGGTCCTGGCCACCAGCTGTCGGGTGAGAATGTATCACCGCGTTCAACCACATGATCCCGGTGGACCGGTTTAGAGGACCCAGTTGGTCCGCAATGGCTTTGGCCTCCATGGCTCACCACGGGACCCTAGTCTCTGTGACCTGAGTTTCCTGCACCTCAGGTCTCTCTGAACTGCCTTTGCCAAGGGGGGTGGTCCGTCTACACATGGACCGTGTCTCTACTGGGTTGACTGGGACCTTAGGGTCACTCCAGTCGGGATTGTGGGGAATGGTTGCCCGAGCATCCTCCGGCAGCGGCTCCCCAGAAAAGTCCTGCGTGAACGTTGGGAGCAGCTCCAGGCACACAGCCAAAATCAAAGCCTTACGGGTATGGAGCTGACTCTCCAGCGCAGCAATCTGCTTATGGCAAGCTGCATGACTAACAGCCTCCTGCTGTTCTCTCACTTGCCCCACCATGAACTTGGCCGCAGACCGGGCATGATCCAGCTCAGCCTCTAAGGCGTGGGCTTTCTCTTTCCAAGTTTGCGCCACTAACGTGATGTTACTAAGATCCTGTGTAGAGGCCTGCGCTACGGACGCGAAAGTTACTTTCTCCGCACACAGTCCCTCGATCTCGGCATGAAGCCGGGCATTTTCTTTCTCGGTTTCAGCTAGCTTCCCTCGGGTCTCTACAAGGGCACTACTAGCGTCTCTGGCCGTGAGCCAAAGTCCCCAAGCGGCCAGAGCATCCTTAGACGGCCTGAATGGGTTCTTTGATTTCCGTGCCAGGGTGTACGCTTCACGGAGTGTGGCAAAGGGATCGGCCGCCTGGAAGATGGAGTCCTTCCAGGGGCATTTCCCTTTACTTAACACCCATCTCTCTAGTTTTCCTTGGACCTCTTCCTCCAACATGAGGTCCTTGATGGTGACCTTACTATTCTCAGCCATTTTACACAGACTACAACTATCTTGCTAAATTCTCTAACACGAGCGCAGGACCAGGACCTGGAGTGACGGGAAGGATCACCTAGACCCCTGGGGGAACTGAAGGGAAACGAACACAGCGGAACTACTCTAGGAAAGAGGGATGGGAACCTATCTCCAGCCTGCCCAAACAAAGTTGCTTTCGTACACCCAAGCCCAGTTTTCCATCTCGACAGCGTTGGGGACCAAAGGACGAGGAAACGGTTCAGGGACAGGGAGGTCACCTAGACCCAGGGAGCCCTCAGGAGTACTCCACCTGCCTGAAGGGGGGAAACGAACACCAAGGAACTTACTACGCTGCCTGGCCAAGCAGCGAGGAAAAAGGGCAAGGAACCAAAACTGAACCGTGCGTAACTGGTTTTCTGGGTGAGGGGTACCTTCCTCTACCACGGGCCAAACCTCTAAACCCTAGGCTAGGTTGGGAATCACCACCCGCACCTAGTCGGCTAGCCAATCGGGACGCACCCGAGATCACACAGCGGGACATACCCACGCTTTCTCTACAATTACCACAACAAGGAACGGGACGCACCCGCGTTCTCAACTCTGGGGGGGGGTGGAGAGAAAAGAGGAGAGTCTCTTTTCTTAAGTGCTTTTTGTGCCTTACTGTTATGATGTTGGATGGGTGTAAACTGTTCCTACAGTGCTAACACCCTAAGACTTTGGATCCCAGCCCACGATAGACCCCAAGTTAGGGAGGTACTTCCTGGGTCAGCCACTTGCACAGTTCTGTCATCTACAATGATTCACTGCTGAAGCGAGTGACCACGTAGGTACGGCCACCGTACATGGCCAAGAATGAAAAGGAGCAGAACCACCCTGTCAATGTCAGGCGGCGGCTAAGCAGACACAGAGGCAGGAGCTGAGTTTATGGCTTTAGTAATAAATAAATCAAGAGGTTACGTCATCAAAACAAACATCCAAGACCCAGCAGCAGCAAACTCAAACAGCGAGGTTTAGCCTGGAACAGAAAGCCCATGACACAGGACACAGATTCCCGGTTGATAGACGGTTGTTGCCCTGTGCCCAACTCCAACAGCGTCTGTCTTAAATACATAGTCTTTAGCCCAGCTGGGCCTGATCAAATGTCCGTTGGCCCAGCTCATAGCTGGAGCCCCTGAAGACTTCAGGGCCGATTCATCAGACGCTTCTCCCGCAGCCGCTGAGACCTACGAACCACCCCCTTCTCCAGCCACCTCTGGAGGAACGTGGGGGGAGGGTCTGCTGCAAACTCCGGGCTGGAGTCAGAAACACCAGCCTCTGTCGAGTCAGAAGCACTAGCCTCTGCCTCTGGAGCACAAACATCTGCTGCAGGTACTGGCTTGGGATCCGTGCCCGGGACAGCTGTGGGGTCGCTGGCAGACTCCTCCCTAGACTCTGAAGGAGCCCCGAAGGCCCCTCCAAGGGATCCTCCCCCGGCTGGGAGTCCAAGTCTAAATCGGAGTCCAAGTCCGAATTGGCAGCACGCTCAGCCTGGCTCATGACATCCCCAACAAAGATTGCTCTAGAGCTCAGACACACAGATTTCATACACACGCAAGTGTTCCTGCCTGACTGAATCTCTTGCGACCTGACTGGCCACTCCCTAAGTCAGTACCAGCCTGATTTGAGGAGGTTCACGACTCCTTCTCAAATTAGGGATACCGGGGCTGCCCGCGTTGCTCCACCACTCTGTTACCCTGTATTCTGGGGGTCCCAGGAGGGACACCTAAATAGCCTTGCAATTACACAAATTGCGGAAATTAGTCAAGAGCACCGGTTGGCAAAACGAGAGGCAGGGCAACGCAGCGGAATCTTGTAACCCAGTGTTTACGCGGTCAGGCCAAGTCAAGAAGCAGACCGGGTTGAAAGTAACGGATGATCTTTATTACAGACAGGCAAACAATGTAAGCAACACACGCACACAGATAACTAAAGAAAATAAAGGTGTGAGTAAGATAGCGGGATTTTCAGAAGGATAGTTGATTCGGGTGATACAAAACCTGTTCCTGAAGTCCGAAGAAGATGGAGAGCGAGGCTGGGGTTCGATGTATCTCAGCACATGGAGCTGAGGGGAAGCTCGCCCAGCGATGCGGCAGCAAGGCGGTCTGGAACTCGGGAGCGATCCGAGGAAGCGCTCAAAGTCAGGGGTTTTTATAAGGAGAATTGTGACCGCAGGCTAGGTCGGACTTGGGGAAAACAATAGATTTGGGGCTGGAGACAAAGCCTCCAAAAGGTCAGAATTTGAATGATTGAGTTACAGTCAAATTGTCAATAGGATAGCCGGTATGCAAACGCAGAGTACTTGAGCATTGTATAGTCCAATCATCAAGCTGCCAGCGCTAGGCAGAGGATCTTTTGAAAGTTGTGTGCATATCTAATGAAGGTACTTGTCTTGAGGTCTCCTAAAGCTGCGAGTCGGCTATTTCTGGCCTGCCTGTATTGTTTTGGAATATTACGGCGATTATCGGCCGAGCTTGCGTGCGTGCTTGTCCGGGGGCCTCACAGGCATGTGGAGGGGAATGGGTATGTGAAGCCGAATTATCGATATCAAAAGATATCTTTTTATATCCCCCAAAGCTCGGGCTAGCCAGGGTGGTAACATTAGTCTGGTTCCTCAGCAAACACCTGTCTGACATTGGAGACCTTACCTGCAGCACTGCTGCCATCAGCATAGCCTCTTGTTTCACAGGACCATGCAATCCCACCATCAGGGAAAAGGTAGTACTATTGATGAAAGCAACTAAGTAGCCCCTTTAAAAAGAGGGGATAGAAAAAAGCTACAAGTTGCAGGACAGTTGCATGGACCTCAGCTGAATATGCAAGCAGTCTTGCTTATTGTAAACGTATACAGTTGGCCCTCCACATTTGCAGGTTTCATTTTCACAGATTTGACTATTTGCAAGATTCTCCAGCCCCTGCCCCCCCCCCCGGTGCTTCTTTTCCCTCTCAGAGGCTCCAATCAGCCCTTTAAAAACCCATCTCTCATTCTGGCCCTCGTCCCCTACCAGCAGCTGCTGCCTGGCCAGCTAAGGACAGCTCATAGCCCAATTTGTCAGCACCACAAACCTTCTCCCAATGCCTGCACACACACTTAAGGAAGGAGATGGGAGAAAGGACGCACAGGGCCACCATGACAACCTATCCTCTTTCTCTCTCCTTTCTGTGACTGGTAAGGAGCCTGGGTGTCTGTTCTCCCCACCATGCTTGGACCTCTTCCCACAGACACACACATTTTGATATTTGCAATTTTTCCACTTTTGTAGGGGTCCTGAGACTCTAACCTTAGCAAATGAGGAGAGTGGACTATAGCAGGATCTTGACCATCAGGATAGTCTTTGCCAGATTTTTATGGCAAACAAAAGCCCAAGTAAAAGGCTATTTAGTTCTTTGTGGAATAACTGTTTTATCCAATCTCTAAGACTCCAGCAAACCAGTTGAAAGGACCCCAATTTGGAAACAATTTCAGGGGCACTGTTTATCCTGGGATAACCCATACTTTCAGATCACTGTTCAAACATTCCATTAGTGTGTGAATATTGTGCTTGAAAAGAACCTTGACTGGGATTACCATTCCAAATTAGGGAACAGGTTCAACTCGTGCTTCCATTACAGTGAAAACATCCAGTGCTTTCGTTGTTATGATTTCAACAGAAGAGTTAAGCTTTTGTATGATTTTTAAAGGATGTTTGATATTATTAGTGTTTTACACATTTAAAAGTCTTATTGCACTGTACAACCATTTGTTCACTTCCTCCAGGACACCTGAAATATAAGCATATTAAACAGTCTGGATATTAACTTTGGGTTGTCCCCAGATTTAGGTGTGTGCAACTGGGCTGACAGAAGGGAACTTCCCTGACTCCTCTTCTCTATGGCAGTCCCTCTGGCTCTCTGTGCATGCTGTGCAGAGGGTCTGAATGCATTGAGTTGTACTGCAGAAAGGGGGAGGCACTTTCTGTGAGTGGTGCCCTTCTGCCAACAGAAGAGAGATGCTGAATCCAACCCATTTTATCTTTAAGAAAGCAGAAAACTGTTGCCAGAGCTTGGATTACAAAACTTTCCCAAACACAGAACCCTTTCTCTACTTCTTCTACAGAAATAGTGCTAGAGGTTAGGCATGCTAGCTTGTCTCAAAAGGTGAATGTTACCTCTGAAAGGTATTTCCAACCTGAAGGCTATTTCAATTTCATGAAGTCACATGTCTGAGAATTAATCACTCAGATATTATTCCATGTTGTATACTATACAGTTGACCTCAACTTAGATTTTTGTTTGTGTAAACTGCTTACATTACTATCCCTCTTATTAGTGTAAGAATATGATTAATCATACAGTCTATGAAAACAGGAGAACTCAAATCATGTGTGTCCTGAAGGCAGGAAATGTCATCACGTTATATATTGCCATAAATATTTGTAGTATTCAGCAGTTTCTAACTGTGCCTGTTGCAATGTGACCTACAATATCAAGCACTCGAGTGTGCATTTCTTGGGGGAAAACATGAACATATCAATGACACACCAAGGAACTTGTCTTGTTGTATGCACATCAGTATTTATACTGTTATAATTTTCTAAATATAATGGATTTGTTTGCTGGAAGTGGTGTGCTGTTCCTTTACCCTCAGAAAATATTTTGCTCAGTGCTAAAAGGTTGCTTCAATCTGACATAGGCCATTTCCACACAAGGTTGATACATTGTAGCAGTGTTGAATTCTTACCATCCGGTCTGCACATTGTACTGTTTTAGCATCATAGTTTTCCTCGTAGTTCTGCATGTTTTCAGCTCCTAGAACGATTCACTGTAGTTCACTGCAATACGAAACCACTGCATGTGAAAACCAGGAAAACTCTGATGTAAATCTCCCAAACTGGTTCTGCTTTGGTTTTCGCCTACATGCAGAAGCGTAGCATCAATTCACATCACAGAAGTGGCGAGCTGTCTCTTCCGTCATTTCTGTCCCTATCTCTCTCCGCCCATCAAAGGACAGGCTGCTGTCATTATTGTCTTCCTGTGTTAAATGGACAGCAGAAAGAGAGTGGATCTGGTAACTGACTGCTAAAACATGTTTTTTTCCACATATCAATGAACATACATTCCTCCACACGAATGCAGCAAGACAGAAATGTGTTAAAAATGTGTGTCTGTTTTTTAAAAAACAGACCAATCAGCAATGGTGGGGTGAGGTGAGGAAGGGAAATGGGAGTGGCCAGGGACTTGCTGCTGTGGATGCAGGAACCGCTGTTCTCCACAGTAGTATGATGTAAATGGGGGGGAGGTGCACCCAGCACAGTGTCTAAATTTCTGAATTCAGTTTTCCAATAAAACATCACTCTTGACACGCAGTGAACTGCTCCTCCCCTCTCATGCAGAAATGGCCTGTTTCAAATAAAGTTCATACCATACATGGTAAACAGATGATAAAAAATGGCTAGCATATGAGAAGGCACCAGTGAGTCACTGACGGATTACTGAGATCCTACACCAATACCATCAAAGAAGAATAAACTATTTCTCCACAATCTTCAGCACTGGGATCTGTACCACATCATAAAAGAGGTGAACAAATGGCTGCACAGTGTAGAAAATGCCGATGTGACTTGTCAGTCCTTTGTTTCAAATTTGCTGGGTCATAATCTCACAATACAATCCTATTCTCCCATGAACCCTGCCTTCCATGTCCTCTCAAACGTGGTAGAGTCAACAGAGAGAACAGAGAAATAGAGAAAAAACAGTCATTCCAGACTAGTGGGTTTACACAATAGATTGATTGATTGACTGGTTGATTGACTATATTGACTATAATTTTGTATTGCCTTCCATCCACAAGTATTCCCAAGGCAATGAACAAATGAGAATCAATTAAAACTATACAAAGATAAAAACATTTTAAACATTTTAAAGCACATTAAAATACTCTTTAAAAACTCCTAAAAGCAATCTAAAAACAATCCTAGAATCCAGTTTTGAAACAGTTAAAACAGCATGTCACTGTTGAAGAGGTGATGCACAATAACAAAATAAGCACAATGGTAGTGATGCATTGTTAGTGCAACAAGCCCAACTGGGCAAAGTAATCCTATGTTCTTTTAGAAATCAGTCTTGACCCTGGTAACATAATGATACGACTGCAAAAGAAGTTTAAATAACTTAAACCAGTGGTGAGCAACTCTGGCAGGCTTGGGGCACAAATAATAATAATTTAAACCAAGGGGCTGCATCAGATCCATAAATGTTTGGAAAAGGTGGATTGCAATAAATAAACAAACAAACACGCAGGCAAACAAGCTAGTAGTTCCATTTTGGGAAATGATTTTGGAGTTCTCAGGTGCTAGAAGGCTCACTCCATATATCCTGTTTTATATAAAAACTGCTACTCCTGGTGGCCCGAAGAAATGTCTCACTCAGTCACTCACACACACACATACATGCACAGATGTGCATACACAGGCTCTCTCTCTCACATGCACAAAGAGCTCAGTGAGTACATTCAGCAAAATACAGCCTTGGGTCTGCATGAAAACCACTGCATGTAATTTGTTCTTGCACTTTCACCAACTAAGGGACAATAAAGCTGTGAGCAGCTGAGTCCACCACCAGCAAGCACCCTGCATGGTTGAGCAAATGCTGGGAGCCCATGGAATACAGAAGGCCTGATGCTAGGATTACTATTTGTTCCAGTTTTCAAGGAGACAGCACTGAAAAATGAAGTGGTGGGTCAAGTAACAGCAACCACCATCCTGCCTAAACATCTTAGCCCTAAGGCATTTGGTGGAAAAAAAGGTGGCTGCTGCTGCTGCTCCTGTTGTGTGCCTTCAAGTCATTCCCAACTTGTAAGGATTCTATCATGTGGTTTTCTGAGAGTGTGTGACATGCCCAAGGTCACCCAGTGGGTTTCCATGGCTGAGCAGAGAATCAGACTCTGATCTCCAGAGTTGTAGTCCAAGGTTCAAACCACTACACCATGCTAGGTCCCAGCTTCTGCATACTCCTAGCCTAATGCTTCTCCTAAGAATACCAAGTACTTACAGGTGAGGCAGGATTGTGCCAACACTATCCATCCAAAGCACCAGTAAACTTAGTGGGGATGGTTGTGTCTGGCCTAGTGTCCTTTTTTCCCTTTGTATCTGTCAAGTATCTGTCAGATACTGATACCAAAAGCAGCAACAGACAGCACAAACTACAGAGCTGCTTTTTCCTTGGGAAATTTGTTGTCACCTACCGGTTGGTGGATTGGTAAGGAGAGGACTCAAACTTGGCACCTAGCCTACTCTGTGGCAATGGACATAAATTTTATTGTGTATGACAACGATGTAGAAAAAGTCAATTTCCTGCATGCAAAGATTTCAAGGTGCTCTTGTTCACAAGGCTCTTGCTGTCTGCGCTGCATGGTTTCATGCAGTGGATGCTATTGGTTTATTTCCCTGCCATTGTGGCATATGGATTTGTTCAGTCCATGTACATGGCTAATATGGGGTATATAATCAGTATAGTATTTCATGAGTAACACGTGCTAGTCATCTTACTATAAACATGGGATGCCAACTCACATTCCTCCAAATGTTGGACTCAAACTGCCGTTCCCATCTGCTGTAGCCAGCTTGGTCAATGGTGAAGGCTGATTAAAATAGCAGATCATCAACACCTGCAGGCCACTGATTCTCTAACTCCAGTAGATACAGTTTGTATTGCTTTTATTTTCTTCTCACTTTTGCTATGAAGGGTACATAGGAGCCCAAGAATTGTTGTTTTTTAGCTCCCACATAGAAGGAGTTTAAATAAAAATAATCAGAGTGGAGGTGTAAACCTTCCCCACCTACAATGATCCCAATCCAGATATAGGCCATGGATACTTAACTGAATGCAAGAAAGAAGGTGATCTCAAACTAAATACAACTACTGTATTTGCTGGCATGTAAGACTCACTTTTTTCCCCAAAAATACTGTTTGAAAATGGGATGCATCTTACATGCCAGTGTGTCTTATACGCCAGCAAATAGTATTTGCCAGTGTATAAATGTGGTGCATCTTATACACAGGTGTGTCTTATATGCCAGCAAATACGGGATTTAGCATAGTATGCAGTTTATCTCTAAGTGCAAATAAACCACCAGCAAAGCAGGACCTTATGACTCCTTGTTATTTCCACTGGACTAACAAGTATGAATCATCTTGCTTCACCTTAATAGCATTATGGATTGTGGTACAGATTTCTTTTCTAAAATTCTATCCAAAAATTAACAGCCTTAACAATATTCTTTTCAATGAATACCTGCCATTATGTTCAAAAAACTGCTTGTGCTAGTGGAAAAAAAGTGAGAGATTTATTTTGTATTCAGAAGCCAGAGAAAGGCAATTCAAATCAACACCACATATTTAAATTCAGCCCCAGAGAGTTGACTGTTATTGGTTGAACGCTGACCCATAGCATTTGCTCAGAACCACTCCCACAATCAGATCTGCATTGCAGTCATGGAAGGAATGAGATTTATTTTTCCTACCCTGTTCATCAGCGCAGCTGTGAAGAAAGCCAGAAAGAACACATTATCATTCTCCCTAGTTTTTTTGTTCATAAGTTAAATATTTTAAATAAAAAAATAATAAAATCATGAAATCTTTGAATTAATCATTAAGGTACATCTATGTTCTCCTTGCAAATTTATTCATGAAACAAAGGGAGATCATTCAGTGAAACAAAGCAATTGTGCCACAGAATGTCATTATCAGAAACCAGAATCCAAAAATTGGATTTTTCTGTTTCAGACCTATCCATTCCATCAATTACCCCCCCTAAACATGCACACATGTTAAGACCCAATCCTGCAAAATATCTAGGCTAGGGGAACTGAAGATTGTGCTGTAGTGTAAAACAAAATTTTAAAAACAAATACACCTTCTTGTTTTATATCAACACTGATAAATGAGTAGGGGTGTCAGTTAAAACGCTTAGGATTTAATTAACATTTTCTGTTCTTGTCTTTTCCCTGCTTACTTTCATCTAAAAAGAAAAACACACGGTTATAAGAGCAATCTGTTCTGTATTTAGTTTTTAGTACTGCATTTAGTAGTTTGGTGTATTATCAAAGGTTCATTAGATTTTCAGTAACCTGATCTTTATTTTACAGGTATGTGTTATCATCACATGTGAAAGTACTGAAACATATATTTGCAACAATAGTTACTAACTTCCATAGAATACTAGCAAATGATGCTAGCAAATGAAATAGAGATATAAAATGTAGAAAACACAAAGTACTGTAGAAGCCACATTATATAATTCCAAAATAAACACTTTACAATTTTAGTAGCACCTATTTAAATACAGAGCCAGAGAAACTACTCACAAATTTCATTTTTTATTAACTATGCATGTATTATTATTGTATCAAGCCTACTCATGAACATGTGAGTAAAATGGGATTTTGAAATGTAAGATATGTTTGGTACAAACAATCGAGACCTGAAGTACAATCCTGTGCATGTTTAGAAAACCCATTTATTTCAATGGGATTTATTGCCAGGTAAATGTCTATACGATTATAGCTCTATCCACTACTGCCTGAAGCTGCCTTAAGAGTGAGATATGGTAGAACCTAGTGAAACTCAGTGCTGAATATCCATGTACTGCAAAGCATTATTTCCCAACTCTCCTTCCTCCTGAAAAAGGCAACACCATTAA
The DNA here is from genome assembly GCA_030412105.1 of Cyclura pinguis. Classification (NCBI taxonomy): domain Eukaryota; kingdom Metazoa; phylum Chordata; class Lepidosauria; order Squamata; family Iguanidae; genus Cyclura; species Cyclura pinguis. Next base: position 218,965,388 of record CM059599.1, on the reverse strand, counting down.
GGTTCAACAAAGTTCCTCCCTAGCATGATTACATCTGGGGATATTACTGGGAAGGTTAATTTCATAAATCTCTTGCTGGGTTCCCACAAACCCCATAAGCTTTGCAGGTTAAATATGTAGCACTGTTGAGACTAGGGGAAATGCAACAAGCTGCTTCTGAATCCAGTAACAAAGTGATGAAAGTCTGGATTGTGCCGTATCAGGAGACTTGTAAGTTTCAGTATATATAAAGGAGCTATTGCACAAATGGTCACTTGGCCACTGTAAACTACCCTTACCCTGCTGTATTAAAATGCTAACATATTTTTGTGCTGTATGTTATTCTAAAGACACAACATTTTAGGGCATTTGAGATGTTCTCACTGGATACAGTCCAAAGTACCTTTCATTTCCAAAGCTGAAGTCTGATGAACTAGTTTATCTGTACATATGAAAGAACAGCAATCTGTAGTTAATTAGATGCCCACCATCGGGATCACCCCAAAAATGCTTCACACTTCAAGAGCAATCTTACATTTTAATTTTTCTCTTTAATTAGTAAGTGATGAATGCATGAGTGCTCATGTGGCAGTTTTAGAATAAAATAAAAAGATAAGAGAAGTTGACCAAAGTATGGGGCAAATTTAACAGATGAGCATATATGGTTTACTGCTAAATGTATTTGCCATTTCAGCTGTATATCTCCTTCTTATAGACCACTGATTTTAGTGTACTATTGGAGAAGCAGTGATCAAACTGCAGCCCATGGGCCATTTTTGTCGCTCCCAGAGCTTCCCCTGAGGCTAAAAAATTATGCAAGAATTTGAATATATACCTCCAGAATGCCTCCAAATGCACTTGAGAGTGGGGAGGGCACTTCTACCATGTTTGGAGGCACCTGGTCCCCCAAGGGGTCAAAAACAATTTTTTGGAAAATTTTTCAAGAAAAGCTTTTATCCTCAAATGCCACAAAATGTCCACTATGGGGCAAGGGTTGCATTTCAACCATACTTTGTAGCCTCCCTGGGCCAATTTAGCTGTAAAAGAGGCTTTTTCAAAAAACAGGAAATGAACAGGAAATTACTTCTGTTGACTTCCTGTTGTTAAAAAGGCTTCTCTTGAAACTAAAATGCCCTAGTAAGGCACTAAAACCTAGTGAAAATGCCCCCAAACCCCTAGAGGGCATTTGAGAACAAAACATTGATTTATTTTGTTAATTTGTTTTTGTTTTTTGCAGGAGCATGTGCAGTACAGAGTTGCAGCACTCCAAATTCTTCTGAGAGGCTAATGACCTCCAGCCTTCCACAATATTCTACTCTTGAAGCAGAGTGACAGTCTTTTTGTGACAAAAGTGTTAATGGGCATCAGTCTCTGTATGAGTTAACAAGGTAAATGTGTATGTGTTGAAAAACAAATCAAACTTTCATATTGTGAATTTGATGTTGCTCCCCATCCCACCTTCTCAACTCCATTCATTACTAGGTTTACTACTTACTCCTACACAGATGTAAGCCCAACTGAATTCAGTGAGACTTACTTCATGAGTATACCTTGCCTAAGAAACCCTATGAAATTCATGGGATCCTCATGTCAACAGGCAGCTTTAAAAGGCACATAGAATCATCTTGTTCAATCCCCTGCTATGCAGCAAGACACAACTGAAGTACTCCTGAAAGATGCCCATCTGTACACATAAAACTATACATAGGACAAATGAAGCACATTTCAGCCTCCAGGAATTTTTGGCATGATTTCAAAACACAAATAGGATGTACACCTAAATCAACAGATGTTTTACAATTGTTAGGAATCATTTCCTCTCAAGATGCCACAGCACTATTTTGTTACATATGTTTATCTGTGAAACTCTATAATGTATGTTTATATTTGCTTATATATGTTTACATACATTTATATTTCTGTTCTAACAGCTTGAGAGAACTAGATCAAACTGACAAACAATTAGGCGTAGAAACCAGTAACTCAGCATATTATGAATAGGACGACACTTTTTAAAACATTGCTCCCATTTGAGGTGATCTTAAATTCTCTTGAGACTGCTCGTAAATACTGTTTGTATGTTTATAAAATGCTATTACATTTTTATAATAAATAAAAATGCCTCATTACATAGACAAGCAACTATTTTAATTACTAAGTTATTATTAATGTTGCAAGCTGTCCTTGGAGCTGATTTTCAGTTGAAGAGTAGGTAAAATCCTTCTAAGAAAAAAATACTTATCAACAGTTGTGATCAAATGCACAGCATGGGCTCTTGCCTTAATGGCCACATGCCACTTTAGAAGGGAGAAAAGCATTCTAGTCAGAACAGGTACCAGCAATGTCTGGCTGATAGTAAGACCCAGGTCCAATGTTTCACCAGCTGTCCTAAACAGAATTTGCTATTTTGGGTGCGGAAAACTGGTCCGTGCTGGGCATAGCTGTCAAAATAGCTGTTTGACAGCTCCCCGGCTTACTGAATTGGTTTCCTTGAAAAGTAGGTGGCACAGGGCAGCTCCTCTTTGCATGTCCTCACAATTAAGTGGTGTCTGCAAGAGACTACTAGCACTGCCTTCTGACTGGCTCCCCAGCATTCTGGGATGTGCAGTGGTGAAGCATTGGGCAGACGCACCCTTACCATTAAGCAAAGTGAGACACCTACCTCAGTCAGCAAATGATAAGGCAGCATATTGTTATTCTCGACAGGAATGGGGAAGAGAGCCTTATGAAATTTTCTGCCTTATGTGCCAAAACAACTTGGCTGGCTTGGGGTATAATGCACCTTGCAAAGAGTATTAGAAAGCAAGGAATGCCATTTGCGGCTTCATCTTAAGGCAGCCAAGTGTCTTCGGCTAGCCAAAGACTGGGTCTGCAATGCAGATTGCCTAGAAGACCCCCTCCCGGCCAGGACAACGAGAGCAGATGGTGGCAGCTCCTGCCCATTTGCTCAAGCAGCTCAACAAGTGAAGCCATTGAAACTGCGGAGGGCTGAGGACGGTGAGGGCTATGTATCACGTCACTTATCCTGTCCTACTTCGCTCAGTTTCGCCCGGGCTTTCGAAGAACACGGGCCGACCTGTCCCTGTTTCTCCACTTCTTTTGCCTTTTTCCTTTCTATTAAAAAATCCACTAAGGAGGAGCAACCCTAACCAGCACCGTGCCTTGAAACTGTTGCTGGAGCCCACTGTGTGGAAAGACTCTCGGAAAACTATGGTGCGTGTTGCGGGCGGCGCAAAAACATCGCAGCAACAGCTGCTTCCCCTCTCCTGTTCTCTGGTGAGCCCAGCCAGACGAGGGAGAGCCCGTCAGCTTCGGAAACGAAATCAGGGGCACCCCAGCCCTTGTGGAAGGAAAGTGTCTGTCTGCGATCTCCTGGCGAGAAAGAAGAGGGGAAGAAACGCAAGAGCGGGCTGGTCTTTGGCTACCAACCCGCTCTGACGCAGCCTTTAGCAGCAAAAATGGGTTATCACGATACACTACGATCACCCATAACTGAGCAGCTGGGTGGGAACGAGGCTGAAGTGTGACGGTGCCTTACAGAAAACAACAACCTGCCCCCTCCTCCCGAAAGGCACGACAAGCCTTCTCTGCCCTCCTTATCTCGGTGGCAGAAACGGGGAAAAGCAGGCCGACCAGAGGAAGGGGGAGACGAGCCCCCCCTAACCCGGAACCAACCTCGTTCTCGTCAGAGACCGAAGCGCCTTCCGTCCCCAACTCGAGCCGCCCCGACTCCAAACCACGCCCCGGCCTCCCGATCTCGGGGCCGCTCATTGGCTGTATTCCCTCCCTCCTTCGTCCCGAGCCCGCCTTCCTCCCACGTGCCCTCTCTGACCCGCCCTATGGCCCCGCCCACCCTCTTCCTCTCGACTCCATATTGAGGCTGAAGGAGGCAAAATTCCTGTCACAAAATGGAGGTAACGATGGCTGGCGTCGCGCGGGAAAAGAGGCAGGGACCGGGCCCAACGGCAGCGGTTACGGGAGGGGGCGAGGCTCGTGAGGGGCGCGCGGGAGGGTGGTTGATTGGCCGCCTGGCTGACCCGGTTCTCTGGTCTCGCGCTCTCTTCCCGTCCCCCCCTCCGCTCCGGTTCCCGCTTATCCAGTTGCTGCCGACTGACTAATGCCCTGAAATGGCGCAGCGGCGACAGTTGTAGTGGGCGGGAGAGGCCGCTGCTTCTGGACGCCATTGTGAGCCTGCGTGGAGATAGGGAGAGGCTGAGCTTGAGCGAGAGCAGCCGCAGTAGAGGGGCCGGCCTCGTCATTTTGCGTGGCCCGTTCCTCAGAGTTTAATTGAGAGGGCTCCCACTCATAACATGCAAACGCGAAGAGGTTAAAATAGAGCGCGCGAAGAAAAATCCCGAAAGATGGATGAAGGAGTTAGTTTGGAAACTGCTTCTATACAAGAACCTAGTGCCAGAAGATATGAAGTACTAAATGTCAGATTATCCAGATTATTTCTGCGTTTTCCCCTTTTTATCCTTAGGGGAATAAAATTGTTAACCTGTAATAGTAATAGACAGTATTTTCTACATAAGTCAGTAGAAGGGTTAAAATTGGCTACCGCCCATACAAGCAGTGTTTTTGAAGAATTCGGATGTTTTCACTTCTGATGTAGGAACATTTCCTCGTATAAACTGAGACGAAAATGAATGGTCTCCCCCACCCCCTAATATTTCTTAAAACCGACTTTCTTTTTAAAATTCGATTTTGATTTCGTAGTTTTTTCTTTCTCCCTACCAGTTTGATAACAGGCATTAAACACAGGGGTTGAAATTGTTGCTTGCAGTTTTAGTAATTTGTCAAACTGATAATTCATTGGAATGATTGTAAAATTCTGACGTCTGAGTAGTTAACATAATTAGTGGACGTGGTTCCATTGACTAATGAGAGTTGTTGAAAAATTAAGATCTTTGTAGGCTGATCTGGTACCTGCTGAATTAGAAGTAAGTTTGATTGCAGTTCAGGGTTACTTGAGAATAAGTTTCTTGAGAGTGTTGTTACAAGTTCTTGACCTGAATTCATTAAGGGGCACAGAAGTCAAAGGACTTAAACATTTTATAAGATTGGTTTTCACAATCAATTTGAACCTTAAATTTAGCACGTTACCTGAGTTCATGACTGCAATAAGTAATTTTCTCCCCTTCAGTTTAATGATAAACTAGAATAGTATGAATTTTTGTATGTAGGAAGGGGTGATTTCCCAAAAAATATTCAGGTTATGTGGAAATAATTATTAATCAAAATTTCTGTACAACTTAGCAGAAAGATTACACAGCGGAACACGTTATGCTGGCTGTAACAATGTACAGTTAACACTGCAGTCTTGTAGACATTTATCCAACGGTAAATCCATAGAACACGGTGAGGCTTACTTCAGAGTGCAAGTGCATAGGCATGTGCTACAGATATTTTAATAGAACACTTCATTCTGTTAAATACTTTCTAACTGATGTACTTGGAGTTTAGACACAGTGCCTGCTATATTGAGCTTCATATACTTAAAAGTATAACATAAGCATGTACTTTGCATATGGAAACTAGATATTCTTTTTAAAAACTCTTAAGCTTTATTTTCACTTGGTAAACAATCTTACACAATAGAAAACCATAACAGTATAAGAATTGTGTACTGTCCCTCCGCTAAGAAATGTGTAAGGTTATTGATCCTAAGGTTCTAGTTGAGCTGTATATCGTTGAAACCAGTTGTGTGGGCTCTGTTGCAGCTTGGTTTTTTTTGCACTGTCTCAATGCTTGCGTTATCTGTATCTTTGCTTATCTGAGCTGAACATTAGGAACCCAGGTCAACAAATGAGGTACCTAGTGTCTCTTGCAGTTATAAGAGGTCATGGAGGGAAGTCTCTGGAATTTCTCATTTGAATATACATTTTTTGTTTTCTTCCACAGAAATGAGAGTTGCTTGTATTGCACTAATTAGTACAGATACCTTAAAGGACATAGGAACAAAATCTTGAAATTCTGCTCCGCCTTAATTGGGGCCTTATTTTAAGAAACTGTTTTTATATTGTTTGAAGGCACAATCACTCTGTATGGAAGTTAGTGGCACAAAAGGTTCTAGAAATGTAGTTGAATGCTAGAATTGAGTTTAGGAAAGAGTTTTTAGGGTAGTCCAAGTAAACTAAACTTTAATGCAACCTCAGGAGTGTTTTGTATAGGGATATTTTGCATGGAAATCTGTAGTGATAACTGTGGATTACTTAAGGGTTGTAATAAGCAGTTCTCACTGATCACACCCTGCTATCTGAAATAGGAGTACAATAGTAATAAGTATTGCAGATTTGTATGCTCCTCCCTCTGTCCAGCTGCTACATGGGAGTAGTAACATTGGCCAGTTTGCTTAGTGATGCTAAACTGCATACCACTGAGCTACGATGGCAAAGTTGTTATAAGCTACTCTGCCTGATACCTTCCCAAACTGGCAATATTTTGCAAGAATGACTCCTGGAGAGTTACCTTACCTCACTCTCTGAGACACAGTTCCCTCCAATATGGGAATAGTGCAGATATTTCAGTATATTTTAGAAGAGTTATTTTTAAAAAATATGGAAATATCATAATGATATATTACACCAAGCAGGACCTGAGTTACAAAGAGCAGAAATTCCTCTTTTTGCTAGTACCCAGTTACATATTTGTACTTTTATCACTACTGTCTTAAAAACAGTGGCCTTTTCATGTAATTGTATGAACAGCACTCACTTCTACCTTGGTTTAACATTTGGAAATGGCCTCTCAACAGGAACGAAGAAGTGGTATATCTAAACAGTGACTTGCTGATCTTTCTGTAATTCTCACTGTCCCTGCAGCAGCAGACATTCAGCTCCCAGGAAGCTGTTGGGCCTTAAGGTCCTAGATGTCTTGTGTGATCCTAGGGAAGGGTAAGCTATGTGTGTAGAACAGTGGGCTGAGTTTGAAAGAAATGGGAGTACTGAGGAGTTATTCAAGCAAAGGCATTCAGAATTTTGGAGGGGAAGGAAGCAGCCTAAGCCTGGGAACAGCAGCTTCACTTCATCTGGAGTCTGTGGGGTCGGTATTTTAGTATCAAATCAAGAGAACCTCCAGGGAATTGAGTGGAGACAGTAAGAGATGGAAGGAGAGAGAAAATTAGGACTGGTCTTGATTCTCATTTGCAAACTGGGCCTTCCTTTTTTTAGCCTATGCCGTTAGTCAGAATAGTTGGACTAGTATGAAATTATTTGTACTAGAGTGGAAAAGGGGCTTTTCATCAAATATTTGCTGGTCTAAGCATATTTGTCACATTTCAGTCCAGCAATTCAGTTTGCTATCCTTAATTGCAAATAAATGGTGAATATACTTGTTCCTGTTACAGGGATGTGGTTGTATTTTTACAAACCACACACCCAAAATGAACACTATTGCTGGAGTAAATCTGGATGACCTATTCAGATAATGCCTTACTATTACTTGCAACTTGTGGCTAAATCCATGAATTTTATCAGAGTAAATGGCTTGAGAATAAAGATATACACGTATTTTGACTCATCCTTTAAACTTTAATTTAAAGCGGCTCCCAGATATTTGCCCCACTAAAGTTTAAAAGTTTTTCATTTTTAAGAGATTTTTTTAAAAAGCATCTGGGAATGGGTAAGTTACTAGTACTACTTGTTACCTAGGTTAAGAGGATCAACTGAGTCAGAACATCCTCTCAAAATGGCGTGTAAAGAGGAGAGAGACTCTGAAGATTACAAGAGGAGGGGAAGAAGATCTTCACAGGTGGAATGCTTTATTTTTATAGTTTTTTTTCATGGCTAAACAATTTTTGCTTGCTGCTGCTTTGGTTTCTCCATCTGTAGCTCAAATCTTATCTTCTGCTTGCTTCTTAAGGGTATATTTTGTTTTTCATTCCCCACACTGGTTTAAGGTAATTACAGTACGCTCTTAAGTTACAGTTTGTCATGCTAGAATTTGAAAACCAGCATTTGATTCAACATTGATGTTACTAAATTCTAGAGAGACTCAGTTTAGTGAAGATAGACCAGAGTATGCTCTATTTAAAATGTTTTAAAAAATGAAATTGTTGAGGATCTTACTGTGTTTCCAACTAGCTTGGATCCATTTCTCACTGAGGTGATAATTTTGTGCTGTACTACTTTAGACTATTGAACTTGCTATTTGTGTGTAATTGAATATTCATCTATAGAAAGAAGCTCCAGAGAGAAAACTGTCATATTGCAGACACGCATTCAGTATCCTGAAATGTGGATTATTATGTCATTTAAGCTTCCATTTGATGGCTAAAATAGTATAGCCTGCATACAGGTTAACCACCTTGTTGAGAATTGGGCCAAATACTGTTTATCAGAGAGCTGACAGTTTAGTTTATTTTTTGAACCAGTTGTCTGATGTAGTATTTTAGAGAAGTTTTAGAACAAAAATGTTTGAAACTGTAGCCATCTGTTGCAAAGTTAACCATGATTTTGAAAAATTGCTAGTATCAGGAAAGTGGCATAAACAAGTGTAACTGTACTAGTCATTTAAATATGAAAGTGAAAACACCAGAAATATTAAAAAGAGTCAGCATTCACTTAAGTTAAATGACAGATTTCTAAATCCTAAACATACGGATTCTGCTACCTTACATGTTTCACTGGATCTCTACCAGCATACTTCTCGTTATTCCACAAGCCAGCACAATACCCCCGGTAAATTTCCATCCTACAGAATTACTGGTGTTCTATTTTGTGGTTTTAAATTTTATAAACTAGATTAATGGTTATAAGCAGTTCAGGTGAGATATCCTTCTATCTGCGTGTCAGAACTAAATATCAAATAGCCACAGACAAATAGTTTACAATTTATTTGTGGTATGGGAAGGAAGGAAAGAAGAACAAGACAGAGGGAGCAAGGTATGTTTTCTGCGGCCATCTGCCAACAGATTGGACTAATCACCTTGAAAAACACAACAGAGGACAAACACTGTAATCGTGTAATTTCTTTGGGAATAATTGTCATTGAGCAGTCACTTTCAACTGACTTTCAGGCCCATCCAAATTCTGTAGTCTCTTGTCTTTTAATATAGGCCAGCTTCTTTTTTGCTCTGTTGGCATCTCCATTATCCAGGTATTGTCTTTAGGCCTAGTTTTCCATATAGACACCATAAAGTCCATGATAGGATTTAATCAAGTTTCATAGAACTGGTAATTGAAGTAGGCTTTCCCTGTACAACTCTGTAGGCTAGATACCTATTTCTCCATGAATAATTACATATTGTTACAGTCTGGCTTTCTCTATTTCACTGATTTCTTTGAAAATATATGGCTGTTAGTTAAATGACTGGCTCTTGTCTGTGTGGGTTTAGGAACCTAATGTAATGTTCCCTACTTCACAGTTTCTTTGTCACAGAGGCAGGAGGGAGTATAATATTCAGGAAAATCTGTTAACTTCAGGAAAGACTCCAAACCCAACATCTCAGTGGATGAATTCAGAGAAATGTAAAAGTTCTAAGGGCTAATGATTGCAAATCATTGTGGAATATTTAAAAAAAAAGAATTGGATCCTATGATGCAGTATTTGACCTGCTTCAGAGAAAGAGCCTCTAAGCACATCTGTGAAGTGAGGGTTCACCCTGAGAAAGGAAAAGGGGATGTTTTATATTCTGCCATCCCCAAGAATTGTAGCACCTCAGTTTGTAGGCTTTAAAATAAGATATACAGTCTCTTGTGCATCACTTGTAATGGAACATATACTTTGCACATACAAGCTGATTTGCCTCAGTGATTTTACAAGAAATGTCTGAGAAGTTTTGTGCCCTTAATATGAATAGGTGAGCAATCCAGAAGGGGTACCCTGATTTGAATAGTATTCTTAGTGCATGAAGTATAAAAAGAGAAGAGGTATCATAAAAATGAATAAGAAAATCTTTGTTTAATGGTCATTTGGTTTTGTGAAACTAAAATTCTTCACTACGACTGGAATGGTGTATTAGAGTATTGCCTCTCTGTGTCTGTATGGGGATACATCCTGCATCTTCTTGGTATCAGTTTTTCAGGTATGCTAGGTACAGAGGCCCCTTCAGGTTATCCACTGAAGTTCTTTGTTTTCTGAGCCATGAGCAAATGTAGTAGGTGTTATCAAATGTTATTGTTCTGGTGTATCCAGATTAAGTCTGATCTTCATAAAATTAAGTACCATAATTCTGAGTTGCGCTCTCACACCTTTTGAAGTCAAACATGTCATTCTTTGTACAAATTAAAAAAAAAGTTGAGGTTGAGGCAGAATGTTTGGTAACTAGAGAATTATATTTTTAAAAAACCTTCTGACAAAGTTAAGTGTTTGGTCATTTTTGCTGAACTTGGCTGACATTCAGGACATGCTGTCTGAAACATTTCTATTTATTAATCCTTTTAAACTCAACTTTAGATATCTAGGATTTCTTTACATAGATTGCCCTCAGTAAAAAAGCTGCAATAATTCCCAATTAAACAGGATTGTGCTAATAAACGGCATGAACTGATAGGGGCATTAACAGTCTTGATATATCTTATGTTCTTGCACTGACAATGTTTAGAATATGGTCAGTACAATTCTATGTGTGTTGATTGAGAGACAAGTCCAGCTGAGTTCACTGAGGATTACTCTTAAGCCATGACTACAGTTGTACACACAGTTAATTGTAAGCCTCATTTAAGCAGTGTGGGGCTTATTTCTCCATAAATACGTATAGAGTTGCACTGATGGCTGCAGGTACACATATACTTTATTGAAGAGCAAAGCTGACTGAACTTGCAGATACTTCTGAGTAAACAGGGATACAAATAGTTGTCTTACTTAACATCTTTTACATGGTTTTAGTGCACTGAAACTGAACACTTGGATTTGTAACCGAATAAATGGATTTAGAAGCAAACTGGTTAGCAGCTTTGTTCTGAGCATGTGTATACAGAAGCAAGCATGCTTAGTATAGAAGCCGTAGCTACTTGAGTTAAGTGTATTTCTAATTAAATTCAGTTGCTTTCAAAGCCACAAACAAACCAATTTAAATTAGTACTGGTGTTTTCACATTATTTTGTTGCTGTAACCTTAAGCGTAAATTGTGCAAGAATGCAGATGCATCTACTGTAGCATAGTAACACTTTCCTTCTTTCAGGGCCACGATCCCAAGGAACCAGAACAATTAAGAAAGCTGTTTATTGGTGGCCTGAGCTTCGAAACTACAGATGATAGCTTAAGAGAACACTTTGAAAAATGGGGGACACTCACAGACTGTGTGGTAAGTGATCCTAACAGCATTCAGTTTACACATGAAATCCCATGTATACTTGATAGTAAGTCACACTTTTCAGTGAGGCGTTAGTCCCAGATGCCTTACATAATATTGCAACAAACATTTTTAAAAGCCGGTGCCTGAATTTGTGTTATGTGTCTTATACTTTTCTTAAAGGTGATGAGAGACCCACAAACAAAACGTTCCCGGGGCTTTGGTTTTGTGACTTACTCTTGTGTTGAAGAGGTAGATGCTGCAATGGCAGCTCGACCACATAAGGTTGATGGTCGTGTGGTGGAACCAAAGAGAGCAGTTTCTAGAGAAGTAAGTGTATATTTCTGGGTACTGAAATTGTTAAATCTTGGTTATATAAACACTCTATTGTATGTGTATCTAAATGTGTTTTTAAACATTTAATGCTTTGGAAGACAGGAAAACTAAACATTATTTGCCATTTTTATAGGATTCTGTGAAACCTGGTGCCCATTTAACAGTGAAGAAGATATTTGTTGGAGGAATTAAAGAAGACACCGAAGAATATAATTTAAGAGATTATTTTGAAAAATATGGCAAAATTGAAACCATAGAAGTAATGGAAGATAGGCAAAGTGGAAAGAAAAGAGGCTTTGCCTTTGTAACATTTGATGACCATGATACAGTTGATAAAATTGTTGGTATGTATATTTTTCCTTAGAAGATTTCTGTATCTTCGTAATGTTGCTGATACATGGAACATTTTGTAGTGAACAGAAAACTTACTGTAGGTATGAGGTCCAGATATTTTCAATCACCTTTTAATGGTCTGAATCCACTTTTGAAATACTGAGGGAAGGTGGCTTGTGCTCTCTGCCACCAGAGATAAATCAGTGGCTTCCTTAGTTTTAGAAGACAGTGAGAGATGTAATTCCTTATACAAACGCATCTCCATTTAAATTTGGACATTTAAATCTGTCCATTCTGTGTCTCTGATTATTTGCCTGTCTGTTGCAGCTCTGCATTTTTAAACCTAAGTTGCCTGTACATATCTATACGTACGACGTCCCTAGCAGAAACTAGCTGCTGCCTCCTTACCCCTGTCCTCCTGTATATTTAGTTTGGTCAGATACTTGCTTCTGTCAGTCATAATTTCCTGCCATTTTGCATGAATGAACTTCCTCAACAAGTGAAATATCCTTTCAAACAACTTTAAAACTTGTGTTTCAGGCTGTTTCAGGAACCCAGAGATCACCAACTGCGAAACAAATGTATTCTTGAATTCTTGCAGGGGAGTACAAAGGATTATGGGGAATTTTTTATGGAGAGTCCAGCTTCAGTGCCAGTCAGAAACAGGACAGAGGAGGGATGGTTGCAGGTTCTGTTGCAGTGTTGCCCTATTGCAGGCCAGTGGGATCTGATTAGAGTAGAGTAGACGTTTAGGTACTATTTTCAGAAGACCGCAGAGAGGGCATGTTTGTCCAAAATGGGGAAAGGAAAGCTTGTGGATTGCACTATGAGCTTTCATCATAATTTGCTTATTGCCAAAATGGCTGTAGGTCATATATATGTTTTAGATTGTGTTACACCTAATTAGAAAGGATGGTACAGTCCTCTCATATTCCTAGTTTACAGCTCTTTCCTCAACCTTTTCTGCTTTTTGACTAACTTAATTTTCTTTTCCTATTGAGGGAGTGTTTTTTTAACTTCACACAATTCTAATTTGCTTTTGTTTCAGTGTGTTTTTTACATTTTTATAAGAGTTAACCTTTATTATTTAGAAAGCCAGTAAATCTAAACAATATTATTATGAAAATAAGTTTGATTTACAGATAATCTCAAAACTTCTTCTAGTTCAAAAATACCACACTATAAATGGGCACAACTGTGAAGTGAAGAAAGCTCTCTCCAAGCAAGAAATGCAGACAGCCACTGCTCAGAGAAGTAAGTTTTCTACATGATACCACAGTGTGGGGGGTGGTAACAGAGGCATTCCAGTCATTTACTCTTTCTTGTTGTTGCATTAGATCGTGGGAGCAGTTCAGGCAATTTTGTGGGCCGTGGAAATTTTGGAGGCAGTGGTGGAAGCTATGGCAGAGGTGGAGGCTTTGGTGGAAGAGGTAAGTGCTTTTCCTTACTTCCTGTCCTCCTTCAAAAATATTACTTTAAATTAAGATATTTTGTAGTATTTAACACTTTTATTCTGATTTAGGAGGGTATGGTGGTGGAGGTGGTGGCGGTGGCGGTAGCAGAGGAAGTTTTGGTAGTGGGGATGGATACAACGGCTTTGGTGATGGTGAGTACAACAATGATAATAGCACTTGGATTATACCTAGCACTGAAGTAAATGGAGCTCTGTGATTGAAAATTTCTGATTTTCGGTTCTCTGATTTTAATATGAGGAATGGAGAGGGAAAGTGACAGTTTACAGAAAATCTAAGCACTGGGAGATTGAATCCAAGTGGAAATATTCCTGATTCAATCCCAATTAAATCAGTAATTTCATTGGAATTACTAGAGGATAACTGATTTAATCTACATCCAGCCCAGTGTTTGGAGTTCTACTTCCCAAGAGTACAGCTTTCTCATGAAATATCCTTGCTACTAGAAGGTGATTTTCCTCCAGACCCTCTGAAAAGCTATGCCAGAGGATTAGGGGAAAAGGTATGGAAGAGGGTGAACTGAGAAAAGTCACCTCTCACCCTGCTTCTACCAGCAGAAGAACTCAAGTTCAAAATCATTGCTCCTCAGTTTATGAAATAAGTGTAAAGTGGTGATATACTTAATAGGCAGTTATCAACTGAAACCGCCATCTAATTTAGTAAGCACAAGGCCTTACAGATAGGACTAAATAACCTAATTATGTGTTATCCCTAAGACACATTCCTGGAATACTCAGCATGGTTGAGGTTGAACCACATGAGGGTTTTTTTTTTTTTTTTTTTTTTTTTGCGAATTTGTTTATTCACATGAAATAGTGAATGAATTGTGTAAAAGGGCTATTAGAAGTGGCATTCTGGTCATCTTAAATGTAATATTTGCACTTTAGTTGAATACTATTGTCTGCTGATGATAATCATATGATATACCTTCTGACTGAGAATAAGCCTTTGTGTACATGAAGTGGGCTCTAATCCAAATGTGACTTTGTGACAAGTTTAGAAGTATGTCAAGATTATCAGCCTTCCACAGCCTGGGTCCCTCCAAATGTTTTGGTTTAACCAGAGTCATCAGAAGTGATTGTGCTTGTATGCCAAAACATTTGAAGGGACAAGGCTGGGGCAGTTCATTGACTTCATTGAGACTTTGGTAGTCATTGTGTTGTAGTATGTCTGATTTATACTCTTGAGTCTTTAAAAATGTAACAAGAAATCAGCTGTGATGATCATGACGTAATGAAGACAATAATGAAATATAGCTAGTCAAGGGTGGTAAGTATAGATTTGAGAGTTTGTTGTAAAGAAGAGGTTCAAGTTGATTTACAAATATTAAAAGGATGTCTTAAGAAGAAGGTTAAATTTGTAAGCAATAAGATAAAGGAGTAGCATAATAACAAAGAAGATACCCAATCTGTAGCTCTATCAGAGAAGCAATTTGTTTATTGTAGTATGTTGCACTTGGAATTGTCTCATGTTGCTGTTATATTGTCTGGGGTTTTTTTTTCTTTTGTGGGCACCAATTTTTTGTTTTATGCAAGACCACTTGTCAACACTTGTTGTTACTTGCACATATTTGTATTTATTTCTTTGTATGGACATCAACAAAGGAATCTTAATTAAAAATTAATAGCGAAGAGAAAAAATCAGCTGTGTTGTGTACAGTTCAGTTACTTTTAGTATTGCTACAGATATGGGGTCTTGTGATATTTTTATTTGATATCTCAAGGTGGAAGCTATGGAGGTAGTCCTGGATATGGTAGCAGAGGAGGTTATGGTGGGAGCCCATCCTATGGAAACCCAGGTGGTGGATATGGTGGAGGAGGTGGAGGCTACGACGGTTACAATGAAGGAGGAAGCTTTGGTGGTAAGAGTCCTCTGCTACATGTTACTTTCATTTGTGCTATGTGTATTAGATGAAAGGGACAAGTCTTCATCTTGTCATTTGGAAAGGTTGTCCAGATCTAATTAAGAACATTGTCTAATGTAAATTTAAGCTGAGACTATACTCTTTTAAGTAGAACTGTTTCATATTATGACCCCTCTGAAATCACAGTGAAAGATGTCTGGGGAAGCTTTGGATCCCCCCCCCCCCGGGCAGATTTATGTATGTGCCATATTGAGACCATAAAGTTTTACCCCTAACAAGCCTGCAGATTAACATGCTTCAAATCTGTGAAAATCAAATTAGGAAAACACTACCGCTAGTGTCTTTGTCGAGTCATCACTTGAGAGTTAGCACATTTGCAGATACTCAACTTATCAAGCTACTTTTGCCATTTCTGTTCTAATTTGTAATTTGATAATTAATTATCAAAAAGGAGGATCCAGTGATTGCTGTTTCTCTCCTTCCTCTGCAGTGAGTAGATTTGAGAGTGGAAGGGGTCACATATATTTATTTATTGCAGGGATGGGCAACCGTCAGGTGGGCGGTGTAAATCGGGAGTCCACCCTTGTTTTTTAACCAAAAAACTTTGACCTAAAGTGTTTATCAGTGCACCGTTGGGGTGTGGGGGCAATTTTTCCATGGTCTTGCAGGGGGGGTGTTTTAGGGGAGGTTTTTATAATAAAGGACTTAGAAGACCCAGAGAGCTTGAAAGCATAGCAATTTGTCAAACACACCCCATATTGGACATCTGGGACAACAAAAATTGGGGAAACCTGAGAATCTCAAGTAGTCTTGGGGCCATATGTTCTCCACCCCTGGTTTAATGTTTATATGTAACAGAGATCTAAGAAGCTTGAAAGTCCTGTGCCAGTGTGTGCTTTCAGTATACTGGTTTATAAGTCTAATTTTCAAAAATAATGTTCTCTCTCATAATTATTTTTAAAAAGGTATGTAATTAACATTTCTGCAAATTTTGAACTACAGTAAATCAGAGATAGTTAGAATTTAACATGTTTGAAATATGCCAGAGTTGTTGTTGAGATTAAATGGAAAAAGAAATAACAAAATATTGTGGCACATTAAAAGATTAACAATAGTAGTAGTATGCTACTGTTTTTCCAGTATTTGCAAGAACTGAATGGGGGAAAAGAATTTGTATCTATATTGGATACTCTCTGCAATCCCTGCAGTAGCTAATTCTAACCATGGTCATGTCCTGTTAGTCAGTTACTACTTAGTGGACTTAATCTAAATTAGGGATGGGACAAATCCAGAATTTTCTGAATCCAGATCCAAATCCCTGGAAGGTTCTGGGAATCCACGAATCTTTCGAATCCTTTTTTTAAAAGGGTTTTAAAAGCAAGGGAAAGAAGGATAATCTTGGGCAAGACACACTCTCTCAGCCTTAACGGAAACCTAGGCAAAAGCAAACCTCCCTCTGAAGAAATCCGGCCAGGACAATTGTCATACTTTTGCCTCAGGCAAATCTCCCCAGATTGAAAATGACAGGAAGGCCCTTTCTACACCGGCAGGAAAATGTGGATCAATCCCACATCTTCCGGCCTGTGTAAACAGGGCCACATGTTATAGTACAGAGATAAGCCAGGTCAAAACTAGCTTTTCTTTGCATAGCTCCTTCTGACATCCTGGAGTTTGTAGTTTGATGATGCACCAGCACACTTTGGCAGAGAAGGCTGTGACACTTTGAAAAACTACAAACCCCAGAATTGTGTCTGAAAGAGCTTTGCAAGGGATCTATGCAAAGAAATGTTCAGCTGTCCTTGAAATCTCAAGAAGACTGTACCTTCCAGTCAAGTCTCAAGTCCTGTAACAAGGAAGGCACTTAAAACACACAAACAAACAAACAGCCTCTAGTCCAATCTCAATTCTGCACCCTGCAGTCTCAGGAGCCAAGTCTCAAGTCCTGCAACAAAGAAAGCACTTAAAAGCACACATACACACAAACAAGCCTCTAGTCCAGTCAATTCTCTACCCTCGAGTCCTGCAAGGGACACTCAAGTCAAATCTCTAGGCCTATCGCAACAATTCCCAATCCCTACCCTCCAGTCTCAAATCAAAAAATAATACAGATTAATGCATGCTCAATAAACGATTCTGGAGGCAGCTACTGTTCACCTTGTTTGTTGTAGGCAACACACACTCCTCCTATAGAATCAGCTAGAGTAGAATCCCATTCTTTCCCAGCTCAGGTTTTTTGGCATTCATTGTTTACCACAGACATGCTGCTGCAACACAAGACCAAAAGTCTGTGTTTCTCCAGCTCTCCTTTGCAACCTTTCCAGTGGCAATGCTGCTTATAAACTTGCAGTTAGACGGAGGGAAAAGAGGAAAAGGGGTTGAGAAGCATAAAAAGACTTTCTGAAAGGGAGCTTTAAAACGGGTTTTCTGAAGTATTCATGTATTCAAGACACAAACTAAGAGAGCAAGTGGCGTCATGACAATCTTAGTCCCAGAATTGACCAAAGAAAGCTGGTGAAGAGGAAAGTATGGCTGGCATGGCTTGCATGGAACCCCTGAACCCGTTTTGCAGTCTTTGTAACCCCTGGGAGATTCCCACAAGCTCCTAGACCCCCACACAAACTCAGTTTTGCTCCTCTGCCCTTACCTCCCAATCCCTATCCCAAAATTACCTTGCAGAGGGAGGCAGCAGCAGGGAGAGGCAGCACTAGGGGCACAGGCAGCAGGAGGGAGAAATGGCGGCCTCCAGTGCATGCGAGGCTTTATGCTGGTCAGCCAGCCAATCACCTGTGCCCACATTGGGTGGGGAAATACGGGAGGAGTGGGATCCCCTCCTGGTCTCCCAAGTTTTCAGGCGTCCCGGTCTCCAACAAACTGTTTGAGTGGCTGATTCGAAAGATTCCGTTCGCCTATTTTGGCACAGGGATTCGGATTCCCGAATCTCGAATCCCTGCCAAAGATTCGAGGGTACGGTTGGCCCATCCCTAATCTAAATGAATGGTGGTGTGTTGGAAACCTTCCAAAATCATGTTTGATCTAAGAGATAAACATGATATTAAAATTCTGTTCTCAGGCAACTATGGCGGCAGTGGAAGCTATAATGACTTTGGCAATTACAGTGGACAGCAAACCTCAAGCTATGGACCCATCAAAGGAGGTGGCAGCTTCAGTGGCAGAAGCTCAGGCAGTCCCTATGGTGGTAAATAGAACATTAAAATATGCATTTGGCTAATACTCCTGAAGAGATAATTACTTCAACAGCCAAAATTCTGTTTGTAGGTGGTTATGGTTCAGGAGGAGGAAGTGGTGGCTATGGTGGAAGAAGATTCTAAAAATTCTATCAGGAACAGGGTAAGTATGCTACAAATAAGTGTTGTATATGAAGACTGCAGCATTTCATTGAGAGTAATCCTTTTCTTATCCTATATTCAACAGGCTACAGTTCTTAGCAGGAGAAAGCGAGGAGTTGTCAGGAAAGCTGCAGGTTACTTTGAGACAGTCGTCCCAAATGAATTAGAGGAACTGTAAAATCTGCCACAGAAGGAGCGATGAACCATAGTCAGAAAAATTTACTGCAGCTTAAACAGGAAACCCTTCTTAAGGACTGTCATAGCCACAGTTTGCAAAGAGTGCAGCTATTGATTTAATGCAATGTAGTGTTTAGATGTACATTCCTGACTCTCTTTTTTTAATTTGTTGTTGTAGCTTTGTCTTTTCTTCATAAATCAGGTATATTGCCCTGTAAATTTGTGGTAGTGGTACCAGGAATTAAAAATAATTGAGGAACTTTTAATTTTTTCAATACTTGTGTAGTTCAGTTTTTTCTTACTGAAACTTCTTTAAATAAAAAAATGTAGTTTTAGGGTATATTCTTGCTAGGAGGAAAATCAGTGCATTATAATCTGTATTAATTTAAACTATAGAAATGCTGAATCGTTTAAGAACCTTAGTTTTTCTGCATATGTAGCCAAATGAAATGAGTTGCACATACAAAGGGAGAGAAGAGATGTTTGCATTAAAGCTTGCTTAGCTATATAATTAGGACTGAGTTGTTTAAACTAGTGCTTGTGAATGATAAAACCTTTACTTTAAAATGAAAATTCCAGATAATTCTGGTTTGTGCATATCTTAATTTGTAGCCTTTTGTTTCTTAGCTTAAGTAAATAAGCATTGAAAGAGGTCTTTTTAAGCTTTATTCAGTTTGCTTTCCATTTCATTGATACATGCAGGAGCTACATTAAGCACTGGCAGAACAAGTTTCTGCCTTTTATTATTCTTGAGCTTCCACACCCCCTCATGGTAAACAGATTGAAGTTCACAGACATAATCGAATTAAAACTTTGAAGCCAATAGCCTGGGTCTGTTACTTAGCTTGTACCTGTATAGCTTTATTTGTATATACATTCTTCCCCTAAAGACATGGATTTGTTGTAATCTTCATACTTCTGTTGTGTGTAATTTTGTGTGCCCTCTTCAGCTGACTCAAACTCGTAGTACAGGCACATTCTTTTTGATTTCCTTTTGTGGAGTATAAACATTCTTACTTTAAACAAGCACATTTCACACACTTTCTAATGCCCAGCTATAGGCCTTGAAGGTGAAGTGAAAGCAAAGACGTTCCCAGTCCAGTTGCAGGATATGTTTGGGCTAATACATTTCTGACTAATGTGAGCCCTATGGCTAGAAATAAGTCACTGCTTTTTAGCATCAGAACGATGTGTTCAGACCTTGATTAAATTCGTAACGGTGCGTGTGGTTTACTCCTTCACTTAACACAAATTTGTGAAAACCATGTTCCCTAATTTGCTGTCCTTCTCAATCTGACCAGACTTCTCTTTTAACTATTGCCAGAGCAATGCTTTCTGTCAGTACACATCCAGAAGAGTAGGGCACAGTGAGTAGAAGAAATATACTTGCCAGTGTGATGCTGGAATTTCTCATCTGTTAACTACTTCTCTAGGCCAAAGAACAGTATAAGGTAAACATGATTCCAGTATAGGAATGGATTGTCAGGTTTTTAAAAATGTTTCTCAGACATGACACGCAATCATAGATCTTGGGTATAGAAGACTATGGTTAAATTTCAAGCAAGACAATGTGCTAAACAAGCTCAAGAGCACTGATAAACTCCAGCACTCCGTATACCTATACTACTATGGGACTCAGGTAATTGGCCTCCCACCATGTCCTTTCTATTTTTAGGAAACTATCCATACTCCAGTAAATAAAAATTTGCGAAGGGACATTGGCTTGGTGTTGTGATATGGAATCTCAGCATTATGAAACTGCCTGTGTACATTTCTTTGTGTAAGGATGGATTAAATCTAAACATGGGGTGGGCATATTGTGACCCCTCAGATGTTGCCTCTGTAAATGCTATCAGTGCTGACAGGAGTTGCAGTCTGGCAGCATCTGGAGGGCCTTCAGTGCCAACCTCTGATCTAAACCATTCCTTGTAAATCTGTTTATTGCAGGGGTAGAATTGGAGGCTGGGTTCTGGTATTTGATCTGTTCTTAAAGGAGGGGGAATTTTAATGATACAGGGAAAACACTTCTTTAGTGTATTAATCTGTTTTGTGGTTCTTGCAAGTTGTCAGTTGTTGTTGCCAGTGATTTAGATCTAGTTCTCTGTGAATTTGGTGATGTGCAAGCAGAGGACAGTGATTAACCAGCTTTAAAGACTCTAGGACGTATCTCTTAGCCAAAGTGTGGATCAAAGGAAACTCAGACAGGACTTCCAGCAGCCTATTGTGTATGTGGACCAGTCAGCATAATTAAAGAAAGACAAGGCAGCAACAGCACCAGAGCTTCAACTTCCAGAAAAGTGAAAGCATAAAATACTATGCTGATAGTGAGCAACTTTCCAAAAGCTAGTTAAATCTGCCTATCACTGCTGAAATATCGAAGAAAGTCTAGCAAGAGTTCTTCACCATGTGGAACCTCCTTGAGGCATAGCTACTTGAGTTGACCAAAGTCATAGGTCTAGCGTTTAGACCTGAAAGGAAGGGGAATAAGAATAGGTAAGGTTTGTCTCTAACACTTTTCATGAATTAAAGAATAACTCTTCTCTGAACAAGGTAAGAAAAAAATTATTTTATTCGCAGATTATAGAAGAAATCTCTGCTTGATCAGATGCAGATTTCTACTTTTTGGAAAGGTCTTGGCTTGGTAAGACTCAGTAATACAGTATAAAAACGTTGATGTCCTATGATAGTATTCTGGGCTTTGAAAATCCAGCTTCTGTGATAAAGAGCAAACTATGCAAATTTAAGGTGAGTGCCAGTATTTACTTTTGTATTTTAAAGCTATGAATGCTGAGTTGACCAGTATTTGCAACTGGTTGGTTTGTACAAAGAGTGATACTTAGTATATTTATAGCTCTGGAGTAGTTCCACTTATTCTAGTAACCATTACAAGAGCTTTAGAAAGTAGATGTGGTTGATACACTGAGATGAGTGACTGAGTAGTGACTTGACTGATAGGTTCTCTGATGTGATCAGATTTTTGTGGTCTTTGTTAATTCAGACATACTTTTCAGAAATGTAAGAAAACTGATAAATTTTTCGTACACTAGCAACAAACAGCTTTTCTAAGAAAAAAATGCTCATGTTCATTAACAAAAACTAGAAATTGACAGTTTTAAATAGAATTCCAATCGCCATGCTGTGCCTGGTAGTTTGTGTGACTATTGACTATTATTCCTAAGTTCATCTGGAAGTTAAACCAAAATTGGAAGAAATTGATTTTCAGATAAATAGGCAGGAGATTTGAGTATTAGAGGTCAGTTGCCCAATACAGATTTTCCTGTGGGTACATTCTCTTAATTACCAAAATCTAGGCAATGAAACCAACCATTTGCTCATCTGGAATTTGTGCACATTGTGCCCCCTCCAAATCATTGGCTTTTTTTCAGGTGACAAATACATAAAACGATGTCCTGTTTGGGTATTTCCCCTTGAATTGTTCTTTTAGTCTTGAAGATTACATAACCTGGTGAGTATTTAGATTTTTTTCCCCTTATGTCTGTGCTTGTGCCAACAAAGGTAGGATTATGATTCCAAATCTTTTGTACGGAGGGGGTGGACATGTAGTCCATGTCATCATCACATTCCCCCTCTTAATTTAGTCATTAACTTGGCTAGTGGAAACTGTACTGTAGACTTTCCTTGTCTTAACAGACTTAGTTTTTAGTGTCATCAGTTGCAGTACAAATGTTTAAACTGTGTGGCAAAATCCAAATCAGTAGTTTAGTTAAGACCATTGTACTAGACTATATGTATTGCAGTTTATTATTTATTCAAGGCATGTATATGAGAGTCCCTGTGCTCATGTTCCCTCTTTCAAATAGGACAAGGCCAAGCTTGGGTGCTAATCTTAGCATCCTGCAAGAAGATAGTAAAGAGGTGAGTGAGTAAACATCTATTTCTTCCTCCATACCAAGTTTCAGAAGTCTGCTGGCACCTCACAGATAGAAAAGGAATGCTTCTACTGTGTGAGTGCCTAGGCACTGTCCTAAGACAAGGCAGGGCTTTAGCTGCTTACATATTTGTGGGGGGTGGGGTTAGAAGAGGAATGGGAGGGGAAAGAAGAATGGTCAGTGTCAGAACAATAAATGTGTCCCTAAGTAAACAATTGGCAAGTCTGGGATATTCCTTATCTACCATACTTAATGTACTAATATTTTAATTTTTCTTCAGCTATACAGGATGGCTCATCCTGACTACAGAAGCACAAACATCTCTTTTCTGCAAGTTAAAATGGAATGCAAAATCTGCACTGTCATATACTGAGAACTGATAGCCTATTAACTGCAGAAGATGATTGAGATTGTAATCTCAAACTGTTTTGATAAATATCTAGAATAAAGTATCATTTACTATAACAGTTGGCAAATGTTAATGATCATATGTGGATGTCATTTTTGCATCATTGAGCAGTCTGCTTGAATTCATCTTCCATAACATGTTTAATTTGAAGAGTTTGAGGAGATGTTGGGTTGGCACTATTCCCTTATTGTACAAAACGGTCCTTTGTTATACTGTAGCAGATTTTATTTTTATTATAGCCTCCAAAGTGTAAATCCAACTTCAGCCATTGAAAGAATTAAGAATACCTAACTAAACCTAAACAAACTGATATCTTTGTATGATATGTAGTTCAAACACTGGAAAGTACCAGAGGTCTGTACAGGTGGTGCCTTGTGAATAGCTTAGATAGAGGATTGCTGTGGTAATTTCAGAGTTATTTGTATAGATTATATTAGTTTAAAGGGTTCTGATACTCTTTAAAAGCCACATGCATATTATAAGCTATGAATGGCACTTACTTGTGCAAGTTATGCCCCTGCCCTTGAAAATGTGATAAGCAGCCCGAAAGGCCATGCTTTGGGGAAAGTGGGTAATATTGTGAGCACCCTTTGTAAATAACATTTATTACACACAAGCTCAGTATGTTAGTTCTAATTAAGAAAACTTAACAGGAATTGATGGTACTTCAGTTAGTTACAAGTCCATATCATTTCATTGCATCTGTTCCAGGCAAGGCTAACCTTGGATTAAGCTCAGTGTTTTCCACTTTCTAAAAGATTCCCGAAAACAAATTATGGGGTTATCATTGGCAATGTTTCATTTAAATTTTTAAAAAGTGAGTCAAAACTATGCAAAAAGTGTACGCACACATTGTCATTCTTGAAAAAAATGTTGAATGTTGAGTAGCTGCTCACCTAGATTTGAATGTTCATAAAATCCCATGAATATTTTCTGTTCCTTTAAAACCTTAGGCACATATTTTTACTCTAATATGGTATTAAACTAGGGCTAATGTATCTTGTATCTGGACTTATATCCACTGCTAAATTACAGGGTATTATTGCACTGTTTGTTTTTCAGGGGGGTTTCCCCTGCTATTTTTCTTTTGTTTCTCTTTTTCTTGTTGTGGATTTTATGTTGTACACTGCTGTGCTGGTTTGTATTCAGGGTACATAAGTTGTGTAAGCAAGAGAGTCTTTGACATACCATCTAAAAGAGCAGTAGCTCACTCAGCACACTTGCCAAAGCATGGCCTTCCAGATAGTGGCCGGTAACTCCCATAAAGGAATGGTGAGAAATGCTGGGTGTTGCAGTCCAGTAACTTCTGAAGGGCTGCATTTTGCCCACCTGTTAAAACTGCTGGCTTAATGTGTGTAAACATTGAGTATGACCTAAGCATTTCAAGTAATTCCCAATACATGTACTGACAGTTTTAATTTAGCAGGAAATAGACATGTGCAATGTATGACTACCATGGTAACTGCTATGTGTTTTCTTTTTTCCACCACTTGTTTTAAAAACTGTAAAGTGGCAAAGTCTGTGAAAGACAGAATTGGTAGAGGCTGATGCCAAAGGAGGATTAGACCATATAAACTTAATGAAAGCAACCTGAAAAGAAGAGGATGAGGAATCTATTAATACTTTATTCTTAGTCTGCACTGAAATATTCCTTTGAGCCATTTGTTGTGGTCTTTACACTACGAGAAGTCTATAGCAGGAGGAATTGTTTTTATATAGCCTCCATACACAGAGCCAGACTGGATCAGTGATTTGAGCACCGGGACTACAACTCGAGGCCAGGGTTTGTATCTTTGCTTGACAGTGGAAATCCATTGTATGACCTTGACCGAGTCACGCGCTTTCAGCCTCAGAGGAAGGCAGAGGCAACCCTATCTGAATAAATGTCACCAAGAAAGCCCCGCGATAGATTTGCTTTAAGGTTGCCATAAGTCAGAAATGACTTAAAAGCACGCATCAACAACCACCTCCATACAGCACTCTTAATCGAGTTTAGACATAACAGCCACTCATTTTATCATTCACGGCTTTCCAGACCTCTTCAAACAGACTAGCTTCTCTTGATCCTAGGCCCAGTATGAGCCTGTCCTACCTACTTAGTTCTGTTTCCATATAGAATAGTGTGGTATATAATACTGGGCCACGAAAGATTTAGATCCCCCTGGTTATGAAGCCCAGTGGGTGATGTTGGGTCAATCAATATTTGTCAGCGTGCCTGTCCCGCAGATTGATCAGATCATTCCACAAGATAAAGAGTACACAAGAAATTACTTGCCCCCACCTCTGTCTAAACTTTAGTACTGTAGGCCAGACCTCTCCAACCTGGTGCCCCATAGGTATTTTAGCACTAACTGGGGAGCAGAAACAAAATAGGAGCCTTCCCTTAAAGCCTATTGAGCTGGATATGGAAAACTGCACTAGTAGCATTCTGGCTGACATACAGTGGAAACTTCTGCACATGCAACTTCATTCTTGTATGCTATAGAGGTGTGCCCACTGAATTTCTCTCAAGCACCTGTTAAGAGCCTTCTGCTCCCTCCAAAGAACTTGCCTGTTCCTTTGTGACAGGAATGAAGCACCCATGACCTTTAAGGTGATACTAATGTCAACTGTTGTTACGCAGAACATGCTGGATTGTGGAGTTGACAGGCCAGAGTTTTTGCATTCTTATAATGGAAGGAAGTTGCTCTATGTTCCATGTAAGAGGTAAAAGACCTAGCATGCCAGGCTAGGATGCCGTAAAATCCAGACAGCAGCAGTAAATGCTAGCAGTTCTAAGGATCTTTTTTGGAAAATCAAAATTAACAAGGAGGCATAAGGGATTGGGCCCAATTGTTTCAAAAATATGTATGTCAATGTTACAAATATAATGGTTTCCCTTTATTTTTGAAGATGGCAAAGGATTTCACATACTGAGAATGTGGCCAGAGTGGAACACAAATTCCCATGTGTTCCAACAGATTTGGAACACAGATTTCATATCCAGATTTGGAGAAAAATGCCAGTGAATATACAATCATTTTCCAGAGAGAATTCAATTTTAAAATCTTTGTGGAAAGATCATGTGTATTTCCTGGGGATGCCTGGAAACAGACAGGCTTTAAATAAACCAATAAGCATACTTATCAGTTGTTCCTTTGGTATGTGTCTTTTGAACTGTTGATGTCTTGACCAGCAGCTGTCTTACCTCTCATCTCACCACACAAAAATACCTTCTCCTCTCTGGCCAGAAAACCTTTAGTGGTGAAGCTCTTTTTTGAAAACTCTCCTGCTTTCCATTTTCTTAGATTCCTTTTTTTTTTTTTTTATTCAGTACTTTCTCAACATCTTTCCTTTACAGTCTTGCCTCTGGACACCCTACACCTCAGTTTCAAATTTTCCTGGGATGTCTTCCTAAAGCTACTTGTGGACAGATTCGTGCTAATGATGTGTAACAGTAGCATATGTATTTTGTTGGATGTTACACAAAAAGGCATTCAGTACCTTCTCACACAATGCGTTTGTCCCAGGGGGTACAACAGGATGGTCATTGGCCACTAATTGGCTGTAGAAGTGCACAGTGCTGTGGCTACCCATGTACATTTGAAGGAGAAGCTTTTGCCCCTGCCCAAGGATTAGAAATTTGCTTTATTAATGAAAGCTTAGGTTTTTCAGGAACCTTGTGCCCAGTATCTATCTTCCCCTGCTACTGTGTACTTGTATTGTTGTAACCGGTGTAAGACATTCTAGTGAAACTGTTGGTTAAGAGCATACATACTTTATTTCAAAAGTACAAAATTAAAGATCAGCACTCCTTAGTGCACACATTGGTATGCAGAACAGGCTTTCAACTTTTAAGGACACAATCCAGCCCAAATTTAAACATCTTGAAGTCCCATTCATTTCCGTGAGAGAAGTGTGTGCTTAATGCTGCCACTGAAAATCATAAACCTTCAAGATGCTTGACTTTCACTAGATTGTACCTTAATGATGTTACTTTATGTGTGTTTACACTACATTCAAGCTCCTTTAATAATTGGTGAGAAACTGCAAACATTCAGTCATTCAGTTTATAAGATAATGTATCTGAAAGCATAAGATTGGTCTTGGTAGTAAGTAGGATCACCAGTCTTAAATCATGCTTGATACACATTTGAGTAAAACAAACTAGGAAGAGAATATAAATAAAAAGTAGGAAATATTTACAGTAGAAAAGAAACGTGCCATTACAAAAGTAGGAACTAGTGTCTTACAGAAGTATCCACTGTGCATATATCTGTTGTAAGGCTAATGATTTAAAGTGTATTCATATACTTAACTCTAAAGGGAAAGAGCTATATAAAGTCACTTAAAAACAGGACAAGTTCTGCATCATAGGAAGCCCCACTAATAGAAAATATAAATGTAAAAAATATTAGTTCAGTGAACATTTGTTTCCTTGCACTTCACACTTTAGTCCCTGGTTTCTTGGTCTTTGGAACAAGGAAGATACTGCCATCTCTTGTTTGCTGTAGTGAGTAATCATTAAGTGAATAAGGCTTGCCATCTTCATCTCGGAGCATACTGAAGACCTCAAGGTATAGTGTGCTTAACTGCTTTTTCAGCAGACGCAGGCTTTTATCATTTTCTGCTTTCTCCTTCAGGAGCTTCTCCCTCTCATCTTTAAGGTAACCTAAATCATGCTCCAGCTCTGTTATGTTTTCCAGTTTCCTTTTACGGCAGTTTTGAGCAGCCACTTTGTTCTTGCCTCGCCTTCGTATATCACGAATAAGAGTAATCTGGGCCTCAGTGAATTGCTCCTTGGACATCATTTCATTGAAATCTTCCACAGGGAGATTGATGATTTTTTCAACAGGAAAAGGAATATGCAGAGCTTTTGCTCTAAGCTCATCTCGGCTGAGATGAGCTTCAATTTGGCTGTAGGATTTGTCTTTCATAAATGGAGCTTCGGAATGACCAGGGTTGGCAGGCAACTCTTTTTTGAATGCACCTTTAAGCGGTGAAGGAGATTTGGGGGTATTTTGCCCTACAGATGGAGAGAGAGCAGCATGCAGCTGAAATGAATGCATTTTAGCATTGCTCTGTTGCATACTGCCAGGGGCACTATCCATCTCTTCTATTTCAGAATCACTGCATCCAAAGCTTGTATCTCTGCAGACAGAAGACGAGTCAAGAGAATGAGCTGGAGAAGTTGTACTGGGACTTCTGTTCAGTGAAATGCCAGAGTCGGAATCATTACACTCTTGGGTGTTTCCTGCAAGATCACAGTTAAAAGCTCTGCACTGAGCAAAATCAGAAAGATCAATAGGTTCAGTTAAAAAGCCAGCAAGTGCCTGGTCCACAAAATGGGGTGGTGGGCTGGATACGCTACTGTTCATCTTGACATCAATAAAATCAGCATAGAAATCTTCACAAAAATCAGTGCTTGTGGATGATGTGTTATTTTGGTTAAGATCTTCTGGCAGTACGATGCTGGAATAGGATGTCTCCAAAGGCTTCAGAAACTCTGGACTGCAGTTAGCAACTTCACTCTCCATTGTGGGTAATGAATGGTAGAAAGTATAGTCGATAGCAGCCTCTGATGCTGTGTTTGAGGTACATGTGTTTGGGGTTACTTCTGTCAGGTTGTCATTTTGAATGTTAAGGCACTATTAAAAAAAAGTTGCAAAGATGTTTAGCATTACTATACATTGACAGCATAAAGTTTATATGGTATACCTGAGCATTCTGCTTTGGAGGCAACACCTGTGTCAGACACTGTGCTTTGCTGCCAAAGAATTGGCTGTTGCCCTCCCCCTTTTCTTTATTGCTTCCTTATGCTCTAGCACAGAGCTTTCCAAACTTTTCATGTTGGCAACACACTTTTTAGACATGCATCATTTTGCAACACAGTAATTCAGTTTTACTAACATACCGAAGGTTAAACTAACCCCTTATAATAGATATAGACATCTACATAAATTGTAATAACATGTATGGGGACACAAGATATCTTATGAAAACCTTTCAAACATTTTTTAAATATGATTTATAAATAATATACATTTCCAAGATTGTAGGTGACACACCTACACACTTCAGGCGACACGCTAACGTGTCATGGCACACTGTTTGGAAAGCCCTGCTCTACTGGGTTAGAAAACGTGGCCAGAGAAAAGAAAGAGCAAAAGGAGAAAGAAGCAGGCAACTACTAGTCCCTCTTTAGCTTCCGAAAACATGAAGAGGATGGAAAGAAAGCAACACATCTGGATTCTCGGACACCGTAACTGGCAGTCTTTCGCTTTTTTAAAAATTATGTATGT
This sequence comes from Cyclura pinguis, assembly GCA_030412105.1. Classification (NCBI taxonomy): domain Eukaryota; kingdom Metazoa; phylum Chordata; class Lepidosauria; order Squamata; family Iguanidae; genus Cyclura; species Cyclura pinguis. Next base: position 218,936,067 of record CM059599.1, on the reverse strand, counting down.
GTTACTAAACAAGTTGCCTATCACCAACCCACAATTCAGTGAAAAAAGCATTTTGAAAGTTTACAATGCTGGATGAAATTCAATGTCAGTTTTAATACAATGAAAACACTGTTTAGGCTTTTGTAGTTCTACATGCTGTAGAGGTAATATCTTCAAACGCTACAAAGTAAGCTGCTGGGAGGGAATCCAGATATCTTGAAGGAAGCACATGGTCTAGGAATGTGCCTTGTCTCTGCACTCAGGCTAAAATATTTTTTGCCTTCGGGAAAATTCTATTCTCTCCCCATTATTTATTAAATTTATGTCTCATCTTTTTTTGCTGACATAAGACCCAAGGCAGCTTACAGTCTAGATAACAACAAAGTACAGCTAAAACCTATTAGGAAAAAGTTTTAAAAACCACTAAATAAGCAATCTTATTAAAAACACTAATTTAAAACAGTTTAAAACACATTTATAGCATAGTAAAAAGCAGTAAGTACAGCACACCCATTAAAAGACCCTTCTGCCACAATCAGTTAACAGCCCAAAGCCTGCCTAAATAAAAAGGTTTAGAAAGAAAGCGTACAGAGCTGCAGTGCTCATTGCTGCTGGGGACCTATGATACAATTGTTCATGTGCCACAGACACCAAAGACAGTGTCTTGCTCTCCCACTTCTGTGCCATTTTTGTGATGCGTTAGAAGTAGCTTTTTAAACCCCTGGAGTTTTTTTTAAACACACAAAAGTGGGAGAGTTACCAACAAACATTTTTCATGTCTATGAAACCAAACAATACCATTTCTGTAGCGGGTGTGCAAGTCATCGTCACTCAAGAGTAACCAATCAATACGAGTGGTTTTTTTTTTCCCCATTTCAAAGAAAAGTAAGTACAATGAAAAGATTTCTCAAGAAGGATGTCTCTCATACTCTGTTTATATGGAAATTACAGTACAACTACACCGTGGCAGAAATGCTCTCCAAGCCATCAATTACCTGGGAATGGGATTTTGCATATTCTCGGGGTGGGGAACATTTTGCCCTCCAGATGTTCAACTGCAACTCCTATCAGTCCTAGCAGCACAACTGGTGGTGAGTCATGATGGGAGATGTAGTTCAACATTATCAGGACAGTCACATGTTGCCCCTTTTCCTGTTCTGTTTGATACAACGAAGTTTTTATGTCCCTTCAAATCAACTCTGACTTATAAGAACCCTATCAGAATTTCCTTTGCAAGATTTGCTCAAAGGATGTTTGCCACGGCCTTTTGAATACAGCCAACAGCACTGGCTATTCCTTGGCAGTTTCCTTTCTGAGCACTAATCATCAGGATCTAGTGCATTTGGGGTAATAAGGCTACAAGAATAATGCTAAGTTGTAAAACTGAAGTCTTACACACATAAATACTTACTAGGAGCAAACCCAGTTGACCATAGTAGGACTTCTCAATAGACAAGTACAGAATTTTACTGTAAATCTGGGTTTCCACTCAAGCTCATAGGAATTTGTAGTCCACATTTTAAACAAAAGCAATGCAACTTCCTCTTGATTCACAGTGTGCCCTCTTGTGGTGCAACCTTCACATGCATACATGCGAAGTCACACAAAGCGCTGCACCCCATTATAGACAGTGGATGCGACGCGGGCATGCCTGCACTACCACAGGCATGCACATGTTACCTCCATTGACTACAATGGGATGCAACACATATTTTTCGTTTTACACGTGGGTTTCTGGAACAGAACCCTCGCATATATGGCAGGCATACTGTATAGGCACTGATCTATTGTACTCAGGAAAACCAGTAAAAATAACACCAGCCATGCAATCCTTACTAGAGAGTAAGTCCCAGTGATGTCAGCAGGACTAGCTTCTGAATGCTCATGATTTGAACTTGTATTGTGAGGCACATTTGGAAAGAATTCCCACTGAACCAAGTGGAACTTTGTATAAATATTGGGTGAATTTGGATGGGAGTATTACCTGTATAAAGATAAAATGGCAAACTCTAGATTTTTAGCCCCTTCTATCGTCATCCAAAATACCTGAAAATATGTTCAAGTGCTGATTGCAAGTATTACCTGGAGCTCTGGAATAGACAACAATTCTTCCCACACTTGTTCTATGTCTTGTGGACTCTCAGCATGAGTGGCTGTAAACTCTGGAATGGCAGGCTGAAGGACGGATGAATCAAGGGGCTGCATCTGATTGGAGTCAACAAACACTTGGTTGCTCTCAATGTCAGAAGGTGCCACTTGCTGAAATTCAACAGAGGAAACCTGGAATATCATGAAGCAGATCTCATCAGTTACTCTTGAAACCTCTTGGTTCTTAAAGAATGAGTAGCACTGAAAGATAATCTTTCAACAAATATTTAAATATACGGTAGTCAAATGTATACTTAGAATATGAAGTATTAAGACTACCACAATTACAAATGAGAGAGAAGAAGGCTTCACTTTTTTTACCAGCTCAGAGGGACTATAATAAAAACATAGGATTTGTAGCATAACTAGAGTATACCTTTGAGTCCTCTACAAATGGGAAAGTTTCTGCCAGTAAGTCATCAAACACACCAATAAACAGGTTGCCTTCATCTTGCTTGGAAATGTGTGCATTCTGGATGAGAAAGATAAAAGACAGGAAATATTAATGAATATAAAAATCTGCTAAATGCAGATTCATTTCAGACAAACAGCAGCTTTTGTTTCTCCCCTGAAGGAGAATGACAAGAGAAAAAGATACAACATGTTAATCAGCATGAAGAAAAGAGAATGTGCTTTTTACCTGGGAATAATCATTGGATATGCCTGTGTTTCCTGATTCAATTGCAGCAGGCTGGATAGGAACAAATTCCCCTGTTTCCTCATCCAGCTGCAACTGGGCAAGGAAAGCTTTCTCTTGCTCCTTCTGAAGCTGCTCTTGTCTCTCTCTTTCAAGCTTCTTCTGTTTCTCAAGCTCATAGGCTTTCTTTCTTTGGCTAAAATCAAAAACTTCACGCCTTGCCCCAAGATCAATATCTTGCCTCCAGAGAATGTCAATCAGGTTCATATCCTATGTGAGAAACACACACACAAAAGGAGTATTATAGATCATCAAACTTTTCATGTGTAAGCTGATTTACATAGCATCAAATCCCAAGACATCTGCATATGTTGGCCAGCCTGAGACATTTTATGATCTAATGTTAATGTCAAAATGGCCCTCTGCATGTTCTTTGTAGCATACTAGCTTAAAATTCATAAAATAATTGACCTGAAAATAAGACTTTGAGCACCTAGTGATTAACTTGCTTGGAATTCATACAGCAATCTTATGTACACTTAACTGACATCAGTGGGATTTGCTTGTCAAGAACATAGACATTGGAAAGGATTGCAGGGCCGTAATTCTAAATATATGCACAAGGGAGTAACTCCAATTGAAATCAACAGGAATTGCTTAGGAGTAATAGTGGTTTGAGCATTGGATTACAACTCTGGAAACGGGATTCAAATCCCCACTCAGACATGGAAACCCACTGGAAGACTTTGGGGAAATCACACATTCTCTCCCTCAAAGAAAGGCAAAAATAAACTCTCACTGAACAAATCTTGCCCAAAAAACCCTATGACAGGTTCATCTTATGATTGCCATAAGTTGAAAAGTACTTGAAGGCAAAAAAACAACAACAGATTAGGTTTAGGACCAAACTGCCTGTACGGTAGATCCTCCATAACTGTGTGACCAATATCCATGGTGTCACTTACCCATGACCCACTCCAGGGCCATGGCTGCCACTGGCAGCTGGGATCCTTGCTCTGTGGAGACAGCTGATAGAGGTGTATGGTGAGGCACAGGTGAGTGTCCCACACCTCTCTCAGCCAAGGAAGTGCCTTTCCACACTATACTATTATAATGCTATTATTCCACTTTCAACCTCCTGTGGAATTCTGGGGTCTATAGTTTACTGGGGCCAAAGAGCTCTCTGGCTGAGAATTCTAAAGGCCCCTCCGTAAACTACAAACCCTAGGATTCCATAGTGGAATAATAGCTCTATAACAGCATAGGTTGGAAAGGCCCAAAGAGACTCTTTCCTGGGTAAAGAGAAGCACAAGAAGCCCAGCATGGATCCCCTACCCCATGCTGCTCTCTGCTGAGGAACAGATGGATGCTCCTTCCTTGGAAAGAGGCATACAAAAGCCCAGCACGGCTCCCCCCATCCACATTTTTCATCATCCATGTAAAGTGTGGAGACATATCCCTCACAAACATGGGACACCTACTGTACTGCAAAGATCCATTACTGATTCCAGTGGCATGTACTACTTCACACTAACACATTTTTAAACACAATTATATAATTCTATTAAGATAATAGATACTCTGTACTTCTTTGAGTCCCACTATTGGGGAAAAAGGCAGGATATAAATAAAGCGATTATTTTTCTTAAAAAAAAACAAGCTTCATTTTTCTAACTTATTTAGTTATAGTTCTGTTCAGCATTACAACTACCTTTGAATTCAAATATTTTGAGCAACTATTAATTTACAGAAATGCATTATCCCTTTTCCACGAAGAGTCTACCAATTGACTTCTGATAACTTGACTGCTTTTTTATTTAGTGGAGTGAATTTGTCTTTTTGAATCACTGATAACTTAATATTCCACCTGACGAAGAGTTTTGGGGTGCTTCCATACATACCACTCATTGTCCCATCAGTCAAAAATCACTGTGCAACTATGCTGTCAAAAGTTCTCCATATGGCAAGAAAAAAGATTGAACAGGTGGTTGGAAAATGTAAGAAAGTATAATCCCCGCACCTGTAGAAATCTGTGAATAGGACAAGGTGACTATGAAAACAGTGTCATCTCTGGAAGCACCCAAGCAAAACTGGAAAGCTTGCTCATTATTCTTTGAGACTTTATTACTAATGAAAACATACTGTCCAACAATGGAATTTGAAATATTTTACTGAAAGCCCTTTTTTTTTAATGTGAACAGTTTTTGCAAGGCTAGAATAAATTGCTGTGTGCCTTCAAGTCATTTCCAATGTATAGGGACCCTAAGGTGATACTATGATGGGATTTTCTTGGCAAGATTTCTTCAGAGCAGGTTTCCCTTTGTCCTCCTCTGTGGCTGCAAAGGTGTGACTTACCCAAGGAGTGGGTTTCCATCACTGAGCCGGGATTCAAACTCTGGTCTCCAGAGTCGTATTCCAGCGCTCAAATCAGTACACCATGCTGGCTTTCTAGAACAAATTACCATAAAAATGGAGCACGCAATTCTTTTACCATGCATAAGACTAGCAGCAGTAAGACAAGCTAACATTCTGTAAACAGCAGATTCCAAAGTAAAAGCATCAAACCTTGAAGGCCAGAATAAATGATAATTTTATTTTCTCAAATCAATTAAACAGATTCTGTTACTTAAAAAGGCCAAGCCATTAAATATTTCTTTATTGCTTCTTGTGTCAGAATTGAAAGTGATGTTTATAATTCTGTTTCTGGCCTAAATCCAACTGCTAGTCCTAACTAAAGTAGACCTAGTGAATCACTAGCACTTGTTGACTTACCATTGAGCAATTCATTCAGCTTTAATGGGAACTAACAATTGGATTTAGGCTCTGGCGTTGCAGCTCAAAATTGTATTCAGCAACCAAATCCAAAAAAAGGTGAACAGTACTTGGTTATTATTCTTTTAAAATTACTTTACAATTATGTAAAAATTATATTGAACAACCCCACTTTTATGAGTCTTGACATTCACACAAAAGTCCTGACATGTTGTTCCGAGTTCACGTTGTGAACGGCCCCAAATCAGAATGCATTTCTTAACTTTTCAGATATTCATGAATGAATGATGAGAATCGCCTTCACATAACTTGACATTCACCAGTGTATCAGTATTTCTTGATGTTCACTGAATACATATGAGTCAGGATTATTTATTAGTATTCACACTAAGAGATTGGGTGAAGAGAAAAAATTCAGCTGTGTCATATTAAAATACAAGGTTACCCACTGAAACCAACTGCCAACAGGAACTGGAGTGGTAAAAGACTATAATGCATAATTAACTTATGAAATTCACTGTCATAGAGATGATGGGTTGGATCCAGGAGTTGTTTTTTTTTGCAGATGCAAGAGCACTTTCTGGGTACAAAAGGCTTCTGATCTGGCAGAACATTTCTCTTGACAGAAATGACGAGGAGACTAGCTTTGCCAATTTCCTCCTTCATGTTAAATCCCATTACCCCCAAGCTATTATGTGGTATCTCCCAACCCTCTACAAAATTGCAGGAGATAGCATGAGCGACTGAAGGAGTGAAGGAGAATGGGGAGGGCAGAGACTACGCATCCCCACCTGACTGGCCAGAGCATATCGTGTCTACTTCCACTCAGCAAATGTTCCTACTGGTGAAATGATGGATCCACCATTTACTATGGTGGTAAACAACTGACTTAGATGGTTTTGGGAAAAAAAATAATAAACACACTGACATAGGGAGGTTCTATCCAGAGCTTGGGAAATGTCCTTCTGCTGGTTTGGGAATTCTAGTAATTCTCATCCCAAAAAATAAAATTTCCAGGCTCTGGCTCTGTCAGTGGCAATACCCACGAATAAGTCATTCAGAGGGCCAAAATGACAGGGAAGGCTTTTTCTGTTCTCTTGGTAACTCTGTAGAGGCATTTGAATGGTCACTGCTGGGAACAACAACGCAAGGACAGATTAACATTGGATCTAATCCAACATGAGAGCAGTAATGTTCTTACACGTTCATATCTATGTTCACCAAATTTTGTGATAACATATACCTTTCTAATTACAGTTCATTTCAAAATCTCTTAGACAAAGATGCCAAATTTTCACTATAATGGGCAAAAGTGAAAAAACTGAACAAGTTATTATGGCTGCCCACAACAAGGGTATGGTCTCTCCAGATTGGCATGGTAAAATGAACTAATTAAGTCTGGCAGTAATTGAAGATGGTACAATATGGCAGGGCTTCATTAAAGGCCAGTAGTTTACCAGCTGCTCACCCTCTTCAGCCGATATAAAATGACTTCTTCATGCCTGAGCATTTGCAATATGTTCTGGATAAAACTGCAGGATCTGGATTTTAGATTCCATGACTATATTATTCATTTCCAGGATGCCGTTACAACTGACGTTGCTGCTACTTCTACGTAGCAAGAGTCTAACGAATTTACTGCCTTTCTCTGTTCATCAATATACTACACCTTCCAAAGGTCAATTCTGAATTTAAAAAAAAGAGGAATGCATATAGAAAATGAAAACTGGAATATAAAGTGCCATGGAAGAAGTAGCACAGCTGAAAATTCATAAAAACTGCAGCAGAATTTTTTTAAATTAGATGTAGACATTTTCAAATGTAAGAGTATTCGTTGGCACGACAGTTATTACACTATTGTCCAAAGTAGTGGTTAAAAATGGAAGTTCAGTTTCTGTGCAAAAGGAGATGGGAGCAACTTCTATTGAAACACTTAAACTTCTCAAAATTATAATCTCACAGTTTTTATAATCACACAGAATACATATGATCCCATAGAATACGTATAATTTTGTAGTCTACACACATCCAATTTCATTAATTTTGAATATTTGTTTATTAAAAAGTGTTTTCTACATTTTTCCACATTATTTTCCACAAATATATTTTCCCTAAATTTGTTTAAAGGTTCCATAAATGTTCCTGTCAATGGCAAACCCATATCAATGTTAAAATGAGGCTCAGCATGTTGATAACAAATAGTACACAACACATGTAGATATCTTACTTTTACCAGGGCCTTGACAACAACTCCTGATTAAAAAAAAATGCATAATGGTCTCTCACGTGACTTGCTGCTCCACAAGAAGTGTTTTGTTCTCTTTTAGTTTTGCAATTTCCCATATTAGGTCAGAGGAAATAGCTGTTCGAACAAATCCAAGAAAGGGGAATGCCCAAGAAAAAGCTTATGGGCTTTCAACACCTGTGAAAATCAGTATTTAGGCCAAGAGAGTTTTTGAACTAACACATGTTTCTGTAACATATGAACAGACCTCATTCAGTCATGTCCAACCAGTTCTACATGTGAAAATATACACTGATTTAATTCTTGAATGAAACCAGTAATTCTTACGTTGAAAAATAATATGATCATTAAGTACTACAACTATATTCTCCGTGGGCTGGATTAATTATCTTTTTATATATACGTTTTTTTTTCCTCCCATAATACTTCAAGGCGTGATGCCCAGGAATCCTTCCCCCAATCTATACTTACACATTATACTTAGCACTGTAATGGCCTCAGGCCTAAACTTATTCAATGAACTTCATGATTAAGCAGAGGTTTGAAACAGAACCTCGCTGAAAACTGTTATTTGCAGTCAAGTTCAGTTGATGGCAATCAAATGAAAGAAAAACTCCAGGAGCCCAGTCATCACCCAACCAACCCGGTCTTCCAAACTCAGGGCTATGTATGGGTCCCTTGATTGAATCAATGCACCTGGACTGCAGTGTCCCTCTCTTTCTTCTGCCTTCTACGATTTTAAACATACTACTAGGAACTGGGTGTGCTCAGATTTATATTTTTCAGCAAAGCATGGACAGTTACGTTTTCAGGACGAAGTCCTCTTCTTGTATAAACAGAAGAAAATGTAGGCCTTTTACACTAGCATCAGAACTTACTAGACCCTAACCCTTAAATCTTTTTGACGCCACCAGTGTGAGTGTCAGAATCTTTGAAATAGGAACCTGTTGGCGCCAGACTTGCTCCTCCATAAACGAGAGGGCTCTTTCCCTCTTCGAAGGGATTCAGGTCCAGTGCATTCTTTCTGGCGAAGATCACCCCAAGATATTTTGCTATCTGAGCCGCAGGAGGAAATGCCACCCCCTCCCCACCAAGATTTGCTTCACAGAAGCCAAAACATGCCAATATCACTCGACTGGCAAGGCAGAAAAACCCACAAGCGCATTTCCTGGCAATAAGTAAATAGGTAAGTAAATACACAGACACCCACCCAATTAAATATCTAAGCATCATTGTCCTTTCATGTCACCCCAAATCTCCTGCCCAAAGCAAGCCACCTTAATGGTGGGGGGGGGGGGGGTAATTTTGGCCAATTCTTTCTTCTGCCTCTGACGCCTCCCGTACTGTTCCAGGGATCACCCAAAATGGGAACAGCTTGAAGAGGACGTGGGCTGCAGGGAGGAGGAGGAATCAACAAACACCAGCTTGTTCTCTTCCTCCGGTCACATGAGCAGAACTCTGCTCTGTTTAAGTCTGGATCAACCCCACATGAAAATTCCCCATAGTAAACAGAGTGCCTTCCCTTCGGCATTCAGCAATCACAACCTGCCCCCACACACTCAGCAATGAAAAGAAGAGGGCTTCCTGGGCAAATGGATTTGGTTTCTCAGCAGGCTTGGGTGTGAAGACCTCTCTTTTTTAGAAATTAAATGCTGACTGGCATTTGGTGTTTTTACTCATTTACTGATATGCTTTTCCAGAGTCTGTTCCAAGCCACATTGCTAGCTTTGTCTGGACTTATAAAAGGCAGTTTTAATAAGATAAACATAAATGTTAAACAATTCACATTAAGCCGCCATCTGGACCCCAATGGAAAATTTCATGTTTTAGATTTACATATCAGCATTTGCCATCTGGGTAGTCAGTTATACATTTTATGTGAAACTCTCGGCGTGCATTGTAAAGTTTGACTATTAACTCTTATTGCTCTTTTAGCAAACATATTTGCATCAGGATAAACAAAGGAGTAAGGCAACGACCTCATATTTGGAATTTTATATTAGGTGTATAACAAAAGCTTTCTGTGGTCCAAATGTTTTAAATCCCTGCCAGGAGGCTTTAAAAAATAAATTAATTATAGAGTAGAAGATCTTTATAGTAAAGTATATAATGAAATTTGGGGATGGAAGGAGAACAGACTGGACTGCCCACCAACCTTCACTCACATCCCTAATTTAAAAATGAAAAAGATAAAGCTATCCAGATTGTGACCCCAAGTAAAGTAAACTGGCCCAATCAGGGAAGATGTTACATCAAATTTAAAATGGCAATAAAAATTATTATAAGTCTATTCGTCTGATTGTCGAAGGAAGGCATTGTCAGTCTTCCGCTGAGTGGAAAACTCTCAGAATTTTTATTTTTAAAGTAACCGAAAGACAAATCAGGCTGTTTACCCTCAAGGTAAACAAACACATGTCAGCAGTACATTACTTGGCTTCCTCGCCATTTCTGTTTAAAGGTGGTTGCAGATCAGTGGTGCTGGGTAGCCTATATAGTTCTATCTTCTTCTTCCATCCCTTGACGTAGGCCATTTCCACACTACACTGTTAAAATGCTACTATTCTGGGGTGTGTAGTTTCCTGAGGCCAAAGAGCTCTCTGGCCCCACCCTAAATTGCAAAACCCAGGATTCTATAGGATACTGAAAGTGGAATAATAGCACTATAACAGTATAGTGCAGAAATTTGCTCTAGATTGTAATTACACCTCAACTTTTAAGAATGAAACTGGTGGCTTTATTTTCTTTCAGTTTTCTCAGGCTGGCGGATTCTTTTCTTTCAGTTTTCTTTCTATCTTCTGTTGCTGCCCTGGAGCTAACAGAATCTAGATACATATAGCCGGGACAAAAGATTTCTGGAAACTAGATATGGAAAGCTGCAGTCCCATCCACAACTTTACTCTCCTTCCATCTTTCTGCCCCCAAGGATTTACTCAGCACAGTGGGAGTTCTGAATACATACATATAGGACCACGTTGTAATGCATTTCTGTGCTTGGTACCATTGGATTAAAAAAGTTTGCTTTCAGCTAGAAGTACACTTCTTTCTTGAACGTTATGAATCCATATGATCTGCTTTCCAAATAAACCGCCTTTTAATAATTCTCTGTGGATTTCAGCCTCTTCAATTAAACATTCCATTTTGCTTCATCTACTGTGAAAAGGGCATTTTAGATTTTATAGGAGAAACTAAGGCACTCTCAAGTCTAGAAGTTGGGATTCTGGCAATAATTACTACATTTTTATTATTTTTAAAATTATTATTAGTATTAACTGGGGAATTGTTGAAGAGGGCAAGTCCTGAAAGCTGGTTTATTTTCCTTAACACACACACACACACACACACACACGCAAACAACACAACCTTTTTAACTCCCAGCCTTTCTCAAGCAATAAAGGAAAATATTTCCAACTGAACTATTCTTGTTCTAGAAATTTCACTTTCCTATGTGCAATTACAACACTTCACACGCAGCATCTTTCATACCTGGGTATGAGGGAGGCATCTGCATTGCTGTGTGAAGATGATAACGGTTATTTTGCTATGATTGGAAATCTTCTCTACAGTTAAAAAAAAGCACAATTTTTAATCCTTCTTAAACTATAAAGCAATGCTACTGCTATTTGTAGAAACTAGGCATATTTTTTTCATAAAAATATAAGTTGGAAGAAAGTGAACAGTAAAATTTTGTAAAAATAAAGCCTTTGCAAAATACACCAAATGTGAAAAATCTCCAATGTTTTTCTCTACGTGATTCAAATTTTGAATTCACAATGCAAAGAATATACCAGGGAGCTACAAAGTGTGCTCTATCATGTTGGAGCCTCATGCCCTTTGAATATATTCCCACACTTGGGTCTTAAATGTGTGTACTTCAAAACATCTTAGATATCAAATATGTAATGCTTTGTTGAATTGTCAAAATGAAAGTGAAGTATGACAGTATTCATGTGACTGAAATATGTGGGAAATCCCCCTCCTCAATCACTGAGCTTGCCAGGGTTTGTCCACAATCAGTCAAACTAGCCTTAACAGTGCTTTATCTATTTTTCTGGAAGATACTGGTGCTGGGTACTAATAGTGTACAGTCCATAAATAATCATCCTATCAATAGCACACTGTTCTTGCAATTTCCTTGTGCAAACCCTGTAATCAAAACAAGAAGGTGCAAGGAAGCTGCTACCGGAGCATGTCATCCTCTCATTTGATAAGAGCAAAGTGATTGGACCTGGGTTGCTAGTCAGGCAAAATTCTTGACAATAGAATTGTGAGTATGATATTTTCATTCCTCTTTCTCCTAAGAATTTATCTTGGAAGCTATATAACCCATGTGCCTCCTCCAGGTTATCTCTATCTCATATGCTGACTTTGTGTTTGTCCATGTGCAAGGAAGAGAGGAAAGGGGGGGGGGGAGAAAGAAAGAAGTGCTTTTGTGATTTAAATATGAATCTAAAAACGAAAGGGGGATCCAAGGGAGAAACTAGGGCCATGACTACATCTGGTATTACTAGCACTACCAAGACAATATCAAAACAGAATTGCATCTCAGTAAAACCCATCTTGATCTTGCATTTTATTAGGCAAAATATAATTTTACAAGGGCTTACTTGGCTTCAGCTATCACATCTTATCTCCTAATGTTCAACAGGCCTCATCACAGATTATTTCTGTATGTTTTCTACACAAAGTTATGTATCACGACCACATATGGCTTACCTAATAGTCCTGAGTGTTTCAATTAGGAAAAAAAGACACAAATGCATGCCCCAAGAATTTTATCTCAAATCTATTCTCAGAATTCAGAGATGGGAAAATATGATAATTCAGTAGCAAGGATAATTTTCATCTGCTTGGAATTCTTCCATAAAACAACTTTAAAAGTAGCAAATTTTCTAAAGCATCAGCTTTTAGCTGATTTGGAATAAGTCATCCATGAACAGTTACTGATCACTACAAAAAGAAAGTCTGAAAAGTGACACACTTTATCATAAGACAGCCACTTTTTGCACCCAATGACTGGGATGTTCTCAAGCTACTAGATGTTTATATAACAAAAGTACAAGCAACAAAGAGCTCTTTTGAACTTCTACAAAGAGAAGTGATACAACTTGCAAAATTTCATTAAAGTACTTGAGTCCAGTTAGTGGCAGCAGCAAAGTGAAATGCCATAGCCTGCAATGGTTCACAGGAATCATTGTCATTACCAATAATTACTTATTGCTTCTAGAGAAGATCAACTATTCACCTTTTTCCACTGATGTTTCTCCCACAGAAACTTTGTTCAGTAACATTAGCCAAGGGAAGGGCTGTCAAAACTATCGAATGAACTGATAATTTGCATACTGTAAAGTCACCAGATCCTGTCTGATCCCGGAAGTTAAGCAGGGTCAGCCCTAGTTAATACTTGGATCGGAGAGTGCCAAGGAATACTGGGTGCTGTAGTCTATATTTCAGGGGAAGGAACTGGCAAAACCACCTCTGAGTATGCTTTGCCAAAAAAAAAAAAACCTGCGAAATTCATAGAGTCACCATAAGCCAACAGGTGACTTGAAGACATATGCAATGGCCCCTCCAGACATGCAGATTTGTGTCCATTCAAAGCGCTGCATCCCTATATGTAAAATAGTGGCAATGGCTGCATGCATACATCACCACCATCAGGTGTTATGGAATGTAAGCATTTGTGGGGGTGTTTTTAAATGTAGTAGTTCCTGGAATGGAAACCTAACATATATGGAAGGCCCACTATATACAGATAGAAAATATAGAATCAGTCCTCCATATTTGCAGATTTCACTTTTGCAGATTTGATTATTCACGGATTATTTCCTGTCACCTCCTCTGCTTCCCTATGCCATTTTTAATAGAGACTACAAGCCTCGTGAGACTGAGAAACTGCAAATCAGGCATGCAAGTCCCTCTTAAAAAATGGTGTGGGGCAGCAGTTGAGGAGGCAGTAAGTCCCACCAGCCAGCCACTTCTGCCTTGTGAAGGAATCCTGATGCCTCAAAGAAATCCATGGTGGGTTGAGTATGGTGATCATACTTTTTTGTATGTTAAATATGGTTTGGGAGGGCCTAGAGTTATTTACTTTTTTTTTCACTTCCACAGGGGTCCTGTGCCCCTAACCCTAGTGAATATGGAGGAGTGACTGTATAAATGAATACAAAACACATGCATACGGGACATCTAGATTTTTTGCAGCTGTAGTCATACTTCTTCAGTTGTGGGCTGGGGTGGAACTAGATAGGTGAAATGCAGATTTAGATTTACTGATAAATCTCTATGTGATTTTCAGTCAGGTTTTTCACTGCCAACAGTTTGACAACAGCAAACAGCACACGAATGCTTCCCTAAGCATTCAGGATTTCTACATAGAAGCTCCATCCAGATCTGCTGCTCAAATTAATTCCTTGGGGCTCAGAATTTTTACTTCTAAGTGCATAACTTGTCACACCAGTCTTCAGTTGACTCATGTCAGGTTTCCAGTAAGAAATAAAGAAAAAGAGAAAGAGAGAAAGAAAGACAGACAGACAGACAGACAGACAGACAGTTTCTACAGAGTAAGAAGTCTACTTCCTTCTCTTCCAGCAATCTATGCATCATCCAGCATTCACAGGAAGCCCCTGCCTTTTGATGCCCTGTTATCTGACAACTCACTCTTTAACACTTTCAAATTACGGACAAGTTCCATTAATTCAATGGGGGTTCTGTTCTTATCATCAGTTCTTCTTGCCTATGGAGGCTTGTTTGGGACCGCCCATATGCACACATATGCACACACTGCAAAGAAAGCTGAGAAGGGGGGGGAGCCAAGCCAGCTGAGAGATTTTGCAAGCTGCGTGTGTACTGTCAGCTCCAAATGAGCCTCCATAAGTCCTTCATGCTCCCTACAGTATAGGGTTCGAATCTCCACTCGACCATAAAATCCACTGGGTGGCCTCAGGCAAGTCACCCTCTCAGCCCAAGAGGAAGGCAATGACAAACCCCCTCTGAACAAATCTTGTCCAAAAAAAGAAAAAAAAAACTAGGATAGGGTCACCTTAATTCAGATTTGATTTGACATGTAACAACAAACACTATGGTGAACATAACAGAAGATCAGAACTGCAAATAAATGTGAAAGGAACTTTACAGAATATTGTACAATGAAACGATATTGCTAATTTGAACACATACTGTTTAGGAAAATGAGCTATCTACCTGCATAATTAGTACTTAGTGCTTACTTGTGGAATTGTACAACTTATGTGTTTCCTTGAACACACCATGCAACATAAAATTTTATAAAGAATTTGGTTCCCGGGGATTACAATTTTGCACTGACACAAGGGAAAAAAGCACATTGCTAGTTCTCGCATGGAGTGAAGTTCAAAAACAGAGGACTAAAGATACTAACTCAGAAGGGATCTAAGTGGCTTAATGGAGCATAGCATTCAATGTTTTAAAAAGTCAAAGGTGTTTCTGAAACTTTAAGTGGGAATTGCAACAGATTCAGGAGAGAAGTTGCCCTGATTCTCTCCTTCTCCACCAACCCAGGGCTGAAACCTTATCTTCACCCCCATTTACTATTGTTCATGTTATTGCCAATATATGACAAAGACCTATGTATCAAATCTGAATATAGCATGGCAATTACATCTGTGTAACTTATTAGGTCCTTCTCCTACCACCTCAAACTGAAGCCACAAAGGGTGTTACACTAAGAAGGTCTGGACTGGAACAGTTCAACCAAGGGATATTTGTGGATCTGTGAACCAATCTAATTCACATCTCCCAGTCTAATCTGCAGAATAAAATAGAGTTCTTTGGATTTCTATGCATTTCACAATTCTTTGAATTTTGCAGTACAATTCTCAATTCAAAAAGGGTACCATGACACATCTAAAATATATATTTTAGAAGAAAATGTACATCAAAATGTGAAAGGGAAAGTATTTCTTAAGTACAAATGAAATATGAAATGTGATTGTAAATATTTGCAGGCTGATATAGAAAAAGGACATATGGGTGAACATACGAAACTGGCATGGACAAGAAATAGGCTGTTTCCAGTTCAAACTATTAAAAAATATGACATCTAATACAACGTCACACAAATTATGAAAAATGTAATTACATTTCCAAAGCAACCCCACTAAAAAAAAAAATCAAGATATCCCTAGTTCATACTGTACTTCTGTCAAGAAATTGCAAAGTGCCTTAAGCAAGCCTTACTGCCTGTCAATATTTCACCTGCAATGTAGAGATAATGATACTGGCGTGCTTTATAGAGGTGTGGCCAGAATTACAAGAAGACACTGTGTCTGAACAAACTTGAACAACTTTGAAAGTTATCTATAATTGCTAAGCATTAGTAGTAAGAGTAGCTTAGCTTTAACTGTTTTACCCCATACTGGGAAAACTTCATGATCCACATTCATCCATTAGATTACTACTATCTTTGAGGAGTCATTTTTATTAGGTTATAACTCAGACAATTAGAAGAAACTTCGCCCTATTAAAAAAGTTCTTTTCCTGGGCTATTCCACTGGCAATGATTAGGTTATATAGAAATTTAAAAGATGTTTTGGCCTGATAAAAGGATCTGTTCCTGAACTACTTGACTGGCCATCATAAACCATTAATTATAAAAAAGAGTTTCCTTCTTCCTTGGGAAGAACTCTGGGAGCAGGGTGCATTGTCTCATTATTTCAAAAACAATATTGTCTTTTCCAGAACACTAAACAATTTAAGAGATTCTGAAAACAGATTACACTAAAAAACCTAGGCATTTATCTTGGTATTATCCACAATACCGCACTACCATAACATCATAAAAACATGCATAAAGGCTTTTTATAGGCCTTGAAGAAACACGTCCAAGTGTCAAAGCAAATGTTTAAAAAAATTAGAGAAAGGAGGGGAAAAACTTATAGAAAGATTTATTTGTGCCTATACAATTTACCTTTTGAAAACTCCAAAAAAGATGTGTGTCTTTTTACATTGACTGCATTTGAATGCAACATCAAATCATCATTTCTATAATATAATTCTGTTTTCTTTGTAGCTGTGTTCTGACATCACACTAAACCATCACTTAGCATATCATGAACTGCAAGGAATTCAGAAGCTTCTACTTTCACTTAACCACAGCTTCTCACACAATCAAACATATTGTAGCTGTAAATTATTTACTATTGGCACTTTGGTTCACTTGTTCTGTGTAAGAGCTACTTGGCTTAGTATCCAACTCAAGAGCACCAGATCCATCACTGCCTCTGAAGATGTAGATTGAAAACCGGAAAAGGCCATGGCTAAATTAATCAGTTAATTTTAAAGGTGTGACCAGATTGCTTTATCATCGGTTCCTGCCCTTCTATTTATATTGTAACAGACTAACACAGTCATGTGCTTGAATACCAGATCAAGAAAGAACTTGGCAAAGTCCTAATATTTTTTCTTTCAGCACTTGTTACACAGATTAGGCTTTGCAGATGAGCAATTTCTCCATAAGGATCACTTCTTTTAAAAAAGCAAATGTATTAAAATCACCCAAGCTGCCCGCCCCATACTAAACTATTAGGCCAGCAAGATAATATTCAGCAAATAACCCTTAAGCTGGAATCCTACTGGTACACTGTACTAGCATAACATAGTTGAGCCAGTAGTTGTGCCTCTTCCCAAATTACCTTAACGTTGGTCTCCAACACAGCCAGTCATTCCACAAGCAAGCACCACAGCCCACTCTTTCATTTTTGGTTTTGGTGAGCAGTGATCTCATTGCACAATGGGTGAGCCCACGGTCACAGTAGCCATTGTGTCACCTATTGTACAACTGTGGGATCCAGCATAATCATACTGGCATATAATTATACTATGCTACAAGTGTATAAGTCCTAATTCTATTTTACTCTCCAAAAACTGTCTAAACAGCACATACCTCTGTCGTGAACCCACTTTTCTAGCCTGGCAATTATTCACTGTTAAAAAAGGATACTTCTGAGTTATTTCTAATTTTAAAAAAGTTTGATGTCCTTACATTATCAGTGTGTAGGGGTGTGTGTAACTATCCTGCTATGTTCTGTGCAGGTTTGGGCTTCCTCACACAGATACACCTGACCTCCCATGTCCTTGATGAAATCTTTAAAAGAGCTTCAAAGACTCGAAGAACTAGTCTGACAAGAGACAATAGTTGGACAAGAGAAATGTTTACCCCAAAGGCAGTAACGTCTCTGTCATATCATCTTCTAACTCTCTTTAAAACTGTTATCTGTCTACAACCATATGTACAGGGCTGGACCTAGACAACAGCTTAATGTAAGCTAAGTTAGTGGTTACTGCTAACAAAGTGTTAATAAAAGCAGTTTCGATTAAAAGAGTTCCAGATGGGTCACCCAGCTTGGTTATATGAACTCCAGGTTCTTATCTGGAACACCACCAGGTACCAGCACACAGACTGGCAAATCCCTTATATAGTTTGCAGACTTCAAACACACCACATCAGCCTAACCAACAGTGAGAAAAGACAAATATCATTAATGGAGGGGGCTCATTTAACTGGGGGAAACACATGGCCATTGGAGGTCTTATGGACAGAAGATGCAGGGCAACAAGTGGATTTTGTCACCTACAGCAGGATGATGCTGGAGTTAAAAAAAAAAAGATAAAGAAAAGTCTATTTTAAACCATTTGTAACTAAAAAGCGTAATGGTTCTCTACCAGTGAAGTATACCCTTTGCAATACAGGATGTATCAGAATTTCAGAGGAGGTGTATATAATAAAGGATTCAATATTCAAAATAATGGATTCAACAGTGTAATTTCTTCTATTTGGAAAACAGGGAAACAATTACAGCATATGTACTGCCTTCTTAGTATACACTTTTATCGTATGCAGTACAGAGCTACTCAAAGTAGTGGTCCATGGACTAGTGGTGTCAGTATACAAGCCATCAGTTGCTGGTCCCTGGAGATTTTCCAGAAAAAAACAACAAATGAAACAGTTATAGCCAGAGATATCAATATGGTACCAGTTCTTGGCACACTGGCAAAAAAAAAAAAAACTTGCCAGTCTCCTGCATCAGATAGCTTAAGAAGCACTGATGTAGTAGTTCATCACCTTTGCTTTCTCCTTCTTTATTGCAATTTCACACTACAAAATTGTAGCACCATGATTTCATTTTAACTGCCACAGCTGCATCCCGTGGAATCCTGGGATCAGCAGTTTCGGGAAAGGGGCCTTTAGAATCCTCATCCAGGGAGCTCCTCTGGTGCCTCTGACTAAACTGCAAGCCCCAGGATTCCATAGGATGCAGCCATAGCAGTTAAATTATAGTGCTATAATTGTGCAATGTAAAAGGGCTCCCCAACTGCAGTCTTCTGGGGGTTTTTTCTGAATCAAATGGGGCCACTGTGTATCCCTTATAAAGTTCCCACTACCATGTGGTTCCCTTGGTGCCAAAAGCCAACTTCTCCCCAAATATTTTCTAAATTTAAAGGGGCTTTGATTCATTTTACAATCATGATACAGCAAATACCAAATGGAGGAGGCAGGTTTTGAAGAAAACAATTTAAACGATTATGTTTATTAAAAGAAGATACTGTTTTGTTTTTAAAGGTTGAGAAATGCTATACTGTATGCCTTTTTCCTACCAGACTTCATGTTTCTGTTACTGATAGTTGTAAAAAGAATGACATGAGACAATGCTGTGTAACAATACATTAACAAACATTCAGTATGTTGGGTGGTCAGTCTAGGCAATATAATATCCATTAGAAAATATGGTCAGTTTGCAGAAATCAAAATGGCTAGAAGAAAAGAAGCAAACTTGCAATACAGGCAAACTATCTGTGCAGCCTCAAGAGTAGCCCATTTAACTATCCTACTCAAGATGACAGATTATTTATCTAAAATTCCTCATCTTTGGACTACACATGCAATGTAGGGCCATATTTAAAAAAAAAGTCTTACAAATATAAAAATGAAGTAAGAACTTTGGCTACAAATGTGCACTTACACACCAGTTCTATAGAATTAGGTCAGCTATGTAGATTCTCAAATCAATGGATTAAAGTATGCCACACCTCACATAAGATAATGCCATTAATCTATGGAGTCATATTGAGTAAAGCACTGAGTGGAACACAATGCTTTACTGTTCTGTTAAAAGTATCTGGTATAGATTTGCTCATCCACATTCCCTACAGGCAAATGCAGAAACATGTCAAAAACAGCCAAGAACGCTACTCTGTGTACCTTGCATCAGAAACACATCCCACTGAGTTCAATAAAAGTCCTTGGGAAGTATTGCATGCAAACAGTCTCTGAAGGGATGCCATCTTAGTGTGTTTCAGCACAAAGAAACAAAAACCAATTAAGAATCTTGTGTCACCTTAAAAGACAAATTTATAACCATATAAACCCACTGCGTGACCTTGGGTCATCACACACTCTCAGCCCCAGAAGACCCTGTGACAGTGTCACAGTAAGTCAGAAACAATTTGAAGGCATACAACAACAGAAAGCAAATGTTACTTTTTAGACAGCCAGTGTGGTATAGTGGTCTAAGCGCTGGATTACAACCTTGGAAACCAGAGTTCGACGCCCTACTCAGCCACCGAAAACCAGTGTGTGACCTCCGATATATAACACACTCTGAGTCTCCAGAAACCCCGGACATGGTTGCAATAAGTCAGAAACAACTTGTAGGCACACAACAACAGGAAGCATACTTTTACTTTTTAGAGAGTCAGTGTGGTGTAGTGGTTAGAGCATTGGTCTACAATCTTTGAAACCAGAGTTCGATTCCCTGCTCACCCATTGAAAACCACTGGGTGAGCTCGGGCATGTAACACACTCTCAGCCCCCAGAAAACCCTGTGATAGCTTCACCTTAGGGTCACTGTAAGTCAGAAACAACTTGAACAAACACCACCACCACCACCACCACCACCACAACAACAACAGGCCTTCATGTGAGCCAGGATGGTGTAGTTGTGTGAGTGTTGAACTAGGACTCTGGAAAACCAGTGTCTGAATCCCTGCTCAGCCAAGAGTACCTCTGGGTGGCCTTGGGCAATTACACTCTCTCAGCCTCAGAGGAAGATAGTGGAAATCTTCCACATCTTGCCAAGAACAGGGTTGCAAAAAAGTAGAGCTGAATTGAAGACACTTAACATCAACAAACAAGCTTTTACAGGACCAGGGCTCACTCTGTCAAAGGTTGTAGTCTGAGTAGTTTTGTATAAAGACCAGCCCTGGTGATTTGTGTCTATGTACTTGTTAACAGAAAAAGAAGCTTCAAGCCTTGAGCTTGCCATTCTGCAAATATAACAGATCTGTGTCTGTATGTTACTTTATCTAATTCCCAGCTTAATTCTATGTGTGCCTTGTCCAGAATAAGTCCCAATGAGTTCAATATAGAGCTTAGTCTGTATAGCACTGCAACTTCAATCCTATTTTTAATTCAATCAAAATGTGGCCAATTTAGGGATAGATTTGGAAGAAGGCAGATTATAATATAGGAACTCAAAAAGCCAACCTTCTTCCAGCTGTCTGGCCCATTTTTTATACTTTCAGACTTCTTTAGTTTTAAATACTAAAATGTTGCAATCTGGCTTTCAAATGTTTCTAGGGACAGATCTTGAAACTCTGGGTTATGTTGGAAAGAAATATAATGATGCGTATTTCTCTATATTTGCATCCCTTTCTATTATTTTACGAGCCAAATTAATGTTTTATCTTATTCAAACAAGCATGTAATAAACCTTTTATGTTGAGCAATTCTGATTTGTCAGCTGACACAACAGGAACCTGGAACCACAACTATCAGGTTGCGATGGCTTTTTGAGGCACATAGACAAACTTTGCTTGATCGTTCTCTGTTGTCAAATTAGTTGGTTGCATAACCAGTAGATGAAATGTTTCCAGAGACTGTTAAACTTGCTGTGCTTTTAGTACTTCAAGTTAACGTTTACACTTCTCAATATACTTTTCTGTGCAGGGTCCAACTTTTTCCCCCAGAGCAGGCTTTGGTTACAAAAATGAAAAATTATTAGAATGTAGTTTTCCCAAGTTTTCAAAGTGTGTTCTAAACCAAAGAAATAGGTTGCTTTGGAATGGAATGTAGTAACTGGGGCCAAAACAAAGTTTAACTAGCCTGTTAATCTGTGGTCTACTTTTTCATTCTGGCTGGAATTCAGAACACGCCTACAGCAAATTAATGTTTAATTTGCCCCAACCAATATCTGCTCAGACCTGTGCCCCCACTAAGGGCCTACCAATTTAATGCACAGAAATGCCCTGATGAACTTTTGAAGGCAAAGAACGCGAAGGATTTCCAAACAAAGAAATGACCGGGGTGGTTTTTTTTGGGGGGGGGGGGAGGGAAAGCTGCCAAAATTTTCTCTCTGCTGCTGGGATTCCAAAGAAAACTGTATAGAACCAACAGTTAGGTAAGCAATGTAGGTTAAAGAAACACAGAGAGAAAAGAGTTACACACCTTCCCTGGATCTCAAGGGAAGTTATTTTGTTGTTCTTGGAGCTGAAATGTTATTACATGTCTTTTATTGCTTGTGTCCCTAGTCTCCATATGTCTAAGAAGGGGAGCGGCCTCTATCTGCACCGAGATCCCTCCAGGCGAACAACAGAAGTAACATCTGAAGCAACATCTAGACCTGTGACTCTAACTTTGTCACTTTTCTTCTCTTGCACAATCTCCAACATCTCTGACTGATGAAAATGCCAGTGAAACTTTGAAAGCTTGCATAATATATTTTATGCTTTTTAGTTGGACCAATAAAGGTATTTGTGGATTTTGGATTTTGTTGTATTTTGCTGCGTGGCCAACACGGCTACCCCTGAATGTGACACTTTCCCTTTGTTGCTGTTCCATGCCAAATCGCTCCCACCCACACTAGGTACAAATAGGCGATTTCCGCCCTACACAGTTATAGTGCTGTTATTCCTCTTTAAACATCCCGTGGAATTCTGGGGTGTGTAGTTTGCTGAGGCCCAAGAGCTCTGTCGCTGAGATTTCTAAGTGCCCCTCCCTAAACTGCAAACCCCAGGATTCCATAGGATGTTGAAAATGGAATAATAGCGCTATAACAGGGTAGTGCGGAAGTGGCCATAGATATCTATCAGAGGTGGGCAAAGTGCAGCCCACAGGCTACATGTGGCCCTTGTGACCCCTAAGTGCAGCCCTTAGGTCTCCTCAGAAGATATCTCCAGCCTTCAGCCCCATGGATTTCTTTCTTTTTTTAAATGGGGGGCAATACTGGGGTAAAATAAAGCATTTTTCTTCCCCTAACTTTACAAAAACCCCACAATCTCCCCTAAACAACAAAAAAGAGGGGGGAAAAAACAACCACCAAAAATTAGCCAAAATGGGGGCCAGAACTGACATCACATCACTTCAGGAGTGCTGAAACTCAGATGGGCACAAGGAAGAAAACTCACCCCAGCTTCCTGTGTAACTGCCCACCCCTCATTAGATGAACAGATAGAGAAGAGGGGTGAGGAAGAAAAAGAGATTCCTTTTCTGGATTTGTGACATATCAATTTTGTATCTGTGTTTAACTCATTTGAATACAGGCCTTTTCCGAGATTTAACCTAGTCAAGCTCAAGAGTTCCTGAAGCTTCCTGGGCTGATGGAACAGCTTAGGTGGCAGCAAAGGTGAAAATATCTCTGCTTGTTGTGAAAATGCTTCTCAGTGCATCTGCCAAAGGATCTTCTCTCTTTCCGAACCTCACCCATGGCCACTCTAATTCTAAGGTTATCTGGGCCAGACATGGGAATTGTGCAGCCCTCTGGATTTTGGACTGCAGATCCCATTATCCCTCACCTTTGACGTTACCATTTAGGACTGTTGTGAGCTACAGTTCAACAACATCTCAGGACAGCAACATTTCCACTCCTGATCTAGGTGATTGTTGATTACAGGGTGAAATCCTTTACTACACAGGAGCTTTACCACACAATCTGGATGGAAAGAAGTCCCAAGTAAAAAATAGTTACATGCTATTGCTTGAAATAAGTTTCCAGTGAAAAAGGAAAAAGAAAGGAAACCCCCAGCAATTTAGAAAGATATGCAGTCTTTAAAAAAAAAACACAGAAAAAAATATATTCATTTCTTCCATTTTATTTTCACAGCACAAGAAACCAAAATGGCTTTAAACTTCTCTCTCCAAAAAAGTAATGTCATACAGAGAAGCCCCTGGTAAGATTTATAAAAACAACGATGTCTTTGGCTACTGTTGGAAGAGACAAGAATTAATAGTAAAGTTCAATTTTTAAATACGGACGTCACTTTTAAATTATTACAGTTCATACCATCCATTCTTTTGCTCTCAGTAACAAGCATATGCTGACTTCTAGAACTGCGCTCTGACAAGACTCATTCCACAAAAAACTAAGCTGCCCTGAGGGAAAAGAAATTATTGCACAACTCTCAAACCTCTTTCTGGCTTTGAGAGCGCAGAAGTCTGCACGCTATAGGGCCATTTTAGGGAAACTCTGACAGCTGACACCTTTGGGTCCAAAACTGAAGTTGCGCTCAATCTTCTCTGCTCTGTCATTGTTCATATTTGCATTTCGATAAGTATTCTCAAGTCCTAAGGAATCTACACACAATTGTTTTCTGAAAACATCCAAGCATTTCTTTCACTGAACCAAGATCTCCACAATACTGCAATACCGCAATTGTGTCTGAGTGCAGTTTGGAACCTGGGTGGAAGTGGAATTAAACACCATGAGATCTTTTTGCACCAAGCACTGCCTAATCGTATTTAGTCTGAATAACAGTTCCTCCATTCCATTTTAAATTATTAAATACCTCAGGAGCAAGTAATAATAAATCATGTCCAGCAAGATGTTTCTCTCTTGCCAATGACTTTTTTTTTTTTTTGGCTTAACATCCAACCTGATAAAGAGATTTGATGAACTTTGTTCACTTCATGTCAACTGGCAATAGTATGCTACTATGGATGTATGGTGTTAGGAGTTTGATCTTCCCAAACTAACAAATACAGCTACCTGCATTTTATTATCAGTTTAAAGGGGAAAATAGTCAGTTATTTTTCTCAATTATCATCATTATTCTGATGCCTGGGAGTAGGAAGAAAAGGGAATATGGAAAGTAAATGTGGTTTATTACTCTGCAAGAAACCTATCTCCTATCTCATGTCTCTTGTGAAATAAGTCTGGTGGCAGCATTTAACTATTAATTAATTCGACTTATTCATTGAGATTTTTTCATCAATTAAGTTATTATGTTTATGTTAATTTGCCATTCAGGTTAAATGCCTGCAGTAAAATCCTTACCACAAAGAAGTTGAAAAATACCCACCCCTGTCTTGTCCCTTGTTGAGCCTTAGAGACAAGGAAACAGTTGCATGAATTTTTGAAAACTGCACTTCTCATCCTCCCACCTGACCAAAACACTTTTACTTGCTTTCCCATTCACCCTCTCTTATAATCTCACCACTTTACCCCACCCTTCCTTTAGTGTACTGATTTGCACGTGGATCCCAGGAAGTCCCAGGGTTGGTGGGGCTAATGAAGAGCCTTTATGTGGTGTCCAGTTCTGTACTGGTGCCCAGTCCTCTGGATGCAGAGAAAACCACCCCCTTCAAACTTGTTCTTACTACTTGTTGGTATAAACCTTTGAACCTTAGAACTGTCTAATCTGTCATACTGTAATGAAGAACTGAAACAAGCGGTTTGGATCTTGTGACCTCAACAATGTAATTCCCTAGCCCTGTGGGAATGACAGGAAGTAGTTTTTGAAATATCTAAAAGAACAAGTATTTGCCTGAAGGACTAGGTGGATAATGTAATTTTTTTTAGGTGTTTAGCACTATCTCTTATGTAATTAATTAATAATTAAATGAAATAACTTAATTCCAACTTAAGTCTACCACTTTTCCTCAAATATAAGTTTAATTAAGATGCCCCTTTAAGTTAGAAAATTCCAACTTAATTGATTGTTGGATTGGTTTTAACTAAATAACTGATTTAATTTAGCTAATCAGTTCTCTATCTGCACTGATGTTAGAACACTTGTTATTATGGCTGCCGCTGAATTCACTCCTTTAGGAACAGAGGCATGCTTTTGTTTAAATCAGTTACACCAGTCATAAAACATGTATTATCACTCTTTCTGTGAGACCAAACTAACAACACAGTGATACCTACCTAATGGATTTTGTGAAATTATGTATCTCAGGGGAAGCAGCTGTTCCCTGGCCATCTGATGTGTTTACAATGAACAGAATTGAGGATGACCAAATGTAGAGGTGAACAAGGCTCTTGTACAATTAAACCATGGTGCAGGAGTGGTACTTTCAGGAGGAAGAACTTCCTGCCTCTGAAAGGTAAGCCGTTCCTCCCAAAGTTCTCTACAGAACTACTTCAGAAAAAGAGCTCCACCTTCTGCAACCACAGCAGATACCTCAAATACCCTGAAGGCACCAGATTCTGTCTGACCTTGGATGCTAAGCAGGGTCAAGCCTGGCTAGTACTTGGTTGTGAGACTGTCAAGAGGTACCAGGTATTGTAGGCAGAAGACAATGGCACACCACATTTGAAGAAAAGCCTGTGGAGTACATGAGGTCACCATAAGTTAACAGGTGACTTGAAGGCATATACACACAAATATTTTTGCCAAGAGCAAACACAATAAACATAATCTTAGAGGCTGTAACCAGCACCAGAAAATTGTGTACACTCACCTTTAATCTTTTTACAGAAGGTGTGTGCACACTAACACTGACATTTTAAGTTTAACTGAATGAAAGCCTAAAGATTTGAAATACCCAGAGAAAGGCAGACACACCTTTCCCACAGGCCTCCTCCCCAACATTCCAATACTGCAAAAATAAACATTTTCTAGTACTACATGCCTGCTGCACAGGGATTATCTACATGCAGTTACAGATACTTTATTTCTTCCCCCTGCATACAGCACTTCAGTCTGCACAGAAACAGTAAATGGTGCTATTCATTTCTGTCTAAGCAGCCACATTTCATAAGCCTCAGGTCCCCTTTTGTAGTCTCTATTTGATTTTCTGCATAGTAAAAAAAGATGGCATCCTTTGCACTTGTAGTAAATAGACAATTGCATGTGTGTATGTGACTTCACAGAGCCAGTGTAGCGTAATGGTTTGAGCACTGGATTATGACTCTGGAGACCAGAATACAAACCCCTGCTCAACCATAAAAACCCTGGTGTTCCTTGGTGCCCTCCCATCCAAGTACTAATCCAAACTGACTCTGCTTAGCTTCCAGAATCAGATGGGATGTTGTAGGCTATATTTCAGAGAAAGAAACTGGCAAAACCACCTCTGAGGATTCCTTGCTTAAGAAAATCTATGAAATTCAAGGGGTCACCATAAGTTGACATGCAACTCAAAGGCACGTTGTTGCTGTGTGTCTTCAAGTCATTTCTGACCTACGGTGAACCTAAGGCAAACCTATTAGAGAGTTTTCTTGGCAAAATTTGTTCAGAGATAGTTTCCCTTTGCCTTCTTCTGAGGCTGAGAGAATGTGACTTTCCCAAGGCCACCCACTGGGTTTCCATGGCTGAGTGGTGATTCGAACTCTGGTCTCCAGAATCATAGTCCAACACTCAAACCACTATACCACTCTGGCTTTTGGAAGGCACGTGTTACATACACAATTATCTACTACAAGATTTTGGTCTATGTCCTATCGTGAGTCTTGACTAGATTGTCTCCATTTGATCAACTGGATTTACCTGTGTTACCTCACCATTTAGCCACAGATACAATGGGCCTACTCTACTAATAAATGGGACTGTAGTATGTAGGCAGAAGCCCTGAGGACCCACAACTGAGGAAGCAGAAGAAAGAGTACGATTATGCAAGAGGCATCAGGAGATGCCAAGAGATTTTTATTGTTCTGAATTTCACACTCTTCAGTATAGGTCTGTGGTACCACAAGAGATCTTTTCCTGACTACAAGGGTGACATTCCTTGTATTCCGGACAGATGAAAAAGTTTTGCAGTAAAACCTTTCTTTCCTATTATGGCACCATTTGGTCCCACTTTGGAAAAACAGAGAATACAAGGTATTTTCCCAGCTCCCATGGATCTCAGCAGTCAGAATTTGTCTGTTTTCGGAAACAGACACAGAGTCTTATTAGATTAAGGTTCTAAAGCAAAGGTAAGAAATATTACTTTTTTTAGACTACAACTCCCAGAATCCCCCAGCCAGCAAGGCTAACAGACTTTGGGCGCTATAGCCCAAAAGGTAATGTTTCCAAGCTCTGCTCTTTCTCAAGTCAATTTCTCAAGTCAAATCACCTAGAGTTTCACTCCAGGATTGTAAAGAATGTCTGTATATGGAAACTGGGAGGAAACATCCATGCAGCTTTCCTTGCACATAGTTTCATGAAAAGATTCTCCAAAATAGAGATAACTTTTTAAAAATAAGTTTTATTAGAGCAGGTTTGAAATAGGATTATCCCATGAGAGTCCACTTTATTGTACATATGGTGCCTGGTGCATGAAGTGCTCTGAGTCGTCCTCGAGCTACCTACACCTGCAGAGGTGAGATGCCGAAAAGGCTTCTGTAGTGGTGGCACCACATTTACGGAGCCCTCCCCAGATATGTAAGTCAACCAACACTTTTATCAATTTAGCTGCAGATTAATACCTTTGTATTCTCCAAGGTTAACAATGTTTTATCGCTGTTTTTAGAGAGCCAGTGTGGTGGTTTGAGCACTGGACTACAACCCTGGAGACCAGGTTTGATTCCCTGCTCAGCTATGGAAACTCACTGGGTGACCTTGGGCACATCAAACACACCCAGCTCCAGGTTCACCTATCATCACCATAACTTGGAAATGACTTGAAGGCACACAACAACAACAACAATTGCTGTTTGTATGGTGCTGTATTCAGACATCTCATGAGCAGAATTGTGCATATGGGGCACTCCTGCTGGGCAGAGATGGGGGGGGGGTCATTTTTGCCAGTTCCTCCTCCCCCTCAAAAGCTGCTCAAGCAGATTGGGGAAGCCACTAGAAATGGAAAATCTGATATAGCAATTCCTCTCCCCCACCAAAAAAAACTTTCTCCAGTGGTAACAGTCCCTTGTTCCCTATACAAAAGAAAGAGGTCCTTCTATTTGAAGAAGGATGACTTTAGATCCAGCCATTTTGGATTAAGGCTTGCTTGCTTTTCCACTATTTTTCCTTACACCATAAATATATGTCTTAAGCTGTTTTAGATACTTTAGATATTTTAAATGCACAACCAAAGTGTATACCTATGGTTATTTCTAGCATGATCACTAGTAAGCACATTAAAGGCGCAGCCCTGTTACCTAGAATTCCCAGTGAATGCAGTGGGGCTTACTTCCAACCACATATGCTAAGAATTTGCTGCTAATATAAATTTATTTAAAAAGCAGCACCAGCTCCACTGAAAATCAGCTTATTGCCAACACCCTTTTCAGTAATACATTAAGTCTAAGTTAGAAACGCGCTGCTTTGGACATTTGTGTACACTAGTGCCGCACCAGACTTATGTAACAGCTAGATCCTGATGTGGGAAAACAAAGGTGTGAAGCCTTTAGCAACAAGCATATACAGACTCCACAACACATACTTGTTTCTTGATCCAACAGGCCGATCATACTACTGTTCCTAAATTACAGTGTATACTTTTTTCCTCCGCACTGAAATAAATCATGCGTGTGAGCTACCTTGGGGCTTCTTGTAGCCTCAAAGGGTGGACATTAAGTCATCTAAATACACAGTGTTGTAACTGGACCATTACATCATCAGCTTTTATATTAAAACAGACTTTCGTCAGCTAGTCAGACAGGACTAAGAAAGACATGGAGCTTATATACACCATAGAGGATAAGGGACGCAAGACATTCATTCCAGCACTTCTTCCACAGTTCTTTCGATAGAAAACCCCCAAAGTTTTGTTTAAACAAAAACTGAAGAGACAAAAAAAAGAAAAGAAAAAACAGGTCTCAAACGATTTTGGAAGACATACAAAGAGTGCTGTCTCCTATTCTCACATCTCTGGCCATTTCCACACTACACTGTCATAGTGCTATTATTCCATTTTCAAAATCCTGTGCAGTTCTGGGGTTCGTAGTTTACTGAGCCCAAACAGCTCGCTGGCTGAGAATTCTCAATGGCCCTCCCTAAACTGCAAACCCCAGGATTCCATAGGAGGTTGAAAGTGGAACAATAGCACTATTAACAGTGTAGGGCGGAAATGGCCTCTGACACCGACTATGATTACTGAAAGGAACAGCGTTCTGCACATGATCAGAGACACTGTATTTCCAGTTCACCAACAGGTCAGCACTGAAGTGGCGGCGGGGAAAGGCTGCGGAAGATCCTGGCCTTGAAGGAGAAACGGGGCCCTGAGGGGTAACAGACCTCGAGTCAGCCCCGCCCTCTCCCCTGCACCCCCAAGATCCTTCCTGGCTGCCTCAGCCCTTCCCCGGCTCATCGCCCAGGCCGACGGCAGCGCCGGTGAGTCGGGGCACTCGGATCTGACTGTGATGTCACAGCGGGGTGGGCGGGGCTAGACCAAAAGGAACCCGGAGGCCGACAGCCTCCACAGGCGCCGTGGGCGAGGGGGCGGAGCTCCCTCTTGGCTCCTCCCCCTTCCTCCTGATCCTCGCCCAAAAGAGAGCTGCGCGCCGCCGCCCGCTGGGAGGCCTCGGTCTGCCCCGCCCCTCATGCCCGCGACCCTCCGGCGATTGTTGTGGGGAAGGGGACTGCCGCGGACCCCTCCTTTGTGGCGCCAGCGGCCTGGGCCGCGGGGAGGGGATCTCCCGAGTCTCACCTGCGGTACCTCGACCTCCATGGTGACGGCAGGGGTGGGGACGATGACAGCGGCGAGACGGCGGGCTTTTCGGAGGTCGCTGGTGGTGGGGACGGCGCTCGCCGCCTGACGAAACGGGCCGCCTGAGGCCGAGCCAACGCCACCGAACTTCTCTGGCTGGGACGCCGCCGCCGCCGCCGCTCCCTCCTCCGAGCTCTCCGCTGTCGCCGGCCCGCTCTGCCTGCCCGACGTCCTCCCCTGCCGGGAAACCACCGGCCGCCTACCCTGCCCCGCCCCGCCTTCCCTCCCGAGCCACTCGCTGGCCTCCGGAGGAGGAGGAGGCGAAAGGCGGAGAGCCAGCCCCCTCTCTCCGGCGGAGCGGAGCGCAGCGCGCCCGGCGCGGCAGTCGGCTTCGGGGAGGACGCGGCTGCCCCGGCGCCGCGGGGAGTCGGCGGCCAGGCACGACGCCGGCTCCAGAGCTGCGGGGGGGGGAGCCAGCACCGTGCCGCCCTTCCCTCCGCCGCCGTGCCGGTTGGGAGCAGGGTTCCCCGGGCGGGTGCCG
Source organism: Cyclura pinguis (assembly GCA_030412105.1). Lineage (NCBI taxonomy): Eukaryota > Metazoa > Chordata > Lepidosauria > Squamata > Iguanidae > Cyclura > Cyclura pinguis. The sequence continues at coordinate 218,904,926 of CM059599.1, read as the reverse complement.
CGCAGGCCGGTTCTCGCGCAGGCCACCGCGCTCGGGCGAGTGAGCCGCAGAGTCGGCTCCGCGGGAAGAGCAGGTGTCACCTCCTGGTCGGCTCGTAGGTGGTTTTGAGGCCGGCAGGCCCACAGAATCATAGAACCGTAGAGTTGGAAGAGACCCCCCCCCCCCCGGGCCACCCAGTCCAACCCCCCTGCTGTGCAGGAATCCTCATCAAAGCACTCCCAACAGATGGCCGTTCAGCCTCGGTTTAAAACCCTCCCCAGAAGGAGACTGTCGCACCCCGAGGCAGCATATTTCACTGCCGAACAGCTCGGACCGTCAGGAAGCTCTTCCCTGAGGTTCAGGTGGAGTCTCTTTTCCTGTATCGTGAATCCGTTGTTCCTCGTCCTAGTCTCTGGAGCAGTGGAAAGCAAGCCTGTTCCCTCTTCAGTATGACATCCTTTCAAATACTTAAACTGACTGTCATGTCCCCTCTTAAGCTTCTCTTCTGAGAAGCTCCCCAAGATGCTCCTCACAGGGCATGGCTTCCAAAGCTGATTGTGCCAGCCCTGTCGCCCAGAAGAAAAGAGTATGAGGGGGCAAGAAAAAGCTCTTTCTTTCTCCCTAGCTTTCTCATACCCCACTTCCAAAGAAGGCAAGGAAGACGGGGGCTGTGCCTTTCAGCCACCTGCTTGGGTGTTGTGCCCAAATTGGTGATTGAACTTTTGAGGCGCCCATTCTTAGTGGGTAACCCAGCGCTAGAAAAGTTTCCATGCCGCACCTTCTTGGGGAGATGGAAACCAAGATGACAGTTCTGTTCCTTACTAGTACTGCCTGTCTGCATGCCCAACACCAACACCTACTTGCCCACTTAGGCTGTAGTGCTAGACCTAATCTCCTCCGTGGTAAGAATAGATCCTTCCTCAAAGGAAACCCTTGTTGAGAACCTACCGTATTTGCTGGCGTATAAGATGCATCCATGTATAAGACACACCCCATTTATATACTGGCAAATACTATTTGCTGGCATATAAGACACACCAGCATATAAAATGCATCCTATTTTCAAACAGTATTTTTCAGGTGGGGGGAGTGAGTCTTGTACGCCACAAATACAGTAATTGTTAGAAATCCAAATCGGGTTAAAAGGTATGACTTCCAAAATTTATGACATTCCAGTTAGGTCTGGTTTCCCATGCTTGGAAGAAAACAAATCAATTTGGAAGAAAGACCTATATCTAATTATTGATGGACAGAACTGGTACCAAAGATGGGCAAAAGGATCTGCACTTTCAGCCTGCATCAAGGAGCATGCACATAAATTAATCCACAGTTAATACTACACACTAGTCCAGCTCACTGGCATTACTGGGAAATCTCTTCCTTATGTTGGAGATGCTACTCAGAAATAGGCACATATCTACAAACGTGGTGGCACTGCCCAGCTAATTTTCAGTTTTGGAATGCAGTCTCTAGAAAACTTGAGATGACCTGTCAGATACTGTCACCTCATTCCAGCCTAGATCTATGCCATCTTTTTATCAAAAACAATAAAGATTCCTCACATAAAAATTTATTAGATCTCTTTGCTTAGCAATGAGACTGGAAATAGCTATGGCCTGGAAAGCAATGGGAGTTCTGAGTTTATTTGATTGGCTAAAAGGATTATGAAAATCAAAGAAACAATCAGACAGCTGACACATTCTGTTCAATATGGTGGCTTTTATTATGTACTGTAACAGCAGTAGTAATATATATTCTCCAACACATAGTAATCTGTGAAGTAATGTACTGATGTCTGCCTTGACTTGTAACAGACTTATGAAATAAATAGGCTGGTGATTATATTATGCTCTGTGTTCATATAAAGTCTTCTGTGCAGTATACTAAAAAAAAAGCATGTAAAACTTTAAAATCCTTTATTTTTGTTGTTGCTGTTATCTTTTACTTTTCACATATTTGTTGAAATGCTTTTTATATGGTTATCATTGTTATTTTTACTGGGTAGGACATGACTGATTTGTGTAAAACCTATTGTTTTTATATCTTAATAAAAGTTATTAAAAGAATAGATCGGTTCTCCATTGATTTGTCTACAGGCCATAGACTTTCACTTGCCCCTCTAGTTGTTTTGATTAGCTCAGAAGCTTTAGCATTTTTGCGAACATTTTAACCAAACTAAGAAGTTTTTAAACACTAAAAGAATTTAGTGCCTCTGCTACTTGGCCGGAAACATGGGATCAGAGTCAAGGAGTGAATCATAATTTAATTAATGAAGGAACATTAATGATTAACATTAATTAAACATTATTAATTAATGATTAAACATGTCTGTAAATGTTTTCTCTTAGGATGGACATTTGACAAAAAAGCAGTGCCATACGGTTACTGACTTATAACAAGATACATAACATGAATAGCAATAGCCTGCCACAAACCCAGATATCAGCGCTGTCCTCACGTCTACTCCAGGAGCAATATTACAAGAGCCAATGACATCATCTACAATATCAGAGGTGATATGCCATCCTCTCTCAGCGGGGCTCCGTTGTGCTGTACGTCAGACAAACAGGACAGTCTCTACACAAGAAATGGCAATACTCCAAAACCAATTGCAGAGCATTTCAGCCTTCCTAGACATACAATGCAGGATTCACAGGCTGTAGTTCTTGAACAAGGATGTTAGAGAGGAAAACTAGAAAGAGAAACATCTGAATTGAATTATATTCACATATTCCAATCTGTAGCAGAGGTTTGAACAAAGAATTGTTTCACGGTGCACTGCATATATTAATGCATGAATCCTCACTACTGCAAATATAATAAAAGGAAACTTCTCAGAGGTTTTGACCCCAAGGGAACTGACTTTTGGTAAATAAGATTTACTGCTTTCCTGCATCAATACTAATACTGACCTCTGTAAAGATCCAAAAGACCTGTATCACTTCACACAGCTCTTTGATGATTTAGAGTGAGGTTCACAGTTTGCATTTTTCTCTATCCTGTTGCATTCTAACCCATGTTACCCTAAAAGGTGGGAGCTTTGGGGTCCACCCACAATGCCAGCATCTCTTTAGAATTTGGGAGAATTACGGCTCAGAAGAGGCCTGTGAGAGGAAGGTAATGGCAGGACCTTTTTACCTACGTATACCAGTACTAACTGCATAGAGGCTCCACTTTAAAGAGAAACAATATGTTTTATAGGAAATTACAACCACACAAGGACAATTCCACTCAAGAACTGTAGGAGGCTATCAGAAAACAAGGCACAGAGGGTTGGATAGAGAGAGATTATGGTTGAAAAAAGGGTGATAGTTATCGGTTCTGAAGAAAAGGATCAAAACTGAGAGGTTTAGGCAGCACCTTAGGGCAGGACAGACAGCAATCTAGGCATCACATATTACATCTGAAATGCTACAGTTTGTTGGGACCAAAATCAGGGTTTATATATCCTTTTTCCTATCCTGGAGTGGTGTTCTGGCAAAGCCTAAAACTTTCTCATGGGACTAACAAAAGGCTTCCAGGATTGCTTTGACACCAGAATGACAACATCTATGGGAATCACAATAACCTCTTCAAGTTTGGACTGGTAGGAGATGTAGGAAAGGTCTCTGTAGGATGAGATCAAAAGAGATGGTATCTGATTGTTTTATCTGGGCTTATTTGGAAATGCCTTCCTATGATCAAGGAAGAGATTAGCATGAACCCCTTGATGTCAGGGTTTTCCGCCTATTCCTCTTTGAGCTTATGGCCTGACCGTGTCTAGCAACACATTCTTCCAGTCAGTGTGGCTTTGATCATATATTTCCAGCCATAAACATGTCCAAGTATGAAAACAAAAGACATGTAGAATCATAGAGTTGGAAGAGACCACAAAGGCCATCAAGTCCAACCCCCTGCCATGTAGGAACACACAATCAAAGCACCCCCAGCAAATGGTCATCCAGCCTCTAGGAGGGAGTCGGGTGTGGTCACACTCACTCCATTGTTTAAAAACTTTAATATTATTCTTTGTTGCATCTGAAAAAGTGGACTGATATCCCCAAAAACCCTTGCAGTTAAAAACAGTCTTAAAGGTGCTCCTAGATTTCTTTCTTCTCCCCCACCCTGCTTTTTATGCTGCAATACACTAACCTAGCTATTTCTTTGATAACTACGACAGTGTTTGAGGTGGAGAGACTGACTGAAGAAATGATTAAAGGCAAGTCTGCATTAACATCCTGGGCCAGTCCAGTTGTATATTAACTTTGTGCCATGATATCTACACAATATCATAACAGTGGTAGGCACAGCTACCTTTCCTATCTCAAGGTGAAATAGATAAAGAGCTCCACAAACGGTGAGGTGATCACATTATCTCTGAGCCTACTTTCACTGCAAAACTCACAGAAGAGGGTGGAACAGCAATGTGGTAAATGAAGACCACGTTGTCAATTGCTGAAGCAGCCAGAAGACAGCATCAACACATATCAAAACAAAGCACAGATACACTCAGATTACATTTGCAGCTTACTAATGTGGTATGAATTAGCCTTGAGCACCAGAAAGGGAAGATGAGATGTTGTTGTTGTTGTTGTTGTTGTTAGATAACTGAAGGAGAGCATCGGGCTCCTTGTTCTGCATCACTCATGGGGTCTTATGGGTGGAGGAAATGGCTAGAATCTTAGAGATGTAAATTTGTGGAAATTTTAAAACCATAGGGAAAAAAATCATTCCCCCTCACCAAGGATTAGAGGAAAATGGAAATTTTTGAGAAAAAAGAAGGCATTAAATATTAGGACCCTTTACAGATTGAGAATCGCTTTGCTACTTTAGCAACATAATATGCGTTATGCATACTACCAAAAGTAGAGTTTATTCGGAAAACAGTTACAACTTGAATTTACTTTTTTGAATTCTACTTTTTGGTACATTTGGAGTTGCAGAGTCCTGAACTGTGAGAACAACTGCACTATAAAGAACATCTTTAGTTTTGCCAGTTTATGAAGAATAGGGGGGACCCAAACACAAAAATCATCAATATCAACAAACAAAGCAAATTATTTTTCTCCTCTGGTCCCCTGTAGTGCCAAAAAGACATAAATATGCATTCCAGTAAAAAGAACAGTGAAAAAGAAACCAAGACCATTAATTACAATATGAGAGACAATGACCCTTTCTGCACGAGGCGAGCGAATCGCTCCGTGCCGTTACTTACTGGTTCTTCTTGGCTCGAAGCAATGCGGACTTTCCCTTAAGCCCTTCCACAGGGCTCCTCTGTTTGTTCCAGGGCGATGCGGAGCAGTGCAAGGTCTTTAGATCTGCACTGGTGAGGCTTACAAAATGGTGGCTTCCGGTTGTTTGTGGGTCCGGACAACCGCTGAAGCTGGCCAAGCCCACAGCCCGCCCTCCGCTGATCGCAGGCTCGCACTGGTGCGAATCTGCGCATCTGCACAATTGAGCAGGAACGAAATGGCGCGCTCCAGAAAATTGAAAGACTGTTTTTTTCCGGTCTTCACATAGCATGCTGGAGGACCACTTGGGGGCGTTTTGGATCGGACTTAGGTGCGGAACTAAGGTAAATAGCCCGAACCTAGTCCGATGCAAGGTGCGGACGACCTCCGTGACAGGACACCTTGGCCCGTCTTAACTTCCTCATGCGGAAAGGGCCAATATGTGGGTTGGGAGCCTGCAAGAGCAGACCTAGACCATTTCCGCACTATACTGTTACGGTGCTGTTATTCCACTTTCAACATCCTATGGAATCCTGGAGTTTGCAGTTTAGGGAGGGGCCTTTGAGGATTCCATAGGATATTGACAGTGGAATAATAGCACTATAACAGTCTAGTGCAGAAGTGTGGCTAGTTACGACTGAGTTCTGTTGTCATAGGTACTTCTGCCAGTGCTACCTCTCCCCCCAAAAACCTATCTCTTAAGCCAAGCAGCACCCCAACCAAAGGGCTTCTGAGGCACTTACAGATTCGGGTGCTTGGAAATGACAACTTGAGAAACCCCTTGAGGTCTTGCCACAGCTGATTTTCTCAACGTACCCCATGACCAGGAGATTTGCTACAGTCATCATTTCCCAGTGCCCCAAGTGATAGCAGCCAGCGGCAGAGCTTGGAGTGTGGGGAGGAGGGGCAAGAGGGGTGTGGTCACTGTGCGCAGGGGCGTGGCTGCGGTGCATGGGGGCGTGGCCAGGGCATGCGGGGGCATGGCCAGGGTGCGCGGGGGTGGGGCTATGGGCCATAACATTGCTGCCTGGGGCGAATCGACCTCCTGACCCCCATGTCCCTATGCGACTGGTAGCAACTTAGAAATCCTTCAGTTGGGACACCGCCTAACTTAAGAAATAGGTTTTTGGAGTCAGGTTTGGTCATTAATGACTATAAACGTGAATCCCAAAAGTTAAGAGATTGTTAAATCAGGTTCATAGTCCCATACATTTTTAACAGGATGCCCAGCCATAGTCTTACATAAAAATCAACCTGCTAAATAGCCATCAGAAATAATGTGTTAGGGGGAGTAAATATAGGAACTTAAACATTTTATTCATCATTCTTTTTTTAAAAAAATCCCTATGGTCATTTTTTTTCAATTTTCCTGGGAAAAGAAACATTGCAGGGGAAGGAGTAAGAAATATTCTCACAGCAGCAGTGTGATAGTGGTAAGCAGAGAAACTGCAGTTTGCCAACCAGGTTGGTTAAGCAGCTTCAGGAAGAAAGAACCCTGGTGGTCTTATGTTACTCAGGCTTCTATCTGAATCAGACCCTTATATTCTGGACTGGTTTTGCTGCCAACCAACTAACACGGATATCCCTCCAGAATGGGAGTGTGTACTTTATTCTGCTTTGGTCCCGCTCTGTCCTGCTTTGGTCAGACTCCACCTGGAATACTGTGTCCAGTATTTGGCACCACAGTTCAGGAAGGATATTGACAAGCTGGAACATGTCCAAAGGAGGGCAACCAAAATGGTAGAAGGCCTGGAAATCATGCTGTATAAGAAGAGACTTAGGGAGGTGGGTATATTAGCCTGGAGAAGAGAAGGTTAACATGATAGCTATGTTTGAAGAGATGTCATATAGAGGGTGGAGCAAACTTGTTTGCTGCTGCTTCAGAGACTAGGACATGGTACAATGGCTTCAAACTTCAGGAAAAGAGATTCCACTTAAACATTAGGAAGAGCTTCCTGGCGGTAAGAGCAGTGGAACAGCAGAACATACTGCCTCGGAGTGTGCTGGAGTCTCCTTCTTTGGAGGTTTTTAAACAGAAGCTGGGTGGCCATCTGTCGGGAATGCTGTGATGGTGTATTCCTGCATGGCAGAGGGTTGGACTCAATGGCCCTTGTGGCCTCTTCTAACTCGTATGATTTCGTGATTCTAATATACTTGCTGTATATGCCCCTCAATCCCCTTTTGTGATCCTAAGCCCTCAACCACTACATTTTAGGAGACAGCATAAAAGATTACCCATGAAATGACCCCAAATGCTGTCTGGGACAGAGTTATGCATCAGAACACAATCCCCAATGTAGAAAAATGCCTAAAACCTGCTGAAAAATCCTGGAAGTGCAAAGCACGCATGATTTCCAATCTTTTCCAGGTTGTATAATACAACACTATCCTGTTATCCAAAACAGGATAATGGTGCGGCCTGCTGTGGGAGTATGTGGGCAGAAGATGGCACCTGTTGCAGTTGCCCATCCCTGCTTTCAAACTTCATATTCCAGATAATGGTAAAAGGAGCCTGATGAGGATCTAACCAATCCATACAGATATCCTTTGTTAGTTATATCAGAGCTGATTGTTCACTGTAATCTTAAACTGTTTCGCTCTACATATGTTTTATCCCTCAGGGAGAAAAGAAGCTGCAGCTGGGAAGGAACAGCGTAAACAGGTCCTGCCAGTCCTATTCTCAACCTGAAGCCACCTGCATCTCCTTTTCACAATAAGAGAAAGACTTTGGATGGAACAATCCCATGTAATGTGTTGCTCCTTGCCCCCAAGGGCAGGTTCAGTTGAGTACGGTAATCTCAGGTGTAGAATAAACAAACTGACTGACATGGTTTATAATGTGGAAATGCCTGCTGAATTATTGCAGCCATAAAACATAGCTAAGTTCATTCCTGAACTCATTTTTGAAGTGGTCAAAGTTGGTTTAAAGTGGAGGTGGATTGTGCGAAGACAGAGAAGGGAGACAGCGAGCCACAGGGAAAAACATGCCAAGGGTATACCTTCCAACATTTCATATCTGAAAACGGGGACACATGTGGCCAAGCAACATCAGCGCATAGTCAAAATGGCAAAAGTTATTAATGAGGAAGAGACAAGCTAGAAAAGGCTACAGCAGTTTACTTCTGCCGAAGTCTGTTAGGCAAAGCGAGGTTCTGCCTCCTCCTTTCTCCACTGGTGAGTTAATTGAGTGCAAATTATTTTTGCACTTTGAATTCATTTTGCAACAGTTGAAGTGAACTGAGGACAAGGGAAGAAAGTGGGAGGAGGAGAGAGAAACTGGGACATTTTAAAAGCAACCAAAAAATGGGAGGACAGAGGATTAATGGCTAAGGCAGTCCATGTGGAGGTTATGCAAGGAATTGTGAAGCTGTCAGCTAGGAATGTGTTTGTGAGGGTGGAAATGGCAATCATGTGACAGTGTGAAGATTGTTTGATGACAACATCCAGCATTCTTCACCACTGGGAATGCAGGCTTAGGCTGGTGGGAGATGCAGTCCAACATTTGAAAAACCACACAATGCCCACCTGGTAGTGCGTCACAGGGACTGGCCATCTTCAGGAGTATTCTTAAAAAGGGAAGCATACAAAGCCACTGGGTAACCTTGGGCGGGTTACACACACTCAGCCCCGAGAAAACCCTGTGATAGGTTTACCTTAGGGTCTCCATAAGTCAGAAACAACTTGAAGGCACACAGCAACAACAACAGAGAGCAATTCTTGGTGGAAATCATGACTTGTCCTGCATCCGCTAAGCTAGCCTGCAACTTTCCGAAGAAGATGGCGTAGAAGATGGTGTCTTATCAACAGTGTTACATAAGATTCAGTTGCTGTCTATTCAGCTTCTGTACAGGGAATGGGAAGAAAGGTGATCTTGTTGTTTGTCTCTTGTTTGGCTTTAAAAATACCTTGGGTTAGCCCTGGTTTCTCATAATTGTGTGAGATATAACAAGTAATACCTGAATTTGTATGCCTATGATACTATAGTATAAAAGTATAGTATAAAAAAGTATAGTATAAAAATATAAAGCAATTAATTCCTCCACTCCATGTTAAATGAGGAAAGCTACTAAAATAAGGCATCAGGTTAAGAAAATATAAACATGAACACTAAGGAACTTGAGCAAAAGGAACTGAAACTCCTGCAAAACTGAGAGGATGTTAAGTCTTGGGAAACAAGGAAGTGTGTGAACATCAGTCAGACTGAACTTAACCCACCCACACAAATACACACAGTTTTTGTAGTGGAAACTAAAAACTAGAATAATAATTTCAGACTCCATGGAACCAGTAATTCCTTTAGCAGGCCATGTCAACCATTAAAAAAAGAGTGTCAGATGTTGAGAATCTCATATCTCTTCATTGTAAGATGTCACAAATGCAGCTTGACAGCAGGGGAAGGGGAAATTTTAAAACAAATGACTAGTTGATGAAGTTTGCAAGGTCAGAGTCTTATTTAAGATGAAAGGCAGCGGGACATTATGAATGTTCCAGTTAGGCCCTACTCGACGCTGTAATGGTTTCAGATTGCAACCATGACCAGGACTGCCAGTTCAGGATTGTCCCAGACCCTGAGACCTGGGGATGGCCCCTGGTGATATCATTAAGTGTTATGCAAGTCAGTGCCAACTACAGTTGCTCACAGTTTGTCATTCAAAAGCACATACATGTGCATATGCGCATGCGCGAGCATACACACACACACACACACACACACACAAAGAGAATACCTTTTCCTTTTGGAAATTAAGACAGATATCTTAGCTGAAGGGGCCGCTCCCAGATCAAAGTGAAATGAGAGGATTATTTCTCCTCACCTAATTAGGGAGATACAATATGGAACATTTAATCTAGCCTACTTGTTTCTAGCCATAAAGTGGATGCACAGCAGAATGGAAGGTGAGCCCTGGTGTCACAGTGACAAGGAGGGAAAGGAGGAAGCTAGTACATAGACACACATATACAGAGAATCTATGCAAGTTACAACAATAAATGAGTTTGTCCTTGCAACCTGGAGCAAGCTGGTGCTCTACTGGCTGAGGTGGAGATTTGTACACAGCCTTTTCCTCTTGCCTGGAGATGACCCATGAAAACTGGAGACTCAGTGCCAGGCCCTCAGATGTGGCAATCCTAACCAGGGCCCTTTCCAGACGTCGGGGGGGAAACGACCGTAAACGGAGCTCACCGGATTTTTCCTTTGTCCGAGCGAGTCCGTCGCGAAGAGCAGCAGCGCGACTTCGTCGCTCCACAGCTCTTCGGTGTCCCAAATGGCGGCTTCCGGTTGGTGGAGGCTCTCCACCAACCAGAGAAGCTCGCCAGCCAAAAGCCCACCCCCAGAAGATCTGCAGGCACGCACTTGCGCGCGCCTGCAAATCTGCTCCAGAGCCAGGCGACGGACCTACACGGCTTCGCGCGCTCCATGCTTTTTAAAAACCTCAAAAAAGAGGTTTTTAAAAACCACGCTGCGCGACCGGTTCTGGTCGCGCAGAACCGGACTGAGGTGTGGAACTACAGAAAGTAGTCCACCCCAGTCCACTCTACGGTGCAGAAGACCTCCGTTGGAGGTCGCTCTGCACCATTTCAAAATCCCAGTGCGGAAATGGCCCAAGACTGTTTCTAAGAGTGTTGAGATGGGGAAAAGAACAAACTAAGGTTCATTCTCCTCTTTGGATTATATAAAGTGCAACTCTGCTTTCAGTGCAGTGCTCTTTTACTACATAGTTCCCTCAAATATCTGTAGAGGGTTTCTTAATGTGGTAGCACAGAGCTATAGCTTCTGTCACAGGGGCACGTTGAAAGTAAGATCGGACCTTGAGCCATTTCCGCACTAGGCTGTTATAGCGCTATTATTCCACTTGCAACATCCTATGGAATCCTGGGGTTTGCGTTTTCTGGAGAGGCCAGGTGCAAACCCCAGGATTCCATAGGATGTTGCAAGTGGAATAATAGCGCTATAACAGTCTAGTGCTGAAATGGCCTTGATGAAGTTTTACTGCCGCTGTCAGATTTCTGCTGGATATTGCCACCTAGTGGTAAACAAGAGCTGTGCTTCATAGCTCCTCAGGCAGACAAGACTTCAGGGCAGATTGGTGAGCCAGGGGTGGAACAGTGTTGCTTCACCATTTTTTGATAGAGCTTTAAAAATTCCACCAGGGTTCTGCACAAGCATTCTTCAGGCATCCTGTCAAATGTTACACCCTCCCACCCGAGGCACTTTGCTTCCCCCTTGATAGTTACTAATTCAGTTATTAATTAGTACAATTTTGCCTTTGAATTCTGAGTTGTTAAACAAATTACTTATGCCTGATTGCTTTGCTTTATTTTACACTTGGTGGGGCAGAGGAGAGCAGAATTTTGGTGGACTGCTGGAAACAGAGATTAAGAATATTTATAGCCCCAGAAGTCTTGAGAAGCAGCAGTCTCTTAACCACATATTCTCTAACTTTCAAGGAAGCTTTAATACAGGTGTGGGCATTTGTGGCCCACTATAGCACTACGGCTCCCAGCATTCCTCAACATTGGCTGTGCCAGCTAAAACTGCTGGGAATTACAGTTCAACAACATCTGGAGGGTTGCACCATTTCCACCCTGCTTAAGTGCACTATCACATAAAGGTGACCATAAAAGATCACTGCAGCTGTAGTGAGTTCAAAAACACATTTGACTAAATCTGTGCATCTGCACCTCATTTTTGGCCAGCAAGGATTTCCTGAAGGAAATCCTCTTAGGAAGACTGTGACGAGGTGACCTGTGTGCCTGCCCAGCCCAACTTTCCAACTGCTGTTGATGGGAAATTTGGGGCTCCTGCTCTCCTTTCTTAGGCCCTTGAATATACCCAATCTCATCCTGATTTTGGAAGCTAGCCAGGGTTGGGGCTGGTTAGTATATGAATGGGAATCCAACAGGAAATACCAGGGATCTCCAGGTAGGGGCAGAGAAGAACCTTGCCTGAAACCAAGGGAAGCTACTGCCAGAGTTCAAAGTGCTGACCCAAATGGACTTCTTAGTATAGGGCAACTTCCTAACCCAGAACTAGACTGGAGGGGGCCTGTAAATCGAAGTTGCCTTCAAATAAAGGTCTGTGCCCTGTGAAGTAGGACAAGTAGCCACTCTAAATGGAATTCTCTCTAGGAATAGTATCCTCAGATAGTAAGAAGAAACATGAGCTGCTCTTTTGCTGCCTGAGGAAACTAGCACCTACTCCTTGACTCAAGGTTCAAGTTCTTCTGGCATGTAAGACAGAAAAGAAACACAATCACCTCTCCCTGTCCCTGGCAGTAAAACTGCAGGAACAAAAACATAGGTAATGAAGAATGTTTTGCTATGACTCACAAACTCTGCTTTCTGTGGCAATTGCCTCATTCACTACTTAATAGCAGGGCCAGGTCTGCTCTTGTCTTTTTTCCCCCTCCTGCCCCAAATGTGCTGATTTCAGGAATGGGGTCAGAAAGAGAGCCATAAAGGACACCTCACACTGGTTAGAAGATGGCACCCAGTGGCTCGAAGGACTGGCAGGTCCCCACACCCATTTTTTCAGCAATACGACAGCAGTTGGGGCTCCTAGACCCTTTAAACAAACCTGAGAGCCAATTATGGAAGCCCCAGTGAACATCCTCCAACAGCTCTCTGCTAAAATGTACAATATAGTAGCTTTATTCCATGCACTTATTTATTTTCCATATGGCATCCAGACATGTGGTGTACATTGCAAACTTTTTCCCCCTTTTCACATCTATTTGGAATAAGGCCACAGTTCACAAGCTGCGCATTTTACTTATTGCACAAGCTACTTATTTAGTGATGCCAAGGGAGGAGTATAAATAAGTGGTTTGTGAACTGTAGCCCAGGTAATCAAACGAATTCCCATCTGCCTCCTAGAAAATTTGAAAAGGCTTTGTACATGTTCCTTTGTTTAACTATGCACATGCAAATCAAAATCAACTAGAAAATGAATAAACCACCTGGCAGTACAATGTACTAACGAAATAGTGTAATAAAGATGAAATTATTTAAATTAATATTCAAATCATACAGTCATCCTTGATTTAACTTTCAATTATACTAAGGTAATTGTATTAAGGAATTACTTCATTCAGTGCTTGGCGAAAAATAGCTTGACTGTTTTAATATCCCAGTGTCTGCAGGTAATATATGATCTGGTCTGGAGTTCTGAGCTGACTAGAATCCTAATTCTTGTTGTGTTGGGGAATATAAGAAGGTTTAACAGTGGATAGTCTGTGAGCAAGGCCCTTTGGATGTACATTCCACTGTCTACTGAGTTTGCTTGAAATAGCTATAAAACATTTGTCTGCAGAGCTTGTAAAACTAATTCGTAAAAGTATGAAAACAAAGACATTCTGAAGGTGTTCATAACTTTGTACCAGGAGAAGAGGGCTCTAGTTGTGACCACACTTCCTGGAGTGGTTAGAGAGTATGGTATACAATACTCTCCGACTGTCTCAGTTTTGCATGGACTGGTCCAATCAATCCTCTTTTCTCCTTTTTTCTTTCAGCAGCTTTTACAATGTCCCAAGTTTTCCTCCTTTTCCCATTGTCCCCCTTTTTCCTAACCTTACTTCAATTAGTGCAAACTGCAAATGCAGTTTGCATTCAGTTGACTCATCAGGAGTGGTCAGGGGGGTTGAAGAGGAGGGAGTCAGAATCTTGCCCTTCCAGTAGACTCATACTGCCACAGCCCCTCCTAGCTTGTGTGTTTTCCCTCCTAATAACTTTTGCCACCTTGACCAGACTTTGATGTTGCCTGGCCACAGAAGTCCTGGTTTTCATCTGTGCAGTGTTGGAAGGTATGGCATGGGCTTCCTCTAGTCTACTCAGGATACCTGTATTTGAGCCTGAACTGCAATGCAGGAAATAACAGAGATGGTCCTGTCCTGTTTCTGAGAGTTGTGAGGCAGAAGCACTGTTCTAAAGCAAAAAGTAGAGAAAAAGTTCCCCAGGTACCTCATATAGTGAAGCTGTAATACCAGTCCTGCCAAAGGTGTAAATTATGGTGTTACTCATAAGCCCCCAGACAGAGTAACTTTGGTGGTCAACAGATTACTTCAGAAAAGGAGCACCATTAATGCTTCACTACCATGGCATGTACACCAGAGGAAGGAGTCAACACACTCTGCAGATATTGTTGGGCTGGGGCTCTCAGCATTCCTCATCACTGCCTATCCTGACTAGGGCTACTGGGAGCTGCAGTCCAATGGCATCTGGAGAGTCACTTGATTGCCATCCCTGCATTGCAGTAGGACCATCATGTACTAGACATTACTTCCAAGTGTATTAAATCAATGCATTAAGGACAGGTCTATCAGTGGCTTTGGTTACAGGAAAGTTAAAGAACCTCTTTGGTCATAGGGAACATACAGCTGATCACCAGATGTTAAGGGCAAACAGCTTGGGATCATCAGAACCTCCTTACGTGAACTTCCCAGATGCTTGGAGGGGGCGCTGTACAAAAGAAAATGTGCAGGAAGTCAGATCTCTAATCTGGCCCAGTTTATGTTCTGTTGTGAAGAATTACTGGTATAGCTTGCAACATTGAAGTGGAGGCAGGCAAAGTGCGGCTGTTCAGATTGTGGTTGAACTGCAACTTCTATCAGCACAGTGTATGAGGAGGAATGGGGGAACTGCAGTCAACCAGGCATTAGATCTTGTCTGATCTTGAAAGCCTAACAGCTTCAGCCCTGGCTGGTACTCAGATGGAGAACCACCAAGGAATACCAGGTGCTGTAGACTATGGCCATTTCCACACTGGCCTGTTATAGTGCTATTATTCCATTTTCAACATCCTATGGAATCCTGGGTTTTGCAGTTTAGGGAGGGGCCTGAACCTCACGATTCCATAGGATGTTGAAAGTGGAATAATAGAACTATAACAGGCCAGTGCGAAAACAACGTATAGTCCAAAGGAAGACGATGCCAAACCGCCTGTGAGTATTCCTTGCCTAAGAACACCCTACAAAATATAGGGACTCATCATAAGTTGATCGGTGACCTGAAAGCATGCAGATACACACACACACACACACACACACATATTATTTAGAGAGCTGTGCTTTGCCCACCCCTGTTTTAAGTGGTAACCATTCATTAGCCATCAGAGGATTTTTCCATGAGGGAAGTAGAAGCCAACAACAGCCTCATGCTTTCCCTCCACCACTCTCTCTTTTTCAGGATTGCTCTGAAAATGTAGTTAACTACAAATCTTTTTCCTGGAATGTTGTTTGTATTTCCTTGGAAACCTTTGAACTGTAAACTCTGTCAAGTTCAAGTGAGTTTACGATGTAATCAGAAAGGGTGGGGCGAGGAGGAGAGAGAAAGTAAACTGAACTCAAGTTCACCTTGCTCCAGAGGATTCAGAATGCTCTGGTGGAGAAAGCAAAGGCTTAAAGAGAGAACAAAGCCCTGAATGACATTTTAAAAAATGCACCAGAAGCCCCAGGATCAGAAACAGGCGTGTGCTATATGCTGCTGCGGAGGCGGAGGAAAAAGTGATGATGGATTAAACTATACAAGCAAAATCTATTCACATTTTTCTATTAAGCAAGGTGTTCTTCATACCCACACATAGGGATTGGCTTGTAATTTATGACAACTCACTTCCATTATGATTTTACAGAGTGCCACATAATTGTAAATGCGTTAATTACAAGCTGTGGGCCTCATCATGACCCCTGAGTCTTTTTTACCCATGAGCCAAGAACAGGCAAGCTACAGTAGCCTTCTGACTTCTGACTAAAGGTGGAAATGTCATAGTCTTGAATGATCTTCCAAATTAAAGAAAACAAAACTCTCCATGTGCAGTAAACAAGCACCTCAGGGAGCGAGATATACCTCTTCCTTTCTCTGTCTGATGTGCTTATTACGCTGCGTGCAAGAAGGTTTTCATATGGAGTGCTTTTAAAAATGCTTTTATGCTCTGAAGTGGAAAGTTTACCATTTTATTAACAAAAGACTGCAGAAAGAGCAGAACAGCTCTTTGGCAGGTTCACATTTTTTAAAAACTGGTTTTATGCTATTTTTTCTTGCAGCGTTTCTAGAGTTTACCTCACAAGATTTAGAGAGGGAGAATTACCATTTCTAGTAATTGCTCACCATCTCCACTTTGCACCACCAACCACCAACCCCATGCCTGACCAAAGTGACATACTTCTCAGCTTGCAACAACAGAGGCTTCCGCTCTGAATGTTCCATGGTTGACAACTGAATCTTATTTCAATGTTGGTGACAAGATAGTTTCTTCCACTGAGGTCAGCTGGGTAGCCAGAGTGGGGGTTAAGAGGCAGAGGAGAATACATTTACTTCTGTCCATTCCATGCCTCTCAGCAACTGCTGCCTGAGGCAGCTGTCTCACTCTGCCCTCAGGGCAGGTTCTCTTTCTCCCCTGATTGACTGTCCTAGGCTGAGATCCTACATCATGCCAGCAGAGTATTTCTGCCAGAATACTTATGTGAGATGGTAGAGACGGCTTCCTCTGCTCAGCTTCTTCTTTTAGTGCCTAACAATAGCGGAGGGCTATGAGGAACAGTTCTATTTTCCTGAGTAGCAATCAACTATGGAAGTGCACCTAGGCTCATGAGCAACCATAACAAGCCCAGGAGCATGTCCACACCCGATCAGTTGTCAGGAGACAGAGTCTGGAAGCTTCCCCTCTGGGCGTGGGATTGTTGCATGCTGAGGTGGGGCCTTGCAGAGGGAGATGCTGGATACCTCCTTCCGCAAGATCTGAAAGGTCCAATTGCAGGCAGTTTGCCATTCTGCCTGCATATATCACCAACAGGATGTCAATCTGAATGGAAATGAACCTGATGTTAAAGATTGACCTACCTATCTCTTATGCTCCTTCTTCTGATGCTGCAGCTAAAACTAGAAGTAACTTACCTTTAGCTGCTGATAGAACATAGCAGACAGTAGAGAACCAGTGTGTCTTACTTTACATACAGGTTGCATTTTGTGTTCTATGCTGTGCAGAAAACACACAAAGCAACTAGCATTGAATTATAAGATGATACAGGGAGAGATGAAAAGAATATTCAAAAATATTTGAAAAAATGGTTGAAAAACATGCTTCTGAAATACTGAAAAATCCTGATGGGAAGAATTCTGGACTGTCAAGAATCTTCACAATTTGGGATTTATGCTGTGCCATTTTTATTTATTTATTTGCATAGAAAGCAAGAAACAGCTTTTTATCTGCATAAAATAATATTTTGAACTTATAAATAATATTTCCCATGCAGAAGATGGTGTAATTGGGAACTTAGTCTACACAAAATTTGCACATGGTAGTTTGACACAGAAATGGCTGTCTTCTGTGCAAAATAAGTACGTGTGAATTTTGCACAGAGTACCTTCTGAATGGCAAGCAGTCTTCAAAAAAGTCACAGTTCTTGAGTTCTTTTTCACAGAGGGAAGAAAATTGCTAAAATTACTCATTGCTTCCTTCAAGAAGAAAATTTATGAAGACTAACATCCCTAGATATATATCTGTCATAAATCCAGGGCTGACATCCAGAGTTTACATATTGAACACTCACAATAAATCTTGATGTTTGAGTTAATTGTCTTGAATTAATGCCAAATTTCATTTCGTTAGAGCATATTTAAAAGGGAAAAAGAAATCTGGAGAAAAAAACTGGCATATTTTGGGGAAGAAGTGAAGGATCCAACAAACAGCAAGTTCATTATCTAAGAATAGATACTTGTGTAGCCAAAAAGGGACTGGACGTAGACAGAGGTATCAGCAAGGCTTTGAGGGACCCCAAGATTTACAGAAGTAAAACGAAATAGAAAAATAACCCTGGAGGGAGGGATTGCACAAAAATGTTCAGTAAGCATGCTTCATGGACATAGAATGCAGACTGACTATTAGAAGGAAAACAAAGAGGAATGAGAATTTAATAGTTTTCTGGGAAAGGGCATGGCGGGCTGGCTGGCACCCTGAAAAGGAGCCTTCCACCTGGCAAGATTTTGTTGCAGATCAAACTTACAGTACTTGCAGCAAAGAAACAGAGAAGAAATACTGCAGCCTTTCATCTAAGCCATGAAGGATATTGGGATAGGGATGTGGCCCATATATTAATATATTGGCAGTGTGTAGAAGAAACATAGCTTTAGACATGCCTCTGTTCATCTTAAAACACATACACCACAAACCAATGCATATACATATTGGAGGGCCAGCATTATGCAGAGGTTTGCGTTTGGGACTAGGACTGCAGGATACTGAGGTCTGAATCCTCATTCACCCAAGGAAACCCACTGGCTAGACTTAGGCAAGTCACACTCTCTCAGTTTTAGGTGAAGGCAGTGGCAAACCCTCTCTGAACAAATTTTGCCAAGAACACCACATGAGATGTTTGCCGCCGTATTATTATTATTATTATTATTATTATTATTATTATTATTATCCTCCTTTATTTATACAGCACCATCCATGTACATGGTGCTTTACAAACTTAAAATGCAACTGTTGACATAGATAAATACATAATAAAATGAAGACATAGAAAACAAAAAAAGGTCAAAGGTATATGCAATTACAACCAGTACAACATAATGTTACTATAATGTTAATAAAATACAATATCTCATTAACAATAAAAACTAGTCCAACATTCCAAAAATTTCAGAAAAAAAGAAAGTTTTCAATTTAAATTCAATTTAAAAACAGTAAGAGAAGGGGCAGATCGCAAGGTCACCGGAAGGCAATTCCATGCATAGGGGGCAGCAAAAGAAAAAGGGTGTAACTGAGTTAAAGAGGAAGAGACTCTAGGCTGAGTAAGAAGACAGGTATTCGCACAACGTAGGTTTCCAGCGGGTTGGTAAGGAGAAATAAGAGCAACAAGATAAGGAGGAGCTAAATTACGTAAGACCTTAAAAGTCAAAACAATGAGTTTATAAAGAATCCTGCAAGGAATAGGTAACCAATGAAGCGAGATCAGGGGAGGGGTAATGTGATCGAAATGGCAGGGTAAGAAAATAATTTTAGCAGCAGAGTGAAAAACAAAGACCAGAGGGGAAAGATGAGATCGAGGAAGACCAATAAGTAAAAGATTACAGTAATCGAGACAAGAAATAACAAGAGCATGGAATAAAGTCTTAGCAGAAGAGGGAGATAGGAAGGGTCGGATTTTAGAGATGTTATAAAGAAAGAAGCAATATGACCTAGCAACAGTCTCAATATAGGAAGCAAAAGACAAAGAGAAGTTAAAAATGAATCCAAGACTGCGAGCTTCTTTCATCGAATGGATCGGTGTGTTGTTGACAATGATAGAAAAACTGGACAATCAAGAAGGTTTGTGAGGGAAATGAGTAATTCACTTTTCGCCATATTAAGTTTAAAACGGTGGTGAAGCATCCATTAAGAAATAGCAGAAAGACAATCTGTAATACAATCTTCAATATCTGTTGAAAATTCAGGGAAGGAAAAGTACAGTTGAATATCATCAGCATAGAGGTGATATAGAAGCCCAAAAGAACTAATAAGATTACCTAGGGAGAGAGTAAAGAGAAAATGAGAGAGGGCCCAAAACAGAACCTTGAGGGACCCCCACCAAGAGAGGAAAGGAAGAGGATTTATGACTACCAACTACAACGTTAAATGAGCAGCCAGAAAGATAGGATGAAAACCAACTAAGAACAGACCCGGTGAACCCTAAAGCATGAAGCGAGTCTAACAAGAGAACATGATCAACCATATCAAAGGCAGCCGAAAGATCGAGAAGAATAAGGATAGAATATAGGTCCTGGGCCTTCGCTACGGGAAGATCATTGGTTATTTTAGTTAGAGCTGTCTCCATGGAGTGTAAAGGACAATATGGAGACTGAAAAGAATCAAGTATAGCAGCCTGAGACAAAAACGTTCCAGCACTTTAGAGAGGAAAGGCAGGAGAGAAGTAGGGCAATAGTTGGTAAGAGAAGAAGGATCAAGCGTAGGCTTCTTAAGAATTAGGGAAACAATGGCATGTCTAAGGCTCTTTCTGGAACTCACCTATTTTCAGTGCTGGGGTGCGGTGCTCGCACGAGCAGCCTCCAGAGAGAGGCTCTTGCTTCCCTGATTCTTCGGCTCCACGTGAGCTTCCTGCTCGTGTGAGAGCCCTGCCTCTTCCTTTCACAGTGCAGCCTGGGACCTTCCCAGGCTGCACTGGACAGGAAGCGCGACCGGCCCAGCTCCCGAGGCTCCATACACAAGGTAAGTGCACGCAGGGCCCCGGAGCAATGCACAACCGCACAGCATTTTCAGCTTCAAGCCGAAAATGAAAAAATGCATGAACAGTCCCTGCCGGGCCCTGGAGCGTTGCGCAAATGTGAGTGCGTTGTGTGGACCACCCATCACATGTGCGTGATGCTCAAGGGGCCCTTTCGCATTGAAAATGGTATGCGAAAAGGGAGTAAAAGCAGAAGGAAAGGAACTGGAAGAAAGAGACAAATTAACAACAAGTTAAGTTGGAAACAACTGGAATGCGCACATCAACTACACATATGTCTCTGTGTTAGTGCCCTCAGTGAATATTCAGAGATTCTAAGTGCAGTGGTTGGCAAAGAAGAGAGGAAAATTCAAGCCAGAATCCTGCTGGTGCACTGCACTCATGCAACTGCACAGACAGTGGGAGAAGGAGGGAAAAACCCTTGAGTGCAACAGCCTCAAAGGAAGTAAGCACTGGAGAAACAGGCTGTTCAGAACCAGCCTGCCTTCCCTCCCTATTACTGCAGGTCCCTTGGAAAAATGCAACTGCCAGCATACTTCACTGACAAGATTCCAGGCATAGTTTTCATTTCATCAGCTTTCACACAAAATTTTGTGAAATGCAGATGAAATATTTAAGTATATCTTTGCGCGTGTGTTATGGCATTTGTTTCAGCTTCATCCTTGTCATTGGCTTTGTAAAACTAATTAACTGACTATTTCATGCTGCGCTATAATCACACACACATCACTAGGGAGCCTCTGATGTTTGCCATTCCTGAACCTTGACAGCAAATCTAAATATAAAAATCAGAAATAGAAAACAGGAGGGATATACCACAGTAAGTTTTTGTGCAACACAGCCTGCAATGCATTCTTTCGAAATGAGCACTACAACAAAAATAAAGCCAATCAAAAAATTCCCTTGGGGAGGAGAAAACTATCTGAAAGTACCAAATAAATTAGTTGTGTAGAATTCAAACTGGTGCAGTTTTGTAAACAAAGCTGTCTTTCCTATCAATATTCCCATCTGCACTCCAATAAATGGCTAGCTAGCATGCTTCTGTTTATATTTTATGCCTTGTTATCAGCAGCAGTTGGCCTTCTGGTGAATAAAAAAGCACCGTGATTTCCCCCTGCACTGGAAAAGCTGCAGGTAGCTGAGAAGTCCTTGTAGGCGTAACCAACTTTCTTATAGAGGAAAAGGCACTTGTTTGAGCAAAATATTGATCTTCTGCTTTTGTGCTTAGAAATCTGACCTCCTGTTTTTGTTTTTGTTCTGATCAAACGTACCTTCATGGAGACTTCCAAAAGCCAGATCTCTGGCTATTTACAAAAAAAATTACCAAGGAAGTAACATTCTCAGGGCTCAGATTTTACTTATGTTTGCAGGTTGGCTCTTCTTAAGGAAGTATGAATATTTTAAAGCCTTGTAAAAACCTGGATTTCTGGAATGAAAAGACACTGCACACCAAAACCATCTTGCTCTCTTGCACATTAAATAAACTTTGCTAGATCTAAACATCTATATGATGCAGGTCAAAAGAATAAGAATACCATTGCCCTTTTGTTTTTGAATATGTTGTTAGCCACCTTGAGGTCCCATTATTGGGAGAAATGCAGGATAGGATAGTATAAATAAATTAAATAAATTTGCTAGAAGGCAGCACTCAGAATATTTTGAGAACAAGAAACATCATACCTGCCACACTCAGGCCCTTTTCGCACGGCATTTTCCATGCGAAAGGGTGCCTGGAGCGTCATGCAATTGTGAAGATCGATCTGCACAACGCACTCACAATCGCGTGATGCTCCAGGGGCTGCAGGCGCCAACTACGCACCTTTTCATTTTCGGCTGGAACCAAAAATAGTGCGCGATCGCTCATTGCTCTCGGGTCCCGCGCACACTTACCTGGCCTGCGGAGCCTCTGGAGCCACGCTGGTCGCACTTCCTGCCCCAGCGCAGTCTAGGAAACTCCTAGGCTGCACTGCGGAAGGAAGAGGCAGGGCTCTCACGCGAGCAGGCAGCTCGTGCGGAGCTGAAGCAGCAGGCATCCGAGAGCCTCTCGCTGGAGGCTGCTCACGCGATCCCCGCACCCCAGCGCCGGAAAAAGGTAAGGTGCGGAAAGGACCTCAGTCTTCAAGCATGACAGTGGACTGATCCCATCATCTCATTTTTGGTTTTACATAATGATCCAAATAAATCCCAATGCTGAAATACCTACTCTGTTTTTTGAGCCTAAATCAGGAATGGAAATCCTGTGACCCTCCAAATGCTGTTGGATTGCAACTTTCAGCTGTCCTAGCCAGCATCGTCAATGATGAGGATTTCTAGGAGATGTAGTTCAATAAAGTCAGGAAGGCATCATGATTCCCGCTTCTTACCTTAAACCAATTGTTAGTACCCACCAGAGTGGACCCAGTGAATCAATGAGAACTTTGAGTGTGAAGTTCCATTGATTCAATGGGTCCAGTGTAATCGAAGTTAACATTGGATTTAGGCCTTTGGCTTTACTTTCATGGTGCTTCAAATAAAAGCTACCTCTACCACAAGAAATAAGGAGGGAGGAGGTACTGCATACCATCCTCATGCCTCTACCTCACATGGTGAGTTCTGCTTTGTGATTTGGACCACGTAATGGAAAGCTAGATGCTGTTGATCCTTTTGAGAGAGGGAACATCTAGCTGAGTTCCCAGCCTCCTTGCCTGGAATTTAAAAGTTCACAGTGAATGTTCACTGGCAACATAAGTGACATGACAGAATAACAGAGTTTTGTAGCTCTTATTTTTGTTTATTTTCCCATGAGCTTCCACAAATGATAGCCCACAAAACTTCATGCTAAAATAAACCTCAAAGGAACCACAAAGCTTTTTGCTGTCTTGCTGGAGCAGACTATCACAGCTACCCCTTGGAAAATCTCTGCTGGGCAAGGTTTCTGGTTTATGCACCCTATATTCCTTCCATATGTTTTCGTAATTTTATTTTTGCTTCCTAAACTCTTATGGCTTCTTTTCTTTGCCATGTGTGATGTCATCCACAGCTTTCATCTCCCATCATGGTAATACTGTAAGATGTTACAAAACCCCTTCAGATGTTTGGGAACAAAATCTAAATCAGACATATAGGAACAGACATGCGTAAATCACAGCTTATACCAACGCTATGTATGTGTATATGTGCTTTCATGGTTTCTGTCAACTTATGGCAACCCCATGGTTTTCTTAGGCAAGGAATAAGCAAATGTGGTTTACCCATTGCCTTCCTGTGAAATGTAGCCTACAGCACGGGGGCACCTGGTATTTCCCAGTGGTCTCCCATTATATCAGTACTGAGAAGACAAATTTGGTTCTTTATTTGGCAAACACTCTGTGGCAGCAATCCTGCATAGCTTACCATAAGGTAGTAGGTCTGTATGTGGGCCTACACTAGGCTGAGCCATATACCACACTTTACTGGATAGCCTCCAAAGTCTCCCTCTCCCACACAGCAATTTTGTGCTTCATGGGGAGTGGGTAGGACCACAGAAATGTCTACCTACATCCACATAGCCATACATGAAATGATTACAGCAGCATCTGTAGGATCTCAGCACCAATGTCATTACTGGCTACAGGGAGACACTTCTGCAATCCTATCTCATTCCCACAAAGCAGGGAAGGACCATCTGCAGGTCTTCAGAGGTTGTTCCATAAGTCAGGGAGCGGCTCTGAGAGCTGTGGAGAGAGGCAGGGAATACTAACCCCTGCAGCACACAAAAAAGGATATATACGTGCATAAGGGA
The DNA here is from genome assembly GCA_030412105.1 of Cyclura pinguis. Classification (NCBI taxonomy): domain Eukaryota; kingdom Metazoa; phylum Chordata; class Lepidosauria; order Squamata; family Iguanidae; genus Cyclura; species Cyclura pinguis. Next base: position 218,880,759 of record CM059599.1, on the reverse strand, counting down.
AACTTACACATGGGTATGGCCCTAAGAGGATGCCAGCCTATAGCCTGGAAATGCAATGATGCAGTTTAATATACAGGAGCCCAGTGCAGCTTTCTTAAGTTCCCTTTAGTTAGCTGTAATCTGGAGCCTGGTACAGCCTCCCTCTATTCTCCCCACCCCCTGCTCCCAACTGTTCCTTCCTTGCACTCCAGTACCACAGTGCTGGGAAGCTGTGAGCACACAAAAGGAACTTATTTGCCAACTACAAAGACTATGTTGCCACTGCCCAACAAAATCAGGGCTTCTGTTTTAATCCTTCCGCCTGCCATAAGGGTGTCAGATCATTGCACAACATGGATTAGTAAATGAGTTTCCCAATGAAAGGAAGAGACAATTAAGTTTCATGCCTCAGTGTTAAAAAGCCAAGTTTCCTTCCTTTTGTCCTGTTTCCATCCTTTCATCCTGTTTTAGCCAGCATGTTTTTAGGGGTTTTTAGTAGTGGTTTTGGTTTAAGTATATCTACTCTTTTATCATATGAATTAATTGCCTCTGCATTCGATTATTATTGGTTTTTAAATTGCCTTCCCTCTGCATCAGCTTTTCTTTTGTTGGACATTTGGGGGCTATTTGATTGTAGTTTATGGCCCCTATCCCTCTGTAAAGTGATGTAGAATTGGTCAGTATATCCAAAGTGTACCACTTTCTGCTCCCCAGCCCCTCTCTGTGCCTCTTTCAGCCCCCTCAGACCCTCTCTGTGCCTCTTTCTGCTCCCCCCTCCCCTGTGGCTCTTTCTGCCCTCCTGCCCCCCCCCCATGTACCTGGCAAGCCCGATCCCCACATAGCAGGCCCCTGGCTGCTGGTATTCTGAAGAGGGGCCCAGCAGCCAGTCCTCGCAATTTACTTCTACTTCTGACTGCTCCTCTGTCCAACTCTTGCGAGCCGTGCGGAGTGTTGCCATGGTAACCCGTGCCAACGCTCTGACACACACATGGCTTACCGCTACTTACATTCATTACAACCCAACTTACTGCAGACCTCAGCACCGTATCCTGTTGTGTTCCTGTGGGCAGCTGTATTGTCTGAGAAAGGCGGGAGTTGTCATCCAACACGGTTGGAAAAGGCTTTGCCAAAGTAAAACTATTATTGGATACCACAACCCAGGTACATGCTTTCCTTGGCGTTAAGTCCCAGGAAGATGGGATAAGCTACTTCTGAGTACACACTCATAGTATAAGATTGCACCTGCTTCCAAGTCACCATAAAACTTGCTACATTCTTTAAAAAGGAGCAAATAGTGTTTCAGAATTGGTAATCTCTCTGTTGAAAAACGTGATCAAGACTTACTCCTAAACAGGACAACAAGAAAGCCGAATTGCTCTATGACTATTAATATTACTCTATATAGGGGACTAAATACCTGAAGGGCACCGGATCGCATCTGACCTTGGAAGCTAAGCAGCGTCAGCCTTAGTTGGAACTTGGATGGGGGTGCTGCCAACAAGTCCCAGGTGCTGTAGGCTGTATTTCAGGGGAAGGAACTGGCAAAACCAGCTCTGAGTGTTCCTTGCCTAAGAAAACCCTGCAAAATTCATGGGGTCACCATAAGTCAAAAGCTGACTTGAAGGGACATACACATACAGAACTCTTCACAATCACTCCAGACATCAGAAGCCCATTTAGCTGTTGTATAATAGTGCACAGTGGCATTTCTAAGTTACGCATAACAATCTGCCTGCATGTAACAGTCATGTGAGGGATCATTTTTCTGTAGGTATATTCACCACCAACACCAATACTTGATACGGTTCCATGCACATCCCCCAAAGTTTTTCTTAAAGCTTGGAAATAATTAATCTAAAACAAAAGATTCACCCAACTGCACTGGCACAAAGAAGAAGCTTGTGCTGCTCATCATTAATTATATCTGTGACATTTGTGCAATCCTGTTGCTCAGTACAATTACAATAGCAATGAAGATACTATCATGGGGCATAGGGAGACACTGAATTGTTCCACACACTCAATATTATGCTTTAAGCTTCCAGAAAATGCCCTATCCTTGCAACAAAAGCGCCACCTTCAGGGAAGATGTTCAGACCGTGCCTATTGTGTGTTACATTAAGAAGAAAACACACCTGAGATTTTTTGAATTGGCAGTTAATAAAAATGACTGTCAGAGGAGCAGCCAGATTCAATTTTTGTAGCACAATACAACTGAGGGTACTTTAAAGATTACGAAACACATGCTGCTGCAGACCTGCGGTGGACTTAAGCATATTTTCTCAAATGACTGAAGCCACATCCTCAGCATGCTTGTTTGTGTGCATTTACACGTACATTTGATGAAGTAGAATCGCCAGTCTTTAAGCTGTCACCAGACTCTTGCTTAAAACTGACTTGTGTAAATGCGTCCAGCAGATATCTGAAAATAACTGAGGATAAAAAGAGTGCCTTCTTCTGATTCCTGACTGCGGGGAAGTTGATAAGGCCATTCAGCTGGAGGCGTCTTCAGTCAACTCTTTCAAAGACTCTTGCTCAGCACTCGAAAACCTTCAGAGCTCTTGGGCACATGGGAATGGTGAGCTGGGAGGCAGGGTTTTCACATGCACCCACCAGCTCACTACATTTTTAATCCTGATATATGTAAGCTGAATGCACAAGAAACACAACACACCAGGGATCTGAGATTAATAACTTCCTTGCATCTGAGAAGGTAGGTAACAGTCCATAAAAGCCCATGCCATCGTTAATTTGTTTGGTTTCGATGATGCCACAGGACTCTACATCCAACTGCTACTCCCAAATGGAGTAAGCCTTTTGATAAGTCAAAACTTTTAACATCCATCCCATCAGTTTAATGGGCCTGCTGGAGCTGAGGGTAGCAAATGGATTTCAATTGTTTTTTGTTGCCACAGGGGTAACTATGGGATTGTTCCCCATCCCACTGCTTGTACCAAATGTCAGGGCTTCCATCTACCACACCACTGACACCAAATGTGAGTAGTTCTTCCTCACTGCTATCGCATCAAATTTGGAGACCTTCTAGACGCCTTCATGGTTCCTGTGCAAGGCTTTATTTATCTATTCTCCCCGATGGACACTACCACGCTGCCATCTCAAACACTGCGTGTCTGAACTCAAGCATTCCAGTTAACCCTTAATGTCTGTAGCAAATGCACAACATTTTAAAGATAAAATCCAGAATATCACAGCACTCCCTTGAAATATGTTTTTTACCTAAGTACAAACAGCAGTGGGAAGGGAAGGGAGATTTCTATAAAGGAAAATATTGCAGCAGAAACTGCTAGGATGTCTTTAAAAACCCTCCCACAACAAGAGCCATCATGGTGCAGTGGCTTGAGCATCAGACAACGACCCTGGAGACCAGGGTTTGACTCCCTGCTTGGCCGTGGAAACCCACTGGGTGACCTTGGGCACCTCACACACACACAGCCCAGAAAACCCTGTGATAGGTTCACCTTAGGATCACTGTAAGTCAGAAATGACTTGGAGGAACACAACAGCAACTAGTTCAACAACACTAATAACAGTTTAACACCCCTTCTCCACTAGCTCTGCCGTTCATGAACATGATCTTAAATTTAAACAGATGGGAGATTTCAGTCACAGATCCCCAGTGTCTCTAGACTGGCTGGCCATCAGTCTCAGAGCAGGGAGTTTTGCTGTGCAAGGTGTGAATCCCAACATCTCCAAATCCCAGCCTGGCACCCGGGAGATTTCCTACCAGTCAGAGTAGAGAGTACTCCAATGTGCAAAGAGTCTACGGATCAGTCTAGTAAAGTATAAGGCAGTTTCCTCTTCCTATGTTCCCCAATCACTTTTAAGGTACTCTTTTAGGGTGGGCTTGATAAATCAGCTGCCTGAAGTGGAGCAGAAAATGATATTCTTCCTCACAAACTACTCAAGTCTGGGTGCTGATGCCAAGAGCCAGGCAACCTATTTTTTCACAGGAGATAAAAAAACACATGAACTTGGGAAACAGTCACCGTGTCTGGGAGAAATCCTCCAAAAAAAGTAACTTTATCAAGCTTTAGAAAATCCCATAAGCTCTTCTCCCCATCACTAGCAGTAAAAAATACAACTTCAATAACATAACCAACCATTTCTGGCTCTTTTGTAACATTTGGAATCCGCTGACTAAAACAGCAAACTCACTTTACCTAATGGCAAGGCCAGCTCTGTTTTCTCACTTGATGAGTGGATAAAGTCATTATCTTCTCTGGCCAGCAGGTGATGCTCTACTATTAATTTTGTTGGACATACAGACTATGTGGTATATAGTGTACAACTATGCTTCTGGGGCCAAAGAGCTTTATTGGTTCTTTGTTTTAATAAACCCTTATTTTTAAAAAATTTTCTAATGAGTAGGCTTTTTTTTTTTAATAGATAAAATGGACTGTGGAATTTTTCACAACGTATTCAACTGACATGAGATTCTAATGTATAGGGTTGTTGGTTATGAATATTTAAATAGTGATGTATTAGAACAAAGAGTGTTTGATAAATATTTGCCTTCTCATTTGAAAAGGCGAATAGCAGATTGGTAATGCTGTGGCAGTGATGTTTCACTTCTTTGTGATCCAACTGTAATTAGAGAGGATACTGAGCAATGCTCACTAAAAACTTTTTCAGTCAATATGTTACACTCAAGAGTTCTCAATGGACTTCCTTAGGAAGGATCTTGTTTACTGCTTTCAATTGTAGCACACGAAAGAAATTTTGCTAGGAGGATGGACCCGAGTAATTATGGGCCAATGACCATAGGGTAAACACTTTTCAAGTACAAGACATGACAGAACGTTTAAAGTAAAAAGCCAGAACTTGAAAAGTTGTCACACAGCCAGGGATTACATTTCCCAGAGGGAGTCTTGCATTGTGTTTACAATTTCTAATAAAGCCAATACAGGTATCAGTCTGTGCTGCCAATATAACAAACCAGGCATAGTATCTCAAATTAAAACATTTGAACTAGAATGTCAGGTAACTGTGGCAACCTGACATTGTGTTTTATGAAAATGCAGTAGCATTTTGCAGCATGTGGGGACAGCCGAATCTCCATATATTTTTGAACTGCACATCCCAGCATTCCTCACAATCAATTATGCTGATCAAGTCCCACAACTGATCCGGTCCTAGAGCTGATACAGTCCTGTAACTTCCAGGGGGCCATATTTGTGCATCCCTGTTTTACGCTTTGAGAACTCTCTTGCTCTTTCATGAAATGGCAGCTGATAAATTCCATGTTGGTGGGGCACTCTTGACTTTAGTTTGAACTTTAAAGGAACTACTCAAAGTGCTGAACTTATTTTGTTGATAGGTTTTGGTACCTTGTGTACCTCCCTGAGAGTTCAACCTAAAAGTTGGAATGGATTCACTACCCCACCGACATGGACACTGACACTGTACCAGGGTGGGCAAAGTGCAAAGTGTTGCTGCAATGCAACCCTGACCCACCCCTCAGTGAGGACAGCCAGTGATGAGGAGTGAAGAATGCTGGGATTTGCAGTTCAACAACACTATGCAACAAAATTTGATATAGGCATGCAGCTGGCAGGCAGGAATCAAAACCCAGAAAATAAGTGGATGACCAACCCATTTGAATTTCTACCAGCAGACTCCTCTCTGCACATAAATCAAAATCAGACACTGCCCTATTGTTTCATTGTACACAAGTAGAAGTTGTATAGCTCATTCTATTTTTCTGTCATCTTCATCATCTTCATCATCATCATCAGTTGGCACTTACTTTTTTTTTTATTTTTTGTAAATAAAGGTTTAAAGATATGAAAAATGGAGCATAAAAACTCTACCTGAGGTGAGTTTGGGGTGGTTAGCAAGTCACAATGGAGCCTTTTGTGTAAGGGTTGTTTGATTACTTTCTTGTGGTTTTCAAGTAGACTGGGTTGGGCAAAGTCTGAAGCAATCAAATGAATGCAAGCAATCTCCTGCAAATTTGGATCCCAAGTTAATACTTCTGGCAAGTGAGGAGTGTTGGCTACGAGTGGAAGACATAAGCCTCCTCCTCCTCCCAAGATGAGGTGCTGTGTTCCTTAAAGAGCAACACTTTTTTGAAGTGTATATATAGCTTGTGAGTATTTCTACTTCCTTCCTGCTTTCACAAGTGGTACTAAAGTCTTTGGCCTGAATACCTTACAGGCAACAAATCCTGTCTGATCTTGGAAGTTAAGTACGATCAGCCCTGGTTAGCACTTAGATGGGAGACTGCCAATGAATACAAGGTGCTGTAGGCTGTATTTCAGGTGAAGGAACTGGCAAAACCACCTTTGAGTATTCCTAAGAAAACCCTAAGAAATTAATTTAATTAATTAAATTAATTAATTTCAAAATGACCTTGACAGATTGGAGAGCTTGGCCAAAGCTAACAAAATGAATTTCAATGGAGAGAAATGTAAGGTCCTACACTTAGGCAGAAAAAATGGAATGCACAAACATAGGATGGGGGACACGTGGCTGGACAACAGTACGTGTGAAAAAGATCTAGAAGTCTTGATGACCACAAGCTGAACATGAGTCAGCAGTATGATGCAGCAGTCAAGAAAGCCAACACGGTTCTTTTTTTTTCATATATATATAATTTTATTGAAGTTCCAACATATAAAATAAACATATATAATTGTACAAATCACTGAAATATTTCTACTGATCTTCCTCTCCTCACTAGGTTTCAATTTCTTTTATATAATCATCATGCTGAAGTTAAATGTACCACACTAATAAATGATAATATTACATGATAGTTCCTGCAGTACATCAGTACTATATATCATATTATTCATCTGATCCTCTTAATATACAGTCTATACTTGTAATTTAAGCATTGTGATCTGATAATTCCCAGCAATTACCCAACAGTATTCCCCATTCTTTTTTAATCTCTTCATCTGATTTTCCCTTTAACCTGTTACTGCCCTGGCTAGTCCGAGCTTTGGGGATATTAAAGATATCCCTTGATATCACAATTCGGCTGCACCTTTCTATTCCTCTCCATGTGCTTGCGAGGCCACCGGACAAGCACATAAACAAGCTCGGCCGTTAATAGCCGTAATATTCAAACTACAATACAGGCAGGCCAGAAATAGCTGACTCACTGCTTTAGGAGACCTCCAGGCAAGTACTCTAATTAAATATGCACGCCACTTACAAAAGAGCCTCTGCCCCACGCTGGCAGCTTGATGGGTAAACTATGCAATACCCAAGCACTCTGCGTCTGCATACTGGCTACTCTACTGAGAACCGCTACGATAACTCAGTCATTCAGATTCTGACCTTTCAGGGGCTTTGTCTCCAATTCCAAATCTGTTGTTTTCCCCCAAGTACGGCATAGCCTGCAGTCACAATTCTCCTTATAAAAACCCTTGATTCCGAGACCTTCCTCGGAACGCTCCCGAGTTTCATCCCGCCTTGCTGCCACTTTGCTTGGCGAGCCTCCCCTCAGCTCCACGTGCTGAGCTACATCGCACCCCAGCGTCACTCTCTATTTTTCTGGGCTTCAGGACAGGTGAAGTATCACCCAAACCAACAATCCCTCTAAAAATCCCTCTATACCACTCCAACCTTTATTTTCTTTAGTTATCTTGTATGAGCGTGTCACATACACTGTTTTGCTTGTATTTAATAAACATCATTCATTATTTCAACTTCTGTGTTCTCCTTGACTCGACCGGACCCCGTAGGGTTCAAGATCTCACTAAATTACCCTGCCTCTCGTAACACTAATCAGTGCTCTGAGCTAATTTTCCCCAACTTTAGTTGAGCACATTTTGGTGTCCCTCCCGGGACCCCCAGTTCACAGGGTAACAGACCTCTGAGAGACTATATCTGCATTTCTGTTTTCAATAAGAGTTACCCACCATTGTTCTATTGTAGGTATTTGCTGAGTTTTCCATAGTCTTGCTAATTCTATTTGAGCTGTCGTTATCATATACAATATTATCTGCCAATATTTCTTTTGAACAGTATCATCAAACATATGTGTCATATTTAACATATACATTTCTGGTGTTTTATCAATTTGCACCTTCAATATTGTACAGATCTTATTATGTATTTCTCCCCAATATTTCTTTACTTTGTTACATGACCACCACATATGGAACATCGTACCGACCTCCTTTTGACATTTCCGACATAGCCCTGTTCCTATTTTATAAATTTTCATCAATTTTTCTGGTGTCATGTACCATCGGTGAAACAATTTGTAATAGTTTTCTTTTAAATTCTGAGCCACTGTAAATTTCTGTGTTCTTTTCCAACTCTGTTCCCAAGACTCTAACTGAATTGAATGTCCTATATTTTGAGCCCATAAGATCATTGTAGACTTTATTGTTTCCTCTTCCCTCTCTTGCTGCAAAATTTCCTGATATATATGAGATAGTAGATGTGGGGGATTACCAAATAGCCATTTTATCACTCCTTCTCAGAAAGCCAACACTATTCTTGGTTGCATCAATAAGAGTGTGGTGTCTAGATCAATGGAGGTAATGGTACCACTCTATTCTGCATTGATTAGGCCTCATTTGGAACACTGTGTCCAGTCCAATTCAAGAAGGACATGGACAAGCTAGAATGTGTCCAGAAGAGGGTGACTAAAATGGTGAAGGGTCTGGAAGCCATGCTCTATGAGGAGCAGCTTAGGGAGCTGGGTATGTTTAGTCTGCAGAAGAGAAGATTATGAAGGTGTTACCCTGATTCCTGGGGTCCCTTGGGGGACACCTCAGTGTGCTCCACATGATGGGGAGTGGAAACTAGCCAGAGCACGGGCAATAGCAATGCAAGAGGCAGGGTAACTTAGAGGGGTCTTTTTACCCAGTTTTTACAGGGTCAGGCCAAGCCAAAAACCAAACAAAAATGTCCAATAAATGATTTTATTGAATGAAAGTCTCACGCACCAACGCAATCACTCACACACTCACTCGAGACCTATTAAGAAGCAAAAGAGAGGAAACTGGATAGGGGAATATTGAAGGAATTGTAGCTGGGGTAATACTGCACCTTTTCCTGAAGTCCTTGGTCTGGGAAAAACAGCTGAGAAGTGGGGCTCAGCACAGAGAGGGCTGAGGAGTTACTCAACAGATGGAGAAACGGTCTGCTGGGATGACCAGGAGTGATCCAAAGAAACGCTCAAAAACTGGGACTATTTGTAGGGGAAAATGTACCTGGAGGGCTAATCCTTTCCCGGGAAGAACAATGGGTGTTGCAATGAGAAAGAAGCTCCACAATGGTAACTTCCTTTGCATGATGAGATTACAAGGTGTTGCCAAAGTCTCAGGATCTTCAGCTGCATTTGGTTGTGGTGTGACTTCATGTAAATGGTCCTCACCTGATAGGATATTTGCTCAACTTGGGGCAAACACGCTAATCCCCTCAAGCTGGCTTCTCATGGGCTGAGGACTCTTTGTTTATTGTGGATTTGCCCATCTTGAGGTCTCCTGGGGCTACGTGACTGGGGATTTTACTGGCGTGACCTGGTTTTCGATCGTTCAGCCGTTGCTGCCTATGTGCTCATCCGGGTGACCTCTCAGGCACATGGAATCATACTTAATATCAAAATTGTAGACCCTGGGAGAGGGTTTTTCCACTGGAGTAACAAAGGGACGTGATAGCCATGTTTAAATATTTGAAGGGATGTCATGTCGAGGAAGGAGCGGGCTTGTTTTCTGCTGCTCCAGAGACTAGGACAAGGAGCAATGGATTCAAGCTGCAGGAAAGGAGATTCCAATTGAACCTCAGGAAGAACTTCCTGGCGATCAGAGCTATCCGGCGGTGGAATATGCTGCCTCAGAGTGTGGTGAAGTCTCTTTGGCGGTTTTTAAGCAGAGGCTGGATGATCATCCGTTGGGAGTGCTTTGATGTGTGTTCCTGCATGGGAGGAGGTTGGACTGGATGGCCCCTGTGGTCTCTTCCAACTCTATGATTCTATGATAATGGGGTCACCATAAGTCGACTGTTGACCTGAAGGCACAGGTGCACACACAGCCGTACACGCTAAGGTCTTTACTAGTTCTAGAATGGAATCATAGCTAAATACTGTTACAGTGGGAAAGATAATAGCAGACCATCTGCTACAACCAGTGTGCATTTTACATGAAAATTACAGAGGTGGAATCTGCTGCTTCCTCCCCCCCCCCTTCCTCTTGTTCTTTATCATTTCCATAAATGGCTCTAATACTTTTAAAACCCATTAATAGCTCTCAATTGCTGTCATGGATAGTTAAATGAATTTTCTGTTGTTCTAAGTGACAAATCCAAACTGATGGGTTAAATTATAAGAAAAAGATTTCAATTAAATATTGGGAAGAGCTTCTCTATAGTGCAAACTGTTGGACAGCAGAACAGACTACTTGGGATATGGCAAAATTCTCCTCCCTTTGAAGTTTTAAAGTAGGGGCTGGTGACCACCTATGAGGGAACCTTTGGAAAGGAGTTGCTCCAAATCGGTTGTTTCCAATCTTAAGTCACCAAATGTTGAGAACCACTGGTCTCTGGATTACCTTCCAGTGCTATGATCCTATAGCTGTTTTCTTAAAACTAGGACAACTGAAGAACAGGGCTTTGCTGTTTTGAGCTGTAAAAGCACTGCTCAGAGGAACAATGTAGGCTCCTTCAAAAGACAGCAGCAACCCTGGTCATTCTGGAATTGAGCTTGAAGAGTGGATTTCCCCAAAACCTCCTGCTGTTGCTGTTGTTTTAAATCTAGGTTGGGTAGCTCATTCTAGCAACTCAAGTCTCCAAGGGACCCAAGGAAACTTTACTAAACTGAATTAATAATTCCTTTTTTCTTTTTTCTCTCCCTGTTCCTGCTCAACAGTTGGACACAAATAGGTAAGATAGACATGTGGCCTCTAAAAAATGTATGCACAGGTAAGTTTTGTTCATTTATTTGTAAGGCTGATTGCCTACATTATTAATCAAATACATGCTCTGTGTTGCAACATGTCTGTTAGACAAGGTAAGGCAGTGACACAGTGTAATCTTTGCAACTTTGACCACACAATATGCCCCACCTATTTCAATTGCTAAAATAAACATATGACTCATAAGAGATCATATAATGGGTTGAGTTCAGCATCTGCCCTCCTTGGACAGAACAGCTCTACTCACAGATAGTGCCCCTACCTGATTTTGGGGGAGAGGGGGAACTGTTCTCTGCCTCCCCAGCATAATGGTTCAACCTGTTCAGCAGGGTCTCTGAGCCTCCCAACCACTACTTTCATGGAACTTAATAGTGGGGTAAGAAAGTCCACTTTTGACAACCTAGGTGCACCTGTCTAAAGCTAGATCCAACATGGTAGCTGAGTTTGGACCATCATGTCTTCCACAAACCTTGGCTTTGTCCCTAAGGATAGCTTGGAATAACATGTGGTACAGGTTCAACATGACCTTTCAGTAGCTATTTTGCAGTTTCAAGAAAGGATCTGATTGCCTTGCTCTTAGGGAATATCATTCTGGGACCACAGGAAATTGGGTGTCTGGGAGGAAAAGGCGTGCCCTCTAGACGCAGACTTTTCAGCTCAGCTCCCCCTTCTAATCAGGCCTCATACCAGCACATAGAGTAGCTGGGCAAATTCTAGAACCCTGGAGGGTCTACGACAGCTTATACCATCAACCCTCCAAACTTAAAAAAAATCATGGCCCAGCAGTGAGAAATGACAATGTAGGCAACAGCTGCTGCTGTCTCCAGCACTTCCAAATTGCTTCTGGGTCCCAACTTTGGTGTAACCGAGGCCCATTAGGAGACCCAACTCCAAGCTAGATTAACTTCTTCAGTCCACGGGTCATGTGTTCGGGAGCCCAGATGGCACCTTATCAAAAACCTATCCAAACCTAGTTCCGGACCTGTTTGTGAAATATGTAATTAGGTCTTATACACTCTGATTAGCTGTGTACACAGCCATCCAATTATCCAGAACAGCAATCTGCATATTGTGCAAAATGTTCAATTTGGGATGGGTTCCAAGAGAAACAAGCTCTAGCTTCCTCTTCGATATATAATATCACAGCCTTTCTGTCCCCAGGACACAAAGAACGTTATTGAAATCTTTTAAATGTTGTGTAGTGGTTTGAGTGTTGGACTGGGACTCTGGAAACCAGGAACCAAATCCCCACTCAGCCTTGGAATCCCATGAGGTGACACTGTCAGCCTCCAGAAAACCCCTTGATAGGTTTGCCTTAAGGTCACTGTAAGTTGGAAACAACTTGAAAACACACAACAACAACAACAACAACAACAACAAGAAAGTCATGGAGATTTATATATATGCCCCAGAAGGTAAGGGCACACTCATTTGCTTCTTCCGCTGTCTCCTGTTTCTTTTCTCCTTTGGAGCATCTTCAAATTATAAGGGTTCACCATGAGTTGGAAACAACTTGAAGGCACAAAACAATAACAGAATTGAAATGTTATTGTGATGTTTATCTTTTCTTTTTTTTACTTTAAAATCTCCTCCTAACCAAAGTTCTTTGTGTGGTGTACAACCTGTTATTTTAATATATAATGATAATACAATAAAACAACGGCTGAAGATGTAGCAGAAGCCCACCATCCTGACACAAAGACACCCCATCTCATTTTGGAAGTTAAGTGGGGCTGACACTGTTAGTATTTTGATGGAGGCTGCTTGGGAAGACCAGGGAGCTTCAGAGAGGCTTAGGAAAGAATCCTGCCTGTGAGACGCTGGCAAGCCACTGTTTGTAGGGATCCCAGATCTCAGGATCATCTCAGGGCAAGAGTGCTGTATTGAAAAGCATATGCACATATATTTTCCACATTTGTTAGACTTGCTGGGTCTCTTTTTTATTGGATTAGCACAATCTGTCCAACTGGGCTTGATGTCCCAGGGCCCAGAGAGGATTCTTCCCAAAGCCACAACACAGACACATTAGAGGGACAATATTTATGGCAGTCAACTCTTCCTACCAGTGAAAGCAGCCCAGTTTACATTTGGATTACTGGCTTGTGCTCCTGGAACCCTTGACCTTCACCTCGTCTATGGATTTTGCCATTGGACTGCCACTCTAGATTTACTGTGAACTCAGACTACCAAATGATGACTAGTAGTTTGCTAGCAAACTAAGACCATTTCCGCACAAGGTTGATACATCACAGCAGTGGTTCAGCACGTTTTCAGCTCCTGGAATGGTTCACTGCGGTTTGCTGCAATGCGAAACCGCTGTATGTGAAAACCGGAAAAACTCTGATGTAAATCTCCCAAACCAGTTCTGCTTTGGTTTTCACCTACATGTAGAAGCATTGCATCGATTCACATTGCAGAAGTGGCCAGTGGTGGGGGTTCCCAGGATGTCTCTTTAGTCATTTCCATCCCTATCTCTCTCTGCCCATCAAAGGACAGGCTGCTGTCATTCTTGTCTTCATGTGTTAATGGACAGCAGGAAGACAGTGGATCTGGTAAAATGTTAAAATGTGTTTTTTTCCCACTTATCAACAAACATACATTCCTATGCACAAATGTCGCAACACAGAAATGTGTTAAAAATGTGTGTTTTTTAAAAAACAGACCAATCAGCGATGTCAGGGCGGGGTGAGGGAGGGGAATGGGAGTGGCCAGAGACTTGCTGTTGTCAATGCAGTAACCTCTGTTCTCCGCAGTAACACAATGTAAATGGGAGGGCAGCACAGTTCAGCAACAGCAATAGTAATAGCATGTGTATTTCTATACCGCTTATCAGCTAAGTGCTCTCTAAGCGGTTTACAGTGTGTTAGCTAATTGCCCTCAACAAACTGGGTACTCATTTTACCGACCTGCGGAAGGATGGAAGGCTGAGTCAACCTGGAGCCCAGCAGGATCGAACTCACAACCTTGTGGCTGCAGTACCAGCATTTAACCACTGTGCCACCAGGGCTCCCTGTTTCAGTTTCTGAATTTCTGAATTCAGTTTCTGAATCGGAATATAAAAACATGGCTCTTGACACGCAGTGAACCACTCTTCCCCTCTCATGCAGAAATGGCCTAAAATAAACTTTGCTTGGCAGCTACTGATAACAGGCTCTAATTAGACAGCTGTAAGCTTTGGCTGGCTGCCAGCACAGGAGGGATGCCTAATAAATCATGCTTAATGACATCACCGGGGTTACCCTTTGTAACATCAGCAGAGCCCACCTCCTGTGGTGAGGGGTTGTCCCGAGGTTTGAGTGCTGAAATCTCACGGCCTGCAACAGTCTTGGTCAGGCAACCCTAACTGCCAGCCAAAGTTGACAATACTGAGCTGGATGGATCAAGTGTAGAGTTGCTGCCAGAAAGCTTGTTCTTGTAGTTTTGATTGAGTGCAAGGGAGTTTCCCCACAGTGTATAAAACCAAGATAAAAACAGCAGCAGAGAATAAGAAATATCAACATATAAAACCAAATCTGAAAGGAGCAGCTGCATAAAAGTACAAAGGTGCAAAAGTACTGAAAAGGGCTCTTAAAATCCATCTCTAGCTCTTGAACATGCAAAGACATATACATGGATGCTGGGACAGTACCAAATGCACAGACTCCCATTTTTCCATCTGTTCCAATTTGTGAAGTTGATTTTGAAGTATCTATAACAGATAGGGCAACGTTAAGTGGATTCATAAACATTGGACAGTATTCTGTATCAACTACTTAGTTAAGTATATTTAAAAAGTAAGCAACTTCTCCTGGCCTGACCCCCTCCCAAACGTGACAGAACCATCATTCATCTGCTCTCCAATCCCCGGCAGAATAGACCTCCTTCACCCCATGCAGCTGATGGGGTAGGTTGGGGGAAGTTATGATTGTGGCAGTAGTGTCACAGCCATGACTAAACAATGATCATGAATACAGAACAGTTACCTAGATTTACTCATGCTTGATTGTTCCATATTTATGATTGCTACTTTTTCACATCTCTGACACTATTGTCATGATCATAACTCCTCCATCCAGACCAACTTTACTACTACACAATGCATTTAGTTTTTGAAAATATTTGCAAGATATAAGTAGAGGAATTCTATGAATAACATAAACAATTCTACATATGGTACTTTAATCATGTTTATCATATCCCCCTGCCTCATCTTTAAGCTACCCATCTCTCTAAGTCTTGTGTAATATCTTTTATCAGCTTACTTATATTAAGATTAATCATCTGAGGTAAGTCCCTAGGGATAATTATACTCAAATGAGTAATAGAATTTGGGCAATAGTGAAACTTGCTGTTGTTGTTGTGTCCCTTCAAGTATTTCCAATTTATTGCAACCCTAAGGAGAACCTATCACAGGATTTCCTGAGGCTGAGAGTGTGTGATGGGCCCAAGGTCACCCAGTAGGTTTCCATGTCCGAGCAGAGAATCAAAATCCTGGTCTTGAGGGTTGTAATCCTGCACTCAAACCACTACACCATGGTGGCTCTCACAGCAAAACTGCCATGCTTAAAGTATGCTAGAGTCTGCCATGTTTTCCACTGACAGTATTTCTGACTTGGACTGATTAACTGAATAACTAGATATTTTACCCAAATTATTAATCAACGGCATCAAAACAGGGATTGACTGCTGGAGCTTTGAAATGAACAACAAATGATCATCTGCAAAAACATTCATTTTCAAATTCTAAACTGGCATGCACAAATCCATTGATCCTGGAATTTTGTCTAATAAAACATGCTAAGGGTTCCAAGTACAAATTGAATATTACAGGATACAATGGATATCCCTCCTTTGGTTATAATCTGTGCTCTTGGTGCTGAATATAAAATGTTATCCAGTTCAAAAAAATTATAGGAAGCTCCCAATTAGCCAACACTAAGAAAGTAAATGTGCACTATGTTTTATTAAAGATTTTCCCAGCATCTAAAGAAATAACAGCTGGCTGTTCAGTTCTATCTCAATTTAATTCAATAAAGTCCACACCAATCCAATATTATTGGCTCCCTGCCTGTTTTTGATAAATCCCACCTGGTCAGGATTTACCAAAGATGAGATGACTGTTTGTAATCTAATAGCTAAAGTAGCTGTCAATATTTTGAGATCCACATTTTAAGTAAGGAGGTAGTTAGCGAAGCAAGTATGGTCCTTACCATGGCCATTTCTGCAGTAGATAGTTATAGCGCTATTGTTCCACTTTCAACATCCTATGGAATCCTGGGCTTTGCAGGATGTTGAAAGTGGAATAATAGCACTATAACTATCTAGTGCAGAAATAGATTTAGGTTTAGGTATCAAGGTAATATAGGGTAATATATGCATCCGGGTAATATAAGCGGATGAAGAGAGTAAGTGGGATTCTAAGACATGTTTGTAAAGCTGTATTATTGTACCTTTATTGCATGATTTTCTTATTTCTGAATATGTCTTCATTCATACAAATAATGTTATTTGTTAATGTTAATGTTATAACAAACATAAAGTTAAACTATCTTTAAAAACGCCACATTTCATAATTTCAATTTTGTTGCACCATTTCTTTTCTCCCCTAATGGGGAGTGGGGGGCTGCAGATGAGAAGGAAGGATGAAAGCTAAGGAAGTAAAGTGAGAAAGCAGACAGAAATATTCAGGGCCAAGCAAAAATGTGTGTTTTGTGGGAAGGAGGCGATACTGGGGCATACTGTCCAACTGTCCCAATTTGGCTGAGACAGTCCTGAGTAATCCTCTGTCATCCCACTTTTTCAACTGCTTTTAAAATGTACCAGTTTATTTTTCCTCCTCCCAATTTACTCCTTTGTCTTGAGTGTACTTCAGTTGCAGCTTTTTTAAATATGTCCACAGCAAAAGGAAAAAGAAGGAGACGATAGGGTCGCTGCGGAGAGAAGATGGCGAATTACTAACGGGGGAGAGATAAGGCAGAACTACTTAACACCTTCTTTGCCTCAGTTTTTTCCCAGAAGGATACAAGCACTCAACCTGGTGCTTGGGGAGCAGGGGAGGAAGCAGGGGAAATGCGGCACATAATAGGTAGAGAGGTGGTACAGGAATACCTGGCCACACTGGATGAATTCAAGTCTCCAGGGCCAGATGAATTGCATCCTAGGATATGAAAAGAACTGGCAGAGGTCATTTTGGAACTGCTTGCTATAATCTTTGAGAAATCTTGGAGGACAGGAGAAGTTCCAGCAGACTGGAAGAGGGCAAATGTTGTCCCCATCTTCAAGAAGGGAAAAAAAGAGGACCCAAATAATTATCGCCCAGTCAGCCTGACGTCAGTACCCGGAAAGATCCTGGAGCAGATCATTAAGCAGTCAGTTTCTAATCACTTAGAAAGCAATGCGGTAATTATGAGAATTCAACGTGGATTTCTCAAAAATAAGTCATGCCAGACTAATCTTATCTCTTTCTATGATAGAGTTACTAGCTTGATAGATGAAGGGAATGCTGTGGATGTAGCATATCTCGATTTCAGTAAGGCCTTTGACAAAGTTCCCCATGACATTCTTGCAAAGAAGCTAGTAAAATTTGGGCTGGACAGGGCTACTGTCAGGTGGATCTGTAACTGGTTGACTGACCGTTCCCAAAGGGTGTGTTACCCTGATTTCTGGGGGTCCCGAGAGGGACACCTAAATGCGCTCTCAATTATATAAGTTGGGGAAATTAGCCAAAAGCACAGGCTAGCAATGCGAGAGGCAGGGTAACGTAGCGAGATCTTGAACACTATGTTTACGGGGTCAGGCCGAGTCAAGGAGCACGCAGAAGTTGAAATAATAAATGTGGTTTTATTAAAAATGCAATCAAACAGTGTATGCAGCACACTCGCACAGATAACTAAAGAAATAAAGGTTGGAGTGGGATAGAGGGATTTTTAGAGGAGTTGTTGGTTTGGGTAATACTCCACCTGTCCTGAAGCCTGGTCGGAATCGGAGAAGCTGGGGAGCGTGGATCTCAGCACGTGGAGCTGAGGGGAAGGCTCGCTGGACAAAGCAACAGCAAGGCGGGATGGAAGCCAAGAGCGATCCAAGGAAGCGCTCAAAGTCAGAGGTTCTTATAGGGAAAATTGTGACCGCAGGCTACTTTGCACTTGAGGAAAACAATAGATTTGGGGCTGGAGACAAAGCCTCCGAAAGGTCAGAATTTGAATGATTGAGTTATAGTCAAATTGTCAATAGAGTGGTCCATATGCAAACGCAGAGTGTTTGGCAGATGAGGATTCTTCTAATCCAGTTGCCTGCTCGGGGCAGAGGATCTTTTGAAAACTGCATGCATACATAATAGAGTACTTGCCTTGTGGTCTCCTGAAGCTGCGAGTCGGCTATTTCTGGCCTGCCTGTATTGTGTTGGAATATTACGGCGATTATCGGCCGTGCCTGTCTGCGAGCTTGTCCGGGGGACCTCGCAAGCACGTGGAGGGGAATGGATATGTGAGGCCAAATTATTGATATCAAAAGATATCTTTATATCCCACAAGCTCGGGCTAGCCAGAGCAGTAACAGGTGCTCACCAATGGCTGCTTTTCATCCTGGAGAGAAATGACTAGTGGGGTGCCACAGGGTTCTGTCCTGAGCCCAGTGCTGTTCAGTATCTTCATCAATGACTTGGATGAAGGAATAGAGGGCATGCTCATCAAATTTGCAGATGACACCAAATTGGGAGGGGTTGCTAATATGCCAGAGGACAGGATCAAAATTCAAAATGACCTGGACAGATTGGAGAGCTGGGCCAAGGCTAACAAAATGAAATTCAACAGAGAGAAGTGTAAGGTCCTACACTTAGGTAGAAAAAATGGAATACAGAAATATAGGATGGGGGACACGTGGCTGGATGGCAGTACGTGTGAAAGAGATCTAGGAGTCTTAATAGACCACAAGCTGAACATGAGTCAGCAGTGTGATGCGGCAGCTAAGAAAGCCAATGCAATTCTCGGTTGCATCAATAGGAGTATGGTGTCTAGATCGAGGGAGGTACTGGTACCACTCTACTCTGCTTTGGTTAGACCTCATCTTAAATACTGTGTCCACTTCTGGGCACCCCAAGTCAAGAAGGACATGGTCAAGCTGGAGCAGGTCCAGAGGAGGGCGACCAAAATGGTGAGGGGCCTGGAAGCCATGCCCTATGAGGATAGACTTAGAGAGCTGGGTATGTTTAGTCTGCAGAAGAGAAAGTTAAGAGGGGACATGATAGCCATGTTTAAATATTTGAAGGGATGCCATGTAGAGGAGGGAGTGGGCTTGTTTTTTGCTGCTCCAGAGACCAGGACAAGGAGCAATGGATTCAAGCTGCAGGAAAGGAGATTCCACCTGAACCTCAGGAAGAACTTCCTGACAGTCAGGGCTGTCCGGCAGTGGAATATGCTGCCTCGGAGTGTAGTGGAGTCTCCTTCTTTGGAGGTTTTTAAGCAGAGGCTGGATGGCCATCTGTCGGGAGTGCTTTGAGGGTGTTCCTGCATGGCAGGGGGTTGGACTGGATGGCCCATGTGGTCTCTTCCAACTCTACATTTCTATGATTCTATGATTCTATGCAGCAAACTCAATCTGAACTCTTTAAGTTTGCCCTCGATTAATTCAAGAGGGGGCAGATTCTTGCTCTTCCCTCTAGACTCAAGCAAAGCAAACTGCTGCACCCTTTCTTCATTTCTGTGAAACTCTCCTGGTTTCGTCATTAATAACTTTTGTCATCTTGATCACACTCTGAAGGTGCTTAGCCATATGCATCCTAGTTTTCCTCTGAGAAAGGTCGGAGGGTATGCGTTGGAGAATTCTCTGTTGAAGAATTCTCTGTTTTCTTTATAGCTCCCATCTCATTGACCTGTAATCTTGTCCGCAAAGGTCTTTTTCTTTGGCAAGATAACATGGAAGACAGATATGGAAGATAATGTTAATGTTACCCCGAGTTCTGGGGTCCCTTGGGGGACACCTCAATGTGCTCCACGTGATGGGGAATGGAAGCTAGCTAGAGCACAAGCAATAGCAATGGAAGAGGCAGGGTAACTTAGTGGGGTCTTTTTACCCAGTTTTTACAGGGTCAGGCCAAGCCAAAAACCAAACACAAAAGTGTCCAATAAATGATTTTATTTAATAAAAGTCTCATGCATCAACGCAATCACGCACACATGCACCCAAGACCTATTAAGAAGCAAAAAGAGAGGAAACTGGATAGGGGAATATTGAAGGGGTGTAGCTGGGGTAATACTGCACATTTTCCTGAAGTCCGTGGTCCAGGAAAGCAGCAGAGGAGTGGGACTCAGCACGCAGAGGACTGAGGGGATTACTCGACAGATGGAGCAACGATCTGCTGGGATGACCGGGAGCGATCCGAAGAAACGCTCAAAAACCGGGACTATTTGTAGGGGAAAAAGTACCTGAAGGACTAATCCTTTCCTGGGGAGAACAATGGGTGTTGGAGCGAGAACGAAGCTCCACAATGGTAACTTCCTTTGCGTGATGAGATTACAAGGTTTGCCAAAATCTCAGGATCTTCGGCTGTGTTTGGTTGTGGTGTGACTTTGTATAAACGGTCCTTGCTTGATAGGATGTTTGCTCAACTTGGGGCACATATGCTAATCCCCTCAAGTCGGCTTCTTGGGGCTGAGGACCCTTTGTTTATTTTGGGTTTACACATCTTAAGGTCTCCTGGGGCTACGTGACTGGGGATTTACTGGCCTAACCTGGTTATTGGTTGTTTGACCGTGGCTGCCTACATGTGCATCCGGGCAACCTCTCAGGCACACAGAATCATATTTAATATCAAATTGTAGACCCCAGGTTAGGGTTTTTCCAGCGGAGTAACAGTAATCCAATCATACAATTACTCTAATCTCATAACAGGTAACAATCTACAGTATGAAGCATATTACCACTTTCACGGGCCCTTTCCACATGTGGGGGGGGGGACGGGCAAAAACGCCCAAAAACGGAGCTTACCAGCAGCCGGGTAAGTCCGTCGCTACGCGGAGCAGCGCGAGCTTGCTGCTCCGCAGTCCTCCAGCGTCCCAAATGGTGGCTTCCGGTTGGTGGAGGCTCTCCATCAACTGGAGAAGCTCGCCAGCTGGAAGCCCGTCCCTGGCAGATCTGCAGGTACGCACTTGCGCGCGCCTGCAAATCCACTTCGGAGCTGGGCGATGGAGCGGCGCGGGGCTGCACGCTCCGTGCTTTTTAAAAACCTCGAAAAAGAGGTTTTTAAAAAACGCAGCACGGCTAGTTCCGGCCCCTCCTGAGTGGATTCTGGTGTGGAACTACAAAAAGTAGTCCACGCCAGTCCACTCTACGTTGTAGAAGACCTCCGTGAGAGGTCGCTCTGCACCATTTCAGAAGCCCGGTATGGAAATGGCCATGGTCACATCACTGTAATTCTCCAGTGATTTCTCTTTCACAACGGCCATACTTGCTGAATATGTATATAATAGATGCCACCTTAAGTCCCACAGTGGAATAAAGGCAGGATAGTAAATAAAGAAATAGTTAAAGTAGAATTGTGGTTAGATTAAATGAACCCCTCACAGCCAGCAGTTTTGATTTTAAACCAATTTGATATTTTACTTGAATAGAATAGAATCTTTATTAAGGTCATAGATCAGCACAATATTTTACTTGGAAATTTTTCCCTACTTCCCTCAGTGGAATGTTGTTTGGCTGGATCACACCCAAGCATATTTGGAGTTATCTGAAAGAAAGGTAGCTTATCAATTTGTCCCTTAAGACCAATTGGAGCACGGCTAGTTTAAGCTGCTCTTCTAACTAGACAGGGTTGTAACTGGGTCTCAAAAGGAAACAGAAAGCTTGTTCTTTGGGGGAAATTCTAAAGCACTCTGGCTTCTCTTAGAAGCCTAATGAGGAACAGGAATCTGCTGAGAGCATTCAGACAGTGAATCACAGGTTCATGCTATACATGTGTAAATAAACTTTATATCACTGATCCACAAGCAGTGATACTTTTAGGTGCCATATAGGTAAAATTTGCCAAGTGATAGTCCCAAGCTGTAGTCCAATGAAAGAGTTTTATCTTTGTTAGGGGCAGAAAATCTCAAAGAGGTTCCTCTTGTTTAGGATTCCCCTATTGTGGCTAAATTTTTTATCTTGAAATCCAGGAAAAAATATATTTGAGGTAGCCAAGTTGGCTGTGCAGTAAAATACAACAAAATCCAAAATCTACAAGTACCAATACCCTTTTTAGGCCAACGTTAAAGCATAAAATACATTATGCAAGCTTTTGAAGCTTCACTGGCTTCTTCATCAGGCAAATTACTGAAATGCCGTAGGCTTTCTGTGACCTTAGTTCAAAGGAATTTTTCACTGCCTGGAAGCAGATGTGCACATACGTAACTCTTATCCCTGCTCATCTTTCCTTTTCTACAGAGCTCAAGGTGATACACGTTGTTCTTGCAGCCCTTCCATTTTAACTCATGGCTGATCTGCGAGGTAAATTAAGTTAAAAGACTGTGCCAAGATCATTTGCTGAGCTTCATAGTTGCATAGGGTTTTTAATCTGGATCCCCAAAATAGTCCAACACTCTAACCACTGCAACATGCTTGCTCTCTGTTGAACCTGCTAGAGATTCCATCACATAAAAAATATTTCTAGTTTTCATCATTTTTAAGGATGACTAAATGTGCAGTAAGAAGTGTGGATGTGGGTCTTCCTTTTCTGTGAAGGACCTTTAAGCCTTTGCCAAGAGCTGCCTGAATCGTGACATCAATTTAATTAACAATAAATATAAAAATTAATGACACACCACACTTTGACTATGAAATTGCTCTGTTGGCATTAAAAGTACACTTCAAAATAGACTCCCTTGCTTAATACTTTTCTGCACAGCTTTGAAATATAATGATTATTAAAGTTGGTTAAGTCTGTAGGTAAGTATTATTTATACATTCTTACACATTTGCGAGTCAGTGAATTCTAATGTTTTCAAATATTTGGGCCAAACTACACATTATGTTAAATGCATACATTGCACTGTATGTTTACTTTAAATAATAAGCAGGGGAAGAGAGGTGATGATCAGGATCATGGAGGGAGGGATTAACTTACACCACAGTGCTGTCTAGCACTGTTGTTCACATTTGCAGAGAAGCTGCCACTGGCATAGGAGCTTGTTGTTGTTAATTGCAATCAGACGAACTTTGACTGATGGTGACCCTATGAATGAGAGATCTCCAAGATAATCTATTTTTAACAGCCCTGCTCAGGTCTTGTAAACTCAGGGCCCTGGCTTCTTTGATTGAGTCTATTCCTCTGTCATGCAGGCTCCCTCTTTTCCTGCTACCTTCCACCTTGCTAAGCATGATCGTCTTTTCTAAGTTATGTTATCTCATGATGTCTACTGATACTAATGTGGTGAAGAACCAGCTGGAGATCCAAAAGTAAGCTTATTTGTTTTATTGGAGGAATTGCAATCACACACATAAGATCAAGCAGTCATGCAATCACACAAGGTTATCTGAAGGAAAAGGGAGGAAAGTTTTGGATAGCAAGATTTGCAGGGTGAAGTGGATGATATTTACCAATCCAGAAGAGAAGCAGAGAACGATGTGGCTTAGACTAGGAATCCAAGGGCAGTACACCAAAGGGAATCAGAGTGGCAGAGTGACAACCAGCAACCAGTGTACTGCGAGTTAGTTAGTCAAAAAAATATAGGGACTTAAATACTCTTTTTCTGCCTGGAGGACTAAGGTTTTAATGGTCCTTGTGATGAACCTGGTGGGAGGGGGTCTTGACAACAGAGGCTCCTTGGCAACTGAGCGTGTTTAAACTGATTGGCTGGTGAAATGGAACCTTGGATAGCCCAGGGGAGGGGCTGGTGGAAAGAGGAAAATAACGGATTTTAACTGTCTGGTGTGTGTTTGAAGAGGAGTGTGATTTGTGGTGTGTTTGGAGAGGCTGGACATTTAAAGAGCTCTGTGGAGGAGAGAACTAAGAAATTGGGTGTGCGAAAGATAGCGAATGAACTGAAAGAGAGAGAGAAAGAGAGAAGAATGGTATGCTGTTTGTAAACATTGAGATACAAAACAAATTTAAAGCAACAGTGTTACAATAAATGTTTGAATTTCTGTGTTCCTTAAAACAGTGTCACAGAGTCTTATTTTGAATCCTGGAAAATACATGCTACCAATAATATCCTCTTGACCTTAGTGCCAATAGTACCACAGTCTTGGAAAATATAAATCACTGCTGATCCTTACATCTGGGAGAAAGGCAGATTTAGGGAAAGCAGTAAAGGAGGAGAGTGCTGAAAGGAAGAAGCCA
Organism: Cyclura pinguis; assembly: GCA_030412105.1. Lineage (NCBI taxonomy): Eukaryota > Metazoa > Chordata > Lepidosauria > Squamata > Iguanidae > Cyclura > Cyclura pinguis. The sequence goes on along the minus strand of CM059599.1, from coordinate 218,856,600 downwards.
AGGGGGGACAAGAGTGAGGAAGGGACTGTGTTCTCAGAGAGTGAGAACTGAGGCAGACCTGTTTGCCCTGGTCCTTGATTCAGAGATCTCCCTGGCTGTTTAGACCTGAACACAAAGAGGTGTCAGGCTGGGCAGGCCTTGAGTGCGAGGCTTGAGTGCGCCTTTTGCACTTGGCACTGACGGGCGGCAGTGGTTTTCCCCCGCGTTTTGACAGTCCTCTAACAGAGTAAACAATGGAGTCTGGAGAGCAGACAATGGGGTCCGGAATGGACTAACGGTCTTAGCATTAGGTGATAAAGGGCTAATGGTAGTCCTGATAGTTCTTTAATTGTCAGACAGCTGATAAAAGGGAAGTTTGCTGGTCAGAGGGAGAGGAGCTAAGATAACCAGCCATCCTGTGAGAACATCTTGGACACTATTTTCTCTTAAAGGCTGAGTTATTGAAGGCTAACTGTAAGCTCATTGTTGGTAGGGTTTCCTGGTGATTTCCTTTATGACTTGGCTATGCCTTGAGGTCTTCCCTGACCTCGTGTTAGAATGGAGTTTGGTATATGCAGAACATGTAGTTTTGTTGTATAAATTGCAACAAGGTCCTTTGAAAACTGCAGGAGCAGAAGCCAAGACCATAGTCCATCTTATTAGACAGCATGTTGTTGTTGTTGTTGTTATGGGCCTTCTGGGCTTTCAAATCAGTTCTAACTTATGGCAATCCTATCATAGGGTTTTCCTGGCAATATTTATTCAGATTTGCTATTAGGCTGAAAGAATGTGACTGGCCAAAGGACACCCAGTGAGTTCTCATGGCTGAATGGGAATTCAAACTCTCATCTCCTGGAGCCCAAAACTCAAACCACGCTGGCTCTCTTAGACAGCACAGGGCTGTCCAGTTCTATTGATTCCCAAATCCCTGCATGCCCTATTTATTAACCAACAACTCAGTGCCAGCTGGTGGCTTCTGTTATCAGTGCAGATGGTGAACCTGTTCCAGTCTGAACTTTAAAAGAACTATTCAAGGTGCAGCAGCCTGTAACACAGTGTTATCTCACCTACATGCTATGTTCTGAGGATCATAATTATTTTATATCAAACATAGTGAGCCATAGAGATCTACGGGAAGGACATGTAGGCAGTAGAGCTATGGATAGATCAAAGAGTAGCACTGTTTTCTGTCATGTATCCTAGGTGAATCTTGCAAATGGTTCCCACAGACCATTTGAATGGATTTTCAGCAATAATAGCAACCAATGGGAGACAAGAGGTCTCTAGGATCAAATTAACATTTCAAACAGCCAGGAATGTTACACTTTGGAGGCATGCATCACCAGATGAGAAACTCATCTTGCAGGAAACTACAAGAATGCCTGGCTGTATTTTCTTTGAACTACAAAGCTGAGATCCATCTTCATAAAAATGCAGCCATCTGGTCCCCAGGACATTTTTTTTTTTTAGCTCTGTTCACCACTATAACTAGGACCCCTTTTTCTCCTCCTTTTCTGGAGGAGTTCTCCCAGACTTGCAAACAATGCTGCTGCCAGTGGAATGCTCCCCTCAGGCCCCCCCCCAGGCTGAGTTGGGCTTTTCACTTGTCTTTTCCCAGCTGAAGACTTCTGGATTGGTACAGCATTACCCCAAAACCCTTATGTCTTTCTCTCTCTTAATTTTCACTTCTTTTTTAATTTCTATAGCCTCTTGTATGCTTGTGGGAGTGAGTGCAGCTGAGTGATTGTATGGATTTTAACATCTATTTCAATAAAATACTTAAATTTGAACAGATAGGCTGATTCTCTGTGATCCAAGTCCGTAAAGCTGGGCTCAAGATCCCTAATTACCCTGCCCTCTTTGCATTGCTAAAGCAGTGTTCCTAGCTAATTTTCTACACAAGTGACAATTTTGACAGGCGTTGGGAATCCCCCTAAGGGACCCCCAGCAAGCAGATCAAACAACTTGGATCGCTTCTTTTAAGTTTGCTCTAAAGCTCAGAATGGATTCGATGCCTCAGTGACATGGAAGCCACCAGATGTCCCTGTGACAAAAAAGTTTTTATAAACAGATATAGTTGGTTTCTTTTTCGGTGCTGATTCAGAGAAGCAAAGGAAAACCTGCGGCACTTAAGACTGCAGGGCCATATTTAATTGCCAGCAAAAGTTCCAGTACATATTCCCATTCAGCAGAAGCTGGCAAATCTTATCTCTCATCTTCTCAGAAATGAGAAGATGTCATCATCATAGTGAATCATATGACCTCAAGCGAAAATCAGCTTTCTTCCATAAATAAATCTTCTATCCATTTTTTTCAGATCTGGATTCCTCATTGTGATTAATTGAGGATAAGAAAATGTATCCAATGGAATTTTTTGTGATAATAAACACCAACATTTTTAACTGCAAAAACATTGGGATAGTAAACCATGTAGACCCTAATGCCATCCACTTAGAAAGTACTCATCAGATAGGAAGATTTCAGGATGGAGAATCTGAAGTTCAGGATTGAAAAGAAAACTCCCTGCAGGTTAGAACAAGTCAACAAATGGGCTTGATGGTACAAACTAATATCAGGAAGGTTAAATCCACCTTGTGTAAATGGAAGAGGCATCCTCTTTCCACAAATTTAAAGTGCTGAGGAAACCCACATAAATTCCTGAAACAAAGTACTATCAGATTTCCAAAAATATTGGCAAGACATATAAAAAAGGATTCTGCATTTGTGCCTGGGCCTCCTCAATCCTGTTCTGACACTCCCACTACCACACTACTTTGGCTGTCACCAATTTGTCAACATATTTGTCATATGGCTTCTGTATGATGAACTTTAGTTCTCCAAACTCCTTTTCCCGAAGCCCATGCTCACTCACTACAAGTGCTCTGTTTCCTTGAATAGACTCCAGGTTGGGGAAAACACTAGCAAAATGACGAAAGGCTTTGAAAGAAGATGAGCTGTCAAAAGCCATTATGGGGGTATTTCAGCAGTAGATATATTTATCAATAAATCCAGCAATTTATTCATTTTCAGGTCCAAAAAAGATTAAATTCATTGAAGGCAACATAGGTCCTATGAGCTGTACTGGGTAACCCAAGGATCACATAAGGCCCCACATCTTGTCTTTGACACTGTAAAATAATATCCAGGAGTTGTGTGGAAGTTTTGTGTTTGTCGCAATTTTTTTTTTTTTTTTTTTTTGCATAATTACAGGGTGTTTTTTTTCAGGGTTTCAGGGGGGTACTAGAGGAGCTACGTCAAATGGTAATGTGCACTTGCAAGCCTGGAAGGTAAGGAAGGCTCAAGACAACATTTGTTTAATCAGTCATATTCATAGCCACCACTTATATTTATTAAATCTAAGCCTGAACTCACAGGATGTTCAGACTTTCATGCTTATGCAGAAAGACGAGTCTCTTTTGCTGAAGTCTGCTAGGTTTCTATGAAAACCAAAGCAGCTTAGTCTAAGAGAGAGACCAGCCATAGGCATGGAACTGAATCTATGGAATTTCTATAAGCCAGATTTCATCAGAGGCACACAAATAGGGCTGTTTACCTTCCCTTCCCTCCTTTCCCAGATGTTTAAGTGCTGTACCTCAACAAAGACAAGCTTCTGTGGCATAAGATAAAGAGGAAGAAAAGTATCATAACCTGAGGGCCCTGGCCTTATTCACTCAGACTACATTCTGTGATTACCATAATGAAGCAAACCCACTTGGGTAAGAAGGTATTATATGATTTATTGGTTATGCATGGTTGAGATATGGATGCAGAACATGGAAGATAAATGCAAAAGAAAATGCATACATGTCCTTTAGTGACAGAAGCCAGATTCGTCATTGCTGCCAGTTGCACCAGTTCCCAGGATGATCCAGGGCCTTCCTCCATGGGCTGGCAAGCCCTTTGAGTGCCCAGCACACTTCCTTCCTCCAAAGCAAGAACACAGAAGCACATGTGCTAAAATCTCGTATAGGTTGTTCCTTTCTTTTTCAGACCTACCATGGGAAATTCCTTTCACAAGTGTGGATAACTCCAGACAGCTTGAATTATTATCTGAATCAGAGATGTGCAAGGTACAACCCATGGGCTGCACATCAAGAACATTTTGTTGCCAATAAGCCTACCCACACACACAAATTTCCCCCATAGCCTCCCATGGCTTAAAAAATAAAAAATCTTGCTAAGAAATTGATTTTTCCATACCTTGAGGTTTCCCAGAGCAGCATTTTTGTTCTAAACTGGATCAGAGGATTCCAGATTCCTAACCCCTCCAATAAAAAATAAGCTGGAAGCGGACTGTTAGCCACTTCTGTCAGAACTATAATTCCTCCCACAATATTGCCCTCATTTGGTGTGGCCCAATCTCGATGCCTGGGCCAAAGAAATAAAAAAGGAAAGAGCCCCACAGACCACTAAAGTTGCCCACCTTGATCTACAGCCAGTACAACTGACTTGATTTTGGAACGCAACTGTCTTGGGGTGACTTTTGATACGAATGGAGCAGGAGTGCAATCTTGTGGATTCTCTTGAACCTCTTAGTGGCTTTCAGCACCATCAGCCACAGCAGATCTCTGGACAGGCTTTCTCAGTTAAGTACTACAGCTACGGCGTTGTGGCAGTTTTGCTCCAGCTCCAGAGCCATATTCTAGCAGATGACATTTCTCTGCCTTTTGGCTCCATTTTATCCCCAGGCAATCACATCTATATAAAACCAGTGGGAAAAGTTATCAGGAGATATGAAGAAAGGAGCCACACCAACAGGCAGATGACACCCAGCAATGCATCACATTTTTATCAAATCCAGGGTGTGGCAGTGGGCATTCTGAATCAGTACTTGGCTGAGGTGATGGAATGGACGAGGGTAACAAGCAGAGACCAGCCGGCCCCTCCCAAAACTGCAAATCCCAGGATTCCATAGGATGTTGAAAGTGGAATCATAGCACTGTAACAGTCTCGTGCAGAAATGGCCTCAGTCCAGGCAAGACTGAGATACTATCTGTGGATGGTTTCTATGTTCAGCTGAAGGATGTATGCCACGTTTTGAAGGGGATGATACTTCCCCTAAATGATCAGCTGTGTATTTTTTTGTTATTCCAGCTGAAGATTTGAATCTTGTAACCATATTCAGCTGACTGCAGTTACAGTGCTCTCTTGAGTAGAAATGCTGAGAAGACAAGATTCCATTTTTTTTCTCTATTATGATTTTAAGAACTAGTCCCTTTTCATCTGAAGAAACTCCACCTTTCATTACCGTTCAAGCACCTGAGAGGCACTTGTACTGGCAAATGTTCTTGGAACTGCTGGTTTTATGTTCATCTTATCCACCTGAGTAAACCGTGTAAACCACGCTACAATTCAAGTGTCACATGCCTTTCTTAAGTGATCTTAAAGAGATGCTGTAAGCTAACTCTCTGTCCTACCTATCTATGCCAAGAAACACACACACACAACCTTTGATCAAATGGGTCAACCCCCTCCTGCGCTACTAAGTCTGAGGGAGAGACAAATTTATTGGTTTGACACAAGCACTATATAAGCTTCATAAACAAGGATCTAGAACGTTCCATAATCATCTACTGAGCATGTCCAAAACTTCCATAACAAAACCTAGCATTTACTAACTGATTCTTATGGTTTGTTACTTCACAATCTGGCCAAAGCCAATTCCGGCAGGCTTTGTGGTTGCTTACCTTACTTAATCAACTAACAGTTCAAAAGACAGCATGAAATAGTGACAGGCACACAAAATAAAGCCACCCTGGCTCTTCAGAAACAGTAGTTTGAGGCCGTAGAACAAGATAGGAAATCCGTGGCTCTCCAGATACTGTTGAACTGCATTTCCCCAGAGCAATAGCCAGCATAGTGGAGAATTACAGTATTCAACAACTGGAAGACCGTAAAATTCCCATCTCCACTGAATAAAAAACCATCAAGTCCCAACTATTACAATGCTTTCAGGCTTTGAAACAGAGTGAAATTAATAGGGAAAGGACGAATGGCATATAAAAATGTAGCAAAGAAATACATTTAAAGAATATTTGATATGACAGGCAATGGAGGACAGAGATGCTTTGCAGTGGCACTGAGGTCTGTCTGACATTGTGACATTAGTCACAAATGTCTCAAATCATCTTACATATTGCTAGGAGTGATGTATAATGGCAAAGAAAACCTTGTTCGAACCTTATGAGCCAAAATGACCACAGACACAACCCATGACTTTGATCTTATGGATGTTTACTTGGGAGGAGGGTGCACTGCAAAGGTGCATAACACTCAAGAGTATGTTCTAAATGAAAACATCTAAAGCTGTAACCGAGGAAGACTACAGGTAAAAAAGACCTTGACATCCATGAAATGGGCAGCTCAGAAGCAGATTCACGGCAGTTAGTTCACATGCATTTTACCTGCTCTGTCATCAGGCTGTGAAGAAACCAGCCCTGCACACTTGCAAAAGAAAATGCTTGAAGACAGCAGTGACCGGCTAGAGCCAGTTGGGGTAGCTACACAAGGGACCATAGACTCTCAGAAGCTGCAGTGGAACATTTAGTTCCCAGCTGCACAACATCATGTGCACTTGAAAGAACAGAAAGTCTTTCACACAGCCAAATGGAAAGAACATAGGAAGCTTAATATACACCGCGTCTGATAATTAGCGAAGTCAACTGCAATTCAAGAGAGGCATTGTAATTAAGTACTAATTAAGCAAAGGTTTGAGCAACTAGGGCAGGCAACACAATGCCTATGGGCATCACTGTGTTCTCTGTCACTTTCATAGGCACTTACCTACTTGCCTTGGGCGACCAAGCAACACACCTGGTTAGCAGTTGCTCATCATCTTTGTTGTTTTTTTTTCTCCATGTGGCGTTCTTAGAGTGTGGAGCAGGCAAAAAGCTATAGGCTAGGATTTGCAGTGTGGGTACCTGTTCAAATTTGTCACAAGAAGAGGACCCCTGCTGTTACATGCCTGGTAACTACAAAAGGGGTGTGTCAGAGGCAGGGGGAGTTGTTGAAGAAAGCGGAAAGCTGAACTACTGAATCTATTGAAATCAGATCCAAAAGAGTTGGAGAGAGATGTATGAAGGTCTAGAGAGACCTTGAAGCAGGGGAGAGTATCAGCACTGTTGAAGGCAGAGGAAAAGGGCATGGCATATGTGTGCTCAATAAGGAATGTGGTTGCTTGTGCGCACACATATGTAAGAGAGAAATTTTGCAATGTGGAGTAGGGGGGAGAGAAATCCTGAAAAAGAATTTATGGTAGAGGTATTACCACACCTAGCCTATGTCCTGAGGAGCATAATTATTTTATATCAAACATAGTGAGCCATAGAGATCTACTGGAAGGACACGCAGGCAGTAGAGCTATGGATGCAGATCAAAGGATAGCACTGTTTTCTGTCATACATCCTAGGTGAATCTCAGAAAACAGACCATTTGAATGGATTTTCAGCAATAATAGCACTAACAATAATAGCACTAACAAGAGGTCTCTCGGATCAAATTAACACTTCAAACATCCAGGAATGTTACACCTTGGAAGCATGCATCCCCAGATGAGACAGCCATCTTGTAGGGAACTACAAGGATGCCTGGCCGTATTTTCTTTGAACTACAAAGCTGGGATCCATCTTCATAAAAATTTAGCCATCTGGTCCCCAGGACATGTTCAGCCCTATAACTAGAACCCCTTTTTCTCTTCCATTTCGGAGTTCTTCCAGACTTGACCAGCAGGCAGTCACTCCGCCAGTGGAAGCTCCCCTCAGCCTCTCCCCTAGGCTGAGCTGGGCTCTCCCCTTGTCTTTTCCCATCTGAAGACTTCTGGATTGGTACAGTATTACCCAAAACTCCTATGTCTCTCTCTTCATTTTCACCTCTTTCCAAATTTCGGTAGCCTTGTATGCTTGTGGGAGTGAGTACAACCGAGTGATTGTATGGATTTTGGCATCTTTTTCAGTAAAATACTTAAATTTGAACAGTTAGGCTGATTCTCTGTGAACTAACTCCATAATGCTGGGCTCGAGATCCTTAATTACCCTGCCCTCTTTGCATTGCTACAGCAGTGTTCATAGCTAATTTTCCCCACAAGTGATAATTTTGACAAGCATTGGGAATTCCCCTAAGGGACCCCCAGCAAACAGGGTAACAGATGGAGACCATGAGAAAAAGGATAAATTTTTGAGGGGACTTGGAAGTTATCCCTTTGGATTATAGTTCACAGTATCCCCTGAGATACTGGGAACTGTGGAAGCTGTAGTTCCCAAAAGCTTGCTGTGTACTGTACATATTTCTTGTTTGTGATCTGGTGAAATAATTTGGAGTTCAAACATACCTCTGCCTTCTACTTAGGCTCTTGGGAACACTGTCTTCTAGCTTCATCAATTTGCTGTCTATAAAACAGTGGTTTTGGACAATCTCATATCCTCCAAATGTCCTGATTTGGCAGCAACCATCTCCATTAATCCTCTATTGTCCCATTTTGGGGGCTATTCTTAATATGTTCCAGTTTTTCTCTCCTCCTCCCACTTTCCCCCTTCCTCCTTAGCTTATTTCAACTGCTGCAAATTGAGCTCAAAGAACAGAACTATTTGCAGTCAACTGAGCTTGGGAGAGGAGAGCAGGAGGCAGAATCTTACCTTCCCTGTAAGTTCAGACAAAAGCAAACTGCTTCACCCTTTTCCTAACTCGTCTTTTTTCTTTTTTCTTTTTTTTTGTATAATTTTTATTGAAAGTTTATCTAGAAAATAAGCACCCCTCACTTCCATGCTTAAATCTTCCAGTTGAAATTGCTTATTTCCATTCCATTAGCAAACATAATTTCCATCTTACAGAGAGAAGAACAGTTACATTATTTCTTCTTTGATTTCTCATACATTTATATCCTTACCCAATCCAATACTCTTTTCCATTCTTTCTCAAAGTTCTGGATAGATTTATTCTTCAAAGAAAATGCTAACTAACTTGCCTTTTCTTCTTCATTAATAACTTTTGTGATCTTGGCCACACTCGAATATTGTTTGGCCACGTGTACCCCCTTTTTATCTGTGAAATGTTGCAGGACATACTATCCACAATCAGCAGGGCAGCCCTTTTGTGGACAGATGCGTCCTGACTTTAACAACAGCCGACGTCATTTTCCCGACATTCTAGATCTGACCACTGGTGAGGGATGCAATTTAAAAATTACATTTATTGTTGTCTCTCTTCATGAGGATCCCAGAGAGATATTTTTGACATCTTTGTTGCTAAAGAGGACCATAAGTACTCTTCTTGAACCTGTTTTTTCTTGCTTATATACCAGTTAACGATTGTGTAATGTGTAAGTGTCCCAGCATGGTGTAGCCATTGGACTCTTGGCTAAGACTCTTGGCTAAGTGCTCAGACTCTGACTCAGCTGTAGAAATCCACTGGGCGATGCTGGGAATGTCACACTCTCAGCATGACACCAAGGCAATGGCAAACCTCCTCTGAATAAATCCTGTTAGAATCACTGTAAGTCAGAGCATATCACAACAAAAAATACAGTGGCTCCTCCTATTTTTGGCCTTGACAGCAAAAAATGATGAGACAGCAGGATAAAATCACTGCAAAGACATTTAATTTGCATTAAACCTGGTACTTTGTACTGTTGCCTGTTTCCACCGGGTAGTGAAACTGTATTTATTTAAACTATTTAGTAATGATTAGCCATATGTACAATAAAATGCTTTTAAAATTCTTTCAAAAAAAAGATAAACATTACTACGCATTGCTTTGTTGCTGTAAGGTTAGTTGCCTTTGCCTGAATAAGTTATTTATTGCTTGACTGTGACAAATCAGCTCTAAACTTAAGCTTCTGTTTCTTTCAATTTTTAAAAAATACTTCCCTACTACAATTAGTTAGCAAAGCCTATCAACTTGAGAGAGCGTATGAACCCAAGTTTAGGCAATCCAGAAAGCTGATGGCAACTGAAGTGGACTCTAGTTCGTAATAAACGAGTTTATACAACAATCTTTTATACAATAGTGTGTAATTCCATCCGAAAAGACGCCATTGGGTTCAGTGAGGCTTACACCCGAGTAAACCGACAACAACATCGCAGTTTTAGGTTTTTTTTATTAATTTTTATGTTCCAGACAATCACATATTATAGTGTTACTATAACATTCCAAGTGTTACAGGAGTATAAAATAAACAGGCCATAAAACTCTCCATTGCTTTGGAAGGTCAAAATCACGCGCCACCACACTACGCGTGAGGAAAACTAGGGGCACAACCCCGAACAACAACGACCCGCTCAAGAGACTGGCAAGCCAAGGATTCCGACCACGGGAGGTGGGCGGGGCCACAATGAGTGGGCGGGGCCTAAGCAGGCAGGGCGTGACGGCCACTACTTTGTAACTGTGGGCCAAGGCCTCTCGGCAAGTATTTGTCCAGACGCGTAACGGGGGTGTGGGGGCGGGGGGAGCCAAAGGCAGAGCTGCGCAGTGCACGACGGGAGAGCCTATAACGGCTGCCGGGCGCGGCGCGCAACCTTTCACCCGACGTCACCTGACGGCGCAACACGGAAGTGCGATGGCGGCGGCGGGAGGCGACAGGGGCGGCGGTTTCCACGCTGCGGCTCACCGCAGGCTGCGGATCCTTTCGGGCCACCTGCAGAGCCCTCCGGCCACGCACCTGTCCGCTAACCCATGCAGAGGGCGGGTTGGCACCGCGCCGTCGTCGTCGGGGTCTCAGGCGAGAGTCTTTCCCAAGAGACGGTAAGCGAAGGGCAGCCCGGGCGACGGTGTGGATGGCGGCTTTCTCCCTTAGGCACCCTCGTAGGAGTTGGAGACCGAGGCCCCGTCTCCTTCCGGCTGGAGCTGAGTTAGGGACGAGGGAGGGAAGGAGGGAAAAGAAGCTATCGCTTCCCCTGGCTGGACCCTCCTCGCCTCCCTGGGAGCTGTTGAAATGTGCCGCCTGCTCGCAACTTTTATTTCATCTTGAAATGAGAGCGGCTAATTTTTCCGTTAGCAGTTCGAGCGTTGCCACGGTTCGCCTGGAGGACGCTGTGGAGACTTAAAGAAGGGTGGAAATCGCTGAAATGAGCGTGAAGTGTTTAAAACGAGAACTGGCCTGCATCTTCTGGGTGTCTTTAAGGCGGCAGAAGTCTGTCGAATGGGAGGGGTGGTGGGAAAAACGGTTTTGGAAAAGCGGCCAGCCAGGGCAGCGAGTGGCGGTCACTTTGACTGCTAGGCGTGTGAAGTTTCATCAAGCCCTTTACATGTTGTATGTACTGTACTCTGAAGCGGGTCCCACCACATTTAGTGGCGGTTTCCCCATGAAATAACGGGTTAACGTTAGTGTGTATAAGAGGCAAAAGCAGTAATTTCCAGAATGTAGCCTCTCAGCGTTGATTTGAAAACTTCCTTTGGGTTGACCTTCTCCCAGAGAAACCTTCTTGTTCTGTGTCACTCAGCTGCTGTTTTGCTCTCTGCCATTAATAAGTCTGGTTATCCACTTGCTAGTCCACCCTTGAATGTAAGCCTGTTAGCATCAAGCCTGCTGTGTAATTGGACAGAAGTGGATGCACAGCATAGTTTCAGTCTGAGCTTTATACCTGGAGTTCCACAAAGTTAACTCAGTGTTGACATAAGTAAGCTCCTGATCAATATACTGTTTGGCAGTGGTGGAATATAATGTTCCTTACATCTGTTGGAGGGCCTGGAAGGCAATGTTGCCATCTAGGTGGTGGCAGAAAGGAACTGTCCTGGCACACCCCTGAGGCCTGCAGATTGCCACATGAGTCTAACTGTGCTCAAGTGCTCTCCAGTTGATAATGTGCAGCCTTGTGTAAAGCTGCTGAATACTTCCTTGCCCTTGTTTACCCTCCCTTAAGTGACCATGAGCCAGGCTGTGTAGTGGTTTGGGTGTTGGACTATGAGTCTGCAGACCAGGGTTCAGTTTTCTGCTTGGCCATGGAAACCGACTGGGTGACCATGGGTGAGTCACACACTCTCAGCCCCAGAAGATCCTGTGATAGTTTCGGCTTAGGGTTGCCATAAGTTGGAAGCGACTTAAAGGCACACACAACAAGAGCATTCTGGCCTTATATACGATTTTGGGATGCAGTCCTGTCCATCTGTTTAGAAACAGGCCTCAATTGATCCACTAGATTTTATTGGGTCAGGCTGTTTGTGTTTGCATTGACACAGCTTACTATAAACTTGTGGTTCCAATAATGTGTCAGCATTCTGAAAATCAGTCTTCCACTTAGGAACTTTTGGTGGTGGTAGAGGTGGTGGTCTTATTTTTGTAGAGCTCAGTATGAAATATGTTATCACAAGTTTGAGTCTACCTCTGAGAGCATTAGGGAAGTAGATGTGGTGGCATGCTTCTAGCAAATAAAGGACATTTTCTGTAGGCCTGAGCACCATGTGCAAGTATAGCTCATATATCATACTGAAGGAAAGATTCTCCCCTTCCCTTGGGAATTTTAATCAGAAGCACACAAATAGATTGTAGAAGTTGCTTGGCCGTAATGATTAAAGTAACCCCAGTTAATTTTTCATCTGATTCTTCACTTAACATGAATATCCTGAAGGATAAACTGATTGAATGAAGACTGAGGGATTACTGTTACTTGTGTGCATTGCTTGCTGTGCATATGCATGTGAATACAAAGAATGAATTTCTAATAACAATTATGGGAGGTATATAATGAAATAGAAAAGACAATGACCAGAAAATCATGTAAGTTCCAATGTAGAATGTTTCTTTGTTATCTTATCAGTATGTTATGCATTTTCTTAGTGTTCACTTCAATAATATTGAAAACTTTAGAACTTCAGGGGTTTGGCAGGACAAATAATCTGTTCAGTTATAAAAGAGGAACAACATAATCACAATTTTCAGCAAGAAATGCTGGTTTTGCCTTTCTTGTCAAATAAGAAAGCCCTCCCCGTATTATAATACAATGTATGTATAATTACAGGAATTCATCCTGTTTCAGAACTAGAGAACACACATCCAGCACAAGAAAGATGGAAATGTCAACGTATTTTAAGTTGTTTGGAGTTTATGTACTTTGTGGTAAAGGAAATTTAAAAGCAATTACATAAATCACTTGGGAATCTTTATTGGAGATCTCAATGAGCGTATATAGGGTGTGTTACAGAGGTCCAAGTTCTTTTTATTTGTTTTGTTTTTTTGGTTTTTTTCCACAAACAGCTCCACTGTGCTTTACAAGTATCAAAAAGATAGCACGTCCCCCGCAGTGGGAACCTATCTAAAATTAAAGGAAGGGGAAGGAAATGCTGATAGGGTAAAATAGGGAAAGATTGCTATATATGTCTTTAATTCTGAGACATATACTTTTATTTCAGTAGGAGAGCAGGAATTTATGAAAAAGTTGGAGTTAGCAGAATGTGAGAGTGGCATTATTCAGATACTCCTGGAAGCAGATATATTGGCCACTTTGAGAGAACAGTTGACTGGGGTCAGTGGTGCCATCTTTCCCCCAGATGTATTACATAACTGTTGCTGCTTGCTCTTCTTGCTCCTTTTTTGCAAAATGCCATTTCTAATCAAACCGTACTGTCCATATTTCCATTTTAAAAAGCCTTCTTTTTCACTTTGAAACTTTGTATGTGTGACAAGAGGCAACACCCAGGTGAGCCTCTGTAGCACTCTGTTCTCTTAATAGTCATCTATAAGAAGGGATCTGAAAGTAACAGTGACAAGAAGACAATTTGCCATTATTTGATTCGTTCTATATAGCTGTTCAACTTACTGGCAAGTTGTATGGCCATGGGCAAGGCTGTTTCACTAGCCACTGAGGGCAGACTTCATCACTTTGCATTTCCTTGCTTTTTAAACATTCATATTTTTCTGACCTTATCTTGACAGCAACAAATGTATTTTTTGCCATTAAAAGAAAGCTGTACGTTGGATGGGGAAAAATCGGAAGATTTTTCCTGACATTGACTGCTGGGTAATCTTATTTCTCATCTTCTTTGGCTTTGCTTGCCTTGAATTAAAAGGGTCCATATACTATCCCAAATATACTACTGACCAGTCAATCTTTATTATACAGTCACAGGCTGTACAAGGTAACCATCTCACAAAACGTGGTAGGAAAGCTAAACAATCTAAAATAGACTAGGGTAATATCAATTCAAGAATTATTTTTAAAAAATTAAAACATAATAAGCTTAGTATCATTTAGTAGAATTTAAAAGGGAGGGGATCCTGAGTATTACATATGTGTCTGAGTCATAATTTTATGAATTTTACCAGCTGAGAAGAGGAAATTTGCAACAACGTTTGTTACACATTTTCAGTATCTGCTAACACAGTGGTTCCTAACCTTTTCTCACTGCTTGGCAGCCCATTTCCATAAATTGTCTTCCCCTTCCACAGCCATGCCCTTTCTTTGACGGGGGGAAAGAGTGCCATCAGAAAGCTTCTGTGAGTTCTGAGAAGAGATTCCCACACCCACAGAAGGAAAAGCAGAGTGTCAGGCCAACCACCCTGCCCAGGCCTTTCCATCCCATTGTGCTCTCTCACCCACCTAGACACTTCCCGCAGTCTCAGGATCCAGTTTGCTCCAGGCCAAAGGCACAAGGAGGAGCAACTGGTGCTGCACATCTCTCCTTCAGATGGATTTGGTGTGGAACTAGATGTCTCTACTGGATGTGCTCTCTTCTCATGGATGAGGGAGAGAAGAGCATGTGCATGCAAGACTTGAGAGGCCATCTAGTGTGGATGGGGCTAGGGTCGTAGCAACTCAAACAAAAACCTGCGTGTGCATATGCATGTGAGGATGACTGTTTATTTTTAAGCTTGTGAGCCATTGGCAGCTGAAAGTTCTTCTTGTCCCTTAAGGTTCCAGGACAGGAACACTGACACTGAGCAATCAAGAACTGCACAGAATTGTGATTTCCTCTGAAAATGGCATATGTTTTATAATTTCCCCACCATTTTTTTTGTGTGTGTATTCCTGGATGTCTTTGTTTGTACCCCTGGGGTATGTGTACCCCAGGTTTAGGAATCACATTATTAACAGATAAGCCAAGTACTATTCAGAGGGTCTTCCAGGGAATTTATTTAAGAAGGCTATAATTAATCTTAATCTCTCATCTATGTAAAAATTACAAAAGAAGAATACATGGGATAGAGGCTCTACTAATCCATTTCTACATGGAGAAACACTCTTTTTTTGGTAAGGAATTCCCTGGAAATGGCCATCCAACATTGCAGAAGGTAAAACGTCAAGTCAAATTTTTGTGTGTGTGTGTGTGTGTGTGTTTGTGTGTATGGTGTTAGGGATGGTCAATTTTCAGAATAGTTTATACCTTTATTAGTATTAAATGACAGGCTTGGATTAGCTGGGGAGTAGTAGTACAAGCAGCAGATAGAGTATATTACATATCTATATCTTTAATCTGGTAAGCAAGATTCAATTTTGCCTTGGAAAAGTTTTGAGTAGAAGGGAAGTTGTCAGCAAGAATTATTATCTGTAATCTGTCTCTGATAGCTTTCAACCACTGGCTAATGTAGTTGTCTTCCTGAAGAAAATGCATATCCTGTCCTCCCTCCACATTCGCAGGTTTGACCTTCTTGGATTGTTCGCAAGGTGTGCAGGTACCTCTCCCTGCTTCTCCTCCTCCCGTTCCCTTGTGTTTTGCTGAACGTGGAGAAGGAAGGCAAGCAGGTGGACAAAAGGCAAGGAAATGGTGGGAGGGGAGGCAGGTCCGTACCTTCCTTCTCCCCTCTGGAGCTCCCCCTCCCATTCACTTGCCTTTTGCCCTGGCACTGAGAACTTGCACAGAGACAGAAGGCAAGGGAATGAGGGAAGGCTGGCGTGAACCTTCGCCTTTCCCTTTTGGAGCTCCCACCTCCCATTCAGTTCCCTCTGGCCCTGATGCTGAGAACTTGCACCAAGGCAAAAGACAAGGGAATCGGGGAGTGGAAGGCTCATGTAAGCCTTCCTTCTCCCCTCTGGAAGTCCTCCCTCCCATTCTCTTGTGTCTGGCCTCAGCACATAAAAGACAAAGTAATGGGAGGGGGGAGCCCTGGAAGGCAGTGGGAAGAGGATCACAGGGGAAGCGAGTTATTTGCAGTTTTTCCACTTTTGTGAGGGTACGGTACCCCAAACCCTCATGAAAGTGGAGGGGCCACTATAATCTGATTCAGGTCTTCTGTAGAAAGGTTCTAGCCAGCATCTTACTGCAACACCAGGCAGAACATTCCACTGATGAAAAACTAGCTGTAAGCTATAAAAGTGCTGATGGCACACAGTCTGCTAGATACTGTTAGTATTTTGCACTTATTGGTATTCCACAACCATTGCTTCATGCCCTTTTTGCCTCTCCTCCCCCACTAAGTTGCCGTTTCTTACTGCACCGTGCAGTCCATCTTGCAATTTTAAAAGGCCGTTGTGTGTGGGTGTTTGTAACAAAACACCCAAGTGGGTTAATCTACAATTTGTAGAATGAAGCAACAGTTGATTATATTTATGTAATGGTACAATTGTATTTCAGCTGTAATACTGTGAGCTGGAACCCAGCTAAACAAGATGCCCAGAGGAAACGACCTGTCGCAACAGCACTTACATATGGCTGTGTGTTACATTCAATAAAGCATCATCAGATCCACAGTCACAAGAAATTAATGCACCATCAGGACCCAAGACAGCATGTTGCGGAGAATTCTGACTGGGATGTTAGGGAAAGCTGTTAGCCTACCAAAGGACTAAAGGGAACTGAAGCTTTAAGAAGGCTGGCAGATCCAGAACTTTCAGTGGCTCCACCTTTCTGTGTGATGGTTGTGATCCATAAAGAGCCCACAGTTGTTTCTGTGAGCTCATGCTGAGATGTCGTTGAAGGATCAGAAAAGCTGTGGGAGAGTCATCCTCAGAGTCTGCAACTGAGGGTGTGCATATATGCTCATGCCTGAAATCACTATCAATAACTTCTAAGGACTCTGCTTGTAGTGAGGTGACTGGTGGATTTGTTGTCTGTTTTTTGAGAGGGGTTGTGGAGAGAGCAAACATTAGACTACCAGGTCATTCTGGGGGAAGGTTCTTCCTTGAGCCATTTGTTGTAATTGCTTGGATCCGGTAGTCACAGAAAATGTGCTGATTCTTTTGTCTCCCCTCTCCACCTAGAAAAAAATGTTGGTCCCGTGTTTGAAGCTTTACCAATTGTGTCCTCATCCTTACGAAATCAGGTGCCTAACAGGGCTTTACCTACAGGCAAGGAAGTTGTTAGCAATTCTGTGTATTTGTTCAGACTCAAAAGTTCACTAAAGCCTTTGAGCAATGTTAGGAAAATTGATTCTGACACTTTGAATGTGTTATTTGTGTCATCATTAAGTGCCTTGGCACTGTGAAGTTGCTCAAAGCACTTGTGGAGAAGGGAACATTGATAACATTTCTACAGCTCTGGAGCCCCTGGGAGAAGGAAAAGAAAAATCACATTGGCATAGGTGCAGCTTTTCCTGTGGTGGGAATTATTTGCAGCCTTGGCATTACTGCATGGCTTTCTGCCACCTTACATTTTAGCATTCCACTGGTTATATTCTCTTCTCTTCTCTTCACATGCCTGCTGCTTACTGTTGACAAAAGTATAAGGCAAAAGATCACTTCAGTACTGGGCATAACATACAATCCTGTAACAAAAATCGTTTCTTTTCTTTTTGTATATAGCTGCATTGACTTACTTGTTATTTGCTTGTTATAATTGGTCAGACCAAGAGAATACCTACACGCACAACAAGTTAATCAGCTCTCAAGATTATCATAGGGGCATCCCAGCTGTTTGTAAGACACAAGTTGGGTTTATGTATCGCTCACAATGCTTTGTGTGTATATGCAGATTCTGCCCATTACCCAAATCTGTTGACTCTTGGGCCTAGATCATTCATTGAGATATAAATTTTAGGTTGTATTTCAGGTCTTGAACATGGGATGGGGGTAAGTATCGGTATTGGTTAGCTGGTGGTAGAGCTCCACTTTGTCTGACTTTGATAGGTAACTGTTTTTTTTGCCAGTGTGAAAGCTTTTTCCACTGTTTTGCAAAAGGCAAATGTACATCTCTTTTGTGAATTTTCTCTTCTAAATAAGTTTTCTAGAAGAGGAGGAATAAAACAGCCTTCTCCATTCAATCTGTGATCCTGCATTCTAGTGCAAGATGTTGGTTGGCACCATTTTGAAAGAGGCCGTGTTCTGTGTCTGGCAGTTTTTGAAGAAGTTATTTCCATGCTGTAGCATAATGACAACTTCCATTCCTAGTTGTCAGAATTTAAATTTTTGGATTACTTGTTACTGTAGTTCCTAGTCAGAAATTGAGGTATATTAGATATCATTTGATATCAAGAATTTGGCCTTCACTACCCATTCCTCTCCATGTGCTTGCGAGGCTCCCAGATAAGCACGCACACGGGCACGGCCGAAAATAGCTGAACTATTCAAAACAAATCCAGGCAGGCCAGTAATTGCCGGACTGCAGCTTCAGGAGACCTCTAGGCAAGCGCCCTCTTAATATCATATCATGTATGCACGCAGCTTACAAAAGATCCCCCGCCCCGAGCAGGCAGCTTGACGAGCCGAATATCCAACTGTCAAGACTCCGTATTTGCATACCATCTACGCTATTGACAACGCTGTCATAATTCAATCATCTAAAGTACTGACCTTTTGGAGGCTTTGTCTCCAACCAGAAACCCATTGTTTTCCGTGAGAACGGACTATCCTACAGGCACATTTTCCTCTATAAGACCCCCTGATTTTGAGCGTCTCTTCGGATCGCTCTGACTTCCATCCCGCCTTGCTGTCGCTCGGTTCAACAAACCTTCCGCTCAGCTCCCACGTGCTGAGAACCTCCGATACAACGAACTTTTCTTCTGATAAACAGGGCTTCAGGATCAGATGTAGTATTTCCCCTGAAAGCTCCCTCTTAAACTCCTCTATCCAACTCCTACCTTTCTTTCATTAGGTCTGTGTGAGTGGTTGCATACATACGTATTGACTGTGTTTTAAAATAAAGGAAAACAATTATTATTTACTTCTGTCTGATTATTGACTCGACCTGACCCCGTAAACATTGAGTTCAAGATCTTGCTAAGTTGCCCTGCCTCTTGCATTGCTTAGCTTGTGCTCTTGCTAATTCCCATTCCCCAGTATTTTGAGCGCATTGAGGTGTCCCTCACGGGACTCCAGAAATCGGTACAAAGTTGATAGTGATGATGATATATTTGTTTCATATCTTGCCCTTCTTCACAGGAGCCTAGTGCAGCCAACGCGTACATAAAGATGAACATTTAAACATTGCAATTGCAGATATCTAACATTACAGGTGACAGTTATATCATAGACACTGAAGAAGCAGATAAATTTGCCCTGAAAGTATGTACAGTATGAGTAAATTTTTAGCTGGTATCTGAATAACAAGAGCAACAAAAGAATGCCTGACAGAAAGAATTTCTATGGCTGTATAAAGACAGCCATGCCACATATGGTAGCTGCATGGGTCATGCTGTTGTGAAGAGATGTGAAGGCTCAGAAGATACCCACAAAAAATGGGGAACAGACAGTTTTTCTTGTGTGTTCCCTCAGAACCTTTCTTTTTCCAGAAGAAATGGGCTGTGGAGTATTTTATTTTAGAAGGATGAATAAAAAGTGTTTAAGATGCTGTATTCATAGATTTACCGCCACAAAAAAATTATTTGTAAAAGCTATATGCGAGGAAGACTTTTATATGAGATTATGTATGTTTTATGTTTTATTTACAATGCATCACTAGTCATCACAAGCAGTGAATTCCTGGCCAGTCTTAAATTTGAGACCAGTTGGTACTGGGGAAGACAGCCCTGTAATTATTTGGGTCCTGAGCATTTAGGATTTTGTATTAGCATATTGATGTTACCACATATTTAAAGATTCTGTTTGCCTGTTCCCATGCCATTCAAGCTCTTAACTATACCGGATCTCACTATTCCTATTTCTTTGCATGCTTCCAGAACTGGCTCAATGTTTATGATGTTTGTCAGAGAATTTTGGAGAGTGTGGAAAGCTCACCTTTTCCCAAACATGTAATGGTAGTCAAAGTGCATGCTTGCTTTGCCTTATTGTTCCCCAGGAGTTCATAGTGTTTGACCACCACCTTAAAAACCCCAAACTAAAAACAATGCACTCAAGGCCAAACAGGGAAAAGCAGCAAGTAGAACACATTGGAGTGGAGTGATAAAACACTCTCGACATATACCTATCAGCTTCCTAAATATTTGCCATTGTGTCATGCACAGCACAGAGTAACATGGAACAGAACTAGAAACATCTGAGTGAGCCTTGACTCCTGACTCTGGTTTATTGCCTGTGATATCTCTGGCTGTTTGGTCTTTTTATCCTGAGACAGATTCCTCAGGCTGTATTTCTGGGGCTAGTGTATTTAGAGGGGCCTGGTGTGAGTGGCGGCTGGCATGAGTACGGTCCTGTATCAGTTTCTTTACACAAATACAAGAAGACCATTTTATTTTATTTTTCCCTATGTCAGAGACGGGAAGGATTGACAATCGGTTCTTGTGTATTTCTGCTGGAGTTCTGCTACACGAGTATTGACCTAGAAAATAAAGGGGCATTCATTTGATATTTTATTGGTCTCTGCATTTCAGCAGATTCTGAACTTTACATCGTATTGAATCCACAGTAAGCAAAGCCTCTGACAAAGAAGCTCCTTTTTACAATCTTTTATGCCTACCCAGCCCCACTCTTTCTCATCTGCTGTCTAGCTGGAAGATTTTTAGCAGCATTGTCATTGGGAGCATGGTGAAAGAAGGCTCAAGAAACAAAGATTTTCAGTATCAGGTTTTAGCAGGATGTCTGCAGTAAACAATGCAATAAAACTTAAGTTGGGAAAAGCAAGATTTTACTCGAGCCAATCCTAGTGTAGCTGTGTGTGCCTGCCTACAACAAGCAAGGTAAACAGCAGCTACCTGCAGAATCCATTACTGAGTGTATATGAAATGCAATAAGGGAGAAGCCTGCCTTACCAGCTCCTCTCAGTATGTTAAAAAAAAGAGAGAGAACATAGATTTATAAATGTTACCACCAAAATGGAAATCATAGGAAAGGTGGAGGATGTTGAAGGGAGAAATTACCCCTGCGTGCCTTTTGGAAGAAGCTCTTAAGTGGTCTCTAGAAGGCTGAAAATGTTTGTTTACTTATGGAAGTCTTATTTGAGCTGGTTGTTTCATTTTACATGTGCACATTGTTAGTGCCGGATAAAAAGTTTACTGTAATGTACTGAACTGCTACCCTTCTTTTTTTGTGGTATAAAAACATATCCCTGTTTTTTCATGTTATTTCTTTCTCAGGTACCAAAGTCTTTGTTAAAGAAGTAAAGCACAGGAGCGTATCTATTTTGTTAACTGGGATATACCTGTATTTCATGGATTTTAATATAATAGCTGTTTTAGATTATTTTCTTGTTGAGTAAGCCTTAAGATCTGGATGTAATGAGACATCAAAGAACTGCCTCCCACTTCTGGTCTTTCTGTCTCTTCACTCATGGGCTTATTGGGTTGCCCTGTCAAGCTGCCTTCTGATCTTGTGGCAGTGCTTTCCAGTACCATGTCTATATAATTTTAACTGTGAAATAAGCCTGTGATTCAACATTATGATAGAAACCTGGATAGATTAACTGGGAAGGGGTAATCTGTTCCATCTTTACCCACCAGTGCAGCCTCAAAACAGTCTAGAAGGTCAGAGAAAGAATTTTGCTGTGGTATGAGTATTTTTGATGAAAGCAGTCCACCCGGCTACTGGGCTTAAGTGTTTTTGGTAGTTATTAGGCCAGAGAGACAGATCAAGGCTTTCTTCTTATGTGTTGACCAGCTTACTCAGTCTCCCTAAACAAAGTGGTCTGTAGCATGGTGGATGTCAGCATTGCGCAGAAACCATTTTAGAAGGTCTGCTCAGAACTTCATGGTTGCTGTGACACCCATGGAACTATCTCAATATGTCATAGGCCTAATACATTTTTAAAATTGTACTTTTTTGTGACCAAGCAGGAATTTGGAGGCTAGGGATTGAGGATAAGGTTGAATTGATGCTAAAAGTCACCCTCAGACCTAATGAAATTTAGACTGGTAGTGGCTTGTTCCTTCTGCAAGGGTGACAGATTGTTGAAAAGATCCATCCCGTTTTTGAACACCCTAGAAGATTTTCTGAGGAACATAGCCTGTGTACCTATTGGCCCTGGTTTCACTATATGGAATGATAACATAGATAGGAATATTGCCATGACAGTTTCCACATACTTAGTCCTGTGTTGTACAGCCCAGACAACTCTTAAGAGTTTACCAGAGAGCTGGAGCTGGTGAAGAAGTAAGACAACAGAAGGAACACAAATGTATCATATTTGATGCAGGTGTCCCCCATTTTTGACAGTCCACTTTTCAACAGTTCTCTCTTGACCCTTTACAATTACAACGAGAACCCATATATTTGATGTGTGGTTCACTTTCAACCATGCATGCAAATTGAGAAAGGTTGAAAGAGCAGATCATTCACAAGTGACCATGTGCTGCTTTTCCCTCCTTTCTTGTGGCATCCGCCATTCCAGCAGCTCCTTCTCCCAGGCAGGACAGACAGGGGACACCCAGGTGGGTAGAGAGAAGAGA
This sequence comes from Cyclura pinguis, assembly GCA_030412105.1. Classification (NCBI taxonomy): domain Eukaryota; kingdom Metazoa; phylum Chordata; class Lepidosauria; order Squamata; family Iguanidae; genus Cyclura; species Cyclura pinguis. The sequence continues at coordinate 218,833,985 of CM059599.1, read as the reverse complement.
GAAGGAGGAACAACAAACAAAATGCTGGCACGCCTGATGAGTTTCCACCTTCCTCCTTTCCCTGTGCCTGAGGAGTTGTTCTGTGGTTGTGTGTGTGTGTGTGTGTGTGTGTATGTATGTGTGAAGGCACACTAGTCCCTGTGGTAAGTTGTGTGAAGGAGAGAACAAGAGAAAGAGAGTCCCTAACCATTCCTTTCAACAAACTTGGGCAGCCATGGCTCTTCTACACACACACCCATGTCCCCATCTCTTGGCTGCTGAAGAGAAACAAAGGAAGGCAACCCAGCTATGGCATAAAAGCAGGAAAAGGTGGGGCAGGAAGAGGAGTGGGTTCTGCTTTTCAACAACTTTCATTTTTTGGCATTGCTCTGGTCCCTTACCTGTAGAATAAGCATGGGATGCCTATATCTCTTAAAACCAGATGAAAGCAAGAGCACATTGTTTCATATGCTTTGCGACAGTGGGAACAGGAAGGTGTTCTCTGTTTGCTGTCATTCTTACATTCTCAGATTGCCATCCGCCTGGGCTTTTAGTGATAAGGGGATTGTTACATCTAGACACTGGTGAGGATGTGGTAGAGACTTCTTTAAAGGCTTGCTGCAACAGGTTTGCAAAGTGCTTTTAGTATATCTCTGATGGAGTGAGTCTGGGAGTTGACTGATGCCTCCTTGAGAAAGAGAGTAATCCTGGCCATTTTGAAAGAGGCGATTGTGCAATTGCTCCTTAAGAAATCCTCACTAGACCCTCACTGGAAGATGAATAGGAACATGCCCCGTCTTCTATACCTAGAAACCACCTACCATAGACTCTCCATCTTGTCAGGATTCAATCTTTATTTTTGTTGGCCTACCTCCAACCCATCTCTGCATCCAGGCATCAAGTAAGTATGCACAGCTTCTCCTGTTACAGAAAGCTAGAACTCTGTGTCAGCACAGTAAAGGCATCTGCGCTCCGTATCTTTAGGTACTTTCATATAAATCAGTGGAGGGGAAAGTGAAGCTGGTGGTCACATTTTACCCTCAGGCATCCCCCCCCCCATTAACACTTCCAAGGCTTTTTGTTCCCCAAGGGACCAGTAGTACCCTTGCCTCTGGGGGCACTCTTGCAATTTTGCTACAGTTTGGAGGGGATGCCACTTTTGCAGCCTCTGCAAACCCTTTTTTCCAAACAGGAAGCAACCATATGATAAAAGGTATATTAAACTGACAGAAAAACCAGTTAAGAGTACCAATGAAATTTAAATGAAGAATATTAATATTTCAAGCTATTTCATTATTTCAGTTGGCCTTAATTTCATTCTGTGAACATCCCCTGTTCTCGTAGTTGGGATCATCATGAACCAAACTAATAAAGTGTTACAGCAGTTCTGCTTAGGGCTCTTTGGTAATTGCCAGAGGAGTTTTCATAACTGTGAACCCAGCTACAGAGGATTTCTTTATATGTGTCCTAGTTCCTTGGTGCTAGTGTCAACGATAATAGTCGGAGAATAGGACAATAGTACATTGCATTGTGCCTAAGCAGTGCTCTTGTGCATTAGACCTAGTACAACCTCTTGTGCATTAAATGAGCCATTTTGACATTGACAGCAGGTAATTGCAGTATCTACTGGTTTAAACTCTGCTGGGATTTGCTGAGACTTGCTACCTTTAGAGCACATGATAAAAATTGAGTCGTAGAGATTATGAATACTGGCTTCAGTCAGATTTTTAGGCCTGACCAAAAGATATCCATTATACATATGATTTATAAGTGTTGGCTTACCGTTCAGTCATTGATTCACTTGGGATGGATTTAAACCTGTGACTGCTAAGCCCAAATTAAAGCCATAACGTCACAACTTTCTCACCAGATGACTTTATTGAAATGCCTACATTGATGGCAGCATTTGGAACTTCATAACATCCAGGAACATAACAGATCTCCTGGTTAAACTTAATGTGTTTTTATGCAGACTTCTGGAACATATGCAGATATTTAATATCTGACCAGCTTGGTTTACATCCTGATCCAATTTCTGGTTTCAACAGTATATAGTTGGCTTTGGATTTATTCAGTTTAATCTTTATTTATTTAATTTATTCCCATCCTTTCTTTGTTGAAGACTCCCATTTTCTGTACTCTGATGTTGGATTTTGTTTGGATTCCTGCGCATGTTGCAGTTAAAGTTACTGACCCAACTCCTAAGAGGATAGCCCAGTCACCATTCTGAAACTGAAGAAATTCAGGACTGCCAGTAAACCCCCCATTTGCCCTGCAAAGATTTAGGATTATACTGATGATGTGGTAGAAAAACCTATGAGACAGCCAGAAAAAGAATAAATAGATATTTTTGGTGGCAGATCCCTTTGTTTCAGAAGCATCAAAAAACTTTCATGGAATAAGCATGATTTAAAATGGTTATTTTGAAGCTGGTAGTTTACTTGGTGCCATTCAGATGTTCTGAATGACACTTTCTATAAGTCCCTGTCAGTATGGTCACTGTTCAGGAATTATGGCAATTATAATTCAAAACACCTGCTCGCTTGCCTAATAACAACACTTAACGTTAACAACAGAGTCAGCCCCTTCCTGAGCGACAGGGGAGCAGGTCTCCATTGTTCGCAGTGGCTGTTGATTGCTAAATGAGGATTGGGGGAATTTCATGGTCCCTGTGTATTCCCTAAATAAGGGGATACATCTGGATTGTGAATATAAAGCAGTCATGGACACATAACTCTTGCTTACACATTTGTAACTGGATTCTGGCTGTTATCCCTTTAAAATAAACACAACAATCTTGTGACACCTTAAAGAATAAACAAGCTTATTGTTACATAAATTTTCATGGACAACAAACTACTTCAATGCATAGATGAAATGTTATTCTGAGCTATTTGGGTATATACATATGGATGTAGGGGATGAGCAGACTGGAAACAGTGAAGGCCAGGAGAAGTGGCATGCAGAAATAACAGAGAATGACAGCTGCATTAACAATGGCTATTTCAAGACACTTGGTGGCAACATGGACATCTTGTGTTACTGTTACCCTCTTTGTCAGTTAATGAACACATGTAGTACAATAAAACTTGATATCTTGATTCAAAGTATAGGTGACAGAATTGAACATCTTGATTTATTGATTTACTCTGCCGTTTCACATTGTAGCTTCCCTTTGACCTTTTTGTCAAGATGAGTACAACTTGAATGGGTTATGTAATGATCTGAACATAAAAACCTATTTTAAATTATTAGAAGTGCCATTAGTTCAACAGACGCTTAATTGACTATATACTTTTAGAAATAATAAGACAGTAAACCGGATGGGCCGATTATGTCATCTGAGTAAGTGAGATAGTGTTGGATTAAGTACTAATGATGCGATTGGTAGGTAGAACATGAAATTATGTGCATGTTAAATGAAAGCTAATCTGATAGCAATGAAGATAATGAGTTAGATTCAGACTTTCCACATAAAGGGGAACCACCTCCAGTTGTGGAGGAGGCTGAAATCCAACAGAGCCTTCCACTGGAAGAAACTAGGAGAGGTGTGTTTCTTCCCCTTCTTGGCGCACATCTTCAAGAAGAGGTGTGGGAGGCTACAGAGAGAAGGGTGGTGTAAATAAAACCCTCTCCGTCCTCTGTCTTTAGTGATGATGAAACTGGGCTCATGGATTATTGACAAAAGCTTGGATCTTCAGATGAACTGATTTCAGAAAGTTCCTGGAAGGTAGAGATGCTGTTGAAGATGGTAGGAGATCCTTGCTGTTTGGAGCAATTTTCCCATATTCCAGGTCCACTTTATCTGGGAGGGCTCCCCAGACTTCTGGAGAGGTTTTTTGTAGGATACAGATGAATGGAGAGAGGAGAACCCTGTTTGTATGTGTACACACACACACACACACACACACACACACACACAATGCTAATAAGAGATATTAACATCTTATTTCTAGTGTGCTTTCTAGTATGCATTCTAAGGATAGTCACTTAAAATCCTAATTTTAGAATTTGTCTGCTATTGCTTCCTATGGCGCTTTTATGGTATTCATTTATCAGTTTGCTGAATAAAATCAGGTGGGACAGTTTTTCTGTCTTGCACGACTAAGTAGAGATGTCAGGGCCTTTTGTTTCCTTAATCCTCATGCGGCTCCATAACTACTTTGAGGCATGTTTTGGGGTTTTTAGTTTAGGAAGATGGGCTTCTGTGATAAGATTCTTTTTGGCGTGGGAAAATTTAAAATATTATTATGAGGGTATAGTAGGAAGGATGAATGTTTTGGGATGTGACAGCTCTTTGAAGTGACAAGGGACTGAAATACCTGTGTGAGGGATCCATTTGTGGTAATCTGGGTTTCATTCTATATTCTTTCAAAAATAATGCAGGATCTGAATGCGTTTAAGGAATTTCATTTTCTCATTGTTTTTCCAGAGCCCTGGGAAGAAATGTAGTCTAGGCAGGTATATAGACACTTGATTGCCAAACAATCTGCATAGACCAATGTGGACAAACCTAGAAATAAAATCAAGGGAATCTCAAATGTTAAACAGAGAGCTAAGCACAACGAAAAATTTGAATTAAAGAAAGCATTTGCAGTATAAATGCACATTTTGAAATCTGACCTTTCTACCTCTTTGGGCATGAATGAGTGGGTTAAGCACTAGAGACTTGGCTTTATTTCTATTATCAAACTGCTCAGTAAGGAAAGCTTAAGTACTCTGAATAAAAAACAGTGGCTCTCTCATTCAACTGCATGGAAATATTGCCACCTTGTGGATGTTGCTTTGTGATTCATTGTGTTCTCTTGGTAACATTTCACAATTATAGTACCCATTACTGGGTTCTTATTCGTTTCTTTGGGGAAAATGAGGGGATATGCGTGTTGTTTTAGAAAGGAACATAATTATTTCTGCTTTGAATGAGTGAAGTTGCCAAAACAAATTTAAAGCTGCACAGATGATAACATTATGAAAAATTATTTTAATATGGCTTTTTCATGGTTTTAAGCTTCTGATCATGTTTCTGTGGGAAGGTGTTTTTTCCATCTTGTTTTGCATAGTAGGGCAAATTATTATTTTAAAATGAGCACACGGGAGATGTAAATTCCTTCAGTTTTCCTTTATTCTTCGAAGATTAGGGCAACAAGAAGCACCTAATGCTATTATTTTAGCTAAGGCTTATTTGCCCTTATGGGATAATGAATGGGTATTCCTTATGCAAAATGCTTGAGACTATTTTTTTTTATTTTGGAATGCTTGTGTTTGCATACACATACATAATGAAATACAGTGGGCCCTTGATGTCTGGTGAAGTTTGGTTCTAGGGCTCTCTGTCGATACCAAAATGTGTGGATACTCAAGGCCCATTATATATGATGGCATAGTAAAATGATGTCCCTTATATAAAATGGCAAACAACTCAAATGAGTGCCAAAGAGAGCCTAAGGATCTGTGAAATGGAGGGAGGCTGCAACAGGGTATGCGTAGTGCTTAGCACACAGCAAAGTCAAGGTTTGCTTTTTGGAATTTCTTCTTCAAATATTTGTGAGTTGGTTGAATCCATAGATGGGGAACCCATGGATATGGAGGGCTGACTGCATCTTGGAGATGCGACCCAGGTCTGAACATGAAATATATTCATGTTTCATACACATCGTATTCTTATAGCCTGAAGGTAATTTTGTACAACATTTTTAATACTGTACCATTCTTTTGATGCTGGGTCCATTTACCAAATTAGCGGTTCAGGAAAGGAAGCTTCGAGTTTCAAGGACCTGGACAAAATACATTGAGAACTTTCCTGTGAACATAGGGATAAAGGGGTTGGGGGGGCCATGAATGGCACTTGCCCCACCACCACCCTCACCTGATGCTGTGGTGCTTCAAGAAAAGTGCTTCAGTTCAGAGGAGTATGGCTGCCAGGCAAGGTGCCTGGACAAGTCCTTGTTTTCTGTTAAAGCAGGAACCAGCCGGACAATCTCCCTCAGGCATGGCAGCACTTGCTCTCTGTCTCAGTCACATGCGTTTAAAGGGATTGTTACAGGGTTTCTTCTTTGGTTTATGGTGATCCCTTCACTCACTCACACACATACAGGAATTAAACAAAAAACCTCCAGAGTTTTTCTTGTCTGGTCACAACAACACAACTTTATTTGAGCAAAAAAGCCAAAACCCTTCTCTTTTCACCCACTAGCCTTATCTGCCAGCCCTTCCCCTCACACAGTTGCTGCTCCTGCATGAGGGACTCACTGCTGGAGGGAGAGGGAGATTTAGTGCATGGCTGTAAAAAGCAAAATATTTTTTGACTTGAAGGTTTCCTCAGATATGCTCCAGTATTCCCCCTCTCTTAGCTCTTCAGTTGGAAGGGGATCTCATTGGTGAATGTGGCCACAGCAGCAAGTCTCTCAGGCAGGAAAAGCAAGGAGAGAAAGTTGCTGGGTGCACAGAGAAGGGGCCTGGCTTTTCTGTCTGCACTAAAGTTGTGTTGTTGTGATCAAGCAAGGAGAATACATGAGATTTTTTTTTAAATGGTTGTGTGTGAGGGAGGTAGAACAAAGAGATTACCACAAATCAAAGAAGAATCTTTCCAACAACCCCTTTAAATGTGTGTGCCTGAGTCAGCTATCATGCACACATGGAAGGTAGGGTTTTTTAAATAAAAAAGTACTCTATGTGCTGTGTATGTCTGGACATGAGGCTGGGGAGAGACTGAGGATCTATGAAGTGGCAGGAATCCACACCTCCTCCCATTTCACAGATCCTCATGTCTTTCTCCCTAGCCTCTCTGAGGAGCCTGCCAGCTGCCTGCTTCCACCTTGAACAGGAGCACCACAAATGCTGCCTTGAAGCCAGAAGCAGGTGTCTGGTGGCAAAAAGTTTCAGATTTTGGAGGGTTTCAGATTTTGGATTTCCAGATAAGGGAGGCTCAGCTTGTATTTGCTGTAGTAAGTCTGGGAGCACTTTTTGCATGCCTGGTTCCCTGTTACAAATATAGTTTTATCTCTAGGGGACATGTTGATCTCCAGGTTTCATGTGTGGTTAATGCAGGTACATACCGTGGGAAGCTCTGGCTGGCAACAGTGCTTAGTTGCACATAAACTTTATAGTGTTTGTATACTCTTACATGACTGTATAGTATCTCTAAAGGGGGACTGTTGATGAAAATTAAATTCTTCTTCTGTGGTTTCTATATGTAGTCTCTTAACATTTGATTTAAATCTATTTCTTAGAGCGTGTCTCATTTTAGCAGTAATACCAATTATCTTGCCATCAGTTGATTACACATCACTGTTGGATATGCAAGTAAAGCTTTCAACAATATGAATTCTTCCTTATTTAAAGCATTTTTACCCCACCTTCTAGGTGAAAAACCTCAGAGTAGCGTATGTAAGAATTAAAAAAAATATTTTGCTGGAAGTCTTAAATCTAAAAGATATGATGCAAAAACCAGAAAGGGGTGAGCAGGAAAGAGGAAATAGAGTAAACATAGGTACCAGTTCTAAAAGTTAGATTCAGACGGTTGGATTCGAGAGGACTTAGTGTGCAAAGATGATACTGAAGACTTAGAAGATGGTATGAGAGAACTTAGTGTGCAAGGATGCTATTGGATAGGGTATTTAGGCTTGGTTTCTTGACCTCTGTCTGACTGGCCTGGTGTTGTTCCTGAGTAGCAAAGTCTGGTTGGCCTCTCAGTAAAGCAAAGCTGGGCCCTTTTCCCCTCATCACCTATTGCTAGTCTTGAAAGCAAAGCAGTTCCTGGGTTTGGTAGCAAGTAGCTTAAGGTGCATTGGAAAGGTTGAGTTTGGACCTGTACATAAGCATTCTACCATTAAGTGTGCAATCATACTTCCTGTTACCTCTATACTCCTAAATTTTATTATGGCTCACTGATCAGTTAACTTTACTTGTTCTGTCAGCACTAGACCCTGCTCCAAACCCTTCAGCAGTATGTTGCTCTCTCAAGGATTGGAGCAAATAGACAATGATTGAAGAACTAATTGTACAAACTTCGTGGAAATAAGAATACATATCACTGCATTTCTAGTTTCAAAATAACATGATAGTGACAGAAAAGTTGTCAGAGCAGAACATCAGAAAAATATAAAATTATGTGGCTTGATCACAGCTTGATTGTGTTTTAGGTAACCAGTCATTTAGTATCTTCAATATTAGTACTCCTTTAGTAGTAGCAAAAGGAATGAACACCTGTATATGTTTTTCTGTATTTATTAGATAAACTTTAAAACTGATTCCATGCTTTCTTAGACCAGACAGTATATCAAAACTATCATTTACCAAACAAATTGGTCGTAGTGAAACAATAGATTATACTCATTTTAATCTTTCTTCCCCTTTTAGGCAAGAAGTTTTAAAGTGGAATGGATGGGGATACAATGACTCCAGGTTCATATTCAATAAGAAGGGGCAAGCTGAATTCACAGGAAAAAGGTAGCAGATGGGTACTGTATGATAGATGTCTGCTTTTCTTTTTGAAAAAGTTTTTAAAAAGTCTGGGTGGATGTTAAATATTGAAACAAAAATGAGTAAAATCTAACTCCAGATATAATAACCAAAGAGAATCAGGAAAGAAGTACATATAGTATAAAATAACAGGTGTTTTTGAAGAATAAAACAACATAAATCAATCCAAATTTTCATAAATTGGAACAGCTAAACTTGTATACATACTACTCTAGATCACTTATCCAAAGTTTGCTTGACCCACATTGCCACATGCAAACATTTCGTAAGTCTAAAACAGCTTGCTATGGATTTCTACGAATACAGGCATTTTGTACAAGCCAAATGTATTCTGACACATTCTGTCTTCATCTTCATATCTTTGATAAATAAGAATAAATCACTGCTTCATTGGTGTCAGAATAAAGAGGCCTTTGGCATGCCATGTCTTCCGTGTCCCATTAACAGCCAATGTGTCAAAGTATGGTTTAAAATTGTAGTTCCATGGAACCATGTAAACTAGATACATACACACCCCTTAAAAACTTACTTTAAACTCTTGCTACTTATGGATTTATAAATATTTCAGCCACTGCTTAGTCTTTGAAAAGAGGGAGGTCTCCCTTGGGGATTGAATCTAGAGTTTCAACTGTAGTAGAGCAAATCCACAAAAGGTTGTAGTTTGACCTTTTATTTAGGATTTATATTACTTTTATTTATGTTCCATTATTTTCATTCTCCATTGGTAAACAAATATTATTTCATACTATATACTGCTGCTTTCCTGACTTTATTTGTTTTGTTGGTGGTTAAGTATTAAAAGATCTGTCAGCTTTCTTCATTGTCCAGCTTTCTTACCCATACACAGAAATTGGAAATGCTATGGCATGGATGATTATGACTTTGGTATCTAATGATATATTTTTGCCCTTGAGGATTTTATCTAGTTCTCTCATAGTTATCCTTCCAAGTCTTAGGCTTCTTCTGATTTCTTGACTACAGTCTCTATTTTGATTAAGCACCAAGTCAAGTTGTACAAAAGCTGACAGAATCAACTCATTTGAAACTCAGAGTGCTGAAGGAGAATTCTGTGGATACCATGAACTGCTAGAAAGACAAATAAGTGGGCAAACTGAGCCTGAACTCTCACTAGAAGGGAAGATGACTAAACTCAGGTTGTACTTCCAGTACGTCATGAGAGGATATGACTCATTGGAAAAGACAGTAATGCTTGGTAAAGGGAAACACAGTAAGAAAAGAGCAAAACCACATAACAAGTGGATTGATTTAGTCAAGGGATGCCACAGACCTGAGCAGAGCAGTTGATAACCTGGATGTCTCTCATTCTTAGGGTTAGTATAAATTGAAGTCAACTTAGCAGCAGATAAGTAGTAGCACTGAGGTCTTTTCTTCTCTGTGAATTCATCTGATGTTTTAAAACAGAGATGATAAAGTATACCCCTCTTTTTTTTTTAAAGGTCAGAAGGCATTGGGTGGGGTTGCAGAGGGTATGTGATCCTTCAGGGTGCAATGAGGGATAGGTGCCAACTTGGAGCTCAGGTAGTTGCCTACCCTTGTTCTGAAATGATTTCATCTATAGGTCAGTACCCCCTTCGGTGGCTGTGAATTCCATAGATTAATCATGTATGGCATGAGGAAATATTTCTCTTTGTGCCTTCTGAATTCCTGAATCAACTGCTAGTTAATGTTACTGGGTGAGCCAGCGGTTCTTGGGGAGCCATTCCCATTCGTTTTCTTTTCTGCATGTGTAATTTTTATAAACCTCTATTCTGAACTGAAACATTGCGCATGTTTTACCATTTCCTCGTAGGAAAAATGTTCCACCCTCATACCCTATTACTTTGATCACCCTCTCCTGATTCTGGGATCTCCTTTTGGAACATTTACAGCATTCCAAATGTGGTAGCATATGTATATTATCATGCCACTTTTCTTAGTTTTGGGAAAGACAGGATTTTTTTTTTTATCTCATAATTTTGTAAACTTTGTCACGACTCCTGTTTATCTTTGTTTGCTTAAAGTGCTGCAGTCTCTGAAAATTTTTAATTCAACACAAGGCTGGAAAGATACTGCAGTCTTGTGTTTCGACTTCAGATTTCACTGTCAGCAGTCATAACATGCTTTGGGTGGAGCATCCCAAACAGTACACATCATTTTAACTGTGGGCTAGCCATAAAATGAGAGTACAGAATGCGTGGCTCTCCATCTGTTTTTGGATTGCTGCTGCCATCAGGCCTAGGAACATAGAAAGCTGCCTTATCATTAATCAGACCATTGGTCCAGCTAGCCGAATTTGACTAGTAGCAACTGTCCAGGACCTCAGGCAGGATTCTTTCTTTTCCCTGCCTGAAGAATCCATAGTATTACCTCGTGGTCTCCCATCCAAGTACTATCAAGTTCTGACCCTCCTTAACTTCAAAATTGGTCAAAATCTGGTGTCTTCAGGATGTTCAGGGTCCTAGGCAGCATATCTAAATGTGAGGAATGAAGGCAGTTATGGTCCCAACAACATCTAGAAAACCCTAACTTTTCTGTTTCTGCCCTCGTTTGTTGGTAACACTGATGTATTTCTGTCACTTTTCCTGACACGGAGGTTTACCTCTGACCATTTCAGTGTTTTCTGTAGGCTTCCTGAAGCATAAGGATCTTTTCTGAATAGTCATCTTTCAGAACCTCTCAATGTCTATATGATTTTTTTTCATGTGGGTGTGTGTATATATCACAATATGAATGGTTTGGCATTTTGGGGCTGAATGATCACTTAGCGTGTGAAATTCAGTGCAAGCCATTTTGTTACTCACCCAGACCAGAATGCTCTTTTTGGAGCAGTTTTGTCTACTTCAAACTTTGTTATCTTATGTCATTTGTTGACTGGAAAACTTGCTGTGTCTCGCTTCAGCAAGTCATTTATGAACATGTTAAACACATGTTAGAAGGAACTGATTAAAATGCTTTTGAATTCAGGTATCGGCTAGGTGGAGTTGTGTTTCCTCTTTTGAGAGAATGGTTAGAGAAAAACGTCGGAGGAAGTCTGGAGCATAAAATTACCTCTAGAGTAAGTAAATAAATGAAAAAAAATGGTGTGTGTAGCTTTAACTAACATGTGAATTCTGCAGGGCTTTTTGCATAGGGTTGAGTTGATCTGTAAAGCAACTTAGACAATGTCAATCTGTTCTTCCACTGAGATTGGCTGTCATGATTTTGGCATCACAGCCCTGCTGAAAGTGTATTGTAGTTGCTCTCAAATTTGTTTGGTGTATTCTGTTCTTGATAATGGTGTGCTTTCTTTGGTCTAATTTGACTGTGTTGCTTTCTTACAGGCTTTCCTAATGGCATGACTTTGCTGTCTTTTAAACAACTGAAAGCATTTTTATTTTCATACACTCTTAATGTTTAGTTCTGCTGCTGTGAGTTAATTTTATTTTAAATTGATTTTTTAAAAAAATTATTTCTAACATTTCTAAATTTGTATGCTTCTGTTGTTTTTCTTGTGAAATTAATGCTCTGTGAGAGAGCTGGGCATAGGATGGCTGGTGACTCACATGTGATTCTCCCTGCCGAGTCTTCTTTAGTAGCTTGCACCCTCCCCCACCCTGATGCCAGAAAAAACATGGGGGCCAAAATTAGTTTTTTGCCACTTTGGGAGGCTGCCTAGAGCAGCAGGTTTATTCATAATCAGGTCACCAGGGCCTAGAAGTCCAAAACCCTCTCCCGAAAACACAAATATCAAAACTTTAAATAGATGTGTGTCACTTCTGGGATTGTCCCCCCCCCCCGTGTTTTAAAATTTTAAAGTGTGCTTGGGGATTTTGTGGCCCATGTTGCATTCTGGACTAAAAATTTGGTCTGCATCCCTACCAGGGACCCTCACTCTGCTATGTGACCAAAAGAGTGGGATATAAATACTCAGTAACAAATGTACTGCACCTATACCTTCTGTTGACATTTAGTCACTAATAGATTAGTTCCTTGGTTAGCAGGGTGGTCAAATATAGATGTTAATAAAATTCTAGCAGATACTGGCTAATTGCACAAATCTAATTAAATTGGCTGCTATGAATCAATAATATTGTGCTCTGAACCTATGTCTGTGTTCTAAACCAATGGCAGACCTTTTCTCTGGTTTGAATGAATCATGAAGTATGGTTGTGCATACTGGGACACTCCGTAGTACATATTAAGCATTCTCTGCACCTGTTTGACTTCAGGCTACCAAGACCAAGAGAGACAGCAGGGTAGGAGAGAAAGAGATGTCTGCATGCTTCCCGCTATGGCAGGAGACCCAGCCAGTGTTGGACAGCAGCTCACATCAGTCCTAGCCTATACAGCCAGTAGAGAGGGGGTTATGGGACTTGAAGTCCACAACATGAGGAGAATCACAGTTGTTCCCACTTGTCTGTGCCACAGGCACCTCTGTCCACTAGTGGCACGAACCTTTGCAGTCTGTACCAGTCATGCCACACATTGATCATCCTTGTTTTAGTTTCACTTACTATCTAAGTTGATTGCCATCTCAGTTATTGGAGCTGTGGTGCCTCAATATAAACACGTATCAAAGCTTGTGCAGGAGCAACTCTTCTCAGTTTGTGTCTTGTAATGTGGGCATTGGTGGAAAATCTTGTTCAAAATAAAACTAATAAACCCAGTCTGCTTTTACATTGTGTCCTCCCTTGCCTTCCCCCAAGGGGATCTCAAAGAATCATTGAAAATAAATCCTTTGTTAATTGTGATTGTAATTCAGACTGGGTGAAGGGTGCCCAAAGTAACAAAAGAGCATGTGCGTATCCAGGCTGCACAGGGCTTTTGCAATCTTTGTTAGGTGCATGATGCAATGAATGAAAAAAGCTTTCACATTTAACATAGCATTGCAAGCTTCGTGGAATGTTTCAGCACCGTGAAATATTGTCAGTTTTCTGGCATTCCAATTGTACTAATCAGTTGCTTGGATGCCTTTATTGTGTCCAAATGCATACCTTTGTGCAAGCTGGTATTTCCTAAACAACCACAGCACGTTGTTGTGTTTGGAGAGTAGTATTAATATGCCGTAGAAGATTGCATGTTTGATTACTTCAGAAGTCCCTGCAGCAAAAGAATATGGTGAACAATCAATCCCACAGTGTCTACATCAGATATGACTTTATCTCTAATTACAACCAGTGTCCAGAAGTGGAAGACTGGTGGGCTCTTAGAGAAAAGTGCTTTCTGAGTGCCTTCATTCACTGCTGTTTTCGGCATGCAACCTTCCATTCAAGCAGTATTTTCCCCAGAGCAGCAAATAATCTGAATATGCAGGAGCCAGTCTCCTTTTAGGGTCTATAGTTCTGCTAGCTCTGCTTCTGCACTTGACACATCCCTGAGTGTGAATTGAGAAAAGGTGGATGGAATCAAGCAAGCTGCAGAATAACTTCTTTTGAAGTACTGAAGAAAGCATTAGCTCTGCTTTGTCCTGTTTCTTTTAAAAGAGTCAGCAACATCCGGCAACTGAATAGTAACACTAGAATTGTTCTTTGCAAGAGCTGACATCTCTTGAAAATGCCTGAAATATTTTTCTGTAAAGAAACCTGCTTGGACAAGGAGATTTTTATAACTTTTCATTTTCATTCCATTTTGAAGTGCACATTTCTAATATTTTCAGATGGTAGATGGATGTAGATTAGATACTGAATTTGTGCATCTCTGAAAGAATAATTTCCCTGAAATCTGTGGAGGTCAAAATGAGGCTGTATGTTTCAGTGCTTTTGGATAACATTTTGGATGCACTGTAATTCTAAGAAACAGCTTTAGTATTTTTATTACTGATTAAAAATGGTTGTATGCTTTAGTTGTGATACTAATGGGTTTACTTTCCATATTTAAAAGTGAAGTAGGTATTTAATCCAGAGGGAAAATGCACCTTGAATTTGGGAAACAGAAATTAGCAGAATGTCTTGGCTGCTGTTCAGCCATAACCACCACTTGTTTTCTTAGGTAAGGTTTTATTACAGTAAATTCCACTGCCAAGTGTTGGAGTGGATTATTACATTAAACATAGTTAGAATTATTGCTATGAAACTAACGAATAAAAATGGTGACAGACATCATCTGAGAAGCAGGACTGTTTTCCAAGGAAGGAAACATTATGAAGTCTAAGGGAACAAGCTCAAGATCTCATAAAACAGGCTCGCAAATGGCTTTGTAAATGGGTTCTGGTAGAGTTAAGGAGAAACAGCTTGGATAAATACAAGTGTTAATTAACATCTTCAGTTCCTTAGAGGCCTTATCTTCCATTCACAAACTGTAGCCTTCTTTAGTTTAATGCCAATGAGAGCAATATTTTAGCAGCCCAGTTCTCTGAGTAGTTCATGGATAGAACAGGAGCCTTAGGTGGAGAAAAAACACTTGTCGAATAGCAGTCTGTGCTTGTCTTTCCCCACTGGACATTTTTGCAGTTGGAAATGTTGGCACAATTGAAAGGATTACTTATCTTTTGGTGTGTTCAAAAGCACTATGAGTCTCTGAGGGAACTTTTATATTTGACTGTGGACAACGCATTTATTTTTTTACATTGAAGGCATCTTTAAGTATTAGTGATGTACCTCCTTCCATTGCAAGTGAAGAATTTCTCCAAGACCTTCAAGCAGCTAAGATATCATATTCCCAAGAAGCGGAATCTAGAGTATTCAGAGCTCATGGTAAGCTAAAAAGCCGAAAGAGTACATGTTATCTTTTTATTTAAGAAAATAAAATAAAATTGTCACTTTTGTAAGACTTTCCCTCTTTGTGCTTCAGGTCACTGCCTACATGAGATATTTTTGCTCAGGGAAGGAATGTTTAAACGAGTTCCTGATGTAGTTGTATGGCCAGGTAAGCTCTCCTCGGTATTCTCATTCTTCAGTATAGCTCCAATATAGCAAAATTAGATATTCAGGTCAGTTTCTTTGTAGATATTGAGAAAGCACTTGACAGATGTCGCAAAATGCAGAATCTCTCCTGGAATTTATCCCTGCAAATGTTGATGCAGCATAGGGCTTGGCCTTCCTAAAACAGTGTTTCCATCTCTGCCTGTTTGTCAATTTCTTTGATTTCTTCCAAAAGGAAAAGAAAAGTACCCCTATATAAACACAACATGAAGAAAAAGAAACATGAGTCAACTGACACATGACTCCATATGCTAATAGTCATTTGTCTGACTTGGAAGACAGACTTTTGATCTGGTAACTTCAGAACCAGATCTTTCTGTAGCTGGTTTTTATAAAAACTGTATATATGCTGGTATTTTCAAGTTCGCTGCTTAAATAGTTTTGCAATGGTTTTAAAGAGCTGATTTCAGTTACAGAATTTGGAGCTAAACTGGCTGTTACGCAGTTTGGGTGTACTCCTGCTCAGCACACTTGCTGTGCCTTGTATTCCCCAATAGTGCAAAGCCCTGTATGGACCTATCAGGACTGTACACTTATGTACCTTTCAGATCAACAAATGACCATCTGTTCAGGAGTTGGCTACGTGAGCACACGTGTGCATGTGCACACACATACACGAAGATATGAAACCCCCTTGCGTGTCTTCACTTCCTTCAGAAAAATTACCAGCAGTGTTGTAGGTCCTTGCCTATAGCCCCTGAGTATTCCAGGTTATATCTAAGGACATGCTCTGTGTTCCTCACTGGAATTCGTTAGGTGTTTACTAGGAACAACTTGTACTGTTCCTTTGAGGTGGTAGCTTTCGTGAAGCTGAAGCTGAAGAAGGCAATCAAGCCCCACTATTTTAGATGGTCAGGCGCCAAGCGAAAATCTGTTTTTTCAGAAAGGGTTTTGGGACTAACTGATACATTGTGGGAGTTTTTTGTTTTTTTTGTTTTGTTTTGTTTCCTTTGGTCATTCTACCTCATTTTACTGTTCTACAGAAGTCTGTAATTTGATATTACAGTTATCCCAGCACATTCACATATTTAACTTCCATGGATTTGCTTATTTGCAGATTATTTGCTGTCGCCTCCGCTGCTGCCCTGCACCGTTTTTTAATAGGTACTTACAAGACTGCCTCACATCTGCAGTCTCTCTGCTTGTGAGATTGGAAAAGAGACTGTGAATACGAAGTGAGGCTTGTAAGTATTTATTTAAAATGGTTTAGAGCAGCAGCAGAGGTAGCGGTAAGCCTCGCCGGCCACCTGCTTCTGCTTTGTGAAGGAATCTCACTGCCTTGAAGGCAGAATGGGGCAACTGGTGTGCTCCTCACCATAGATTCAAATGTATTGTGTACTGGTGGACTGAATCTGCAGATTGTACTTTTTTTGTATGTTAAATATGGTTTGGGGGGCATAGAGATATTCATGGTTTTTCCAATTTAACAGGGGTCATGAGCCCCTAACCACCAGAAATATGGAGGAGTGACTGCAGTTGGATTTTAACTTTGTTCTGAGTTATGTCAGGTTTTATAGCTTTTAGTGTTACCCTTTATGATCTTTTCTTTATATGTTGTTTTGGTTTAAGCTGTTTTAAAAGCAGCATATAAATTATAAAAAATCAGTTGATATCAGTTGATATTCTAGACTCACACACAGTTTTGCGAGAAAGTGCTACATGTGATTTCATTTCCTCTGTATTACCAGTGTTTGCCTTAGGTTGGGAATTCCTTTCCATCCTGTCAAAAACATGGCAAACATTGTTTTGCTTCCTGAATAAAAATGTGACCTGTGAGTTCACTGTAAAGGCAGGCCAAAATATTTGAAAATAAAAATAATTCTAAACAGTCTAGAATTAGTGGATTGTTAAAACTATTTGATATATTGAGATGCATTTTTAATTCTCTCTTTGTTTTTCTTTTTTTATGTAGAATGTCATGATGATGTAGTTAAAATTGTGGAACTAGCCTGCAAGCATAATGTTTGTATTATACCATATGGTGGTAAGTAATGTAGCTATTTAGCAACTTCAGAAAATATTTGTTACTTTGTCTTTAATGGCCAGGGTCCAAGAGCTACTTGAGGCATAGCTAATTACTTGAGTATGCTTAATGGGGTTGTTTGCTTTGAATGTCAGGCTCCCCTGCCATATCACATTCTGCTTATGGAAGTCCCTTGAGGTTCACATATAATTATTAACATTGTGTGTGTGTGCATGCATGTGTGCGTGCATGCATGTACACGTTCTTTTATAGCTCCCTCTCATTTAAGTATAAATAATTAAGTTTAATACAATGTGTTAAAATGGTGATATATTTCTGCGTTTTGTTGGTAGGAGGGACAAGTGTTTCCAGCGCTCTGGAGTGTCCTCCAGAGGAGAAAAGACCCATTGTTTCACTGGATACCTCACAGATGGTATGTGAATAAACCTTTTCAGGCACACACACCCTACCACCAAAAGAAAAATATTTCTCTGGAAGTACTTCAGAGTGTTACGTAGGCAGGTATCCCTTACCTGATAACCAAAGCCAGAGAGAAGCTCCCTGTTAAGTGTCTCTAGTATTTCATTGAATATTTTGTTCACTATGGAAAAAGATATTTAGATTGTTACAGGGCTGTTGTGCTGGGTACCTGAATATAGATCTGACCCAGACTCTCTCATGTCCTAAGCCTAGTGCTTTCTTTCTGTCACATTTGGTTGGTCTAGTGGGAGTAGATTCTGTTAATATTATCACATGAATGGGTAGTTCATTGGAAATGTTTTACAAAAAAAACAATCTTAGGGCATTAAGATGACCATATAACTGTAGTTCTGTACACAATAAAATATACAATCCTGATTTAAGTTAATATTGCTGCCTATATAGCACAAGATGCTATTTTATGCATCTTGCCCGTGATGTTATTGCAAGTCAATCTGTGCAGCATCCTTTGTGTTAAATTTCTGCATAAATTCCATTTTGTTGTCCCGTAGAAGTGAGTTTGGGAACTGTGGGTCAAATCTGAGTGATCCCACTTAATAGTCAAGCATTTGCATTAGTTATTAGTTGTATTATCCTTAAAGCCCTGAGCATGAATAAGAAACTGCTTTCTGCTACACTAGTATCTACCACTGTTCTGAAGGTTTGGTGTTGGTTTATTGTTGCTTGGCAATCAACTTGATACCACTAATAAAATAAATGTATGATGAAAGTTATTTTAAATGGCCAGCAACCTTGTTTTTTTGATAGATTCCTTTCATTCAAATGTGCCTGAATAACTGACATTGTGTTAGTTTGTGGCCAGGACTCAGCAGTGGTACTTATGCTGGATTTCATTCTTTCCACCAGAATCAACAATTCCCACTGTCTCCTGCAGCTACTTCCATCTCCCACACACCCTAAAACCCCTCTGTAGAAAACAGGGAGACCCTCTAAATTGTGATCTGGGTGTCATGGAGGGCTGCAGTGGGAGAGGAATAAAGTTCCAGTTCTGTTGGCCTGGAACATGGATGCAAAACATTGGGCTTTAATTTTCAGTTTTAGTTTTTGTGTGTAGTAATAGCAGTACAAGGAGTAAAAATAAGTTAAAATTTTTTAGCGTTATGCATTTATATCAGGGGCAGGTACAGTGCAACTGTTGGACTCCGTATTTGCACCTTCTGAAGTCTTCTACAGGTTACCCCAAGCCACCAACCGCCACCAACCGCCAAATTCAAGTTCTTCTCCAAATAGTAACAGAAAGTCTGGGCAGAGGAGTGAGGAGATTAGCCCCTGTGAAGTTGTCCACCCCGATATGTACCTTCAAGCCTCTGCTCAGTGCATTGGTGAAACACTGCTTCTCTTGTTAAAGATTAGATTGTTTCATGAGTCTGTTTGTTTGTTTGCAATAGAATAGAATTCACTGGATAGATGAGAAAAACTTGACTGCTCATGTTGAAGCAGGCATTGCTGGACAAGACTTGGAAAGACAGGTATTTTCATCTTGTTGCTTTGATAATTGATTGTGATTTTACTTTTGCTGAATGTACTGCACATATTGTCTCAGGTTTTTATTAGCTATTTCTGAATTACCATATACGTTCTTCATATTCTTTTCTCTTCCAAAGGTTCCAGGAATTTCTTACATGCTTGTCTTTTCTGTTTAAATGTTTTCAGGGTATGTTAAAATTTTCAGACCATTAGACAAACAAAGTATGTGTGAAAAGTTAGGAAGTTTTTTCAGGAAGAAATATGATCCTAAATCAGGAGTGGAAATTGTGTGGCCTGCCAATGTTAGATGGCAGTGTCTAGCAGCTTAGATGCCATAGCCAATGCTGAAGAACCTGGGAATAGCAGTTCAATAACATCTGGAGGACCACATGATTCCCACCACTGATCTAAATATTTGCACTGATATGCAATCTCTCTTGTGTCAAGTGCATCTGCGGAGCCTGAAACCATATTCTGTTCTGAAAACAGTTTGGAAAATGGATTATTTAATAATTCTAAATAGGGTGAAATAGCTCTCAAGTGTCAGCAAATAACCTATTTCCTGAATTGCTCAAAGGCCCTAAATACCAGTGTTAGTCTTATCTATTCTGTTAGGGAAGATATGGTAGTGCCAGGCACCCATGATAGATCTGCATTTATCTAAAGTTTTTATGCACTGCTAGCTGTCAGAAGAGATTGTGCTGATGCTTTGAACACAGAGTTACAGAGAAGCATATGATACTAGTGTAGTTGTTCTTGTGTGCATCTCTTCTTGTTCAGTCTCCTGTTCTACCATGGAAACACATTGGGTGACCTTGAGTGTGTCATGTACTCTCAGCCTCAGAAAAGCTCATGGTTGGTTCACCTTATGTTCACAGTAAGTCAGAAACGACTTGAAGGCACAGAACAACAAAGCTTGGAGCACAATTGCTAAGCCATCCAATTTCCACTCCACCAGCTTAAAAAAAATAGTATACTTCAGTGCAAAAATTGGGACTTCTTGGTGACTGCAGTTTCTCCTGCTCTTGAAATGTTCCTTATGTGACCTTGCATAATATTTTCCCCAAACCAACAGCCGTTGATGTCTGTTCTTCCACTGATACAGCATAAGTTACCATCTGTCCACTTTGCAATACAAGTTTTCTTGAGTGTTGTTGTTATTGTTAGAGAACATTTGTTTATCACCTCTCAGCCTGTCAAGACTCCTGAGGTAAAACACAACAGATTTTTAAAAATCAAAGTAATGTTTAAGAAACAGTTTGAAAAACAAGAAAATTAAAACAGTTCCCCAAGCCATTCCTGGTTTTAAGAATGAAAGGTCATCTGGAATATTGTAGTCTTGGCTGCAAACTGGAAGCTCATTAATGATTGAACCATCCTGATTTCTCTTGGGAAGGAGTTCCACAACTGAGGTGCTACTGGAGAGAAAGCCCTGGTGTTTGTACTCACCATTCTAGCCTTTTGGGTATGCTTCATGGCGGGATCTCTGCTGAAGATGTCAAATACTGGGGAAGGGCAGCCTTTCAGATATACTGGATCTAAGCCATTTAGGCCTTTTAAGTTAAAACCACCATGTTAAGTTCATAGCGTCAGCTCCTGCACATTTATTTATTTATTTAATATCCTGCTTCTCTCTCATATGGGACCCACAGCAGCTTACACTGTATGTTAGAACAGCTAAAACAGTATGAAACATAAAGCATTAAACATAATCCACTTGAAAATACTAAGAACAGTTAAACACATTAAAGCTTACTCATTGCACTACCCTGACCAGTTTAAAGCTGAAGATCTATTTAAATAAAAGCATTTTTGCCAGCAGGTGAAAGGAGATCAGGCAGGGGGCCAACCAAGCCTCCCTTGGCAGAGAGTTCCATAGTCTGACAGTGGCCACTGAAAAAGCTGTCTCCTGGGTCCTCACCAGCCATACCTGTCAGAGTGGTGGGACTGAGAGAAAGTCTTCCCCTCAAGATTATAAAACTCAGGTAGGCTTGTATAGGGTGATACTGCTTTTTAGATTAACATAGAACAGATTATAGTAGTCTAATAAAGTACAGAACTTTAGTGATACATGAGCAGTTAAATATTCCTGCTTTTGTTTGAAAACATGAGGCAGGAAATGCTTAATATATGTCTTCTATGAGAGATATACTCATAATGCAGAGGAATTTCACTGGTAATCTACATACAAAAAGTTTTCTATAATGATTGTAAATTATAGTTTTGTAATCATTACTGAAAAAATATGTGCAAAATGGTTTTAATTATCTGATCCACAGCTTTCACAGGTCACCTGACAAAGAAATGAAGGCCTGAGGGTGGAAACAGGAAAATTCAGGGAAAAAATGTGTCCCCCCCCCGCTTGTAATTGTTTTGCTTGTTGTAAAGCCTGTGATCATTTTAGCCCTTAAAGAAACTGATTTTGCACTGTTTCAGTAAGTGAGAAATATGTTCTTGCACTCTGCTAGATAGTTTTTTAATTCTGAATTCACTATCTAATCATGCTTTCAGGAAAGACTAGACCTAAAGCAGTATTGTTTATTTATTAAAAATATTACCTCATTTTATTATATTGTCCCTTGAAAACATATTCCGATTAGTAACTATTTGTGATACATACTCACAGACTTCACATAAAGGAAAGAAGGTTCAGTAGAGTTTTCCAACATCTGATTTTTGTTAGAACCCCTAACACAGCACTTTCTGATGAGATGGCCTTTCATACCTTTTTTATTTTTATATCCTCTTATCATTTGATGTAGTATTTTAACCTTTCCAGAGCTGTACTTTTTTTAAAGGTTAGAATTAAAATGCACAGAGCATATTCCCTTAATTTAAATGACATTTTTCCAGGCTAGTAACTTCAGATGTTTCACCAACTGCTCCATTCTTGAAATGCCACAGAATCTTTTGTCCCACTAGAATAAACCATAATAGCTTATTTTCTGGCAGTTTCTTTCTTTAACACTAGGACACTAAACTCCAGCCATTTCAGGAGTTTCTGAACCTCATCTAGATGGAAGAATAGTTTTGAACAGAATTTTAGGGCGTGTTTTATTTGGTTTGTATACATCCACATCACTTTGGTCCTCACTAGGTATAAATATAGATTAGAGGGAGTGTTCTGCCCAGGTCTTTCACTAGAAGAACAGTGGAATACAATGGAAGAAATAGCGGGTGTTAGTCTTCTGTGCATCTCCAAAGCTGGTTCTGTAGATTCAAGAAACTTTTCAGAACTAGTTCTCTGATGGTGCACGGAACTGAAGATAAGAGAACTGAAGTTCTAGCATTACAATGTCAGTACAGTGTTGGATTTATACTTAGGTTTTAACATGTGAAGCATGATTCTGGAGTGTGTGCATCTTTCTTCTACTAAGTCATGAACTCTGGTGAGTGAGCTATCCAGTATTGCCAAAATGGTTTATTAAAATGTGTGAAGAAAGGTCAGGAGGCTTCCAGGAACACTTGAAATGTATAATACAAATTATTTAGCAACTGCTGCAGTATTGCTGTCACAATGTATGAAGCAGCAGCCTAATGAGTCACTAAGATTTCCTGATTACTTTTGATTTTGGTACCAGGGGCTGCCCAGAGTAGAAAATGTTTTGCTGCATGGGAAATAAATGTATGATTTGAGCAACCTGCATAAATGCCACATGCATGGATTACCAGTACAATATGTAGTCCTACCCATGCAAAAATAAGTTTTTACAATATAGCTACACTACATAGAAAAAATGAATTAGGCATCAGTTATCCATACCCTTTAAGAAGTGACATAAAAGATTATGTGTTTATTAAAGTAGTTGGTAATCTGTATTAATTGTAAATTTCATGCTTTTGAAATCAACCCCAGTTATGTATCAATTTACATTTTGCTACATGTGTAATCACCTAAGGATTCTTTACTTCCAGTTGGCGCTCTGTCTGAACTGATGTACTGTGGTTTATGGTAATCCTCCATGAACAATGGTTTTCACTAGGTGATATGTGCATCACCATTGCACATGGTACAGCACCAAGAGAGTAGTGTTGAGCAGATGGAAAAGAAAGTTAACAAAACATTCTAAAAGATGGCTTACCTGTATATTTGGTTGCTAAAATGTATAATTTGTGTTCAGAGTTCAGCATAGATCGTAGTTTTATGTGATGTCTGCTTAGCCATTGAAGTTGTTCTAATATAATCTGAATGGTGTGACGTTACAAGAATTAGTCTCCAGTTTGTGCATCCCTTCCTCTTTCTTCCTTGCTGAGATTAGCTATGATTGACTCTGGTTTTTCAGAAAAACTGTATCTTATTTTTTACTGAGCCTGTTTGTGGTTTTTACCATAAATCGGCATAGGGAGTTTCTAATTTTGAAATGGGAAGCAGAAGACTGAGTGCACAAATCAGAAGCCTTTTTCTGGTTAAGCTTCTCTTAATAGCAGCCTTGTGTTTTACATTTCAACAGCCCAAGATTTGCTGCACTGACAGATCCATCTTTAAGTTCTGGGCGCACTGTAACCCCTGCACCAGTGCAATGGTACAAATAGTAGCCATATTGCAGTACTTAACCAAAGAGATAAGCACTGATATTTAGGACCTTTGAGCAATTCAGGAAATAGGTTATTTGCTGACATTTGAGAGCTGTTCCATTCCTACTTAGCATTATTAAATAATCCATTTTCCAAACTCTTTTCATCACAGAATGTGGTTTCAGGCACCATACATGTGACTACTAGTTGATCCACTTGACATAAGAGAGACTGCTTTGTTTGTCAAGTCACTTCGCTAGGGTAGCTGTGGGGTCAGTGTGTAAAGGCATTTCATTCAGTCTCTCTGAGGCAGTACAGATGGCAAAGCCAAACTAATAAAGAAAAATGAAACTAGTGACAAATGTATAGGGATTCCTGATCTGCATAGCAAATATGCTGTCGTATTGCCTACAGAATTCCCAGCCAGATGGTTGTATATTAAGAGAGCACTTCTTGAGAAAATCAAGTATAATCAGTTGTTCAGGATTTCTACAGACCAGCTGCAAACGATGTTAACAGAACCCACAAATAAGTGCTTGTTTTATGGTTTGTTAGTGACATTGTTTAGTTGTGGGCGCCGAGATGTTACTGTGTTCTCTGGCATATTCGTTACAGTTAGTAAGGTTACATTTAGATTTTTGCGAGTATGGAGATATATAAGACTATGTTTTACTGGTGCGTAGAGCCTGAGATCAAAGTCTGGTTCAAATGTCGTGTTCGGCTACTGTCCTTCATGTTAATTTTCTCCATTTATTTGGTCATGGGCATAGTACAGTGTCAGTTTGAGATACGGAAAGACAAACCTGCAGGAATTCTTAGATATTATTGTTGCCAAAACTATTTCTGTAATAGAAGAAATTGTTGCAAAAGCGAATCATTGTGCTGTATTGCTTTGTGCTAGTAGGCACCGCATACTGGAAGATAATTATGTGGGGAAAGCAGGATAGCAAAAATTACTATCTGCCATCAATTAGGAGTAAATCTTTGTTAAAACTGGTCTCAAACAGATGTATTTATTGATCCAAAGTAGCAGTTTTTCCTGCTTGTTGCTAAAGAAATATGCATGTATGAAAAAGGAATTCTTTGCTGAAAGTTTTGTGCCCTTACAAAAATTGCAATAATGAATCTTTCTTTTCTTTATTTAGCTGGGTGAAAGTGGTTATTGTACAGGCCATGAACCAGATTCAATGGAATTCAGTACTCTTGGAGGATGGGTAGCAACAAGAGCATCAGGCATGAAGAAAAATATTTATGGAAACATCGAAGATTTGGTAAAATTCTTCATAGTTTGTGCCTTCTTTCTTGTTTTCCAGCAAATGATCTCACTTCATTGTTTCCCCTTTGAGCATTCTCCCTTGTCTTTTTTCACAGTTGTGAAAAATACTGACTATTTTGAGATGCCGTGTGTTTAAATATAATTTCAAGAATCCAGTACTTGAATGTTAAATGAGGGATTAACCTGAGTTTTTAAGATACATTTGAACTTGTACAGTTAAGAAAAGTAACATATTATTGCATTCCTCTGGCTTGGAGGGAAGAAAAGAAAAGTCGGAACATAATTTTCTGCAACTCTCTGTTCCACAGTGGTGGTGTGTCCTTTTCTCCTTCCACAATGGTTTGCCTGTTTCTAACAGTGGTGTCAAATTTTGGCCTAAAATATATTTTGGGCATTTGATATGTTTGCTCTCCTTGTTTGTTTTCATTTAAATGTAATTTCAGGTGAATGTCTTGTTTTGTACAGGTGGTTCATATAAAAATGGTAACTCCAAGAGGCGTAATACAAAAAAACTGTCAAGGACCACGCATGTCAACAGGACCTGACATTCACCATTTCATTTTAGGATCTGAAGGTACAATTAAAGCAGAATGGGAATATCTTTGTAGGAGCCTTTTGGAATCTATGGCTGACATTCTATACTGCAGTTATGGAGTTGTAACCTAGAGTTATGGATCCATAACTGCTTTATATTCAATAAGATAGTGTAGTCTTAGTGTAAGACTATGTAAATACCCCCCAAGCCCACCTTCACATCCAGCAGCTGCATCAGGCAAAGCAGATCTTTCAGCTGCCAATTGGGGCACAAAGTAAGAGGATGTTTCTGTTTCCTTAATGTCCAACTTTCTGAGTGTATTGGCCACCAGAGAGAAGGGAACAGTTATGGCTTTGATGCCCCAAGTCAGAAATCATATCTAGCTGCAGTTAACACAAACAATGGCTTGTGAACCTCTTGAAAGGTGTGTTGCCACAAATTGAAATGCCTTGACTTGCTAGGAATGAACGGCAGCCTGGAGCATTCCAGTCAGTTTTTCCTGCTTGTAGTAGGAGCAGCTAAACATACCACAGAGTTTTGCCCTGCACTTGGTTTAACTTGTCTGTCAGTAAGCAGCCTTCCTGGTCATATGTATTCCCTCTCAATCAACCAGAGAAAGAAACCAGAGCTTTCCTTTGTGGTCTGTTTATCTGCTACCTCTGTACATAGGAGCACTAGCACAGTGCTTGTTGGAACCATGGATCCTGTTATGTGAATGTATCCAGTGTCTCTTCATTGCTATTTGATCACTAGATGCAACATGCCAATTCAGACATCACACTAAATCTCAGTTTTTTAACCATAGTTTCTGATATGTGGGTTGAACAAGTGGAGTAAATTAAGTATCGCAACTATTTTGAAACAGAGCAGGAAGTAGTTAATTATACTCCTGTGAGCTCTTTTCTGTGGCCCAAGCTTTTGTTCACCTGCATACTACTCTTCCCTTTGTTTCTTAGTCATTTCCCATCATACTTTTTTCCCCTTTCTTCTGACGTTCAGCGATTGCCCTTTTCTACCAGATGTCCTTCTCATCTAAGTGACTGATGTGCACTTTAGTCTATCAGTAAGCCCCCCAAAATAAAATTTTAAAAAATGAAAAATAGAGAACACCGTTAAATTGTGTATTTTATGACAAACAGTGCAAATGAATTTTCTTCATATTCGTGCTGGGGGAGCCCATCTGGGCTGAATACTTTCACAAATACATGACTTACATTGAACTTTAGTTACAACTTTCTCTTCAGGGGCATTTAAAAACAGTTTTAATATTGTATTCTGCTGTTACAAATGTTTTGCCATTACTGTTAATTTAAACTGTCGCAATAACTAATTATTCAAATTATAATGTATTTGCAGGTAGAAATTTTTTCCTCACAGTTTGAGAAATACTGCATTAACTGTACATTCCCATTTGAAGGTTCTTGATCAGGAAACATTTAAAGAATTCACTGTAACCAAAGTGACTTGAAATGAATCGAGAGCAGTAGGATTCTAGACTTTGCCTTGTAAATCATGAAATCTTTTAAGTCATTCAGCTGCATTAGCAAAATTATTATTTTCTTCTTTTTATAAAGGAACCCTTGGAGTGGTAACAGAAGTTACAATAAAAATTCGACCAATCCCTGAATACCAAAAGTATGGCTCTGTAGTATTTCCAAATTTTGAGAAAGGGGTGGCCTGTTTAAGAGAAGTAGCAAAGCAGGTAAAGTAATCTTATCTTCAATTGTATTTTAATTGTACTTAAAAAAAAAAGCAGTCTCTGAATGCTTTCACTAGATGGCACACTAATACTCCACTCACCTCTTTTTGAAGCGGGAAATACACACGATGAGGCTTTACTCATTAACTAGATGGTTAAATAGAACATTAAGATCTTACATTTCTGTTAGTTTCTGTCCTGATATTGTTAAAAAAAAGCCTTTTTCCTGTTATACTTGGATAATATTTAATGCTTCAGTGTGTATGACTACACCAGTTTGAATTCATACTTATTCATACTAAAAAAAGAAATAGAAAAGATTGTCTGAGAGCTCAGATACAAAAATGAAATGAAACCATCTTTATCACTAATAATCTTCAGACATCTTATATGCAGAATGCTCGTAATTGATAGCTTTTAAAAGAACAAGAAATGCTAAGGAAAATTATGAAGATTGGGGAGTCCTGACAAGGTACCTCTGGTTCCATGAGATATCAGCTGATTGGACATTATTTATTCCAAATACAAAACAGTCAGATGGTGTGACACTCATTTGACAGTAAAACCTACATGCACGGCCGTATATATTGTGAGTGCTCATACCACATATTACATTTGTCAAGCTCAAAGACTATTAAAGAAACGTGTGTGGCAATTTGAAAAGTATTTGCAGTGAAAAGTCAGAAGCTCCCTAAACAGATCATATAGCTTGTGAATTATCTTTCCAAGTAGTAGAAAAATTACAAACGATAGATGAAATTATGATGAACAGTAGTGAAATAATTTGAATTGTGAATAACACTAGTTCCATGAGGTATCTGCCACTGCTATAAATTTTTTGGGATGCACTTTTCAAGTCCACTTCTAGGAAGGATTAAGCCTAGTTGTGATTAAGTAATGATGATTACCCATGAGTAGATTCCAATACCAAGGACTAGTAGGTCCTCTCTGAGTACAGTGGCATTTTCTAGGGGTACGTACTGTCTCTTGCGTAAGGTTCTTCTCATTTTCAAGTTTAATTTCATAGAGATTTTTAAAAGTTTGACCTCTCAAGTCATTTTTTGGGTGGCATAAAGAGCTGCAGGAGAGGGGAAATGACCCATCATCGGAATGTTTAGGCGCTAGTTTGACATTGGGCTTAGACCAACACAAAACAAGTATTTGTTCTTCCCTG
Source organism: Cyclura pinguis (assembly GCA_030412105.1). Classification (NCBI taxonomy): domain Eukaryota; kingdom Metazoa; phylum Chordata; class Lepidosauria; order Squamata; family Iguanidae; genus Cyclura; species Cyclura pinguis. Next base: position 218,805,496 of record CM059599.1, on the reverse strand, counting down.
TAAAATTGCCTTAAGTTTATTTCTTAATTATAAACATTCCTTCAAAATGATACATTCCTACATTGGTTGCTCTTATAAAATAGTACAGATTTTTAACAGTTTATAAACTGGTTAAGTTTTGAATTATATATTTGTATTACTATTTGATGTATTTTTATATGCTTTAAAAGCCTCCTGAGGAAGGAAACCAGTTTTCTGAAATGTGTTGGTTCTTAATAAATTTGAGCACTTCTTAAAACTATTTTTTTTTTCCTTTGACCCTTTTCACTCTTAAGTCATAACTATGTAAGTCACTTTGATTAGGTCTGCTCTAACTGTGACTAAGCCGGGATCAAAACCATGTTCTATACAGTACAGAAAGACTAGAGGATGGTATTTCTCACATAGGAACTACTTTGTGGCACTTAAAGTATGAAATGTGCTTATTTCCAGTTTCTCTTCGTTGATGCTTTGGGGCTTAAAGGAGGAATAAGTTTATGAGATAGCATCAGTATTTGCACGTTTATCTTTAAAACACTGTTCTTGCATAAATGAAACGAATGCAAAATATTCTATAATAAATAGGGTATTTGAAAACTTTGGACAACATAGAGAAATCATTAAATTTAAGAAATGATATACTAGGTATGTTACGATGCAACAGACCAGAGCTCTATAGGAATCCTGGCTTATCATGAATAAGCCAAGAGCAAAATCTTAATTCTTTTTCTGGCTTGTTGAGAGGGAACAAAGCAAAGAAGGGAAGCTGCTTGCTATCCAACAACTATAAACCAGCCACAGAGAGAAATTCTGTCTTGAGCAGCGTGGATTAGTATATCAGTTGTTCATAAGAAGACAGGGTTCTTAGTATGTTGGAAGACTACACCCATTGGGTAGCTTGAGTGCTGCGACTGAAAAACAGCACCAGTTTCTGAAAGCATTGTGAAAAAGATAACAACAGAATTTCAGTAATACTTTTTATGCATGCATGGCTGTGCAGTAATATCTTGCTTACTAGAGAATTATATGGCCAAGTGTGGCTCTCTCTTTTAACTGCATTTCAGTGAAGAGAGTATTCCAAATATAGGAAGACATGCTCTGTTGTTGTTGTTGTTGTTGTTGTTGTTTGCCTTCAGGTCATTTCTGACTTAAGACAACCCTAGGGCCAGCTTATCAAGGGGTTTTCTGAGGTTCAAAGTGTGTGATGGGCGCAAGGTCAGCCAATGGGTTTCCATGGCCAAGCAGAGTTGAACCCCAGTCTCCAGGATTGTAGTCCAGTGCTCAAACCACAACATACATTTAAGTCTACTGGCTTGAGATGTGCAAGGGGAAAACCAATTTAGCAAATCCTGAGAGGATAAATGGGTGCTGAACTAAATTTTAACCATTAAATTTAAATAAATTTTAATTTTAATTTAAATAATTCCCTTTTAAAAAAAATGTAAAACATTTTTTTTAAAACCTGTACATTGGTGAGGCAGCGTACGTGCAGGTATTTTTGATAGGCTTACATGAAGCCTAATGTAACCTTGAAATAGAGTTGTTAGAGAGTGATGAAGTACATCCAGATCATGAAGACAAGCAGAAAGAAGCAGAAAGAATTTCTGCTTGTATATATGGTGTATATTTTTGGAAAGAAGATAGCCTTCAGGGGTGGCTTTTCAGGAGATGTAGAGAGGCAGAAAGAGAAGGGGCAGGAAAGCCCTGCTGTATAGACATATTTCTATTCACATGTCTCACGAACTAACAAAATAATTGTTCACAAAGGCTGTCATCCATGCCATTTCTTCCTTGTTTTCTACTCATGTTATATTCTCAGGTCACTCAGTTTCTGTTTACCCATCTGTTTTTGTATCTTTTCCAACGAACAGTGTATCTGTTCCTTTCCTTCTTTTTGTAAAATGTATGGTTCTGTAGTCACTGTTACCGTACAAAAGTATGTACACACTAGACATGTTTGTTGTTTTTTGTTACATTTAAGTCCTTTTCTGTTGCTCTGGATATCTTTCTGGTTGATGTACCTTTTTGAAAATCTAGTGTCTGTCTTTACAAATTTAAATCCTTTAAGCATTTTTTTTACCAGAACAGTTGTGGCTTATTGGTTTTTCTAGTTTATTATCATTTTAAAAACTGAACTCTTCCAGTGATGTGCCATTATCAAATATGTCCTAGAAGATGCTCATTAAATTTGGCTATTGATCCCCTGTTTCCACATCATTTTAGAAATCTTGTGTAACATTGATCTTCAAACACGTCTAAATTATCTGCAGCTTCTGAGACTTGATAAAATACAAACTGAAGCACATTATTAAGGGCAACTGCTGACTTGATGTAATAACAGATTCTACAAACCTGTATGCTAAATGTGGTTGTTAATCTTAACAAGAGTAAATCGTCAAATCAATGGAAATTGATAAGTCAACAGTTATGTAAATCCCATTGTTTTAATGGATCTACTCTAACTGTGATTAACAGTTCCTACTGACTGTGATTTTTTTTTCACCATAGGATAGGACCTCAAAGTCTCATAATAAGATTCATTGTTTAATCAGTGGCTGGTCAACAATATTAGCCCCGTACCAGATTTTTCTTGTAACATTTCCATAAATTGGTCTGCTGTATTTTGTGTTGGCATTATTCCATATTAATAAGCAATTTCTATGTTGTAGCGATGTGCCCCTGCATCCATTCGTCTTATGGACAATCAGCAATTTCAGTTGGGTAAGTTTCTACTAATTTTATTCAGATTTAATTTTGTAAACTAATGCCAAATGTTTCACCATTCCTTCTAACTTTAGATATAGATACCACATGATACAAATATTTGATGTTGCCCTCTGCTTCTCTACCCACAGACTTGACTCTGTTTCACATACAATGCTTTTGTCTCCTAAGATGCCTCAGGCACTGTTGAGACCCAGTGCTATCTCTGAGGCTGGTATAGTAGCCTCCCATGATAGTTAATGGAAAGCTTGTCCAGAAACAGAAATTGTCTACTTTCCCAACTTGGCCACAGACAAAAATGAATTAGGCTGCCTGAGGTCCACCAGCAGATCTCCCTATCTTTTGCACCAACATTGCCCAGAGGATTGCTCAGCTTGGCAAATGTCATCTGTTTTTATCTTAAAGGCATGCCTTCCTTTCCTCATAGAGGAGACAATGCCCCTGTCAAGCTAATACTCACATGTGTGCATCATATAAAAACACAGTGTGGTTGGTTATCTGACACTGTAATTCATGTACAAATTTATGTAGATTTAAGCACTTTAGAAGTCATATGATATATCAGACTACTTCAACAGGATGCCAGCCCCATATAAAAACAGAAACAAAAACTTGCTGAAAAATAAACATCAGAATAAAGCATTGTACCAATAAGTGTAATAGCCAGTTCCTTCAGACATTTACTCAGATAATAAACATGTTATAACATTAGTGCTCCTATATTCCTCCTAGATCAATTTAATCTCTTAATTAACAAATTCAGAATTCTTCTGGACAGAGTAGAATGAAGAAACAGATTTTTGGCTAATGTTTAGGAGGAGGAGTATTGTTTGCCCATTATTTGAAGTGTATTGCTTGCCCCTTCTTGAGCCACATTCTCAATAGGAGGTGGAAAGAGTGAACTTAAAATACTTCCTTGTGTGCTTCTAGGCAGAACAGTGTGGAGCAAGGGTATTGTTGGACTGCCACTCCCAACATTCCTCACCATGAGGAATGCTGGTTAGAACTTGCAGTCCAGTGTTGTCTGGAGGGCCTCTTGTTTCCCATCCCTGGTGTCCAGTAATGTGGAAGGGGTGTTGTGTTACACAGAGAGGAAACTCTCACTTTTCCCAGTGTAGCCTCATCAGTAAAAACTAGATGTTGCAGACCAAATTTACCTCTTATTTGATGAAAAGCTAATAGTAATTCTGCTCTGTGTGGCTTTAAGCTGGACTGCTACAGAAGCAGGCATGATGGGTTTTAAAGTGAAATATCAGGAAAACTTTTGGGGAAAACAAGGTGCTCCACAGTTTTGATTATGCACAGTCCTGGGGCAAAAATCCTAATGTATTCAAAGCGACACTTAAATAAGCAAATATTCTTAACATGTATGCTCTCTCCCTCTCTAAGTGTTTGTAAAAGAATTACAAGTTGTGATCAAACTGTAGCTTTAGCTATAAATTTCAGTAATCAAAAATATATAGAAACTAGTCCATTATTGGCTGAAGTTCAAAAGAATGCTGCTTAAATTTTACATCCAATGTTAACAAAGGATGTATACAGAATTTCCAAGAAACAAACAGAAAAACAGGAATGGGACCAGTGTGGAAGTGCACTCAGCGCTTTAGCCAGACTTGCAGGCTTCACTGTGTGATGAAATACAGAAGAAATTAGTTTCGGTAACTTACCACACCATCCAGCTGTATGCAGTGCTGGTTGTTGACTTGTTGATGTTAAACATTCCCCAGTGACAACACCTCTAGCAGTTTTTCATCTTTTAAAAGGACTTTAAAAAAAAAAGATACATCAGCTGGCTGGCATGCATCAGCATATAGCAGGCATTTAAATATACAATAATAAACAATCCTCATTGGAGGGTGCATGAGGGGACGTCAGGTGAGAATAACAAAATTGGAGACTAAGTTATTGTTGAAATTGGAAGGTAATGTGTCTGTCACCTTCAGCAGTAGTGGGAGAGGGCCAGGAGCACCTGGCAGAAGAAAGAATCATATAGGCTTCTATTTTAAGGCTATTTGTATGCCCCCTCCCCCCGCAAGAATTACTTAGTGATTTCAATACAGTTTGCAAGATATACCAGTCCGATTGATTTCAGTGGATTGAGTGTGGGCGGAACACTGGATTTAGCCAAATATGATAGTAATTTCTAGGAAACAGAAGCATACTGATGGTGCTCAGCCTATTCAAACATTCTCTGATTAAAAATTTAAACTTTGAATATTGCTGCTGTCTTACAAGTTTCTCTTTCTCTCTCCCCAACCCCCGCCAAGGACATGCTCTTAAACCACAGGTTGCTTCCATTTTTACATCACTTTTGGAAGGACTGAAAAAATTCTACATCACAAAGGTATTCTAGTTGCAACATTTGACCGATGCAAATTCTGAACATATGGCATACAATTTTATTTATTTGTTTATGAAAGGGTGCTGAAAAAATAATATTGCCTTGCCTTCCATATCTCAACCACAACTACTAGATTATGTGGAAATAAAAGCGTGTAATCCCCATGCATTTATTACCTTGAAGTGATATTTAAAATTTTAAGATGTGAACATCGTACTAGCACAGAAAAGAAGGAAAAAAAGACAAAAGGGATGGGGAAGATTACACAGATGTTTCAGAAAAATATTCTTAGTGGGAAAAGCAAAATACCTAAAATCATGAAATTCAAAGTCAAGTTCACTTCATAGTGTTGAGAGGGCAGCCACTGTGTCCTTATCAGGAACCTCCATATGACACTAGTATATAAAATTAAAGAGATGTTAACAGTGCTTGTTACGCATTTTTTCTCCCTTATAGTTTTTAATAGTTTTCAGGCTTGCTGAGTTCTTGACAACAGCTTTAGCATTTCTGAATATATTGCTCTTACTATGTGCCATTGACTTTTTCTCCATGTGTCTTAGTATTACAGTAACAGGCCTTTAAGAGAAATAAAATACACTATTAAAAAGGTGCTGGTTTGTTTTCTTGATTAGGGGATTTAGGTAAGATGGTATGTGAGAATTTAACCATATGTAGGCTGAATGCTTGAGAACTTGCAAGTCTTAGTAAGGCTTTCATGCAGTGTAACCGTACACTTTTTAATCAGATGCCTAAATAGACACAAAAGAGATTTTTGTATCAGCAAAATGCTATTGAGAAAACAGGGCACATGGCCACTGATAACTTCTTATTTCCTCCAGCCATACTGGTTATAGTATGAAACAGTTTGTTGTCTCTCTCCCCAGCTTGGGACCATCTGCATAGTTCATTATCTTCTCGTCAACAACTTCATCCATGTCCATTTATTAGAATCTTGAACAGAGTAGGGCCTAGGGGAACATCCTTTGGAACTCCACTCAAGATTTTCCACCACATTAGCACTGAGTACTTGTTGGAGAGTTGCTCACCCAGCTGTAGATCCCATCTAACAGTAATTGTGCTCTAGCTCTCGTTGTGGTATCTTGCAAGCAAGATTGTTGTTGAAAAGTTTCTCAAATGATTTGCTAAAATCAAAATAGATTGTGTCTCAAGTGTTCCCAGGTTGGTTTGTCATCAGTTAATTTTGACACAACCATGCTGACTTCTCATAATCAAAGTGCTTTTCTCTACAAGAGGTTTATGTTGCCTTTTCAATCCTGACGGCTGCATCTGCTGTCATTTTGGAGTAAGGTGGAGTGCCACAGATTTAGGAGCATGCTCACTGTTTTATCTTGGGTAGTTCCTCATCAACAGAGAACGGTCTGTCTTTGTCACATTGTATGTTCCCACAATGCTTGAACATCAGCCATGGTAACTGGGGCTTATGGGTATTGTAGTCCAAAAAAACTAGAGAAGACCAAGTTGCCAGTTGTTAATGTGTGTTAACAATGCTTTGGTGCCAGTGACAATGTCTTAAAGGGACAATACTGGAGAAGCACTAACTCTTGAGTTATTGCATGGATTGGATGTCCTGAGGTTCAAAGTTACTATCATACTTGAACTTAAAGGTTAAGATTAAAATAAATTTATTCAGAAGAGTATCCTGGTAGCTGTGGGCAGCCAGGACTTCCTTCCCCATCAGCTGAGAAAGAAGGAACAGATGGCTCCATCCCAGCATAACCCGCCTGTTTGATTGTTCTGCTGGCTACAGAGGAAAGAAAATGTCTTCCTCTACTACTGTCAGAGAAATGTGGAGATTGAAGGCAGCTGCTTGCAAATCTGTTCTTAGAGGAGTTGATACTGCCTTTGATAAAAGTAGCTTATGAAAAAGAGTACTGTAGATTGTAAATAATTTACAGAACTAGAACAACTTCACAAATACTTTCTAGATGTATACACAGTAACTTAATGTAACGTAGATGTCTCCTTCCACAGTTCAAAGGATTTGATCCCAATCTGCTGTGTGTTGCTACCTTGCTTTTTGAGGGTGACAGAGAGAAGGTTCTTCAGCATGAAAAGCAAGTCTATGATATTGCTGCAAAATTTGGGTATGACTTTGGAAACTGCACTTTTTATATTTAACAGCATATAAAAATCAAACCATCTTGGTAGAGTTAACAAAAAACTGGTCTTTTATGGAAATCATTGTGTGCCGTACTTTTCTGAGTAAGGCACCACCATTTGGGAAAGTGACAGTAGATTCACAGAAAGAATTTCAATTATCCTGGATGTAAGAATGCAGCAAAAAGATATTCATAGTAACTTGAACTTGCTTTAGCATACCTTTTTGCAGACACTTAACTTTCTCCACCACCCAGCTGAAATCATTGCTATTTAAAAGCTTTCCTTTTTCTCTCTAAGTGAGGAAAGTAGCTTTTGTGACACTAAACAAACGAGCCCTAATACGGTGAAGGGAGGCAATGTTATGAGATTAAGGTATAATGCTGTGTTTTATTAATCAGAGCTGTGAATCATGGAAACCTGTTTTAAAAAGGAAATTGTCTTTAATCAACAGAACTTGATTAATTATATGTAACCCACCTCCTGTCACCAGTTGCTCTGCGCTGGTAAGGAAAAACAGAAAATACTTCGTTTTCATTGCAAGCTGAGTAATGATAGGGTGGTTTGCATCTGTCTGGTTTGATTGATTATAAGACTGGTCAGTGTAACCATGGCGAAGATATTTATCCGGGTCACAACTTTATTTCTCATGTAAACAAATTATTAGTCAGATCATTATTGTTGCGGTTTCCATTAAACATAGATTCTTCGTACATGTTAATTCTGGCTCACAGTACTCTAATCTTGTATCTGAGTTAATACTTAGAACATTCAGGTTCCCAGTCTGGCATGCTGCTGACCCATAAAATTTTACCTGAAGAAGGTGGCAAATCTAGATTTAAGGGACAAAAAACGGTGGTATAACATCTTCTGAAATAGAGAAATTGTATAAAATATTAATAACTAATTCTGTAGCCAACCTCTACTTGAAAAATCAGAGGGCCATTCCACTGTGATCCTTGAAGCTGTCCCAGCTACATACACATTTTCTCTCCTTCAAGCTGAGCAAGGAGCTGGGACAGGGTATCACTCTTAGTTGTTGGGGCTTCTGGCTCTGAAGCAGATGAACTCAAAAAGCTGGCTTACAAGCTGTCTCAGTTAATGGGTGAGGGGGTGTTTGTTTTGCTTTGTTTTTGATACTTGCTACCTAAATACCCTAAAGCAGAGCTTTCCAAACTTTTCATATTGGTGACACACTTTTTAAGACATGGATCATTTTGCGACACAGTAATTCAGTTTTACTAGCAAAGTGGAGGTTAAACTAACCCCTTATAAGAGATATAGACACATAACAAAATATATGGGAACACAACATACCTCATGAAAACCTTTCATATATTTTTAAAAATATATGATATACAAATAACAACATACATTTCCAAGATTGTAGGCAACACACCTACACACTTCAGGCGACACACTAACATGTCGCAGCACACCATTTGGAAAACTCTGCCCTAAAGGCACAAATCCTGTCTGATCTTGAAAGTTAAGCAGAGTCAGCCCTGTTAGCACTTGGATGGAAGACACCACCAATGAATACCAGATACTGTAGGCTGTATTTCAGAGGAAGGAAACAGCAAAGCACCTCTGAATGTTTCCTATGAAATTCATGGGCTTGCAATAAGTCCACAGGTGTCTTGAAGGCACTTTGTCCCTTTGCCAGGGAATTAGAAAGGGAGCATGCACATCCAGGTTCTCAAGATAATGGGTTGTTTCACATAATTTATTTTAGAGGCTGAACAAAACAGCACTTGAGAATTTCCACAGAACCAGTGAATGTTGTTGTAAGGTTTAAAATGCTTTTACTGAATTGAGAATTCTACTGCTACCCAGTTCTTCCCTCTATCAGCTTTTTAAAAAAAAAAAACCAAAATTTTAAACTTGTTAAATTTCAAATTCAGCCTAACCTACTCACCCAGACTGTAGATCTGAAGCCTTTTTGCCATTTTGTATACTGTAGTAGCTTGGGTGATAATTCTTTGTTGTCTTCAAATTGCAGTGGCCTTGCAGCTGGAGAAGACAATGGACAGAGAGGGTACATGCTGACGTTTGTCATTGCTTACATTCGGGTAAGCTTTTCCTTTTTTAAAAAAAAAATTGTTGGTTTAGATGCAGAGTTGTATTGCCCCTTGAGTGATATGTAAATGTAAGTCTGAAAGCAAGAAAAAAAATATCTTCTATTTTGTTTGGGAAAATATCCCTGTTTTAACTGTTCAGAGCTCTTGTAGGGTTTTTTTTCTTTTTTTTGGTAGCTCTTCTTTTGTTTTTGTTTGTTTTTTATCCCGTAAATTGGGTTGCTGTGCTTTTTTCTTAAGTGCTGTGTAACAAACATCTGTACCTGGGTGTTGCACAGCATCTATGACAAATGATGTAGTGAGATTGGGTTTGTGTAGGAGAAGACTGACTCAAGGTCCATTTACATCCGTCTTCTCCAACTACTGAACAGTCATGTTCAAGCTCTGATCATCTGATTAGGTAGTTAAGTGCTGATTGATAGGTATGGTTGCTCCAGTAGTTTGCAGTAAGTACTTAACACTAGTTTCTCCAGAAGTTTCACCAGAATAACCCCCTACAAGATTACAGCCAGATGTGGACAACTTGGCCATGGTGATTCATTAGCAGAAAAAGGATCACTAAAAGTTTCTCAGACTATTAATTTTTTTGCTGTCATTTTGCACGAAGAAAAGTAGGAATTTCTGTTTCATTTGTAGGACTTTCTGAAACCAAGTATGAGGAAGTTAAGCACATGTAAGAACAATAAATCACAAGATCAGTATTTGCCCAATAGCTTACTTACCCATTTATTTTTGTAGCACAGTTCCTTTGATATTCCTCAGTAAAAACATGGCACATCAGCCCAGTGAGAACTCAAAGTGATAAACAAGCCACTTTTCTTAATCATAAAAGGTCACCTGATCTGGCAGTACAAGTCCACCATGTGCTTGATGCCTAAAGAGTGACAGTTTCCATGACCATTCAGAGTAATTAGGATTTAACAAACTTAGCTGTGGCCATGCCTGTGTTATGTCCTCCTGGCAAATGTAGCTTGTCAGAAATGCAAATGGATCAGATAGAATGTTTTCATTGTAATTATGCATAATAGCAGGATAAACATCAAGTCTGCAGGAATGTAAACTTAGGGATAATAATCTGAAACTTTTCCGGTCTCTTTAACAGGATATGGGCTTGGACTATTATATAATAGGAGAATCATTTGAGACATCTGTTCCCTGGGATAGGTAAAAAACATTGCATTTTCTGATCCATAAAACTTCTTTTTCTTATGATACACAATCACCTTAACATATATGATTTGCACAGTGTTTTGTGTAGGGTTTGATGTTCTAATGTTGTAAAAACTGTGTGGCATGTGAAAAGGATCACTGATGTCTTCCAAGAACAGGAAAGCAGTGTTGTACATTTGACCAGGCATGGAAGGCTCATTTGGGCATTCAAAGCTGAAACAAGAATTGTTGTTGAATTAAAACAAGCCATTGGACTGGACCCTAATTTCATTGCCCACAGTGGGAAGTGAAGAGGAAAGTTGCATTCCCTTTGTCTGCTAGAAGAAGCTTTTGCTGTATTGAGTTGCATGCTGGAGATGCAAATATTTTTGCCAGCAGGATCAAATCTGGATCTAAGCAATTTTATTTAAGAACAAATTATAGGAATAGGAGATTGTAGCTTACTTCTCATGCTTAAAGCTGGTGAACAAACAACTGGTTGCCTTTGTTCACATTGTCTTCTAAAAACTATGAGAGGTGGCTCTGTTTGTTGGTCCTGTAATACTGAGAGGCTCATACTTTGGAGTTTATTCTCATCATTTTTTCTGTCTCAGCTTCAAAGGAAGATTAGAGCAAGAGCCTGTAGAGCTATAATATTTTGGCTTGTCTATCTTCAAAGGACTGGATTAGGATTATGGTTTCCTACCATACTGCATATCTTATTTGGCTTATCTAGTGCCAGTATATTTGTGTTACGTGCAACAGTTTTGTGAATGGCTAGTGTTAGTGATATCATTGTCATTACTTTTTGCATTTAATTTCCCTCTGAATTTACTGCTAAAACCCCACCTCCAACCATGTAATAACCTGGAATTTTGCATTACGTTTGATGAAGTGGGCTACGGTTGATGAAAGCTCCTGCCGTAATAAATATATTTGCCTTTAAGGAATCAAAAGACTTTCAGGTGTTTTTGTTGCAAAAAGTTAACCCGATTATCCTTTAGATGATTAGCAGGAGAATCTGAAAAACAGACCTATCCAGAGTGCTCTGCAGTAGATTAAAAACCTGTAAGCAAGGGCACACCCATGGCAAAAGAGAATATTTTGGAGGGAAAAGGTAAAATATGGCAAGACTTAGTGCCTTTCTTGTACCAGAGAACAGCTGGGTGGTCTCTGGAGAATTACATCTAATGTTGTACATTCTTTTTTCACCTATAAATACAGCCATTTCCCTTCTGAATAGAGAAAAGTTTGTATATATAAACTATATTCCATTTCAAATCTTCTTAATTCTTCGCTCCCAGTTGTTTTGCAATAGGCAGTGATGTGATGCAAATGAGCAAAACTGAACCTTAGCTCTTTAACACTTGTGCATTTACAACTCTGACAGATTGAAATTATAGTGTCCTTAAAACCATTGGCAGGTTTTTATGTAGCATAATTTGTAAAGAAATAAAATAAACCTATTCTAAAATGGAACATAAATCACAGAAAAATCAAACTGATGAAAGTACAAAATTGTAGAATGGTTTTTTTAGAAAAAAAACTTGTCTTTTGTTTCAGGGTTCTGGACCTCTGCAGAAACGTAAAAGAAAGAATAGCAAGAGAATGCAAAGAGAAAGGCGTTCAATTTCCACCTTTTGCAGCCTGTCGGTGAGGCATCTTGACTCAGACCGCATTCCGTAGACCCTTGAAACCTATTTTGTTTTAGTGCAGTCTTGTGGCTGAAGCTATATTATTGATTTTAATTTGTCTGAATTGGAGACTCAGCTGTCTTAGCTTGCTGTCAATGGGAGACACTTGGACACAGAGCTTGATTCCAGATTTTAGGGGTCCTTGACAACACAGTTGGCCGTGCTAGGGAGATTTCCATTTTTCTTTTGCTGGCAATGACAAACAGCATACTTGGTGGAGATCACAGGGGATGGGTTAGGCTTCCCATGTACCCTGGTAACCCTCTTCAAAGATAGTTGTTTTCTTCACTAAAATGGCAGAGAAATAGCAATCTTGGTGGGAATCACCAAGGGATGGGAAAAGCTTTTACTTTACCATTCTTCCTAGCAATCCCTGTTGGTTCAGCAGACACAGAGAGAGAATGATTGTTGCTTGCTGAGATGTAGCTGAGGCTGAATGTGTTTGTATGTCTGTAGGAATGTATGCACATGCATGTGCAATCAAAAAATTCCCCACCTAGGCCTTCTGGTTTTATTAATGTATACCAGTAGTGTTTTGTTTTATTTTGTTTTGTTTTGCCCGTTAGTGTGCATGTAGACTTTAAAAATATCATGAATTGTTATGTACCAGAATGTTACCTTATTTTCATGTGATCAGAGAAAACTGTGTGAGAGAGAGTTTTCTTCTGGAATAGTGTGGTAGTTGATCTAACTGATCTTTTTTTAAAAAAAAAATAGGGTGACACAGACTTATGATGCTGGTGCTTGTGTCTATTTCTATCTGGGCTTTAACTACAGAGGACTAAGTGACCCTATGCGTGTTTATGAAGAAATAGAGGTAATTGTACCCATATAGAGATTTCATTGTACACATAAAGTATATAATACTTAGTTTTGAGTTGTGCTGCTGCCCCACACCCAATTTGAATGTGATGTGGTCAATTTAGTAGCTGCAAAAGACATTCATGTAAGTAGGGCTCCATGCAGCCAGCATCTCAGTTATGATCGACATACCATGTGGGTTGGTGCCATTGTATGGGGTGCTCTTAAAGAAAGGGTTAGGTAACCTAGTGCCCTCCAGATGTTTTGGACTGTTGCTCCCACCATCTCTGACCATTGCCTAAACAGGTTGGGGTTACGACAGTTGTGGTCCATAATGTTTAGAGGGCTCCAGGTTGCCTAGCCCTATTAAAGAGTATTTCATGTAGTGAGGCTAAACAATACGATTGGTTTACTGTTTAAAGATATGACACCATCCATGTGATTTAAGTCTTAAGCAGTCACACTTAGGTTTTAAAACTTGAACAGCAGACCCTTTCTGTTTGAACCCTGTTCCGGCTATAATATCTATGATTAAAGGTGGCTGTTTTGAACTGATGTTGTTATACTGCTTGCTTTTGTAGACTAGCTGCATATAAAGTATACTTTAAACTTTTGGGTAAAATACAGCCTTATACTCCCTGAATGGAACTTTTCTCTCCCATCCAGTTTGCTCTGAAGGCTCCCAAACTCTCTGGAACAGATTTTGAGGGGAAACATACAGGAAGCTTCAGGGGGCAGGGGAATTCTGCTGACAAAACTTTTAACATGTAGCATCCTTATTTTGCCTTCAGAGAGCTTGTCTCATCTTGTCTACATAGCACCTTGAATATATAAGATGTATTGTCCTCTGTTGCCTTCATTAATTCTTTTAAGTTTTAGTCAGCCTAAAGTACTCTTAAGAACTTGTCATTCTACTCAGTGTGTATATGTGACTGACACAGACGGTAGTAAACAGGAATATTTGTAGGAAATGAACAGGTTTGGGAGTCAGGAACCAGGGCATGTGAGAAATTCATAAGGCAATATTTGCCAGTAACAGATATAACTTAGATAACTGTAAAAAAATTACACATTGCATATGTAGCTGTCTCATACTGAGATACTGGAAGTTGCCTTACCTTAATCTTTGAAAAGTGTTGAACTGTTTTTCACTTATATTCATGATAAAATGTGTTTTGGAAACTTAACCTCTCTGAAGCAGGGATGAGCAAATGTGACTTTCCAGATTTTTCGTCTGCAGTTCCCATGATCCCTCACCATTGGCTGTGCTGGCTAGGGATGATGGGAGTTGCAGTCCAGCACATGCTGCCACAGTTACCCATTCCTGTCTGAAGAGTGGATAGAATGCAAATCACACTTTGGAAGTTATAGGTGGTATCTTTTCCCACAAATTATGTAAATGACCTTGCTTTACGTTGCTTTTATGCTAGTATTGAAGTGAATAAAAGGTGTGCGTTGTCTTGCTGGCTTTAATTTGGTGAATTATTTAACTGTTTTTGGCCTTTAGATGGCAGCTAGAGAAGAAATCCTTGCTAATGGAGGAAGTTTGTCACACCATCATGGAGGTATTGTTTCTTGTACCATTTCTAGTTAGTTCTGTCTGTCAGCTTTTTTTTATAAAGTATCGTAAAGTAAATTTATGGTCGCTTCATTATTTTGCAGCATGGAATGTGAATTTTTTGTGTGTGTCTGAGTAGAAAGTGAAAGCTTTCATTTTTCTGCCCCAGTGACCCCAGTTATTAAACGTCGCCTCCCTTGCTCTTACCTGTATATGCAGGCTCCAGTTTAGCCTCTTATTCTTGGGGCTACGGCAAGCATGGTAGAATAGCGAGAGAGGATGTATACAAGTCTTTCTCATATCTCAGCGAGCACTAGCCATGCTGCCTGGGGATGGGGGACCAGGTAGTCCAGCATGTCTGGAAAGACTGGTACAAAAGATATGGAGAAATGGAAGAACGGGTAACCAAGTCTCACCACAAAATGTCAGGTCTGTGAACACGCAGTAAAACACTTTTGGCCTCTCAAAAAGAAAAAGTACTTGTGAGACCGTAAATTATTACGCTAACGAGAGAGAAGAAGGGACTGGAGCTACAAAATAGAAAGAGGCTTGTACTGAAAACCCTTCAATTGCAGGAGATATTTCAGGGTTATGTTTAAAGCAGTACTCCTGAGTGTGCCCTGGCTTTCTGGGCAAAAATTTTGAGGTACTGGCACTGATCTCCTATCTTTGGCATGCTGTACTGTGTGTGTCTCAGTATATTTGGCTAGGAGTGCAGAAGATATTTAACCATGCATATAAACTAGCTTGTGGCAAGGGAAAAGTGGGATTCCCTGAGCTACTGGAACCATCATTAGCTGTTCCAAACCTATGACAGTACACTTGGACACATCTTACTTCTATTGTCCCTTTTGGCTTCTGCAAGCCTCCAAGAGTGCCCACTAGAATTGAGAGCCCCACACAGGTAACACACAGAGAAATCAAGAGGCAAAAGACAGGCAAGCATGGTGAGGGTTGATGGTCCAACACATTTGCAAGGCACCACATTAGCTGAGTCATTGTATATGTAAGACTTCTTATTTTGAGCAGGCTTTCAGCAGCTGGAGATAGGTATGGGGATATTCCTAGTAGTGTAAACTTGTGCTATCTCTTCAACCTGAAAAAATACTGATTATCTGCCCAGAGCCTTGGGTTAAGGCTTGATAGAAATAGAATAAACAAATATAGTATATGATAGTGTTATAAGGGTTCAGCATGTGAAAGTCTCCTATAACAGCATCATAAAATTTATGGTTCCAACCCCCTACCTTTTTTGAGATTTACAAGGTTGCCAAATGTTGCAGTGTCATGGTTTACAAAGCCAATGTTTAATTCCCCCCTCCCTCTTTCCCAGGGGCATTTCTCTGGTAGTCCTACCTAACACTCGTGTGTTAAATTCCTACCCTGCATTTTAATGATCTTCCTGTGCTAGAATTTACTGTTTGGAAATAAATTAGTAGTATCTTTTTTGTTATTATTTACTGACCTTCAGGCCTTGCCATGACATTCCCAACACTCCTTTTTTACTTCCTGTGTGGGGAAGAGAGAATATTGATGCAATTCCTCTTCAGTGTTTGCCCTATAATTGTGATTAATAACAGTTGCTTTCACTATCTGGAAACAGACAGCCTGGTTTGTCTGCCTACAATCATGTTGTGATAAATGGAGCTATTTTAACTCTGGTTTTGTGTATCAAACAAAACAGATGTAGTCTGAGACTCCAGGCTATAAGGAATATAAAGCCTGTTTAACTCAGTCTTCATAGCTCTCATTGTTTTTAAGGAAAGAACTGGACAGTTTTTACCAGCAGAGATTATACTAGAAATCTGAATAGCTATAGTTTGTGAAAACATTGAACCTTCATTATAATTATTCATTCCTTAGAAGCAGCCACCTGCTGTGAAAACAAATCTTGGGAAATCTCAAATCAAGTGAAGTAACTCTACATCACAAATAAAATTAATATAAAGTTGTTCTTCTCTATCATTATTTCTTTGGTTTAAACCTAGGTAACTTGTTTAACCTGAAGCTATATCTGAATTCATCTGAATGCCAGAGTTGCACAAGACCTAATGGTAGGGGGGAATTAACATGCAGCATTGGCTAAAGGCCGAAACAACAACTAAGGAAGGTTTATCTTATTTTTCCCTTCCCAGTGAGCCACACAATAGTGTGCTCTATCCCTTCCAATAGATGGCATTGTTTTTTTTTTCAAAAAAAAGAAAGAAATGCATGAGAGCTGGATAAACAGGTATCTCCCAGAGTTAGTCTGGGCTTTTCTTCCACGATCCTTAGGCCCATCTCACTTATCTCCCAAGGGTCAGCGACTGGCCTGGGGCCCATGCCAAATTCAGGGCTAGCATTGGCAAGTTGCATTGTCATAAACCTAGTATGGTTGATGTCAGCAGTGGTTGTTACCAGTCTGCATAGAAGATTATAGTGCAGTTGTTAGCACACACCAGAGCTAAGCATTTTAATCTAAGTTTTATAAATCCAAGTCTAATATATGCGGAATGTGGTAGAATAAGTATCCTCAGGTCTTAACACCCTTTCAGTTTTCCTAGATTATTAGTAGTACATGCACCAAGGAAGAAAGATAGTTATAAGATCAAACAAGTTCTCAATTTTTTTTTACCATACATTCTGTATTTTTAATGATGTTAATTCTCTAGCAACTAAAATGTCTTGGCCTTTATCATTTTCGCTCCTTTTCTGTTGAACAAAGATTGCTCAACTGATCTGTGCTTGCTGAGGAGTGACCAAAGTCCTTGCCTTATTAGAGGCAATATTCATGTGGGTTGGTTTAACAAAATTAACAAGTAGATATTCAGTTTGCATTTGAGATGCAGAGTCTCAAGAGCTGCTTAATATACTAGTGTGCAATCCGAGTAGATAAGTTAATAATATTAAGAGGTCAACCAAGCAAGTGAAAGGAAATATTACAGTAGCTAAGAGACCAGAAGATTGCCAGTGAACACAGATGAAGATTGTCATAATGATAAGCCTTTTACTAATTCTTTTGCCAACACTGTGTGACTCTGTAATAGGTTGATTTTTAGGCCAAATGCTAGTTCTGTCTGAGGGACTGAAGCAAATCTGGATTAGAGGTCTATTGTGTGAGTACTCCTCTAGTTGACACATGTTTCCACTCACTCAGTGGCAGCAGCATTAACAGATAATTGCATGAAACAACCATTACTTATCAGACACCATAGAAAATGGTTGTACCAGCTTGCACAGTCAGTAGTAGATGTTTGCTGAATAAGGCATGAGTTGATGTGATCAAGTGATGCTTCTTATGACTCTAGATGAGGACAGTGATTATATATTTCCCAAGGAATATCAAGTTGTGTTGCCATCTTTTTAGTTGGAACCTTGCTTAGTCATGGGTGCAGGAAATGCTGTGCTCCTGTAACTAACAAATATACATGCATTCTCTCTCTTTGGCAGTCAGGAACTTGCCACCTCTTGCTACAAATGGGTTAACTTTTTTTCATCAAATATGTTTATAAAGGACCACTAGTGTCCGCTATACAGCTTTTTTTACTTTCCGGTTCGCTAATCAAATGTATGTTAGATTTATTATTGTAAAAGTATAAAGCATAGAAAATGTGACAAGATAGATGTGTAAATTATCACTCTGACAGAACTAATGATGCACTCCAAGCACCTTCTGTTTCCAAGCACTTGGTGAGCGACTTCATTAAATATGCAATGGCTGTTTGGTGGCTGCTCAGACATCAGTTCAGTCCCTCATGGAATTGCATTATTACTGGAGGTGGGAAAAAGACAGGCATGCTAGCTGTTGGACATCCTGCTGTGGCTTTAATGTGCTCCATCTTGTTGGACCAGTTGTTTTCACTCTTTTTTTTTAAAACAATTACATCTATAACCACGGGATGCATTCGCTGAAACAATATTACAGATAATGGTGGCTAATAGCATAGACTATTCATTGTCCTTTTAGGTTTGGGTGGTTTGTAGGTGACTGGAGTGGAGAGACCTCTGCTGTCCTTGGCATATCAGTTCTAAAGTCATCAGATTAGAGAATGGGTATATAATTACAGGAAAATGCATAACTCTTTCTAGTTAAACATGTTTTTATGTCATCTTAATGAAACAGCAAACATAAAATAGTAAGCCAGGCTGGCTAATGCTTAAATGCACAAATATTGGAACAATGCACTAGGCTTTTCCTGAGATTCCAGCTTTTATTACTCAGTACTGCTCTGCAACATGATTGTATTCCTCCAAGGAAAGAAACAAAATCTATTCTCCACTAGTGTCCGCATCATTCATTATTCCAGTGACAGTTTAGCTGTTCTGAGAACAGACCATGGAAGATGGGTTGAAAGTATCTTCAGATACTTTAGAGGGACAGATGCTGTAGCCTGTCATCTCATACAAAGAAATCTTGTCTTAGGTTGAAACTTCAGAGACAATAGGTACCTGCCTTGCTTTATTCAGTCAAGAATTAAATTACTTGAATAATTAAGTCATTAAATGACAATCCTGGTAATTCATTTTAAAAATTGTATTTTTATGCATGACTACTGTAAATTGTCAGTGAAGCTGGAGAATTGAGTTTTGTATTCAAATTTGCAATTATTTAGGATGTACAGTGGGCCCTCCTCTCGCCCGGCCTCCATGTGTATGAATGTGAGGTCACACAAAGAGTCACATTCCATTATCATCAATGGACAGGGTGGTCATACACCAGTGCTGCCATGGGCACATGCATGTCGCGTCCATTGACTATAATAGACTGTGATGCGTTTTTTGTTTTACACAGGGGTTCCTGGAATAGAACCCTCACATATACAGTGGGTGCCCTGTAGTCAGTTATAAAAAAAGTTTTCACAGCTGTCAGGGCGACTTTGGGTATACATGAGGTTAGCAATATAGCTTGGTTTCTACCGAGAAGGAGGTCTCACTTTGTTCAATGAGACTTACTTCCAGGTGTGTGCATATAGGATTGCAATCTGAGTTTAAAAGACTTCATTCTTAGAAGTGCTTGCTAGTGAGAAGTCTCTTTTTTTATTGTGACTTTGTACCAGTGCATCCAACTTGCATATTCCATATTTAAAACTCAAGATTTCAAGCTTTGTTATCTAAAATCCTAATTGTAAAAGAACAAAAATAGTTACTTGCAGTTTCGGTGCTTCTGTTAAAGTATCCTGTTGAGAAGATTTAAAATATATGCCACTTCAGTTTAATTATTTTTAATGTGACTCATCATCCTAGTCTAAACTTTATCTAAATTTCATACTTTGTAGAGAGAGTAGGCAGTGTGGAACACAGGCTTCCTCTGGGGGTATATTGAGCTTAATGAGCTTGATAGTCTGGTGGGCTCAATAAATCAAATAAAGCAAAACATTTCTCATTTTTGAATAAAAGCATTTATCACCCAGTGTTTGTTCATTCATGGTCACAAGATTGATTGGCTGCTGCTATTATGGTGAATATTAAAAGACTCCCCCCCTTTTTTTTTTCCAGTGGGCAAGTTACGGAAGCAGTGGATGAAAGAGAGTATCTCTGACGTTGGCTTTGGGATGCTGAAATCTATAAAACAATTTGTGGACCCCAATAACATCTTTGGAAACGGGAACCTTTTATAAGCCTCTTCATGGGTCAAACTGAAATTAAACAATAATACTAAAAATGGTTCAAGTCTCATGGCTATCCCAGTATCCAAAATTAGCATGGACCCAATTCCAGAGCTGTTTCCTTCCTTTCATCTTTTATTTCTTCAGTTAAACATGAGTGTTCCGTTATTCAGAGTAGACTTTTATAGATTACTATTAAACCTTTCACAAACAACCAGTCCAAAGTGTACTCAGGTTAAATCCCATTGGTAACCTGTTTGGATGGCTTTCTGTTACTGTGCTAGACTGCCCAAAGAGTGACACTAGCATTATTGTTCTAGGGGCCTCTCTTGATAGAAGAGCACTTCTGGGAAGCAGATGAAAAATGGGGTAATGTTTAGTTTAAATGGGCTTTTCTTTTGAAAGGTTAACAAAACAAAGAAGGAATGCCATGCTGCAGTTTTTAAAAAAAAAAAAAATTCAGCAATTTTGTGTGGGAATGGGTCAATCTCCCATATCTTATTATTGAAAACATAGCAAATGTGTGGTCTTAATTTCATTTTAGTGGTACTTAATATTCTAAACAAATGTTACTGACCCAGAAGAACAAATGTTTCTTTTTGGATACTGGAAAATCTTTGTTACATAAAATGTAGGGCTTTCATAATATTGTGTTTTCAGATTGCCTGCAGTTATTTTGGAAGGCAGTATTTCTCAAGCAGAAACGTGGTTCTGTTACTTATAACACTCCAGAAGTGTAATTTGATGTTTCCACCATTTCAAGTTTGAAGCAACTTTTAAGTTGTCTTTTTAAAACCTTAATTGCTAGTTATAAGTGTAATCACTTTTTCACATAAATAAAATTTAAAATTTCTTTTAAAAAAAAATCAATGAGCATTAGAATGCAAAGTGTCTTGAAACATGGATATTTAATACTGCTTATCAATATAAAGGTCATTTCTCAATAAACCCCAAACTTGGCTTTTTATGAAAGGTAAACTGTAGAATTTTAGAGAGATCTGTCCTTTAACTAAATTCCATCCCATAGACTGGACCACTGTTTCCTTCCATAAGTGGCAAAGTTCCCAGAACATGAAGGAGGGAAGATATTTTTGCCAATTTCCCACTGCCCCAGCAGTCCCAAATACCATCTTCCCCCAGTGTTCCAGACAGTCGTCAACACTCCAGAGAAAATTTGTGGGCTGGGGTGAGGGTTATATAGGAGGAAAAAATCAAAAAGCCTACTTTCTATTCAGTCAGTGAGGTTGCTCCACTGCATCAGAACGCTTCTGTAGGCAGAAGGCACAGTTCCATCTGCAGAAGGCATATTCAATAGCCAGTCTACTGGGCCTTCTTTTTTAAAAAATTATCTACTTCAGTGCAACTAAATTACTCAACACTTTAAAATATGCTCCTAATAACTCACTGTTCTGACATCTGTGGATATTGGGTACATTCTGTTTCTGAAATTACTTTAAATCAAGAAAAGTACCTAAAATAGTGGGACTTGTACATTTCTAAAAATTTCCTTAAATGTATTACGCTGATGCACAAACTCTTATCTTTTTCCTAATTTTAACCCACCATATTTTACTAGTCAGCACTTCAAAACACTGTATAGTAAAATCTTAAAACCTTGCTTTTATACCCTAAAAAGCACCTTCAGATGGACAAATGCACCGTGTAATGATGTCTCAGATTTTGCTGGTCCGAAGCAGAACCACAACTGAAGTCTAGATAGCCCTTCTTAAACTGAACCCACAAGAGTAAGCGAACAATAGTGTATTTAACAGAGTTTAATGAAGTTAAGTTTATTTGTTAGAACTTAATTCACTTTCATTTGCTGGTAGGAAGTTTCTGTCTGTGAACCTGATGTGCATTTCAACATATCCCTTCAGCTCCCATGCCCTCAGAGCAGATTTTGGGGAACAGATGGAGTTACTGGAAAGAGGAGAATGACTGAAAATCACATCTATCACTATTCCACTGATAAAAGCCTTCCATGGTGGAAAGCTAGTTTGGTTCTAAGACTGATGGAACACAACATTTATATTATTTTGATTTTGAATTTTGCCATGTGAGGTACTGTTATCAATATCCCTCCGTTTTTTCAAAGACAAGGATATGTAGTTTTATGGAGGTGGAAATAGTGCTTTCATGTGACTAATGAGCACCAAAACCAGTGGAAGTGTGTGTTTCAGGGAATAAAATTGCCTTTTGAGGGAATAAAAGCATAAGTTTAATTTTCTGATTGTTTTTGCTTGTTCAGACCAAGTTTGTGCTATCTCCGAAATGTGTAAGCTCACTTGTGGTGCTTAATTGGTTTATTTTACTGATAAGAGTTTTCCTAACCCTTTGTTATTGGAAATTGCCCAGGTAAATTCTGTTTGGGGATATTTTTCATAAATTTGTTGATAACTAGATGACAAGGAGTGTTCAAATCACAAAATATAAATTTGTGTCATGTTATTACTGTCCTATCAGAGTAACTGGGAGTGTGTGCAAGAATCACAGAAGTGGACAGATTTGAGGAAGAAGACACAATGCAGATACTGTGAACATATTGTAAATTGCTTTACTTATGTCTATTTTGCTAAACCTTGTTCTTTTCTTTTTTAAAAAAAAACAGTTAAGCTGCTCAGAGCATTAGTAAGAGCACCTGTAAAACTTGCACATGCTGAATGCCAGTTTAAAAGAGTATGATGCTCATTAAAAAAGATACAGATTTATCAAATGAAAAGCTACTGACTGTGTTTTCATGGCATACGAACAGGGAAAAATAATAGTCTAAACTACTCAGGTATATGGATGGCTATTCATTTTTAATTTCCTTTAATGCTGAATTAGAGTGCCCTGTATATTCTTTTACTGCAGTTGGCAATATTCAACACCACTTATTTTTCTGTGTGCTTCTGAAGTTTTGTATATACATGCCCATCTACATGCTGGACCTCCTCTAGTCTTCAGGAGTGGCTTCTGGGAGAAGTCAGGGAACCCCTCCAGAGCATGACACAAAGATTATAAAAAGTGAAAATCAGAGTTGGGTTTCACACTTGAGTATCGGATTGGATTATGAGACTGCTGAAAGAGGAAGAATCAAGTGTGCTCGTAAAATGCTTAACTGATCTCCTAGTAAGCACTCCTGCAAATAGATGCAATTTTAAGGGAGGTTCAAATTTTGAAGTTTCTTCATTTTAAAGAAGGACTTAAATCCCATTTGGCACACTTAAAACAGCTCTTAAGATCCTGACCCTAACATTTCTTTAGCTTCTGTTTAAAAACTGAAGCTTTGCAGATGAAAATAGATTTTAATGTTGTATCTCCTTGTGCTTCACAGTAAAGAGACAGGACCCAAAAAGTAGACAACTGGTCACACACAGAGGACTGAGTACAACCAGATTCTAGAATGCAGCTATCTGTCATGCAGCAGTCTGCTTTTTGAAATTGAGTTTCAAAAGAACTCTGTAGTGTGGCAGGATAAGGATGAAATCAGCAGTTCCACTGGCCGTATGCAAACTTTGTGCCTACAGTAGACCTCTCAGAGGGAAGTCAGAAATGAGAAATACTTTTACATCTCATTTTGAAAAGGGATATGCATTTGTGTACTTCTGTCCATGTTTAAATGTAGCTTTGGAACAGTGAGCCAAAAATATCTATCATTTTGTGTGACTGATAGTTTAGGAAAGAGGGAGAAGTTGGTTTCTTAGAAATCATTTTACATTAAAGGTGCCTCTTTTTCAAAGGGTGGAAGTATGTTATGTTAAATGTGTCTTTGCACTTCCAGTGTTGGTGTTGAAAATGCAGCAGTGGGGTATGTGATCTGAGTCTGAACTACAACAAAGACTGGAGGGCGGGGTGACACGCTTTCTGTTAGCAGCACACTCCCAGTCTGATTTGGAGCTATCACAACTGCCTTTTAAAAAATCAAGCACATTTTCAAAGACATTATGTTACATATCATTTTTAGCTCCAGGCCAAATTAAACTGTTCTTCCATTCTAAATACTAAAGAATACAATTGAGATGCCTCCTGATTCCTTGAGAATATGTTTTATCATATACTGAAAAGTGATTTGTACAAATCTAGTTGCAATGTTGAGATTATAAATGCGTAACTAATAAAAGTGGTCCTACATTTTCTCCTTAAGCTTGATTAAATAAGTTTTTTTCCCCAAAAGGATTGTTTTTGCTGCATTGAAGTATAGTTTGAAAGCAACTGAAGTTTTGTACATTCTAGGGGAATAGAGTTGAGAATGTAAATCAATATAATATTAAATTCTGTTAGGAAAATCCTCTGTAGAATTCCGTCATGTCTTGCATCGTTCTATAGATAACCACCTTAGTCCATTTCTAAAACCAAGCTACGCTTAGCTGCTTCATGTTATGGCATATATCATTCAGTTTTTCTGAATATTGTGAACTGGTTTCTTAAATGTTCAGCACCCTTTTTTCATTTAAATATCATTAGAGGGATGCAGAATTTGGGATGAAGGTATGAATACTTATAAAATAAATCCTCTGAAGTTCAAATTAATTGCTACTGAGATTTTTGTCATTTTCTCCCTTTTAAAAATAATTGTTGCTAAACCTAAAACAAACAGTCTGGACAAGTGATGTCTGAACTGAGGCAGATTAACTTTAACTTAGTCTTTAGCATACTGCTTTTCTACCTGTAAGAGGAAATACATGGGATTCCATCTTGCTATAGTAAGTTACCTAACCAGTTTGTGTATGTGAGTGGAGCAAGAGAATTTTCAGCTGAATTATGACAAGGAAAGAAAAAATCTAGCCCAATTTAGCCCTACCAGACCTCTTGTGTTAAGTATAATATCCTTGGCTGCTGCGGACTCAATTTTTGAAGCGTATATGGAACATGCAGTTTTAACTTGAGAATAAGAAGGAAAAAATGTGGGTGGACACTTTCTTGATTATTTTGAAATATGCATCTCTTCACATTTTATGGGGCAGCAGTCAACACTAGTGTGGCTGGGCTGCTTCATAGTATGCGCTGATTGCTGAAGAATGAGCACTCTTTTTTCTATGTACCAGGCACAGAGATAAACCCTGTAGGGATTCTGGTGGTGATATGTAGGTGTGCATGTTAATATTCTGACTTTCCCCACTTGGCCATGGAAACCACTGGACGAGTCACACTCAGCCCCAGAAGACCACTTGATACGTGCATTTCAGGGTCACCAAAAGTCAGAAACAACTTGACGGCACATGACAATGTATTAACACCTTGTTGTGATAATGAGCATTATGCTAGGTGAGCAAAGGGGAGAGATTGGGTAGCCCAGTACTGAAAGTATTGTCTGTATGTGCAACCAACACTCCTTCCTGTTCTATATATTTTTGGCATTCGATAAAAGCCAAGACAGAGCTTAGAGCCAGCTGTTTAGCTGGCAAAAAGACACTGAGCATTCATGCAGATATCAGGATTTCGGTTCGACATGTTTCCTACCTCCTTGCCACACTTTCAGGATCTTTGTAAATAATAGCAATAGATAGACCTTGATTGGTTTAGGGGGTAACTGCAGATTGAGGTGCATAGATTAGATTAGCTAGATGCCTTTCTCACGGCAACCCAAAGGGCTGCATTGGTTTTGAAGGGGAGGGGGTTAGACAAAAGCCATTTCCCTAAAGTGTGCTAAAGTGAAGAGGTATCTGACCTGAGTCACCCTCTCCTTCAGATAGTTCTCAGGTCAGGGCCTGAGCAGGAAAAATAGCCTGGGGGGGGTGGGGAAGAGGCGTTGCCTTTGTCTCTGCCTTGGGAATTTGGCGACCCAGTAGTTTTTCTAAAGCTGCTAGGTAAGTTGTGGCCTGTTTCAGTCCAATAAGTATGTGTGCCATTCTCCTCCAGTGGCACTTCCTGAGAGTATAAGCACCTAAATAAAATAGAAAGCACTCTCAGTGTGTTTAAACCTTACAGAATACTGCATGGGGCAGTGCCAAATACAGGGAAGAGATACTGAAAAACCATATATTTGGAAGGAAACACAGCCATTGGCGAAGTAAAACAGACACTTGACATGTGACACGGAAGACAATGCAAATGCAATTTATCAACCCTGAATAGATGGAGCTCTGGGGAAGCAGGAGGGAATGACAGGGGCCAAATGCAGCAATTGACCTTCATCTTTTACCCAACAGGCAACAACAATGAGGACTGGGGCTGTAAAGATCTTTGGAAAGTGATGGCGCAGGAAATCCTGACTGCTGAGCAGCAATCCATTTTAGTCTAGAGATAAGTTAATAGACCTCAACCTCTTTAAATATCTTGTTGAGTTTTGATACATAAAACATCAAAATATGCCAGTTTAAGCGATAGGGTTTTTTTATAATTCTTAATTTTTAAAAAAACCCTGAAAATTTGAGATACCTTTAGAAATATCTAAGAGTGAAAGGAGAACTAGAAAGCATGATAAAGCTCTGCTAAGTGGTTCTGTATTCTACAATAGGATGGGGAAGTAGTCCTCTGAATGTTTGCAGACTGCAGCTCCCACAATCCCTTGCCATTAGCTGTACAGTAGGCTAAAAACCTGTGGAGGAATACTATTGTCTCCCCTGGCAAGTTTTCCTACCAGAACCAATATTATTAATATTTATTTGTTTCTTGCCTTTCTCTCAAAATTGAGACTCAAGGCAGCTTACAATTTTTTAAAAAAACAAGACAGCTAAAAACATACAAAAGGTGAACATTAAAAGGGAGTTAAATGTCTCTGTATACCTCTGAATGCCCATTGCTGAAAGACAAACCTGGGAAAGGGCTCCTTCCCTTCATGGACTGTCATTGGTTTTCCATGGCAGTGGCATTCTCGGTGTCGTCCTATAAAATAGTTTTCCAAATTTTACACACGAGATTAGATGAGCTGTTGTTCTGATGCAGCCGAGGGCTTCTTATGTTCTTTGATTTCACAACAATTCCTTTGTATATCAGATGCAGTTCTATATGGTTCCTGGTATCATTTGCTCCTTTGGGAGTGGGGCTTTAAAAAAAAAAACTGTCCAAAAAGATTTAGGCAAGAGGCTCAAATTCTGCTGTATACCTGAAAGTTAGTATGGCCTAAATACCTTAAAGGCATCAGATCCCATCTGATTTTGGAAGCTAATCAGAATCAGCTCTAGTTAGTACTTGGATGGGAGGCTGCCCAGGAATACAGGTCCTGTAGGCTGTATTTCAGAGGAAAGAACTGGCAAAACCCCCTAGGAGTATTCCTTGCTTAAGAAAACCAAATGGAAATTCATGGGTTGCCATGAGCTGACTGGTGACTTGACTACACACCTACACACCCTGGCACTAAATTTTTCTCAAGGATAGTGAAGCAACTCAAATACTGAGTTTCAGGAGTACCACAGACCTTATACAAACAGCTAGAGGAATGATGTCTCTGGAAACAACCCCCTAGACTTTTTGTAAATAATGTATCTGTGGAAGTGACCTTCAAATATA
This sequence comes from Cyclura pinguis, assembly GCA_030412105.1. NCBI lineage: Eukaryota > Metazoa > Chordata > Lepidosauria > Squamata > Iguanidae > Cyclura > Cyclura pinguis. Next base: position 218,778,038 of record CM059599.1, on the reverse strand, counting down.
TTTAAAAAAATGGGTTAGTATAGCAGAATAAAATGTTAGTGTGGATTTCTGAAGTAATTTAAATCTTTTTTTTTTCAGGAGGTGCCATTAAATGTACCTTAAATGGAAAGGCTTAGAAGTGTGATTTTATGCAAATACCTATAAAGACAGGGATGTTGTAAGATTTGAATAATAACTTTAAAAAAACAGATGCTTTCTTTAAGCAAGCAAAAAAAGCCCAAAGCAGTTGGCTTTGGATACAGAGACAGAATGAAATCCCTGCTACATCTGGAAAAGATTTATTTTTACTGAGGGTATTTTTCTTCTGTGATCCCTTCCCACTTTGATCTGTTAAACACCAGTAACTAGAAGTACAGATCGAGGAAGCATATTCCGGTGGAGCTTCGAAAGCTTGCATGATGTGTTTTGTGCACTTTAGTAGGCCAGTAAAAGAATTGCTGTTTTGTGGATTTTGGATTTTGTTTTATTTTGCTGTATGGCCAACATGCCTATGCATGAATATGTTTCCTCAGTTTGAAGATACCAAATTCAATCACAGCAGGGAAATCCTAAACAAGGGGGAACTAAGGACTGGGACTTAACTCTTTGAAATTTCTACCTCCAGAATTTTTTTTTCTTTTGGAATATAATTGGCTAAGTTTTACCTATACTGCACCTAAACTTTTTCCAAATGTAGCCGTAGAGAGGCTTCTTGAGAAATTCAGTGTTCTCTGCTTAAGAAAGAGGCCTGTGGCTTCACAAAAGACAGAGATACCCCGGATCCCAAAAGGAGTTACGTACTTTACTGCAGCTAATGAACTTTGTCGTGGTCCCCACACGGCCCCCTAAAAAGAAGAGTGGCCTCTGCTCACATTGCGATCACTTCAAGACAACTGAACTACAAGTGAAACAACATCTGGTACAAAATGTAGGTCTGTGACTCTCACACCATCACTTCTTATTCTCCTGTATAATGTTTTTAAAATCTTTTGCTTGATGAAGAAGCCAGTGGAGCTTTGGAAGTTTTCATGATGTGTTTGATCAATAAAAGTGTAACTTTTTTTGTGTGGATTTTGAATTTTATTTTATTTAGAAGTACATAAAATGTGTAGCTTTTCATTAAAATAATTCCTAATAACCATTCAGTCATCATGGCCACAAAACAACAACTAACTAGTATTTTCTGGGTAAAATTCAACAGTGTAGCACCGTTTTTTCTGGATCCCAGTGATTTCCATCACCTGATAGCAAATGCTTTCACCATCTCATAGTAGCTTCCCATGAATACTTGTGAAGTCAATCCAGCGTAGGAGGATTACCTCCTGGCAGGTAACTTACTTTATGTCAAGGCTTGATACATAGAGAGCCAGGGTTTGGGAGCTTTTTTAAAAAGGATACTACTGTGCAAATACACAAGGTACAAAATTCTATCTGATTCTGGAAGCTAAGCAGAGTAGGGCCTGGTTAGTACTTGGATGGGAGACTGCCAATGAATACTTGGTGCTGTAGGCTATATAGAGGGAGAACGGAAAGCTCCCATGTGGTCAACCCATAGAGATTCAAATACATGATGTAAGTTCTGCCTCAAAAACCCAAACGCACTGAACATCACATGGAATGATCACAGAGGATTCATTATTACATTAGGAACCCTGTTGTAGCACAAGACCAACAACTCAAATCCTTGTCGTCCTTACTGATATTTTCAGTATAGCATAGTGCCTAAATACCCTAAAGCCACGTGATCCCATCTGATCGTGGAGGCTAAGCAGGGCCAGCTCTGGTTAGTGCTTGGGTGGGAGACAGACAGTGAACACCAGATGCTGTAGTCTATATTTCAGAGGAAGGACTGGCAAGACCACCTCTGAGTGTTCCTTACCCAAGAAAAGCCCATGAAATTGCCAGAAGTTGATAGGAGACTTGAAAAACATGTACACACAATGCTAATACATTCCTCGGGCGTTTTTTTAAGTAACATATTGGTAGTTCTTTTGCTTGTGTTACTTTAGAAGTAACTCATTAGTAATGCATTGCTTTTTTTTTTCAAAAATCCCCCAAATGACCCCCCCCCCATGGAAGTAATGGATACACATTGCTCATTACGCAAAAAGGGGCATGATTCCGTCATTTTGCAAACATAACTTTCTGTCCTCATTCCTCCCAAAAGTAACAGACTGCAGGTAATATCATTACTTGCAGAGTGTTATTTCCAAGCTCTGCCTAAGCTTTTACTAGAAGGTTGTGCCTTTCAATTTATTGGATTCGATAAAAATCAGCAGTGGTTCAACCTCTTTTAGAGAAATAAAATGTGTACATATCAAACTTCAAAAGGTATCAAAGAAGTAATTAAGAGCAACACTCTGTTAACCCAGTTGTCCTAAGTGATACCATGTTTCAAAAAATTAATAAAAGGTTGCTAAGCCAGAGACTGACCTCTTCCAGTGTTCTTCCTCTGGATTATATCAGTTATGGTATCCATGTGTACAGAGTGAAAAGGGGGCCCTTTAGATATTGTTAGACTGCAACTTTGGCCAGTATTGCAGTGGAAGCAAGATATGCCAGCATCAGAGCTGTGTGTGCCCAGAGAACAAGTGGAGAAGTACCTTAATACTGTACCCCCACAGACTCTCCCTTTTGTCAATACTGTTGGTGAAGCAGTGCTCTGGGATAGTGGAAATTTCCACTATCAGTCAGGAAAGACCTCTGTAGACATGCCTTTCCCAGGAGTTTAGGATACCAACCTAAGCTGATGCATATCTTGCCAGAGGCATGCATTGTCTACAAACAAGTATGGATATTCTTCTTTAGAACTTTCCTCCTCTCCGTCCCAGCATGTATTGTGGATTTATTTACCTGCATCAGCTAAACTCATACAATCAATTAACAGCATTTTTTTTATAAGATGCTAGCCCTGCAGAAAAATTATATATAAAAACTAAAGCAAAAACAAAGACGCTATTGCTGATAAGTTGCAGCAGGTGAGCCTCCTGGTATCTTTTTTGAACCAGTAACATTGGATTCACAATAAAACGCCATTGCTCTGTCTGCGAAATCCGTAAAGGATAGTTTCTGTCAGTGGGAGAATCATGGCTGTTATTTTAGAAGTTTTAGGATGTTGATGGCTGAAAGCTGTGTGAAAGCTGAAGTTTCTAACAGCTGCTGATTTTCCAAAAGCTTTTCACTGAGGCTGGATTTTCCATTTATTCAGTCTCCTGTGTCTCTAGAGCTTTAGCCATCCATGCTGATTCTTTTAACTGTTGCAGAGTTTGCATCCCAAATGTGGAGGCCAGCCTATTTTGATCTGTATTCCACTTTCACCAGCCTTTCCAGAAGCAGTAATTCTTTTTCATTTTCCTTCTTTTCTACCATGTTTCTTGAAAACAGAGATAAGAAGGGTACTATTAACTTTCAGATTATTGTATCACAGTAGCAGATATGGCGACAGCCATTTCTAGCTGTACTGAGTGAGGGGCTCATCTTCCTTCTTTAGCCAGGCAAACAGGCTCCAGGATAAATTCAGAGGAGCAAAGAAGCCAAAATGTTTGTGAAGAAAAGTGAATGGGATTCCACTATCTTATTATGTGGCCTTTCGTGTTGAGTCATTTGCAGAAAATACAATTTTTTTTCATTGTTTATATAGGAACATTTTTAGACAGCTTTTCAGCTTTAAAAAAGATTCTCAGTGCAGTTTACACAAAAAGACTATAATTTTTTTAATGTAAATTCTGCTTTTTATTCAGCATGTTGTACTTATTTGATGCACCTTCAAGTATCTATTGCAATCTCAGTATCTGCTGTTTAAATTGGCTTTAAAGCAGGGATAGGCAACCATGGCTTTCCAGATGATCCTGGATCAGACCACTCTTCATTCACTGTCATTAGCTATGCTAGCTAGAGCTGATGAGAGTTGCAGTTCAAGAACATCTAGAGGAACACTGTTACCCCATTCTTGCTTTAGAAGGAAATGCTGGCTGAAGACCTCTGTGAGGAACATCAGCTTGAAAGTGGGAGTAGAGCATTCCTGGCTATGAATGGCACATCTCTGAAACAGACTGGAAAAAGTCAATGCAAGTGTGACAGGAGAAAGCAGACATTTTTTAAACTCAACCTGCCTGCTCAACTGAAACATTATAGTAAAGGCCACATGGGTGAGTTGTTTGGGTAAGAATGAAGAGGATTAGTGTCTGCTAGTTTATTTTAATTTATTTACTAATTATGCTAGAGTGAGGAATATGCCAGTGAGATCATTTTCTTTTGTGCAGTATGGATGTCCTACTGGGGCAATGTGCAAGGAGTGGTTTGGAGCTGGTTTTTTTAAGAAATATCTTTACAGCATCCTTTTGGAAGAATAGTTTTGTTGTTGAGGATTTATACCAGGGGAAGGTCTTGGGCCCCTTCAAATGTTGTTAAGCTGCAACTATCAGTGGTGAGGGGTGATGGGAGTTACAATTCAGTAGCATCTGAAGGACTGCAAAGTGCCCATCCCTTATTTATAGTCCAGAAAGGTGAACCTGTGCTTGCAGTCCCAGCTTAGTAATACCCACTCACTTTTGCCTTACTTTGGGACTGCAGGCTGTGATCCTACACAACATAAATGTCTGCTGGTAAAGTTATGTTAAGCTTGTATTACACAACCCCTACACCGAATACAAATGGAACACAACATATGTGGATAAATGGCCAATGTGGAACTAATCAGCTGGATATCACTGTTGCACATTGCCCCCCAAATTCATTCCACATGTGTAGCACGACTCACACCGATGTCACTAACAGAATACGAGCCACACTGTTGTAAAATTTCAATGAAAGTAAAATGTTGTTTGATGGTGCATAGATCCACTTCCGTATTATCCTGCAAATGCAATGTCTCAGTAGCACTGAAGAGATGTAGTCTGGAAGCATCCAGATTCTTGTTAACAGTTCAGTCTGACTGAACTTTTCTGGGTTGTGTGTGTGTGTGTGTGTGTGTGTGTGTGTGTATGCCTTCAAGTCACCTGTTGACTTATGGCAAACCCATGAATTTCATAGGGTTTTCTTAGGCAAGGAATACTCAGAGGTGGTCTTGCCAGTTGCTTCTTCTAAAATGTCACGTACAGCACCTGGTATTTGTTGGTGGTCTCCCATGGGGCTTACTCTGACTTTAATCTTTTCTCTAACCAGGGCCAGTCCTGCCATTAGGCAGAAAGAGGTGGCCTCCTCAGGCAATAGATGGGAGATATCATGAAAAGGCAACAAAATGTTCATTGTTTACTTTTGTGATCTTTGGTATCATTTAGGCTTTATGGCCTGAGGTATTTCTATGAGGATTATAATTTCATGCTCTGTTGCAGACAGCAAAAAGATCTTAGAGCATCCTTACTCCTGGCTTTGGTAAAGTCTAGGAGTGGAAATCATGCACCATTCCAGATGTTGTTGGATTGCATGTCCCAGCAGCCCTAGCCAACATAGCCAAGGGTAAGGAATGCTTGGAGCTGCAGTTCAACAACATCTGGAGGGGCGCAGATTTCCCTGATTTATTTGAGTGGGGCTTGAAAGTCTGCTCTTGAAAACATTTATTCCATGAACATTAAATTTTCTAAATGAACAACATTTGTGGTTTGTACCTTGACTGCAGGTGAGCAGGAAGAAGATCATTTAGATGTGTGGGTAAGAACAAAGCCTGAAGGGAGCGGGAAAGGAGATTTGTAGGTGAGAATTTCTATCAATTGGCAGTTGGAAGAAAGAGAGGATGAATAGAGGGGATTAGTTGAATGAGTTGTTTAAAGGAGATGACTAGTCCTAACTGATTTCGTGAATTCGTTTTCATTCTCCTCAAACACTCTGGGAGGATCTAAATTTCGCCACTCAAAACAAGCCTGGTAGAACCTGCCTTTGCTTCTCCTTACTCCCCATGGCAACCCCTTCAGATATCTAAACATGTTAGAGAGAGGATTGGAAGACCCTCCTGAGATACTGAAATATGTGGGAGAAATTACTCACAAAGGATGTGTCACTTCAATCCAGGTTTCTCCAACTGTCCCCTGTTAGCCATTGCACCTCAGCCTGCCCCATTCAGCAGGATCCCTTGACTCTCTGTGAAGTTTAAGGAGGCAGACAGGGAGCCTGTTGTGAATAAAAGGGTGGAGAAATTGCCATTTAGCAACCCCAACTGTTGTGTGCCTTCAAATTGGTTGTGACTTATGGCGACCCTAAAATAACCTATCACTAGGTTTTCTGGGGCTGAGAGTGTGTGATGCGCCCAAGGTCACTCAGTGGATTTCCATTCCTGAATAGAGAATCAAGCCCTTGTCTCCAGAGTCACAGTCCAATGCTCAAACCACTACACCATGCTGGTTCTCTAGCTACACCAGTACAGTGGCCAAATCCTGGATACAATGCTCAATCATAAGCTTGAGTAATTGTCACCAAAACACTCAGTTAAAAGAGTCTAAACATGTGCTCAGTGTTTTTACACACGCTGTACTCTTAGTGCAGTAGGACTTTGACAGGGGATAGCTAGTGTGGCTGCAGATATTCACAGCAAGCTTACATTTTTCTCCTTGTTTTCTCATTAATTCTTCAGAAAACAGTTTGTTCACACTTCAGCAATAGCAGGCTCTGCCATTACTGACATGACATGATTATAAGCTAAGGAATGAAAAGGTAACACAGCTGTTGAAAGACATTAGGGAGGAGTACACGCGTTACAGAGTACACAGTAAACACAAGGTTTGGTGTGTGAACAGGAATGATGAGCTATGTATGGGATGTGCCACAACTAGAGGTAGATCTAACTCTGGACTACATGTTTCTCTTCACCGGGCGACTGATGTTCCAGTGTAGTAACTAGACATGAAAATTCTGGAACCAGATGCAATACAGCCAGCAACATGGATATTAGGGGGGAAATGGACACTAGACCCACTGTGAAGTGCAACTCATCTCTTGCCAGAAGCCCTTCTTGGAGTGACTTCCTTATTGCTTTTATGATACCCTATGCTCTGGAGTATGCAAAATGCTTTGGTTCAGGACTAGAAAGCTCCTTCCAGCTTACTAAAAATGGCAAAATGAATTGTAAATGTGCAGATTTATATCTGAAGAGTTCTATATATGTTTAGGTTTTCATTGTCAGTGATAATATTGAAGAGCTTCAGATATCTGAAAAGTCTGGAACTTTCATGAAACCGCATGTAAAGTGGCATAACTTTCAAGAGTCCTATTTTGGCCAGGAAAATAAGAAAAGTTCTGATTTTTGCTGATTCTAATTGACTTCCCACAAAAATGACAGATTAAACAAGCAAAGCACCGTTCCCCCATTTTTTTAAATTGTACTTTGGGTCCTGTAAGAGGCCAAGAGCTAGTCATGAGCTGCTTGTTTTGCCCCTATTCATCAGTAGGTGGTGGTATTAGGGCTTTTCAGGAGGGGAAGGGCTGTAACTTCATGCTAGTTGGAAAAAAAATGGCTAACTTCAGAGAGGGAGCTTCATTAGTCTGAGAGACTGAGAATAGTGACTCTCTAACTTACTGCAGGAACCATGAGAGGCCAGGTGAAGATGGATAGGAAACAGACATGGGGTATCATGCAGTTTGGTGTATCTGTGTGTTTGCCTATATGCGTGAGCGTAGCGTCCAACATTTCGCAGATAAAGTCTGGGACAATGTAGCCAAGCAACATCAGAATGTGGTCAAGATGGCAGAGTTAGTAACGGGGAAGAAAAGGTAAGAGAGGCTGCAGCACTTTACTTTCGCTTGTGCCTTCTGGGAAGGGCAAGATGCAACAACTGAAGTAAGCTGAAGGCAAAGGAGGGAAAGTGGGTGGAGGGGAAAGACACTGGGACATATTAAAGCAGCTGAAAAAGTGGGATGACAGAGGATTAATTGGGATTGTCCCTTCCAAATTGGGTCAGTTGGAGGGTATGCAGTGAATGAAGGTTGTATGTCAGTCTGTGTGAAAGAGGTGGGAAACTGCATGTCAGAAAGACGGGAAGTGGGTCTGTTTCTCAGTCTCTAGGAGTGATCTATATATCTGTGATGGTGGAGATTAAAGTCTGCCTCTACAAAAGCAGTCCTTCATTTAAATTAGCAATGCAGTGAGTTCAGTGGACTTACTTTCAGGTAAATGTGTTTAAGACCACATTCCTATGCCTGTGTCCAAGGCCCTTTCCGCACGAGATGGCAGAAACGCCTCGTGGCGTCGTAGGAGCGCAGTTTATGGCTGCGTTTCTGCGACATGGCATTCCACACTGTCTTCCGCTTGAGGCGGCGAAGACCGCTTTCTCGTTCCGCATTATGGCGTTCGTCACCACTCCCCTGCTCTGCCTGTGGCCCGTCCCAGCCCATTTCATTGGATCCCTTTTTTAAAAAAAAATCTTGGGAAGGACATCCCTACTCAGACACAAGCTGTCGCAGCTACACAGTGACTACACCGTGCGGAAAGGGCCCAAGTCTTCATCTGTGAAATGCTGGAGGGTATGAAATTCCCTGTATGCACTGTACACACTGCATGCAAGTTAAGATAGAAGCCTTAATTTATAAGCTCTGTGCCTTTTGGAGAAGGAATTACAAATTACTTCTTGCAAAATTAAAGAGCTTTTAAACACATAGGCATCCAATTACACGGAACAGGGGTTCTCTGCCGTTGTCATCTGTTCTAAAGCCATTTCCGCACCAGACTGTTATAGCGCTATGATTCCACTTTCACTTTCCAGGTGGCCCCTCCCGAAACTGCAAACCTCAGGATTCCATAGGATGTTGAAAGTGGAATCATAGCGCTGTAACAGTCTGGTGCGGAAATGGCCTAAATTAGGACAAAGACAGTCTGAGTGGTTGGAGCTACCTCTGTTCCCTCTAAACCGTGCCACGTTGCCCTGTGCTGCTCGCACTTTCAAGTGGGACCCCAGAAAAGCAAATAGTTAACTAGAAGAATAGTGTTTATTCTGATGGAGTCTTCTGAGTTTCTCTCGGTAGCCTCTTTTATTGATACACTGTACAACAATACTAATTCCTCATGTTGTTAAAGGGGAGAAGAGACTGACAAGCGGTTATTGCTGTCTGTCCTGGCCTGGCCATGGCGTGCACCTAGATAGTCAGAGGAATGCCGCCCTCTCCTCCCTTGCCTCTGTGCTGTAAGTGCAACAGAACCTACAAGACAGCCGTGAAGCCTGAGGGAAGAAAGGCATGTGGCGATGATGCTGGTGAAGAGGCAAAGGCCGGGAGGAAGGCAGCATCCACGATCCATCACACACTTTATGAATATCTGTGTAACAGTGCTTTCCTCCAAAGAGCACCATGGGGAGGAAGACCAGCCTGGTTCCAGACAGGAACCTAAGGCAAGGTACAGTTTTCCTCACTCGAGAAAGGAAATAATGTAATTGTCAGTGCCTGGAATAAGGGCCACTAGGTACTTGAACCAAGCAAGTATGTCAGCAAGGGAGAATCAGCTTGACCCCAGCTATATATCATTGCCTGGTTATGGTTGTTGTTTTCCTTCAAGTTGTTTTCGACTTATGGTAGTCCTAAGGTGAACCTATCATGGGGTTTTCTTGGAAAGATTTGTACAGAGGGGGTTTGCCTTTGCCTTCCTCTGAGGCTGAGAGAGCGTGACTTGCTGAAGGTGACCCTGTAGGTTTCCGTGGCCAAGCAGGGATTCAAACCCTGTTCTCCAGATTCCTAGTCCAACACTCAAACCATTTATTCTGGCATTGTCAAAGTATTCTCCCTCCACCCATAGCTGCCATTTCCTTTATGTGCCTTGCCTTTTCCGTTTTTAAGGCCGAGGACGGGCCCTGTGTCTTGTTTTGTATTGGTGGAAGACACTTTCAAAGATATTGCTTTTTAATATAAAAGAAACCACACAAAACCTTACACCCTAGCAGAGTCTCCACGACCACTCAAGGGAACTCCCTTAAGTGTAGGCTTTAGGCACAGACAACTGACAGCAAGGACAGAGGGCAGCTGTGTGGGTAACTGCACTAGTGGAGCCGAAGGTGCCTCCCCTGCCACCACTGGTCCTCCCTGGGAGGAGACATGCCATGAGATCACCAGAGCTGCACAGGGGACTTTCTGAGAAACACTCAGTAGAAGTCGTGAATGCGTGGTGTCTGCCAGAGCTTGCCAAAGTGGATTCAGGAACACACCAGTCCCTTGGCAGGCACAAATCTGCTATTTAGGTCATAGGAAAATACAGGGCTTGATGTGAAAACTTTCAAACATCCCAAAAGGGCACGTTGCCAGGCTTCCCAGGAAACAGTGTGCTTGCTTTACATGCTCTGTGCGCCACTTAGGAACCACAGTATTGACTTCAGACATATGCTTGCTCTCACTTGTCAAAGGAGGGCTAAAAGTGTCTCACATAACCTGTGTGGCTTCTCCCCTCTCATTTGGCCCACTGCATGCAGACACATATACACACACAGACATACACTGTTAAGCAATGTGTTCTTTCTCTTTTTAATAACAGGTCCCTTTATCTTTTTCTTTCATGCACAAGACTACATGAAACAAGAGAAGGAATAATTTCTGGTAATAAATTTCAGACTCCCCTGTCCAGATTTCAGAGATGCCTATCCATGGTCTCTAGCTTTCAGAGTTGCTGAGCCAGCATGGCCAACACCTTGGAGATTCTGAAAATTTGACAGTAACATTAGACCAAACAAAATTCTGTGTCAACTATTTCCACCCAGTACACCTTGGTTTTTTCCTCAGAAATTTTCTCAGTGTACTTCAGACTTGGTGGCAATAAAAACTTCTCGACCAGAAACAGAAGTCCCAATGCCGTGACCTTTATACAAATTTTGTACAAGCTGTGGAAGCCAATTGCGTGGTTTAAACATAAAAACATAATGACATCATAAGACATGTTTTGATCCTGGCTTGTTTGAATAAACCATGATGTAAACTCACCAGCTTCCCTCCTTTCTGCAGCTGTAATAAGACATTGGCTATTTTAGAACTGGCAATGCACAATTTTGATCCCACTTCCACAGAAGAAAAGAGAGAAACACTATCACTACCATTACTACTACTGCTATTTACTACTACCATTATCATTATCATTATCATTATCATTATCATTATTATTACTATTATTATTTCTATCCTGTTTTTGTTCCAGTTTGGGACTCAAAGCAGCTGATCACAAATTAAAATTAAAAACACACCACAAAAGTCCAAGTTTCAGCAGTACATTTGTGTGTGTAATATGAAACTGTTGTTCAAAGTTATTTGGCAAGAGGAGTTTCAACCATGCAGAGCTGTGGAAATAAAATGAACACATAATTCTATACCAACAAAACTATTCCAGTGTTTTTTTGGCTATATTTTCTTCACTAAGTTTGCATCTGTATCATATATATTTTATGCACATTTTATTTTAGAATTTAATCCATTGTAGAAGTAGCTTTGAAACAAATTTCAGTTTAGAGAGGGTGGAGTCAAGTGCGAGTTTTTATCTTCACCAGTATTTCAGAAAACAAGAAGGAATACTGTCATGCAGAAGGAGACTGTATACATGGATCATCACGCTTTCTTTCTGGAAATCAAAATGATGCTCATTCCTTGTCCTAGTGGTTCAACCTCATTCCCCAAATCATGCTGTGATTAACTTGACAATTTAAAATAAATTGGTAGAGTACTTTTTGATGTTTCCTCCAGCTGCAAATTATCACTCTAAGGGTGTGTATGTCTGATCTCATGTGTGGTGACAAGGTAATTGTAGGTGTCTGCCTCCTTTACCAGTCTCTCAATCCTCTCTTCTCTGCCCAGTATTACGGTTTCTAGCAGCCTTACAAAGAGCAACCTAATCTAGTGGGGCAACTGTGTTATGGTCCCAGTTTGCTGGCTTCCACATGGTTCACTACATCTGTGACTCCCAGTACTACAGATGACAGTGTGCAGAATAGTACAAGACTGCCCTAAGCCATTAAAATTAAAAGTAATACCGTGTAGTAGCAGTAGGATTAAAGTTTACTGTAATGGGCTCTTTCCCTTCTTCCCAAAAACACTCTCAGCACTGCTTTGAGCCCGCCTCCCGGGTGTTTAACTGGATGACTGGCAAAACTGTAGATCAAGGTGGGAAAAAAGGAGGCTGCAGGCTGCGTGTTGACTCTGGGCCTCACTTTGGCAGACTCCAATCTCATCTCCATTTCCACAAAACCTGTTGTTGTTGTGTGCCTTCCAGTCCTAAGGCAAATCTATGATGGGGTTTTCTGGGGCTGAGAGCGTGTGATGCGCCCAAGGTCACCCAGTGGGTTTGCACACCCCGTGTGGGGAATCAAACTCTTGTCCTCAGGGTCTGTAGCCCAATTGTTACCCTGTTTACTGGGGGTCCCATGAGGGACACCAAAATGTGCTCAACAATAGGTGGGGAAGATTAGCTCTGAGCACTGCTTTAGCGTTACGAGAGGCAGGGTAACTTAGCAGGATCTTGAACCTTGAACCCTATGTCTACAGGGTCAGGCCGAGTCAAGGAGCACACAGAAGTTGAAATAATAAATGTGGTTTTATTAAAAACACAATCAAACAGTGTATGCGGCACACTCACACAAGATAACTAAAGAAATAAAGGTTGGAGTGGGATAGAGGGGTTTTTAGAGGAGTTGTTGGTTTGGCTGATACTTCACCTGTCCTGAAGCCCGGTTGGAAGCGGAGAAGCCGGGGAGCGTGGATCTCAGCACCTGGGGCTGCGGGGAAGGCTCGCTGGACAAAGCGACAGCAAGGCGGGATGGAAGCCAAGAGCGATCCAAGGAAGCGCTGAAAGTCAGGGGTTTTTATAAGGAGAATTGTGACCGCAGGCTAGGTCGGACTTGGGGAAAACAATAGATTTGGGGCTGGAGACAAAGCCTCCGAAAGGTCAGAATTTGAATGATTGAGTTATAGCCAAATTGTCAATAGGATAGCCGGTATGCAAACGCGGAGTACTTGAGCGTTGTATAGCTCGATCGTCAAGCTGCCAGTGCGGGGCAGGGGATCTTTTGAAAGTTGTGTGCATACCTAATTGAGGTACTTGCCTTGAGGTCTCCTGAAGCTGCGAGTCGGCTATTTCTGGCCTGCCTGTATTGTGTTGGAATATTACGGCGATTATCGGCCGAGCCTGTGTGCGTGCTTGTCCGGGGGCCTCGCAAGCACGTGGAAGGGAATGGGTATGTGAGGCCGAATTATTGATATCAATAGATATCTTCTTATATCCCCCAAAGCTTGGGCTAGCCAGGGCAGTAACACAATGCTCAAACCACTATACCACATTGGCCACAAAACCTACCAAACCTCCCAAAATATTTTTTTTTAAAAAAAATTAGGGCATGGTTTTGGAGTGAAAATTTCCAAATAACCATACCCAAAGCCCCTTCAGTTGCATGCAAACCTGTAAAAAAAAGGCCCTTCAGAACGCACCCAAATCTGCTCAGAACAACCACTCTTTTCAATACCTTCTGTTTTCTTCCAAAATGGCAGCAGGAAGTGATGCAAAATCATTTCCAGTCATGAATTTGGAGGGGAAATTGAAGGAAAAGAAGGCATTTTTCTACATGGTGGGGGACGTGTGTGTCTGGATTGTGTTGAGAGGCTGTGAGTTGAACCCCCCCCCCCCGGTAGATCTAATGAAATTGCAAAAGTGAGTGTGATCTTGATACTAATATTTTACATACTGTGGTGCTCAATAATGGTTGTTGTTTTTTTTGCCACATCATAGTTTACTCCTCCCTCTTTTTCTTTCTCCCAAGACCCACCTGTACCTTTAGGGCCCTGTAAGCAGGGTTGGGAAGAAGGTGGAGGGTTGTCTTTGCTTTCAGCAAGGGGGTGGCAACCATGACAGGGAGAAGGCAGAGAATATTTATTGGCAGGGGGCAGGTCTCCAAGCAGTGTCGATCAGGAATAATAGGACTGCATCCCTGCTGTTTGGACTCCAGTTGTGGAAGGAACCAAAAAAAGTTAATTATAAGGCCAGTAAATTGTGCATCACACCACCACAACAAATTGTCTGGTTTCGTCTTATTTTCTTAACTATGGAATCCTGGAACTTGCAGTTTAGGGAGGGGCGTTCAGAATCCTCAGCCAGGGAGCTCTTTGGCCTCAGTAAACTACAAACCCCAGAATTCCACAGGAAGTTGAAAGTAGAGTAATAGCACTATCACAGTGTAGCGCAGAAATGGCCTAAGATAACATGTGTATACTCACAATGACAAACCTGCCCAGAAATGTGCTTTTTTTGCTTACTGTGATACTTACGCTAATCCAAGCAAAATCTCCAACCACTGATAATGCCGATGAACATCCATTTTGCAATGCTCTTTTGTTCCATAGTGAATGGCCTCCAGGATTCTTTTGCTCATCTAAAGATGCCATATCCTTCCCTGGGAAATGATGTCAAAATTACATTAAATTTCATTAAAGGAAAAGGCAGTTTACATTCTGAGTTAGGAAATATGTGTGTGTATAATTAATATCAATGCATTGGCTCTAACCTCTGGAAAAAGGCACACAAACAGGCCTAGCCTTTTGTGAAAGGAAAATTCTTCTGGAGGCGATAGCCATAACCTCATAAACTGAGGCCATTTCTGCACTACACTGTTATAGTGCTTTTATTCCACTTTCAGCATCCTGTGGAATCCTGGGGTTTGTAGTTTCCTGAGGCCAAGGAGCTCTCTGGCTGAGAATTCTAAATACCCCTCCCTAAACTACAGACCACAGGATTCCATAGGAGGTTGACAGTGGAATAATAGCACTATAACAGGGTAGTGCAGAAATGGCCATAGATTCAGTGCTGGTTTGGGCTGTTACAATTCACTGAAGCAGTTCTACATGGTTCTCCTGATGGAAAACACATGTGGTGAATGAAAGCAAGGTTGTTTCTCCCACTAATTCATCTAATATACATATTGGCATTGAAGGAAAGTCTTGTTTGGGCAGGGATCCTCTTCCAACTTTCATTTATTTTTCTGTGGCAAAACAAGTCCTGTATTTTAGTCAAATCCTCTCAATTGTTTCTGTAACCTAGTTAAGCCACCTAAGGGGAAAAAAAGCAGTCTTTGCACTAATTTATACAGTCTAAACTGAGTTTTTAAGTTTTGATTTAAAGATCCAAGCCTGAAGAAGAGCACTGTATGGTTTAAAAAAATAGTCTCTGGTATTTTTTTTTTAATGGTACAATTTTTATTATAACTTCTCCTAAAGATGCGTGAACATCATCCACTATAGTTCTCACTTCTTTCACCGTAATAGTTTTTGCTAAACCTTCCTGCTGAAATCAGTTATTAAATTCCCCTGAGAAACAATGGAGGTGGGGTGGAGGAGGCATTTCATCTGGAATAGCAATCTACTGGGCTTGTCGTATTTCAGGGAGCAGGCTCCTCAGTGTTTGTCAGAAGGCTGTATTTTATGAAAGATTTATTGTATTTATTCTTTTAAGAAACATGCACATTGCTTTATCTTTATTTTGACTTAATATTGCAGCTGCATGGCTGGTAGGTGTTAACTCTTTCAGTGGGAGGCTATAGCATAGTGGAACACTCTTCAGATATCACAAGATTTTCTGCTGTTTGTAGTGAGTCCAGTAATCTTGAACATAAACCAGGCAAGGGCTCTGCAAATATTTGGCCTTAAAAGGGCTCTCTGTACCTCTAATAGCTGTGTGGGAAGACCTGGAGGCATGTTTCATTTTGGCTCTGCTCTGGAAGGAAAGACACTGCACTTGCTGAATATACGGTATTCCTGTCATGGAGTTATTAAAGTTATAGGAGCCTTCTTTGGCTCAGAAGAAGGCAGACCAAGGGAGAAGGGAGAGGTGCAAGAAGAATCAGTCCCTTCTTCAGTGGTAAACAACTTGGAGAAGATGCCAATCTAGATAATGCATTTCCAGCTTTAAAAAAAATGTAATAATTGCTACATTGCTAATGTTTTCTTTCTATTTAAAGCAGTTTTGTTATTATAAGAACACAAAATCCAAGTCTATGGTGACACTCACTATTCTTGGATATCTTCCCACCACACAAATTATGGTCTCCCACTAGGTTCTTCATGAACACAGTCTCCCTTCTGTACTAAAAATGCATAGGTATAGAGAGAGACCCTGCTTGCCTCCTACAAAGTGTTTCCTGATGAACCTCTGAGCTTTCCAGGTGTTCCCCATCCTTGAATTATCACATGACAGGAGAAATAGGAAGAAGAACAAATGCAGTAGCTGATCATTAACTTAAAAATTTCCAGATATTGGTGAACTACAAAGCACTCAATTCATGCTAACTAGGTATAGTTATTGGGGCTGATGGGACTTAGAGCCCAACATAGGATGGAGCAGAGAACCACCTGCATTTGACCGCTTCTGGCTGACAGTTTATATACAAGCCAGACTAGACCACCCTTGTGACAATTGCACATCATCTGCTCCCTATCTTTAGCAGGCACGTGTGTGCATGCACATGCACTCTCAGAGCTTTATAATGACCCCCTTGAAGGACTTGTAGTTCAAAAGTGAAGTCATTAACCATCCATGATCAGAGTGGGCTCTACAGAACTGTGTAGGGCAACAACCACTAGTATGTTACCATGGAAAGAGGAACATTTTAGCCAAATTGAAATGCTAAAGAGAAGGAGGAGGTAAGAACTGAGGGAGATGGAAAGTGGAAGTAACCACGTGCTGGTACGGGTTGTTCCTCCTTTCACCATTTCCACCTGACTGGATCTGGCCATGTGAGGAAAGTATTGGGCTGGAAGAAAGGTTGTTCCTCATATCTTCTTTTCATAGAAGGGGATTTCTCGACTATATTCCACATCGTTCAAACCAGTTCTCCAAGCCTTGAGAAAGCAACTTTTTGAGCACTCAGGGACAAAGGAGGGGAGGGGAGGGGATGTGAATAAACAAAGATGTTGGCTGAAAATGCACTAGAGTCAAACTAAATGTAAAACTACTTGGGCCAAAATTTTATCAGTATTTCCAACTGTAGTTGCTCCATTGCATCAATTCTTGTATGACGAATCTACTGCTACACTGACTCCTTGCTCCAACAGCTCTAGTCTAGTTGGGACTACAGGATTTAGGCCATAGTGTACCTCTATCTCTTTTCCCCACATTAAGAATGGGGAGGCCAATCTGGACTGGATTCCCAGGGAAGGGGCACTTTCCATGCTTTCCTTTCTACCCCTGATTTTCCCAAACTCCCTCTTGCTCAGGATAGCAGAGTATGATAGGAAAACAAAGCTCATTTGTGCTAAAACAGAGAAGGAGGAGTTTTACTTCCAAAGGCTGGGGAGGGAAAGATTAAAACTCCTACTCTTCAGAGCCAATCTAGATTGTCCCTCCCTACATGCACCGATGAATTGAAAAATATTGATCGAGACTGTAGCTCAGCTACTTAGTTAAGTATACTGAACTAATTAGTATCTCTTGTCCCCCCTCCTGCTTTACAAGGCATTAGTCATTGTGAGCAACAGATCTGTTCTCCTGTCAGTCAGGCCACAGCGTACTGACATTTCCCCCCACTCCTTCCAGTGGTCTCCAGTGTGGTAATCAGAAGCAGGCTCCCTGTGTGAATTCCTCCTTGCACTGGAAATCACTGGCAGGAAGGAGGTGGAAACATCAGTATGCTGTGACCCAATCGATAAGAAAACAGATCTCCATTGCTCACATCAGCTGCTGCACAGTAAAACATGATTGAGGGGATTTTTATGACTGGGTCAATAGTGTTACGCTTGTGGATATGTAGGCACTGTGAATATGAATCAGGTATGGATACGTACTTCTAGGGTTTGTATCCATAACGGTGATGGTGAATTCCAGCCATTATGCTGTGCATTATGTGTTATTTAAAAGTAGTGTGTACTTAGATTTTTAGTCACACTATGAGCAGTAAATCAATTTTGTTTACCACAGGTAGTGTAGCTAGAGTTAGATGGAGACAGAAGTTCAGTTCAGACATTCTAACTAGTCTATGTAAACAGGCAATGAAAGGGAGTTATTTAGCCTCACTCTCCTCTGATGCTGTTTTCTTCATAGAGAGAGCATCAGTCTGGACCGCTAGATATGTGTGAAGCAGGGTTGCCTGATCAGGACATGAAACTTTTTCAAAGCAATATTCTTGCCCCGAGATTCCTCATCCTCACACTGAAAACTGTAGAAGAGGGGCTGGGCCCTGAGATCTGGAAACACTAGTGCGGAGGGTTTAGAATTGCATTGGATAATTTCCACGCAGAACGGGGCCTATGCTTCAGACGCCTCTTCTCAGTATCAGAAAGGGGTATGTGTATTAGTGTTGCTATATACCTTAATTCCATTTTAATGTTGACCTTTTGTACGTTTGACCTGAACTGTACTTGCTTTAATTTGTAAGTCATTTCAGTTCTGGCTTTGAGGAAAAGGTGAGGTATAAATGGTGACCAGAATTCTATATCGACTACTTAGTTACACATGCTGTAGGGAGGTGACTTAGTAATGTCTCCAGGCCCAAGTCCCCCAACCCTGCTTTACCAGGGAGCTGCCACACTGGGCAAAGGAGGCCCGTTCAGCTGGCAGGCAGGGCACCAGGAGGATATTTCCACTCCTCTCCCACCAGTGAGCAATGCGGCAAGGAAAACTTGCTATAGGGGTCCTGCTTCTGATTGTTGCAGCTTCACAGGCTGATGGGAGCGTGTGGAAACATCCTCCTCCTGAGCCCTAATTGCCAGCTGAATGGAGCTCCTTCACCCAATCCAGCAGCTGCTTGTAAGTAAGTTTGGGAGGGCATTCAGAACAGCGGCAATTGTGCCACAGTTGTGACTACATAGTGTTCATGAATATGGATCAGTTACAGATCTGTAACACAAGGTTATGCATATGTGTCTGCAGTCCCGGATACCAGTCATTAATAACAGCAATAACTACAACAATAATAATCCCTCCTTGTATGTTTACCTAAAGTACTTAGAACACCTGAATAGGGCTCTAATATATCACATTTCCACCCAAGCACTCTACATTAATATTTATTAACGATGGCTGCAATCCTTCATCAGCATACCTCCAGCTTTTCTGAAAACCAGGATGCATGCAGCCAAGCAATATCAGAGTGTGGTCAAGATAGCAAAAGTTACGAATGTGGAAGAACAGGCAAGCTAGGAGAAGCTGTAGCAGTTTGCTTTCGCCTGAGCATACTGGGAAGAGCAAGATTCTGCCCCCTCCTCTCCCCCATGCTAAGTCAACTGAGTGCAAACTTCTTGCAATTTAGACTCAGTTGGCAGCTAAAGTAAGTTGAGGACAAAGGAGGGAAGTGGGAGTAGGAGATTGAAACTGGGACAATTTAAAGGCCGTTGAAAATATGAGATGATTAATCAGGGCTGTCCTTGCCAAATCAAGACAGTTGGATGGTATGCACTGGGAAATGATTAGGTGGCTACCAGTTTGTTTCTGGCACAATTGGAAGTGCTAGCAATGAGTGATAAAGCCCTAATATGACTTAAGTCCAGATATATCCCTGCCAGAATCTTAAGATCCCTAAGGGCGGGCTTTCTCTCAGTCTCGCCACCATCACAGGCTTGCTTGGTCAGCACAGCGGAGAGAGGCTTTTGGCTGCTCCCACTGGCTGGAATTCCCTTCTGCAGGCGGCTAGGCTGGCCCCCTCCCTGCTCTCCTTTTGCCAGCAGGCAAAGACCTTTTTATTTAAGCAGGCTTTTAATGTGCAACTGCTTGCAGGGAAGCTTCTTATGGGAGAATGTGTGCTTTACATTTAACTCCCATCTGTTTTCAAATGATTTTTTTTTACTGCTTTAATGTTTTTTTTTATTGTCTTTAAAATCTTATTGTTAAGTTTTAATGGATTCTTTTTGTGAGCCACCTTAGATCTCAGTGTAGGCCGTTTCCACCCTACACTGTTATAGTGCTATTATCCCACTTTCAACATCCTGTGGAATCCTGGGATCTGAAGTTTAGGGAGGGGCATTTAGAGTTCTCAACCAGAGAGCTCGTTGGCCTCAGTAAACTACAAGCTCCAGAATTCCGCAGGATGGTGGGAGTGGAATAATAGCACCGTAACAGTGTAGTGTGGCAATGGCCTAAGTCTGGAAGAAAGGTGGCATACAAACGAAACAAAATAAATAAATAAATAAAGTATGACATAGCTATACTTCCATAGCTATATCTCATCTTGATTTTAACTTTAATTTTTAGCTTTTTGTCTTTTTTATCTCTTTTGAGCTGTCTTAATTCTTCAACGATTTAATTCTATTTTAATATGCATTATTTATATGCTTTTAAATCGTATTGTTTTAAAGTGTAAACCGCTTTGAGGCCCAATGTTGGGCAAAAAGTGGGATACAAATCACCATCATCATCATCATCATCATCCTCATCATCATCACCATAGTCTCCTAATGCTACCCCAGGTCCTGTAAGCAGCCTATGCTCCCAAATGTGACCACTCCTGTGTTGTTGGAAAACAGGGAGATGAGCAGGGACATGTCCAGGTCTTTTCCTGTAGATGGACTCACTGCAAAAGGGATCCACAAAGACCTCCAGGAGTTCTCAGGAAGCCCTGGCGATGTCCCTACAGGAAGAAAGTTGGGTGTGTCCCTGTTGATCCACCTGCTCTCTGATGAGACAGAAATGGCTGTGCTGAGGAGATGGTATTTGGGAGGGATTTTGGTCATTGCACAGACAGAACAGAATTTTGACCTCTGCAAGGACCAAGAAAGTGAGTTGCAGTGGTAAGTCTGACATTCAGTCTGATTTATGCCATCGTAATTCACTGAGAAGGTTCCATCCATTATTTTAAACAAATGCCATACAATTTAACAAATGCAAGAAAAGGGAAGAGAAAAAGTGGAAGGAGAAACAGAAAGAAAAATAAGCATATTTAGGGACTCTGAGATAGCAGGGGTGGGGTCTGAGCTGGAAAATGGCCAGAGGTTCCAGCTGAGTTGGTGGAGATGCCTCTGCTATTGCTGCTGATGCTGAAGGCTGTTTTAGGAGAAGAAAGAACCTAATGGCCTGTGGTCCTGTTTGGAGGCCTGGAGGTCCTTGTCAGCCAGGCTGCACCATTGTGTCGTCTCTCCCTCTGAGACAGGCAGGAGAACTATTTGGAGGTTTTAATAGTTAATGTAATTTTTAAAAAAAAAATACCCAGTTTATTTTTCTTTTCCTGGATAGTTTTGGGGGAATGCTTGACTGTAAACCCTTCAAGTGCTGTAAAGCAGAGTTCTAGTAACCCATGCTATCTAACAAAATGGCATTATTTAGAATTACCAAATAGTCTTTTCTCTTGGCCCACCTGCATCTCTTTTAACTACTGCTGACACACAGCAGGCACATGAATAGCAAATCCAGCATTTTTAAGTTTATTTCAAAAAGCTCCAGCAAAAACAAGATTTTTTTTTAGAAAAATTAAACACATAGCAGCTGACCACTCATAAGGAAACATCTGT
This sequence comes from Cyclura pinguis, assembly GCA_030412105.1. NCBI lineage: Eukaryota > Metazoa > Chordata > Lepidosauria > Squamata > Iguanidae > Cyclura > Cyclura pinguis. The sequence continues at coordinate 218,756,693 of CM059599.1, read as the reverse complement.
ATCACACGGCACAATCCCGGCTGTCTCCCAACACTAACAGCCCAAGAGAGCGTTCTTGGATTTTAATATTTCAGCAGTAACTTTCCAGGTTTATACATCTAGATCACACAGCTGTCCCTTTTTAAATATTACATACAGTTTGATGAGGAAGAATGCGAGGCGGAAGGGAATAGCTCTCTTCTTATGTAATTTTTTGGAGTAGGGTGTGGGGAGCCAATCCCATAAAATTAGAGATCCCGGGGGAAATTCCCTCCATATGTCTGCCTACTCGTTGCTTAGGTTTTATGGAGCATAGAGCAATGACAGCATTTACAGTGTGGCAAAACTGAATTTAAAAACAAATTGAATCACACCTTCTGGCCACCGCGGCTCATTCGGAATGCGGCAACAAGAACAAGGCAAAATAAGTTATTATGCAGAAATCCTTACTGGCTCTGAATGCACAGGCCAAATGTTCTCTGTCTATTTCACCTCTCCTCGCTGCCCCCCACCCTCCCCTCATTTCATTTCATCATGTTTTAAAGCAGTGTGGCAACCGATATAAAACATGCCTGTCTTCATGTGCCTGACAATATTTAGTTCATCTATGAATTCATATTGCTTTTTTAATATAGTTGATAACTGATCGCTTTATTTCTGGGCTGTTTAAAGGAGGCGAGAGACACATTAAGGCATACACAATGCCTCCGCCACCTCAGGCTGGGCAAGACACATGGTGCAAAATTCATAGAGGAAACCTAAAGCTGCCAGACTTAATGCAGAGAGCTAAATGAAACAGCCATGTAAAGCAACTGGAAAAGGGTTCCCCCCACCACCACCCCAGCCTTTCTACATTGGAAACGCGTGGTTTTAATTAGGTAGAAAGACGAATGATCAATAAGTAACTTTGTGGTGTGTGAGATATGAAGGGAAGTGGGACTCCCACTATCCCAACCTTGTAAATAAGCTCACAAAAGTTACTAGCCTGCAACCTCCCCCCATCCCACCAGCTGGCTTTTTGTGGTTGGTCGTCATAAAGGCATTCACCTACTGTAGATTTGCTAAGGAATCAATATGGCTATCTTTCTTTCTTCCTTCCTTCCTTCCTTCCTTCCTTTCTTTCTTTTTCTCCCTCTTTTTTTAGCTGTGTGAGTCACCAAGGATAGATTAACTGAAGGCGGAAAAAAATTATAAAGAAAGGGGCTAGAATCCTGTTGGTGAGTACCAGCTGGAGTGGACCCACAGAGTCAACACATGAGTAAATCCTGTTGAGTTAGTTGGCTTACTTTTGTCAGGACTAACAATAGGATTTAGGCTAAAGTGTATACATGTGAACCAGCTCCTAGCAATCTGAATCTCTTTGTTGATCAGATTTTTCATGGGAGCAATTGAAGAAACTTTTTAAGTATGAGCAATTGAAAGACATTTATTGAAGTCATTAGAACTTAAGTTTAACTGTGTGCTTATATCTGAATTATTTTTATGTGACTTTGATGAGGCATGCCTGCTTTCTGATGTATACAACCCAGTGCTATCCTTTGTACCAATTTCATTCTATGGGATCATTCATGCAGGAACGCATGATGCTTAACCTTTTAATTTAATCTCCAACTTCAGTTTGTGTTTAAATGCATACCAGAAGGGCAGGACCTCAGTGTTATTACAACCAAAATGAAGTGGCGCATGTCTTCAAGCCAGTTCACAGCTCATGTTTCCTTTGAGGTATGGTGTAGAACTCTTGGAGGTTAAGAATGGTTACTAGGTCTTATTATGAAACAAACAAGAAATCACAGCAGAACTCATATAAATACCACCTCTCTTCACCAGAACAGTCTGATTATTTATAGCTTTTGTACATCTGTCAGGTCATTCAGATAAACAGGTTGAGCTGTTGGAGGTTTGTGCTTGTCAATGGAATGTGACCTTGCGCACACATATATTAACAGGAAGATGCCTTGCAGAGCAGACACAGCTTGAGTTACAGGAGGGAGAATGAGATTTATCACAATTGCAATGACCCTCAGCCATCACAACAGAGCCAGGCCAGGCCAGGCCAGGCTTAGGAGTAAGCTTATGTGGTCCTCTATTTAGACTAGCAAGCTCATGAAATGCATACTTTCCAGATTTGCAGCTTGGACTAATCCAATCAAGGAAGCAGGAATTCCTGGAACTGAAGGAGGGATAGCTGATTGTGTGCTTTCCAGATCCCAGACTCTTCCATTTTCTGAAACAAGTTTCTGAAAATATTATATAATATGTGGAACTACAAAGAAGTTAGATGTTTTTGAAGGCAGAGGGTGAAAAGTATTAATTCAGAAGTGTATTTGCTCTTCATTTAGCTACTCAGTCAATACATCTGTAAGTCTGCATTGTCACTCCAAGCTGCAGTTCTAGGCAAGCTGGAAGACCCATCAAACGCAGGCCTCCATCTGAGTAGGTATGTGTAGTACTTTCTGGTGAATGTGGTGGTTTGTACTACACTATACAAGGACTACACTTCAAAAGAAACTACTCCTCAATTAGTTCCAGTTATTTTTCTCTATTGATTTCTATGCCCGTTCAAGAGAAAACTGAAATATTGATAAATTTGGGTAAGGTAAATGAACAGAGTTTTGTTTTTGTTTTTTGAGAGCTAGTGTGGCGTAATGATTTAAGTATTGGTCTAGAACTCTGGGAGACCAGGGGTTCAACTCCCCACTCAGTCACTGAAAGCCACTGAGATGAACTTGGGCAGGTCACACTCTGTCATCGTCACAGGAAGGCAATGGCAAACCCACTCTAAACAAACCTTGCCAAGAAAACCCCATGATAGATTTGCCTGAGGTTCACAATGAGCTAAAAATGACTTGAAGCCACAGAACGCTCACACAGATGAATAAACCATTTAACAGTAGCATGGACCAGATTGTCAGAGAACTAAGTTTCTTCTTCCTTCTATTCCCAGTTCTTCTTTGCAGAAAAAAAAAAAACATGGACAAATATGTTCTGCAATGAATACTTGAAATGCGTATTTTTTCCATTCTGCCTCTGCCTTCACAGAGGTGTAGGTGGGTGTGGGTGGGTGTGTTTCAATTGGAGTGAAAAGTAATTTATATGTAAAATGCTATAAAATGTCCCAGTCCTTCAGTTACTAGGCAGGGTATCAAACCACCAGAGCCCTTTAAAAGCCATATGAATATAGTATACTGTAGCAGCCCCTGTCAGCTTGCAAGATTGCTTGTATGCTTTTCCTCACTAACACTGTTTTTTTCTCCCTTTTGATTTTTTACACTCAGCAGAAATGGCAGAGCCCTTCCCTCCTTGTTTCCAATATATATCTCCATCCCTATCCATTCATCCAGATGGACCTAAAGCACTGAGGCAAAGTGAAGGAACCCAGTTGCTAAAATGGAGTCATGACGTTATTGACAGCATTGTGAGGGGCAATGTGTTGTGCGTGTGCATTTCCGAAAAGTTACTGCCAGCCTGATTGGAATATTCATATATTTTAGCACATGGATAGCATTAGCCGTTTGTGCTAGATTTCAGCAGAAGCAAAATGCAATGGTTAAACACCTAAATTCTCAATAGACACAGCAGGTCATAAAATTTTACAACCATGAAGTGAGGAGATTGCAGCATGTAGATTCCATTAAGAATTCTTTTTTTGAGGGGGCGAGCTGGGAATCTGAAAGTATGCTGCATTGCATACTTTAGAGATTTTGTCATGGAGTTGATTGGCCTGAGTTAAGTTATTAGCTGTTGCTAGAAGCTTTCCACCGAGAAATGGAATTAGATCAGTAAAGCATCACTTGTTGCATTATTATTCACAGTCCTGTTGAAAACAAGCTCGGCTTCATGGATGGCCTGCAATCTGTTAGAGAACTTCATTTGTAATAATAAAGTTGTATTCTTTTTTATTTTATTTTATTCTTTTTCTTTAAGAAGAAAGAGCCTGTGTGTCATTAAAATACAGTGGCCCCTCCACTTTTGCGAGGATTTGGGGCATAGGGTTGCACTGGCAAAAGTGGAAAAACTGCAAATAAGTCCTCCCTCCCGCAGTCCCCTCCCATTCCCTTCCAGGGCTCCACCTTCCCATTCCCTTGCATTTTGCGTGCCAGGGGGAGCTCCAAAGGGGAGAAAGAAGGCTCACGGGAGCCTCCCCCCCCCATGACATTCCCTTCCCTTTTGCCTCAGCGCAAGTTCTCAGCACCCGGGCCAGAGGCAAGGGAATGAGAGCGGGGAGCTCTGGAAGGGAGAAGAAAGATGTGCATGTGGCTCCCCCTATTTCCTTGCCTTTTATCCAGGCGCTTGTCTTCCTTCTCTGTGTCCAGCAAAATGCAAGGAAATGGGAAGAATGGGGGTAGGGCATGTGTGTGCCTTGTGAATAATCAAATTCACAAAGGTCAAACCTGCAAGTGTGGAGGGAAGGCTGTAAGTAGTTATTCCTACAATGGACAAAAATATTTTGGAACAGGAATAAGGCTACTAACATTTTTCTACCATTTTTTGTTGCTGTTGTGGTTAATTGCCATCACGTCGGCTTTGGCTTATGGTGACCCTATGGATGAGAGACTCCAAGGCACCCAGTCATGTAGGGACATGGGGGCGGAGGGGGTGATTTGTCTTGGGCAGCAATGTTTTTGGGGCATCCTGGCCCATAGCCACGCCCCCACATGCCCTGGCTACACCCCTGCGTGCCCTGGCCGTGCCCCCACACTGCAGCCACGCCCACACACACAAAGGCCACGCCCCTCACACTGTAGCCACGCTCCCTTCTGCTCCACCTCCACATGCTCCAAGCTCCACCACTGAAGGCACCCTGTTATTCACAGCCCTGCTCAGGTCTTACAAACTCAGGACTGTAGCTTCCTTGACTGAGTTTATCCTCCTGTAATGCAGTCTTCCTCCTGCCTTCCACTTTGCTGTGTTTTATTGTATTTTCTAATGAGTTATGTCTTCTTATGATATGGCCAAAGTACAATAGCCTCAGTTTTGTCATCTTGCCTTCTAGGGAGAATTCAGGCTTGATTTGCTCTAGGATGCATTTATTTGTTTGGCAATCCACGGTGTCCGCAGAACTCTCCTCCAGCACCCAATTTCAAATGAGTTGGTTCCCTTCCTATCAGTTTTATTCACTGCCCAGCTTTTGAAACCATACACAGAAATCAGAAATACAATGACATGAATGATTCTGGCACTGGCATTCAATTACATATCTTTGCTATAAGCCCAGTAATGCTATTTCCTAAGGCTGGCACTAAGAGCTGGGAAAAAGAGGAATTAACATTAACATTACGTATGTCACCACTAAGTTCATCAACCAGACTGGGGAACCTAGAATACTGTAAAATCCCATCTGTGGAATATGCAGATAATTTGTCTCATTACAGGCCAAACTAGACAATGCTTGCAGATGTAGCCGGCAGGTACATTTTATCTATTTCTTACTCTAGGGAAAGTTCAGGGGACTCAATCCATATTTTGGCTCTAGCATAGGAGATATGGTGATGTTTAACCCTCCTTCTTAACATAGCCTTGTGCTCAGTGGTGGACCAGAGAAGCAGTATTTGTTGTCAAAAAGCAACATATTAAGCAAATAGGTCATTTTGGGGCAGTAAAATTTGCAAGCATGGGGTCTCATAGCCCGCATCAGAATCACAGTGGTCAGCAAACGATTAAAACTTCTTCTTCTTCTTCTCCTCCCCACTCCACTAAGGTACAAATGCAGACTGGGTCCCTGTGCTTAAGCTATAGTAAGCAGGAAAGACAAAGTTCCTAGATACATCTATAAAATATTGTCTAACCACGTTCTGTCCTAGGGTTCTTTACAACACAATTCTGGGAAAATTAGCTGTTTCATTTTTCTGCTCAAAGGAATGTGGTGCCATTGGTCACATTTCAGGAGGAATTTGGAATGTGGATGCAAGTGGCTTTCCAAGAACCAGAATGCCTCCAGAATGAGTCTGACGTAATGACTTGCAGAAGCATCCATAACTTAGTGGTGACAGGATGATGTTTTCAGATCCAGAGCATCATCCTGCTATTGCTCAGTTAGGGGTGGCCTGGCATTCAGGTGATACTTAAGAATAGCATTCCAATATTCTGTGATGGTTACCTCAGCCTTTTGCTGGTTCTTTTTATGGGTCTCAAGGTGGTTTTTTTTTTTAAACAATTCCATCCTGATTAGCAGGAATGTTTTTTTCTTATTTTTAATGTTTTGCCTTTTGCAGGGGAACCTTTTAATGTTATTAGTATTGTTTCCCTTTGCAAAGCAAATTTTAGTATTGTATTATTATCCACTGTAACCAGGCAGGTGAGATTGCAGGAGGCTGGAGAGAAGTAAGTGTAAAAGGCTGATTTATACCTCTGTCTTATTTAGAGTAGTTACTTCTGCATTGCCTTCTCCCCAGAACAGTGAAATATGTCATGAAAAAGGAGAATGAAAAGTGACACAGGGATGAATCCTATTGGTAAGCCCAGCTACAGTAAACCCATTGACTCACCTGTTGAATAGCAAGTCAGCACTCACATAAATCACGTTGATTCAGTGGGCTTACTTTGCTTGGAACTGCCCATAAGATTCAGCCGAAAGGTTTATACAGTATACGTTTTGCATGTGCTAAATGTATGTATGGATTAACATTTAGAAATAACAATGGGAATTTAAAATAAAATACATCTTCTCATAGCAGATAAGACTCTGTTCAGGTGACCCTTATCTCTGTAAAGTCAGCTGTCTGGGTGGTAACTGTTGATGGGTATCCCCAAAGAGCATAAACTCCCACTGGATGTGTGTGTGATATCTGTGAACCCAATACAAACCAGATAGGCCTGCAAACAGCTCTTCAGGGAATATACTGTCCTTTTCCCGGTAAGACATATGACTCTAACCCTAGTAACCAAAAGACAGAAAGTAACCCTTCAGCAAGTGGGAGCCATCTCTCTATTCAGCTCAGAGGGTAGAACTGTGGGGCATAGATGAGTCAGCAGACCTTGGCAGGAGCTGGAGAGAGCCCACCTTGTTACCTATCCATCACACAATGCCTAAGACTACTACTTCAGGTTCTTAGGTGTGTGTATGCCCAGAAAGCTAGGCCAGTCTCTTGGACACAGAGACCAGGAAATGCTCCCCTTCTCCCCTTTTATTTCACTATTCCCTATTATCCCTTGTGCGACAATAAAGCTTGCAACAGCATGCCATCCAGTATCAGCGAGATGATGGGAGTCTCAACCCATCCACATCTGGGGGGAGGCAAGTTGTGGTCTCTGTTATACACACCGTTAAACTCTGTTGTAGATATGGAATAAGGGAGAAAATGGGAGCTGTGGACACCCAAATAAAAGTTCTCGCCCCCCAAGAAATTTTCCTTCAGTCCTTCAATGCCAGACTTTTAGCACTGCAGTTACTTAACATCTGAGCATTGGCAAATACAGCATCCACAGCAAAAGGGCAAGCAAAGTTACCAAGAGAATGCAAATATAGCAAACCAAAGAGATTTGGGTGTGAATTACTTTCAATGGCTCACACTTTGGAATGCTAGAAATGTGAGGACTAAAGGAAAATTCCAGGGGTGGGGAACTGGGATTCTTATTTGAGGCACAGCACTTTCATTCCTCTGTCCCCAAAGTTCCACTCCTGGGCTATTCTGCACTAGACTGTTATAGCGCTATTATTCCACTTGCAACATCCTATGGAATCCTGGGGTTTGCAGTTTCGGGAAGGGCCTCCCGAAACTGCAAACCCCAGGATTCCATAGGATGTTGCAAGTGGAATAATAGCGCTATAACAGTCTAGTGCGGAAATGGCCCTGGTGTCTGCTACTTTATTGCCACCTCAGAGTGAGTGTTAATGAAACTGACATTAAGCCTAGGCAGTGTCTCTTGAATGGAGGGCCTCTCTGTCTCTACAGTCCCATAATATTGTTCCTTAAAACAAAACAAAATTTTGTAATATATTGGCTCTGCTCATATGAAAAATGATCAGTGTAGATTTTCAGATATGGAATAAGCTGACAGTCTTTAATAGATAGTAATGTGGACACTAAACTGGTGTATAACTATCATCTGCAACTAATCGTTTTAATTACAAGGACAGAGGGAAAGGAAAAAAACCCAAATGAGCTCAATAGTGCAATGAGAGGAAAATGAGAGGCACCTGCCAACTGGCCAGGTGGGAAATCATATCCATGCTAAGATCAGTCCGACAGGAGCAGCTCAGGCCTTCATGTCCTCCATGACAACCATCGGTCTATCTCAGGTAGTATCTGGTGCCATTCATGATGAAGGACACATTCTGGATTTGGTTTTCAGTGAATTGGGTGTCAAGAAACTTTCCATAGTTCCATTGTCATGAACACATTACTATCTGTCGCAGTTCAGACTCAGAGCTTCTGCAGTAGTGAGAGACTGATTAGGATGGTCTGCCCCAGGAGGTTTATGAATCCAGATTGATTCCTGACAACTCTTGGGGAGTTTCCTGTTGCTACAGCAGGTAATCCAAGTGAAGCCCTTGTTAATCTCTGGAATGGGAGAAAATGATTAAGGCAGGGGACATGATTGCCATGGAGTGTCCCCTCTCATGGAGTAGAGCTAAGCAAGCTCTTTATTAGGGAGCTGGCAGTGGTGAAATGAGTGGGATGGAGACTAGAACATCTACAGTGGAAAATTCAGAGCAGATCTGACTGAATATGGGCTAGAGACCATTGGAAGGCCTACTCTGTGGCAATGGTGGCAGCAAAGAAATCATATTTTTCTGCCACCGTTGCATCTGCACAGAATCGACCAGCAGAACTGTCTTGAGTGGTAAGAGGCCTTCTGCATTCTGCTCAAGAACAAAATTCAGACCACTCAACAGCCTGCTGTGAGGAATTCGCAACATATTTTGCAGATAAAATCACCCAGGTCTGCTCTGACTTGGATGCTGTAGTTGATACAAGCCCAGTGGATGTAATCTTGGTGCCTGCTTGTCCTGTGTTATTGCAGACTCTTCAAGTTGTTCAACCTGAGGATGTGGACAAGATCCTTAGAAGGATGAGCACCACCATATGCATATTAGATCTTTGCCCTTCTTGGCTTATTAAAGTGACCCAATGGGGACTGGTTGAGTGGGTGAGCGAGGTGGTAAACACCTCATTGCAGCAAGTCAAGATCCCATCCTGCCTAAAAGAGGCAGTAATGAGGCCATTAGTGGGGGGAAAAACCCTAAACCCCACTGTACTAGACAATTATTGAGCAGTCTCCAATATTCAATTTTTAGGTGAGGTTCTGGAGCATGTTATGACCTCCCAGCTCCAGAGATTCCTAGATAAAATGAATCTGGCTTCAGGCCTGGTTATGGGACAAAGACAGCTTTGGTCGCCTTGTTAGGTGACCTATACCAGGAATTGGGCAGGGGGAGTGTGTGTCTGTTGATTCTGCTGGACATTGCAATGGCTTTTGATGGCATTGGCCATTGTATCCATCTGGGCCACTTTTCTATATGGAAATAGGAGGCACTGTTTTACAGTTGCTTCAGTCCTTCTTGGACAGCAGGCTCAGAAGGTGGTGCTGGGAGACTCTTTTTCAACATCCTGGCCATTGGTCTGTGGTGTCCCTCAGAATTTAATTCTGTCCCCCCAAGCTGTTTAACATCTACAAGAACCACCGGGAAAGTTTGTCCAGAGACCTGGTTTCAGTGTCACCAGCTGATGATGCCCAACTCCTATCTCTCTTTTCCATCTGACTCCAAGGAAGGTGTTTCAGTACTAAACTGGGGTCTATTGTCAGCAATAGACTGTATGAAGGTGAACAAATTGAGACTTAATCTAGATAAGACACAGATGTTCCTGGTCAGTTGAAAGGCAGACCAGGGAATAGGGATTCAGCCTATTATGGACAGGGTTACACTCCCCTAAAGTCTCAGGTTCATAGTTTGTGCCTACTTTTGGACTCAGCCCTGAGCCTGGAAGTCCAAGTTTTGGTGGTGGCTAGGAGTGCATCTGCACAAACAAAACTAGTGTGCAGCTATGCCCATTCCTTGAGAAGTCAGATTTGGCCATGGCAACACATGTCTTGATTTTATCCCATTTGAATTACTGCCTTGGGAAACTGTTCACAAACTTCAGGAGGTCCAAAACTGCTGACTGAGGCTGGTTATAACGAGTACAAAACTCCCTTGCTGAAACAACTTTACTGGCTACTAATCCATTTCTTGGTAGAATTCAAAGTGCTGTTGACCTACAAAGTCCTATATGGCTTAGGTCCAGATTATCTGAAAGACCAAGTCTTCCTTTATGAACCTACCTGATTTTTAAGATCTTTGTGGGAGGACTTTCTCCCAGTCCCAACTCTCTTCACAGGTATGGTTGGTGAAGACCTTCTCAATGGCTGCTCCCGGGCTATGGAACTCTCTGCCAAGGGAGGCTTGGTTGGCCCCCTTCCTGGTCTCCTTTTGTCAGCAGGCCAAACAAAATAATTAATCTGGTCAATTATAAAAACTGTGTTAAAAGCCAAAGTCTTTAGCAAGATGCTTTTAAATTACACAATAGCTATTTACAGGTGGTTTTTATAATCATAACTGGCCAACACATTCACAATGCAAACCCCAAATATATGTATTCTGACATTGTCCCACTGAGTTCAGTGGGGTTTATTTCCAGATAACTGTGTATAACAGGGAGAGCAACTTGCATCCCTCCAGATGTTGATGGATTGAGACTCCTATCATCCCTCATCATTGCCCATGCTTGCTAGGACTGATGTCCCACCCCTGAGGTACAGAATTGCAACTGACATCATTTTTCTTCCATTTAATCTGAGTTCATTAAAATCACTGGATATGAACTGTTCATGTGGCATGATCAGGATGCTCAAGAGATCCTTCTAAAGTTAGAAGCTAAAAACAGAAAAGGGAAGAGAAAGGATGAAAAATAAAGTCCCAACTGGAACACATGCCAGCAAACACACTTGCAAGCCCAGCAAGAAATGCTGGAAAGAACTGGGTGGTTTTAGCCCAGAAAAGGGAAGACTATGAGGCTAAATGATAGTACAACGGTTTTCAGATCTTTGGAAGGCAGAAGATGGAGCAGAGCTGTTCTCTGTTGCTTCAGAGGACAGGACTAGAACCAAGGAGTAGAATTGCAAGGAAGCAAAGTTTGGCTGAACACATGGAGCAAACTCCTAAGGGTTAACAGTATTCAACAGCTGAACAGGCTATCTCAGGAGGTGATGGGCTTTCCTTTTCAAGATGCTTAAACAGAGGCTGGGCTGCCATTTGTCAAAGACAGATTGCGATTTCCAATATCCTCCACAAATCTACAATCACATGTGGTATTATGTACAATACAAATGGAGGGGAACTGAGCAATCTGATGTCAGAAGACAAGAAATAAATGTACCCAGACACTTTGGAACTGCTTGCAAAGTCATGCCGAACCCACACAGGTGCCTCTTTGCGCCAAAAAGATCAGTAGACACCAGGGCCCTCTGGGCTGTCGGACTGCAACTCCCAGAAGCCCTAGTTGGCACAGCCAGTGGTAAGAAATGCTGGTACTTGCAGTTCAACAACATCTGGAGAGCCACATGATTCACACCCCTGGTCTAACATGAGATAGTTGCGTCGTTCATTCCCAAGAAAGTGGCTTTGTCCATCTCATGACCCAGCTTTCAGGAGAACTTAAGCCCAATATGGTAAACATCAAATTCCACATATCTTGTCTGGAATGCAAGTCAACAAAGAAACAAAATTCTGTTTGGGCTAAATATATCACATACCTTGGAGATATCCATATCAATGGTGTACTAAAATTTGCTCATGTGCCTTATGAAAGCCGCAGGATTGAATCATGGGTTGCATCAAAGTAACCTTTTGCTCCTCTGCCCTATACTACAATACTCACTTGGGAAGCAAAATAATAGACAATGTCAATGCAGATTAATTAAATCCAAGCATATGTGCGGGGGGGACTGGTACAAGCTTGAAAGAAAAAGTCTTTTCCCATAACAGCACCACAATCCCCCATCCCATACAGAGAATCTCATGAACCATGGAAAAAGTTTGTTTTACTTGTGGAAGTTCTGTTACACATTCTACACAACAGAAAAGTGGGTACTCTTCACTCTTGTCCTTTCAGACATATCCACCGCAGTGGACAAAAGTCCTCCATAAAGGCGCCTGATCCCATGTGATTTTGGAAGCTAAGCAGGATCAGCACTGATTACTACTTAGAAGGGAGACCACCAACAAATACCAGGTACTGTAGGCTGTATTTCAGAGGAAGGAACTGGCAAAACCAGCACTGAGGATTCCTTGCCTAAGAAAACCCATAAGTCAACAGGCAACGTGAAGGCACATACACACATAAACTCCCGCCAGAGTCTTGGGGCATGTTCTCACTGTACCACTTTAACTGCCATGGCTCCATTCTATGTGATCTTGGAGACTGCAGTTTGGTCAGAGGCACCAGGGCACTTCTATGACTGTGGTTTGACGTGCCCCTCCCTCAGCTGCCAATCCCAGGATCTCACACAACCAAACCATGGCAGTTAAAGTGGAATCATAGTGCTATAACTCTGTAGTGTGAAGAGGTCACTGATCAGAAATGGTGGTAAGAGGACTGCACTGGATCTTTATGAAGGAAAGACTTTGCACAGAAGAGCAAAGCACTGCAGGACTAACTCCATGTGTTGTTCGGCTCTCATCCCTCTCTTCCACTCTGCTCTTCTGAAAACTATTTGGCCTTTTCTAAATCCTGAGATGTTAACATCTCAGACAGGATGATAAGCCTTTCTTGGCCTGTTTATGACCTCAGCCATCTCAACTGCGTGGAAGAAGTTGAACTGGGAGGCAGAACAAAAAACACACATGCTGTGTAGAACTGGAAACGGTAGTAAAACAGTTACTTTTCAATAAATACCAGTAACTCCTCTTGACATTTACAAGCATGTCCCATTCTTTTACACAGTCCATGATCACTCAGCTGTTTAATAGATCGGTGAACCACGCTGTCTGCTGCAATGAAAAGGCTTGATGCAGGTAACTGCAGAGCTATTTAGCGTGCGCACGCATGCGCGTGCACACACACACACACACAGCATGAAGCTCTTGCAAAAGTTTAGGACATTTACATTAGTGCCATTGGATCGCCAAAGCATAAACCCAAAGAAGAAATATGAGACAAGGACTGAATGGGTGAGTGGAGTCTGAGAGCCGTGGCTTGAAGGAATATACGGATGTTATTGTTTTGTTTAACTGCGGTATATGTCAAGTTAAGACCACCATTTCCTAATTTGGAGAAGAGTTTTCTCCAAACCGTATGCTTGGCACTTCCAGTTGTTAAGAAAAGTAATGCAATAATTAAAAAAAAGAAAGAACCGAGTTCGGTGGAGGGCATCTTTATTTGCTAGGCGTGAAAGTTGGCAGGCCTGGGGGAAGCAAATATGTAAAACTGAGCAAGAAGAATGAGCAGTGTCTGAGATTTGATTAAAATAAGCAGCATGTGTTACAACCTTGGCTGGGGGCTGGGGTTTTGCCTCGTGTAAGGAGAACGGCAGAGATGGAGCAAACAGCTGGAGCAAAGAATTAAGTGCCTGCTGGTAAGGCAAACTCACCTTAGTCTGTTTCGAAAATCACAATTTTCTTTCCCTTATATCTCTCAGTCACATTGCTGGGAAAGCTTGAGAGCTTGTGCAGCAAAGAGCTGAAGGAGCAGAAATCTTACACACCAACAATTAATTACGTTACTTGCATTGTATTGCTCCTTTAAGAGGCAACTCCGAAAGGCCTCTGAGGAAGAAGAGAAGGGAAATGTTCAGAGGAATAGTTGAAGCTTGGATAACCTCCCCAGAGGCCAGGAATGTATCCACACCACACAATTATAGCACTTCAAATACCACTTTAAAGAGCATGGCTCCATTCTCAGATTTATAGTCTTACGAGGTATTTAGAATTCACAGTCAGATAGTAATAGTGCAGAGGAGTTACACTAGAGAATTCAAAGTACCTCACTGCACTACAAATCCCAGGATTCCACAAGATGAAGCTATGCTGTTAAAGTGATGTCAAACTGTGCAACTGTACAGTATGAATATGTCCCAGGACAATCCAATTCAACTCTATGTTACTTAATGTTAGATGTTGCGCCGTGTTCCCAGGACCATAGACTCATCCATGGTCTGACTAGAAGGAATGGGCAGGATGAGCCTTTCTGGCAGTTCCAGGAAATTTTAATAAATGACGGTTAATAAAGGCATTTGTGTGCACTCCTATATTCAAACGCTCAGTTAATATAAGTTTGCAAAAACAGAGGCCCATGATCCACACCATGAATCTGGCAAACCTGCTGTCTTAGAGGTAGTCTACCCACTGAAAGTCCCAAAAGGCCTGTGTGTAGTGTTTTCTAGTGTGGTAAACCAAGAAGCGATTATAATCTGTATTAGTCTAAAGAATATCAACATTCCGCCTCTCCAGAGAGGAGGAGAAGCATTATCTGTGAGAGCGAGCTGAGTTGACTCTCAAGGCCTCTTCTGAGCCTATTTCTGCCCAACGTACCACACTGACAAGATCATGTAACTCCCCTTCCATTTACAGTATAAATCAGGCCAGCCACTGACCCCTGCACACTTTCCGCACTAGACTGTTATAGCGCTATTATTCCGCTTTCAACATCCTATGGAATCCTGGGGTTTGCAGTTTCGGGAGGGGCCGGCCATAGGATTCCATAGGATGCTGAAAGCGGAATAATAGCGCTATAACAGTCTAGTGTGGAAATGGCCTTGGTCTTGTAAGCAATCCTTACCAAAATAGACAAAGAAATCAAGCACAAACACACTGCACTCATGCCCAAGGACACGAACCACAGTGGAGCAGAGCCTTTCTTGTCAGTCTGGACTATGCAAGAGTCTGCAAAGGGAACAGCAAGGTCCAAGGTCATGCACAAGAGCAAAAGAAATCTATTAATGGCACATTTACAATGAGGTTACTGTATGCTTGGGATTCATTTATTTAACTTTCCGCTATCATGCTCTGTCCTTATGATGGCTGCTTTCGTTTAAAAAAAAAATCTCTTGTGCTTTTCCTCTCCATTAGCACTTCCACTGTGGGCAAAATGGTATTTCCTCAGTAAACATCTACAACTGTTTGTTGCTTGAAATATTATCTCCCCTCCTCCCTCAACCAATGCAAACACAAATGTTGAACATTATGCATTTCTTGTTATATTGCCAGGAATGGAATTGGTGTCCCAAACCTGCATACAAGGATTACAGATATATTCCCTATTCTCTGTGTCTAGCACATGGCCTCAACCCTATTTTGAAAATTAAAAAAATCAAAAAGCTTTCATTGTGTTTTTTTTTTAATTTCAGAGGCTATGTTTCTTGAATTTATTATCCAACAAGAGTGCTGATTGCATTTTTAAAATGTAAAATACATAAATGAACATCCATAGCAATTTGACTTTTCATACTCCTCTGGTTCTGATCCACAACATTTCATTTACCTTTTAAAAAATGAAGGTCAGAATCCTGTATCAGCTACCTAGTTAAGTATATTTTACTGAGGTGTGGAGGGGAGTTAATGGCTGTGGCGATTGTGTCCCAGTCATGACTAAGCAGTGATGGTAAATATGGAAGGGTTACCTAGATTTACTCATCCCTAACTGTTTTATATTCACAATTGCTGTGACATTATTGCCACAATCATAATTCTCTCCCGCTCATCCTGTTTTATCGGGGATCAGCTGAATGAGGAAAAAAGAGGTCCATTCTGCCTAAAAATGGAGCACAGGTGAATGGCATTTCCATCCATTTGGAGGGAAGGTTGTTCAGGAGAAGTATCTTAAATTAAGTATATTTTAAGTAGCTGATACAGAATTTAGATTTATTTAGGATTTATTCTAGCAAAATGTATACTTTACCTTACCATCTGAGGATGCCCAATAAGGTTATAATATTTAGATGCAGCTTCGAAAGTGATGAATTTTAGGCCGTGTCCTTCACTTCTCCCACACTGGACCACACAGGCACTTGGGGTCATCCCTGACATTAGCCAGGGGGAGGTGGCTGCCACAGCCAGCTGGTTCCTGGAGTCAGAAAAAAACAAGAGATTAATATATATTTATTTATTGTTACACTATCTTTACATGCAGGTAGAAGTGCTTCAGGGATTGTTAGCCTCATGGAAAAAACAACTTGGCTGGCTGGGGGTATGTTGTACACTTTGATGTGGGGGTGGAAGCAGGTAACACTCTGCCTCAGGTAACAAAATATCAGGAGCCAGACCTGGAGTACACTCTTTCTTTTAAGATCTAAAATGCAGTGATCACAGATTGGAAATGGCTGTATTATGATGGCTGTATTTTGAACAAGATAATTGGGAGTTTAAATCAAGTGAGATGCTTCTCAAGGAAGGCAAAGATCTTAATTTGTTTGCATGCATGCAATTTAAAGATAGATTTAACCATAATGAGAACGATCTTGTCACAGAGTATGGAGAAAATGAGTTCTGTCAAGAGTTGGGTAAAAATGATGACCATGTAATTTAAAAAAGTGTATAAATGTCTTTTGAAACTAGAAACAAAAGATGAACCTATCAGAGAGTATATGATAAGATGGGACCAAAATTTTGGGCACCACGTTCCAATGGAAGAATGGGAAAAATGTGATCTAAAGATATAAAATTTACTTTGTGCAGTAATCCAAAAGAAAACTTGTATAAATGGTGTATAAATGGTATCTAACTCCAAATAAGTTGTTGAAAATGTCTAAGAATGCCTCAGATCATTGTTGGAGATGTCAAGTTAAGGAGGACTCCTTGTTCCATATGTGGTAGGAAGGTAAAAGTTATTGATCTAAGATTTATATGTTACTTTTAAAAAAAATTAAAAGTGGATTTTATAACATCACCAGAAATGTTTTTGCTGGGCATTATGGATAAGGAATTGGCTACTTCTTTGTTATGTCTTAACAGCTGCATGAATATTGTTTGCTCAAACCTGGAAATGGACTGAAACACTGGCAATGGGAGAATGGATTGTTAAGGTTGCTTAGTTAGCCCAAATGGCCAGACTAACATGAGTCTTAAAGGATAAGACAATTGAAGATTTCGTGAAAGACTGGAAACCATTTATGGACCTTTTGAGCAGTAAGAAATCTAACAAGGCAATCATCTCTAGATATGGTTACTAGTAATTCTAGAAAGATTGTTTAGTTGGATCTGTAATGGTAGAAAAAAATTTTCTTTTCTTATCTCCTCTTTTTCATTACAAGTTTGGTTTGGGGGATGGTTAGAGCCCTTTTGTGTTTTAGTAAGTTAGTGTTTAGTAAGTTAGGGGTTTTTTTGGTGTTTGTAATTTACTGAGTTAGTACTGTGTTTTAATTTTAGTTCATGCTAAAAGTGTCAGTTTGTGTTTATGTTATTTTGTGTAAAAAATAATAAATAAATACATATAAAAATTAAATGTAGTGATCACTGTGAGGCAATGCCCCTTTCGGTTAAAAAACAAACAAATCTTCCCTCTGTCTCTTAAGGGAAAATTGTCCATTGGTAGCATTTTTAGGCCACGTTCCCATTAGCATTAATGCCTAACAGTCCATATTTTGAGGCTTTGGGTACGTATTTGGTGTCGTATTGCTTCCTTTCTTGTTCTCCCACTCCCATCTACAAAGCATTTTATATTATTGATTACTGTGCCCAATTCTTCCAGCTTTTTAAATATACTGTATTCCTCACCTCATACCCCTACCAAACTTGGAGTGGAATTGGACAAAATGTGTATAGATCTAGAGAGAGAAAGAGATCCCATCCCCCAGTTGTATCACATCAGATGATTCCTATGTTTTGCTAAATGGCAGTTATGCTGGATTGCAAGAAAATTTGGCTTTTGCTTGTACAGCAGTGTCTTGTCGCAAATGGCTCATCTGTGTCGAAGCTACCCTTGTGCAACACTCTCGAAAAGCACAACCCATTCTGCAATGGTATGCGCACCAGAGCAAGAGCCAGTGTGGTGTTGTGGTTCAAACATCGGACTACAGTTTTGGAGATGAGGGTTCAAATCTCCACTCGGCCATGGAAACCCACTGGATGACCTTGAAAAGTCACACTGTCTTAGCCTAAGAAGAAAGCAATTGCAAATTCCCTCTGAACAAATCTTGCAAAAAATATATGTGTGTGTGTGTGTGTGTGTGTGTGTGTTCACCTTAGGGTATTGTAAGTTGGAAATGAGTTGAGAGAACACACCAAAAACAAATTTTTCATGGGATGGAAGGTTGAAACTTATCTTCCAAAGTCTTTCAGACATTAAAGCAGTCTAAGTAGGTGCCCACTGGGGCAGGGACAGAGGACAGAGTCCCCAAAAACAGAGCTGACACTCTCTAAAGATATTCCAGGGCATCCTGTTGTTTGCTTATTGTTAAAGGTTATTATTCTGATCCAGCTATAAATACAGCAGGAACTGAAAAGCATATTCAGTGCTGATTGGGTGAGCATTCTGATGCAGACAAGAACCCACATCCAGATGGGCAGCTGAATTGGCATCAACTGTACAAAAGTCTCCTTGATGGATCAGGACTAAATACCCTAAAGTGCAAGTGCTGCAGCTTCAGTGGTTTATAGGCCACAGAGGCTCAGACCCAGCAAATGTAAGCGGGGACTGTTGCACTTGGTCAACTGCTTTCAAAAGGAGCCCATTAACGCATCTATTTTCTACTGGACTGGGGTATATTGATCCAATATATTTCATTGGGCTCTCATAGTAAAAGCCTAGTAGAGTTGAAATCACTCAATGATGCTAAAAAATTATTCAGATATGTTTCTTATTTTCCAGAATATTAGGAAAAGTATTTCAACTTTGGTTTGATCCAATATTATTTTATCCTGATTAAATAGAGCTCTTAGGAGGAAAATGCTGGCCTCCTTTATTCCTATATTGAACATTCCTAACCTAGACCTGCCTTCTTCAGCTAAATCACCACCATATTAAAAGTTTCTTATATAAATTTACATCTACTTGAGGAAAGAACCCAACAGAAATAAATCCCCTTGATCTGGTATTATGTTATGGAGTTTAGTACAAATGGTTAGGATTTCACAATGCCA
The DNA here is from genome assembly GCA_030412105.1 of Cyclura pinguis. Taxonomy (NCBI): domain Eukaryota; kingdom Metazoa; phylum Chordata; class Lepidosauria; order Squamata; family Iguanidae; genus Cyclura; species Cyclura pinguis. Next base: position 218,737,660 of record CM059599.1, on the reverse strand, counting down.
AACTAGTTTGGTCAATTGTGTCTTTAAGCATGTGTCTCAAATAATTCATGGTGGGGGGTACTAAAACTGATTGTGGTCTTATGTCAGAGAAACAGGTGCTTTTGTAACTTTATCCACTCCAATAACTTTGCTGTTAAGGGAAGCAGGGGCGACGAGGTTCAAATTTCTCAGAAAAATTTGCTGAGTGGCAACAGGGGTGATATTTCATTTGAAAGGTAAGCTCAAAGTGTCATAAATTCTACCTGAAATGTTTCATGTGAAAGATTTAGAAGTATCTTTTAGAGTAATTTAGTACACGAGGGTTGAGGATATTTTTCAACAACCTATTCAGACACCAGATTACTGAAGTGATATCATTTATGGAAGGAGATGGATAGATCTATAAATCCCTATCTGCTTTTGAGTTGTGTACAAATCTTCATCCAGTAGTTAATTTTCAGATCAAGAAATAATAGTTTCTGTGTGCCAATTGAAGCTTTCCTCTCAAGGCAAACAGCAAGCAGTAAGGCTGGTTAATTGAGGTTGGGAGCATGGCCGGGAGAATAGGTTAACATCCTCCTCTCCCATGCTATAGTCATGAGCCTTCCCCCTGACCATTCAATAGTTTCCAGCATGGTGTAGTGTAGTGGTTTGAGTACTGGATTACAACCCTGGAAACCAGGGTTCAATTCCCCGCTTGGCCATAGAGACCCAATGAGTGACCCTGGAGGCGCCAGAAAACCCCACAATAGGGTCACCTTAGGCTCGTTATGAGTCAGAAATGACTTGAAGGCACACGACAACAATAATTCTTTTTTTTAAAAAAAAATCACTCAAGGGTTAACGATGTATTGAATAAGATGTTTAGTAATGGAAGCACAGCAATTATTCAACCTTTCCCAGCATACATTCTTGTGAGCAAATTCTGCCACATGTGGAGCTTGGAAACATTACCTGTTGGAAGTAGAACTCCACCAGTTCCCCAGCCAGCATGGTCGACGGTCACACTGAGTAGGAAATTCCTGGAGCTTCTAGTAAACTCTTCAAGTGCACTGTACTCAGCCTACAAAGCAGCTTGCAGTCTTACACAGAACAAAGATGGTCTCCTCTCAAAGGAAGCTATTTTATTGCTGATAGTGGAGGTGGAAATTTTATTGCCCGGTTTTTATTGCATTTGTCTCAAATCCTCACGTGGCCAAGAATGGGGGGGGGGGGGCTATACTTCAACCCATCCTCAGGAGCTGCTTAAAAAGGAACCTAAGCAAGCATCTCAGAGAAGATGCAGTCCCCATGACTGAGAGCCCAGAGAGTTCAAGGATCAAGTTGCACCAAAAAAAAAAAAAGAAAATGCTGAGAAAGAGCAGTGGAGGCAGAGGTGCAGAAGAGGAACCGACTTGGCACGCATGAAGCAATTGAGCAGGGATAAGAGGCAATCGGTGAATCAGAGTAGGCAGGCAGGTCAAGAAAGAAGGGGAGTGCAGACTCAAAGCCCAGAGAGTTCAGAGAGCCCAGAGAGTTTGGGGGGTTCCTTAGATTAGAGGATTGAAGGTCACTGATGGTGATTTTTGTTGCATACCTTGGCTCTTCTATCAAGCAAGACTAGGAAACAAGCCCCAAAGTTCCAGTATGCAATACACCTTTATTTATTATTTCCTGGTGTCTAATCCATACATTAGAGCCAATGTGGTATAGTGGTTTGAGCGTTGGACTATGACACAGAGACCAGTGTTCATTACCCGCTCGGCCATGGAAACCCACTGAATGACCTTGGACACGTCACACACGCTCAGCCCCAGAAAACCCTATGATAGGTGTACCTTGGGGTCCCCATTTCCCCATCAGAAATGACTCGAAGGCACACAACAACAACGACCCATCCATTCCTGTACTATTTGCCTCTCTTTCTCAAAAAGCACAGGCAGAACTACAACTGCACAGTTGCTCTCCAGAAAGTAAAACTCTGAGTAAAATTGCATGCGTTTTTTTAAAAAGTGCAGTTATTATATGCTGCAGTGAATTTTCTATCCTTTGCAAGAAAAAAAAATCCCATTTTTTTGACACTACAGGAAGAAATAATTCATGTGTTTTCTTTGACATCTGTCAGGAAATGGGAAAATTGAAAATTTCCCTGCCTAGCCAGGCGTAGCAAAGGAGAGACAGAGACTGGAGAAGATGAGGAGACAAGAGGGTCACAGGAAGAGAAGGACTGGATCCTCCAGAACCATGGAGAAGATCCAGGGATGGGAACTGATTAATTATTTTGAATAACACTACTGAACTATGTGTCAAGATGGCAAAAGCTATTTATGAGGAAGAATACACAGTCCAGGAGAGGCTGCAACAGTTTGTTTTGGCCTGAGCTTCCAAGAAAGGGCAGGATTCCACCACCTCCTCGCCTCTCCTCCCTGCCGGGTTAATGGAGTGCAAACTATTTTTGCACTTTGGTCTCATTTTGCAGTAATTGAAGTAAGCTGAAGACTAAGGGGAAAAGGTAGGAGGAGGAAAAAGAAAGAGGGACATTTTAAAAGCAGCTCATAGAATGGAATGGCAGAAGATTAAGCAGGACAGTTCCTGACCAAATGAGACAGTTGGAGGGCATGATATTTTGGATTTTGTTCTATTTTGCTGCATGGTTAGTGTGTAATATATTTTAGAGTATGCTTGTCATCAAGAGCCAATGTGGTGCAGTGGTTTGAGCATTGAACTACTACCCTGGAGACCAGGATTCAATTCTCCATTCATCCATGGAAACCCACTGGGAGACCTTTGGAGCATCACACATTCTCAGTCCCAGAAAGCCTCATCACAGGTTCGCCTTAGGTTCACCATAAGTCTGAAACAATTTGAAGACAAACAACATCAGCAAATGCTTGAGACTCATGTAGTCATGACCAATGCTGATAATGTTTTAAGTTTAAAATAACAAGTTTAAAATAACAACAATAGCAACCACGCAACAGTTGTTATTGTTGCTGTTGTTACTATCAGTAGCAGCAACAGCCATCAGCTGGTTACAACTTGAAAACTGCTTGCATGGTCTAGGAAACCAGTCCTTCTCATTCAGAGCATTGATCTCTGCCTTTTAGCAAGGCAATATGTTTTAATTCCCAGGAAAGCCTTGAGAAGGTCTGAAATTGCATGTGACCAAATGCTGACCTCCAAATGCCTTCAGCTGTCACTGTCACAGGGCTCTGAGCTCAGCAATTCTGTCCAGCCACATATTAAGCAGACTGAATGCTTCTAGCCAAGCCAATTTCTCTCCTAATCTAGCAGCATACACTTTTTGTGCCTTATGAGAGTGCAAGAGCGCTATGTGCTGGTTTTGTTTCAATTGGTTTGTACCTCCCGTCTTTCTGGGGAAAAGCTGCTGCTCTCATTCCCTTCATGATTATGAGAATGCTGACATCCTGTGGGAGAACAAGTTAATGGTTTTGGAGCTCATTGTGCAGCTCACTAGCACGCTCTCTGGCAATGAATGAAAATGTCACCCTGCAAAAAAGCCTGTGCATATATGGAAAGAAACAAAACATGCCTGTATTCCAACCAGGCAACACTTCTTAGAGAGCTTGTGTGGTGCGGTGGTATGAATGTTGGACTACAATAGTGGAGATCAGGGTTCAATTTTCTGCTCAGCCATGGAAACGCACTGGGTGACTGTTGGTGTGTCACATATTCACACCCTAGAAAATCCCATTACAGGTTCACCTTAGGGTTGCCATAAGTCAGAAATGGCTTTAAGGCACACATAACAAAGCACTTCTTAGGAGCAGTATCCCTGAGTACAGGGAATAAAGAGCTGTGAAGCCTTTTGGATAGGACAGTTACAGGCTGATCCTATGCACAATTTTTTGAGTTCAGTGAGGCCTCCTCACAAGAAAAAGCACATAGGATTGACCCTTAATTTGTGCTAGTAAAGACCTACAATAAAACTACACAGGTAATCAAGTCTCAAGACATTTCGCTACCTCAGGTAAAAGATAAGACGGCAAATCTGTCTCATTTCATGACCCGAAGCTGGCCAGGACTTCTAGTTAAATGCTGGCAATCAAATAGCATGTCCTGCCACACTTTTGGGCAGCAGAGCAGTTTAAGGGGCTAGGACCAGCCTGTTCCAGTGGCAAACATATCTCTGCCCACCAAGAAAGAAGAACGGTCAAAGGACTCAAGAGAAACAAGTGGGAGATGGCTGCTGCTTGTTCTCACCCCATTATTTAGTGCCTGAGGTAGCGATCTCACTCTGCCTAATGGTGGGGCCAACCTTATAAATAGAAATCTGTGGGAAAATCACCCTTAGTTGAGCCTTTGTTAGAATTTAATTACCAAGAAGAGTTAGAACTATACCTATGATCTGATGTTTGTTTAAAAATGAGAGTGGGGTTGCATGGCTGGAATGAGAAACACTGAGAAAATTAATTCCAGAAGGAAAGATTCCTGTTTCATTCTTTTCACTTAGGGTGAAAAGATTTTCCTAGAATGGTGCCTTTCCTATTCCACTCCTTACAGCAGTTTCTGTGTCTGTATCTCTCCTAGCATGGAGGCATGCTATGAAACTGATTGATAAAGCGCTCGTATCTCAGATCCTGCTGAACAGACGCAAAGAACTACAAACGAAGAAGAGTCTGCGAGCCATATGACACGGAGGCCCCTCTCTCACTACAATGGCATTGTCTGTAAAATTAACGTGCGGTTGCGATTGCTACGTTTCCTTGTGCACCTTTGGAACCATTCTGGATTACAGGACCTGTTAATGCCAAAACCTTATCACATACACGCTGCCTACTCACTACCTCCTCCAACATTATCCTGGTCCTTTTTCACGGTTTCTTTTCTGAGGAGTGTCAGGGAAAGAGGGAGCGAAGGGAGAGCGTAAGCGAGCGGCCTCTCACTTGAACGCAGCACCAATCAGAAGCCAGTTGGGGGCCCTCCTTGGAGGAGTCTCTCCCACCTCCCCTCCTTCCTCCCCCCATTTTGCCACCATGGCCTGTGCAAGGAGACAAGCATGAAGTAAAAACCAAGAACTTTTGTCTTCTCTCTTTTGTTTCTCTTCCACCTTGACCCTATGCACCCCAATCCAACAGCAGCACAGGTATGGATGTGTGAGAAAGAGTGAAAAAGAGGCATTACCATGTCATGGCATTACACCATCCTAGCAACAAAGACTCCAGAAAGAGATTGGGTCTCCCACCCAAAGAACATGCCCATTGATCACCGCCTGACAACTCAAAAACAGCGTAACAGAACAACTGAACTTTCACATAGGAAATCATAGCATGACAGAAGTCAGAAAGGAAGTCAATAATGGATTTTTATGTGTTAGTTTAAAAAAAACTTTTTAAAATAGTCTCCCACAGGACAACATCTGAAGACCAATTGTGTCATGCAAGAAGACCCAACAGATGGCACTGTTACCCAGATGCAATCACGATTTACCTACCTCATGTGATAAGGCCCTGAGATACAGCCTACTAGCAGTGGGGAAGATGAATGGGAAAAAAGATAGCAGGAAAAAGGAACACCAGATGGTGTTTTATGCAGAGTTTAGAAGTTAAGAATCCCAAATATCCACAGACTTGTAAATGATTATTTCCCCAGTAACAAAAGTCAGTTGTGTTATGGTTGTGACTTAACAAGGGGTAACTTTGCTCTTCTGAAAGTATTTTTAGCTTACAATTATAATTACAGGTTGTCTTCACTAAATGTTGCTGGAAGACTATTCCATAATTCAATTGCTGTAGCTCATTCTGTTCCCCTGCATTCTGTTGTGGGTGTTGCAGTGACAATGAAGGGGTTGGGAGGAGACAGATTTGTGCCACATACTTTTTTTTTACAAAGCGATTTTAAAAAGCAAGTAATGTAATTGTTTTTAACATCAAAGCATTGCTTTTAAAAAATTGTAACCATAACTGTGGCCATTTCCACACTAGGCTGTTATAGCGCGATGATCCTACTTTCAACCGGCCGGTCCCTCCCTAAACTGCAAATCCCAGGATTCCATAGGAGGTTGAAAGTGGAATCATCGCGCTATAACAGCCTAGTGCGAAAATGGTGTGTAACTACCAGCGGGCCTTGGAACAACAATGGTATCTTTTCACTTTTTTAGAAGTAACTTTACATGACCGAATTTTTTATTTATCTTTCTATAACTGGGGAGTTTAGCTGGAATCTTCTGATAATTACTTACTGGCTGTGGATGGTACCTGGGCCAGCCTCCACCCCACCCCAAAACAAGTGGCCACGGATTGGCTGCAGGGATAGCTCCTTCATGCTGCTGCTTGGCTGCCTTCCTTCACCTCCTTCTCCAGGACCTTCCTTTGAAATATAGCCTACAGCACCTGGTATTCATTGGCAGTCTCCCATCCAAGTACTAACCAGGGCTGACCTTGCTTAGCTTCCAAGATCAGAATCTGGTGCCTTTAGGGTATTTAGGCCCTCAGAGCCTACAGATAATTAACAAACTAACAACGTAGTAAGAGTAACAGCTATAACACACTTCTAGAACATGGCCAGAGGTTGGTTATAACTGCCTGTCCTTTCTATGTCAAGTTGATCTGTCTGGCAATTTGTTAGTTACCTGAAATCCACTTCTCTCACCATGATACTCTCTTTCCATCATAATGAGACTGTGTGCTCCTTTCTGCTAGGCAAAAAACTGTTGCTGCAACTAAAAAAACCTGTTGCTCCTCATTTGCTGAGGAGCCAGACTAAATGTGCCAAACAGCTACTGGGCACCAGCAATAACAGTGGGGGTGACACTGACAGAGGATCTCGCAAAGGCAACAGTTGTGGCACCATAGCTAACATTTATTAGTACCGTACAGAAGAAGGCACTATAAACCAATCCTGAATGCCTTTTACCTGCTACAATGATAAGACAACCCAAAATGATGCCGAAACGCTCTTGAAACTCTCTCATTCATGGGATCACCATAAATCAAAGTCAATCTGACAGCAAATAACAACATCAATCCACTTCTATGCAAAAGAGATCTGTATTAACCTTCTGCTTTTTTAAAAGGTCTGACCTATCTATAGAATAGGTGTTGTCACTCAGTGACTTCCCATTGAATGATCAAAGTACATTAAACTCACCATTTTGAAGAAGCCCCTCCCCCCAGAAAACACATTATTAACAACCAGTGATACATGCTTGTAAACTGGCCCAGCTTTTACTGTTTTAGGTCTTCTTGCTTACTTTCTTGTGTGAGTGAGCATGATCGTGGCACTCTTATTTTGAGGCTTCGCTACCAATGAACTAGCATACAGGCACTAAAGGCTTTGCAAGTTTGGTCCCTGCCTCCCTTGCAACAGCAACTCTTCCATGAGGAATCTATGGCCAGAATCCTGTAGAGTTATCCTCAACTAGAGTAGGTCCATTGAATCAATTGTTGCATGGTGAGTCAACATATAGGTAAATCCAGTTGCTTAAATGGACCTACTCTTGTCAGGACTAACAATAGGATTCAGGCCAATGTTTATTGCAACAGACTGATGGGGGAATGGTGGTGGTAGAAGTATAGCAGGGCTGGATCTAAAAAGCTAATTAATGTTGGGAGGGTAGATTAACCAAGGACGAAACACTTTTACCTTATACTCCAGTTTGTGGCCTTGGGCAAGTTAATTTGTCTCCATCTAGTCTACCATGCTCTTTCTAAAAGCAGCTAGCCAAACGCCTCTGGAAAGTCTTGTTGATGTGACGTCCCTTCAAGTCAACTCAGGCCATTTTCACATTAGAGTCATCCCTCCACATTCTCTAGGGATAGGGGCACAGGACCCCCATGTAGGTGAAAAAAACATGAATAACTCTAGGCCCTCCCAAACCATATGTAACACAGAAAAATGTATGATCACCATATTCAACCCACTGCTGAGTCCTTTGAGGCATCAGGGTTTCTTCACGAGGCAGAAGTGGGTGGCTGGTGGGGCTCACTGCCACCTCCACTGCTGCCTCGCAACATTTTTAATAGGGACTTACAAGCCTTGTTCGCAGTTTCTCAGTCTCACGAGGCTTGCAGTCCCTATTAAAAATGGCATGGGGAGGCAGCAGAGGTGACAGCAAATAATCCATGAATAATCAAATCCGCAAAAGTGAAACCCGCAAATGTGGAGGGCTGACTGTACACTGTTACAGTGCTGTTGTTCCACTTTCAACATCCTGTGGAATTCTGGGGTTTGTAGTTTCCTGAGGCCAAAGAGCTCTGTGGCTGAGAATTCTAAAGGCCCCTCCCTAAACTGGAAAACCCAGGATTCCACAGGATGTTGAAACTGGAATAAGACTTATAGCACTATTCTCATAGAGTTTTCTTGACAAGATTTATTCAGAGGAAGTTCGTCCTTGTCTTGCTCTGATGCTGAGAGTATGTGACTTGCCCATGGTCACCCACATGGGGTTTCCATGGGCGAGTAGAGATTCATACCCTCATCTCCTAGAGTCCTAGTCAAAACACTACACCACACGGGCCCTGGGAAGTTTAGAGGCCAGCTGTCAGGGAAAGAACAGGATGGTCCTGTGGTTTGTTTGTACCTCCTGAGATTCAAAATTTTACTATCTCTGATCAATCTCCACTCTTAATAAATTTGCCAAATAGCCATTGCGAAAACAGAACTTTGAAAAGTTACCGGGGGGGGGGTAACAATTCCTAGTACTACCTGGGGGGATTCTGTGAGTTTGCGTCCGGCAGCCAATTTTCCAAGTTCTGCTTTTGAAGTTCTAAGTGCAATATAGTTCATCCCAACCCTACAGAAGTCTACTCAGAAGAAAGCCCAACCAGATGTGAAGTCTGTGACTCTCCAGGTGCTGGAATACATGGCTTAGTCAGCCCTGGACCTAATGGCTGGGACTTAAAGAGTCCAGCAACATCTGGAAGGCAACAGATTCCCCACTCCGGTTGTAAATAATTACAGTGTATATTAAGTGCTTTCATTTGTCCTTAATTTACAACCAATCACTTTTACTGGCTGCTCCCTCTCCCCTCCAAATGCTCTGATATAATCAGAGAGGGATTAAAATTATTTCCCCACAATTATTCTACATCCAGTGGAATAGAGCTCAGAGGGCAGAACAGAGATATGCAGTATGCAAAACGGATCTCCTACAGACAGCTGCTCTTCTCCTGTTTTTGCCTTTTGGCTCCTTGTGTTTAAAGAATGGACAGAAGCTTGACATTCCAGGAGGTGATGGTAGCCATGGAGCTGTGGAGGCTGATTTTGACGTGAAAATGTCCAGAGCACATAAATATCACAGCACAGTCAACCATGAATAAAATAAAACTTCATTCTGTTTTGCATTACTGCTTAGAGGGCATGCAACATTTGAACTCGCACAAATATGCACAGGTATTTCTTTAAAAAAAAATGTCCACTGACTTTTACAGAAAATGCAAATTGAATACTAAACAAAGGCCTCCTGGTCCTTGTGTCATTGCCCATAGCCTGCACTTCATTCTTTATAATGCAGAGTGACTTTTAAAAACTTTTTTCTAAAGGTCACACTGTTTATGCTGAACAATATATAGTACAATTCTCCTGTAAATTAAAAACATACTTTATTGCTTGCTGTGCTGCACCATGAAGGGGAACAAAGTTTGAAATCATAAGACCTGCTCCTCATGCAGAAGCAGTTGTGGAAAAAAGTTTTCTAACAGGACAGAAATAAGTGACCAGTAGTACCAAGTAGTGGCTCTAAGGGCCTGGTTTCCCAGGAACCTCTGGAGGCCTGAGTCATGTGATCAGCTCAGGATTACCACCAAGCGAATGTGGGAGATGGCAAAGGATGCTTCACCATTTGACTGGCACCTACAGAGTATTGATTTTCTGGACCAATGATAGAAAAATGTCCAATCTCCCTTATGCAGCAGCAATATTTTTATTCAGTCAAGAAATTGTTACATTAAAAAGGAGCAAGTTTTCAACTTCTCCATAACTCTTCCTCAGAATAGGTGTTAACCTAGAGGGTGGAAGAAAAAAACCTGGATAACGTTGAAGGCTGCATTTAGCCATCAGCTTAAAATGGCACATGGTAGGTAGCAGCTTCTTTGATTCAGCAAGAAACTGTTTTGACTCCAGTTCCTCGAGGCCTCCTGGGAACCATTCAATGAATCAGATAATAACAGGGGCACTTCAGGAACTGTCAGGCTCTTTCCCACTCCTCGAGACCCAAATCAAATTTCTCTGCGCAGAGAAAAGGCACAAGACTCCAAGCTTCTTTCTGTGTGGAACAAAAGATTCCGATTACACCAGGGGGAGGTATCAGTCGCTTAGTACACTATCTGCCATTCCATCCAGGACAGCACCCACTGCACAGAGGGAATCTCACTGTTACCCCCAATCAGAAATGAGCGTGGGATTTCTCCATGTGTGTCAGGGTCAGAGACCCAGGTGGCAAGACAGCCCGGAGAAGGGAGTGGGAAAGCTAGCAGAGTCCTGCCAGGAGGAGTTAAGGAAGCACTTACTCAAGGGAAGTCCAGTTACCTAAGCCAGAGCAACAGGCAAAAGCCGTAGTCAGAGTTCCAAAAGCCAAGGGTCCGGAGCCAAGAGATCAATCCAAGGTATCAGGAGCCAGGTGCTGGAAGCAAGGAACAGTCAAGGAGAAGTGTTACCCTGTGTACTGGGGGTCCCGGGAGGGACACCAAAATGTGCTCAACTAAAGGTGGGGAAAATTAGCTCAGAGCACTGCTTAGTGTTACGAGAGGCAGGGTAACGTAGCAAGATCTTGAACCCTATGTCTACGGGGTCAGGCCGAGTCAAGAAGCACACAAAAGTTGAAACAATAAATGATGTTTTATTGAACACAAGCAAAACAGTGTATGCAACACATTCACACAAGATAACTAAAGAAATAAAGGTTGGAGTGGTATAGAGGGATTTTAGAAGGGTTGCTGGTTTGGGTGATACTTCACCTGTCCTGAAGCCAGGAAAAATAGAGAGCGCGGCTGGGGTGCGATGTAGCTCAGCACGTGGAGCTGAGGGGAGGCTCGCCAAGCAAAGCGGCAGCAAGGCGGGATGAAACTCGGGAGCGATCCGAGGAAGGTCTCGGAATCAAGGGTTTTTATAAGGAGAATTGTGACTGCAGGCTATGCCGTACTTGGGGGAAAACAATAGATTTGGAGTTGGAGACAAAGCCTCCGAAAGGTCAGAATCTGAATGATCGAGTTATCGCAGAGGTTCTCAATAGAGTAGCCAGTATGCAAACGCAGAGTACTTGGGTATTGTATAGTTTACCCATCGAGCTGCCAGCGCGGGGCAGAGGCTCTTTTGTAGGTTGCGTGCATACCTAATTAGAGTACTTGCCTGGAGGTCTCCTAAAGCAGCGAGTCAGCTATTCCTGGCCTGCCTGTATTGTTGTTTGAATATTACGGCAATTAACGGCCGAGCTTGTTTATGTGCTTGTCCGGTGGCCTCGCAAGCACGTGGAAGGGGAATAGAGAAGTGAAGCTGAATTGTGATATCAAAAGGATATCTTTTAATATCCCCAAAGCTCAGACTAGCCAGGGCAGTAACAGAAGGCTTGTAGAAAGTTTGCCACAAGCAAAGGAAAGCTTCCAGGCAGGCAGTTATATAGCCCAAGACACAGGTGTGGCCAGTCACTGCTTCTTGAACTTAATCAAGGAAGCCTCTCTTTGCTCAGCTCTCTTGAGTCTCCGCCTTGTTTGTGGGCTGATTGACGCAGGCTCCAGGGCATCCTCGGGATCCCAGCTGGATCCCTGTTGCCCTAAAGGAGCAGGCAGAGGGACGTCCGAGCCTGCTTGGTCCATGGCAGCAGGGGGAGCGCTTGAGCTGCAGGACTCATCTCCAGCCAGAGCCACAGGGACCAACAGCTGCTGCTCTTCATCAGCAGCTCTGACAGCGGCTTCAGTTATCACAATGTGCCACACAATCGCCCGCAGGAGGAAGGTTGTGAGGAATCATGCTGTTGTTTCTGATCAGTAATCAGAGGTAAAAGCAGGATTTCACAGTGCAGCATGGCAGGCTGTCTTGATTGGAAAAACAAGTGGCACACAGAGAATCCTGTTGGACGGGGTTTCAAGAAGGAGCTTCCCTGGGACTCTCGACAAACCAGAAGTGAATCTCTCTGGGCTGAATCCAGTGGGATGCGTATGTGCATGAGGCCATTTAGGTTCCTTCTTCTGCTGTGTGTCAGCTGAAGCCCTGCAGACACATACTCTCACATTACTGTTACAGCATTTATATTTCTAATGATGACTGTATTAGATGTCCATCAAAACAAAACCCACCCAAATACTATAAAAATGTTAAAAGGTGGGTTTAACATTTTTCTACCCTGACAGTATTAAACATTGTTATATTTCTTGTGGCTTGTAACTTAACAGGCAGTGTTACTTTGTACAAATCTTAAGTTCTAGCAGAGGATATAAGCAATATCCTACCTCTGAAAACCACTATACACTGTATTGCAGGAGTCTCATGTCTTTTCCTACTGTGCAACTGTTATTTCAGCGATGTCCTGCAAAGGGCAATCATAGTTGATGATGGGACTGAGTGCTGGATTATGCCCCGGGAGACCAGGGTTCAATTCCCTGCATGGCCATGGAAACCCACTGGGTGACCTTGGGTGTGTCACACACTCTCAGCTCAAGAAAACTCCATGACAGCTTCCCTTTAAGGTCACCATAGGTCAGAAATGACTTGAAAGCACACAACAACAACAGAATGTCCTTTCAGCTTGAGTCCAGCACTACTAGTAATTGTCCTCTGCTCTTCCACAGTAGCTTATTGAGTGCGTCCAACCTAACAACAACAGTTTATTTTTAGGAATGGTTTAGACCTACCATGGCACTGGGTAGTGGGATTGCATGTTCCTGTGAGTCAAGAGGCTGTGCTGATGGCAGCAGTTCTGATGGTAGAGTCTCCCATGTCAGACGGGCTTTTGCTCAGCAGCCAGAGTACATGTGCCAAACAGCTACTGGACAACAACAGGGGTAGTAAGTGATACTGGCAGAGAATCTCTCAGAGACAATAGCTGTGGCACGATAGTTAACACTGGTTAGTACTGTGCAGAAGGAGGCACAGTAAACCCCTTTTAAATGCCTTTTACCATGAAAACCCTATGATGAGACAATCCAAAATGAAATAAGAGGTAGTGCCAGAAAATGAGACTCCCAGGTCAGATGCACTCAGCAAGCTACTGTGGAAGAGCAGAGGACAATTACTAGTAGTGCTGGACTCAAGCTGAAAGGACGTTCTGCTGCTGACAAGCTCAGAGGCTAAAGGAAAGTCTGAAGTGGCAAAAGACATGTTATAGGAACATGGAATGTGAGAAGCATGAACCAGGGGAAGCTAGACAAAGTGAAACAATAAATGGAAGCATTGCAATACTTAAGGTGAGTCAGCTAAAGTGGTCAGGAATAGAATCTTTTGAGTCTTGTAATTAGTGTTTTACTCTGGAAACGAAAATCTAAGAAGAAAGGAGGTGGCATTTATAGTGAGGAGAGATACAGCAAAAGCAGTCAAAGGATACAGTGCAAAGTCTGACCAAATCATGCCAATAAGACTTCAGGGAAAATCCATCAATATAACCATAATCCAAGTTTATGCTCCAACTACACAGGCAGAAGAAAAAGAAAAAGAGATTCTAAACAAGAGTTGTGGAGGAAATTGATCACACACCAAAACAGGACTTCTTGTTAATCAGAGACGATTAAAGTAGGAAACAGAGCAGAATCAAAGACTGTAGGAAAATTTAGTCTAGGACCACAAAATGAAGCAGTTTGTTCATCGCAAACATATGCTTCAAGCAACTCAAGAAGGAACTGTATACATGGACATCACCTGATAGCTACTATAGAAATCAAATAGGCTACATAACTGAAGCAGAAGATGGAGACTCTCCATTCCCTCTGCAAAAATAAGACAAGGGGAAGATTGTTGCACAGACCATGAATTACTAATATCAAAAACTGGAGTAAAGCTAAAGAACACAAAACCAACTATCATGCCAAAATACAACCTGAAGAACATCCCTGTAGAATTTAAAGATAATGTGGAAAACAGATTCACACTATTAAGCCTAATTGACAGAGAGCCAGAAAAACTCAGGACTGAAGCCAGTGACACTGTCAGGGAGGAATACAAAAAGATACTGTCTGTAGTGAAAAGGAAAGAGAAGCCCTCAATGGATGACAGTTAAAACTCTTCAAACAGTTAAGGACATACAAGAAGCAAAAGTAAAAGCTGGCAGAATTAGAGGCATAACCCTGAATGCAACTGTTCAACAACTTGTTCACAGGGACAAGGAGAACTATACTAATCAACTCAGAGAAACAGATGACAACCAAAAAATGAAGAACAAGAGATTTCTTCTGAAAGATTGTAGAAATCAAAGGGAAATTTAAATCAAGAGTCAGGATGCTATATGACCAGCAGGGAAACACATTACATGACCAAGTAGAAATAAAAAGAAGATGGAAACAATACACTGACAACTATATTAAGAGACGAAATGTTGACAGATTCATTCAAGGAAGAAGCATATGAAGACGAATCACCAATTTTAGAAAGTGAAGTGAAAGTTGCACTCAGAGCACTTGGGAGAAATAGATCACCAGGAACAGATGGCATACCAACAGAACTGCTTCAGTCTACAGAGACAAAATTTACTCTAAAATCTGTTAACAAATACAGAAAACAAAAGAATGGCCCACAATCCTCAAGAAAGGAGAGATTGTAGTATTTCCAGTTTCTATGTATGATTGTGAAAGCTGGACAGTGAAGAAAGTTGGTAGGAAGAAAATCAATTCATTCAAAATGGGGTGCTAGTAAAGAGTTATATGGATACCTGGACTGCTAACAAGACAAATGAGTGGGTCCTAGAGCAAATTGAGCCTCAATTCTTCCTAGAAGCCAAGGTGTCTAAACTGAGGTTTCCGTGCTTTGGCTGTATCATGAGAAGACATGACTCACTAGAAAAGGCAGTAATGCTTGGTAAGCTAGAAGGCAGTAGGAAAAGAGTAAGACTGCATTACCGATGGATAGATTCGATCAAGGAAGGCACATCCCTAAATCTGCAAGACCAGAGCAGGACTGTTGATGATAGGGTGACTAGGAGATCTCTCATCCATAGGGTCGCCATGAATCGAAGTCCACTTGGTGGCAGTTAACAACAACGGTTTTAGAGACTAACGGTTTAGTATTTAAAGAGCACTCAATTGCAAACATAAATTGTCAATCTGCATCACATTCAAACCCCTAGAAATCAACATTCAGTTTCACTTTTGAGTTCAGTTTTTAAAAAAGGGTGTTTTATTATTTGCACTTCTCTAACAACACAAGAAGTAATTCTCCACCAAACTGTATTTTAATACAATATACTTTCTTCAGTATGTTCTCAGGATTTAGTACATTTAAACACCCCTACACACACCTTTTTGCATTGTTTAATGGTCCAGCACTAGTATTGACTCTGAAACTATACAATTGTACTAGCCTGAAGATGCCCAGTCTTATGTGATTTTGGAAGTTAAGTAAGGGAGGGCTAGAAAAGAATCTTATTTGCTGCCTTAGAGAAACTTTCCAGAAATTTAATACTAAGCTTAGCAGACTCACTTTAAGGCAGCTTCACGTTCTCCTATGAGCAAAGTACCTATTGAAGTGAGTGGCAAAAGAGCATCATGGAGGAGCTATGTGAGACTCCAGACAGATATCCTCCTACATGAGCCAAGGTCTCCACAGGAACCTGCAAGTACAAAACTTGTCTTCAAATGGATGCCCCAGATCACCTGAGATATTATCTGCATCAGAAAGTCTAGCAGCTTGTATTATTTTCACTGTGTGAACGAAAGAACTTGGGCCAAGGCTGCAGTCCTATAAACCTATTTGAAAATGAGCCCTCTGGATCACACTGGAGCTTACCCATGAGTAAATATTCACTGTATTGTGTCGTTCAGGGCAATTCATATAGTCTTTCTTTCTTTTAACAAAGGAATATGTCATCATACAAGGACTTGCAGAAAAAGCTCATTCACTCTATCTGAAACAAAAATTTAGTTAGAGCCTCCAGAACTTCACTGTCATTTAATTCAAAGGGTCTACAGCAAGCACAACCAACTCTGGATCCAGCCCAGTTTACCTTTGTGATTATCTGAATATCAAAGATGCACAACTGCATCTCTGTTTAAGCTTTTACAAACAGCCACGAAGACATAAACCAGGTTCAGACTGTTGTACATGAGGTTAACTTTTCACGTATGTATTGTTTCACCAAACAAAATTCTTTGTTAAATATGTAGCTTGCCCTAGAGGAAAAGAAGTGGGAAAAGGGTATGGTCCGTGTCAGCTTATCAGTTGCTGGTATCACTATCTTATTATTCTCATTACTGCAGAAAAAAACAATTGGGCACACAGCCTTCTATTTTCTGGAAAAGTTTATTTTTGTTATAATTTTAAAATATAACTGAATTTAAGTACAAATTTTAAAAGGTTATTTCTTAAAAGACACAAAACAAATAAATATATGTATTTTAAGCCATTTTGAACTCTATTATTGGTAGTTTTAATTAGAGGAGACCCCCTGAAACAACACTTAAGTGATGGTTTACCATTCAAATTCTGACTGCATAGGTCTACAATATCTGGGACTAAGAAATGGATTTAGGCTAGTATCTCCCATTTACATCTAAACTACATGTGACCGATACAACACTGTATTATTTTCGTACAAAAGGCCAATTTTAATTTCACCAGAACAGATTGTCAAACAAACAAACATACGTAACACATATATACATTTATGAATGAAATCTTTTCAACAAGGAAAGTCTTTCACTGCTCTTCTGGTCCCCAGCCACTTTAAATAGAAATGCCAGAACAATTATTTATTCCATCCAATAACTTCATACATCAGTGCCCTTAGCTGCCTGGCTTCATAGGTAACCGTGTTCTTCCCACTATGCATCTTCTCTTCCTCAAGAGGCTGTTCAATAACGGCTGGAATGTTTCGGCCATACATTTCACAGTGTTCAAGAAACTGCACACATTCTTGAATGACACTGTCACGCACCATGATCACATGCTTGCACATATTTTCCAGCAATGACAGGAAACATCTTTTGGCATAATACCAAGTGTCTGTACCCAGCTTTTTGTTGTAAGGTTCCAAACTCTTAATCACTCTTGAGATGCCAAAGTCAAAGTTCCCTTTCGCACAGTAAAGTGTCCCAAGAACCAGGTTGACAATGCAGAGGTGATAAATCTTTTTGTCAGGCTCATGGTAAGACAGCTGCTCTTCTTCCTTTTCAATCTTCCTCATCAGCTCCTCTGCCTCTTCGTTTTGGCTAGTCATGATGTAGGAAACACACAAGTTAGCCAGCACGATGGCACTGACCTGCAGGATGTTATCATAGTGCTTTTTCACAATCGGCTCATAGAAACCAATGGCCTCCTTGTATTTGTTCTCCTGCATGAACAATACGTGAGCCACGTTCAGCTTCCACACTTCGTGATCCTTGCAGAAGTCTACCGACTTGTGGAACATTTTTTCCAGCATGGGATAGTTTTCCATGTCCCAGTATATCTTGGCCTGGGCCATAAAGACCGGGACATATTTCTCTAGCGTCTCATCATATTCATTAACAGCCTTCCTCAGCGCCTCGTCGTCCCGGTTTTTCCGAGCCTCCTGAACCTCTTTGGTCAGCTTTCTCAGTTGCTCAGTTAAAGCCCCCGCCAACTCATCGAGCTTGTGGAACGCCTCATCAGGGGCAGTCTGGCAGGTGATCATGGCATCCAAGAAGTTATACAGATAGGGCGTGAGAAGCTTGTAGGTGAGGTGAGCGTTCTCGGCCAGGACATCCGCTGCCAGGTCATAGTACTGGTACTTGCAGTACAGGAGCAGCAGGTTCCCAAACGTCTCGGGCGGGCAGGGGTTCTGCTGCAAAAGGAACTGCAGCTTCTCGAAGCCTTCGGTGGGCTTTCGATCCATGTTCATCAGAGCCTGGTTGTGCAAGGTGACCGGGTCCAGCTCCTCCTCCGCCCGGGGAGGCATATCGGTGAGGGCCTCCTGGGCCGCCTGCAGGTTGCACAGCTGGTACTCGATGGCCGCCTTGAGGTTGAAGGCCTCCACCAGGGCCGTGCGGTGCAGGAGCAAGGTGTTGCCCACGCTGCGGACGTCGAGGCCCTCGGTGTTGGTGCCCACGCTCAGCTCCGGGTGCTGCTGCATGCCGCGCTCGATGACGTCGGCGATGTGCTTGAGGGCCGGCGCGTACTGCTTGGCGGCGTAGCAGCACAGCGCCATGTTGTAGGAGAGCTCGGGGCAGAAGCCCAGCACCTGCATGGCCGAAGCGAACTTGCCGCACGCCTCCTCGTGCTGCCCCTCGCGGTACAGCAGGCAGCCCATGTTCACCTCGGCCTCCGGCAGCTCCGACGGGTCCTCGCTGGCGGCGGCGGCGGCGGCGGCCCCGGGCCCGGCCCCGCTGTTCTCCGCGGCGGCGGCCAGCTGGAGCTCCACCAGGGCCTTGGCGCTGGAGAGGTCGCCCTGCGCGTAGTGGGCGGCCGCCTGGAGGCGCAGCGCCCGGCTCTGGAAGGCGGCGACGTCGAGGAGCGGGGCGGCGGCGCGGAGGGCCTCGGCGTAGAGCCCGGCCTTGTAGAGCGCCTGCGCGTGGTAGAGCCGGTACTCGTGGAGCTCCGGGTGCAGCGCGCCCAGCTGCTCGTAGCACTCGGCCGCCGCCGCGAAGTCCTGCAGCTGGTAGTAGCAGTAGCCCAGCAGGGAGAGGCCGGCCCGGGAGCGGCAGCTCCTCTGCAGCTCGGTGCTCAGGATCCCCACGGCCTCCGCGAACTGTCCGGCCCGGATCAGCCCGTAGATGGCCGCCGTGTACTCCCCGTCGGCGATGGGGGTCACCACCGAGGCCATCTTCCCCAGCGGGCCGCCGCAGAAAGCGTTGCCTAGGCGACGCCGCCACGCCGCCGGAAGCGGAAGCGGCTCCGCCAACTGGCCTCGGTGTCCGCGCCGACGACGTCCCCAGCGGTCGGGACCGCCCTCTGCTAAAAGCGTCGCGTCATGCCTATTCTCCTTCCCTACTACGCCCGAAAATTAAACTTGCTTGAATTTCACTTTTGGGTATTTTCTTTTTCTTCCGCAGAGTGACGCTCGTTTACGGTCAGGCACGTTCTAGCATTGAAAAACATGACGAGAACAGGAGGCTAGCGGACTACTCTTCCCAGAATGCAAAGCGGTGACTTCGCAGAGCATCCTGGGACGCGTAGTTTATGGGGTACAGACGAACAGACCGAAGCGCGTCTCTGATCACGTGATGCTGGCTCAGGAAAGAGCGCGTGGTTAGCAGAGGGTGGTCGCGACGCTCGCGCTCTGTTGTGGTTTGCTTTATTTCTTTTCACGCAGACGCTGAGGAGACGTGGCTCCTTCTCTCCGTGATAAATCCAATGAGGTGGCTAGATGCGAAGGACTCCTGTGCCTTTGGTGGACGTGTGGAACAGACGCTTTTGCCAAGTCCAGCTTAGTATATTCGCATAGGCACAGAGGACTAAGCCCCACCTCCTTTATCTCTAGATGGGAGTTCCTGTGTTATTATTGCATATTTTTATTTTACCAACTGCTGCTCATTCTCTGTCTTTCAAGAGTGGCAGCTGCTAATAGGTGGCAAGGGGGAAAGGTTTTAGGTCAGTGATTTGGATCTTGGTGAGACTTCATCCTCACCACTTGCCAGTAGAAAAAGGAATAATGCCGCTCTTCCTTCAAAATCTAGAGATACATAGATACATAGATATATTTTTTTTAAAAATGTGGAAATCCTATAGTGGGGAGGAATAAAACTATACGGTATTGTTGGATGGGACTAGCTGAGGCACTGGTTTATATCAGTGATGTAGACTCGAGTGGATTGACTCAGACTTAAGTCAGACTTAAGTCACTTCAATGACAACTTGGACTTGATTTGGCAAAAATTACACACTGACTGGACTGGACTTGCAACTTGCATATTTTTAGTGACTGACTTGCTGCCCTTGGTTCAGTAACGTAACATTCACCCAGAAACCCGACAACTTACTGGTCACATGACGATCTGTCTCAAGCCCAAAGCGTGGACACAGTTCTCAGAGGGAACAGCAAAAGGGTTAGGCGGCGGGCTTGAGGTCTGCTCAACAGCCTGTTCCCACTACCTATAGGAGGAGATTTGTAAAACTTTCTGTAAGAGCAGAAGGCAACACTCGTGCCCAGAGTGCAGCGCACATATTTCAGAGGGGAACAGAAAAGGTGTTAGGCAATGGCCTTAAGGAGGAAGGATCCTTTCTTCTAAAGCTCTGAAGCTGCAGTAATGCAGAGTAAGAAGTATCCTATTCCCCACTTCTGAAAAAGCCTCCACAGCTTTGCAAATGGGAAGTAAGAAGGATCCTATTCCCCACTTCCCAAGCTGCAGATGGCAAAATCACAAAGGTAGAGGTCTGACTCTACTTAAATTGTTAAAACTGACTTTATTTGAATCTGTCCAGAAATTCTGGAATACAGGTTGGGGTATAAAGTTGGCTCCCAGACATGAGACCTGACTTGAAAGTATCTTCAAGGACTTGAGACTTGATGGTAGAGACTTGAGACTTGACTTCAGACTTGGTGTAAAAGACTTAAATACATCACTGGTTTATATAACATTTTATGTAAATTTTTAAATAAATACTGTTTGGAGGTCTTTAAAGAGAGGCTGGACAGCCCTCTGTTGGGAGTGCTCTGACTCTATCCCTGCAGGGCAGGGGGTTGGACTGAATGGTCTTTGTGGTCTCTTCCAACTCAATGATTCTGTATAATGTAGTCCGCTGTCAACATCCAGAATGGGATTGAATGCTGAGACTCAAAGAGTGTGATTTAGAACTGCTGAGGAACATTGGCCTCATATTGCCAAATGGGACAGAGGACTGTCTAAGTGCTCCTGCTAAATAGGCAAAGAGACTGATAGCCCCTTAAAACAATCTGCCAATCAAGCCTTCAAAAAAAAAAAACCTGTTAGTGACTTAACTTTTATTGATGGAATACATTCCAACTCTCCTTTTTATACAGCTAGTCAAAGCTATTTAAAATGCTACTAACACAGGAAGTCCCACCGCCAGCCTCTATTTCTGTATTTATTTGGTAGTTTTTTCTTTCAGTTTCTGACAAAAGAAATCTTACATGAAAAATACCTCAGGCGAGGGGGAAACAAATACTTTTTACTCCCTGTTTCCTCACTGCAACCTCAGTCAGAGTCAAAGCTAAACTAAAATGTTGTGTAACAATTATTTGTATGCTTACGTATCATCTTGCTTACCACTACTGCAAATGATGGAAATTCCAAATCAAAGTATAACCCAGGAAATCTGTTGTACTTTAACAGTGCCTTTCATAACAATTCACCTGCCTTTGATTGTTCTGTAGTTTTTGCCTTGCAACCTAGAACTGACATGGGTTGAGTTGACATTGTTACCACTTGATTTGCACAAGATACTCAACACTACGAAGATACAAAATAGTTTTACAGTGACAAAATAAAAGTGAACTGTCACTTTTTGGTTGTAGAAGTATTCATCCCCTCTGCTATGACACAAATAAGTTCTGGTGCAATCTATTGTATAAGTCATATAAATTGATGCGCAGAGTCCACCTGAGTCCAATTTCAGTGCCACTTGACCTTGGAATTTTGTATGGCAATTATGAACATAACCTGCAGTTATGCACTCATGACTGTTACGTTTTCATGATTGCTACATAGCCCCAACTTTAGGGACTATGTAGGGACCATGAAAGTCTCTCAATCACCACTTACCAGGAAGCAGCCACTCTGATTGATAGGAATCTGTTCCCCCGTTGACTGGGAAGAAGGTGACTACTATTCCTACCCACCCCTTGTGCAAGCAATCTCCACTGTGAGCAAGAATTGCAGCAGGGGTCCCGCTTCTGCTTGTCATTATGGCACATGTCAAATACAAGGCCCACATGCCAAATCCAGCCCATCAGGCCATTCATGTGGCTGTTGCACCTCTCCTGCAGGTGCGGCACTCTTGCTGCCTGACCAGCCTGATCCTCACATTGCAGGCCCTTGGCTGCCAGTATTCTGATGATCCTCACATTGCAGGCCCTTGGCTGCCAGTATTCTGAAGAGGGGACCAGCAGCCAGCACTCACAAACTACTTCTACTTCTGACTGCTCCTCTGTCCAAGTCTCACCGTAAGAGCATTTGCCACAGATTACCATGGCAACGCTCTGTGCAGCTCGCAAAAGTTGGACAGAGGAGCAGTCAGAAGTAGAAGTAGATCGTGAGTGCTGGCTGCTGGGCCCCTCTTCAGAATACCAGCAGCCAGGGAGCTGCAATGTGGGGATCGGGCTCACCTGGTACAGAGAGGGGCAGGAGGGCAGAAAGAGGCATGGGGGTGGGGAGAGCAGAAAGAGGCACAGAGAGAGTCTGGTGGGTTGAAAGAGACACAGAGCTGCTTCCAAAGTGACAAGGGAATAAACCTGCATTGATCACAGCCGTTGTTTCCCAATAATTGGGGTTTGGGGAGGCTGAGCCAGAATTCATGGTGTAGCACCACAACAACGGTGGGTACATATAGGTACAGGATGCTGGCTACGCAGTCCTGGAAGGTCCCAGAGTTTGTTGGAAAACATCTTCAAGTAAGAGCATCCCATGGAACACTCTTAAATCCACTACTGCAACATAGAAAGAGTGTGTCTCAATCGCAGCTCTGTCTAAAGAAGACCCTGTCCTCAAAAGCTCAAGAGACTGAGCAAGGAGGACATGTACATCAGGCAGTAACAATGCCAGTTAAAGCCATTTCAATTACAGATTGTAACCCAGTAAAATATGGAAAAGGGTAGGGGGCAAGGCACTGTAAGTCATTCTGTCTTTGTGGTTAGGTATTTACTTATTTATCTGCTGTATTTTTATCCTGCTAGTCAAGCAATTAATGGCACTCCCAAAAGCCTGTGTCAGTCAAAAAGGGAGAGGCAGGCCCTGCCATTTGGCATTCAGACTTGAAATACAAGACACATGGGAAACGGAGCTGAAAAGAAAATGGAGAGTAGTCCTTTAGTCAGGGTGCTGCACCTCTGCAAGCAGTTCCAGAGATGCTGATTTTCCTTTGCTTGGACACTTCTATAGCTTTGGTCAAGAGAGCCAGACTGCTCTTCCTCCTTCACTTTAAAACATTCTTTCTGGGAGGGAGGATACAGAAGTTGGTTTGGTGTTATTTCTGTGAACCAGGAAGGCAGTCACACTGAGCCTATAGCAATATAGTGCTATAATCCACTTCAACTTGTGAAATTCTGGGGTCTGTAGTTTAGAATGCACTGGCATTCTATAGCTGAGAAGGCCGCTCCTTAAAATGCCAATCCCAGGACTCCTTAGGATGTTGCCATGACAGTTAAAGTGGAGCATAGCACTGTAATTGAGTGGTGTGAGTGAGTTCTGTGGCTCTGTTTCTCCTGGTTGATGACAGAAGCTGAAGCATACTTCCCAGTTTCGTTGTTGAGACTGAGACCCAGCTACACATGGTCATTTAGAAGGCCACGTATTCAGTTATCCTTTTCCTGGGAAGACAATCTGATGTTAGAAAATTTGATTTCCTCAGTTAAGAAACAAATAAGTGGCTCTTTAACTCTGGAATGCACACGTTATGCAAGAACTGAACTTGGAGACGTTACTTGTTGGACTACAACTCCCAGAAGCTTCCAACTCATGAGTTTATTTTCTATTGCAAATGGCAATGCTGAGACAGACAAATCAGCACTTTGTTTTCATGCAAGCCTGTTCCAAAACTATAGGGTGAAGAAAGCAGTCTGCATAGACAGATGGAGGGTCAATTTTAGATGAAACACAAATCACAAACCAGAATTGGCATGGCCATTTCTTCATGTCCCTCCTGTCCAACTTCATTCACTTTTGATATAGGACTTTGGGAAACAGGGACTGATAGATAGCACTTTTAGTAGGGTCTTTTAATTAATGCTGTAATTTAGTTAAGCAATAAACGTTGGGCAATGCAATAAATGTCACAGAATTAAGCCTTCACGGGACCACAGTCTGAATGTCTTTGTAAAGGGCCTAGGAAAGGATGGAAAGCTAAGGAATTGCACTGCCTTGCTGAAGTTTCAGTGTTAAGCTTCTAAAAATGGCAAAAATTGCTCTCCTCCTAAAGTAGCATTTGTAATGTGTACACCTTCCTGCTACTTTGTATTAATTGATACAAATGGCGCCTCTCCACTATAGAAAAGAGGAGGGGTACCATTTCTAGAGGAGAACTCATGTTTAAATTGTCATTATCATAAGAAAAAGAAGCGACGAACATGCAAAATTCTGTAGCTAAGGGTTTTTTTTACATACTACTGTGATGATCGCACTGGGGTGGCACTATCTGCGGCAATCTCCCCTCAAAATTCCCATTCTCTTTCTAAGGGTATGCAGCTCTGCTTTTCTAGTGAGTATATAGGAATTTTCCTCTGTTCCCATATCATCTTGTTTGTTGTTGTTGTTGTGGTGTGCCTTCAAGTCATCTCCAACCTTTTGTAATTCTAAGGTAAAGCTATCACAGGATTTTCTTGGGCTGAGAGTGTGTGACATTCCCAAGGTCACCCAGTGGGTTTCCATGGCCTAGCAGGGAATTGAAGCCTGGTCTCCACATCTGTAACCCAATGCTCAAACCACTACATCATACTGGCTCTCATATCATCTTTACCAAGTATTATAAGTTTATCCTGATTTTATTCAGATTTTGAATATTCCCTCTTCTTCATTTGATGAGGTTATGTTCATATTTCCCCTTCTTGGTCTGTACAGGACAATTTCAAAACAGGAAGTCAGTTGTCAAAACAAGAAGTGACCAACCAAAGACCTGTAGGGACCTGAAAGAGGTGAAGGGGCAAAAAGACTAAAAACATGGCCAACAGGCAGTATTCATCATTGGGGGGAAGTTTTGCCAAATTTTTTTGGGGGGGCATTTCAACTCCCATCTACCATAATGCATTACAATATAGAAACATATGCTGCAATGTAACATATGTAATAGCACAGCTAGAAATCTTCCACAAACATATACAGTCTTAAAATGCACTCTTACTTTGAACGAAGTGGGACTCCTGTGTATAGGAGTACCGGACCATACATAAGGGAACTCTTGAGCTCATAAAAGAATCAAGTTACACCTCTGAGACATTCACTCAGAGGTAAATATTTCAAATATTTTTATTTGGGAAAATTTGAATATTAAACGGACTTTACTGCTTCTCTGTCCGTATTGCCCAACAACCCCTAAAGCACATTGTAAAGGAACTTCAGTTAAATATGGGCAACATTGATTTCATGATTTATTCATTTATTATGATAAACAAACCCAAGTTACCCATTGCAAAATCATGCTGTTAAAAAAAGTTGAGAAGGAATTGCTGAATGAGGTAAGGCAAACCAATAGAGTAATCAATATGAAAGGGCAGAGATGAAGAGACATACATAATTACACAAATCCAAATGCCACAGAGTATGCATTTTATAGTACACACAGGACCCATTTGGGAATTTTTTCCCCTAAAAAAAAGACAAAAACAAACAAACCCTCCTTAATTTAGCTATGCGTAATGAATATTCTTCTGCGCAGATTGGCGTCAGTTCATTTCCCTCACAGCTGACTGGGATAAATCTAACATGGCTATAACCTCAAACATCAAATCAGAATAAAAAAGCTCAGAATGAGATAATCACAAAAACACACAAGACATTTCAAATGCTTGATTAAGGATAGTCTGATAAATGAAGAACCATCTTTATTATGATTGATTTATGTATCTGCTTAGTGGTTTTGGACAGAACCCCTTTCACATAGCACACACTTGCTAATTCATTTCATAGAATCATAGAATCATAGAAATGTAGAGTTGGAAGAGACCACACGGGCCATCCAGTCCAACCCCCTGCCATGCAGGAATACCCTCAAAGCACTCCCGACAGATGGCCATCCAGCCTCTGCTTAAAAACCTCCAAGGAAGGAGACTCCACTACACTCCGAGGCAGCATATTCCACTGCCGGATAGCCCTGACCGTCAGGAAGTTCTTCCTGAGGTTCAGGTGGAATCTCCTTTCCTGCAGCTTGAATCCATTGCCCCTTGTCCTGGTCTCTGGAGCAGCAGAAAACAAGCCCACTCCCTCCTCTACATGGCATCCCTTCATATATTTAAACATGGTTATCATGTCCCCTCTTAACCTTCTCTTCTGCAGACTAAACATACCCAGCTCTCTAAGTCTGTCCTCATAGGGCATGGCTTCCAGGTCCCTCACCATTTTGGTCACCCTCCTCTGGACTTGCTCCAGCTTTACCATGTCATTCTTGACTTGGGGTGCCCAGAACTCGACACAGTATTCAAGATGAGGTCTAACCAAAGCAGAGTAGAGTGGTACCAGTACCTCCCTCGATCTGGACACCATACTCCTATTGATGCAGCTGAGAATTGCATTGGCTTTCTTGGCTGCCGCATCACACTGCTGACTCATGTTCAGCTTGTGGTCTATTAAGACTCCTAGATCCCTTTCACACGTACTGCTATCCAGCCACGTGTCCCCCATCCTATATTTCTTTATTCCATTTTTTCTACCTAAGTGTAGGACCTTACACTTCTCTCTGTTGAATTTCATTTTGTTAGCTTTGGCCCAGCTCTCCAATCTATCCAGGTCATTTTGAATTTTGATCCTGTCCTCTGGCGTATTAGCAACCCCTCCCAATTTGGTGTCATCTGCAAATTTGATGAGCATGCCCTCTATTCCTTCATCCAAGTCGTTGATAAAAATATTGAACAGCACTGGGCCCAGGACAGAACCCTGTGGCACCCCGCTAGTCACTTCTCTCCAGGATGAAAAGCAGCCATTCGTGATCACCCTTTGGGTTCAGTCGGTCAACCAATTACAAATCCAACTGACAGTAGCCCTGTCCAGCCCGCATTTTACTAGCTTCTTTGCAAGAATGTCATGGGGAACTTTGTCAAAGGCCTTACTGAAATCGAGAAATGCTACATCCACAGCATCCCCTTCATCTATCAAGCTAGTAACTCTATCATAAGAAGAGATAAGTTTAGTCTGGCATGACTTATTTTTGAGAAATCCATGTTGAATTCTTGTGATTACCGCGTTGCTTTCTAAGTGATTAGAAACTGACTGCTTAATGATCTGCTCCAGAATCTTTCTGGGTACTGATGTCAGGCTGACAGGGCAATAATTATTTGGGTCCTCTTTTTTTCCCTTCTTGAAGATGGGGACAACATTTGCCCTCTTCCAGTCTGCTGGAACTTCTCCTGTCCTCCAAGATTTCTCAAAGATTATAGCAAGCAGTTCCGAAATGACCTCTGCCAGTTCTTTCAATATCCTAGGATGCAATTCATCTGGCCCTGGAGACTTGAATTCGTCCAGTGTGGCCAGGTATTCCTGTACCACCTCTCTACCTATTATGTGCTGCATTTCCCCTGCTTCCTCACCTGCTCCTCAACCGCCAGGTTGAGTGCTTGTATCCTTCTGGGAAAAAACTGAGGCAAAGAAGGTGTTAAGTAGTTCTGCCTTTTCTCTTCCCCTTGTTAGTAATTCGCCATCCTCTCTGCGCAGCAACCCTGTTGTCTCCTTCTTTTTCCTTTTGCTACGGACTTATTTAAAAAAGCCCTTTTTATTGTTTTTAATGTCTCTGGCCAGCCTAAGTTCGTTCTGTGCTTTAGCCTTTCTGACCTCCTCCCTACATCTCCTAGCTACTTGCTTAAATTCTTCTTTGGTGGTTTCCCCCTTCTTCCATTTCCCGTACATGTTTCTCTTAACTCTTAGCTCAGCTGAGAGTTCTTTAGTCAACCATTCTGGTTTCTTCAGATGCCTTCCATTTTTCCTCCTTATTGGCACAGTTTTAGACTGTGCCTCCAGTATCTCCCTTTTAAGGAACTTCCTTGCCTCCTGAACTCTTTTCCCTTTCACTCTTCTTGACCACGGAATTCCAGCCAGCAGCTCCCTAAGTTTACAGAAGTCCGCTTTTTTAAAATCTAAGATGAATGTCTGGCTACATTTATCTTCTCCGTTCCACTGAATGCCAAATTCCAATAGGGCATGGTCACTCCCCCCTAAAGATCCAACCACTTCTACCTCATTAACAAGGTCATCCCTGTTGGTCAGGATCAGATCGAGAATATTTGATCCCCTTGTGGTCTCTTCCACCTTCTGGACCATGAAATTGTCTGCAAGACAAGCAAGAAACTTGCTGGACCTTGCTGTCTTGGCAGAGTTTGACTGCCAACATATATCCGGGTAATTGAAATCTCCTATTATTACTGTATCTCTCCTTTTTGAATGTGCAGTCATTTGGTTGAGGAAGGCGTCATCAAGGTCCTCAGTCTGGGTTGGAGGTCTGTAGTAAACCCCCACCAGAATATCCTTATTGTTTCTCACTCCCTTAATTCTTACCCAGATGCTCTCGACCTGGCTTTCTGGATTTAAGTCACGGATCTCTTCACAGGTGAAAACATCCTTGACATACAAGTCTACTCCTCCTCCTTTCTTGTTTGGTCTATTTTTACAAAATAGGCTATACCCCTCTATTCCTACATTCCAATCATGAGACTCATCCCACCAGGTCTCAGTGATGCCTATCAAATCGTATTTATTTTGTTGTACTAGGAGTTCAAGTTCATCTTGCTTGTTTCCCATACTCCGTGCATTAGTGTAGAGACACTTAAGTCCCCGGGCCCTTCCTGCAAGACCTGTACTATAGTTTCAACACCTCCCACCACTGGCCGCTTGTACTACTTGTCCAATATCATTTGGGCCTCTTCCCCCTGCGCTTGCTGAGTCCTTGCCCTGAATAATATTGCCTCCCTCCCCAGCGGAACTTAGTTTAAAGACCTCTGAATCCTCCTTGTGAGACTGTTTGCAAAAACATTCCTGCCAAGTTTCGTGAGGTGCAGCCCATCCCTTGCCAGAAGCCCACGTTCATGGAAATTCAGGCCGTGTTCCAAAAACCCAAACCGTTGCCAGCGGCACCATGTGCGGAGCCAGTTGTTGACCTCTGCTATTGCCCTTTCCCTACGTGCGCCATATCCTTGAACAGGGAGGAGAGACGAAATGACCACCTGCACACCAAGGTCCTTAAGCTTTGTCCCCATAAGCTCATAGTCCTTTGCAATGTGGTAAAAGCTGCTCCTCGCAGTGTCATTGGTTCCGACATGAACCAAAATGAGGGGCTTATGGTCAGTGGGCTTGACCAGCCTGGTTAGCCTCTCCGTTATGTGGTTGATCTTGGCCCCAGGAAGACAGCAGACCTCTCGATTGAGCTTGTCCGGTTTGCAAATTGCCGTTTCAGTTCCTCTGAGCAAGGAGTCCCCAACAACCAGAACTCGCCTACTCTGAGGCTTGACTAGGGCTCCTCAATGAGCATGTTCTTCTAGGACTGCCTGGGCATTCTGTTGAGACTGGGAGCGTTGATCTAGTTCCCGTTGCCAAAGTTGGATTCCTTCTCGTTGACATTCTGTTCTCTCTTCCTGGTGCTCCTCATCATTCGTGAGGCCAAGAACTTTGAAGCAATTTTGTAGGTTGAGAGTCTCTGTTACCTTCCTGGACCTTCTGCTCCTATGTGTGACATTCCTCCAAGCCTCCGTTTCCTGGCACAGTGTGCTGACTTCCTGATCTGGCAGCTCCTCCGCGCATTCGGTGTTCCGGTAGGTCTTCTCTGCCCTATCCAAAAACTCTTCCCCTTCCCTAATAAGATGAAGATTAGAAACTCATGCCTCCAGCTGGCGAATCTTCTCCTCCAAGAAGGTCACCAGCTTGCACTTGGTGCAGGTGTACCCGACAACATCTTGTGGCAAGAAAAGGAATATCCCACAAGTGTTACAGGTGACCGCGGCAGCTCCCTCACCTTCCCTCCTAGATACTACAGAGAGTAGTACAGGAAGTAGTTCTAGAAAGAATAACTGGGCTTTCTTTCTGAAATTCAGCTGTATAAGCTACGTCTGCTCTACTGATTGCGAAGGGTTAAACTTGAAGGATTGAAGTAGAGGACTTCAACAGCACGCGCCAAAGGCGCACACCATTGGGAGCTCCTAATAAGACTCCTCCCCCCAGCTGGCTCCTCCCCCTCATTAGTCAGACCGTGTGCTCAGGGAGAACACACGGCCAGCACAAGGAGACTAAACAAAAACAAGCAGACAAACAGAGAAACAAGCACAGCCCCACAAGCCTGTAAACACACCTAGTCTAGGATGTCTTCACAGACCCAGCTCCCCCTCTGCTCTCTCCTCTGGGAAATGAGCTAGAGGGCCGTTGGGAGCTCCTAATAAGACTCCTCCCCCTTAGCTGGCTCCTCCCCCTCGTTAGTCAGACCGTGTGCTCAGGGAGAGCACACGGCCAGCACAAGGAGACTAAACAAAAACAAGCAGGTTTATTTTATTTATTACCCAGGTTGGACCAGAGGTTACAATGGAAAGAGGATCAGCTCTGTGCTTTGTTTTCATCATCCTCTGGCAGTCCCATCTCTCCCTCTTGTGTATACACAGAGGCCATTTCTGCACTAGACTGTTAATAGCGCTATGATTCCACTTTCAACATCCTATGGAATCCTGGGGTTTGCAGTTTCGGGAGGGGCTGACTGGCCCCTCCCGAAACTGCAAACCCCAGGATTCCATAGGATGTTGAAAGTGGAATCATAGCACTATTAACAGTCTAGTGTGGAAATGGCCAGTCATAGAATCAAAGAGCTGAGGTGTGTCTCATGGGCCACTGAGTCAAACCCCCTGCTCAGTGCAAGATCTCCAGCTAAAGCATCCCACTGTCAACCTCTTTTTGAAGACCCCATCAGCTCTCTAGGCAATTGACTCACTGTCAAGAAGTTCCTTCTAATGATCAATCCAAATCTAATCCCCTGTACATTCAAGCCTACGCCAGTGTGGTTAGCTGAGGGCATCTCAGCCTCAGATGGGGGGCTTCTGAGTTTCTGTGTCAACCCAGCTGATGAACTTCAACGGATGACTTAGGGCCCACAACTTACTCTCAGCCTAACAAACACGTATTCTGTTTTAGTCTCCTTGGTAGACAGACAGAATACAAACGTAACAGGTAAATAAAACAACGCTGAATTTGTAGACCCATGAAATGCTGCCAGGGGAGGAGTATTTAATGCTATTAGGTGGCAAATCACAAAATTAATATTTGACTGGATTTATTAACTATTGATCCTGACATCCTTCAAGTTGATATTTATGGCAGACCCTCTCAGCTGCATTTTTTAAAAAATTATAATTAACAACAGTGGATTTGGCTGCTTTTCCTTTACTTTCTGAAACCTGTGCATCTCTGTCAGGAAAAGCACGTAAAGCAGTAATGGGCACTTCTTCGTCTTCATAGAGCCAGTGCCACTTTCCATTTTGTATGCTTTCCCCCAGTTGTATCATTACTATGATATCAGGATTAATACAAATATAAAGCAGCAAGCAAAATGCTGTGCTTCACATGACATTCCTCGTCTCCCTCATGAGTATGGGAAATGGACCCTATTTTGAAAATGAGCCATTGTCTGTTTTGCATAATTACGTATATTGAAAAGGTTCAGGAAACAGAGTGCTTATATCAGTGCCAGAGTCTAACAAAAGAGACAGTATTTATTATTTGATGCCCCCAAACGATATTGTTTACTCAGACTGTGTAAATGCTCTTTATTATAAAATGGGAATTTAGTAGCTAGGCTTACATTTAAAAACCAGAAGATTATTTAGAAGTATCTCTGTGAAATTTAAGTGCTTGGACCTCCATATGTTTGGCAACTCTTAGCACCAAGCAGGTACTACCATTTCCAAGGCCACCAAGAAACTCCTGCGCCTTGCTGAGCCTTCCCAGATGTTAAAGCATGCTGTGGTTAATTTGATAAACTACTTACAACTGATTAGAAATAAAGTAGTGAGCAATTCTTGACTTCAAATCTCAGAGGAATTGCTCTCTCCAGTATGTTTCTGCAAAATCATCAGGGAGCAAGGTGACGGTGGGAGAAAAGGGAGTAAAGGAGCATCGGAACCACAAGATTAGTCAGCAGTTTCTGCATTTTGGATCCACAATGAGAAAAGATACCACGAGACACGAGAAATAGATGGAGGCAATTACAAATAGCCGCGTGATGGATGGTTGACATTGTGAGGGCCCCCAGAGCCTGTCAGCCTGCTGTGGGTTTTGCATTCCCGTCACTGCCACTGCTGTTGCCACGGGCAACAATGCGCTGAAGCCAATAAAAAAGGAGAGGAAATGAGGGAACACTCAACCTTGGGAGGAAGCTGTAGGTTATGTGCTATAAATTATGTCACACTTCGCAATATGTCGTATCAAAATTCAGGAAAGCTTTATGTGGCTGCCAGCAGGACCAAGTCAATCACAGTGTCTGCTTTTCCCATAAAGCACATATTATATAAATAAGCCTTATATGAGCTTAAAGCATGCCGTCCCGGCTCGAGTATTTATTATTAGGGAAGGGGGCGTGTGTAGGTAGTCGCGAGTTAACAGAAACAAGTCCAAACAGTGCATGTATTCATCCCAGTAGTCTTGCGGCTTTCCACTTTTCCTACCTGTTCTATTACCTCAAAACAGTCGAGTTGTTTTATGAAGGTTTTTTTTCTTTCTTTCCATGTGGAAGTTCTAAAATCCACAATCAGGCAATGGCTTTATTTGGACCAACCAAAATGTCAAAAAAATGGCAAACTTTGGAGTTCTCCAAAACTCTTCAGCAAGCTAGAGATGGGACAAAGAGACAGAGTGGGCTAAGAGAACTAAATTACAAAAATTGACAAAAATTGACCAGAGTTGGGGCCCCCCCCCCCCCCGGCCCCCCCCCCCCAGAGGTTGGGGCCATTTTGACTCAAAAACTGCAAATCTGCAAACTACAAAACTGCAAATCATTACCAGGTGCTACAAGTATTAGATTACACCTAGACAGTTCTTCACATGTTGATGAGATCACAAAATGATGTTAGGATTTCAAAAAGCATACATATAAATAATTTTTTAAAATGCTTTGTAAATCCTTGTGCTTCAGTGTTTAGTAAGAAATGGTAATTCCCTCATGTTTTTAATCTGTGTCCACAACAACCAGATTTAGGATCATTTCCCAATGGTGCTTTGCTTAAAATGCATCTACAATCTGTCTGTAGGACCTTCAACAATGGATGAACATAGCACATTTAAGCTTAAGACAGCAAACTCTATCACTCTGAAATCTCAAATATGAGAAGCATACATAAACTGACATCTGTTTAGGAGATCGACAGATAACAAGCATAAGCTTCATGCTGCATTATTTAGCAATCAGGTTGCCCAGATGCAAAGGGAAAGCAAGCACCTTTTGTGGCTGTAGAGCTCTCAATCAGTTAAGAATTTGCATTTAGGCATTTATTGACAATTTGAAACCAAGGCTTTAAGCAATGCATTGACCCTGCTATGTTATCTGCAGAAAAAATAATGCCTCAGTTTTGAATCTTCAATTTAGTTTGGCATGTCTCTGACACAATAAGCATTGTAAGAGCTTCACTTTGTCCACTGTGTTTCAATGTAGTTCCTGCAAAACTGGCAAGAAGGCTATTAGTTCCCTTGTTTTTCTTTTCCCTTTGCAAACAAAACAGATGAGTTTGCAGCACTGAAGTGGAAAAAGAAGATGCCTAAATTGTGATTGTGTAATTTCAGGGACTGTCCAAAACACTTTTTTTCTGCAGCAGAAGCTGATGCCTCCAATGTCAGTGAGGTGGTAAATCTATTCCAGGCTTCAGTGTGAACGTTAAAGGACCTATTTAAGGTGCTGACCCCATTTTGAGTGACAGGGTCCAATACTTCATTTAAAATCAGGACTAAAATCCTCAATGGATTCATCTCCCCATTGACTTTGGAGCCACCAGCCTCCGTGGACCACCTGAGATAAAAGAGAAAATAGCACACCTCTTCCATCACATGTGCACCACATGGTAGTGGCATCTCACTCCGACCCTGGCAACAGGATGTCATCCTCCCATCCTTTGAGGACAGCAGGTTAGCTTAGAAGGTCCAAGACAGGCCACAGAATACACAGTTCTTTCATCTCAACTCACTACCACTCTCTGCCTCCAAAGGCAGTTACTTCACTCTGCTTTATGGTAGGGCCGGCATTGCACAATTGCCCAAATTCATTCCCCAGCAGTCAACATAATTTCCCTCCAGGTTTGAAACTGGGCAGTTAAAGTGGCTATCAGTGGGGAAGAAATCAGGGTTATCCAAAAATAATGTAGTGGATTCTATGTATCTGAGAGAACTTGTTGGTGTGTGAGAGGAAACACATTTGCAAATCAAAAGAAAAGCAGTTATTTTGAAAATCTCAGATGTGGCCCAACAAGCATCTGCCTGAAGGTATGATGACATGTAGAAGTATCAACTGAATGGCCCAGGTCAGGAGAGAAAAATAAGAGAAAAGAAACAAAAGGAAATTGGTTTGCTTAAGTCACTAGCAGCTTACAGAAAATATCCAGACTTGGGGAAGGGGAGGAAGCAACTTTACAAGATAAGTGCTGTAGGTTTGAAAAACTGCCCTGCCTGCAGTGCTTAAGGTTGTTTCAGGAGGAAGGAAAAGGAAAAAGGACACACCCCAGAACACCTTCCTTCACCATATACTGTAGTTCACAACTGGAAGCCCTAAATCTGAGCTTTCTAGCCCTATAGGAATACAAAATGTATAGGAATTCAGAAATATAGAAATACAGTATAAGGAATGTCCTTACACTAGGATAGAGGATCTGTCCACCTGTCCCAGTGCTGTCTAATCTCAACATCAGTGGCTCTTTAAGGTGTTCCCAAAACTTGGAAAGGTTGCGTTTTTGGCTATAGCTACCAGAATCCTTGTGCCAGGATGGCCATGCTGACTGGTGGATTCCAAAAACTGGAGTCCAACAGAGGAATTCTTCTAAGTTCTGTGCCTTTCACATCATATGCCACCTTTCAGCAGAACAGGGGAAATGGAATGGCTGGGGAGAGGAGGCAAAGTTATACTTTTAAAATTTTCCCCACCAGAATCTTTTATCCACTTGTGAACCCCAAACAAGACAACAGTCTCAGGTTCCAGAGAACAAGTGCACTCTTATTATTTATTCCCATGTTCCAAATAAAAGCTAGTTTACAATATTCCATTTCATATCCAACTGACCTTCTGGGCCTATGCAGAGAAAAGGCAAGACTTCAAATCAGTTTGATTCTCAGTGCCTCAAGCAGGATGGATAATGGCACAAGTCCATGTGGTGCTCCCTGAAACTCCCTTTACTTTTCCCCATATACTTGAATGGAAGCCATTCACTTATTTGGAATAGTAAAGTGTTTCAGGTGGGGTCCCTGTTACCACAGCTTGAATCCTTCTTTCACTTCATGACAGAGAGCCCAGAGAAATGCACCACATAGAGATGCAGTGTTCAGGACTCCGTGGGCAGGAGGAAGCATAAAACGGCTATTTTGGTCTCTACTACCTTGAGACCTTGGCCTGCTATCTTGTATAGTTCTAAAGAGCACTGGCCACCCCCAGTCTCACCACTTTAGTTATGAGGGTGTACTTGTGCCAAAACAGGCAAGAGGAAATTGTCCTTTTTTCTTTTCCTCTCCTGTGAACATCTTTATATAATGCAAGGAGTTTTTATTCATATGCACATATACACATATATACCTTAAACCAGGGATGAGGAACCTTTGGTCTGGGGTGAAATTTGGCCTTCCAGACTACCTGTCCAGCCCATGGGGCTTCAAGATCAGTCCCTTCTCCTTCCTGAAGAG
This sequence comes from Cyclura pinguis, assembly GCA_030412105.1. Classification (NCBI taxonomy): domain Eukaryota; kingdom Metazoa; phylum Chordata; class Lepidosauria; order Squamata; family Iguanidae; genus Cyclura; species Cyclura pinguis. The sequence goes on along the minus strand of CM059599.1, from coordinate 218,701,931 downwards.
CCACTCCTTTCCAAAGAAGAAAGAGATACGTGGGGACTGAGTCACACAGTCTTAAAGTTGTGGCTGTTGGTTTGTTCCTTCCTTGAGTTTTCAACATCAGTAAGATGAGAGACTAAGGCTGGGCATGTTCAGTTTTGGCTGGTTCCTGAAACATCAGCTGAGCGTGCAGCACTTCTCCTCAGCTTTCCTTGGCAGCAGGGATGGGGAAGGAATGAGGGCCTGATGCATTCAGCCGGCAGTTTAGGTCAAAACTCAGCTGGCTCCTGAAGCTCTGCACTTCCTTCCTTTTCTTCTTTCTCCATGCTAGCTGCCCAGCTGAGGTGTGGTACTTCAGCTGATGCCTTAGTCAGGCATCCATCCAGCTTTGCTCCAAGGAAGCAGAGAATACAGTCTTTGATGCCATGGGGCATCAAGTGCTCCAGAAGCAGGTGCCCACATTTTCAACAGATGACCCTGTAACCATGGAACCATTTCATGCCAAATTTGATTAGGGAACAAAAGTCCAGTAGCATCTACATGTCAACATGAAAATAAATTTGGGGAATCTGATGCCGTGCTAACTAAAAGTGAATTAATTCCCAACATAGACATATCTATGGATAGATATGGATAGAGCTCACTTTGGTGTCTATCAAATGCAGTTCACATTTTGCATGCAAAAACTTTCACCATATCTCAGCACATGCAATTTTTGACTTGATTTCTGTTAGATACAACATATTAAACTAACATGTTGTTATTAAAAAAAAAAAGTAACAGGCCAGAAAAAGCAGAGGTAGTCATTGCTCATTTTGTGACATATTCCAGCGCCACACCAATCCTTAACAGTAATAGTCAAAGTTAATGCGATTAAGAAAATGTACTTGAAAGCCGTGTTCATATCCTATAGTGCAAATCCTCTACCAAAAAGGCAAAAGATTTCATTTTTATTATGTAATTTTCATGAAATACCATTGGTTCTTTTCTTAGGTGTGCAAAGCAGCTTTCAAAATGAATGTTTAAAACCAAATCCTAAAAGAACCCAAATTACCGTGCAGAAATTTTACCTTTACATAAGCTTCCGCCTGCAGAGCAATTCAAGCTGCATTGCTAATATGAAACTCTTAAGGAAGCCAGAGCAGGTTGATGGTTTTAAATGTAATAAAGTTAATTCCCCCCACTTGCTTTTAGCAAAGATAGGCAATTCTAAAAGTCCTGATCAATCATATGAAGCTTTGTTGTTGTTGTTTTAAAAAAATGTATCTGTAGAATGCAAAAGCAGGCTTCCCTGAACACTAAAGCATAAAAGAGGAAAAAGGATTGAAAGGATGAACATCACAAAAGCAAGTATAATTGGTTCCTATAGCAAATACTGGAGAGATGCAAACCCAGGTTATTATCACACACTATTCTCTTGTTTTCCCCCCTACACCCCTTTACAGATGCCTTGATTGCGGGGTGGGGGTGGTTCAACCATGCTTTGTTATTAGTTTCAATAGCTGTCAGCTCCAGTTACGTCAGTTCTTTGTGACCATGTTTGTCCGTGTACACGACAGCAGCTGAAACAAGATAACCAAACGCAGACTGCACCAAGCCTTCCACGTTACTGCAGAATCCTACGCAGTCTCATTGCAGAACCTCAAAACCAAGCAAGCTTCTAGAGAAAAGCTAGGCCAGCCAAATTATTTCCATTCCAGTTAAGCCATTTGTTTTTGTTTGGTGAAACCTATTCAACTAAGCTTTCACCAGCTTCTCTGACGAGTCTTATCTGAGCTGCAGGAGGCAGGAGCTAATTTAATTTATGTCCTCCAGGGACACGGCAAAGTGGGATGAAGAAGAGGAAGAGGATGATGTTGGTGCTGCGGTTGCTGCCTTGGACAGCAGTCTCTGTTGGTGCAGTTCCTCCCACTTCCTTCTGTTGGCCACCACGGAATCCAGCATGGGCTTCAGTCTTCCATTCACTTTTACTAAAGCCTGGGGGGGAAAAAAAGAGGTGGAGGAATCACCAGTCACTGTTTCAAGTATTAATTCCAGTCCAGACAAAACACAGGCTATTTGCTGGGTTCAGTTTGCCCGCAGGCTCCCTGATGAGGATGGGTTCCCTAGAATTTATTTTACATGATTAACATTGTGCTCATGTGCCATTGTCATACTAGAAAAGTGGTTTCTAACCTTTCTTTGCTTGCGTACCCCTTGGCAGCCATAGAGTTCCATAAATTGTACCCCTCATATTAGCAACTTGTTTGTAATTAATATAGTTGCTGTTATTTCAAATTTATATGTTGCAACTGTAAATAAAAAAAGCCCAATAATGGGATTTAAAAGCAATGGAACAATAAGGTGAACAGACAGTACACACACACACACACACACACACACACACACACACATTCATGCGAAACTCAAAAGATACAATGAATTCAAGAAAATCCATCACAGATTACATTAAAAAAACTATATTGCATTAATTAATCATTATTACTGTTCTTCACTAAAATGTTACATATGTCCTGAGAAATTTTTGGTGATTGGTCACTATCTATACCATGTTTCACCTTTTTTTACTGTGCTGGTTTTCAACCATTGATCCGTATCTGATAATACATGAATGGAAAAATTAATTTAAAAGTTAAAATGATAAGAAAGGGAAGAGATGTGGAGAAGACCCAGAAAAACTCACTCATTGAAGACTGTTCACAGGACTGACTGAAGTGACTGCTGCTAACTTCAGCTCCCCATTTGCTCAATGGGCTGTGTCACCATAGCAGCTCCCACTGACTGTTCCTCCTGCATCTCCCCAGCTTGAGCTGCCCTATCTTAGATTCCTCAGTGGAGGCTGACTGGCTGTGCTCCCCCACTTCCCCACCCTAGATAAGAGCACCAGTGGAGGCTAGCAAAGGATGAAAGATGCAACCCCTACAGCTTAACATTTCCACCATGAGCACCAACCTTCTCCCCCACAACTGCTTCCTCTCAAGGAAGCTGGACTAGGAGGAAAGGGTGTTGTCAACCAGCCCCATCCACACAATGCCTAAAGAAAACATAGATATCCAAAGATGACAAAAACCAGACATAGATCAAGACTTGTCTCTCCTCTCTGGTGACCTCATCCCTCCGGAGATGATCATCCTCATCACAACCACCACTCACTCCCTTGCAGTTTTCACTCTCTCACTCTCACGCACACGCTTACTAGCATCATCTTGGCCCCGAACTGCATTGAGGTTCATTGTACAGGTTTCTTTCCTCCAGGACCAAGGAAGAGACCAATGGCTGGGGGGCCATGTAGGTGGAGTGGCCTGCCCTGCATCCTTGGAAACCTGTTCCAAGAAGCTGCCTGGCCTACACTGCTCTCCACTCGGCCTTCCCCTCACCTGGCCTGTGCTTAGATTTAGGCACCACTCACGCTTGGAGTTTGTCCCCTCAGAGCTCTCATCACCATTCTTCCACTCTGGTTGCCCTCAAATGAAGCAACCAGCAGCCTCAAGCCCATGCCAACACTTTCCTCCATTGGCCAGGCAGGGAGCAGCAACACTTGCCCAAGACTTGCCCAAGTCCCATCCCCAAAGTAATCTGGGCTCAGCTCTGAAGAGGTAAGCAGCTCCTAATGGCTTCTGTGTTTTTCCATGCCCGTGAGGGAGAGGAAAATTGGAGCTTTTTTCCACCATTCTTCTTCTCTCTCTCTTTTTTTACATTCCCCTACATGTTCTGACGTGTACCCCTGGGGTACACATATCCTAGGTTGGGAACCACTGTTCCAGAACATTAAAGGGAAGCCTCCCAGGACACTCTCTGTGTGGGGTCCCAGGGCTGGACTGGAAAAGGACAGAAAACAAGACAGCATCTCTAAAACAAAGAAGAAAGATGGTTTTCCTTCTCCTGACACTCCCCAAATAAATAGCCTCTCATCTCCACAAAAAGTGAATTAAATTTTAAAATTTATTTATCTCTGATCTCTTCTTCTAGCAGCTCAAGGCAGCATACAGAACAGTCCCTCATTTTCTTAACATGACAGCCCTATGAGGTGGGTTACCTGAGAGACACAGACTGGCCTAAGGGATCTTTGTAAGCTACACATGCTGGTGTTGGTGTGGGACAGTGAAGGACACTGCAGGCAGGCCACCTTGGGTGCATGAAGACACTTTGTCTGAGTCTTGGTAAATCCTGGAAGTGGGTGAGATTTCACTTTCCTCTTTATAACACAGTAGAAGATACACCAATGTGGGGTAGTGGTTTGAGCACTGGACTATGACCCAGGCAACCAGGGTTGGGTTCCCTGCTTGGCCATGGAAACCTACTAGGTGACCTTGAGTATATCACACACTCTCAGTCCCAGAAAACCCCAAGCAGGTTTGCCTGTGGGTCAGCATAAGCTGGAAACAGCTTGAAGGCATGCAAGAAGAACAAAGATAAGAGGGAGCTTCCAATTCACTTGAGCATGAGACAGGGCGTAGGCAGCCTGCAGATTCTTCTCCAGACAGTGTTTCTTAATGGTCAGTTTTAAAGTGCTGTGAATTGTATTGATAATTTAATTACCATACATTTTCACTTTTGTACCACCTAAATTTTACCTATAACTGTTTAACTCTTTGTAAGCCACCTAAATTGCAGACTGGGAAAAAAGGAAGGATACTGATGATATCATCATCGTCGTGGTCATCGTCATCATCATCATCCTGAACATTCAGGAAATAAGAAGAACACCGCTCTGATTCTGAAGTGAGGATACACTGCAAAATACTGTTTGAGCTCTCACTTGCCATACCTCTATATTATAGCTAATATAAATTCACTGCATCTCCTCGGGCAAAGCTTATACATGGTTCAGGTTCATAACAGTGTCATATGCAGGTCATTGCCCAATTACTTTGGCCTAGTTGGGTTTTCTGCTGAGGAAATTCATGCACTGTGCACTTTTCACAATGAGCAATCATTCAGCCAAGAAGCACTGTCGCTTTAACAACTTTGCTTAACACTCAGAGTAGCTTATGGCTGGCTTTGGTGTACAGAATGAGAAAAATGGAAGGACAGGATGTGGAGAAGGCTGACAAACCATCTCTGGCAGACAGGCACATGGATTCCATCAGGAAGTTACAGCAAATGACAGAATGGCAAGAAGCTTAAGATCTCCAGGGAGGGCTTTGGCAGCCACAGCTCTGTTTCCCTGTGCATATTAATTTGGACTGGTAGTGGCTGATACGGAGCTAACCCCTCGCACTGGCAGAACAGTTTCCATGAGCAGAATGGTGGCCGAATGGATTCCACTGCAGCCCCCTGCACAGACTTTTTTTTTTTTAATGGTGGGTAGGGGAGATGGCAAAGGGAGTAGAGCAGGGAAACAAAAAAGACAATGTCCCATTCCCCAAGCTGAAGTTTGTTTCTTATGGACACTGGATGTCACCCAGATGGATACTCTTGCTAGACATGACTTTACAGTGTGTGTGCGCACGCGCACAAACACACACACAGGCCATTTCCAGACTACAGACTACACTGTTGTAGTGCTGTTACTCCACTTTCAACATCCTGTGGAATTCTGGGCTTTGTAGTTTACTGAGGCCAAAGAGCTCTCTGGCTGAGAATTCTAAATGCTTCTCACTAAACTACAAACCCCAGGATTCTACAGGATGTTGAAAGTAGAATAATAGCACTATAACAGTGTAGAGCAGAAATGGTCATACATGCCTTCAAGTCTCCCATCAACCTATGGCAATCCCATGAATTCCATAGGGATTTCCTAAGGCAAGGAATACCCCGATGTGGTGTCCCATTGCCTTCCTCTGAATGTAGGGTACAGCACTGGTATTCCTTGGTGTTCCCCCATCCAATACAAATTGATCCTCTCTGATATCTAAAATCTGAAATCCTCCAAAAAAATTTTATTTTATTTTGCTGCCAGCCACCTGCTTCCACTTTTGAGGTGGAAGTGGGCAACTAGGAGGCTCCTTGGAGAGAGCCAAGAGATGCAAAACTGGAAAGAAAAATGTGAGGATTTTTGAAATGACAGGAGGTGTGGATTCCCACCATTTCATAGACCCTCGATCTCTCTCCAGCCTCATGTCACATACACAAGTGGCAAACAAACAGGACACATGGCTGGAGAGAGACAGTGGGACACTTAGAAGGATTATTTATTGCCTTCCATCTCATCTTTACTTAGAAGGAGAATCGTGGTCACAAGAGGAAAAAATCAGTGTTTAGTCTTGGGCCTGATCTCCAAGCTATCTCATTATCTATGTATGTGCAAATACAGATATTCCAAAATCTGAAAAAAACCAAAATACAGAACACTTCTGGCCCCACGCATTTCAGATAAGGAAAGCTCAGCCTGTAGCAACCAGGCCTGGCCATACTTAGCTTTCAAGATCAGACAGGATCTGGTGCCTTTCAGAGTATTTAGGCCTGACTTCACAATAAATCTTTGATAGTTAAATAATGGATTCAAAACCAAATCCGTTCTACTTTTACAGGATTGACTTACCAGCATATTTTTCTTTCTGTGATAAATTATTTCTGGTGAGGAAACACACACACCTACATATTGCTTCTCCTTTTTATTGTAGGGGTGGGCAAACATGTGCCTGGGGCTGCATGCAGTTCTCAGACCCCTCAAACACCCTGCACTGCCACTTCTCTGCAAGAGAAGGGCAAATTTTCTCTTCTGGATGTGTCCACAAGGTGCAATTATCTTTTAAATAACTGAGTGGGTTAGAGGCTCCTGCACTATTTAACATTAAAAAAAAATTTTTTTTAAACCAAAAATGGCCTTCTGGCCATGTCCATGTTTCAATATTGTTTTGCCTTTTTTTTTTTTTTTTGGTCTACTTTGCAATTCATATGTCCCTCCCTCGTACTAGGACTAGAGAATTGGCTGCAGTAGTCTATCTCCATTTTAATGTATATTGAAGAGTCTAGCGACAGAGATGTTTACAAATTAACCAACAAGCAATGAGGCCACTAACCAAGTACTATTCATTATTTTCCAGTTATTAAAGCTCAAGGTTTTTTAAAAAAATGAGAGGAATATTTCCCGGTCTTTGATTTTCAGTCGTAAGTAAAGTATAGGCAATTAATTCTATAGAACAGAGGTAAAATATATAGCATAATCTTAAAAACATTGTCGTTTGTTATGCACATTAATCAAGTGACATTTGACTAGAAATACTCCAAAGGGTAGATTTTATGTACAGGGTATAAAATGTCTTTCTTCAGAGGTTCCTTTGATATTTAAGCCCTATTTGTGTATTTAGTACACTTTGGCTTTGGGACACAGAGTCACTCTTTTAATTAAACATACTACTATAATTCCTGAGGAAATTAGCCTTTTAAAAATAATTCTGCTCCTAAAGCATTACTCCCAGACATTCTGGATACAAAGTACACTATTTGAATTTTATATCTGTCTGAGATGTAATTAAAAACTCATTTGATTACTATATATTTTGGCTCTCTTTTACTTATTAAATCCCTGTAATCAATTTTCTTTTATGAAGCTTCTGGGAAATTATCTCAAAAGCAACACATTTCTTTCCTCCCAGCAGATTCCTTGAACATTTACTAAATTACTTTCTTAGCACCTGTCCATATTTGAATCAATCCAACAATTTATATCTGAGCCACTTAGATCTTTTGGCGTTGGTACATCTGATGGTCTGGAATACCTTTTGCTCTTTGTTCTACACATTGTGTTCCATTTTTGCTGAATGTCAGTTGCTTAGTGCTCTGTTAAATAAACCTTTTATCTCTCAGTTTTCCGTTTAAGAAATTATATTTCAAAGTTGGTATCAATTCTTACTGTAACAAGAAAACAGCAAGTGTGGTATGACTTGGTCTCCAAAATCTAACTGATGTGAATTGTACTGAAGAAATAAAATCACACTAATGATCTTTTAAGTAGGGTGCTTTGCTACTGTATTTTTTTTTCTCCTGACCAAATCTGTTGATCAACATGTGCAAAGCACTGGGCAATCCAATATTAGTAATTAGGTTTCATGTTAGTATGAAAGGGCGTACAGGAAAGAAAATGTTTGTCTCTGCCCTTGTAGTTTCTTGGTAATAGGGTTGGCACGTGAAATAAAGTGCAAGGCTCTTGTCCCCTTCAATGGCTGTGCAGAAGAGGGAATTTCAGCAGGTGTTGTTCATCCTACAAGCTGCACGAGCTGAAATTCATTCTTCCAACAGGAGCCTTATTTCACCTGGCAATCCTGTGTGTATGTAATTTCAAATCACCTTTCAAACAACCCACTTATTGTTCACAGAACCTGCCTGAATTTTTTTTGGGCATGGTCTCATCTGGAAAAATGTGTAATGTATGAGCTGAGAGTTCAGACACAGTATTGGTTTCTTTGTGAAATTTACCATTTCATGGCCCAGGTAAGGACTTCAGGAGCCACTCTTGGGAGAAGGTGCTTCCAGAAGCTATGGGGCCAAGAATCTTGTGAACCTCTCCCTGGGCCATTCAATGAAGCAGAATAAGGTTGTGGTGAGCCAGTGAATTGAGACCAGCAGATCAGAAAACAAGAGTTTATTATACTGCGCAGGGATCTCAGTGGAATCAACTTCCAAAAGACCGAGAGCCCCGTTTTAGGTTTCAGCACACATTTATACCTTCTAAAAAACTGGTACAGGAAATGATTACCATATATGAAAAGAGTACAGATTACAAAAGTTTAAGTTTCGAAATGATGTATTACAGTTTCAAAAATGAAGCATCTCTGTACCAGGGAGTATTCTCCCTGGGTCGCATCGACTCCCAAACTCCCTATATCCCATGCATTGCCAAGCCGCATACCTAAGCTCTTGATAAGATAAGAGACACATCTGCCTGACTTATTTTTCTCTATTTTTCTACTCAAGCAAGCAGTTTCTACAATTTAACCCCTTCATCAATAAGATATGGGATCTGCACCAAATCCAATGAATTAGTTATCTAATCCAGTGGGTCTCTAACTGTGGGGCAGGATCCTAAGGGGCATGTGCAACAGCAGCTCATGGGGGGGGTGCCAGAAAAGTAAACCTGCAAGTACAGCAAATGTGAAAAACAGCAAGCCTCTCTGTGTGTGTGTGTGTGTGTGTCTATGTGAGGATTGACCACTGAGGACTGACTAGTCCCTGAAAAGGAGCAAATAATCTTTCCCTATTATGCCTTTTTCCAACCTCAGACATAGCAAAACTTGACTTCCTTTGATTATGCTTTTCCCATTCAGCCTCTCCAAAGATGCGTTCCCCCTTAGTGACCACAAGGCAATTTCTTGGGTGGAGTGGAGGAAAGTGAACAGAGGAGGCAGAGAGTGCAAGAGCTCAGCATTAAGATGGAGCATAGGGGCTTGTAAGAGAGAGGCACAGGACAGGAAATGGGGAGGAGGTGCAACATCGAGCAGGGAATGTGATGTCTGCAATCAGATCTAAATTGGGTCATGAGATAAAAAGTTTGGGAACCACCAATCTAATCCACCCTCATTGTTCCAGAGGTGATCAACCAAATAGTCCCCAAAAGCCCCAAATCATGACATCAGCAGTTCTTGTTGGAAGCTGCCTTAAATGAAACTGCAGCTGCTTAAGGGTTCAGGCAAGAGTCTTTCCCAAGCAATACCTGGAGATGCCAGCTCCTTAGATTTAAGTCCTGCCTTCCAGTTCCTTTTATCTCTTCCATGGGAGTAGTCCTTCAGGTAGTATCTCCCAACCCGCATCCTCACCCCCACAGGACTCTTCTCCAGGCTAAATATCTCTACTTCATCCAATCTTTCCTTATAGGTCTTCAAAACACATTCCTGCCCATCTTTGGTGCCCTATTCTGAATAGGTTTCCTAGATCTCAGGGATCAGATCACTTTTCCTACTCCCAAAAGTGAGGAGGAGGAAGCTCAGGGCAAGAGCACTGCCTTGAAAGCCACACACACACACACACACACACATTTACACACACACACACACACACACACACACACACATGTTTTGGCCTGAATCCTGTTTGTAGCCTCAAGCAGATCAGACTCATTGAATCAGTAGAATTTACATGTGTTGATTCACTATTCAACTACTGATTCAATGTGTCTGGGATTAACCAATAGGATCTAAGTTATACTGCAAATTTTTTGTTTGTTCAAAGCAGAGTTTGCAAAATGTTCTTTACTTGAACTACAGCTCCCATGTGTCCTTAGAAGTACTGTTTGTAAAGGTGTTAAAAACAGATTTGGGGAAATTGTTTCCCCACTTTTCTGCTCAGTGCAAAGCTTAGAAAATTTAATTTCTGACCAGAGAAATATTTTCTTGTTTGCGTTATACTTGGTGAATGACATACCCAGAACGACTGCATTTGATGTTTCATGTATCATGCTTAATGGTATGCCCTGGCTCTTAGGGCATCAGCAAGTTTTGGGGTTTGGCCCCAAAATTTCATGGCCTGAGATGCTTTTGACCTACAATCCTACTTCTGAACTCATTCCCAATCATCTGTTACCTTCCTTAAAATGCAGAGCACTCTAGATGAGGACTGATATGCAGGTTAAGGTGAAAACACTACTTCTTGTGACTCAGAAAACATTTCAGTAACTACATCGTATACCTATGATCTAGAGCTTTATAAATCAACCAGAATACTTTTCATGTCCCCTCAAACCAGTTACAAACCGGTTGAGAAGGCACTGTCTTTTCTGGTGAATTAAAAAGAAGTTTCTGCTACCATGTAGATTTTTTCTCTAGGGCTCTTATCCAAATATTGACTAGTTCTGACTTGGCTGTTGAATTCATGAGCTTTGACAAGATAACAGCACATGGTCATCTTTCTGCAGATCTAACACTTGTAAAGTCGGTATGTGCAATAAGACTACATAAATCCTGTTTTATTATTAAGCAGAGTATCAGAAAGCTGTGAGCCAGACTACTCTGTAACGTACTGGGTTCTAATTAATCATTTTTACAGCATAGGCATTTGAGAGAGAACCTAGTTACTAGGCAGCTCAAAAGGGACAAAAGGTGTAAGCATATGAAACTCCTATATAAGTTAATAGAGTCAAAGTTGTATTGCAGCTTGTTTTGTGCTGACTGAGGTTAATCTGTGGAATCCCTATAAGATGGGATATCATAGAAGGCCCCCTGCAATGCTACACTTGCATTTGCTGCAGCTAGAGAGTAGCCAGCAAAGTTCTCTGGAGAGGTTGGAGGCATCCTTCCTGGTCTGTGTATGGGTGTGTGAGTGTGGTTCGCCCCCCTTCTGCTGTGCCATCTGAATCAGGCAACTCATTCTGCCTAATGGAAAGGTCAATTCCAATGAATGATTATGTGAATGAGATCCAAAGATGTGCTGGAGTCTATGTAATGACAGTGCATAGACTCCAGTGACTAAGTTGACAGTGGAGTTGTGTTTTTGGACTTGTAATGTAAACTGAGACTGAAGTAAACAGAGGGAGCCAATTCCACAGGGAATCAATATTCTGACAGAAATGAAGTAGACACAAAGTTAACAGTTTTACTCAAAATAAATACGTTAAGTAAATAAACCCAAAGAGATTTAGAGTATAAAACATCAGAGATTACCTTTTCCAGGCTACAGAAGCCTTTCTATTCCTTGCTCACTTCTCATCTAAGCAAGCAGAAGTAATCCCTTCCAGCTACACCAGAACTTCAAAATTCTAGTTTCTTCATTCAGTTCACACACACTTTTTTAAGCAGGCCTTTCTCCAAATCACGACAAGATTCAAGTTTCTTCCTCCTCCTCATGTGCTCTCTTCTAAACAGGCAAATAAAACTGTTTCCTTCCAGCAATACCAAGAAAGTAATTAGTTTCTTATCCCCTCCTACTCTTCCAACCTAACCACAGACAAATGAAACCTAGGGCAAACAGCTTTTCTTCATGCTCAAAACTCCATGTCAAAATCCAATCAGCCTTACTCTCTCACCTCACTGTCCTGTCTTACTCAACTGTACAGGCATGCTGGGAGAACTATGCATTGCCAGGGAGACTTTCATTTATCAATTTATTTCTGAAAAAAACATTGTATATTTGAAATATAAAGTGGAGCAGTGCAAATTGTGGCTTGGATATTCTAAATTATGATGGAATATAAAAATGAATTTCTGTTGACCTAAGTGCCAAAATCATTAGGTCCCTCATTAGTCAAACTAAAATCCCATTGCACCTTACCAATTTTACTAAGATGGAGACTCTGAACTAATAACAGCATTTAGTGGCAGCCATTTGAGCAGGCTGCAGAATAAAAGGAGAGAAGAAGGCTATTCCATCATCTGTGCTGAAGGACCAGCCCCCTTTGGTGCCCATCCTTCTTCGACTAAGGCTGTAGACATTCCACCACTTACTTCAAAGGTAGCTTTTATTCAAATTCAAGAAGTTTGCAACCAGAGACTTCAGCATGCTTCTCTGAGTTTCCCCAAATCCCATAGCTTAACAGAGTTGTGCAAAACACAACCTGACTTTAGCCATTTCCATTCAACATTTCTTCTGCACTGCAATCAATATTTGCTGCCTTGCTATTAAATAGATTTTGAAAATCTCTTCAGTCTCTATCAGTCTCTTATCCTTAGTTAGCTTTTCAGATTTAGCCTCACGTGGGAATTCTCCAGCCAGATGTAAGTTGTTACTCTGGTTTGTACAACACTTACTGCAAGCATTCCATCCATCATCATTTCTAGCCCTTTTCTGATGCAATACTCTTTGTTCTTTGTCTTTCTTGAAAACTGAACAGCTGTTAAATTATCCATTAATCTTCTTTCAGATTTGCTAAAAGTTTTGTGGTTTTTTTCATCTTTTTTTTAAAAAACACTTAAGGTTTTACTTTATTGGTTGTCTTTTCCAACACATTTTCCAGCTTCTCAGTCCATTTCCTTAGATTTTCCCTCCATCCTTTTCAATCTACTGCTCAGCTAATTCTGTCATTGCATTGCTGGTCAAGGAGCTCACAGTTTCTCTTTCCAGCTAAGTATTCCAGAAATACCTCTACGCTTCACCCATCTATTCTTTTTGTCAAGTGGTCTATATTTACAGTCATCTCTCCACATTCGCTTGGGTTAGGGACACAGAACTCTCGTGAAAGTGAAAAAACCATGAATAACTCTAGGACCTCCCAACCATATCTGACACACAAAAAAGTACGATCACCATATTCAACCCACTGTGGATTACTTTGAGGCATCAGAGCTCCTTTATAAGGCAGAAGTCGGTGGCTGGCGGGGCTTACTGCCACCTCCACTGCTGCCCCACATAATTTTTAATAGGGACTTACTAGCCTTGTTCGCAGTTTCTCAGTCTCATGAGGCTTGCAGTCCCTATTAAAAATGAGAGAGCTGACAGCAAACAATCCGTGAATAATCAAATCTGCAAAAGCGACACTGGCAAATGTGGAGGGCTGACTGTATTACCAAACGATGTCATCCCAACTCCTGACAACTGTTTGACAGTTCTTTCTTATGTGTATGTGCCTTCAAGTTGTCTGTCATGTTGTCTGTCTTTTGGTGACTCCATCAATTTCGTAAGAGTTTTCCTAAACAAGGAATACTCACACATGGTTTTGCCAGTTCCTTCCTCTGAAATACAGCCCACAGAAATAATAAAGCTGGCTGAAAACCACATGTATCAACAGTGAACAAATCTAGAGTGAAACCATGGTGTTTCTGCCCCTCCCTGGTATCCCCTATAATTATCTTTGTTTCTTTGTCAACTTGTTTTAGAATTTCACAGCAATAAAAATCCAGCTCTCCTGTTGATTAACCACCTGTTTTGTTTTCCTGTGCTATGGTGCAGTGGCTTGCAATACACTGCCAGACAGAGAAACTCAACACTGAAGTGCTTCCCTGTCTTCTGGTATTGTACCACCAAACTGTCCAGTCCTCTCTATATATTCACAGGGTTGACCTTTGCAAATTTGATTATTTGTGACGCATTTGCTTGTCTCTCTCTCCCACACCATTTTCCTCTTCTCACTCATTTGCAGTCTTCACCCAAGGCCTGAGAGGCTTGTGTTTAAAATGGCCATTTTTTCCTTTTGGGTGAGTAAGGCCCCTTCCCGCTGCTGGAGGCATGTCCTCTCTCCCATGTGGCTGCACTTTCTGCTGTCTAATGGCAGCCAATTGATCAGGTGCTCTCTTATCTCTTACTCCTTCTTTCTCAAGATGGCCACTGGAAGTAACTGGAAAGCAAGAACTGTACTCTTTGCCCTTTGAGGGGAAAGTACCAGTAAGCACTTTACTGTGTCTTTTTTTCTCCCCCAGCCCCCAACACTGGGGGGCAGGGAAGAAAATGGGAATGGGAGGGGGAAGTTATGGAGGGGAATTGCAGGAGTGGGAGTTATTGGCAATTTTTCCACTTTCACGAGGGTTCTGTGCCCCAGTGTGAATGTGGAGGGGCTCTTGTATAAGCAACTTCCTGGCTTTCTCATTGTCTTAACACTTTATGCAGCCTGCAGAACAGCACAAGAAGATAGGAAGGTAAAGCAATCTCAAACTTCCTCAGTAGCTGCTCCCCCATGGCTGATTGTGCCTTCATCTTCAGAGCACTGGAGAAGCTTTAAGCATTTTCACAAGCATCTCCTGAAGCATTAGTGAAAGTGTGCATGGATGACAGGTGGCCTGTCTCTCCTCAACCCTAGTTGTTTTGTTGGGCAATGATGCTACCAAGCTCTTTGATCACTGCATTCTTTGAATGAAATGGTTCAGCTCCTTTGTCTTTTTTCACTCCTCAACCAGAGAGACTGTGATGGTTTTAGATGCCCCAAAAGCATATAAAGCAGGGGTGGGTGACTGTGGAAGGCTAGGGGGCTGCATTAGCCATCTAGGAGACCTTGGAGAGCTATGCCTAATCCTCCCCCCAAAAAATCAATAGAAAATTTTCCCCTTAAATGCCTCTAGGGGGTATGGGGACATTTTCACTAGATCTAGGTTTCAAAAGAGGCCTCTCCTGGGTGTAAATGGTGCCCTCAAAATGTGCTGGAAATGCACGTTATGTCCTCAGTGGACATTTTGGAGCATTTTGGGGCAAAACAAAATTTTTGGAACATTTTTCAAAAATTGTTTTTGACTCCTGTAGGTCCAGGGGGCCTCCAAACAGGCTGTAAATAGCAATAGCACAGCAATAGCATGTGTATTTCTATACCGCTTATCAGCTAAGTGCTCCCTAAGCAGTTTACAATGTGTTAGCTAATTGCCCCCAACAAGCTGCGTACTCATTTTACTGACCTGTGAAAGGATGGAAGGCTGACTCAACCTGGGGCCCAGCAGGATAGAACTCACAACCTTTTGGCTACAGTACTGGCATTTAACCACTGCACCACCAGGGTAAATGCCCTCCACACCACTAGAGTGCATTTGGGGAGGGGGAATTCTGGAACATTTTTTTTTCAAAAATATTTTTTTTCGCTCCAAGAGGGGCACAAAAATGGCCACACTTCACCCACCCCCTAGGAAGCTACAATTCTGCATCTGTCCCAGGTCTTGCACCTTCAAATGCCCATACTGAATTGTGCATCTGATATAGTTGAAGAGTACCTACGCTTCATCCTATTTCTGGAAGGTTTTGCAGTGTACATACATGTTGTTCTGATGTGTACTTGTACACAGTCATTTATCTATAGGTGAAAAGACATATGTACACAGATGAGTCTCCTTCACTGAAATAAATTTAAAAAGCAGGTTTGGGTTTGTTATGTTTTTTGGCAGATTCGAGATTTTGTGCCTCAAAGACTCTGCTATATTGACTTGGGGTACCTGTGCTCCCTTATAGTTGTTTGCTTTTGGCAGCTGACCTCTCCACACAGACCTCTCGTTCACACACATATCAGTGCAAGATGGGGTCACTTTATTCAGTTCAAAACAATGCTTGTCGTGTTTCTTTTATAGCTATATCAAAGACAAAAATCTTGAAAATTCAGGTTTGCCACCACCTCTTCACCAGATGCTATATCAGCATGGTGCCTGTGGAATTCCCCCCATGCAGCAACTAGTGGATGTGGACAGGATTCAAATTAGGAAAACTGGACTAAGGATACAGTTAGATACTCCCTTCCCCAGTGCTGCTTCTCTGACCTGTTATCCTCCCTCCCAAAAGATACTTTGAACTAGAAAACAAACAAACAGGGAAATCCTACCATAGATCTCCGGCATCTCATCTAGTTTGCTCCTGAGAGCTAAGATCTTGTTAGGTGCAATTGGGATAAAAAGGAGCAAGCACTCCCACAAAACATTCCTCTTTCCAGAATGTATCTTTCTTTGAAGAGCATGCATATGGGCAACGGAATCTGTTGCATCCTTCCTTATTCTCCAATATTTTTAATAGTTCCAACAGTGAGAAGGGGTTAAATAATAGACATGCAAAGGCTTTCTATTTAAAAAAGATTTAGAACACCTTAGATGTAAATGGATAACATCCATACTTTGTGACTGATAGGTAGAGTGAAGGCCAATTCAGAGGTTGTGCTTCCTGAATAGACAGCATTTCTGCTATAAAACTACAGGTACCCGATAGTTACGATCACATTTTTGTCTTTCATTGTGCAGAGATGCTCTGAAAAAGTGAATAATCTCTTGCTTCACAGCAACTGTTCTCAACAACTACATAAAAGAAAATGATATTTGCAATACTTATGTGTTTCAGATTTGAAGCAGTCTTGAAATATCTCAAAACGGAGAAGACAATTGTGTAATCTGGTTCACAGATTTCTCTGTCCACATCTGAGGACCGTGTGTACTGCCAACAATGCCAAAACCAACCAATTGAAACAAAACTGGAAATGTCCACAAGACCACTTCTAGTTTTGGGAGAAAAGTCTATTAAATTGTGCTGGAAGGGGGATAAGATTTATTTAAAAGATGAACTGTCACTCCTGAAGCTGTTAGGAATACAATTCACACTTTTGCCAGGATGCTTTGGGCAGGCTGCCCCCCCCCCCCCCCCAAATAACCATAGGGCTGGTTTGCTCACCCAGGGATCTATTCATAATAGAAAAGCACTGAATTTTGGAAAAATGGCTGGTGGAATTGCATCATCACTTCTTGAAGATGACAACTTAAGGAAGCACACAGGAATTTTGTTATTTGTTTGAAGATATTTTGCAAGGAAACATGCAAATCCTGGAGCCATTTTGACCACTGTCAGATGTAGAATTGCACATTTAATAAAAATGGATGATCAAGATTTGCATTTGTAATGCTAAAGCATTCTATCTTCTGGCAGTGGTGTCATTCAGTTCCTGTCTGCCAAGGACTGTTTCTTCCAACTTCTTCAGATGTTGAACAATTAGCATACTTGGTGGTAGAAGAGAAAATAGCATATAATTAGAGTTCAGGGCCCAAGGCAAATAATTAAAGGCAAAACTGAAAGCAAAATAAATAAATAAATATAAATGAAAAGGGCTTGCTGTGGTGGTGTTTTGTCTTTTGCCTCCTTGGTTCACAGCAATAAAGTTACTGCCCAGAGCTTTTCTGCTTTCCACTGGGCATGTACTGAATTAATCAGAGGGCTTGTTAGAACTACAGAGTTTGGTACACATTGCCCCACTGAGTTGTTCAATTATGGGGTCACACATTATCTATCACTTAATGATGACAAACTAGACAAGACATCAAACATTTTTGCTAGTGGCGGAGAGCATTCTCCATGCTCTTTCATTTGTATTCTGAGAGTATGGTATTTGATAAAAGACATCTTTATTTTCCCTCCTGTGCTCTTATGTATGAAGCACTGAGAAAACATACAGTGAAAAATGTAATCTGCCCCTGGGGGTACTGAGATGAAGCATTGCCAGCTCCTTTACTCTTTGTATTGCATTGACAGAGATTCCAGAGGGCTCCTTCGGATGTCATCCCAAAAAGGAGAGGACCACTTATAGGATCAAAGGTGCTCTGGGCTCATCTCTCATGGGAACACACACACACACACACACACACCCCTTACATTTAAAACAGCTGCTGTCAGCTGTCACTGAGTGACTGCTTATATTCTTTAGCAGACAGAAGAAGAGTGCTTGACCTCTGACCTGGGTATTCTTCCATGTTGTGAGGTTGCCATCTTTGCTTAACAATGCTGTGAGAATAGGTTGAAATTCTCTTCCTACCCTTTTGTTTAACTGGAATCTTCCAGTTCTCACACAGTTCTCTGTTTTCCCCACAGGAAGCCTCCCATCTCTCATGGGGTAATCAGTTCATTTTCCCACTTTAATTTGTGGAAAATATAAAAGCAATAAAGATGCCCCATGAGCCTTGTTGTAGTTATTTGCTATCAAGTTGACTTAAATTTATTGCAACTCTATAAATGAGAGACATCCAGGATCCCCAGTCATAAATGGCCCTGTTCAGATCTTGCAAACTCAGGATTAGGGCTTCATTGATTGAATCAGTACGGTTCCTCTTTTCCTAATGCCTTCCAATTTACCAAGCGTTATTGTCTTTTCCAATGAGTCAGGTCATCTCCTGATACGTCCAAAATATGACAGCTTCAGTTTAGTCACCTTTACTTCTCATGAGAGTTCAGGCTTGATAAATCCTGAGTATCTACAAATACTGCCTGAAGTTGTATTGTCAAGCGCAGAACTAGATCAAAGTGATGGTGGTGGTGATGGAGGTGTAGGCATGATTCTACATAAGAGAAGAAATGGTTGGGGACAGGCTGCCTAAACCTTTTCCTTCCATACTGCTTTCCATTTGCAGCCTCCCCACAAAAAAATTCTGCCACATCCTGTGCTTGATACATTCATTTCATCACAGCGACACGTATCTGGAGAAAGAGGTTGTCAGGGAAAAGAGATAGATGACAGAAGCATCCATTTCCATCTACCCAGTGATTCTCCACACAACAACCTCTTCCCATGTTGCTTTGCGCCTGTCTGGTAGTGACTCAGGTTGTCAGACAGGTTGGTCACTGAATATCTAATTTGGTCTTTATATCAACAAACTGATGCAGCATTCTAGGGATACATATTAATATTCTTGTAAGTCTCATGAAGCTGCAGCTCATCTTTTTTCAGTATAAACAGTTTTAGCAAATGAAGGCAATGAAGAGACAAAGAGGCTGAGAGTGCAAAACAAATATTTAGAACAGGAAATTTATGCTGTAGCAGTTCCTACATATATATTTAACATTTTGAAATGTAATACAGTAGAGCACCTTTTTTTAAAGATCAGGTTCAGTAACTCTACCAGTTGCACAAATTTTTCAGTTGTAAAAGAAAAAATGTGTACCAAGTGATTGATTTAATAAAATATTTGTTGGGTAGCACACACACACACACACACACACACACACACCGTATGGTCTGATTTATTTTTCCAAGAAAAAAACAGAAGGCTTATGGCATCTCAAAGATGATGGCATACTCTTTCATGGATTCTAATTCACCAGATACATGAAGTGTATCTATCCCTAATTTGGTATGTATACATACACAGATCTAGAAAATGTATACATGAATGTATATATACATAGATAATGAAGAAAAAAAATTAAGCAGTGAGATAAGGCAGTTTTTTTAAAAAAAAATACTCTCCTAATTTTGTTAAACATAAAACGTATGTAAAATAATTACTGCAACAGACTATGAAGTTATTTCAGTAGTTCTTATCTCCACACGTTAGTGCAACAGAATACTAATCAGATATAGTCAAAAGAAGAAAACTCTACAAACTAAGATTACAAAAACAGGAGAATCCCAGGTCTAAACATTTCAGGGACAAGACCTGAAACGCAGAGATGGCCTCAGATAATGTTATGGCACATGCTGCCTGTAATGTTACCAGGTTGGCCCTGGTAATCTTACAGCAAGTGAGCACCAGTGATGCATTTAAACATGACAGATTAAACAGCAGCAACCACTGTATGACATTCCAAAACCCAACAAAGCACCTATCTGTGTGCTCAATAGAAAAAAAACAACACCTTTTCTCAGCTGTTTAACATGCTTACAAGCACGGCTTTCAGCAACATGTAGGAGTTGTAGTACAACCAAAGAAACTTTTTCAAGCAAAAAGAAAATCTTCCAAATTATGCTTTCTATGGATTGCTCCTATTAACAAGCACCCCTCAATTTGTACCTCCCTTCCTTTCCCTTCCCTTTTTATAATCAGGTTGTGGAATCTTCCCTTAAAGAGGGAGGATGTCAAGGTCGCAAGGATTTCTTTGGGGTAGAAAAGAAAAGGAAAAAGATTTTGGACAGAGCCTGAAGGAAGGAAAATTAAGACTATGATTGTAGCTAAGGGTAGTAGTAGAAGGAGAGAGCACATGAACAAAAGAAAGGGATATGATAGGAGGAAAAAACACACATGCAGAATTGGTGAGGAATGAGAAAGAGAAGAGAGGAGAAGAGGAAGTAAGGAAGACTGGAGAAGATGAGTGCAAGCAGAAGATAGCGAACAAGGATAAAAAAAAGAGAACAAGAGAAAGGAAGAAGACATTTAGCTAAGAGTTGTGGAAGGGAGGATCATGAAGTTGGGAGAGGAGAGGACATCTAACCAGGAGTTATGTGGGAGAGAAAAAGAGGGACTAGGAAATGAAGGTTAAGATGTTGTGAGATAGAAGAAAGCATGTAAGAAGGAGAAGAGGATGAGAAAGAAAGAGAGAGGAGCAGAAGGAGAAACACTGTATGTGCAGCCAGGAGTTTTTTGTTGGGGGAAGAAGGGAGAGAGTGTAAGAAAGTGAAAAAGATAGGGAAGTGAAATCAAGAACTAAAAGCAAAAGGAATCAAATGGCTAAGCAGAGTTGAAGAAGAAAGATCTTTGTACTAGGCTTTTTGCTAACAATGGTGCAATTCACATGTGCCCCAGACCAAAAAAGGGAATTGTATGGTGACTTCAGCCACTTCAGGCAGTGAAATGGGAAAGATAACAATAAGTTAGGAAAAGCCTGCCTGGTGAGGCCACGGGACAGGCCCTTCTTGGTGGCTGCTCCTAGGCTGTAGAACTCCCCTTTCCACAGTGAGGTTCAATCAGTCCCCTTCTCTCTGCTGTCTTCTCATTGGCAGGCAGACTTTGTTTCTTTAAACAAATCTTCAGACTTAACTGACCAGGGTAGAGTGGTATGTTAATAGGTGTTATTTTTAGTATGTATTTTATGTACGTTAGCTATTTAAATTGTAAATGGCTTAAAATAGTATTTTAATTGGATGTATGGTTTAATGCTGTTTTAAACTTTTGTACTTCATATTGTTTTAGATGTTCCATTAGTATCTTGTAAGCTGCTTTGAGTCCTATTTGGGAGATAAATAAATAAAGCAGCAAAGCAACAATTCTGTCATACTATATTTAGCTATTGAATAGGTAATCCATGCTTCAATAGCTGAGTATTTCCCCATACAGACTGTTCCCTTGCATTGAGCCCTGGTCCCAGCCACCATTTGAGAATCTTTGAGGAGGGGGCCCAGCCAAGCACACCTCCTGAAAAGCATTTTTAAAGCTGTGCACTTACCCGGAGATTCCCTGCTTTGCCCTAAGGTCTGGGAGGGGGCCAGGCCCCGAGATTCACAATCATATTCTGAAAACCTGGGAATCCTACTAAAAAGGAACACTATTTATTTATTTATAAAATAGTTCTATCCTGCCCTGTTTGAAAAGATCTCAGGGTGGCATATAAATAAAACTAACCCAAACAAATTAAAACAATCTAAACAATAAAAATAATTTAAAGAAGCTAAAACATTAAATATAATTAACAAGTCAAAATAGGTTTTAAAATGGTTAAACGGTTAATTTAAAATGAGGTTTAAAAATTAAGAGCATGAACATTTTGAGATAAATCAGTGTAATCCTAATGAAATGTCTTCTCCAAACTGCTATTTACCTTGGGAAGAAAGCTTGTATTGGTGCCAGTGCAGCTGGGAGGGGCCATTTTCATCAAGACCATGGTGTACGTGTGCATGTGGGGAGGAGTCTTAAACCCTGCCTTCCTATCCTTCTGCGGCTCCAGCAGTCCTCTGGCTCACCTGGAAGTTTTTCATTAAACCAGGGCAAAAGGCAACCCTCCAGATTATGTGGGACTGCCACTCCCACCAGCCTTAGCTGGCATAGTTGGAGATAAGAAACAACAACATCTGAAGAGCTGCATTAAACCCTGTGTGTTCATTGCATCCATGCTATTAATGCCACATCTATAATTTGGCCCACAATCTATATTGTATAATCTAGGGAATCTATACTGGATTTCAAGAATGCCATCAGGGAGAAAGCAGCAAAAGAAATTCCATTTTTGGTGGCCACTTGGAACATGAGGTGCCATCTTCACAGCGTAAATAAGACCTACCTGGCAAACACTGTTGACAACAAGGAAGGAAGGGCATCAGAATGCAGGTGAGGAGGAAAAGCAGAATGAGATCTGCAGCTGCCCTGGTGGTCTCTAGGCAGTCAACAGGCACTTAAGCATCCAAGTAATCCTCTGAAACTGGGGGTGGGGATAAGGAAGGGAAGGAAACCAAATTCTGCAGAAACACCACATGCCCTGCTGCCATAACCATTATATTCTGTCTTGTGAGATCTGGACAATTTATTATCCTTCAAAAAGGAATGGGGTGGGTGGGGAGAAGAAACCTGGAACCTGAGATATTTGTGGAGCATGAAGCCCCAGCGTAGGCTTCTTAGCCATGTGTAAATGCGATTTACAATGTCTCCACGCATCATTGATGAAATGGCTGTACTGGAAATTAAAGCTCAGTTTTATATTCCAGGGAGCATCTCCGCTTCTCTCTCTCTCTCTCTCTCTCTCTCTCTCTTTCTGTAAGACTTTGTGACATCAAGTCTTCTGTTTACCCCTTAGGCTGGCATGGCATTAACTTGAAGTTTTTTGACAATGCCTTTAAAAAGGGAAAAAGATGCTGAGCAGCAGAGCGGTAGTTGCGCAGCATGAGCGGAATGGGCCGAGATGGGGAAGAGAAGAAATGTTCTGATGTGCCTCTTTTCCTCACAGTTCTTTGACCAATATGGAGCAGAGAGATGCACTTAGTATTCTTATTCAGCCCTTGCACACAAAGCAGAAACCAAATATTCTTTCCCCTTCTTTGATGTTTCTCTTGCCCCTCCTCATTTAAAATGCTGACTCCAACAAACCCAAAATTGTGGTTTAAAAATATTGTGCATCAATCAACCAATTCCTAATTTTTTACTCCTTCCATGTTTCCTCCTCACTCCTTTCCTACTTCATCCAGCATGTGATTATAATTTTAACTACTAAGAGTTAGAATCATTTAATGGCTAATAGTTGATGTAAAGCTGTGAACTAAAATGTTTGCTAGATAATTACTGTCAGTTTGTCTGTGAAGGTAATGTGCATGCATGTCCCTAAACCCAGTTAAAACTGAAGTTCTATAAAAGTGGTTAATTAAGAAATTATAAAGTTTCCCTTAGGATCATCATAAGTTAGAAACCACTTGAATATACACAACAACAACAACAAAAACAACAAAGAAATATTTGTTGTAATTGATTATTAAAACTGGGATACTTGAGATATTAAGACTATCATTATTAAGATTATATTTAGGGATGGACCAACCAAATCCTTGAATCCTTGAATCTTGGGGAAGGATTTTAGATTTGCGAATCCGAATCACTGTGCCAAAATAGGCAAACCGAATCTTTTGAATCCATCAACCAAATAGTTTGCTGGAGACCAGGACGCCTGAAAACCTGGGAGACCAGACACACAAGGGGAGCTGGCAAGTAGGTGAATTTTTCCCTTGGAGTAATAATGGCCTTTGCTAACAATTTCAGAAATTACATTTGGGATTATATTCTAAGATATTTAAACTGAACATTTAATATTTAAGTTCAGCACTTGACTGGAAGGCACAGGCTTGAGATTTCAAGGACAACTGAAACATTCCTTTGCATAGCTCCCTTGCAAACCTCTTTCATACACAATTCTGGACTTTGTAGTTTTACAAGGTGTCACACCCTTCTCTGCCAAAGTGTGCATGCATCATCAAACTACAAATCCCAGGATGCAATAAGGAGCTATGCAAAGAAAATCCAGTTTTGACTTGGATTATCTCACTACTGTAGTGGCCTTGTTTACACAGGCAGGAACATGTAGGATTAATTCACATTTTCCTGCCTGTGTAGAAAGGGCTTTCATGTCGTTTTCAATCTGGGGAGATCCTGAGGCAAAACAATTGTCCAGATTTCTTCAGAGGGAGGCTTGCCTTTGCCTAGGCTTTTGCAAAGGCTGAGAGAGTATGTCTTGCCCAAGGATTATCCTTCTTTCCCTTTCTCTTTAAACCCTTTTTTAAAAAAGGATTTAAAAGATTCGAGATTCGTGATGGTATCCCAGAACCTTCCAGGGATTCGGATCCGGAAAATTCTGGATTTGTCCCATCCCTAATTATAGTTAGATAGTGAGATTATTAAGACTTGAGATACTTGGGAAACTTTGCCACATCAAGCCACTTGTTGACCTATGAAGCTAACTAAGAATTTACTATGAGGTCCAGCCCCAAAGGTCTGAGGTGACATAGGCCCCATCTTGGTAAAAGACCTATTTAGTGATGCTCCTGGTTATGGAATTCTCTCTCCAGGAAGGCTTACTTACAGTATTGCCTATGTTTATAAATGTCTTTCAGGCACTAGGCAGAGATTTTTTTAAAAAAATCTTCCTAGGTTCTTGATGTATTTTTCGTTTGCTGTGATTGAACTCAGCAATACAGTTGTCAAATGCTGTTTTGTTAATTATTGTTGAGAGGAGGGTTGTGCTATATAACCAACTGTAAGGGGCTATGTACATTTTTAATTGAAGATATTCCTTTCATCTTTAATAATCTGATATCTTCTTTATAAAATTTGGAATTGCACTTAGCAGACTTGGTGGTTATACAGAGCTGAAGAACATGACACAGTCCTATGGCCTGAAGGCCATGGAATCATTGGACAGTATTTTTACACACTATGGGGCCTAAATACATTAAAGACGCCAGGTCCCATCTGATCTTGGAAGATAAGCAGGGGCAGCTCTTGTTAGTTCTTGGATGGAACACTATCAATGAATACCAGATATTGTAGACTATATTTCAAAGGAAGGAACTGGCAAAACCAGCTCTGAGGATTCCTTGCCTAAGTATTGACAGGCAACTTGAAGGTACATACACATGTCCATTTACCATCACACCTCCTTCTTTTGGCTCAAATAAACAAACATGGAGATCTTTCTGTTGGCAAGAGGTGATACGGGCTTGAATGCAACAGAAAACAATGTCCTTCCTGTCTAGAAAACAGCATGTATTCTTGTGTACAGATTTCTTGTATCCTTCTGTGTGTACAGTGCTCTCTTCATTTCAGTGCAAATACCAACTTTGTATTTCTGTTGAAATGACAGGAGCAGAGAGAGAAATCTATGTACATATTAGAGATCCTCTCCTGGCAGAAAACATCTAAGACAGCTTTTCCTAACCTGCAGCCCTCTAGATGTGTTGCGCTACAAGTGATGAAAATTCTAGCACAACACATCTGGACGCTGCCAGGTAGATAAGGTTGCTCTATAATCTAGACTTTTGGTTGAGGCATTTTTGCAGCATTTGTCCTAAGTTAAACTCATTTTCCCCAAATAACTGAAGTAAAGGCAAGCAGCAGTAATTATGTGAAAATCTTTCTTTTTTTTTTTGTCATTTATTTGGTATATAGTATTGCAAAAGAAACCATGGTCTAAAAGTTAATAACTCTGATTTATTTATTCGTTTGCTCAGTTTACATCCTACCTTCTTCGTATCATACTTAAGGCAGTTAACAATGATGACAATAATCTATATTACAATAAAAAAAGTAAGAACAACATTGGTAAAAATTGATAACAGAGAAGAAAAAAGAACAGGTAAAACCAACCAAGAGCGTCAGCTTGTTAAAACATACCTAGATGAGTCACAAATTTAAAATGCAAGTCTACACAATACCTGCCTAGATAAACAAGTCTCTGCCTCAACGTAGAAGAATATCAGAAAGGGGGCTAAGCAGGTCTTCCTATGGAGTGACTTCCAAAGTTTAAGTACAGCCATTGACAAGGTGATCTCTCTCTCTCTCTCTCTCTCTCTCTCTCTCTCTCTCTCTCTCTCATGCCCCAGCAAACATGTCAAATAATCCTATGCGGTAAACCACTGGATCCTTGCAATAGGGTTAAATGCTTTCTTCTTTGAAACAGCAGATATCCCCTGAAATATTTGATAGCTGTTTTGGATAGCCTAGCCCAGTAAGTTTCACAAGCATTGTCAAAATTATTTGTGTAGTATTTCAAAATGAGAAAAATCTAACAAATTGTAACATCAACATCATTGTCACCAAGAGGAGGAGGATCAGCAGCTGTGGATCTTGCCGTCTTTGAACCAAAGACAATATATGCAAAAGATCTTCAAAAGCTTTATCAATGGGAAGGAGATGGTGGGAACTATCCATATTGACAAATTGATATTAATTGTGGCCTAACAGCATTCATTTATCTCACTTCATTATAAGTATCTTGGCCTCTTTCTTTGCCTCTTGAGGGAACAGTGACACAAACAGATTCAGGGCAAACAGCACAGATCCAAAGGCTGAAACCTCCCAAAAAGCTGTTACATCATTATCTCTTTTCCCTTGTGCAGGGAGGCAAGGCTAGCCAATCTTCCAATACTCTAACAGCAACATGTAAAATTACCTGATAGAGAGGCATGCAGATGCTATCAATCCATTCCAGCTGCAATCGAGGCAGTTCATCTTTCCTGTTCCGATCAAAAATAGCCTGAATTGAAATGGTTTTAGGAGGGGGGAGAAAAAGCAAAGAGAGGAAGAATATGTCATGCTTTATGGCTCTGGAGTATTTTACAGATGTCGCTTCATCCCACACTTTGGATCTAAGAGCAACTTGTTACAAACCAAACACTTTGAAAACTATAATCAATCTTTATATACACTTTCCTGTCTTTTGTCTAGGATGAAAAATAAAGCATTTATTCTCTGGACCTATTTATGGCATGTGTATGTTTAATTTATTGGACTGTTATAACCATATAATTCCTTTATGCTGAACAAAAACACTATATATTGTTGGTAGTCATGTTGCAAGAGTCGGAAGGAGCGGTGGGATGGGGAGATTATGAGGACGCTCAAGGCACACAACTCTTCCTCTCTCAGCTGTTCCTTCTTCTTGTAGAGGGCAATCTAGTGAAGTCTTATAGGTGCCTATTCAGATATAAACCCCACTGAGTTTAATGGGACTCGCTCCTAAGTAAGCGAATACAGGCATACCGCAGTTAGCAAAGCCTCTGGCACAGAAGCTCCTTTTTACAAAGTGTTTTAATGCCTGCCCAGCAACTCCTTTCATCTTTGTTCTTTGTCTAGCTGTACATTTTTTAGCAGTAGTGGCATTAGGAGGCTGGAGAAGGAGGGCTGGAGAACATAGACTTTCAGTGTCAGGTTGCAGCTGTGTGTCTGAAGTAATGCAGTAAAAGGTTGAGCTAGGAAAAAGCAGGCTTCTATTCTAGCTGATCCTGCTACAGCTGTGTGTGTGTCTGCCTATAAAGGGCAAAATCAACAGCAGCTGCCACCAGAATAACTTACTGAGCATGTGTGAATGGCAAAATGGAGAAAAAAGAAGAAAGCAGATAAGCCTGCCTCACAAACAATCCCCAAGCATATCAAAGAAGCATAAACATGTATGCTTTGGCTACCAAGATGGAAATCATAAGCAATGGAGGCTAATGAAAGAAAAAAAAATCATTCATGGATGCATTTTGGAAGAAGCTTTCAGATGGTCTCTAGAAGGTTCCAATGTTTTTGTTTGCTTATGTAAAGCTTACTGAATTGGTTGTTTCATTTCACATTTGAATATTGTTAGCTTTGAATTAAAAATTTGCTAAAATATTTTTGAGCTCTTTCTACATTATTCCTGCCTCTGGTACCAAATTTTCTGTTAAAGATGTAATGTCCAGGAAGACATCTACTTCGTTAACAGAGTTATACATGTATAAGATTGCTGCCTCATTGAATGACCAGCAAGGGATGTATTTCTTGCGACATATAGTATAGCACGGCACTAGCTGAACTCAGTACAATTTAAGTACAATTTGGAGTTCATGCCCAGGGCCTCTAGCCTAAGAGGCTCCACACTAATCACCCAGAAGGAAGAAGGTGATGGGGCCAGCCCAGCAATACCACCCAGACTGCTCTATAGATGCTAATTCCTACTGGTGACTTGACACTGCTTCTGGCAGATTTTTTCTATTATTATTTTAAAAACTTATTGTAATTGGAGGGAAGCTGGCTGGACAGGTACGTGGTTACAGATGCATAATTCATTATTTTTTTTAAAAAAAATAAAAGTAAAGGTAACTTATCTCCAAAGTTAATATTTTTAGCACAAGGATAGAAGACACAAATGCTGTTTTGTTCCTGTTGTCATGGTGGTGCCATGATTAAAGTGAGTTTGGAATGAGAAAGGCAGTGGAGGGGCAACGGAAAAGAACCATATCATCAATGTGCTTCACAACTGAAGTAATACACATGAACATCTAAAGGGGGTCCCTACACAAGTTATTTAAGGGCATGGTGTTTGAAGTTCACAGAATCTGAGTCTGGGTTTCAAAATTATCACCAGCATTTGCAACCTATTCTTCTGAACTTTGTCAGACCAGGAAAACTATGAAACACTAGCAACAAAATACACTAATATGTATGCTCTTATCCTCCATGCTCTTACTCTTTGAAGGAAGGTTTCTTCAGGGCTTCTGTCTCCTAGGCTAGATATATTAAAACTGGTCTGTTGATGCCAAAGCTCAGCTCCTGAGAAATCTTGGAATGGCTTTAGAAACTGTTATAAAGGATCTCCCGTAATGTGTTTATTGGGATCTCCTGTAATGTTTTTATCAACTCTTCTTTGTCTTGTGCAAGCCAAGATGCAAACTGGATACTACTTTCACACTTCCTGCCCTTTGTATTCACAGGACACCTGCCCTTTTATTGTTGAGTTCTGCCACTCACTTCAGTTTGCTTTTGTGTCACATACAGGAGTCGCCAGTTGAAGTGCATGTCAGAGAACACATGGACCATTTCTGGCTGCATGTGGGGCTTAATTGTTACAAAGCCCCCTCCGCTCACCACTCCTGCTTTTTAACATCTACATGAGGCTGATGCAGAGGTCAGCTGGAGGTCTGGGCTACATTGTCAGTGGTATATAGATGACATCCAACTCTCTCTCTTTTGTTTCCAGCCTCAAATTCAAGGGAGGTGGTGGTACTCTTGAACGGATGTTCTGAATCAGCATGGAGATGGATGACTGTAAACAATGTGCAACATGATTCAGGAAAAAGGGGAGTACTGTGGGTCAGGATTAAATTGTAGACAGATCTGAACAGAGATGTACCTATAATTCTGGTTCTGGATGGAGTTACTGACCAAGTCAGTGACAGTAGATGAACAAGTGGTGGTTTGTTGGTGGTTGTGAGAGCCAGGATTGCCTTTTAGCAGTGTAGGTTTTTATGCCAGCCACACCTACGCGTAGAGGCAGTGGACTTGGCTTCAGTTACTCATGTTGTGATTACCTCTGGACTCGACAACTGTAATGCACTTTACATGGGGCTGCCTTCTAAGATGGTTTGGAAACTGCAAATGGTGCAGAGTGCAATGGGGTGGATCACTGTGGGAACCGAGTGTTCAAAGCAAAATACACCAATTAATACTGTATTTTGGAATCAGCTGGTCTAGTCTGGGCTCAAATTAAAGTGATGGTGTTAAATGATAAAACCCTAAATAGTTGCCTGAAGGATGCCTTCCTGCATACACACCTGTCTGGGCCTTAAGACTGGAGTTCTTAATCCCATTTAGATTGGTGAGTACAGGAAACAGTCTCTTTTCAGGAGTGGCCCTGCCACCTATGGAGCTCCCTGTCAAAGGAAATATGGTTGATTCCTTCCGTTTCTCTTTTAAATAGGGTTTAAATAATATTTTACTGAACTAATGAGCAGGACTCCTTTTGCATAGAAAACTAATAGAGAAAAAGGTGGGATATAAATAAAGCTAATAATAATAATAATAAAAGTTAAGTACTATAGAAGTAGTAGCAGCAGTCATCTGCAAAGCGTGGAATCCAGTGCTGTATCTCATGCCGGGGTGATGCAGTAAGCTAATTTTGCTGCCCTTTTTAGGTCATGATCAGTTCAAGAAATTTCCCTGTAAAGCTTAGATAAGTTACTTTTCTGGACTACAATGCTCAGAATCCCCAATTATCACATTGGTTGGGGGATTCTGGGAGTTGCAGTCCAAAAAATAACGTGTCCGAGCTCTGTCACACTGTGACAAAACTAGTTGCTGATCAATGCTTTTTGGTTGTTTCAGGAAAGATGTGTTGAATAAAACTGACAGAAAAACAAAGTGTCAAATCAACTTTGAAATTGTACCTGCACCTAAAAGTATGGTTATTTCTGATCAAATAACACGCCCTGGAAAATTGGACTCACTAATGTCAAATGAAGCAACATTACCAAACTTATGACTAAATAAACATTTACTGCCTAGAAATGTAATCTTATGTATTCTGCTCTCTCTCACTTATTCATTTATAATTTTGTGAAAGCTATATTGATTATCTTTGAGTTGGAACAGTAACTATTTTCATTCATTTATAATTACTGAAGTTTTATTCTTATATATGGAAACAGTAAACATCATCTTAATATCTATCCTTATTCATTTTTTTTTGAGGATACTGTTTTGTTTTGTTTTGTTTTTACTTGCTTTATAAATTTTTCACATTTGTATTTCTCTTTTATAATGAAAAAAAGAAAAACGTATAAAAAAATAAAAACTAGTAAGTACCAGTTTATTTGTAATATACGTCTTTCGTGATTTTCCTATTCTGAAATAACAGTTTCTAAAATGGGTAACAAACTTACAGAAGGTGTGAGTTTGAGCTCGGATCTCTCTCTGTCTCCTTGTTCAAAGAACTCACTCGTTACCAGCTCAGCTACCTAAAACACGTATTAAATAATGTATTAGGTTTTATGCTGTTTGAGAAAAATAACAGGTTTCCTAATGCAACTGGCTGATTAAGGAAGGAGATTAAACTCATTGTTGCTTACAGTCCTTGATGAACCAAAGTCAGGATATCAGAATAGTCTAAAGCCTACTCATCATGAATTGATTCACATCATGAAAATATGCTTCTAATCATTATGAAATTACTGGAACCAAATGCAGACATTTTGAAGAAAGCTAGCACAGTAGTGCAGTTAGGATTAAGTTCAATTCAAGAGTTGTCCAATATTTGAGCACCTCTTAAAACTACACGCTACCTTAAATTCATAGTGTACTGTTACAGATGTCTTTCTTTTTTATACACAAACAAGCAGACACAAATGCAGTTGAAATTATCCAACATGTGCAGGTAGAGAAGATGTAAACCTCCTTCTGCTAGTTCCCCTCCGCCCCAAATAAACACTGATATAGAGGAGATTAAACGTCCCCTACCTACACACAGTGGTCCTGATCCAGCTTGTAACTGTGGCCAATAACTTGCATGCAGAATATTTAATTGCAAGCTAACTATTTAATGTAGCATGTAGTAGAACCATTCTCTGCTTTACCACTGTAGAGAAGTCCTCACTGCTTCTCTGAGGTCTGAGCCACTGAAATCCGCATGGACTTAACATATTTATCATCTCTCTGCCAATGTATGTGTGTATGTGCTTTCAAGTCACCTGTTGACTTATGGCAACCACATGAATTTCATAGGGTTTTCTTAGGCAAGAAATACTCACATGTGGTTTCAGCCTACAGCACCTGATAATCATTGGTGGTCTCCCATTCAAGTAAGTAATCAGAGCTGATCCTGCTTAGCTTCCAAAATCTGACAAGATCCGATTCCTTTAGGGTATATAGGTCTGCCAATACCCTCTTTAAAATTCCATGTGTGATTGGAGACAAGTATGCATGCTATTGATTACAGGAAGTGAATTTCTGTTTATGCCTGAATTCACTTCATAAATTTATGTCAGCACTATGCACGCTTCATATTCTCATGGGGATCCCTTCATGGGAACTGAGATGGGAATGGAAAAACCATGATGTCCAAGGGCTCTTACTTGTGCAGTGAAATGTGAATGAGGGAAAGGAACTATTATATCTAGTTCCATGTGGGCAAATAAATCTAGCTTTGTAAAAACAATTTGCAAAGTGCCGTTAACCTCGGAAGGGAGAGGGGAAATATAGATTGCTGCCAAAGCCTTCTTCATTGCGAGTAAAACTCAGCATAGTGCTCCCTTTTATGCTACTACTGCCATGTGCAAGGTAATCTATGCAGTCAGCCATGTTGTGTGTATGGGGTTACTACACAGATCAGTTTTGAGTAAAGATCGCAGCTCAATGTAGGGCACACAATCTGCAAGCAAAAAGCCCAGGTTCTGGTCTCAGCTTTGCCAGGTCAGTGTCTGAAAATCAGTGTCTGGAAATACGTAGAGTCCTACTTCAGATCTGTCTACACAAATTTTCACATCACCATATATCTCAGCTGCTCACGAACATCTAGTTTTGAGCAGAGATTAAGACAGTTTCACCACTTTTTGGGATGTTTTATGTATTTCATTTATTAGCTGGCCTTCAAGGTGTTTTGTACCATAAATCTAAATGAAATAATGCTAATGATGTATGTGAGTAACTTCTGGAAATAGGCAATACTCTTTTGCAAATTTAATCATAATTGATTTTCAGCTTGTTTTTTCCCATACGCTTTCAGATAAAGCAGTGGTTCTTAACCTGGGGCCTGGAGACCACTGGAGGTCTGCAGAGCTCTCCCAGGGAGTCCGCACAGCCCTGCTGCTGGACACCAACAGCAGCAGCAGCAGCAATAGAGACATGGCGGGGGGGGGTTGCAGGTACTGAAGCTGCTCCCTTATTTGCAAATGAGGAGAGATTTTGGGCATGCACGCACATACCTCTGCTGCCACATGGCAGCAGGCATGTGTGCACACCCAAACTATGGCTCTGGAGACCAGGGTTTGAATCCTTACTTGCCCATGGAAACCCACTGGCTTACCTCAGGCAAGTCACATTCTCTCAGCTTCAGAGAAAGGCAAAGGCAACAGATCTTGCCAAGAAAACCCCCATGACAGGTTTGCTTTACGGTTGCCATAAGCCAGCTGTCAAAGGGGAGAGACATGACAGCTAGACAGAACGCACCCCCCCAGCAGCACTTTGTTGTTGTGTGCCTTCAAGTCACTTTTCATTTATGGTAACCCTAAACTGAACCTATCACTACTTTTGTTTTGTTTGCAAGATTTGTTCAGAGGGGGGCTTGCCTTTGCTTTCCTCTGAAGTTTAGAGAATGTGACTTGCCCAAGGTCACTCAATGTCTGAGCAGAGATTTGAATCCTAGTCTCCAGAAGCCTTAAATAAATAAGTAAATATTTGGAAAATTAAATATTTGACTATTTAAATCTAAATTTAAATATTTAAATCTTGAGTTCAGTCTTGGGACTCCCTGGCAAAAAAAAACTTAAACACTAACATGGTACTCATGCGACCTCTGTTGTTTCTTTTCCAAGATCATTTTGTTGACAATACAGTTGGGTTTATTACTAAGGAAAATGAAATGGTAGAACCTGGGCTAGTAATTAAATGTCTTTTGGACTGTCTGATTCAGACTGCAGGTGTGTGGCATAACATTTTTGAATTATCTCCCTACAAGTAGAAAAAATTCTGACAAGCAATGAATTGGATTACAGTCATTTTTCCTGAGGGGTAGGTTTGTTTTAAAAAAAAAATCACAAAGAGTTTTTAAAAAATCCAAAGGCAAATTCAGAACTGCATTTTCCAAGGGATGAACCACTGTTTTCTACCATTTCTGGTTTTTGTCACTTTATTCTACTGCGTGTATAGATGAGGCCTTCCAACATGGTGGTAAGACCCAGTCTGCCCAAAGAGTAGAACAGGTACCAAAACTGTCTCTGTTTTATATTGCTTTAGATTTATAGGGAAAGGTGGGAGAAAAGCACATGGTTGAATGCTTCATTCTGAGTGAAAAGATAAATCCTGGCTATGCAAAATTAGTACATCATTTATATATGAAGAGCCTTTTACATGGACCTGAAACCTCAGACATTTCAAGCATAATAATACAAAGCATTGTTTCAACAAAGGAGGGCACAATTTGTGGTCCAGCAGCTGCATGCAGTCTTTGGTCAATTCCTGTGCAGCCCTTGGAACTGAAGGAACCCCACTCATTTTTCATCTGCAGGGAAGTGGAGGGAGAGAGATGCTACTCCCTAGCTTCCGATATCATTGTTTTTCTGTCCCAGGGGATGGGGGAGGCTTTCACCTATAATATCCAGCAATCTCTAGATCTCCCAAGGTAAACAGGAGAAATATAAACCTCCTAATCCCTTCCTAATCTCCGGGGTCTGTGTGTGTGAGAGAGAGAGAGAGAGAGAGGGAGGGAGAGAGAGGGAGAGGGAGAAAGAGAGACTTTACATATTGAGATGACACTGGATGCAGCTATCAGAGTTTAGATGGTTCTACACTCATTATACCATCTCATCTTTTTGTGAATTAAAGCCCAGGTTTAATAACAATCCCAGTTACTTTTTGCCAGTGTTACCAAAGTTCCTGCAGACCATTTGATTGTTCCCAGAAACTGTGCTAAACAGTGCTAAACTAGTGATTTGAGAAATCGCTAAAGATCCAAAGAAATCTCTAAAGAAGGCACTTGTCTTCAACATTTTTTCATCAGAAGGAACTTTAAGAGCTGTCACAAAGTAATTAGACATCCTAGTTCTCTTTTCAAGTCCTATTTTTTACATAAAGAAGAAGACTTTATCATGGGGCTCTGCTTACAGAATCAGATGCTCTTCAGATGCCTTAATACTGCCCAGTGTCATCAAGGAAACAAGAACAACAAAATATCCCAGCTAATAAACTACACTGAGCAGAAAATCTGTACTGTTTTTAGAAGGAGCAATACTATTGTAAATCGACTGCAGATCTGGCCCCTTCTGTGTCAGGTTCCTGGGAAAACGGCTGCATCAGTACCTCCTCTTTCTTGTCCTGTTATTAATCATTACTTGCCTGTCTTGAAATCTCCCACGGTTTGGTCACAGCTCCAAGGTCACAGGCTGTCATTAGCATTGATCTGAAAAACAGAAATGAACAATACAAGCTGAGCAAACCTTTGTTGCTTTTCTAAACAAAATCACCCTGGATACATAATCTGTTTTAAACAGTCAGAATTAGTGCCTTCTTCCTTTATAGAAGCAATGGCATAGTTTGGAATTTCAACAGTCAGCACTGTTTTATGTCATTAAATATAGGAAGGCTAATGCATTATAGATAATCAGATAATGAATTTTCAATGCTATCCATTGAATGCTACCAAAGAAACATGTATCACTGCAGACTAACTACTAATTCTGCTGCACTTTGACTAATAAAGTCATATTTATAATATATAGGGCAGCTGGATTTTTGCCATGATGTAAGAAAAGAAATTATTATATAATAAATACAGATTGTGCTAATCTATTTGCCTACTTATAAGTGACTACTGTGGTAAAAGAAAAGCTATAACCATGAGAGGCAAGCCAGACACTGTTTAAGCAGTTTCTACGGTTCATCTGCAATAAAAATTCAAGATTTACTGTGAGGACTATACTGTTTCACTGTAGTTTAATACCTGGCTACAATTATATTTTATAAGTGTTGGGAGAAAGCAAGTATTCATCTGGAGAAAGCATTTATGTACAGTACACAATGCATATAAAACCACAAAAAAGTCCAAATAAAGAGCAAGGGCACTAGAAATAAAGAAATGGCATACATACTGCCCTGGCTCTAAAATCAAGGATGAATGAAACAATATGGAAAGAGGTAATGATCCATGGTTTGGATAAAACACAAAGATTTCAGAATACTTCTCATCTCATGAATAACTCTTTTCATAACTATGTGTACACCACCCATAGAAGAGCACTTGGTTTATGATCCTTCTGTGTACATTCAGCATCCTTGGGCAGGTTTGGAGCTTATTCTTGGCTGAAAAGGGGTAGTAAGCTACACAGAGGTGTCATTAGGAATTAGGGGATCATCTTGGGGCCCATGTATCTCTTGGCTGATTGTGTGGTTTGGAGAGATGTGTGAGAGTGCTTGTACATCAGACATTGTGAGTGGTAGGAGGGCTGCCAATGGCAGCAGCTTTGATGGCCAAAGAAATGTTTTGAGAGGGGGAAGTTTTTGGTGAAGATGGAACTGGCAGGAGGGGGAGGCTTTACACTTTCCCCACCTCTTCTTACTCTGCTTTTCTACTGCAAATCTCCACCTGAGCCAATATCCATCATCGCCCTCAAGAATTTCAGAAATGTGTTTCCTTTACACACCATGAGAAAAACAGCAGTAAAGGGAGTGTTAAAAAAAGAAAAGGAAAAGGTGGGAAAGATCAGAGCACTCATTCTCTCAAAATTGGCTACCATGATTTTGTGTTTGCAGTCCCGTACCACTCAGCTGTATAGCTCTGATGGTCCATGGGAAGAAATGGACCATTAGAAATGGTGGCTCGTGCCTTCCATGTTAGCGAGATGGAATAGTCTCAGGGTTTTAGTCTGAACTCCAAGGAAGCTGTCTAAGCGCTGAACCTATTTGGGGATGGTGTTCAGCAGCTTGGGTACCTCCTTCAAGGCTGAGAATAAAGGTCAGAGTGGATTCACACTCCCCACTGCAACCTAGTGAGACAGCGTGCTTTACTTTTATGAGAGAGGGAGCTGAGAGCCATTCCACACTAGCCAGGAAATGGTTGGATCTTCCTTGAGCACTCTGAATTGGAAAAAAACAATCAGAGGGTGGCACTGATGGCATATTTCTTCTCCCTCTCATCAACAGAGGATGATATAAACGAGGTCTCCGTTTGAGAAGGAACAACAAAAGCAGGCTTTGGGACAGCGAGGCAAAAGAAATTGCCATTTGAGAATGAAAATTAAACAACACGCTACGTTAAATACATAGTGTGCATCTGAAGATCAATTTCTTTTCTTTTGTGTGAGAACCACCACCACCAAAAAAAAACCTCTCCAAATGTTTAGCCTGAAAAATTGTGCAACATGCAATGAAAAGAGTATATGCTATTTTCCCAAACATTTGGGCATTTCCAGGCATTTATTTGCACAGGTTTTGTACAAACTACAGTTTTTTTCCGAGTTGCTCAGGCTACTGTTGCTGCTGTCATATTGCATGACTTGAAAAGTAAGACAACTGAATGACTTGTTTCCATCATTTTATTCAGTACCCCTGACCTTTCACTCTTGCCGCATGTGTGTGCTTTGTTTAACAAAGTGGAAAAGACTTCTTGCATAAATTGTGGAGACTTTGTAGGGGAGAAGGAGCAGTAGTTCTCATTTTTGTTTTTGTGTGGAGTACCAAAAATCTCATTACACTTGCCATGTGTCTCCCCATGTCAAGAAGGAGGAAACTGAGAAATATTCTCAACTCCACTTCTACTTGTACAAATGCCCACATGCGCAAATATTACACAAACACAAGAAGTCTACAGTGATACTGGCATCCAAAACAATTTCAACCAGTGAAGTAACACTCAAAGAACGTCCCACACTTAGTGGTGATGGCAGTGGCATGCAACTGTACTAACCACAGAGGTGGTCACCATAACAATTATGAAATTGCAGAGTTTGGGAAGTTTCTTTTAAGAAAAAATGAATATAAAGATGTCCTGAAGACATCTAGAACTTGCTCCCAGTCCAGTGTCCTACCATTGTTCACGTATGGGTGGCTCATATTTTTTCATTTTTTAAAAAAGCTTCCAGGTTCCATACCATATTAAGAATATACACACTCCTGCCATTCCTACCCAGGAACATCTAACACAGGTTAGAGACTCAAAGTAATGAAGGAAATCGCTACAGTGAACACTTGTAAGCATTCCAGCCAAGGCAGGCATCACGTAAAGATCCTGAATTAGAAAGCAGTGCTCATGGCTATTTATAATGGGACAACACCAACTGTCAGTCAGAGGACTTTCAGAAGTGTTTTTGTGAGCAGAAATGTGGTGAGGATAATCCCCCCTTCCCTTGCATCCTGCACATGTCCTAGAAACCAGCTGCAAAAGGCTGGAAAACCCTCTCGATCATGTTTGCATTGCTAGAGAAAACTGCAGGAGGATAGACTGAAGCCACCAGTGCAGAATTTCAGTACAATGGATATAGGCCACTATGTGGCCTCAATAGAGTTGTAAAGAATACTTTAAAAAAAACACTACTCATCCTCAGCAAACATTGGTTTCTTGACTAATTTTGACACTGTGCTTCTGCAAAATTCCCAGTACAGGCTAAGAACCTGAGGATTTAAAAAAAAAAATTCTGGAATCTGCAGAATAGGGGAAATTCTGTGCAGAGGCT
Organism: Cyclura pinguis; assembly: GCA_030412105.1. Lineage (NCBI taxonomy): Eukaryota > Metazoa > Chordata > Lepidosauria > Squamata > Iguanidae > Cyclura > Cyclura pinguis. Next base: position 218,663,626 of record CM059599.1, on the reverse strand, counting down.
AACAAATGCTGTATGAGTGCCTTCACAACTGTCACTGACTGTAGCCATTTTGCACAGTTAGTATTGTGCTGTATGTGTCAAGTCTGCAGTAGGATACAAAAAGTACAAACACAAGAATACATATTTCTGCAGAGGAGCATCTGGGGTTTACCATATACTTTGTACAACCTGATTTTATGTGCTGCTTTTCCTTCAATAAGCTGCAGATTTTTGCTGAGGCAAATAAAAATAATTCCTTGCTTTTTCAAATTGTGCAGAGACAAATAAATGGATTATTTGCCTTGATTGTTATCAGGAGTGAGAGGAACTGACATTTATATTCTCCCACACAAACTGGAAGGAATAAGATCTTTTGTTTTCGCCACTGTCCAGATTCCCCTCCAAGCATTATTAAATTCACTTCATACACTTCAAACAAGAGAGAGATCTCACTTACCGGAATATCTCTCGCTGAGATTTAATGTTCCAGTTGTAGTCACCTTTGTTGACAAGTTCAAAAAACTCAGTCCTCTTCCTACAACAAAAGATACCAGTGGAAGGAAATACATTTTTATGAGTAGGGTGTAATACTGTCCACTCATATTTTCTAAGAGATAGTCCTTCTCAAAAGTTGTTAAGTTCAAAAAGTATTGTACTGGCTGGCATCTCTCTACCATGAGCAAGATTTCACTGAGTGGAGGTATCCCTAGGGACCAGCCTGCCTCTGCTCCAGACAATTCAAATTAAAAAATTATAATTACAGGACGAGTTTTATGGCAGCCCATCAATTTCGTAGTTGCCTGATTATATACTGGCAACAAAGAAATAAACGATGAAACCTTATTACCTTTTTTTTTTGAAGGATGAAATGTATTTTGATAGATGTAAGAATTTTAAAAATATGTAGGGTTTTCAGCTCCTTAAAATGGCACAACCTTCCTCGGCTCTTGGTCTTGTGCTAATTCATCACAACCAATCAATTTTAGTTTGTGAAATTTTCATTTTTCTATTGCTATATTGTAATTAAAACTATGCCATGTAGAAAAGTCACCCGATGATGAACAAAATGCATTCTATATAAAATCAACCAGGTGCCAAGTATTTGTTACAGAAAGCATTTTTGATGTGGTGGACAGAGCCTTGGACTTCTGCTACAGATCGGGGTTCAAATCCCTAACTGAACCATCTTGGGCCGGCTGCTATCTCTGTTTAAGCTCCCCACAAGGTGGATGGGAGGATGAATGAGGTAACCCCACGTCTGTCACTTTGAGCTCCTTCAAAGAAAGACAGGTACAAATGAGACCATAAATAAGTATATAATTATGGGAATACTTGGCATGCAACTTGTTTTGCACGTCAAGGGTAGCAGATTTTATAGTTAGAAAAGCTGGCAACTAATTGAAAGATATGGTATTTCTAGGAAGAAACAAGGCACATCGTGCCAAGAAAATATTTTGAAAAAGAGACGCCTACTGAGTACAAAATGCAAACATTTTTCTATGATCTGTACCAAGAATGTCACATTGCTAAAATGTCAAAATCTGTCTGCAATAAAGTAATATGACCAAAGGAGCTAAGAGGAAGCCTGCAGTGGCCAAGAAGACCCATTACATGTGGTAAATATAATATGTCACAGCTCCTATGTAGCGAGGCTGTGTGATTTCTGAAGAACATCTCTGGGGAGCTACATCGCAGAGGTCAGTTGCCTGCCCCCTTCCTCCTGCTTTCCTACAGTGTAAGGAAGAGGCATAAGAATGCAATTTCCATCAGTGGCTGCCTTCCATGGGATGACATTTGCAAATTTTCAAGAGATGATTCTGAAAATAGGTTGTGAAGACTTGCTATTCACTGGTTTGTCTTTGATTCAGGCTCCTTTTGTATGTCTTCTGGTTGTCAGAATCCGTGATGCTGCCCCCTGGAATACCTTTGGTCAACTTCCACGTATGTGTATAGTCCACCTAGGTCAGTATATACCATGAGGGTGGTGGTGTCATGAGTGTAGCTTATAACAGAGACAAACGACTTTCTACGTTCTTTTGGGGGCATTAAGACCAATTTGCTATTGCCCCTCTCAAAATGATAATGGAACTTTCAGATTATTTTATATAAATCTTCTTAATCTGCTATGTGTACCTCAGACAAAACACCTTTTTTCCTTGCACGTTTTGCTTTATACAGAATATTGAAATGCTTGCATGTTACAGGAAGTTTCTAATACAATGCAAAGTCACACGGGCAGAAAGGAAAATTCATTTCTCTCATGCAGATTCATGGCATGATGGCCTAACAACCCCCCTGGGAATAAGTACTGCAGTGATGACAATTTTAACGGCCCAGACTAGCTGGCACATAGCCTTTAAATCAATCTTTTCCTTAACTGTTCACAGGCAACTCCGCATTGCGTCAGCACTACACAAGGTGCTTTTGTGAGTGGCTCCTTGTTTAATTTAAATAAGAAACCTGCCACTGAATACAAATTTTTCTTCCCCAGAAAACAGTATCATGTTCAAAAAATTCTGCTTCCTTATTGTTTAGTCTCCCTTTAGCAATATATAACAATTAACAAGGAAATAAAATCTTCAGCTGTGACCAAAATGTGACCTTCTCACACCCACCAGGAGCAATGTGTTGCATTGTAAAGTACAGACATGTTCACTGGCATTCATTTCGATTCTCCACACAATCACTGCCAACCTTTCTATGCATCTGTGTGTTACCCTTGTGTGTAAGTGCTAAACTTCAAAGAAACAAAATAGAGAATGTCAAAGAATAAAGAAAAATCACAGACATGTTAACAGGAATATTGAGGCAGGATGGCTGTATTACAATCTGTCACATTCTGATGGCAAAGAAAACCCCTGCAGGTTCAGATCATCTTGTCCAACACCCTCCTTTTCCCACAGTGACCACTCATCTGCCTCTGAAAAGGCCAAGAAGTAGGTCACAAAGGTTAGAACCTCTGCTCCCCATTGATTTCTAACAACCATGATTCATTGTCATACTGTCTGTGAATATGGAGACCTCATTTACTTAACTCAGGCCTAGCAGCCATCACACATGCACCTTGCCTTAATCTGTGTGCTTCCTCTCTGAAAGTCATCTAGGCTTATAGCCACTCTACACATTGTGGTCCAGTTCCATGTGCATAAGTATCACTTGGCTGCTCTCAGCTAGAGTTGCCAGAGTGAAAATTGGAGAAGCTGTGTAGAAAAACCTGAATATTTGCTGCTCATCACACAACCAGGTAGCAACCAACACTTGCCGAAATTCCCTCTTCTGAAACCATTAAAGGTACAGGAGTCTTCTCCAGCTTTCACTCTGGCAATCCTACTCTCAGCTAGCAGTGGTGGCTGCCACCATGACCATCCAATTGGTGTGTTGCTGTGGCTTTCACAACTACATGACAGGCCAGCAAGGAAGATGGTGTATTCTCAAACAAGAAATACACTCCGTGAAGAAAAACCACATGCAGGCTCCAAATGAGAATGTAACAGCCTTAGGCAACTGCTGGGGTCATAGCACCCCTGCAAACATCTAACCTTCTCTGATGTAGCATTCTTCCAGAGCACTGTGGAAAATCAAACTACTACTACTCAGTGTTCATTCAAACCTCTGCTGCTCTCCACTGCCAACACCATAACTAAGGCCGCTGAGGTAGGAAGGATGCACAAGAGGAGAGGCTGCTAAAGACATGCAACTAGAGGTTCCCCTGAGATCTGGAACCAGGCCTTGCTCCACATGAGTAATTTCTATATGTTAGCAGTGGTTAAACATACAAGAACACAGCCAATGGAAGCTTGAACACATTTAACTGTATCTATTCAAAAATATTGTTAGAAATGGAGGCACAACAGGAAGAGGGTATGTGATGGCCATTTCACACATAGATGTCCCCCCCTTGTAAAAAAAAAAAAATAACAGATTTGAAACTAGCAGAGCACAGCAGTGAAAAACAAGAAAACCTAGTTCACTGAAATGCTAGTTTCTAAACTTACAATTTTAACATGTGTGCAAAACTTCCACAAAGCCTAAAATGCCAGAAGCGCTAGAGTAAATAACTCAAATGATAATTAAATACTAACTTTTAGTGTTATGTGCCCTCTGCCCTCCCTGGTATTTAAAAGGTCATTAGGGGTTGGAGCTCTTTCGGATTTTCATTTGTCAAATTCAGAAAATGCCAATACCTACTCAAAATAGAGAGTGAGGTCTGTTGCCAATATTGACTTCTTCAGAAGCTGCATAAGGTCACTGTAATCCTTGGAGGACAAGTTAGCAAAGATGTTGTGACCCTATAATGAAAGAGATAGCAAAGCTAAATAGCTCAGAATCAATATAGGGTTTTTGAAAGGTTTCCCAATAACTCTGTAAAGTGTATCATCATTACAACAAATCCTTCTTTTATTCATAGTGAAATCATGACAAAAACATTTCCATCAGCCAGTGCAATTAAGATGTTTTCCTGGATTTTTCTCTCAGACTAAAATTATGGGCACTAAAATAAAAATATTACAGTCATAAATATGCCGTAGCAACTGATGAACAACATTACTCACATGCCTTTGGAAGGGTATTTTGAAATCTTTGGCTTATTCCGTAACAGAGTCACGTCTGTTGGGTAGCTACTTCACTTGATTGTTACTAGACTGCTGGTCCAAAGCTAAACGTGTACAAGGATGTGAGTCCCAGTGTCAGTGAAATCTATTTCCCGTGTGTACACTAAGGATTCCATTACAAATTTCTTTAGGGATTAGTTTTCCTGCTTTCAGCTTCTCTTTGAATGTTTGAAGCCAACATACACAAAGAGCAACACAGGGGTAACTATTGGCTATCTGTCCCAGCCTAGTCTTTTGGGATGCTTCCCATAAAAGGCCATGCTCATGGACAAGGCCCCCAGATTCATGCGTCGAAAGCTGGTACCACTTTAGCACTAAAAGTAAAGAGCAGCTGGGGCCATCACACAAAAGACCAAGTCACTCTTTTTTCTGGAAAGCGATACGGAGTTGAAAGAAATCTGAATGCAAGGCACATCCTGATTCCTTTCATGCCCAAGCATACTTACATTTTGTGTGTGTGTGTGTGTGTGTGTGTGTGCAGAAACAATAGCAACTCAGACTGAAAGTGTCCCAAAATAAAATTCTCAGCTTGGCACCTTCAGAGATGTGTACATAGCTGCCATGCTTCTCTCCCGTAGCAGACTTAACCAAGAGAAGCATCTCATATTGTGTCGAGAAATATTTTTTTAAAAACCTACTCATACATATACACATTTGGTGGCTACTGGGAAAGGCAGAAAGTTGACATCAAAAAGATGAAATTCAAAGTCCTATTTCAGTACCTTTTTAAGACATGGTCCTTTGGATCAAAGGGAATATGTAAAGACTGGGAGTAGTCCAAAAATTATGGCCCAGGTAAACAGTATGGTAATCCTATATGGTGTAAATGCAAGCAATTGTTTTTATAACAGGAATGGGAAAGGACCAACCCCAACAGTAACCCTAAAAAAACCTAAACGATTACCATTCTGTCTTTTCAAAGCCAGCTGAAATATGTGGCATCATCTGATTGAACATTGCAAGAATTAAACAGTAAAGTTAGCATGTATATAAAATAACATAATCCTTGGTATTTCTTTGCTGGTTTTAGCAGGAAAAAAGCAGAGACTGTTTCCATTCTTTATTTTCTTTTACAGACATTATGGTTTCCTTTTCTGTTTTTTTTGTTCCTTCTTTTTTTTTTTCCTTCTTTACAGCAGAGTCTTTAAAAGGTTGTTTAGTGCTGAGGAAGCAGGATATTAGAGAAAGAATACCAATCAACAGTTTACCACATAAAATAAAGATAACTGTATCTTCTGGCCTGATGGTCTTATTCACCATGAATACCAAGATGGATATGGGGCAATTTTATAATAGGGTTTACAATTACTGCATTAATTAAGGGAAAGGAAATACCAACCTATATTCTGGGGAGATGTATTTATGTATGATGCATCAAACGTACCAGAATACTGCAGTCCTAATGGTATAAATTGCAAAGGTAAGAACCTCTTCAACCACATCCCAGAGTGTTTTGTTTTGGTGCAGTGAACTAATATCACACCATGTCATATCACAAAACTCAATAATACAATGTGTGAAAGGAATCAAGAAATCAGAATCCTTTTCCTACATGTGGACAGGGTACTACAATTTGTTCTTCTATACAACAAATAATAGATGTGCTTTAATGCTTCATTTCAGAGCGGTTTAAGAGAAACTTTCATCATACCATAGGCCTGCCTCATTCACTGAATTCTACTGCAAATAACATCATTCTCCATTTCTACTTCATCTCTGTTTTTCTCCAGTTTCTTTTATCTTCTTCCTTCCTGTAAAAAATTCTGTTAAATAGTAAAGGACAGAAAAGCTGCACAATAATGTCTGGTGATCAGACATCAGACATGCTACATTTTTGTTGCCCAGATCAGCATGGCCAGATTCTGAGGGGGTCATTTAAAAAGTATCTTTTCTGAGCTCTGGCTGACATCCAGTTAGTCATTTACGATATCATAAATTAGACTTACGACTGTGTAACTGTTTCATATTCATATTTACAATTGTGGTACCATTGCTATGATTGTAAATGGCTCTGAAACCTGAGTAGGACACTGTAGGATAACATGAATAGGTGGCTAGTCATGTCATCCTACAGTACTCCACTCTCCAGTGCTGCAAAACTCCATCACTCAGGACAGCTGAGTTGCTTTTAAAGTGGCCATCGGGGATCAGAGCAGAAGATGGAGCACTGCTATGATATTGTATCCTATACTTCTGATGCAGGATTTTGGTCTCTGTCTCTTAACTGCTACTATGAAGAACCCCTGTATGGAAACATTACTTAACACTTATATTTACAGAGGAAGAGACTGGGCATTCCTCTGGCTCTGTACCTCACTCTGAAGAATCATAACAGCATGATTAAAATGATGGTGCTCCAGAGTAGCCGACGTCCCATAGAGCTGAGCCAAAGCAGATCCAATCCTTAAAAAACAAAGGAAAAAATGCAACAGAGACAAAAGATCAGCAACAATTCTTCCAGCATATGTTCCTGAGATGTTTTGAATTATCAGAGAAATGTTGTCCAGCCATGGCAGATTCTGCCCACTGGGAAAGTGGGAGGAAGAGAAAGGTGGCCAATGATAGGTGAAGCCAAAGACAACAGTAGATGGAGACAACTAGCACTGGTTCTGCTCCCATCCTCCTTTTGAAGAACAGTTGCTTAACACTGGACTTTCAATTGAACTGAACAGTCTGTTAGGGCTCCTCCAGGCAAACAAGCTTCTCAATAAAAATCAGGCTATTCTGTTGTATGCCTCGGAGCAACTGCTCCCACCCCTGCATCCAGCTGTGCCGTAAGTATACCAGGTTGTGTTGTCCTGCAAGAGGTGTGGTTAACTGTGGTGTGTTCAGAGCTTCCTTCTGCCTCTGTCCTCACCCATGCAGCATGTGACTGGGGAATATCTAGAGATACTGCAGGAACTGAAGCAAAGGATGCTCAAGAGAGACAACCTCTGCCTATCTCTCAGAACTGAGGGGGGGGAGAGGGGAAGCACCTCTTGCCCTGTGTTTCAAAAGTCACAGCTGGTCTCAGGACTTCATCAGAAATAGACCAGGAAAGGAGGTACATCATCTGGATATTTCTTTTTGAAAAGCTCCCATTCTCCACAGGCTTTGTGTCAGTCCAGATGAACCCTTAAATTCTATTTCTGAGCTATTATATCTGATCCTCTGTTGGGAAAAACAGTGTGACCATCACCTTTTCCAGCCACCATCCTAGGGTGAGAAAGGGCAAGTATAAGGAATAGAGTGGCTTTAGGAGATATGTTCATACGAGACACATGCATGCCCCATCCTTACCCCTCTCATGAGTCAACAGAGAGCTATCTCTAAAGCAGGGACCTCCAATTTTGGATACATAGATATTGTTCAAACACAGTTACCGGCACCTTAACCAGCATGGCCACTGGGCAAGGATTCTGGAAGCCACAGTCCAACAACATCAGGAAGGCCAAGGTTAGGTACTGATGACATAGCAGGAAAATACATTGTTATCAGTGCTATCCTAAAATCATCTTCTTAGTAGTTACGGTCCACTGAGTTCAATCTGACTTACTCCTAGATGGGTATGAACAGGATTGCATCTTAATTCTGCTGGATGTTTACATGTACTGCTTAAAAATAATTCTGTTGTAATATCTACCACACTAACACACACACCTGCACATCTTTTAAAATGCTAAGTTGAATCTTTAAATAATGAAGTCTAATTACAAAAGCAAGATTGATTTGGAGATGGAAGGCAATTGGATAGGACTGTCACAACAGATTAATGTATGCCAGTACTTCATTTCTGGGATTCAGCCTAAAATGACAGGACAGGGTTTTTTTGTTATTTGTTGTTGTTGGCAGTAGTGGTGGCAAGTGTGTTTAAAATGATTATGCCACCTGGAATAGTCTCCTAGAAGCTTATGCTACAAAACTACTCCACAGCAATCTTAAATCAACAAGGTGCAGTAGGAACTGGGGGCAGGGAAAGACCATCATTCCCCAGAGAAAATGGCACGGTGCTGACTTAGCATAGCAATTTCAAGGAGCTGTGATATGCTGTTGTTTTCAATCACAGACCTCTTGATCTTTCATCAGGCTCTATCATAGTACTGGGAAAGTAAAGCAGGAAAGCAGAGGGTAATGTTAGGGTCAATATTAGGAATCAGTTGGTGAAAATAAAAATCACAGTTTCTGTCATGAAGGTGATAATATCCGTTACCAAAGCATACAATGTGTTGTGTCATGATGTGTTTTTTGTTCAGCCCCTTCTTTAAATCCTATGACAATCCAAAAAGACTGATTTTTCATTCCACATATACAAGGGCAAACAAGAAATCATGGCCACAGGCTGTTGGGTTTCTTCTTTAAGCTACCTACCTATGCATCTGTCTATCTATCCATCCATCTCCACACACATAATCATCTTCTTCTTCATCACCATCATCCCAACAGAGAATTAGTACAGGCTTGACTACATTTTTATTTTTTTGAAAAAGTCAAGTGACTTGAGTTCTGATTTAATATATTACCTGTCAGAGCTAATATATCTTTTTAGTATCCACCATGTTGATCTCAGACAGCCTTTAAAAGTTGCAACTGTGTTCACATTTACTTGGGTACAAGTTCCACTAACTTAACACTGCAGAACAGACAGCATAACCTCAGTTGTACTGCAGAGCTGCATCTGATACAGCACTTCTCTGCACTATTTAATGTTCCATCTACCAAGGACCATACCAGATTTAGATCTTCCTCTAACTCCCTCCACCACAAGTAATTCCAGCTCCCTCCCCTCCCAATGCACTTGGCATTAGAAGGAAAGCCATTTAGGTAAGAAGGTATACTTTCAAGTTAGACTTTACTACCACTGCCAAACTTCCTCTTTCTAATTAACTCCTGAAAAACCTGCTCCTAATCTTTAGAAGCTCTAGGCTAGCAATTCTTTAAAACCCATAATACACAGATTGAGAAGAGCAATAACAAATTTTTCCCAATAATACCAATATTAATACTAATACTAATTTATGCTTAACAGTATTCTTACAATTATCCGTAATAATGAAATTATTATTTTGTGTTTGTATTTACTTCATAAAATACTACTGAAATTTCATGCCCTTAAATGTACTGTAAATGGTAAATATAACAACAAAATAGATGCAAACACATAAATGCCTTCAGAAAAAGTGACCTTTTTGTTCCTCTCATAGGAGGGCAGAGAAACTGGAGGACTTAAGATAGGTAAGGCTGAGAACTATTGATCTAGACTTCACATGGGCCCTTTCTGCACCTTACCTTTTTCTGGCCCTGGGATGCAGGGATCATGGGAGCAGCCTCTGGCAAGAAGTTCTCACATCCCTGCTGCTTCAGCTCCGCACGAGCTACCTGCTAGCACGAGAGCCCCACCTCTTCCTTCCGCAGTGCAGCCTAGGAGTTTCCCAGGCTGCGCTGGGGCAGGAAGCACGACCAGCGAGGCTCCGGAGGCTCAGCATGCCAGGTGAGTGCACGCAGGGCCCGGGAGCAATACGCGATTGTGCACCATTTTCAGCTTCCAGCCGAAAATGAAAAGGTGTGCGATTGGCTCCTGCTGGCCCCTGGAGCATCAAACGATTGTGAGTGCGTCATGCAGATCGCTCCTCACAATTGCATGACGCTCCAGGCACACTTTCGCATGGCAAATGCTGTGCAGAAAGGCCTTAGTTGGAATTATTCAGTGATGGAAAATCCAGCAGTAGCTTTAGAGTACAAGAGGACAAAAATTCTTATAGCATAGTTGAAATCTACCCATCCTTGTGACAAAGTAATACCCAGGATTTTTTGGCACTGAATTTTAGATTTTTGCATGGGTGAAATTGTATTCTGGGATAGGAGTCCATATTTTTGATCTCTTTCCCAACTGTTCTGTTGCACAGGTGAAATAGAAGGCTTTGTGAGAATCATGCCATACCCCCAATGAAGAATAATTATCAATGTAAGAATACATGCACTGCACTGGACCCTAGGACACTTTGGCACATACTTCATATCTGGCACTAAACTTGCTGTTCAGGACACTCTCCTACAGAATGTCCCTCAAGAACTGTACTGCCAGAAGCCCACTCACATCTGCTCACACTGGAAAGCTCCCACATAACTGCACATTTCAGTAAAGCCCACAGCTGAGTGGTGAACCAAGGGCAAGGCAATGGTGGCTGTCTTCCTTGGGGGCTGGAAATTAAAGGGGTGCACTACCTGGTGGATACAAAAGCTCCTTCCACTTTTCCCACCTCTTGGAGGTCCATGAAGGGAGCTGTGTGGGGAGCAGCTGCCGCTCTTGGCCTTGACTATTTACATCTGGCCTTACCTGCTGGCACAGGGAATTTCCACTGTTACAGCCAGGAAGCAAAGGGAAGTGGGGCAGGGTGAGAGGGGATAGGTAACACTGCTTCCCTTCCTGGGAACACAGAAGGACAGAGACAGATCCTCATTCCTTCTTTCACATTTTTATTCCTGAAGCTGGGTGCCCCCTCTCACCAGTATCTTGCCTCCTCATCGTCTGTTCCTTCATCTGCCCCCCCCTTCATGAGGGCTTCTTTCTCTTTAGCTCTCTCCATGCCCTTAATGCCACTCAGCCCCCATTTCGAGCCCTCCTTATTGGTCCCCTCCCTGCAGTTGTGGCTCCTGTTACAGGCAGAGGCCCCTCTTTGTTTCCTGTGGGCCGGGTCAGAACTTGCACAGTAGCACCTTCAATACTGAGCGGGAAATGTAGGGTTGCCAGTGATGGATCTCAGATTCCTTCATTGTGCCTCTCTCCCTCCTTCTCCAATTTCTTTGCAGGAACCCAGCCATGTCATTTTTGGCTCAAGAGGCAGAGGAGGCCATGCTCCCCCCACTCTCTCTGCTCTGGATGTCAAATACACTAGGTACACCACTGCCACAGTTCATCCATCTGGGCTGTAATCTGTAGCTTTTCTGTTTTACTAATCTGCCACTGCACCTTAGCATTTCTCCCACAAAGCACCACCGCTTGTGTCACATTAATAAGCATGTGGTTCAAGTTGATTCCGTAGCACAGGAAAGGAAGAAAATCAAGGGCATGTGATCAAGGAGCTCCAAAAAGAGTAGATGTAAAAGTACCACAAAGGCAGCACAAGCCTTTGAATGGAACAGAAAACAGAACAGAGCAGAAAATGAAACAGAATAAAACAGAATATTCAATCTCATAGAACTAAATCTGCAGACTTCCATGCCATGCAAAGGAGTTGCAAATTAATCCAGCTTTGTAGGGCTGGGTTTACACACAAATCCACTGATTTGATCCACACACACACACACACACATAAATGGTATACAGTGCTATTCCCTGACGTAAACCTTGAAATGTCCTCTAGCTCAGATGGGTCATGTTACTACAGTAGGCATGACCGTGCTTCCTGACAACATCAGGACTTGGACTAGTGCTATCCAGAGTGTTGGCTGGGGGCTCTCAGCTGGATTGGTTGCTCATGCTCCTGCCCATACAGGGAAGGTGTATTTTTTTCCATTTTCCTAAGAGCTGGCTGATTCTCAGAATGGAAGCCAGCTCCTGGAAACACCTGCTGAGACAGTGCGACATGGAGCCTCCCTCTCAATTCCTGACTGGAATGAAAAAGTAGGATTTCCCTTGTAAGCATTTCCTGGAAGCCACAACACCACAGCAGCCAGGAACATTTCTAACCTGAGGACCAATTATTGAGAACTCTTTGTCTCACTTGGGTAGTTACCAAGCTGAGCTGTGGTATACTGATTCTAATCCAACCAGTTATAAGGACCGGCAACTGCTTATCCTGCAAAACAGAATGTGGAGGAAAAGGAGCAAATCTTCTGACCCACTAACTGGAGAAAAAGCTGCAAAAAAACTATGAAAGCTCTAGGAAACCATGAATAAGACTTATATTATTCTGCCCTGTGTAAGGAATATGCCCATACTAGCCAAGAAGACCCATGTTTCTGGAAACACCTGCCTCTCTTCCGAATGTAATTGGTTATATATTCTTAATACTGCCTGAACATTCATAGACTTGCAATACAGGCCCAAGAATGACAGATGGCGAATATTTAATGCTTTCCATTTTGGCATGTGAAGATATGTAGATGAAGGAGAAACTCCAACCAACTGAACATCCAAATTCAGTTTCCTGATTTTATACTACACAGTTATTCATACAGGGCAGGCCAAGTCAACAGCATTATAGAAAATGTAATTTAAAGGGAATTTAAATTTATGAGGGGGGGGTTGGTAGAGGGATAATCAAGAATTGTTAAGATGGGTGGTCTCTCTCTCTCTCTCTTAAAGCAAGCCTAACGATACTTTGCTGTTACAGCATCCATGCTTTTCTCTGTGACCCCTAACACTTCATATGTAAGAAAAACAAACTAATAAGAATTAAGAAGCATACTTGGCTTGAAATGCATTGTTGGTTCCCCTGTGGTCAAGGTCATGGCATAAACATCCCACAATCAAAGCTAAAATTTCAATTTCTGTCAGAATCTCCTGAAATCCTGCAGTCTGAAAAAAAAAGAAGAAGAAGAAGAAGTAATACTGGTGATGTCAATAACTACAGCCATTAATAATTATTATACAAATTGAAAGTTTAGGTTAAATATGAACAGGAACAGACACTCAGCAGCTGTTAAGCTTGATCCACCAAGCAAAGCTTCTGATTAAAGGTGCAACAATAGCTTCAGTAAGTAATATACTAGACCATACATGAAGGGGAAAAAAGGCTTAGTTAGATTCAGGAACCTCATCACAATATTGCCAAACTACAATTTCAAAATGGCAGTTTTATCAGATAGAGTGTTGTGGAAGCCAACTGGCCAAGTTTTGCAATAGCCATTTGGTCTCGCATTGGTGCCTGAATCATGGAAGAGGACACTTTCCATCTGGTATGGTCATGTATTACACAGATATCACATTAAGGATGTCATAATGAAAGCAGCAATAGAAACAGATTTTATAACAGAAGCTGAATTTGACATCCTCTGTATGTAGTTTACGGTAACCACCATCTCTTTGCTGAAGTGTGAACATTAACAGTGCAGACATAGCAGGGCACAGGATCAAGAGGAACTTCTTCCCTCCTGAAAAGCTGGGGCAAGCCACCCCAGGCTGACCCTAGGCCTCTGATTTTTTCGTTTATTTCATTTGTGACCCCTTCACAAAATGGCAATGTCTTATATTATTATATTATAACTGGTATATGGCATATGTGTTTTGTTAATATAAATATTATAAAAACCCCAAAAAACTCAAAATGGTAATGTCTTTTCCCCCCCACCATGCATTATTTATACTTGCCATTCAAATACCTTTAAATCAATTAGCAAATCAGGCTTCTAATAAATCTACTTATGGTTAAACAAGGGTTGTGATATGATTTCCACTTTAATAAGAAATATTCTATGTAGCCTTGTAAGAAATAGTTCATATACCTGATCAGTACATACATGAATCAGAACACTCAGAGAATATAAAACTGCATGTAGAATGTTACTTATAAAAGTAGGTATCTTTGAAGCATATTCAGGGGCAGCCACGTTGTCCATGCAGCAAAACAAAACAAAACCCAAAATCCACAGACCGATACCTTTATTGGCCAACCAAAATGCACAGAACATATATCTGAGTTTTATACATCAACTCAGATATATCTCAGTTTAATAAGATACCGTCTTCCTGAATATATTGCTGCTTGTAAAATTTCTTATTAAAATGGATATGGTATTTGAATTTGAAAAGAAATATTCTAAACTACATAGTTTAATAATTTTGTACCAACCAAGTTTTCATATGTTATATCATAGCTAAAGAAATACACTGATACAATGGCACACAAAGAATAAATTTCAAGTTCATTAGTTAATATTGCAAAGAAAGACATAAATATCAAATACAAAAGAGTACTACAAAAATTTCACTGGTAGTGTAAATGTAATTAAGATTAAGGCAACAATAACTAAATACAGTTAGGAAGATATCTGACAAAGGATTATGCTTCCCTTGCGCTTAAAATTTCAGTGGGCAAAGGAAAATGCATAGCATAGGACAATACTAAGAGCAGAATTTATTTTTGCCAGAAAATACATGATCTTAACTCACAAGAGCTAGAGTCTAACATGAGTTATGGAGGTCATTCTTTTGTGTAAGGAAATTAATTGCATCATACTCAATCTGCTTTTATGTGTTTTGTTATTAGAGCACTGGATTCCAGTTTAATTATTTGTAATATGTACTTGTGAAAGAAAAAGAGAAAAAGCAAGAGGAAAAGAGTATCCGAAGAAACACAACTGATTTAAAAAATGTGGGTTTGATCTTGAGGTCGATCCTACGGTCAAAACTCCTTACTCACAAGAGTAGTCTCATTATAATCAATGAGAGAAGTCATGTGAGTTAAAATGATGGATGTGCAGGTTGCAGCACCAGGTCTGCAGCTCTCAAAGGCCAAGCCATAGAGGGGTAACAGTATAAATCATTAAACATATAAAAGCACTGAAGAGCTGTGGAGTTATTTTAAAACTTCTATGCTGCATTCATGGCATGACCAACATGCTAGAACATAGCACAGGAATACCATTTGGGTTAAAAGACTGCATTTGGAAATTATGTGCTACTGTTCCCTCTTCACAGAAGAATCTAGGGTACCTTTAGATGCCAAAAACTGTATGGCTAGTGATTATTTTTTAGCTTATGCTAGGTCACGCTTGATAGTATATACATATCCATGGGTTTGTTTAATTCAGATATGCCTAAAATCAAAACCCAAATAGCAAATTATTATCTTAAAGCAAACAACATGGATGGGGAGCTGAACACTGCATAAGTGTCTTTTTGCACTTCAGTGTGACTTTGTAATCACACTGTATCCCAGGGGATCCGCATATTCTAAGCAGGTCTGATATGACAGGCCACTTAAATGGAGCAACAAGTAGGAGTCCTTCCATGGAGCTTCTTTGTAGTACAATCAGGACAGGTGCTACCTGGCTGACTGCAAGTCTGACCAAGAGTTTTATAGCTGTTTTGGCCTACAGATTCCCCCTATCTATTTTGCCCTCATTGCTACCAGGCCCTTCACCGTAGCCAACCTCTTTCCATCCCTGCTAATGAAGAAGAAATGTCCCAATGTCACCCCTTCATCAATTCCTCCTCCAGGCAAATAGTGCCAGCCATTGCTAACACTGGCCCTCACTCAGGGGTGTACTTCGGGTGTATGAACGGAGGGCATTGCCTCACCCAAATAAGAATCCTCTCCAATGAAATTTTCCATCAGTCCCTAAATTTCTAGCATTGCATTAATGTAAAACTTCATTTGAATATTTAGAAATACAGATTACATACCCAAAGAAAAGGGGCAGGCAAAATGACCAAGGGGAGGTGAACACAGCAAATATAAGAGTTGTAGGTGTGAACTATTTTCCACGTCTTACTCTCTACAATGCTAGAAATCTGAGGAGTGTGTGAAAATGTAATTGGGTGGCAGCAGGCTTCTTATTGGAAGACAGGGCCTTCGTTTTGCCCCCTGTATAGCTACAACTGTGCCTTCACTGTGTGACACATTATCTTCCACCGACAGTTAGATCACTGCTCTGAAAGTGATTATGCAGTGCCTTTGGGGAGGCTTCACTTTTGACATTACACTGCTCCAGCACTGGCTCTAATTGGCCATACTGAGGTCAGACTGACTAGCTGAACTATTATGTGCTCATCTCCATCCACACATCTGTAGGCTCTCATCCCTGCTTAGTCTCTACGCCACTAGGGACTTCCTTTTCATGTGTACATCTCTCCTCAGCCCTCTGCTCATTCATGGAGAGTGGTCCCTGCTCACCATGCTCCAGTTTATGGGATATGAGGGACAGGACCAGCAGTACTAGGCATTCCACCTGAGGAATACAGGGCATATTCCTTCAAAATTAGGCTTTCTAGATCCAAAGGCCTGGACCGTCTTCTCTAGCCTGCAGGGCAAGGGGGAAGAATCTCAGGGCAAGATCACTGCCTTGAAAAGTAGGGGTGTACATTTGTGCACACATTTGTGTGTATATATATACATTCTCCTCATTGTTTATACTCAGTGTTTTTCATTTGAATGGCATGCTCTGTGCAACTGTGGTGGATGCTTAATGTACCAGCCTTAATGATATCACCAGGGCCTAACCCCTATGACATTGTAAGGTATCAGCTTAGTGCTCAGGTTTAGGTCAGAAATCTCCTAATGTGATTAACCCCATCTAGAACAGGCCACCACCTTAGCCACTGAGCATGTGATATCTTCTGCATGAACCCAAACCACATGCATTTGCGTGGTTTCTCCTATTTCCTCACATGGTGCCTTGCCTTTCAACACTGGGGCAGCAATAGGGTAGATGGGAAGACAGTGTTTTCTGCCATGGATCAGTAACTTGAAGAATTCAAATGTTCTTTTTTAAAATAAGTAATGGCGACAGTTTTGATTACCTTTAAGAAGGGAAAGTGTAACCACTAAGGAATGTGTTAAAGTTGTAACTATAGCTGATTTTTTTTTTTCAGAAAGTTAATTTCTAAGCTCTCAAATTGTAAATTTAACCAGAAATTGAGTGTTAAATAGTAGCATTCTACACAGAATTGGAACAGATGATGCTCAAGATCACTTCCAAGCAGTCCAATATTTGTATAATGTATCCCATTCAGACCAGTTTTTCATTCATCCATAGCCTTCTGAAAACACTAAGATGAGTTTGCGTGCCCAGTCTCAATATACATGGCATGAAGAACAGCAAGCATTTAAACCTCTCCTATCCTAGTATCTGTTCTGAACGTTCTGTTCTTCTAAATCTAACCAAATCATCATCACTAATTTCATTCATAAACACAGAATATCCACATTTTAAAAACAATATAGAAAACAAAGGAATTGTCTGTATATTTACTGTAATAGCCAGTCATAAAAGTGTTGAACTGCTGCTAGTTGATATAGCTTCAAGTGACAGTATTGTCATAAAATTTAAGATAATCATACCCTTATCTCCCACCTTCCCAACACACATTACCAGTAAGATGTACAAAATTATTACGATCAATAAGAAATTACTTAAAACTTAGGAACAGATAGATAAATAACAAAACACACACCTATATTTCAAGGTGTCTTTACACAAGTATCTGTAGTTTTAGAATTTAGTGGCAACATCATTATCTGAGCAATATCACAGCTAGGAACGACTTAATAGCATAGGCATTTATGACTACAGATTTCACAGAGAAAAGTGATCCTTGTGGAGTAACTTAATACAATGTGATACCAGTAAAATATAAATGTATTCTCTGGCCATTTAAACTGCCTTTATATTCTGAAATGTACAGATACTGTGAGAAACCTGTATTCTAGAGATTTTCTGTATAATTAAAGGTATTTTTTTTCATCTGAGAAAATTTAAAAGCAATCAAATTACTAGTCCTTTCCAGGTTTTCAAATTATGGGTAACACATGCTGTGGAGGTGTGTTACACACCCTCTTCTTCATGACCTCTGTGTGTGCAAATGTGAAAGGCCTCTACAGATGTCCTTGTATACACAGAAGCAGATTGGGGGCCCTGCTGCTGTATTGCTACTGCTGCTCCCTTCAAAGTCCATTATCCCATTCTAAACACCTGGAAAGCACTAACTTGCTATTAGAACTAATAATTGTAAAGTGTTCTGTACCACATAATGCTAGTCTTAAATTCACCTTCTAAGACAATAAACCCTGAATATATGGAAGAATAACTGTGAAGTATGAACCGGCAAAAAATTCATAGGAAATTATTATTGTTATACGAGCTTTTCTGGGCAAGCGCCAACTCCATGAAAGTATGGACTGTAGAAGAGATACACAAATACATGAATAGATGAAAGGACAGGGCAACATTTCACCTCTCAATCCATGTACAGAACCCAAAAGGACTAGCATGTTACTTCAACAGCGGCAACAGGGCACAATCCTTGATCATACTTATGAATGGCAGGCTATCTTAGTGGATGCAGGTCACACTGAGTATGGCACATCAAGCTGTGTCCTAAAATGGAGAGGAATGTCCAGGGGCTCAGAACAAATGGCCATGAAGCTGGCATAGCCTCCTCCACCTCCACCATGATCAGCTGTCTGAGAACTGTGGCAGGATTGTTCCCAAGGCTAAGATTAGCTGCCACAGAATTCTGACTACATCCTCCTGCCCAATATGAGGCTCTGAACAAACATGTACAAGTCTCCTTTGGTGCTGCAGCCATCCACGACGTTCTGTGCCTATTCTCATTCAGGCTTGCACGTCCAGTACCTGAACATTTCAAGCATAGTACAGAAACCGGAGGGGCAACAGGATTTTCATAATCTAAAATAACAGCGTCCTCAAAATCTCTGCCTGCCTCCAGGGGATTTCCTTGTTGTAGCAAATGTAATGGCACGCTAATTTGTTCCAATTGTTGATGCAAGAATATTGCAGTATAAATAGGAAACAATTGTGCAAGAAGTGATCCACATTTGCCAGTATTTTGAAAGGTATCCATGCAGAAATACGCACGGATCCACTGCCCAAAAACTGATGTTTGGCCCCTAAGAAAGTGAAAAGCAGACTTCTCAAACAATAGCAGTTCTATTTGATCTTGCTGCCTGGTAGCTGTTTGATCTGGAAGAAACAAAGCTTTTTCATCAGAGACTGAAACGTGCTGTCATCCCTCACCAAGTGCTTCCAGAAAGCACCCTGAAACAAAAGTGGCATTTGAGCTCCATCTAGGGGAATTTTATATTAACATTTTTATTGTTGTGAATCAAAGATGTGGCATAAGTTTGATAGCACTCATCAGAAGTTCCACTGAATGATTTTAATCTCTGTGTGCTAGTTTCAACAGTAAAACATAGTTTCAGCATTCAAGTAATTTATCTTAGTTGTAAAAGATTATGTAGGGTCACTGCCCAAAAGCTGATGGCTCACCTAGCTGAATGCCATATTGAACTGCTCTGTGACTGAGATCTCTGAGTGTGTGTGCATGTGTCTGTGTGTTCTTTCTGTGTTTTATTGAACCTAACTATGGTGGGACAAATTGTTGACTTAATCATAAAAGCAAGATGGAGGAACCAAGAATACTCAAATGTTTTATTTAAAAAAAATCATTAAAACATTTTAAACATTTCAAACCACCTTCCATTCTCACAGATATCAAAATAGTGTACAGA
The DNA here is from genome assembly GCA_030412105.1 of Cyclura pinguis. Lineage (NCBI taxonomy): Eukaryota > Metazoa > Chordata > Lepidosauria > Squamata > Iguanidae > Cyclura > Cyclura pinguis. The sequence goes on along the minus strand of CM059599.1, from coordinate 218,643,861 downwards.
CATAGCTAAAACAATAGACTATATTAATGGCCATTTCTCCACTAGCCTGTTATAGTTCTATTATTCCACTTTCAACATGCTACGGAGTCCTGAGGTTTGCAGTGCATAGCATAGCATGTGGAAAGTGGAATAACAGCACTGTAACAGGCTAGTGCAGAAATGACCAATGAAAGCTCAAAACCAAAAAGCCTTTCCACTCACACTTACCTTCCTAAATCGTCCCCTTGAAGCTGCTGTTAGGTCTACAGTGGGAAGCTACAGTTATCTCTGTTTCGCCTGTGTTTTTTCCACACAGGTAAACACGAGCTTAGATACAGAAAATGTCATGACAGCAGGAATTAAATACCCTACCCTGATCGAACCAAGAGCCCCTTCATTTTCCCTCCTCTAACCCTAAAGATGGATCATAGATCCCTTGGATTAACACGCCGCTTTCTCCTAATACCATGGTCACCTCAAGCAGCTTCCCCCCATCCTTGATGCAGGCAACCAGATCCTGCATCACTGAAATTACCCGCCTGCCTTCAGGTGTCATGGTAGCTGTTGACTCATCTCTAGTCAGCTGGTAGGATGGTTGGCTTCTATAGATGAAATGAAGGGGGACATCATCTTTAAGCAGAAACATGTCTTGGACTGACTGTGGCTAAAGTTTGTAGGACAAAGACAGTACAAATAGACAGTATTTTGAAGTCTCTTCAGTAGGTTCTTCATTTGTTGTGTGAATCGAAATTCAGAAATAGTGTTACCATCATACACATTATCAAGTCAAAGATCACATTTACAAACTGCTTCAGATGCCAAGGAGATCTGCTGGATTTAAACCTTGCATCTCCTTTCCTCTGTTAAGTTTAGGCGGGGAAAGGCATCTATGGCCAGAAGCCAGTGGTGTCATTTTACTAGCACAAATGGCATTGTGCTAGCAGGCACATAGTTCTACACTGTGCACAAGCAGGGAAGCTTATAAAGTTTCCAGTTATGTAACCAGATGCACAATGAGTTACGTTCTATATTGAAGTACTAACTGCATACCCAGTTGCACAACCAGTTACAGAACCATTTGGTCAATCCTTTGTACAACTGTTTACACAAGTGGCTGCAGAAACAGTTGCACAAGAGGCAGCATGCGTAGTGGATCACAAGAACTAATGCACTACCACTTGTGAAAATGAAAAACCTCAGTGCACTATTTCCCTCTGCTAATGCTTATAGGCCCAAGTGTGTGTTTACATTAGCATCAACTCACAAGTTTAAAAAATTAAACTAACATTTCTAAACGGATCAGCAATGGAAGCACACTGCAAAGTACTAGGCATCGAAAAATGTCAGCCCACCCTGCCCATTTCACTTGAACCATGCAGAAAACATGGAGAACTATCTTTAGAGTCAAAATTTGTTTGGAAAGCAGCATCAGCCCTATCAACCCATCTCTACCACTCCTAAACAGAACTGTTGCACCTGTCTTTACCCCTTTACTCTTTAACTGTTTTACATAAACACCTTGAAATGTGTTTTCTTCAATAAGCTCCCATCTTGCCAATAATTAATGCTATCTCATGCTCAGTTTTACTCAGTTTTACTGCAATGTACTGCTTTTTTATTTCTGATGTAATGCATTTTCCCCTAGAAAATACTGTCTGGTTTAGTGGCACATGAAGTCTATTACACCAGGTGATAACAGTTTTAGATTTTAAAAATTTGGCCTCTTTTGCAATCAGAGCACATCGTCATAAAAACTTCAGCTGGAAAGGACTCTTAAGGACCATCAATCTCAAATTCCTGGAGGGAATCTAGACCTTAATATCCCTGCTGGCAAACTGCTTATACATTTCTCTTTAAAAGGAGGGGGCAGTGAAGGTGTACAATGAATGCTACTGTATACATGTGATGCAGAAATAATAGCTCTCTGTTTTCGTTATATATCTGGGAAACTTTGGGGCTGCCTGTCCCAAAGCCAACTTGTTTTCACTGAGATGACTATTCAAACACTCACCACAGCATATGACATTTCAGTGCCCCAAATGAAGTATTAAAAATGGCATCCTACCCCACTCCCCATTAGATCCTTGAATTCCTGCAGCTAGGAGTCCTTCCTCACCCATTTAATCCTGTCTGCCTGCCTTCATCACACCTGCTTCCCTACAAGGGGAATTTCTACCATATCCCTCTCCTTTAATTGTTTTCACTCTCTGGCTTACAAATCACAAATCATAAGCAGCATTTTGAACTGAGCCTGAACACTGACCAGTAGCCATTGAAAGTGTTGCAATAGTCTCATGGTCTGTATAACCAGCCCTACGCAATAGCCTGCGTGCAGCATTTGGGACCAGCTGAAGTTTCCAGATAATTTTCAAAGACAGCTCTACTCAAAACAGAAGTCTAAATGAGATGCAAGTAAAGTATGTTTTATCATAGCAAGAGCAGACATGTAAATGCACTCCTGGCCTGAGCTCTGTAAATACACTGCTGGTCATTACTTTAAAAAAAAAAAAGGCATACAGCCATACAGCTACTGTGATGGGTGTTTGACCCCAAGATGAGTCCCAATCTCTTAATCTGTGCTTCAACTGACCAGGAGCTAAAAATGCAAAGCATTCCTCTGTGACCTGTTACAAATCTAATCCCAGAAGCCTCTTAAGGCCATTTCCACACCTCACCCTCTTTCACTGTCATCCTGGTGTCATCCTGGCAGTGCCTTTGCTGGGACAGGAGTGTGCCCCCAACGCTCCCCTCTGCACCTGGCCGGCTGCCTATGGAAGGGAGCGAGAGTGAGCGCTCCTTCCTTCCGCAGTGCAGCTGGCCTCTTTCCCATGCTGCACTAGGGAAGGAAGCACGCAGATCACGCTTCCTCCCAGTCCCATGGCCACTGGCAATGGGAGCATCACGCAATCGTGGCCATTAGTACATCCTGCAATCACGATGAGTGGGGAAGTGTGACAGCGGGACCATGATGTTGTGCAGCAGCATAGCTCATGGACCAACGCATCCCTGTTGTAGGACAGTAATGCCATGTGGAAATGGCCTCAGAACATGAGGCCAGATATTCATTCATTCATTCATTCATTCATTCATTCATTCATTCATTTGCCATCGAGATACCGGAGGAATTTCATGGGGGCTTCAAGAATGCCTGGTAGGGGAAGTAAATGTGGCCTGACAGCCTCCCCTTGTCCAAAGATGGGATACTAAACTTTGGCCAGAAATGATTCAATACAGTGGGTGTCAGGGAGGGTTTCTTCAGCAGAGGTCACACTCCTGCCTCTTTAATGCATGTTGGAATTCTGCTTTGCTGGAAAAAAGCACTCACCTCTCTCTCTCTGTGCCTTCAAGTTGCCTGTTGACTTATGGTGACCCCATGAAATTCATAGGATTTTCTTAGGCAAGGAACACTCAGGGAGTCTTTGCCAGTTCCTTCTTCTGAAGCAGAGCCTGCAGCACCTGATATTCACTGGCAGTCTCCCACCAAGTACTAACCAGAGCTGACCCTGCTTCGCTTCCAAGATCAGACAGGACCTGGTGCCTTTAGGGTATTTTGGCCCCTGCATTCACCACTACTCTCCTTTTGTTAGCCAAGGAGAGGCAAAGGGCAATCGAACACATGGGGGTCTCATCTCTTGTCCACATCCTTGGGCTGTGGCATTTCTTTATCAATCGCCTCATCCTTCCTTCCATCCCTCCACCAACCTCCCATTTTACTCTTGGTTAGCAGCTAATGTGTCATTTGGGAAACTGTGTGGCCAAGACCTAAAACTAATTTAACTTCATCCATCTTAAACTGCATAAGCACTCAAGTCTTGTTTATTTTCACAGGGGCCTCAGAATACCCAATTTTCTCTGGATTGCACCTAGTGTATTAAGCAGAAAATTAGGTATATATGTAACAGAGCAGAGATTTTGTAATGCACCATATAACAATAAGGTCAGCACAATGCAACTGCCATCTTTTGTTCCATTCTTTCATTGTGTCATTAGCAACCTTACTCCTGAAATTCTCTCAAATGTTGCCAAATAGGTGCTGCTGTCATTAGGATCCTTTGTTCTCTTGGGTATTAGTGTAACTGGCAATAATTATATATTGTATGAGCAAGGAAAGAAGGAAACAAATCTTAAGATATGTAAACAAGGAGTTGTCCTACTGTGTCATTACTCAGATACTTACAGTTAACATGGCAAACATTAGCTGGCAAACATTGAAAGCATGCCTCCAGTTGTGATAGAGCACCATTCGATAATTCTTCCTCACTGTCAAAAGCCACCTACACAGTGTCTGAAATGGAAAAGTACAAACTGCATCAGGAACACTAACGTGTACAAATGGACCACGACTGCAGCCAAGACAAAAGCGGCAGATTATCTTCGCAGAGCAGATGGTTACCTCATAGTCAATTTTAAATTTCTGAACCATTCCAAGCTCCATGAACATCCGGAGGGCTGCAGTTATCATAGCGTCCGTGTCGAGGGAGAAGTCATCAAAATGGATGTTATCTATGCCAAGCTCTGTCACAAGCGGAATGTTTGCTGCCTGGAATTACCCAAAGATAATAAGAAACTTTGTTGGGCTCAGCTCAGTTCTTTCTCTGGTCTCTCTCTCAGAATGAACATTGCCTAAATCGTCTAGACAGCATAAAGACCCTGCATCGCAATTACAAATGTCTGGTGCAGATCTGGGCAAAGAAGAGAATGGGAGTAGATAATTTGAGCAGTAAACTTGCTTTATTGTTGTGCTGAAACCTAAGGGCACAATCCAACAGGTACTCCAACCACACCATACTCCATCAAAGAAAGATTGCCTACAAATTTAAATGATGTTGCAGCTTGAGAAATGGAAGCTGTGCAGAAGTAGTTCTCAGTAGTTCTTTAAGTCGGGCGAACACTAAAGACGCTCATTTATTGCATGTATATTTTATTAAAACTACATGGGTTAGAAGGGAAGTTGATGTGCATGAACCACATGCACTCAGCAGAATACTCATGCCTTTCTTTTCAAGTGATGTTTTATTATCTTCTTTTTCTCACCATATGTGTAAGAAAAAAAACCATATATAAAGTAGCCCTAAGACCCAAATGTAGCATTTCAGGGTAAAGCAGTACAGGTAACTTGCTACTGTACACAGGTTTGCTATTTTAAATTTGAGAGAGAAGTGACAAAGGAAGCATCCAAGGCTTTGAAGTTCATATTTACAAGGTTACAACACAAGTACCCTCTGGTGAATCACCACATCAACATAGGTGGGTATGTTACCACGGTTGATTGCCTCTAACCTTCTGTGGCTACATAATGGCTTCAGAAGTTACAGAGCAAGCATTGTCAGCCATTTATGCAATCTCTTTCACATTGGGTGGCAGCACTTGTTGGTAAGGTCTGAAGTGGAAATTGCAGAGGAAAACTGTTCAAATTTTTCAAGTTGTAGATATAAATATAGTCCACCTTGTGCAGATGTCCTTCCAGACAAATGCTGGTAAGGAAATGCTGAATGCAAGGTGCAAGTAGCTGCCAGTGCTTGTTTGAATTGCCCATTGTTTCATTGAGTGAAATGTGGGGAAAATATGACAATAAAAATATAACACTGAGGTCTGCATTTTCTTGGCACTTCAGGTTTCTCAAAGAGAAAAATAATACATCTTGAAAACCTGATCAACAACTGATGAACAAAACAAGTGAAAAGACAATTTTCCCATGTCTGCCTTTATATTTATGAGGTTTTACCACCTTATATTTAACCAAGAGTGCCATAATCCAAAATAATCACTGAATTAATAGCCACAAGGTAACATTTGTATAAAATAACCATTTGCTTTACAACAGTAATAAAAGAAATGGCAGAATGGCAGAATTATGTATGAGAGTTGGAAGTAATTTGAATAATGTAGAAAAGGAGAAATATTATTATGCATGCAACATCTAGTGTCATTCTCCTACATCTGAAGTGAAGCACAGTAAGCTTATAAAGAAAAAATGACAGAAATTAGAGCAGTATTTTTTAAAAGACACCTTAAGATATGTTATTAAAATGTATGCTTAAAATCTCAGCTAATCATAAAAGGTTTCTCAGTGTTCAGAGAGAAACTGTATTATGAACTAGCAAAATTATTGTCATTCTTTCAGGTAGGAGGATGGAGGGAGCGTCCATACATTTCAGGGACCCTGGAAGGGAGGGAAAACATTTACTGGACACAATCCTGTAGCTGTTATTCACAGTGGCATCCCATAGAATAGAAAATAATGGTACTAAAGTTAAGGACTGATATATGACAGGGGCAATGAACAAATCCCTGAGATGAATAACAACAAATGCCTGAGATGTGCAACAACAACAAGGAGGGGGAAAAAGCCTTCATTGTGGGGACACCAAAAATACAGAATTTCTTCCAAGAAATGTCTGCGGGGTCCCTCATTTATCATCTTTAGATGTTCTGCCATGTTCAATTTGATCTCTTGAGCTAAATGGCACTTGATTGCTTTTAACGGTTTGCTTACCTGGTCTCCAACAAATGTTTCCGGTCACTTTCACTTCAGGCTAAATCCAACTGCTAGTTCCAAACTAGAGTAGACATTCTGAATCATTTAGAACTTGGTAAATCAACATTTATATAAGCTCCATTGAATCAATGAGCCTACTGTATTTGGGACTAATAATTCCATTTAGGCCACTGAATTAAGTGCTGAATGGTAATCAGCTGGCTGGGATTAGCAGTTGTATTTAAGAGTTTGTGTTTTATCTGTTCTGTTAGTGTTGTGTTTTTACAAACTTTGTCTTTTTTTTATTTTTAGCCACTTTGAGGCTTCAGTAATAAGACAGAGCGCTTTTCCAGATGTTTCTGACATCCTTAACACTAGGGATGGTAAAAAATGCTTCATCTTGCATTCTCTCACAATTAATTAAAAAAGAAACTTGAGTTACAGTCAGCTCTTTACATTTGCAGATTTCACTTTGGTGGATTTACTTATTCACAGATTATTGGCTGTCACCTCTGCTGCCTCCCTCCGCCATTTTTAATAGGGACTGCAAGCTTCGTGAGACTGAGAAACTGCAAATGAGGCTTTTAATTCTCTCTTTAAAATGGTGTGGGGCAGCAGTGGAAGCGGCAGTAAGCCCCACCAGCCAGCCACTTCTGCCTTGTGATGGAACCCTGACGCCTCAAAGGAATCCATGGTGGGTTGAATACTTTTGTTGTGTGTTAAATATGGTTTGGGAGGGCCTAGAGTTATTCACAGTTTTTCCTCTTTCATGGAGATCCTGTGCCCCTAACCCTAGTGAATGTAAAGGGATGACTGTATTTTCAACCCTAATTTTTAAATACTTGGAATGAAATTCTCCCTCATATGCACTGGTCAAGTTCAACAGGCATAGCTATCTCCACATGTGTTATTTCCCTACCATTTAGATGTTAAAGGTAAGGAACCTCTTGGGAGGTGTGCCCTAAATGAGCATTGACAGTGGTTGGATACCTGGGGCTGGAGGGCTGGAAAGCACTCAGCACTCAAAACCTTTCATCCTTCCATCCTGTGTTAAGTGACTATCCTCAAATGTTGGATTCGGGGATCACTTTAGAGCAAGAGAGGGGGATGCTGAAAGATATGGCTTATGTGTAGGGATGGTACAAATCCAGAATTTTCCAAATCCAGATCCAAATCCTGGGAAGGTTCTGAGAATCCACAAATCTCACAAATCTCGAATCTTTCCAATCCTTAGTTTAAAAAGAAAGGGAAAGAAGGATAATCTTCGCAAAGCACACTCTCTCAGCCTTAGCAAAAGCCTAGGCAAAGGCAAACCTCCCTCTGAAGAAATCTGGCCACGACAATTATCATAGTTTTGCCTCAGGATCTCCCCAGATTGAAAATGACATGAAAGCCCTTTCTACACAGGCAGGAAAATGTGGATTAATCCCACATTTTCCTGCCTGTGTAAACAGGGCCACATACTACAGTAGAGAGATAATCCAAGTAAAAACTGGATTTTCTTTGCATAGCTCCTTATGGCATCCTGGGGTTTGTAGTTTGATGATGCACCAGCACACTTTGGTAGAGAAGGCTGTGACACCTTGTAAAACTACAAAGTCCAGAACTGTGTGTGAAAGAGGTTTGCAAGGGAGCTATGCAAAGGAATGTTTCTGCTGTCCTTGGAATCTCAAGCCTGTACCTTCCAGTCAAGTGCTGAACTTAAATATTAAATGTTCAATGTAAATATCTTAGAATACAACCCCAGATGTAATTTGTGAAATTATTAGCAAAGGCCATTATTACTACAAGGGGAAATCTCACCTACTTGCCAGCTCCCTTTGTGTGTCTGGTCTCCCAGGTTTTCAGGCATCCCAGTCGCCAGCAAGCTATTTGGTTGATGGATTTGGACGATTCGGTTTGGCTATTTTGGCACAGGGATTCAGATTCAGAAATCTCAAATCCTTGCCCAGGATTCAAGGATTTGGTTGGCCCATCCCTACTTATGTGAAATTTGTCCTCTTGCCTGGTTCTAACCGAATGAAGTTTCTGAACCTTACCAGTGGAAGATATCTTCCTCTTGAAAAATTTGAATCTATGGTTCTCCAAGACTGGAGCAGGTAAAGCTGAAAGGTTCATATAGTTCCTAAGAGAAATAGATTGTTTTTGAATCTCCAACCAGTCTTATCTGCACAGCTACACTCTGACCCGTAACAGTCATATTCCCCTCCTTTCAGCCTTCTTCTTCTTCCCCAGTGTTCATGAGAATCCAGCTGGACAGAAGGACAGCCTGCACTGCAGTCCTAATCCTTCTTGGTGGAAGGGAGCACAATAGCTTTTAGTCAACAATGAAACAGGCCAGGTACAAGTAAGGGATTAAAAATGTTTAATGTCACATCTAACTTGATCCTTTTTAAAGAGAAAAAAAGTCATCTAACCATTCGATATGAACATACAGGCATACCTCACTTCACAAAACCTCTGACAAAGAAGGTCCTTTCTTGGAAAGATTTTTTATGACTGACCAGCCCCCCTCCCGTTCTTCTGCATCTTCTGTCTAGCTATATGTCTTTTAGCAGCATCAGTACTGTGAGATTGGTGAAGGAGGGCTGGAGAAATACAGACTTTCAGTGCTGAATTGCAGCAGCATGATATAATAAAAGTAAAATAAAATTTGAGCTAAGAAGGAATGGGATTCTGCTCTAGCCAATCCCACTGTAGTTGCATATGCCTGTGTACAGCACACACAGCAAACAGCAGCTGTCGCCTGAATCCATTACTGATGTATGTGAACTGCAAAACAGGGAGAAAAGGAGACAGCAGATAGCCTGCCAGCATGTTAAAAAGTATAGATCTGAATGTTTGGGTCATGCCTTGATGCAATTTGGGGGAAGTCTTCAAAAGGTCTCTAGAAGGTTCAAAATGTTTCTGTTTATTTACACAAGGCTTACTTGACCTGGTTGTTTTATTTCACAAGTCCACAATATTAGCTTTGATAGTTAGTTTGCTGCTCTTCTTTTTGTGGGTAGAATTCTATTCTTCCCATGTTACTTCTGCTTCTGATACTAAATTCTCTTTTAAAGAAGTAATGTCCAGGAACACAACTACATTGTTAACTGAGGTATACTTGTACTCTTCTTAACTGATATTTTGGTCATTGTGATGTACTGTATATAGGACCCCAATAATTCTTATTTCTGTCTCTGGCTTGACATATCTCAGCAGATTAGATTCCAACTGCACACATGTTTACATCTCTCTCCCTCTCTGAAGGGACTGTGTATCTAATTGGCATAGCCGAGGGATATCTTAACACCCAGAGCAAACTTAGTTTTAAAGGCCTCCATCTGTTACTGCGTCCTGCTGACTGATGGTGTCTCTCTGCCCTTCACACTGCTGAATCAGCACTGCCTCATTGTAGCTCTGCAGTGGCACAAGTAGGACATTAGTCTCTTAAGGAAACTTTCTAAAAGAACTTAAAGTAGAATGAGCAAATGGGGACCAGAATAAAAGACAGTTGGCGTGTGCCTTCTATCCTGTTCCAGAGCAGGACTCATTCTTGCTTTCTGGTACTTGTGCTAAGATTTTATTCTTTCATTCACAGTAGATCAGCACATAGTCAAGTTTTGAATCTGTGACTCCTTATTCATAAAGAATTTGGGATACAATAAACACAATTTGTTGCGTAACAGTAATATAGTGCTCATGTATATTTTTTTTAAAAAAGTGATAGGGAAGAAATCTAGGATTTGGACTGAAAACAAGTAGAATATAATCCATAAGTATGTTCTAATATGTTTATGAGTGAGTTTACGAAAGCTTTTACACTTCTTCGTCAGCCTACCGGTTTCCTTGGTCAGGGTAGATCTATACCAGCATCCATCTGTGTATCACATTTTTCCTTACTATGCTCTTGTGTCCCAGTGCAGTAGTCATGCACCTATTTGGCCCACATAATGCAGTTTGTTCTAGTCACTCTAACTTCAATTTCCAAAATTAACCCCAAACACCAGCACCACCAACCATGTACAACTGACCACTATCTACCACATTAGATTGTCTGGAATCTAACATTAGAGTGAAGGGGAAGAAAAAGCTGCACCTCCATGGAATTTGGATGTAGCCAAGGATGTACAGCAGGTGTGAAAATTATGTGGCCCTCCAGATGTTGTTGTACTGCAAGTCCCAGCAACCTTAGGTAATGGCGAGGAATGTTGAGAGCTGCAGCTCAACAAGATCTGGGGGACTGCAGATTCCTTCCCCTGATATACAACACGTTTGTGTGGCATGTGCATGTGTTATGTGTGCACTAGAGCTTCTTACTGTGCTACGTTATTATTTAGTATTATTTTTAAAGCAACCTTGTATGTGAATTAAGGAGACACTAACTGGGGTGAAAGACAGTGTGCGCTGTAAAGTAGACTACATAAAATGTTAATAACTCTTTCATAAGGTTACTTTCAGGGTCATACTTTTTAAGAAAAACAGTGAATGGAGCACAAAGTGAATTAGAATCTGGTTTGAAGTATGGATTTCACAAGTTATTCAGCATATAACCCTCCTCTGTTGTAACTGTTACAATTCATGTTATATTTTGTGTTATCACACTGGCGATATATCTAGATGCTGTATCAAAGGTAAGGTGAGAATTCCATCTTCTAGGATATTTTAAACAGCTCTTTCAGTCTCAACATTTTTGTCCAAAGCATGCCAAGAAAGAGGGGAAGAAGAAGTACACACCTTTCTTTCTTACTCTGCACAAATGTAATGCATCACTCTGCGGAGATTGTTCATGAAATCATTATTCCCCACATACAAGCACACACACATACTTTTCACTTTACTTTCTTTATTTGGAAGCATATATAATTTGCATCTTTCTTTTAAAACATTTGCAAGTAATCTTCCCCAGAAAACAGCTAGCTTAGCTTCTGCTCTGCTCAACTTGTACAACAAAATGTAAGAATTACATCTCTGGAAACAAAAGAGGAAGAGGAGGAAGGAAAGCCTTTTGGAGAAGCAGTCCATTCTCTGCTCCTTCCTCTGCAAGGCAGACTGCCTCTCCTAGTAATGCAAAGTTAATGCTGAACCACTGCTTCCTTCCCCCACACCACCCCCTCCCCCTTCCCCCCCCTGCTGTGTCACTCTGGGCTTCAAAGCTACCCCAAGAGCCCAAACAAGCATGCCAGTATCTGACTCTGGAACCATTGAGCCAGAAAAAGCAAATTACATGAATTCAGGGAACATCAATTAACATTGCTCTCATGCAGCTTTAAATGTGCCACAAGCACTTTAAATACAGCAGGAGGCATCACTGACCTCAGCTGCTCCTCCCACTATTTGTGAGTGTGTCCACATGCACACATACACACTCATACACAAATATGAAATGTTACAGAGCCTTTGAGGCCATGAGACACACACTACAAAAACAAGAGAAAACCAACTACACCAGGCAATCTGCGTGTGTGTGTGTGTGTGTGTGTGTGCGCACGCACGCTTTCAAACTGACTGTCAACCTATGGTGATCCCATGAATTTCATAGGGTTTTCTTAGGCAACAAATACTCAGAGGTGGTTTTGCCAGTTCCTTCCTCTGAAATATAGCCTACAGCACCCGGTATTCAATGGCAGTCTCCCATCCAAGTACTAACCAGGTCTGGCCCTTCTTAGCTTCCAAGAGCAGATGGGATCTGGTGCCTTTAGGATATTCAAGCAGGTAACAGAAGGCATGCATGTATCCATGTATAACAATATTTTACAAGAAACTGGTGGTGAAATTTCAAATAGAAAGGCCAGGCTTTTCTTACTGTTTGGAGAGCTAGGAAGACAGGAACAGGAATAAACAACTTATTATTTGTGGAAAGAGCCACAGTTTTGCCAGGAGTGTGTTGGAAGACTACTAGCACCCTGACTAGCTTTGTTGTAGTTGTTATTGTTGTTGTTGTCTGCCACCAACTCGGCTTCGGTGTATGCCAACCCTATCAATGAGAGATCTCCAAGGTCCCTGGTCATCGACCGCCCTGCTCACATCTTGCAAATTCAGGGCTGTGGCTTCTTTGATTGCATCGACATGTAGTATCCCCTTCATTTTTTCCCACTGTGTTCCACTTTACCTGCATTATCATCTTTTCCAATGAATCATATCATCTCATGCTATGACCAAAGTACGATAGCCTCAATTCAGTCCTCTTCGTTTCTAGTGAAGATGACCCATTTGTTTGTTTTTTTAGAGGCCCAAGGTATCTGCAGAACCCTCCTCCAGCATCACATTTCATATCAGTTGAATTTCTTCCTGTCAGCCTTCTTCACTGTTCAGCTTTCACAATCATACATACACATACGTACATTGGTCTCATACAACTGAACCTCCATCACTTTCTCCAGCGTATCCTAGATCTGAAAAGCCACCAGTATTTGAATTTGCCCACAGACTTATTCCAACACGAACTAAGCTTACAGACTCCACCACCACCCCAACTATGTGAAGCAAAGCCTTCTTTCTGGTATGGTTCAACCATGTATACCTCCACACACACACGAGTTCAGGCAACTCTATCAAGCAACAGATGTTGGAAGGTAGCCTTCTGGCTATTCTTTCTGAACCTCCTAGTATGCTGTATAACAGAGCTTACAGGAGCCACATGGTTCTTCCTTCACTTCAAACTGCTCCCATCACTTTTTCACACGTGGCCCTGTGGAGATTCGGAGGGAAAAGGGGGCCCTCCTCCCTCTCAATGCTGACTTCTGCCTCTGGAGGCTGTTGGGTATTCCCGTTTCCCTCAGCCCCTGCCATCCAGGCCAATAATGAGGAAAGATGGGAGGAGTAGTCAGTCTATCAATGTCTGGGAGTCCATGGATTCCCCGCTGCTGCGATAGAGGATATTCTATCTCATTACCAGTACTGCAGTAAGATTTAACAGGTAGACCAAGTAGTTTGTATATGTGGAAGGGGGGCTGCAAGGGGCATCTTATCTTTTGCCCCAGGTAAGGAAATGTCCTGAGTCCTGAATTCAGCCATCCCCCAAATCACCAGCCTGAGACTCTTTAACCCCCTTCCCTTCATAGGAACAGCAGTAGAAACAAGAGGCTCTGACACATTTCTTCATTTGCATTTCCTTTTTCTTTGTCCCTTTTATATTGTAGGCAAACCAGCTGACAAATTCAGAGCCTCTACTGGAGGCTCTGAATTTCCCAGATATTGTACTACAACTCCCAGCAGTCCTTACCATGGACACTGCCAGCTAGGACTGATGGGAGCTGACACTCCAACAGAAGCTAGAGGGCCACAGGCTCCCCAACCCTGCTTTTCACACAAGGGTAAGTAGTGACTGAATAATCCTTGTGTTTTAGCTGTATGGGAGGAAATGAGGAGAAGGACTAAAAAGCCATGGCATCCATGGGTTCAAGAGGTAAACTGCAGGCCCAAATGAGGAGATTCTGAGGACTAGATTTGGGTTTCCATGGCTTTTACAGCCGCCACACTGTAACCTTAACAAAAATACTAGCCATGACACACACACACACTGTTTCTCACTTTATGACTTTGACCTTGAAAATAGGACTGTCTTGTTTCCTTGTTTAGTCTGCCACTCATTTTGTTGATATCAGTTGCAATGTAAAGAGCCTCTTTAAGCATGCAGAACAGCTTCTATGCATGCTGTGACTCCTCGCATTCACTGCTGGGACTCAACTGCTACTTGTCAAGTCATGTGTGAGACTGAGGAGAGCAAGAAAAGGATCCATCACAGAATGTAAGTTATGCAGCTATTCCTCCATTAATACTGTATCACTTGTTCTTTGCTTGCAACACATTGTCATCTGGACTGCATGGGCTTGATCTGCGAGGGGAATAGGTTGAGTGGGTGGTCTTGCTTACTGGGCAGAGACGAGACAACTTTTTCATCTCCTTCAGTTCTCTGACTACAATACACTCAGCCCCACAGTTCAAAAAGCAATGAGAGACACACTTCCTGCATTTTTCAAAGAAGTAGCAATCCATTATATGTACCTATTAGCCTACAGAAAGCTTCCAAATCTTAAGCAACTACTCTCTTACAACAGGATACATAACATGGATGGTAATATAGGAACAAGACCCTGCCACAAACCAAGATGCCATCTCTGTCCCCACATCTACTCTGGCAGCAATACTAATAAGAGGAACTAATAACATCACCCACAACATCAGAGGTGCATTTACTTGCTCTTCCTCCAGTGTGATATATGCCATCCTATGCCAGCCATGACCTTCTACACTCTACATTGGACAAACAGGAGAGTACTATACTAGAGGATATATGGACACAAATCTGACATTAAAAATGGCAATACCCCCAAAACAACTGCAGAACATTTCAATCTTCCTGAACATACAGGAGGGAAATTACAGTTGTGGTTCTTGAACAAGGAAATTACAAAGGAAGACTAGAAGACAAAAGTGGTCTTTGGTCTCATGTTGGGAGAAAGCTGGCTGAATTAAATTATATTCAGAAATTCCAATCCATAAGCAGGGATATGAACAAAGACAATGCTTCTTGGCATACTATATATATTAATACAAGACTCATTGCTACTGCACATATAACAAAAGGAATCTTCTCCACGTGAGTTTTGAACCCAGGGTAACTGACTTTTGGTAGACAGATTTACTGCTTTCACACACCAACACTAACTGATCACTGAAAGATCTGAAAGACCTCTGTCATCTCACCCCACCCTTTGAAAATTTAGGGCAAGGGACATGATGTGCATCTTTCTGAACCCCACGATAATCTATCCCACCCTTACTTACTGTATAAATATACTTTACTGTATCTGAGGCCTTAACAATGCTCTGTAGTGCATCCAAAGAAGAAAGCAGATATCCGTGAAAACTCATGCTAAAACAAAAACCAGTTAGTCTTACAGGTGCTGCCACATTCTGTTTTTTATCTCCCTCTCTCTTCCTACATTTTATACTTTCAGTATTAAAAACTGTGGTGGTTATCTGAAGCAGCTTTCATGTGCCCTCCAAGGAAACATGTCCTGTGAATGCACCAGTTCACAAGACCAGCTCAAGAGATTATATACTATTCCTGAGGTGAAAAATGAACTGCCCCTCATTTGCTCTAAATGAAGCAAACTGCCCCTCATTTGCTCTAAAATCAACAATACTTCTGTCTAATTATTATAGATAGGATTGGACTGATGGAACCAGGAAAGCATAAAAACTTCCAGCAGCTTTTTTAGTAAATGCTAGAGTGGTCAGTTACTAATTTAATTTAATTTTTCATTTAATTTTTAAAAACTTTAAACAGCATTTATTTTTTCATATGAAGCATTAGGCTTTGTAGTAGTTAAAAGTAATAACTCACTAAAACATCAAGGCAGCTTGTGAAGAATCAGATAAGCCAAATACACAGATTAACCAGGTGAGTATACTTACAAAACACTACTTTTAGATCTAGTATTTCATAAGTTAACAAGAAACTGAGTCAATTATTACAGCAGCATTTAATACACAACGCAAAAACAGAACCATCTTTCTTTCATTCTAGTTCAAAAGAAAAATAACTTAATTTTTTTAAATTAAAAAAATATTTAATTTGTTTTTAATTCAATTCTTTAATTTAATTTAATAATTTAATTTTAATTTAATTAACTAAAAAATAACAATTAAAAAAATCTTTTGATTTATATGCCATCTTTCTCCCAACATGGGATTCAATGTGGCTTACAAAGGATGAAAACAAGATTAGGTAAAAAACAAAACAAAAGAAAAAAATGACCCCACCCCACCCAAAAAAAAGAAACCTTGAGTACCACACAGTCCTACTTGGCTTTGGTTCAGTGAAAATCAGTGTAGTGTAGTGGTTTGCGCATTGGATTACCACCCTGGAGAGCGGGGTTCAGTTCCCTGATCGGCCATTGAAACCTACTGGGTGACCTCGGGTTCATCACGCACTTTCAGCAACAGAAAACCCCGTGACAGGCTCACCTTAGGTCTCTATAAGTCAGAAATGGCTACTCGGATGGGAGACCACCACGGACCACCAGGGATCTCCAGGCAAAGCTAAGAAATATTCTGGCCTGAAATGCTGGACACCCCCTGCCATCATCAGAGGCTGCAATTCTGTTCAGTGTTGGCAGAACTCAGACTTCGGCCAGCCTGCCTATGCAAACGAGGGCTCTTCTGGTAATAACAACGACATCCCAGTGATCACTGTGGCCATTCCGGGTCATGGGGAAAGAGGGATTCTGCCTAAATTCCATCTGGTCTTTAGGCTGTCCTTCTGCACTTGCGTAAGGTACTGGATACCTCTATATGGAAGCACCTACAAAGTACAACCACTGGTATAACTACAACATATACGGACCAAAAGTCTGACTCATTGTAAGGAAGCTTCCTATGTTCCTATGATGACACATTAAAATGGAGGCCATACATTCCAGTCCCTGCTCACAGAAGGATAGAGACAAAGGATATAAATATAAAAATACAACACTCAAGACAGCACCTTTTAAGGTCAGGAGGAAAAAAATAAAAACAGTAAAACAGTAAATGCTAAGTAAAGTGAAAAAGAATGAAAATATCAACTGCCTGTTGGTTTAAAAAGCCTGCCTAAAAATGGGATGAAAAGGAAACTCATAGATATGATAACCTTAGGTGACCCTCCTTGAGAGAATGCAAGTATCTAATATATAAAAGTTAAAGTTTGTGAGTTTGTCTGTGTCAAGCAGGCGAAGCCCTCATAGGATTGGCTGGCTGTGAAGATTCCATGGAATCCTGGGGTTGGCAGTTTAGGGAGGGGCCTTTAGAATTCTCAGCCAGAGAGCTCTTGGGCCTCAGGCCTGTTGCTCTGGAGACGAGGCCTAGCAGCAAGGAGAAGGCCAGTGTATTTCCTTCAGGAGACCAACTTTTGTATGTTAACAACTCTGAATACAGATTGGATCGGGGAATATGGGCAAAAGTTACAAGTACTGGATAACACAGTGTGGGGAGTTAGAGACACAAGATCTCAAATCCATGTGTATTTCAACCACATCTAATTTCTAAGGTAAGGTAAGGTATTTCCTAAGGTACTTCTAACAAGTATTACCTATGAGAAAGTAAAATCCTGGACAACGCCCGGTAAATATGCTAGTGATAAATAAATATAACATTTGTCATTGACATTCTCTGGAGGCTTCTTCCAGAGGGTTCTAATTCAAACTGCTCTCCTCATAAGAAAATTGAGTGGGTGTGACAAAATTGCTTATGCATCGCCTATGATCATTAGACAATGTCTGAGCCAGGCATTTCCTCTAATGACAATCCTATAATGAAGTCCAAATTTCCTTTTGCCTCTGTAGCCATCATCAAAAGGAGAAAATGGGCTGTGAACACATTGCATTTTATGTCTTGGAGTTTATATTAGTAGCTAACCTGTACGAATTTCCAGGCAGCTACAAGCCGTCTTCTAAAAGCTTCCTGGAGGCTGTGTACTTCAGACTATCACAAAATCAGTGCAGTCTACCATGGCTATATGAAGAAGAAAACTACCTCTTAGAGAACACCTGCTCATAAGCTACACTAAGTGGTTCAGAAACAGAATATTCCCACAAACCAGGTTGAAACCAGAGTTAAATTTTGGAGGAGGGGGGGACCCAAAGATCACAAAATCTGAGAGCAGGAAATAGTAACCCCTAAAACTCTTCCTATCACTTCATACAAATGGTAGTAACAAACAGATCTGCAAACATTTTCCAACCAATGTTACTGTGCCTAACAACTGTATGAAAGACAGAAATTTTTTTGTAATAATGAAGGCAAGTCAGATTTTCCCTTGCTTTGCTGCAAAACCCTACTTGGGAGGAAAGGGAGAAAAATTATTAGCAAGGTTATTAATTTTTTTTTACTGGACCCTCTCCTCTGCACCCTTTGCAGCAGCATGATCTGCAGACATTAGTGGACAAGAATTCCTTTCTCTACATGGCAAAAAATTCAACCAGCTAAGTTGGCTTTGAAGACGTATGAACAGGCCTGGCCCTTTTGTGTCTAAGGAGCTAAATTTTTAACTGCTGTTGGAAAATATATTACAGACAGTGTGGTGTAGTGGTCTGAGTGTTAAGACTATGACTCTGAAGACCAGGGTTCAAATCCCCACTCAGCCATGGAAAGCACTGGGTGACCTTGGGCAGGTCATACTCTCTCAGCCTCAGAGGAAGGCAAAGGCAAACCCCCTCTGAACAAATCTTGTCTTAGGGTTGTCATAAGTTGGAAATGACTTGAAGACACAAACAACAAAAGGGCAGTGTTTTGCTGGCCCATTGTCACAAGAAGAAGAAAGTTTTTTTTAAAAAAAACCCCACACTATATGCAACAAATACTGTGTTTATAAATTTTGAGCAAGCATCTGCAGCAGAAGCAACATGAAGCTTGCTCCTGCTTCACAAAGAAAGATTTCCACATGTCTTTGGGTTGCTGGAAAGATGTGCAGTGAAGCAGTGAGGTAAAGACATCCTACTAGCCACTGCAGTTTTCTTTCTTTCTTTTTAAGTGCATATGCCAGGCCAGGCTAACAGAACGATGACAGTCAAAGGAGTTTATGCAAATATGCCACAGGAGTTGTGCCCCCAATGGGAGAAAATTCTATTTCAGAACCTTGACTTGATTGACAACTGCAGCTGAACCCTGTTAGATTGAATATAAATCATATTAAGAACATCTCCACACCCTGAACATGCATTTGCAAGCAGGCACTAGAAAACAACAAAGGCTGTCCTACAAAATATGTTTTATCTCTCTCTTATTCTTTTTTAGCCTCCATCAAATTCTAGTGAGGCATATTTTGTTTTTAAGCATACCCCACGGGCCTGAGTTGTAAATTGCATCATTAAATCACATCTCAAGCAGTGTGAATGTGGACTTAATTTTCCCCTAATGTAATCTACTTTCTGGAAAACACACAAACACACACACACACACAGCTCACCTGATCTGACTATGAAAAGGCACAAGTACTGACCAAAGACAATTCTGCATGCAACACTTCAGGTAAACAGAAGGCAGCATTTATCATTTTTCAGCAAGCAGTGTATGTCTATCTGTGAAACAGACCAGTCTTACTTCTCAGCTTGATGCAAACTGTATCCTATACACACTTACGTGGGAGTAAGACCCATTTAATACAGTGGGACCGTCTTCTGAGCAGGCAAGCATAGGACAGCCCTGTATTTCTTTCACTCTTGAGAGGGAGTGATCATACTAAGTCGGGCTGACAACTGTGTGTGGTAGGCCCTTGGATTCATCCATGATCACTTATGTTGCATCACTTTATTTATTTTCATTTACAATCCTCCCTCCACATTTGTGAATCTGACCTTCGCAAACTTCATTATTTCTGAGGTGCCCACTTGCCTCCCCCTTCCTTCCCTCCCATTCCCCCTACCTTTTGCCCAGGTGTATGTGCTTTCTTCAGTCATGTCGTTACCCCTTCCCATCCATGTGCCTATTGCCTGTGAGCCTGGAAGGTGAATTGGGGGGGGGGGGGGAGACACGCATGTGCATAGCTGCCATCCCCTCTCACTTACTCACCTACTGCTGGTGAGCCTAGAAGGCAGCGTGCCCAGGCAAAACGCAAGTGATAGTGGGGGGACAAAGTACTGGAAGGGAATGGGAGGGGGAGTGCTCACTTGAGTGTGTGTGTGGGGGTTATTTTTTTACTTTTCTTGAGTGTTCTGAGCCCCGAACCCTTGCAAAAGTCAAGGAGTCACTGTATTCAATTTTTATCCTGACTTTCTGCCACTAAGGAACCTAAAGTAGCTTCCAAAATAGAAATTGGCTAAAATGTACATGTAACAAATGTTAACAAACATTTAAAAAAATTAAACAATATTATTTAAAACAGATAGTTAAAAAATTTATGATACATTTAAACATAAATAAAAACAAGCAGGATAAAAACCACATCACACTACTATCGGCACTACTCCAGCATGTAATTTCAAAATCAATTAAAACCCTACCTAAATAAGAACTTTAAACTAAACCGACAGGGAGCAGAGAAGGGGCTATCTGGACCTAACCTGATCATGTGACAAAAATACACATGTAGTATGTGTAGCAATCCTTCTACCTTCAAAGGAGGATGGTGGAAATACATACATCACACTATGGTGTTATATCTATGAAGGCTCATACTGGCATTGTGGAGAGCAGGTTGACAACATGAAGAAAAAGTTCCTGGTCCTCTACAGAAACATCATGCGCTGTGTCCTGTGGCTGTCCACAAGGGAAGGGATCATAGGTCAATGGCAGGACATTTATATCATAAACAGAAGCTCCTAGTCTGAAACCCCAGCATCAATGGTAGAGCCATGGGAAACATCCCTGACATTCCAGGGAGTCACTGCTACTCTGCATATATAACACTGAGGTAGATGGATCTATAGTTTGACTTACGCTATTTCTGCCCTACACTGTTATAGTGCTATTATTCCATTTTCAACATCCCATGGAGTCCTGGGCTTTGCAGTTTAGGGAGGGGCCTTTAGAATTCTCAACCAGAGAGCTCTTTGGCCTCAATAAACTACAAACCCCAGAATTCCACAGGATGTTGAAAGTGGAATAATAGCACTGTAACAGCGTAGGGTGGAAATGGCCTTGGTGTAAGGTAGCTTCCTATGACCACACTGAGGTAATGGCCAGGCTCTGCAACTCTTAGAAAATTTCCCCATGAAAACAATACAAAAAACACTCCTGAATATCTTATTTACTTTTTGCACTACATATGGGAAACAATGTTTGAATGACCCACTAGTATGGGGAAAAACTGTTTGATCTTCCTCATGAAATCAGAACTCTCAGTGGGAGATTGAGACCTCAGTCCCTGGGATCCATAAGATTAGCATTAACCAACCAGTTTGATATATCTAAACACACACGCACAGAATGTTGACCACTTATAGAATATATAAGACTGAAAGAATATCTTCTAAATATTTGGTTTAATATTTAGGCATTGCAATTTAATAAAAGCTAAAGCTAAAGCCTCACAAATATGAAAATGTTTCTAACATGCCTAATGCTGCACTGGAAATCTAGTGCACCATTTCCTGATTTTTAGTTGCTTTTTTAGTTGGTAAATGTATGAAAAGTCTGAGGGAAAGAGTGCCTGCATACGCGCAAACATTATTGTCTCAGTTCTCCAACTGTATTGCACTTTTCTAAATTTCATATACTTGCTGCCATTTTGCTCTACTATGAGAGCCTTTAACGTGGAGTAAGGATGGCACCCAGTGGCCAAACTGCTTCATCTCAACTGTGCTATTCTTAAAAGACTGTAGAATCTCTCTCTCTCTCTCTCTTTTCAAAGCTATATAAAAGCAATGCAATCCATGGATTTGACTGAATATGCTTAAAAAGAACAAGCTACTATATTAATGAGAACACTGAAAAACTGGAGAGCAATCTTATTGAACATTACTTTAATCTAAATACAAGAGAATACATTTTCATGCTCATCCTGATTGTTTTAATGTTGAAAACCATTCAATACAATGGACACTGCTATTACTACTACTACTGTTGTTATTGTTGTTATTGTTGTTGTTGTTATTTCTATCCTGCCCTTTTCCCATTTGGGACTCAAAGTGGTTTACAACTAATTTAAAAAATGCATAGCCATGAATCCACAATATACAAACATTAAAAAGAGATTAAATTGTAAAAAAAATTAAAACCAGAATGAAACACACACTATTACACACACACACACACACACACACACACACACACACAAGCACACTAGTTAGTAGAATTTACCAAGATATTAATCCAAGAGGAAAAGCAATGTAGAGGCACACCTCTCCTAACAAAGTCTCTGACAAAGAAGCTCCTTTTTACAAAGGTTTTTTATGCACACCCAGCCTCACTTTTCTTCCCTGCTCTCTGTTTATCTGAAAGATTTTTAGCATCATCAGCATTGGGAGAATGGTGAAGGACGGCTTGAGAAACACACAATTTCAGTGTTGGGTTCCAGCAGTGGGTCTGCATTGAACCATGCAATAATGTTCGAGCTGGGAAAGAATGGGACTCTACTCTAGCTGTTCCTACCTACCATAGCTATGAATGCTTTCCTACAACAGGAAAGGAAAATACCAATTTCCCCGAGAATCCCTTACTGAGTATGCTTCAGCAGCAAAACAAAGAGGAAAGGAGAGAGCAGATATGTCTGCCTAACCAGCTCCCTGCAGCATGGTGAAGTAGGACAGATCTACAGGTTAGGCCACCAAAATTGATATCATAAGTGGAGGATGTTGGAGGGAAAAAAATCTTTCCTGGATGCATTTTGGAAGAAGTCTTCCAGTGGTCTCTAGAAGTTTCAGAATACTTTTGTTTACTTATGCAAGGCTTACTTCACCTGGTTGTATCATTTTGTAGCTGCATATTGTTAGTTATGGCTAAAATGTTTGCTGAAACATGAATTGCTCTTCCTATTTTGTGGTGCAGGAACCTATCCCTATTCTTCCCATGTTATTTCTGCTTCTAGCATCAGATTTGCTGTTAAAGAAGTAATGCCAAAGAACACATCCACTTCATTAATTGAGAAATACCTGTATTTCTACTAATGCTTTGCCAGTTAGTTTTGACTAGATAACACAGTTCGATCAATTCAGCAAAATTTATACTGTGTTTTAATGAGACCTTAATCCATTTTCACCCAATCCATCTAGGATTTATACACATACAGTATGGAAAAAAGAGCCAGAGTGGTGTAGGGGTGTGAGTGTTGAGCTAGGATTTCCAGAGACCAGGATCTGGATCCCCACTCAGCCATGGAAACCCACCCATACGATCCTGGTCATGTCACAGACTCTCAGCCCCAGAAAAAGGCAATGGCAAACTCTCTCTGAACATGTCTGGCCAAGAAAAACCATGATAGGTTCACCTTAAAGAGCCAGTGCAGTGAAGTGGTTTGAGCATTGGAATAAGACTCTGGAGCCCAGAGATCAAATCCCCTCTCAGTCAAGGAAACCCACTGGGTGACCTGTGACAAATCACTCTCTCAGCCTCAGAGGAAGACAAAAGCAATGCCCTACAACAAATCTTGCCAAGAGAAGTTCACTTTAGGGTCGCCATAAGTTGGAAATGACTCGTAGGCACGCAACAACAACAAAAGGAAACAAGATTCTCTTTACCCATCCTGAGCAAGTGAGGAATTACACACGAACAGATACTATATGTGCAGTTTCCTTCCCTGACAGGGGGCGGGCGGTGCGTACACATAGGTAAACCTTTAGACAAAGCAGGAATCCTGCCAGTTCATGTATGGGAGCTCAGTTCTCCGGTTCCGTTTCTTTTTCTATGCCAGACAGCAGACTGACAGACTTTTCACGCCTTCTGGAAGTTTTAGACTGTGTGACAGATACAGTTGGCTTTTGTCCTCTCCTGGGTGCAATCTCTCCCAAGCTTCAGCGTGTTGTGAGAGGGAGAGGGATGGACTGAAGGGTGAGGAATTAAAAACAATTTCACTGTTAAACAGTTAGTGTGAGGTCTGGCCAGTTAGGAGAAGAGGAAAAGTTCAGGAAGAGGTTAGGAAGGACACAGCTAGCACAGTGAACTGTGTGGGCAACTGTGGAGGGGGTCCATTCCCCCCTAACCCACAACAAATGGGCTGCCCTATCACCTGTCAGTGCTCCAAAAGTGATGTCACATCACTTCCAGCTACCATGCTGGCTCAGTTTTCATGAGTACCTTTTGAGGGGTGGGGGGGGCTCTGTAGTTTTACGCCAGTTTTGCCACATTTTTTTTTAATTAAGGTGTGGGGACTTTGGGGAGGGTGCTAAGGGGGCTTCAAAAGCTACAAAAGTGGGATTCAGGGGCTGCATGCAGCCTACAGGCGATACTTTGACCACCACTGGTGTATAGCGAGCCAGCCTAGTATTGTTTTGTGTTTAAAGAGAAGCCTTGGAAAAAGAAAAGTTTAATTGCTAAGTGTTTAACCAGTGTCTGAGCCTCTTCCGTCAGGGGATTTATTGGTTTTAAGGAGCTCTATGTACTTCTATTCAGTCCAAGGAAATCCGGACACTATTTGCTTGTGTGTGGTCTCAGTGAAATGATATTACTAGAGGGGCTCTGTTGCTGTTGTTGTGTGTCTTCAAGTCATTTCCAACTTATGAGGACCATAAAGCAAATCTGCCACAGGGTTTTCTGGGGCTGAGAGTGTGTGATGTGCCCAAGTTCACCCAGTGGGTTTCCATGGCTGAGCAAGGAATCAAACCCTGGTCTCCAGGGTCATAGTCGAATGCTCAGACTACTACAGTCTCTGAAGGGCTGTAACCCAACTAAATTTTGATAATATGAAAAGTAGAAACATTCTACCCATATGCAATTTCACAACAACAACAAAAAGACACCTGAGGGGAAAAGCCATGTTATCCGTAATGAATAGTATTTTGTGACAATTCTTGTTCTACTTCCATTTATTACAATCACAGAAGTAAGGGGGCAGTATCAGGATTGCACTATGATGAAAAGGAAGACTTATCCCTTCCTTTTCCAGCTATGAACCATTTGATAATTCCTTTCCTCCACACAACTTTCAGGATTAGGAAAACAGTCCTATTGGTGCCTGACCCCCTGATCTTATCATCATAAAGGCTGTGGAACTGGTCTGTTTCCGAGTTCCAGCAAGTTTCATTTGTAATGGTATGTGATTTTGTAAAACTCTTTTTTTAAAAAAAATGCTTTAGTGTGTTTTTAAATGATGCTGCTTATAAAATCTGCTTTTATTTTTCAAAATAATGTTTTATCTGTTCCACATCATCTTGGGGGCTCTGGCAAGCTAAGAAATGTTAAATATACTTTAAATAATTAAATATGAATATCTACCTACATACATGACAACTGGCTAACACATTCCTACAACACAGAAAGCATTTTCACATCTAAGATAAAAGAAGCATCATTAAAATAGCTTTGATTTTTTTTTTTTTGGTCATTCAATATTTCCTACATT
The DNA here is from genome assembly GCA_030412105.1 of Cyclura pinguis. Taxonomy (NCBI): domain Eukaryota; kingdom Metazoa; phylum Chordata; class Lepidosauria; order Squamata; family Iguanidae; genus Cyclura; species Cyclura pinguis. The sequence continues at coordinate 218,618,443 of CM059599.1, read as the reverse complement.
GGGCTAGATTAAATTTAAAAGATTTACTGAAGATTATACAGAACTATATTGTGGTATAGTGGTTTGAACAGTGGACTATGACCCTGGAGACCAGGATTCAATTCACCACTCAAACATGGAAACCCACAGGGTGACTTTGAGCATGTCACACACTCTCAGCTCCAGAAAATCCCATGACAGGTTCACCTTAGGGTCACCATAAGTCAGAAAGAACTTGAAGGCACACAACAACATCCTGTTAATGGCCCTGCTCATCCAACATTGACAAATTTTGTTCCCCTTTTCAATATGAAAAGTTTGTAAGGGGAGGAATAAGCTGTACTTTAACTTTCCAGCAATCTGTCTGGGTAAAACTGAAGACATTGCTTGTCTGGGAAATATCACACTGCACAAATGTGACTGGCTAAACTGCATGAGTGACCAGAAAGGATGCGGGGTCAGCTTGGCCTACACCTTAGCTCTCCACAATGGAGAATGGCATGAATAACTGTCAGTACCGAAGGTTCTTCAGTCCTTCCCACAAGGAGTAGTAAAGTGGCCTAGGCCTCTTCTCCCTAGTCCTCATCCTTACATCTAGTACAAATAACATTTCTAGCTCACTACAAGAACTGCAGGAGGAGCAAATGAGGAACTTGGGTTGATGAACTGGGATACACTTAGCATAGCAATGGCCAGAAAAGGTGCTATCTTGGATGACAACTCCCAGAATCCCCTAGCCTGCACCAAAGTGTGCGTCCGTGCATGGCACACATGTGCTGGGGCTGGATGTTTGCAGAGGAAAAGGTCCCAGCAATTGTATGTATGTGTGCACAAAGAACCTCAGCACAGTGGATTCTAAGAAAGATTTTTTATATACATAGCAACAGAGGAACTATGGTTCTCCAGATGTGAAACTCCCAGCATTCCTTACCACTTTGGCTATTCTGGCTAGTAGTGATGGGAGTGACAGTCCAGCAGCTCAAGTAGAGATGGGAGTGATAGTCCCAGTTCAAGAGGGCCACACGTTTCCCACTTCAGATCTAGTGAACACTCATGGCAGAGGGTATCATTGTTTTGGCCTGGTTTTGAAATCTGTGTATCACGTGACATAAATCACTTAAATGTGTTTGAAATTCTAAATCAAGGCATAAATCCTTGGAAGTTGTTTTGGATTATCTTTTTTCTGCCCAATGAAAATAATCCCTCTCTGACACCAAAATACAAAATCTCTTTCTTCATTCTTATCTTTCCATTGTGTCTTTCCAAACACAAACTGTATTGTGTTCTATCGACATTCCACAGTTCATCATTTGATGAAACGGCCATTTTATCATGAAGTAGCTCTACCTCATATCCATGACATGAGGAAAAATAGCTCTGCCATGTGCCATCTCCTCTATACACAAACATCCCTGCACTAATATTAGCTGAGCATGGTAGTTCTGAGCAGCACTTCTATCTCTCACAGTTTTCCATCAGATAATAAGGATGGGAACCATGTGGTAAAAGGGAACATACAACTCCATATATCTTCCTCCTCTCTTGCAAGCAAGACATTTGCCAACCTGTATTAACTAGCATCCAATGAGATGAAGCAGAGAAAGAAAACACACAGTAATGACAGAGTGAGTCAAGCATACTGTGCTGTGTTAGATGTTCACCAGAAAGAGGCATGGGCAGTAGAGAAATGGCAAAGCTATGTTTCTTGCTAGTATTTACAGTGCTTAGCATCCTGCTGGTTAGTCCCAAGTAGAGTAGACCCATTCAATCAATTATGGAATGGTAAGTCAACATGTAGGTAAATCACACTGGCTCAGTGGGATTACTCTAGTCAGGACTAAGAACAGGATTTACGCCTATTATTGGAACTAATAATAAAGGCTTAGAAAATTTTTAACAGCTATAGGACTAGGTACTTTGAAGGGAAGACAAGAGCTGAGTAAAACAATGAATCATTTCATTTTCTTCTATGAATATTTCCTAATAATAGTTTCCAGTTTTCCTGGGTTTCATAAGCATTCCTTCACTGTTATCCGATACCACAAATACCTGTGCAATGCTTTATAGCAGTTGCATGGCAATTTGTGGTATTCCTTTTAGAATAAGGATCTATTCATCAATAACTTTGACCTTTTTTGCAGCATTCATTCTTCAAGCCCAACATGCCAACATATTGGCTAATAAAAAGGGAAACTGCTGATACCGAAAGAGTAAATTGCTTGTTTTCTTTCTTCTGACCAATATGTTTAGCACAAACAGTAGGGATAAAGCACAGCTGACAGTTTTACATCTTTGGTGAAAAGTGATTTTCAACTATCTTCAAAGCAGACCTGAGATACAAAGAATTTGTGTTGTACTGTGGTGTATGCTACTAACTCACTAAAATTTTTTGATAAATCTTCTAAAAATTGTAGCAGTTTCCTTGAGCACGAGATGGTTTGAGCAGAACAACCAGGAAACAAGCCATATTTGTTCTGCCTAGTAGATTCAGTGGTCCCATAGTTCCTGACTACTGTAAAACTAATGAAGTTTCTACTACAGATTTATTACAGTGTCCTTTTCTTCAACCTCTGATAAATCTTTGTTTATTTTTCCCACTTACCACATCCCTTCACTACATAATGAATGAATGATAGTGTTATTTTGACTTATTATATTTTGTAGAAATCTGTAAATATTTCAGTTTAAATAAATGTTTCCTTTATTTCTTAGGCACATGTAATCTGGGATCTATACATCTAGCAAACATCAGTCTCATTCCAATTCTGACATATATAGAGCACTTCTGCAAGTCAGTGGTGGTAGGTTGCTCTTAATACAATAATAACAAAAAGAAGTCAATTGCTGGTAATAGGTGGATACATAAAGAAAGCAAATGCGTGTTAGAACTAAGAGTAGTCTGGCTGAACTGATTAGCCAAAAGAGAGAGAGAGAGAGAGAGAGAGAGAGAGATGCTGCTCCAGTACAAGCTTTCTTTGACCCTCCCCATTGATTTTTCCTTTTATGTCGCGTCTACCAGATTGTGAGACTATAGGAAGGGACTGTCCTGTCTTTCCATAGCTTTGCAGCACTTTGAAAACCTTAGGCACTCCATAAGTGTTAAATACTAATAATAGAACACTTCTGGCCAGTCTCAAGAGAAGATGTTGCTTTGCATGTATTTATAAGCATAGAATAATTATGGATATGGTTTGGAATTGGTGGCTTATATGAAACCCTCCAATCTGTCTGAGTTTGATACGTCTGCTCCTGTAACTAGAGGATCAGGCACCAGAAAGGGTTGGAGGCAAAGCTGGCAGCCTTGAGCCCATGCAGAAATATCTCGTAAAGTTATAAATAATGCAAACCATCCATTAAATATTGATCTTGTATGTAGTATTCACAGCTGAACAATTAGGTTAGCCTTTCTTTTAAAAAAATAGCTTATTGTAAATTACATATCACCAGAGAACTGTATACATATTCTCTTTGCAAAGGGCAAAAGTTCAAACTTAATGTGGCATTTGTGGGATTCCTTACCATCACAATTTAAAAGCCTTTTCACTTGTCTACTTCTGGCTCTAAATTTTGATCCATGATCCACCAAAGTTGTCTCACAAACCTGTCCTGCATACCTACAATCTTCTGGCTCTTAATTAGGGCTTTTTTAAATACTGTTACAGTTCAGCTATCATCCCAAGGTATGGTTTGGGCTAACAATAGCTTAGAATCCAAACCATGGCTTGAATTTGATATTTACTGGAAAACTGGTTCAAAGCAATTTGTTTTCAGTTAAATTGATTTGACAATAAAGTGTCTTGGTTTGGTAGGCAGATGAAAGTCCATCTCTGTTATCTTTGCATTCTGATATCATACTGAATCATAGTTAACAATTTGGTCTGGTGTCAGTAGTGAATTGCAGAATTTGGTGTGTTCACATTAAACGAAAACTGAACCTCTGTAAAACCTCTGTAAAAACCTCTGTGACCATATTTTTGTATGACATCTGATTTGTCTCACTGTTTTTCTGGCTCAATTGTTTGATGGTCACTAAGGCCATTTCCGCACTAGCCTGTTATAGCACTATGATTCCACTTTCAACATCCTATGGAATCCTGTGGTTTGCAGTTTAGGGAGGGGCCAGCCGGCCAGCCCCTCCCTAAACTGCAAACCCCAGGATTCCATAGGATGTTGAAAGTGAAATCATAGCGCTATAACAGGCTAGTGCGGAAATGGCCTATGGATGCAAAACACTATTATCTCCCCAGAAAGATTTCTTAAGGAATGGCTGCTTCACGGCCATTGTACTCGTAGACAGAGTTGCTGGCAAACACAGCAGTTCCTACTCTAAACTAGAATGGTTCTTACATGTCCTTTGGTGTACCAAATGCCTGGGCATCAATAAGAGATAAAACATCAGTCCTTCCTATCTTCTTTTCATGTATACTAAGCTAGTCAGATGGGGTTTGGGGTCCTTGTTAGCATCATGACCAAACGTTAACAGCTGTCCAGTGGCATGAATGGGTTCATTTGTATTAATGACCTTGTTGGATACTTTCTGCATTAACTTTGCAATTTGAGGCTAGAAAAAAGATATGAACACTGAGGACAAACTGGGGAAAGTGATTTTTTTTCTCTGTTGCCAACCTGCTTGTACAGTCCTCTTAGTTGTGTTGGGGGAAGAGATATGGGTCATCCTTGTGCTCCTTGATCTCCTTCGTTTGCTTCGCACCATATAATCTTGGGGAGTCTACCTTCCATTGGCTTTAGCTTGTGGGGGCATACTCCTCAACCCAGGCTGAGGCCTGTGTAGAACTTGTTTGTGGGCCTAATTCTACCATTGACTATGAGGGGATGTTGGGCCCTATCAGCAAAAGGAGCTTGAATGCTTCTCTGCTGTGCACTGATCTGCTGCATCACTTACCACCAATAAAGCTTAGGCTACAGCATTAACATGTCCCAGTGTTCAGAAATGAAAGAACTTTTGGGGAGGACTGGAACTACACTCAGTTCCAGAATAAGACACCATGACACTGGGAGTTACAAAAGGTCTTTCAAAGACCAGTGGTTGATTTGGGCTAATTTGAGCTTGTATGGGTCAGGGTAGTTACATTCATGTGTCAAACATAAGCAGTTGTATTAATTATAATAACCTGGTGCAGCATCAATGTTTTGAGACCAGAAATCCAACCTGCATTAGACAGAATGCTTGTAAAGCCCAATACAAATTAAGTAAACCAAACAATCCCATCACAAAACTATTTCTTTGATCCCCATTCCCCCCCGCCCACTTTTTCGTAAGTTGTGTATACATCCTGTCCAGTATTCAAGAGCATACATTCAACGAACTGGCCAACAGAACCACAGCACTACAAGACATTACTCCCTGATTCCCTCATATTAGATAGTGCAGTTTTATTCTTAGAAGTGAACAGAAGAATAGAGCTTGAGAATGTTGCTATTTTGAACTACAATTCCCAGAATCCTCCAGCCTGTAGAGCTACAGCCACTGTAGGCTGAGGACTTCTGAGAACTGCAGTCCCCAGGAGTAAGCCTATGCTGTTTTCATGGGTCATAAGAAAGCCACTGGGGAGGGGGGGGTGTTGTGTAACTAAGGAGCCTTTAGACGCTTAAAGTAATTTAATTGTATGGCTAACAGGAGAGCTTCTCATGGAAACACCCAAAGAAAATAAATACCAGCTCACTCTTTCACAAGCCTAGTTGTGTTTGTAGACTGTTAAGGAGTGAAGAGAACTGACCTTCCAGTAATGTTTGTGTAGGTCTCTGAATCCAGGCCCTTGTAGAAAAAGTAAATTTTGCAGAAAGAACTGAAAAAAGAGTGATCTGGCTACTTGCGTCTCCTTCGATATACTTCTGTTGGCCTGCTTTGATATACTTTAAGAAATTCCTAAAAACCTTTTTTCCTCTCTTATATTTCTCCTTTAAATTTACAATGTGATATTTTTATTCATTCTTACTCCAATGTTAAGTATTCTAAATGGTATTTCTTCTTTTACCTTCTCCAAATCAGTGCAGACTTTCCCCTTTCCCTTCATTGTCCTTTAGCCACATGTCTTTCAGATTACAAATCAGTAAAGAACGTCTATCTTTTATTTTTGTACAGTGCCTAGCACATATTAGGAAATTTAATAAACAACAGATGATGATGTTGATGACGATGACGATGACGATGATGATGATGTTTAGCCATTAAGATAGAAGCAGGGGCCAAGAGATAGGCAAGACTGAAAGCAAGAGAACATTTAAGTAGAGGAAGTATAATTTAGACTCCAAAACATAAGAAGAAGAGAAGCTGTGAAGCAAGTAGATGAGCCAGCCTGGGAAGAGCCAGCCACTCACAGCCTTTGGACTGCTGTAACAGGGGACCTACTGACGAAAAGATATAAAATAGAGAGTGTCTGTTCAGCAATCAGGTAAAACCAGATAGAATCAGAGAGAGTTAGAAAGCAGGACAGGGCCAGTTAGAAGATCTGATGAGATCTGAATATGGTTTTGGTTTGATGGGAGCTGAGAGAGCAGAAAGAGTTCTGGGAGTTCAGGCTTACCTTTCTTGTTATATAATAATCTTTACTGCTTTTCTTTTCTACATCTTTGTTTTTACTTAAGAATTGATAAAGAGGATTCAGCAGTGATGTATTTTTTACTCCAAGTCTAAAGTCAAGTCTCAAGTCTCTACCTTCAAGTCTCAAGTAAAGTTTCAAGTCCTTGAATACAAGTCAAGTCAATACACTTTCAAGGACTTGAAACTTTACTTGAGACTTGAGTCAAGTCTCAGGTCTGGAAGTCAACTTTATACCCCAACCAAAAGTCCAGAATTATTGGACAGAGCCAAATAAAGTCAGTTTTAACAATTTAAGCAGAGTCATCCCTCCACATTTGTGATTTTGCCATCTGCAGCTTCAGATGTGGGGAACAGGATCCTTCTTACTTTCCATTTTTGAAGCTAGATGACTTTTCAGAAGTGGAGAATAGGACTCTTCTTGCTCCCCATTACTGCAGCTTCAAAAGCTTTAGAAGGAAGGATCTTTCCTCCTTAAGCCTATTGTCTAACACATTTGCTGTTCCCTTCTGAGAAATACACCCTGCACTCTGGGGGTAAGTCTTGTCTTCTGCTCTTAGGAAAACTTTTAGAAGGCTCCTCAAATATGCAGCAAGGACGGACTCCTGAGCAGACCTCAAGCCCATTTGCTGTTCCTCTCTGAGAAATGAGCCCACACTTTGGGCTTGAGACAGATTGCCATGCGACCAGTAGGCAAAAAGAGATGGAGGTATTCAAAGTCATAAGGTTTCTGGATGAATGTGTTATGTTACTGAACTGAGGGTAGCTAGTTAGTCATTAAAAATATTCAAGTCTCGAGTCGAGTCAAGTCAGTGCATCATTTATTGCCGAGACAAATCCGAGTTGAGTCACTGAAGCGACTTAAGTCCGACTTGAGTCCAAGTCTATTGACTCGAGTCTACATCACTGGGATTGGGTTACACATCACCATATTGAACCCATCTGTCCACTCATCTGCTTCTCCATTTTAGATATCACTTTGGGACTCAAGAATCAGTTTCAGGAAAAATTTTAAGGGTAGAAGTGCAAGGTGAGTGACAGGAGCCCAAGGGTTGTAACCGCAGGGCTAACATGGGTAGGGGATCCATCAGAAAAGCCATGTGATCATAAAAAATCACTTGAAAAGATCACTTTAAGAACTTTCTCATAGGTTACATAGGCTAACGCACAGAAGATGTCAGAATTATTTGAGAAACAGATTTTTACTGCCACAGGAAAATAAATCTTTCCCCAAACTGCTTATTATTTTTGCTGGATTCAAAAAGCCCCTTTTAATAATTAATTTCAGAATACAATAAAACATTGTTGTTACCTTGAATTTATCAACTTCTGCCTTTGAACATGTTGCATGGTAAGACAGCACCTGCTCCAGAACAAATTGCCACAAGTAAGAAGCTGAAATGACATAGGTACTTTGAACTGTTGAGTAAATTAATTGTACATCACATATTACATATGAAATATTGTAGCTAATTACAGAGCATGAATAATATTTGCAGAACTTACCTCCTAGGTCAGAATGGGTAAAGCGTAGCCCATAAGTATTAACCTCCCCACTTTTGGGCCACAAGTGCTCCCAATGCTCTCCCAGAATTTTTTTCTAATGGACTTTGTATAGCAAACTGTTAAATGCATTATAGTCAGTGGGAAAAGGAATGTAATGTCCCACAGTCAATGGGACAGTCAAATCATAGTTTAATCAATAGTATCAAATTCAAGATTGCATTAATTAAAGTCAACATCAACATATTTAAAGTTTGCTTGTATATATACATTGAATAATAATTAATCATGTATGAGTAGAGGATTGATTTGTCAATAACAATGGGAGAATTTTAGTAACTTTAATAACATTTAATAAATAATACATTTTAATTACATTCAGTCAGTTTTTAATCAATTCAATATATATGTTTCTATCTTTATGTTTTTTTTAAAAAAACTTTTTAATATTTCCTCCTTCATTTAAAAGTAGGACTTTTTAGTGTCCAGGTAACCTGAAAATCCATGGAATATCATAGGAAATTTATATAGTAAGTCATATAATATTGCAGATAGTTTTGTTGTTCTAAGTTGATTTCTTTAAAGAGAAAGAAAGTTAAAGAAAATAATTCTGGCTTTTCTGAAATATAGTTTCCAGGTTTATCTTAGTAAGTTATTTTTTCTCTTGTCTTTCACTATATATAAATACTGTCCTAAATATGGTACCTCAGAAACCAAACATACCCAAAATGCTCTTAAAGTGACATAGAAATTCTTTATCTCCTGATATATTCTTTATCTTCTGATATAAACACAGACCGGTCCAATCATTAGTTCTAACTAGAGTAGTCTCACTCAATCAATGGGATTTTGGTAAATCAACATTTACAGAAGTACCCCTGATTCAATGGGCTTACATTAGTTGAGACTAACAATTAGATTTCTCCATAATTTAACAGTGCAATACTCTGCGTGTCTCTTTAGAAGTAAGCCCCACTTTGTTCAATAACAGTTACTCCCAAATGAGTACGGACAGCACTGCAATCTTGTTTATCATCCTGTATGCATATTTATCTGGGTGTAAGTGCCACTGAACTCAGTTGCATGTCCCTTTAAACAGACATGCACATAACACACAGTAATAAATCAGAAAAGGAAATTATGTGACTTTACAGATGTAGCTGCACTGCATGTCCCAGCAGCCCTAGCCAGCATAGCCAGGGGACAAGAATGCTGGGAGCTGCAGCCCAATATCGTATGGAGAGCCAGATGTTTCCCAACCCAGTGCAGTAAGAATACTATGCTTTCAGTGAATAACAGACACAAGTTTTCTTCCTGTTGTATTTTCTGCTTATTCGGATATTCTGCTTTGATAACCACCACAGCCCTGTTTGAAGACTTGTTATGGCTGGAAAGCGCTCTGTAAATAGTACAGGATTTTTGTTTTTTTTCACGAAGTGACCCGAACACTCTAAATTAGTGAATTACTTCACTGATGTCACATAGAAATTTTGGGTGAAAGTACACAATTCTTGAGAAACCTGCTGAGAGCACAAAAGAGTCTTGTGGTACCTTAAATGCAAGCAGGCTGAGTCCCCAAAAGTTAATGCCAAATAAAACTTGTTAACCTTTGAAGTGCCACAAAATTAACACAATTGTACAGCTCCTCTGGACTCCCAAGGAGAACTGCTCCCTACCCAGAGACAAATCTGTAAAACCACATTTTCATCAGGGCTACCCCACTTACCTTTGAAGTACTTGCTACATATCTACATTAGAATAGAGTCCCTTTTGACAAATGGAAACTACAGAACCTTAAGAAACATAAGCAATGCTTGGGAGTTAAAAGATCGTCTAAGATTGTCATCTTTTCTGATAGAGTATGGATGTCATTTCTCTTACATTTACTTTGGTGAAACAGGCTCTGCTGTGTTATTAAAACTACATGAAAAACCTACACAGGATGTTAACCAGTTAATGCTTCCCATCCTCTGCTCACAGAAAGGATGAGTTATCTCTCTCCAGCTGCAATAATGATACTACTACAATAGCCGTGTTTTCTCTAATCACATGATTATTAAAGAAATGTTTTCATATCATTGAAAAGAATTAGACATCATGTCTGCTTTTGTTTTTAGCCAGTTACTATTCAGGGATAGCCATGATGGTTGTGAATGTTTACCCACAAGAACCAAGCCTCAGTATTTACGAAGAAGCTTGTCAGTGGCAGCGCCCTAACTATGCCATGCTTTCTCCAGAAAGTCTCACTTTACATCTACTTTGCGGCATTTTCAGCACTAGCGTTTTTAAAAATTTTCTCAAGCCTTTTCAAATGGTAATTTTCAATCTAAACCCTATTTAAATTATTTTTTGAATCCAGGGGCCATGTTAATTTTATCACCTACTTGATATTGCTTTGCTTATCCTTGGCTTTTATTGTTTAAAGCTGCCCAGAGAATTTTGTCTTGGGGTGGCATATAAATCCTATCAATAAATAAATAAAAATTATATTGATACTCCAGAACAATAAACCCAGGGGATCAAAATATAATCTCCATCCAGACTAATGGGAAAGGACAGACCATACAGAGCACCAGACTTTTCCTTCTGTATGGAGAATCTATCACTGTAAACCAGATACCTACCCAGCCAGCCTCTGAAATTAATTGATTTTATCATGTGTGAGATGTATGAGTCCCATTTTACAATAGAAATGAGGAAAAATAAACACAAGTCACTTTCCTTTCAAATAACTGTTTAAAATGAACCACCGCTTATTAATCTCTCAAGTGTTTAGCATTTTAATATGCTTCTAATTGTTCCACCCTTGCTTTCTGCAATGGGATGGTCCTTCATCAGCGCCATAACAAACCTTCACATAAATATCTGAGCATTCTTTTTATGTAAAGCTAGAGATCCCTTATTTTATGCTCACATGACTTTTAAACACACTTTGACTATATTAAAAATAGACATGGTATAGCAAAGGAGAAGTTTGCATGCATCTGGAATCTGGAAAATTTTTATTACAACTGATCAACTGGATCAGCAGACCAGGCAGTTTTAAGAGAAAAATTAGCTTGACCATTGCACCACGTGGTCATGTAAAAATTTCCAAAATTCTTCCAGATGAAAAAAATATCTGTGTCATAGTTGTCTACGATTCTGAGTCTAAGTATCAATTATCTAGAACAGTATTAAACCAGTGATCTGATTTGGTAGAGATTATCAGCATTCAAAGTCCCACTGTACTCATCGGTGACACAAATGACTAAGATTGTTGAGAGAGAGAGAGAGAGAGAGAGAGAGAGAGAGAGATGGGAAAACTGAGCTAAACTAACTTTCTCTTTTTTACTGAGGGAAAGGGAGAGATCAAGAAATCTAGCAACAAACTGGTATGGAAATACAAGCATTTTACTCTTCTAGGGGAAAGGGGAAGAACAATGAAGCTTTATTCTCTCCTCAGCTACATAATTCTAGTTCTTTTGCAAATAATAGTTGATATACAGTGATACTCACATCAAGGGCCACAGATTGCTTTGCCCAGGATTTCTTCACTTGGTCATACATCATAGTGTTGTTGATGCCCAAGCCACAAAATATAACAAAAGCCTAAAACATAATGAAATAATCAATACATCAACATGGCACCTCTAGGAATTAACACCAGTTTACCTGTTAAAAGATTCTTTAAAAGCCTGATCCCCTGGGAACCTGAGCCAAGTCATAAATATTAAGCCTTGTCATCATCACCATCATCCACTCTATTAGTAATATTTTGCCTTTTCCCCAGAATCGGGAATCAAGGTGGCTTATAAAATTAAAACAGATACAGTATAGATAAAAATATAAAAAAGATTATCATTAAAATTTATTGAAGCTGTTTACATCAATCAAAAATAAAAAAGATGAAAAGCCCTTAAAAAGCAGGACAGCACACTATTTATTAAAACTCATTTCTTCTTCTTCCTCTTTTTTTTCCAAAAGTCAGTTCTTGGAGGCCTGTCGAAATAATAATAATAATAATAATAATAATAATAATAATAATAGTAGTAGTAGTAGTAGTAGTAGTAGTAGTAATAGAAGTCTTTCCCTGGTGATGGAAGGACAGCAAGGAGAGGCTGAGACTAGTCTCCCTAGGAGAGGAGTTCCAAAGCCTAAGAGCAATAAACAAGAAAGCCCTCTCTCTGGTCCCCACCACATGTGGCTGTCAAGGGTGGGACTGAAGGAAGGGCCTCTTCTGAGGATCTCAGCACCCAGGTAGGCTCAGATGGGTCCTTCAGGTAGCCTGGACCCAAACCTTTGATACCAACACAATGCCATGACCTAGCCTGTGGAATTCTGCCTGTTTTGCAAAGCACCCTAGGGACTCCCACCAGTCTGAAACACTGATAAACTATTTCAAAAGCATTTAGCAGAAACATAAAGAAACAAAGGGAGGGATTGCTTCATTCAGAATGATGTTTATGGTTTCACCACTGAAACAGTATCAGCCATTCTCTCTCACTATTCAAAGCAAAAGCATGTAAGGAAGAAGGATGCTTCACCCAACAGGATGGAGTCGGAGACATGAACTTTATAGATAGGCAATAGATAAAGAAAATTTGGACAAGAACGGCAATGCAAAAAGAAAAAGGAGAGATAATATCATATGTAACAAAGTATACAAATTCTATTTTCTGATATTAAATGATGAATTATAGCAGGAAGAAAAGAGAATCTAGGAGTTTTGGTTTTAGTTTCTATCAGCAGGGAGCATCCTACAAGTAGAAGTAGAGTTATACTTGTGGATCAGCTGTGTTTGGATGATACACACATATTTTGCTTCTTATAAGATTTGAGCATTAGACTATAAATCTGGAGACCAGTGTTGAGTTCCCTGCTCACAGCCATGGTCACCAAGTTACCATGGGCAAGTCACACTCTCTCAGACTGAGAAGAAGGCAAAGACAACCCCCCTCTGAATAAATCTTGCTGGTAAAACTCTGTGATAGGGTCACTGTGGGGCTGCCAGAAGTTGGAAATGACTTGAAGTCACACAATAGCAACAAACAAGATTACATGCAAGATAGGCAGCCAATTAAGATATTCAATAGAAGCTTGTGTGGCTTTTAAAAAGTTTCTTAAAAAGTTACAAAAGTAACCTGAATATTATAACATAGTGAAGGCCTTACAGTTGCCTTACAGTTGCCACAAGCTGAAAAACGACTTGATGGCACACAACAAAAACAATATCTTTGACTGGGACTTATCACATTATCCTCATTCCTCTTCTGTTGTTCTCCTGGTGGGAAACCATTTGGAAAAAAATTATTTTACAAAGCAAGTCATTAAGGGGGAGGTTATGTTAATAAAAGAAACACTTTTCAAAAGGTCTCTCACTGGGAGAACAGAAGAGAAATGACGTCACGTGATAAGCCTCAGCCAAAGATGCTATTATTCTGCTGCAATTGTGATTTACCCGCCTCATGTGATAAAGTCCAAGGTTTTCAGCAGCTCTGCTGCTCACAGTCATTCCTGTTACTGGTGACTGTTGTTAAAGCTATTTCTGCTTCGAAGCATTTCATTTCTAAGGAAGAATTTTCTGCCCCCAGCCTAATCAGGCATTGTGGAGAAAGGTCAGGACTAGAGTGACAAAAAGAGAAGAGCTAGAGAAAATGCTCTTAATCAAATCTGTGAGTAGAAATTGAATGACTGCCTGGAGCTAATCTTTTATAAGATATTTAGATCTAGGTCTTATAAAGACTATAAAATATAAAGACAAAAAGACAGTAGTAAAATGTGTGCTAATAGGGTATATATTAATAATGGTGAAACTATTAAGTTACAATTGTTTAGTGTGTTAATTTTTATTTTGATTTCTTCTTTAAACCAATAAAAGTGTTTTTCTGAAAGTCAGAGAGACAGAGCAGCTTCAAAGCTGAAGCTCAGAACTGCCATTTTAACTTTAATATCCCACTTACACTGTCTCTTTGATTATTAGTGCTGTAGATGAGGAAGCAGCATATGATAGCCATGGTCCTCTCAAACATCTGCCATTAATAATAAACTAAAAGCCAGATAAATCTGCTGAGAATTCACCAATAATGAATACAGATGGTAGAATTGCAACCCTAAGCTGCTAAGTCAGTGCCAGTTAACTCACTGATATTTATTTCTGAGTAAACAGCAGTGGCAAAGGGTGGCTTACTTGTCAGTGAGACAGTGGCTCTGCTACAGGTTTTACTCAGAACTTTAATGGAGTTATCCAAAGTGCTGGACTCTGTCCCCAAAACAGGTTCAGCAACCTGCATACCTCCAAGCTGCTAAAATCCAGAGCAGATTCACTGCCCAGCAGACACAGAAACCATCTGTTGCAAGCAGCATAAGACAATGAACATAAAACAGGATTAGGCTGTACATGTCTTTCTGCTTACACACAGTTAAGCAAAACCCCATTGATTTTAATGAGAAAGCTGCCATCCAAACCTGGACCTGTTTATTCAGAAACAAGTCCCACTGTGTTTCGCATGGCTTATTTCAGGTAAGTGCACACAGAATTTCAATACTAGGCAAATCCCTATCTGCATCCTGCTAAAACCAATGAAATTCACCCAAGCAATATTAATCATATTTATTCAGAAGCAAGTCTTGCTGAGCTCAAAGGGACTTACTCTCTAGTAAAGGATTGCATCGTTAATAACTTATGTAACTTATGTTGTGTCCATAATGTGTACAGGTCCTTAAGGCAAAGGTAACATTTCTTACCTCAAAAAGTCGCTGATCAGCATCATCAAAGGGTTTCCCATCAAGCCTATTCAGCACTTGAGCTACACCTTTATAAAGAGTTAGCAAACAGTATTGATTTTATATCTGCATTTCACACAGATATGCATGTACACACACACACAAAAAAAAAGATCAAAAAATGCCATAATTAATAAAACATATGCCTCTGAACAAATGGAGCCCATGAAAGCTTATCCTAAAATAATTGATTAGTCTTAAAGGAGTCTCAAGACTGTTTTTAACTCCCTTTCTGATAACAAAACACAAAGCATTCTTATAAACCAATACCACCTTGAATAGCATTTGTTAGCTGCCAGCATAACAAATGTATGTTCAAGCAGTGCTTGTTAGTCTAATCTGTCTTTCTGTTCTTCCTTTCTTACTTCAGACACTGGGGTATGCATTTGGATTGAAAGCTTTCAGGCTCAGGCTTGTCTTTTTTAAAATTCTGCCCACAGAATTTTGATTTATTTTAGTATCCTATGGCTAACATTACCCCTACCACCACTAACATAATTTCAAAATCATGCATATAGTAACCAAACAATAAACACACTGTTACCTTACTTTTCATTAATGTACCTCTGCAAAACGTCGATGCCCAAATCAATTACGTAATTTTATATTGGCAAGAACAATACTAAACTTTAGTTTTCAAAACTAAAAGAGGACTAAATACTAAGTTCCATACTATTATTAATGTTATTATTAAGTTTATAACAAACTATAAATTTAATATGAGGTTTTTTAAAAAAAATCTGAAATTTTGTATTAGCAAAACAACTTTTATTCATTAATGAGTGACACGTTACCAATTATCTGGTGACTGCTATTCCATATAGGGACGCAAAGAACAGATCTTATATGAAAACCAGAAATCTGGTCAGCCTAGAATATAAGAATAAGAACTTCAGTGATTAGCATAGCATTCATTCAACACATAAAATAAATTATTGGATTGTATCCAGTGTTGTCCATCCACCTGCAGAATTTAAACTTCTTCTCCTTCCTCCTCCTGCTCTTCCCCTCCCCCCGCAATCTCCTGCAGACACCCCAAATCTGATCCCTAGAAGCAGAAGTGATCCACTGGAGTGAGAGCAGTCATGGCGGTGTAGGGATGAGGGAGGCAAAGGAAAATGCTATTGCATGAGCTACTGAATGGAGAACAGTATGTCTAAAGGTTATAATAGTACAAATTTCTGTTAAACTTAATTTAAACAGATTGTGTTACTGAATGAGCGAGCAGGAATTCATGCTTATGATAACCTGTTTGGTAAACTGTCCAACAAAGAAAGATTAAAAACAAGGAGTTTGTTTACATAATATATTTCTGAAGGGTCAGGTTAACCTTATGTTGCCTTCCCCAAAATGGGAGGCAGTCGTACTCTGTCACTTCCAGTATTTCCATTACAAAGCAACGTAACATTTAGTAGGTTAAGCCCCAAACTTGTTTCAAAAAATTGTGCACCAAAAGAAAAGGAAAAAAAAAATCACCATTTCTTTTTTTTAAAAAAAACCAATTTCTCAGATTTTCTGGGAAATTAAATGCTTTCAGAAAACTGGCCAGATAACACACATTGGGTTATAAAAGGCCAGTGTTCTGGATCAAGGATTATAATTACCTTTTCTGCAGCTCACCCATTTTCGGTGCTGGGGTGCGGTGCTTGTGCAAGCAGCCTCCGGAGAGATGCTCTCGCGTCCGGGGTCCTTTGGCTCCGCACGAGCTTCCTGCTCACGCAAGAACCCCACCTCTTCCTTTCACAGTGCAGCCCGGGACGTTCCCAGGCTGCACTAGACAGGAAGCGCGACCAGCCTGGCTCCCAAGGCTCCCACGCAAGGTAAGTGTGCGTGGGGCCCCGGAGCGATGCGCGACTGGCACCATTTTCGGCTTCAAGCCGAAAATGAAAAAATGCATGCGCGGTCCATGTCAGGCTCTGGAGCGTCGCGCAAATGTGAATGCATCATGTGGACCGCTCCTCACATGTGTGTGATGCTTAAGGAGCCCTTTCACATCGGAAATGCCGTGCGAAAAGGGCCAATGGGTCGGCAACCTATTTCCCAGGAATACCAAGAGCATAAAAAAGCTTTACACTTAGTTTTCAAGGAAGAACTTTAACTAAGACATTTATAGGTCAATGTGAGCATAACAGGACATGGCAATGTTATGCTCATGGGTCTGAATAAAGCCAACAATGGGTACAAGTGCAAACATTAAAAGAAGCTTGAAACTGTCAAGTAGGTTAAAAGTGGCAATATTTCAAGACATGCAAGTCTTCATGAAAATATGAAAGGCCTTTTAAATTTTTTTAAAAAAAACCTGCAGATGCTTTTTGTGTACCTTACAAATAGTCTATTGATTCTGAAATCAAAGATCACAATATGAAGGCAAATGATATCATTTCTGTAGACATAGTCCTTTGTAGTGATGCTTTTATAAGTCTATTGGCATCAGTGTGTGTAGTGATTCCACAGCTGCATGCAGGACCTCAGGACTGCTGCCAATAGCAGCCAATTATTTGACAAAATCAGTGTCTACTGTATGTTATTGACCTGATGAGCCCCTCTCTCTCTCTCTCTCTTTTTTTTCCCCCACCATCAGGCTAAAACTTATGTTTAGATAGGCCTTTGGGTATAGACTGGTAGTTGCAGAAATTGGTTTTTTTTTTAAAGATGTGCTACACTTTTAGTTTCACAATTACATGTTAAATACTTTTTAAATTGCTTTAAATTATTTTTTTTCAATTTGCTTGATTATTTGTTTTTAAACTATTGTACTATACATTGTTTTATGCTGTTATTTTGTTTTGACTTATACTATAAGCCACCTTGGCAGCACGGTAGGGTATGAATTAAATAAAATAAAAAAAGTCACAGGAGACCCAGTTCAACTCTGTATCTTGGAATGTCTGGGACCAGCATCAATTGGCCCACCAACTATTGCCCTTGCTGGACAGGGATGACTTGATCACAGCAGTTCATGTCTTGGTAACTTCCTGCAGCACACTCGGCATGGGGCTGCCCTTGAAGATGATTCAGAAGCTGCAGCTAGTGCAATAATCAGCAAGGAAATGTCTTATCAAAGCTACACATCACTGAGTTTAAGAGAATTACACAATACTTCTCCAATAAAGTTCCAGTCTGAATTCAAAGTGTTGGTGATGACAAGTAAATGGAAACAGCCTTTGATACTCGGAGGAGTATATCTGACCAAGGACTGGGATCTGTCAGTGGTATTCTCCACTATGTCCCTCCAGTGACAGCAATACACTGTGTGAGAAGATAGGGCCTTTTCTTCAGTGGCATCTGGGTTTTGGAACATCCCCTTAGGCAGCCCAACTGACACCAGAGCCCAGGGCCCTATCTTCCCCAAAATAAAAACAGGGTAACTCAAAGTCTCCACTTGTATACATGAGCATGAGTGTTTCTTTGATGGTGCTTGAGACCCTTGAGCCAAACTTGGAGAGCTGGAGTGCTTGGTTGTAAAGAATGACATAGATAGAGTGACCATTATGGAAACCTGGTGCAAAGGAGAGACTCAACAGTAAACAAAAGCTGGGAGGAGTGCAACCCGAGGGCTATATTTGGGGCCTTCAGAGACCATGATGGTGTTGGCAGGGGGTATTTTCTTGAAAACAACTGCCTTGACATGCTCTTGGGATCAAATGGGAAGCAAAGTTCCCCTCACAGTCAGGGAGCATTGGGAGACAGGTTTTTTTCAGTTTTTTTCATGGGCTGGAGTGGTGGGTGGATACAGCTCTCCAAGGTTCCCTGAGGACGCCAATGTGGCTCCCAGCCGTTTACAGTTGGCTACCTCTGCTTTAGAGGAAGGGCAGGGAACAGCATTCTTGAGGTGCTGCTGTCAGGAATAAAGGAGTAGTGAAAGAAGTCTGATCCAGAATGGCTCTTCTTATTTCTTCTGATATTACATGTGCTGTTTCTAACATTAGTCTGAGGAGCTGTGGGTAGGAAAACAACATATAATTAGGGATATTCACTGCCATCACCAGAGGAGAGCAGGTGGATCTCCTAACGGTGGGCACACCAGTCTGGATCATACCTCTTTTTTTTTGGAATATATCATGATTACTTCAGATATTTTGGACCCAAGAAGTAATATTTTTCATCTAATGCAACATAGCATCTTAAAATATACCTATACAAACTGAACCATTAAGTCATGATTAGACAAAAAGTAGGAGGCTGAGTTTTTCTGAGGTCTTACTGGTTTTATTTTAATTTGAAATGGCCCAATTAAAATATTAGTCAAGATCTTGCAGTTTTACAAAAGCATTCCAGGTTGGACTTCCTCTAGGAGTTGTTTTAATGTTTGTTGTTTCTATTATTATTATTATTATTATTATTATTATTATTATTATTAGTTTATTTATTTGTATAGTGTTTTGTGTGTTTTTGTGGTTTTTGCAATTGTTGTGCATTGCCTTGAAAATCTGGTGGAGAGATGACCACCAAATGCCAGAAATGAACAAGTGACAACATTGGTTACAAAACAGGAGTATCCAAGCTTTAGCAGCAATTTGAATAAGGAGGAAGAAAGCCAGAGGGAAAAATAAAATGTGATGACAAATGCTACTGCACATTTCTTAGCTCTGCCCTACTTTAATACGAGATTATTTGTTTATTAATAAACTGATTTGTCTCCAAAAACCATTCTTCCTAAAGTCTGACTCTGAAGATTAAATGTCTATGACAACTGCGTTAAAAATTAATTACTGGTTCGTCTGCATCACCACATCATTCTTTCCCTCCATAAGTCAGGCCAACATTTTTTTATTTTATTTTTTTATTTTTATATATATATATATATATATATATATATATATATATATATATATATATAAAAAGATATATATATATATATATAGCAAGTGTGACACAAAAATGAATTAGCTGCAAGACATGGTATATTAAAAAACATAGCTGTGAATGCAGTAAGAATACAGCACATTTTACTTCTGTATATCTTTCAGCAAGAAATATTTTTAGCCATTGGTTGCACTTTTTGAAAAGCTGAATAAGTTGATGCTAGCAGTTTCCCCACTGTTTAATATTGGGAGTTTATTTCAAATATGTTTTTTTTAAAAAAAATTGTAATGATTTGGGAGGTATTCATTCATAATATCCTATAATCTAGGAGTCTATAAAAGAATAACGCCCTGCATGTTATCCTGAGTTCTGTGGAAGAGAAAGAGAATACAAACAGAACAGAGACACAGACAGGAGGACAGGTATCAGAACTGGCTCTACCATCAAGCACTTCAGGTAACATTTGTTGATTGGGAGCAGTGGCAGCAGCCCCATTAGTATTGCTGAGCCCCTGACCATTTCTCTTTTGGGGGAGGACAGAGCTGAGCGGGTGCCATTCCCCCCCGCTTCAGCTAGCCTGCTGTGCTGGGGTGGAGTGAATGACACTATGCAGTTACTTGGGTTGAACTAAAACTCACCTTTTGATCTAGATCATTTCTATATATAGATATATATATATAGAGAGAGAGAGAGAGAGAGATCTAGATATATAGATATCTAGATATAAATAAATAAAGATAATAGTGGAGTTGCTATGACTCATCTCTACTTCAGTCAGTAAAATGTCTTTGGCCTGCCCTAACAGATAGGTAGGCATTATCTAGGGTAATTCTCGGGCAGTAATCCATCTTCCCCCAACTCCTTGTGCTTTTTCAAGATATGGCCTCCCCTCAGGATTTTATGTCTTTCACAGCATGTCTACAATGCTAAGACCAACATAATAGCAATGCTAGGACCCAAGGGAATGCTGGCAGTTGCAGCATGTATTCTCATTGCCGGTAGTGATCTGACAATATTAAGTGTTAGATCACAAGCACTGAAAATGATTAGACCTTGAGCACTGAAAAGTAGTCAGTTTCACACCTTTATCTGTATCAACCAGGCAACTGTTTGGTTGAAAGCTTCCTATTCACCATTGTGTCAATGACTAAACAAAATGGAGCAAAGGCCATTCCCGTACTACACTGTTATAGTGCTATTATTCCACTTTCAACATCCTATGGAATTCTGAGGTTTGCAGTTTAGGGAGGGGCATTTAGAATTCTCAGCCAGCAAGCATTTTTACCTCGGTAAACTACAAACCCCAGGATTCCACAGGATGTTGAAAGTGGAATAATAGCACTAGAACAGTGTAGTGCAGAAATAGCCAAAGTTATTTCAGGAGGCAGTTCTGTCCCGCATATGTTTTTGCCATGCACCCTATCCATGGAAAAAAGCAGCATTCAGCCAAAGGGATACTTCATAACCATGACTAAGACCGCAACCTAAACTGTGAGGCTTAATCAAAGCTCTTATGACTTTATGCTTCAAAAAAATAAAGAGATGTATAATTACATAGGTCTTACTTCTGCATCAAAGCGAGGATCTTGATATGCATCACTGATGTTCACTGGGAGGCCCGTGGAAGCTACGAGTTCAGCAATGCTATTATTTACTAGCCAGTCTGAATAAGATGACGATGGTTTCTCCAAACTGTCTTTGAAACTATCATAAGGGCAGAGCAGAGGAAGAAAAGGGTATAGTCACTGTTGCTTGAAAGCCCATCTTCATAAATCTGGAAAGCATAGCCTTACATCAGGATTACCTATAAAAATTCAGAGCAGCTCAATGGCATTAGGTACAGAACAATACACAGTATTATTTACTGCATGTTTCTGGTATTCATATTTTTACAGAAAGGGGAGATACAACGAAGATGCATAGCAAAGATCTTTCAGTAAATAGACAATACAGTAACATTGCATTGTACTTAGAATAAATGTCACACAGACAGCCAAATTCACAAACCAGTTAAGCTGGTACCTGGATCTAACCCTGTTTGCCCCACTGTCTTCAATGGAACAAGCTTGGATTCAAGCCGAGTGTTTTAACTTAGCCTGTCTGTGGCTGAGACCAAGGCTGTAAACATGAATGCTCTGCTCAGTGGAAGGAAATGCAAATAGAAAATAGAAAATCTTTTAGACATGAGCTATGCAGTGAATGCAAGGAAAAATAAGCAACATTTAGCTAATGGTGTACCTCAGAAGCAGATTTTAAAAATTCAGAAAAACAAAAGAAGCTCTCTAATTAGTTTGAATAAAATACTATGACTATCAGTTTCAGAGCAAAACACACAGGAAAAGAGAAAGGGATCTGCAACAAAACAGCTGGATCCATCAGCCACAGAAAACAGAATGGATTTAAATTAGCTATGTCATCCTCCACACACTCATTCACAGAAGTTCTGCTTAAAAAGAAAAAGAAAAAACCACAATAAACAAATTGAGATAAGGCTGCTATCCAATACAAACTTATTTGGTAGAAAGTACCGCTGAACTCACTGGCGCTTACATCTAAAAAGACATGTACAGGATTGCATAGAACATTATTTTAAACCTCTTCTCCTTCTTTTAAGCCAGCAGGAAGTCTAAAACTTATCATTCAGGTTGTTCTCATGGGGAAGTAGCAAATAGTGATTTATGGAATATGGGCTTTGATAGCAACATAAAGCCTAGATGCAAGAAGATGCAGAACTGTGGAAATGTAAAACTTGGTTAAATATTTAAAGATTTACTGTGAAAGCTTCACATACAGAAGGGGAAAAGAACCTTTGAGGGCAAGATTCCACTTACTGATGCAAAGCACTCACAACTGTGTATCTTGCCAAATCCATCATGAAGCAAGCAGAGATTTAAAGTGCACAGCCCCGATTAAGATCAAGGCATTATTATTATATGAGAGGCTGATTAAATCAGCACTAGATTATGTGTGACAAGTATTAGGAGCAGCTAAATAAATTCAAGTTGACAAAACAATTCAAGTGGAAGTTCTAAAAGTAGCCTGCCAACACTTCTAGCAAAACTGTTTTCTACTGCTGGTCTCAGGAAAAAAGCAATCAAATTTGCACAGGTAAACTCAATCCCAACAGAGTTTCTTTTTCTTAAGTGGTCCTTCTTGAGCGAAGGTGGAGGGGACCAAGTTATTATGGATGGAATTAGACTCCTTCTTAAGAATGAGGTTAGCTTGGGAATGCTGCTAGATTTCAGCTTGGATGCCCAAGTGGCACCACTGGCAGCTGAGGTTGGCTCATCAACTGCAGTTCAGAGATAATTTGCTACCTGGCCACAGTTACCTATCCTCAAATAACACTCAGGCACAATTACAGCAATGTGTTGTATGCAACGACTCCTTTGAAAAGCTCTTTGAAACTTTGGTGAATTTAAAATGCAGTGGCTAAGCTGATGTTTCAGTCTAATTATACGGACCACATCCTGCCAGTTCTTCACTGGCTTTCTGTATGCTTCTGATTCCAATTAAAAGTGCTACTGTTGATACAATCCTAAGTTGCTTGAGGCAAATGTTATCTCAAGAATCTCCTTGAGATCGAGTGGTGAAGTTCTTCTCCAAGCTCCCCCTCATGCTGAAGTCAGGCAAGTGGTGACTAGAAAATAAGTCTGTCCATGCTGAATGGGGGTTTCTGGGAGTTGTGATCTAAAAAAGTAACATTTCCATGGTCTGAATGTGATTGATAAAATGTTGTCTATAGTTTGGCACACTGGGTTATTTACTCTTATGCAATGTTCTCAATTTTTGGTCTTTCAGATGTTTTGGACTTCAACTCACAGAGGCCCCAACCAGCTTAACCAGTAATCAAGAGCTTTGTGAATTGAAGTCCAGGACATTCAAAGAGCCAAAGACTGAGAAAAACTGTTCTTGTGATTTTTCAGCACCATGTAAAATGGCTTTATTTGCCTTGTGTCCATCACATCTATGAACTAGTCATTTTTTATCCTGTTGTCATTTACTGGTTCTACAGTTTTTTTATATACTGTTATCTGTAAGCTTTCTTGGCCAATTTTTGAGATGTCAGGCATATCTTATATTAAAACAAACAAACAAACAGTGACTAAAGAATAAGTTCAAAATGGTATCATAACTCCTCTCAGTAACAACTCCCCAGTGTTTGCTGTGCCTCAGTGTTTTTTTTTCTTCTTGACATGTTTTATTTGTGGAATTTGGCTTCTAGTTCAAAACAGTAAATTGCTTCAGATTTAAAGTCAAAAGAGATTCAAAGCCAAAATAGATACAATGGCATTTTGCTAAGGAGTCTTTCATTCTTCAGACAAAGTGTATACATTTACTCAGGCATCACCTGTTCTCAGTGAAATCAAAATCTTTCAATCTGTCAAAAGAGCATAAACACATATCTTAGATCTTTCGCTATGTATGTCTCTCCTCTTGCCTTCAGATAAAGGCAAATTCTTTCACCTCATAAATGCTTTGCAGAGGAGAAAAGTCTGTTTTCTTCCCAAGGGATGCAATCAAAGGTGTGGGCACTACCCCCAAATATGAATTCTGCCCCTTCCAAATGAAATTTTCCATCAGTCCCCAAATATTTGGCATCGCAGTAGTTCAAAACTTCAGTTGAGCATTTAGAAATGCAATCTAGGCATCCAAAGAAAAGGGACTGACAAAGTTATCAAGAGAATGTGAACACAGCAAATTTAAGAGTTCTAGGTGTGAACAATTTTCAGTGTCCCGCTCTCTTAAATGAAATCTGAGGACTGAAGGAAAAGTGCATTTGGAAGGAAGAATTCTTATTGGGTAGCAATGATCTCATCCCTACCCCAAAGTTAAACCCCATTCCTTCCTCTTTGTTACATTACTATGTAGAGGGATTAATGTGTAAGTCTTGTATTCTGTGAACTGTAACTGTGCTGCATTATTTCTAGATTTGTACTTTTTAAGAAAAGTCATCCAAGTGTTCAGATGGTGATGTAAGCAATTATACACTTTTGAGATGTTGAGTGAAGGTTCTCTCACCCCATAAATTATAGCACAGTCCCTTGAGAATAGTGTAACAACATCATTCAGGATACAGCAGTGGTTTGAGCATTGGACTATGACCCTGGTGTCCAGGCTTCAATTCCCCAGCAAACCAAGGAAGCCCACTGGAGGACCTTGGATATACTCAGCTCCAGAAAATCCTGTGATATGTTCACCTTAGAGTCACCATAAGTCAGAAATGACTTGAAGGTACGCAACAACAACAATCATTCAGGCCCCGTGAATCCTCCTATCTCTTCCTTTTTTATACATTGCACTTGTTTGTTTTCAGTCACAGTGCAAATAATTACAACACATGTAACGCTAGAGGCAGAAATCAAATATAAATCAAATCAAACATAAATACTGTCATCTAGTCATCCTCTGTGAATCCGACTTTTATTTTTAACTGAGGAGACAGCACTTTTCATGTTGGCTTCACCACTCTATCTGCCTAGATGAGCCCTCCTATGCTGCAGTAACATAGCAAGGGAAGACACAACCATAGGAAATGTAAAACTAAAAGATCACACAAGAATAAACAAAATGAACTGATCAAAGAGAACAACAAGAGTAAACAAAATAGATTGATAGAAGCTGAGCAAATATAGATCTTGTCCCCAGCCTGATGAGAAACCACTGGGAGCCCTCACAACAGGGATATAGTAAAATATTCACCAATTATATCACAAATAATATCCAAAAAATCATGCCAGAGTTGTGCTGAGTGGGACAGTGCTTTGTGTCCCAGATGGGAGAAAAGCAGGATATAAATAAAACATAATACATGGTAATTTGGAGGAAGAATTGTCTTTTTGTGCTAGAACATACTGGAATTTGAGTGTAGGACAAATGAAAGAAGAGTACAAGGTCAGAGACTGGTAAAGTTACTTTTTTAGATTACAACTCCCAGAATACTCCAGCCAACATGGTCACTGCACAAGCTCTGCAAAAGCTCAAGTGAACACCTGTTAATTGGCAGTAGCATATGAAAAACTAAGCAATGAACTTGTTCCTGTTCTGTATCTTCAAGTCATTTTCTGACTTATGGTGACCTCCCTTAAGGTGAACCTATCACCAGGTTTTCTAGGGCTGAGAGTCTGTGATGCACCCAAGGGCACCCAGTGGGTTTCCATGGCCAAGTGGGGAATCTAGCCCAGGTCTCCAGGGATATAGTCCAACCCTCAAACTACTATATCATGCCTGCTGTCTGAGCAATGAACTAAGAGAACAGAAATGCCCTAAAGTAGTCTCTTTAAACCAGTGGTGGGCAACTGTGCTGCAACATGAGCTAATTTTCATACTGGTACTCTTCCAGTGGGCCACAGAGGAAAATCCCAACTGAGGCAGTTTTGGACAGAAACCAGCTGGGGGGGGGATTTGGGGGAGCAGTAGGGGCAGTTAGACCCAAATCACCACAGTTTCAGATGTTTTTAGCCCATTTTGGCCATTTTGAGGTAGGTCAAAGATTTAGAGCTCTCTGGTGGGTTGCAAACTAAGGATGGGGACTGTGTTCAGATCAAGGGGTTCATTTTCCCCACCCCAACTTAAACCAACAAAAGCAATCTGAAAAGAGTTTTTTGAACACAGTATTTAGACATCAGTCAATGATCCTTCATTAAAACAAGACTGGTTGTAATATAAAATGTAAAATCTAACCTATTCTCTGTATCTGCGCTGCATTTTGGAGACATCAGCTCAAAGGATTTGGTAAATTTTACCACCTGTCAAGATAAAAAAAATGTAATGAGTTGCCATACAGTAGGAAAGACATGTTCCAGTGATAATTGATAACCACAAAACTACTTTCTCCATTCACTACATAGAGCACACTCTTTCAGCACTGAATGAAAAATCCTAAATTAATTCCAACTGCCTTTATTGTGTTATGATTGCTAACCTATCACTGTACTGTCACCTTCTACGCCCTTAAGAAGGACAGCTTCTTCTGAGAAACAGGTAAATGACCAGACGTTTCTTGGTTCAAAGGCTAGAGGCCAGATTTATTGAGTATAAAAGTATAAAAATATATAAATCTGCTGCAGCAGGGTGCCAGAGGTTCGGGACAAAGGCCAGAGGCTTGGCAAAGCCTTTTTATCCAGGTAAACAGCATACACACCCACTACGGTACTTTCCCACCAATTGCAGACCACCCGCCCCATATTAGATAATGTGCAGAGGGGCAGGTAATATGAGGTTTCCTCCAATTACAGACTACCTTCCAAATAAGGCAATGTCCAGGGAGAGATGCTACAGCTGAGGTAGAGTCATGAGTCCGCAGACGGGAGGGGCTAGAACTCCTGTGTATGTGACTACCTCCTAGCTTGTAATGGAGGTTGTCTTTCCTTCACTCACAGTTTCCCCCCTCACATAGGAGGACTAGCCCATCCCGTACCCCTGAACTAAAAGTTGGGTCTCTCTGGCAACGTCGACCCTTCGAGGTAGGTCTACGGACCTATTGTTGTGTAGTGACTTACAGAAAATTGGTGTACATTGAAACAGACAGCAGAAACATAGAGCTATACATGTAAACAAAATAAAAATAACAAAAACACTTTTCACCCATCCAAAATTTGGTAGCCAGCTAGTGAGCCATGACCACTAGTCTTCACTTCTCGGAGAATAAGTTTTATGGATGTCACCAACCACCTTGTGCAATTTGTTCACATCTTCTTCAATGTATCCAGACTCATTGATGTAGTGGCAGCAAGTGGTGTTTAGCCAAAAACACAGTCCTCCTTCTTTGCTAAGCAGGTAATCCAGTGCCAATTTATGCTGAGCTAATACACCTGCAAGCGAGTCCACCTCAGTCTGCAGGGCGTTTATTCCATGTGCAGTGGTATTGGCCAGGATTTCCAGCTGAGCAGAGAGTCTCCGAATTTGGCGTATATTTAAAGCAACTCCCACCATAGGAAACACAATAGCTCCCAACCTCCCACCTTCGGGCAAGTAAGTGTCATTGCGATCATACCCATAACTCTCATCATATGCTCTCTTCACCCAGTGCCATCCGAATTGTCTGTCCCAGGCTTCAATAGGCTGTTGGAGGGGGTGGAACTGAATCCCCTCCATTGAGAGAGAACCAATGGTGCAAGTACCATTCCATACTGGGGGAAGTGCTTTTCCCGCCCAATGGCCACAAAGCCAATACATCCCAGAAGGCAGGCCATGTATCCACTGACCATTATGAAAGCTGGTTGCTTCCTGGAGCTTATTTAAAGGAGACTGGCCTCTCTTATTCCCATATAACTCAATGAAACCCTCGCTGCAACTAAAAGGAAAGCTGACATTGAGATACTTTCCTGGGCAAGCCTGTGGAGATTCAGGGATTTCAAATGTTACATCACAGTTGGGATAGTCTCCTAAAGAAATTCTCAACAAGGGGATTCGCTGGGTTCGACCTCCCTGGAAAACAGCATAATACCCTTCATGAGAGGTGCTCCATCAATGCACGCACAAGGGGGCCAATGGTGGATCCCCTCATTGGCTCAAAATGAACTGGCCGGGATCCTTTAAAGGGTCCGCGCTATCCTGGAAGGTTTCGTATACAGTGGTTCTGTTCCAGCCAGTGAGATTCAGGGTGTCTACTGGTACTATGGGCCATCCCTGTAAATGAGAGGAAGGGCGATACATACAAACCCAACATTTGGTGACATTTGCTACTTGGGAAATATTATGAACCAGTTGATGAAAAATGTATTCATGCCAGCCAGCCTGAGTGCTTTCAGGCAAGTAGGTAATCAATAATACAAGGAACAGGTCCGTCATAATAACAAGAAATCAAAACACAGTGTTTAAAAGGTTATAAGTCAGTGCAGTCAGTCCTAAAACTAATATCAGTGCAATCAGTCCTAAAACTATTACAGTGGTTGACAGACACAGTTCAAAATCCAATACTGAGATCTCAGGTCAGCCTCCGGAGTGACTCTGAGAAATAAAGTCTCTGAAAGAGCAAGTATCTGGCGCGTTTCTTCTAAATAGCAGCTTGAGTCCGTCACTGGCGTCCTCTTGGGTCACCTTCCACCTTCCGGGTTCCAGCACCTTTTTAACTCTGAAATGACGGATCCAAGATTTGTGGCCCTGGACTTTGACAGCGGTATTGGTGGTCAGCAACACTTGGGCAAGTTTTGTCCACGCCGGCGACAAGGGTCGCCTTCCCCAGATCTTTACAAGTACCCAATCACCAGGCTGGATGTGGTGCACCGGATCATCAAGGTTGAAGGGTCACTCCTGTAAGGATAAAAAGCGAACAGAGGCCAGAGCAGCACCCAGAGAACGAACATACTTTTGTAACACTGCATCTCCTATCTCAACCTCCCCCCTCAGGCTTCCCGGACAGAGTTGGCTAGGCCAGGGGCGACCAAATACTCTCTCAAAAGGGGAGAGTTTCAGGGGACCTTTTGGAGTGATTCTAGCCTTTGTGAGGGCCAGAGGCAGTGCCTTGACCCAGGATAGGTCAGTTTCTAGGGAAATTTTAGTCAGGTGGGTCTTAAGCGTAGAGTTCATCCGTTCCACCATCCCGCTTGCTTGGGGATGGGAAGGGGAGTGGAATCTCCAGGTGATGTTGAGTGTCTTCATCAGTTTCTGCAGGATCCGCAAGGTAAAATGGGGTCCCTGGTCAGAATCAAGTCCGCAAGGCAGGGACCAGCGAGGTAGGATAGACTCCAACAGGTGTTTCACAACTTCTCTTGCCTTACAGGTCCTACACGGAAAGACCTCAACCCATCCTGAGAACTTGCAGACAAGGACTAACAGATACCGAAATCCCAGGGCTCTGGGGAATTCAGTGAAGTCAATTTGCCAATATTGCCCCAGATATATAGAAGAGTTGTGCAGATGTTTCCTAGCCCTGTCTGGGTGGTTTCCATGAGCAGGATTCACCTGTTGGCAGATTTCACAAGTATGAACAATAGATGCTAGAGTAGGTCTTACGGATGGTCCATCGAAATATCTTCTCCACAGATGTATCAAGGCTTCTTCTCCTAGATGTGTCTGTTGATGGATCTTCTCAACTAGTGGTCGCTGAACAGAAGCTGGGATCCAAATCCGGTTGGTTTCAGGGTGAATGAGCCAGCTCTGGACCTGGCGGTACCCTGCGTTCTTGGCTGTGGTGTAGTCTTCTGGAGTGTATGGTGGCTTCTCAGGAGGCATTGGGATGGCTACTGTGTTCACAGTGCACCCTTGAGCAGATCCTCTGCGCACTGCTAGTTTTGCTTGTTCGTCAGCGGATCTATTTCCTTTGGCGATTTCTGAATCTTCTTTCTGATGCCCTTTACAGTGAACAATGGCAAGTTCTTGTGGTAAATGGACTGATTCCAATAATTCCTTTATTCCATTTCTATGCTTGATAGGGCTGTCAGATTGGTCTAGCAGCCTTTTCTCGTGCCAGAGTTGAGCATGGGCATGTACAACTCCCCAGATGTACTTGGAGTCCGTGTAGATGGTTGCACGCAGACCTTTTGCATGTCGGGTCGCTTGAATCATGGCCTCTAATTCCGCTCTTTGAGCTGAGCAAGAGGCAGATAGAGCCCGAGAACGCATGAGCGTCCCAAGATGATCCACTACGGCCCATCCAGTGTGTCGGATTCCCTGTTCTACGAAGCTGGAGCCATCTGTGAACCAGATGACATCTGGATTTTGAAGGGGAGTTTCAGAGAGGTCTGGCCATGGTTTGGTTTGGAAATCTATGGTGGTCACGCAATCATGGAGTGGTTTGCTGAACTCAAGTTTCGGAATCTTGGGGAGGTACTCTGCTGGATTATTCCTTTCTATTCTGAGCATGGAGACCCTTCCATCTTCCAGCATAGTGGCCTGGCACTTTGCCAAGCGGTCTGACGTCATCCAAGTTGGTCTCCGTAGTTCCAGTATGGAACGAAGAGCATGCGGGGAATATACAGTAAGTTGTCCTCCAAAGGTCAATATCAATGCTTCTTTTATCATGAGAGTGGCTGCTGCCACTGCTCTCAGGCAGGCAGGCCAACCTCGAGCAGTATCATCTAGATTCTTACTGAAGTAGGCAATCACCTTCAGTGCCAGGTCTGATGATTGAGTGAGCACTGCCTTAGGCACTCCTTCCTGTTCAGCTACAAAGAGAATGAAGGGCTCTGAAGGGTTGGGAAGGCGCAAAGCCGGCGCAGAGGCTAAGCGGGCTTTCAACTGATCTATTGCAATCTTAATAACTGGGTCCTCGGGCAGCAGACTATGACCAGCCTTCTCAGACTCTGTCATGATGGAATACAAAGGTTTAGACAGGTTTCCATAGTTCCAAATCCATAGCCCGCAGAACCCTGTCAGACCCAGGAAAGATCTAAGTTCCTTGACGGTTTGGGGCATTGGTATCCAAAGAATTGCTTCAATCCGCTCAAGCACCAGGGCTTGCTGTCCTGCAGAGATGTCATGGCCCAAAAAGCGGATCTTGGGCTGGATTAACTGAGCCTTTTTCTTGGAAGCTCGGTATCCTCGCTCAAGCAGGAAAGTTAGGAGTGAAACAGTCTCTTCTTCGCAGGCGAGTTGGGTCTCAGTCGCTAAGAGCAGGTCATCCACATATTGAAGTAGAATGGCGTTCTGTTTCCGAGGCCAGTCTCGGAGGTCTTGGGCTAGCGCTTGACCAAAGAGAACAGGTGAGTTCTTAAAACCTTGTGGCAACCTGGACCACATGGCTCTTTGGACATTTCCACCTTCATCCAAGGGGTAAGAGAAGGCAAATATTTTCTGGCTTTCAGGGTGAAGTGGGATGCAAAAGAATGCATCTTTTAGATCCAAGACTGTGAACCAGGAGTGCGTAGGTGACAAGACGCTGAGCAGTGTGTAGGGATCAGGAACTAGCTGGGGTAGATCCTGGGTAGCAGAGTTGACGGCGCGCAGATCATGTACGAGACGAAGATCCCCTGAAGGCTTTTGGACTGCTAGGATGGGGGTATTCCAAGGGCTACAATCAACTGGCCCATGAGTGATGACGCCCCCCTCAACCAATTTCTCTATCAATTTGGCCAGTCCCTCTCTGAGGTGTGGGCGGATTTTATATTGGGACAAGCATACGGGTTGTGCTCCTTCTCTTAGCTGTCAATGTCAGGTGGCGGCTTAAGCAGAAAATGGAGGCAGGAGCCAAGGCATATGGCTTTTAGTAATAAGTAGTAAAATAAACAAGAGGTTACATCACCCAAATGAAAAGAGGCAGCAAACTCAACAGCTAGGGTTGGCCTGGAACGGAAAATACAGGATGCAGATTTCCCAGATGGAAGACGGTTGTTGCCCCATGCCCAACTCCCCCCAGCGTCTGACTTAAATACATAGTCCTTAACCCAGCTGGGCTGATCAAGCGTCCGTTGGCCCAGCTCACAGCTGAAGGCCCTCAGACTTCAGACGCTTCTCTTGCAAGCGTTTTGATCTGCGAACCGCCTCCTTCTCTCGCCGCCTCTGGAGGAACGTGGGGGGAGGGTCTGCAGCAAACTCCAGGCTGGAGTCAGGAACAGCAGCTTCTGTCGAGCCCAAAGCACTGGTCTCATCTGCTGCAGGTACTGGCTTGGGGACCGCTGTGGGGTCGCTGGCAGGCCCCTCCCTTGCC
The DNA here is from genome assembly GCA_030412105.1 of Cyclura pinguis. NCBI lineage: Eukaryota > Metazoa > Chordata > Lepidosauria > Squamata > Iguanidae > Cyclura > Cyclura pinguis. The sequence goes on along the minus strand of CM059599.1, from coordinate 218,586,242 downwards.
TCTGCAGGAGCCCCCTCTCCCTCCCAGGGATCCACCCCTGGCTGGGGTTCCCCGTCTAACTCAGAGTCCCCGTCTGAGTCGGCAGCATGCTCAGCCGGGCTCATGACATCAGCCTGATTTTTACTGGCTCCACAGTAACCGCTAGTCCTGAAAGGCCTGTATCCCAAATTCCTGGAGGGATGCGGGAAAGGACTGTAGAAGTAATGCTCGTAGAAGTGATGTTCATGAACTTTGTAGGGGCCGCTGGGGGCGCTGGACCTCGCCAAAAGTCTACAGGTGTCCGGAAGGTTACTGTGTTGGTACCATCTTCTTCAAACTCTATGCACGTCCTGGTCAAGCACAACAGGTCCCTCCCCAGCAGATTCACATGGGCCTCCAGGAGCAGTAAGAAAGGTGCTTTTAATTCTCGGTGTCCAATTCGGCACTCAATCGGGACATAGGAAACCACAGACTGGCTGCCAGTGGCTCCTCCAACAGTCACTTGCTTCTCTACAGGGACAGGTAGTGGGCATGTAACAGCGGAAACGGCTGCTCCGGTATCTACTAGGAACTCTTGGTCTTCGTTGCCCACCCTCAGAGTTACCCGCGGCTCCGGGGGTGGGATGTCGGGCCCCTGACCCCCTCAGTGTGTCCAAGAATCATCCTGAGGGTTTGCAACTGGTGCCAGGTGGACTGCTTCACGTTGGGGATTGAAAGGAAGGGCTGAGGGGTTGGGAAAAGAGTTCCCTCTGCCTCTCCCCCTATTCTTCTGAGGACACTGGGCTCGCCAGTGCCCAAACTGTTTGCAGTAAGCACATTGCAACTTTCCCAACCTTTCTCTTCCCATTTGTCCTCCCCTTTCCGTTGCACCACGAGACATCCTTCTTCCGCGTCCCCCAGGTCCCTGACCAATTGCTGGCTGGACTTGTTGCATTGTCACCGCCATCACCCATGCCTTTTGTTTCTGCTTTTCTTCATCTCTTCGCACATAGACCATTTGGGCTACCCTTAACAGTTCACCTATATCCCTTATATTCCAATCTTCCAGCTTCTGGAGCTTGGTGCAGATATCAGGCCAAGCTCTAGTAACAAAATGGAATACAAGCAGGCTTTGTCCATGTTCACTATTTACATCTAGCCCAGAGTATTTTATCGCCCGTTCTTTCAGCCTCTGGAGGAAGGCAGAGGGCGACTCATCCTTTTCCTGTTGAATATCAAAAGCCTTGTGGGGGTTCTGTGCATGGGGAACCGAGTGCTTAATGCCAGCAATAATCAGAGCTTTCAGATCTTCCATTTTCTGCCTGTCTGCTTCTGCCCTATTGTCCCAACGCAGGTCCTGATTGGAGTACTTCTGTTCTGCGGGGACAGATCCATCCATACCTGGAGGATGGGCCTTTTCCCACTCCAACATAGCTGCATTCCTAATCATAACCAATTCTTCCCCCAAGAACAGAATGTTAAGGATGGCCATTAACTCTTTCCAGGTATAGGTAGAGGGTCCCAGAAATTGCTGGAATTGCTCTGCCACCCCAATAGGGTCTTCAATTAGGGGCTTCATTGTTTTTTTTAATTCTCTAACTTCCAAGCTGGACAGGGGGTGATCAACATAATTAATCCCGCCCCTGCCATCCGGGACTTCCCTCAATGGGTACATTGGCACTGAAGTATAGCTGTTCATTCCTTGGGGGCCCATGCTCGCCGAAACTACAACTGCTTGTTTGGCTGCTTGTTTGGATTTGGTCCCATCCAGAGGAAGGTTCTCTTGGTCTTTTAAAAGCTGTACCAGTTCTTTCTGGAGAGATTTGTGAGGCTCAGACGTCCCTGCGGCTGAGCCAGTAGGGGGCGCAGTAGGATCAACGGAGGAGTATGCCTGAGCCAGGGCCACTCCAGCCAAAGCTGGTTGTAAAGGAGAGTCTGTGTTTGAGCCCCCTCTGGTGCCACCATCTTCAAAATCTGGATTTATGAGCGGTGCTGGCGGTGGGAAATCAGCCAGCTCATCAGCCATTGGGCCAACAGTGGGAGCTGGCTGAGGTTAAGGAGCAGGGGGAAGGTGATCTAGCGGGTCCCAGCTATCTCTCTTAAACTTTTGGAATTGAGAAAGTCCAGAGGATTTTACTGGGGCAAGAGCCATGACTGCCTTTGCACTGTCCGGGAGGCGATGTGGGAGAGAATCAGGGAACCCAATGCCTGCATTCTTAAACACTCTCATGTACCTTTTTTCAACAGTTTTCCCAACCGAATCTAACCAGTTAATCCAAGCTTGCAATGCTAGCTTATCAAACGTCCCATTCACATCCCACTGAGACAACCCAGGAATCCGATACTGAGGCCAAATTTCAGTACAATACTTTATCATTTGCTTTTTAGACAGTCCCTTCCCCACTTCCTTCCAATTCTGCAACACGCACTGCAAGGGAGTAATGGGGGAGCCCACCCCCGGGTTTTTCTCCCTAATCTGTTTCTGTTTTGAACTGTTTGAACCCATCTCTGCTATTACAAAATGTACAAATTCACAGACAAGGAGACGCACATCAAATAACAGACAGAAGAGACGATGTTCGCTTCACTCATTCCCGGCTGCCTCTCTCACGAGTAGAACAGAACCGCGGGGTGGAGCTCCGCACTTGCTTCGTCCGTGTTTGGACGTCTCAGACACACTCCAGGCACACACACGCACACCACAAAGCTGAAACAGGGGAATTCCCAAACTGAACTCAGGCCCAAGGTACTTATCTAGGGGCGGTCCCTGACTTTTTGGGACTTACCAGAGAGTGAGGTGGATCACAGGTGCGCCGTTCCAAACCTCAACCCTAATCAAATTTCAGAGCCTTGAATCAGGAAGGTAGAGCCTTGTCCTTGCCGCTGATCAGGAGCGCACCGCGATGATTCCCGTCACGTCACAAGAGGGACGTTGGCGTCTGACGTGAAAAATCGATGTCCGCCACCAGGATCAGACGGTCTTCAGAGGGATGCCTTCCCGTCTGGCCTCCTGGGCAGGGAGACTGATGCAGGGTGAAATTTCTCAACCCCTGCCTGTTTCTCTCGGGCCCCACGTTGGGCGCCAGAAAACTGTCACCTTCTACGCCCTTAAGAAGGACAGCTTCTTCTGAGAAACAGGCAAGTGACCAGACATTTCTTGGTTCAAAGGCTAGAGGCCAGATTTATTGAGTATAAAAGTATAAAAGTATAAAAATATATAAATCTGCTGCAGCAGGGTGCCGGAGGTTTGGGACAAAGGCCAGAGGCTTGGCAAAGCCTTTTTATCCAGGTAAACAGCATACACACTCACTGCGGCATTTTTCCACCAATTGCAGACCACCCGCCCCATATTAGATAATGTCCAGAAACTTCCATCCATATAAGGAAATGTCCAGAGCGGCAGGTAATATGAGGTTTCCTCCAAATTACAAACTACCTTCCAAATAAGGCAATGTCCAAAGAGAGATGCTACAGCTGAGGTAGAATCATGAGTCCACAGACGGGAGGGGCTAGAACTCCTGTGTATGTGACTACCTCCTAGCTTGTAATGGAGGTTGTCTTTCCTTCACTCACAGTACCACCCCAAACACACCCATTTTGTCAGATTTTGGAAGCTAAACAGTGAGGAACTTAGATGTGAAATTACGAAAGAATACCGGTATCTGTGATCTCCAGGCAGGGCTAGAAAACTCCTAAGAGTCATTCTTGGTCAGAGATGGCAATATCAGTATAGATGGACAAAATCCTATGTTCTGATAAGCATAAGAAGCCCGCCTGCAGGGTGATGTCCAATGGTAAATGAATTTCCCCTTAGTGTTCTCTAATTGCTGAAATGGCTGCCATATGGTAAAACTGGTTGATGATCCTCACCTCAACATATTTTAAAAGACATATTCTTACCTATTTATAACTTGTTATATTCATGTCCTGCCTTCCTTCCACCGTGACAGTATACACAGGCTTACCAGCTTCCCATTCAGGCACTGACCAGACCCAAAGTTATTTCGCTTCAACAGGTCTGATATAACACCCAATATACTGTAGTGGTTTGAGTGTTGGACTAGGACACTGGGAGACCAGGGTTTGAATCTATCAGCTCAGGCACAGAAACCCAGTGAGTGACACTGGGCAAGTCACACTCCCTCAATCTCAAAGGAAAGCCATGACAAACCCTCTGATCAAATCATACCAGGGAAAAAAAACAGGATAGGGTCACCTGAAGGTCACCATAAGTCTGAAATGACTTGAAAGCAGACAAAACAACAACAATGTCTGATATGTCATGTGTGTCACCATTCCAGACACCTTAAGCTCTAACTCCAGAATAATTTACAAATAATTTCTTTACAAGCTCTAACACAGCACAGGATTAGCAGGTTGGAAGTAAATGTCCATCTCTTTACAACATTCTCTGACTGTACTCAGGAACATTTCAAGCATTTGAGTGAAGTTTGGAGTCTGTATACCTTCCACTTCTTCTTAAAAGTTCTAAAGCAGCAGGGTTGCAATTGCCCTCCCCCAGAGACTTTGGAATGCTATTGCTAGTCAAATATTTATCTTCATCTGTTGAGTCAAGACAAGAGATTTGAAAACCAGAAAAATAGGAAGAAAGAAGACTCCCCTCCCATTTGTGAGACAAGGACGGAGGAAGGGCGAATTGTTTTCTGCTTTTCTGTTTTTCCTTCTAGCACCTCTAGCCAAGATCTTGTGCTAGGGTGCAGTGTGGCCAAAAGTGGGTCTTAATAGCAGCACTATCAGCACAGAAATGCATGAAGAAAAAATTTAAAAACTGTTTCTTAAGATCCATGTTCGGGCTACTTGTAGGTTCCAAAACTAAAAGTGTTTTGGAGTTAATCTGCAGCAGACAACACTGATCTATATGTGACTCAGTATAAGAGAAAACCTTGTGTGTTAAAGTGTAATGGTATCACAAATATAAACATATAATGCTCCCTGCTTTTGCTCAAAAGAGAAAAGGAAGAACTTTTAAAGAACTGCTTCTTAAGGAATTTACCAGGTCTTACACTGAAGAAACTGAAAGAAGGGATATAAACTTGACACTGAATGAAATCACAAATCTTTATAAGAAATTATAAATTTCCCACTGTCAGCTTGCTCCAACACCACAGGAAGACAATTTGGTATTAAACTAGCCACAAACATTGCAATCACGTCCTGGCATCAGTCAGATCCGAAGGCAACCAACATGTCTTCTGTTATAATCAGAACGACAGCAACTGACATCACTCACTCTAAACTGCAGTGAGGACTCCATAGGAAGCTATTAGGAATCTGGCCAACAGCTTACCAGTAACCTCCATTCCTTAAGGTAAGGGTAAGTTCTTTTCTGTTATCTTTTTTTAAAAAAGAGAGTCATTACAATAAAATAAATGCACATAGAAAGACAGAGGAAATGGTTTTTATATCTCATGATCCCAGCATCTGTCAATGTAAAAAACAGGTAAAGAAATAAAAATGGCCCTCTAGCCATTGTTGGACAGCAGCTCCTAGCACTTCTCAGTATTGGCTCTTCTGGCTAAGGCTGATGGCAACTGCATCCCAACAACTGTAGGGCTGCACAACTTTCCATTCTTGACAGTAAGGGAAGCTTGCTGCCTGGTTCTGTGCCAGTAGCAATACCCCATCTCTATTCTTCCAGCCACTTCCAGCCCTTAGGTTGCTTCCAGATGTCATAATGAAAGGGTTAAAACTGTAGAGGTAGTTGCTTAAGTAGAAAAACAGAGAAAAATAAGGTGAGCAGATGTGTCTTTTATCTTATCAGAAGGCTTAGGTATGCGCTTAGCTATGCAGGAACTTGGGGAGTTTTTAGGTCGGTGTAACCCAGTGAGAGTACTCCCTTGGTACCGAAATGCATCATTTTGAAAGCTGTAACCTGGGCCTCTGTAACTTGTAAACTGTTCCTCTATGGTCATATTTTAATCATTTTCTGTACCTGTTTACAAGAGTATATAAAAGTAAGCTGATACCTGACTCTGGGCTCTCAGTCTTTTGGAAATTCATTCCACTGAGATCCCTGCGGAGTAAAATAAAACTTGTTTTGCTTTCTAATCTGGTGGTCTCAGTTCTTGGCAAGTTACAACATTTTTCTGGGGGCTCGTCCGGGATCTTGAGGGGCGTTTTGCCCACTTCGGCGGACGCCAGGACGTCGGGGCCGTCGCCTCTTCCCGACGCGACCCAGGGCGCCCCTGACTTTTTTTGTTGGAAGGATTGACTCGGAGTGAGGCAGCGGCTCTGGTGGCGGTGCTCCTTCCAAGGGACCCAAAGGTGGAGCAGAAAGCAGAACCCTCCCATGACTGTTGGTGAGTGACCTCCCTGCAAACTTAGGGAGAGGAGGGGCCTGATCAACCCCTTTAGTCTTGCCTTAGTACCCCACTGTTGTTGTGGATGAAACCGTGAGGCTTTTGGAGGTGGTATAGGAGGTGGGAGGTAGTTTGTTGGCATGAATGTGTGAAAGGAGGGGTGCAAGGCGCCGCAGTTCCTACCGCATACCGTTGAGTGTCCGGGTGCATGGGTCGGTGTGGAACGAGTGGTGTCTATTCCCCTTTGTGTTGGCACGTGGGACCCCTTACCCATGGGCCGAATCCCTTTTTCCTAGTGTGTCTTGTCCACATTGGGAGGAAATGGGAGGGGGACAGAGCCGGCAAACCCTTTTGGGTTGTATGTTAAAGAATTTCAAGAAAGGATTCAGTGGAGACTATGGGGACCCTCTGATGACGCCAGGGTGTTTACGGAGTTTGTGTGAGGTGGAGTGGCCTTCCTTCAAGGTGGGGTGGCCCCCGGAGGGGAGCTTGGAACCCGCTCGGATCAAGGCAGCGTATTCAGTAGTGGTGGGTGAGCCTGGCCATCCTGATCAGTATCCATACATAGATTCATGGGTCACAGTGGTTACAGAGAACCCCCCTTGGCTGCAGAAATGTCAGGAGCAAATTTGTAAAGCCATGATAGTGAGGCAGGATAGGACCAGACGAAAGCTTGGAAAAGGACAGATTCTGCCAGATTCAGCTCCAGAAGAGCCCACTGCCCCCCCTCCACCGTACGTGGTGGTACAGCCAGCTCTGCCGCCCCCCGCCCCCATGGCACCTCCGACAGCCTCACTGCTACCCCCCGAGGGCTTACAACTAGGTCCCTCGCAACCGGGAGAAGCCGCAGCCGGGGGATTGGCGGATTCAGGCCCAGTTGTCCATGAGGAGGTTATGGCAGGGGAGCTCCCAGGTCCCAGTTTGGCTGTCCAGAGCCAGATGCAACTCAGACCTAAACCCGGACAAACTGGACCAAAAGATAAGGCCAAGAGTAAACAGTCCAAGAGTAAACAGACTAAGCCTCAGAAAGAAGTGGAAGAAGCAGATGATTCAGATGAGGAAAGTGGAGATGTGGTTGCACCATTGCGACAAGTCAGTCAGTTGGTGGCAGATCCCAACCAACAGGGAGGTTACCAGCAAGTTCAGAGTTATCAATATACTCCCTTCACCACGTCCGATCTCCTTAATTGGAAGACACATTACACTACCTACACAGATAAGCCACAAGAAGTAATAGAACTCTGTTCCAGTATTATGGCCTCACATGTCTCTCACTGGCAAGATTGTCAGCAGTTGCTCCTGACCTTGTTCACCACTGAAGAGTGGAGGAGAATAATTCAACATGCAGAACGGATAGCTAGGAACAGGGCACTTCCTGGAGAGGCGAACCCCGAGCAGTGGATGAGAGGCAGGGTTCCCTTAGCTGACCCAGGATGGGACCTGAATCGCCCTGAACAGATGACTATGCTCACTGACTATCAAGCTCTATTAGTGGAAGCTATGAGAGAAGGAATGAAGAGACCTGTTAACATGTCTAAGGTATCGGAGATACTTCAGGGACCCACCAAACCCCCAGGGGCACATTTGGAAAGATTACTTGATGCTTATGGGCAGTATACCCCTGTGAACCCAGATGATCCAGGTAACCAACAAATGGTGAATCTGGCCTTCGTGACCCAAAGTTATCCTGACATAAGGAAGAAACTCCAGAAACAAGAAGGATTTGCAGGTATGAATCTGAGCCAGTTGCTGGAAATTGCCCAGAGAGTATATGTGAATAGAGATCAAGAGGAGAAACGGGAGAAAGACAGGCGGATGCACAAGAAGGTGGAATTATTGGCCGCGGCTCTGGTGGCAAAGGAAGAGGGTCAGAAAGTTGGGAGAGGAAGTGGACCTCCATTGAGACGCAACGAGTGTGCCCTCTGCCGACAGGTTGGGCACTGGAAGAATGAATGCCCTAGACAGAGAGGGATGGCAAACAGAGGAAGAGGAATGGATCGAGGAAGAGGAGCAAATAGAGGAAGAGGAAGAGGAAGAGTAGTGGATGGAAGATATGAGCAAGAGGCGGATGAAGGATTCGAAGACTTCATTGGACTGGCTGGAATGGAACTTTACGATTAGGATAGACCAGGCCCCTTGCTCTCGGCCCCAAGGAGCCTATGGTCACAGCACAAATTGGGGGCTGAGCCATCCCAATGATGGTGGATACGGGCGCTGCCCGTTCCGTATTAAATTCAGCACTAGCCCCAAAAACTGAAAATGTCATAAGAATTGTGGGAGCCACTGGAAGAACAGAACAACATCCTCTGTTGGAGAAACGAATTGTGGATTTAGGGAGACACCAAGTTACTCATCAGTTTTTATATTTACCAAACTGCCCTGTACCTTTATTGGGTCGAGATTTGTTGGCCAAATTGAGAGCCCAGATTTCTATTGAAGAAGATGGGATGATGGAAGTAAATTTTAGAGGACCAAAAAGCATCTCAGTAACCTACCCAATGGAAGAAGAGTGGCGAAGGTATCAGATCATGATTTGTCAAGAACAATCCACTACCTTTGGACCCCCAGGGGTATGGGCCGAGGATAATCCGCCTGGGTTAGCCCAATTTGTGGCCCCAATAGTAGTGGGATTGAAGCCAAATGCTGTTCCCATTTGTGTAAAGCAGTATGACTTGCCCAGGGAGGCCCTGGAGGGGATTCAGAAACATTTGGACCGGCTGAGGAAGTACAATATAATTCTGGAATGCCGCTCTCCATGGAACACCCCATTACTCCCTGTGTTGAAACCTGGAACAAAAGAATATCGCCCAGTTCAAGATTTAAGGATGGTGAATGAGGCTACAGTGACCCTACATCCAGTGGTGCCAAACCCATATGTTCCAATGGGATTACAGTAGAGTCTCGATTATCCGACATAAACGGGCGGGCTGATAGTCGGATAGCCGAAAATGTCGGACAATCCGGAGGGTCTAAGAAAAGCCTTGAAATCACTATGAATTGCAAATGAAAATGTAAAGAGGGCCTGGAGGTACTCGCCCTGCTTGCCGCTGCCACTGCCGCCGCCGCTGTGCTTGGGGCCGTGTTTTGGGGCGAGGCTTCACTCACCCTTCTCTCCTTGCCCGTCGCGGCCGCCATGTTTGGGGGCGTGTCTGGGGGCACGGAAATGCCTACAGCCACGCCCCCAAGCAGCCGCGACGTCAGATAATCCGGAATGTCGGATGACCGAGGGACGGATAATCGAGACTCTACTGTAGTTCCATCCACAGCTACTCACTTTACGGTGCTGGATCTTAAGGATGCTTTCTTCTGTATGCAGGTGGCCCCACAAAGTCAAGAAATATTTGTCTTCCAGATGGAAGATGTTGTTATGGGCCAGAAAACCCAGTACGCTTGGACTCGCTTGCCACAGGGTTGGAAGAACTCTCCAACGATTTTTGGGACATCCCTAAGTCAAGATTTGAGAAGATTCAGGTCTGAGCCCAAGAAACGAGTTTTGTTGCAATATGTGGATGACCTGCTGTTGGCAGCCATCAGTGAGGAAGAGTGTAAAGAAGCTACAGCGGAGTTGCTCCAGCTTTTGTGGGAAGTGGGCTACAAAGTGTCTAGGAAGAAGGCCCAGTTGTGCCAGACAGAAGTGCGATATCTGGGATTCCAAGTGACTCAAGGGAAACGAGCGCTAGGCCAAGAAAGGAAGGAGGCTGTTTGTGCTCTGCCCGAGCCCCGGAATCGGAAGATGGTGCGAGAGTTCTTAGGTGCGGCTGGGTTTTGTAGAATTTGGATTCCTAATTTTGCAGTGATGAGTAAACTCTTATATGAAGCTACCAAAGGTCCGGAGAAGTCTGAATTTGTGTGGGGAAAAGAACAGAAGAGAGCCTGGGCGCAGATAAAGAAGGCACTGCTGGAAGCTCCAGCGCTGGGTCTGCCAGATGTGACGAAGATGTTCACTCTATATGTTGATGAGAAGAATGGAATAGCAGTGGGAGTACTGACACAGATGTTGGGATCATGGCATCGCCCTGTGGCGTATCTTTCTAAACAATTAGATCCAGTCGCCAGAGGATGGCCTGGGTGCTTAAGGGCTATAGCGGCAACCGCATTGTTGGTAAAAGAAGCAGATAAGCTAACTTTGGGCCAGAATTTGATGGTAAAGGTCCCACATTCTGTATTGGCCCTAATGGAGTATAAAGGCAATTACTGGTTCACAAATAGCCGGATGTCCAAGTATCAGGGAATGTTATATGAAAACCCTAGAGTGAAATTGGAATTGTGCACCACCTTGAACCCCGCAACATTGCTCCCAGTAGAATCTGGAAATACTCATCATGATTGCCTTCAAACTATGGATGAAGTATATTCAAGCAGACCAGACTTACGGGATACTCCATGGCCCCATCCTGATGTCACTTATTATACAGATGGAAGCAGCTTCGTACGAGAAGGAAAGCGAAAGGCTGGATACACAGTGGTCACGGTGGACAAGAAAATAGAAGCCAAAGCGCTACCTGTTGGCACTTCGGCCCAGAAGGCGGAACTTATTGCCCTGATCAGAGCTTTGGAACTAGCTGAGGGGCTTACTGTGAATATATATACAGATTCAAAGTATGCTTTTACTACCCTGCATGCACATGGGGCATTGTATAAAGAAAAAGGACTAATCAATTCCTCGGGACAAGAGATTAAATATGGGAAAGAAACAGAGTAGCTATTAGAAGCTGTATGGGCTCTTCGTAACGTCGCTGTGATGCACTGTAAAGGACACCAGAGAGGAAAAGATCCAGTGGTTCGAGGAAACCGAAAAGCAGACGCGGCTGCAAAGGAGGCTGCGGAGAATGGACCAGAGAATGAGATGGATGATCTGCCCAGAGAATTGGTAACGCCGCTTTTCCAAATATCACTGAGTAACCAGACCCCTAGGTACACCCAACAGGAGAATGAGAGGGCTGAAAAGGACCTGAAAGCTATAAGTGACAAAGATGGCTGGTGCGTCTTACCAGTTGGGAGATGGTACATACCCCAGTCCATAGGATGGTCGGTCGTCCAGAAAGCACACGAAGCCACGCATTTGGGAAAGACGGCGTTAGCCCAGTTGTTAACAAAGGATGTGTTTATAGATGGAATGAGCCAGTACACCATGCTGGCATCCTCAAGGTGTCAAACCTGCGCTCGGAACAACCCGCGCCAAGGGCCAAGATTGGAAGGGGGAACCCAACATCAAGGATCTACTCCTTTTGAATCCCTAGTGGTGGATTTCACAGAGATGCCACGGACGGGACAATATCGGTACATGTTGGTAATGGTATATACTCACACAGGGTGGGTTGAAGCATATCCTACCAGGACCGAGAAGGCAAAGGAAGTAGTACGGGCTTTGCTCCGAGACATTATACCAAGATATGGGTTACCCCTTCACATCGGATCCAACAACGGCCCAGCCTTTGTGCATGGAGTAATCAAGAGTTTGGCAGAGATTTTAGGAATCACCTGAAAGCTACATTGTGCATACAGGCCCCAAAGCTCTGGGAAGGTGGAAAGGATGAACAGAACATTGAAGACTCAGCTTGCAAAACTGTGTCAGGAAACTAAGCTCAAATGGTTAGATGTGCTCCCAATAGCACTCCTGAGAATAAGATGCACCCCTCATCGGACAACTGGACTGACTCCACTTGAGATGCTATATGGAAGACCCCCGGCCATTCTAAAAGGGTTGAGAGGGGACATTCAAGAACTGGGAAATCTGACCCTCCAAGAAGAGGTGCAGGCACTGGGGAAAGCTCTAGAGAAGGTTAACGCCCATGACTTGGAGGTTAGGCAAGTTCCTTTCCTCACAAAGGCACATTCCTTCCAACCTGGGGATGAGGTGTGGGTTAAGGATTGGAAAGGAGAGCCTCTATCACCAGTATGGAGAGGACCATACCAGGTGCTGTTAGTTACTCCCACTGCGGTAAAAGTAGCAGGGCTGAAACCCTGGATACATTACACTAGGGTAAAAAGAGTATTTACTGACCGGACTGTAATCTCATCACAAGAAAACCCTCTGAAACTGAAATTGTCCAGACGAAAAGGGGGGAGAGAAGATTCGGACTAGACTCTGCTGTGGTCATACCAGGGAATTGACCATTCTACGCACAGTCAGATCCGCAACAGGGGAATGAAAAATCTAGGCTAGACCCTACTGCTGCCACACGTCTGGAGGCTGGTAGCTTTATGTGCGGTCAGAGCTAGCAACTGCAGAGGAAGAAGATTGGGACTAGGCCCTGTCATAGTCACTCCGGAGGCTGACTATTCTACGCACGGCCAGATCTCCAACGGCGGATGAAGATTAGAAGTAATGAATGTTAGTGAACTAGTAATAATAGTAGTGTGTATATTTCTTGGTATTTTGATTTTCTTGTATATGTATAGAAGGTATTTGTGTGGAATAAGCAGATTGAGGTCCCTGTTTGACTCTGAAGATGAAGCGGATAATGTTGATAGGAGTGTGGGGCGTGATGTGTGGAAAGTTGAGGCTAACTGGTTTAAACAACATGCTGCACACATGTTCCAACAACACGGACCAATTGTCACTCTAATCTATGAACACCCACAGACCGTAGCAGATTTTGATTTTATGCACTCCCTCATTAATGAACCGGGAGTGATTGTAGGAGCCCTGCAGTCAGCATTAACGGGAAATCCCAATATGTTTGCTAAAGTTGACAGTAACCTAAACAAAACTTGGTTCAGACGGTTGAAGTTCTATACTTATTCTCCCGGAATGTGTTTCTGTTGTCACCATAATGGAAATTGGAATTCTAAATGGAAAGGATATATAAAACACTCCTCATTTTATGGTAAATTGGGAAATTATTCAGCATGCAATGACAGATTCTATTTGTACAGCTCATATAATAGTTCCTATCAACCCAAGGTGGACTTAAATGAAACTAGCTTTGAAGATTTGTACCCGGAATACCCTATGTTCACTCCTAATTATACAGGGTCGGGCAGTATATGCTCTGGATTGATGGCTAGAGATCCAAATCTATGGTTCTACTTTAATGGGTGGGCCACCAATTACCACCCAGGGACTTACCAGTGTGTGGGAATTGGGTATATGACCTTATCTGTCCAAATTTTCCTACCAGGACAAACAAGCCAGGGCAGTAGGAAGAAGCGACATTTAGTGGGACCACTGGGTAGCCAGTGTGAGGATTTGGTCATCGTAGGACCACAATTATCTAAAAGTGAGGGTAGCAGAGTAGATGGTGGACTAATCACAGGGGTCCTCACTTTGGGATCCTATCCAGGAATTGTGGCTCAAGAAAATTGCAAGAGCATAATAGGATTGACCTGTAGATTGCAGAAAACCATAAATGCAACTGGGAAATTGGTACAAACCCTCCAACAAGAAATTGAAGAGCTTAATCAGTTATTGTTACAACATCGCATGGCCCTAGATTACTTATTAGCTAGGAAAGGGGGGGTTTGTACTATAGTTAAAGGAGGATGTAAGGTCGCCTTCCATGATCTCAACAAGACCATAGAAGATGAAATACAACACTTACAAGGGTTAATACAAAACAATGACAGCGGCATTAGTAACCCTTGGGACTGGTTAACTTCCTGGTTACCAGATCTGAGTTGGTTGAAAACTCTGTTTCTAGGTATTGTACTTTTGATTGTAGGAGGATTTCTAATAATGGTATGTATTTCTTGTGCTATGAAATGTGTACATGCCTCTCTCTCTCAAGCTATGGAAGGGAAGACGGCTCATTTTGCTGTTATGGCCCAAAAGCAAGCTTAAGTAGTGTATGCTCAAATTGCTATAGAATTTGACATAAAGGGGGGGAATGAAAGGGTTAAAACTGTAGAGGTAGTTGCTTAAGTAGAAAAATAGAGAAAAATAAGGTGAGCAGATGCGTCTTTTATCTTATCAGAAGGCTTAGGTATGCGCTTAGCTATGCAGGAACTTGGGGAGTTTTTAGGTCGGTGTAACCCAGTGAGAGTACTCCCTTGGTACCGAAATGCTTCATTTTGAAAGCTGTAACCTGGGCCTCTGTAACTTGTAAACTGTTCCTCTATGGTCATATTTTAATCATTTCCTGTACCTGTTTACAAGAGTATATAAAAGTAAGCTGATACCTGACTCTGGGCTCTCAGTCTTTTGGAAATTCATTCCACTGAGATCCCTGTGCAGTAAAATAAAACTTGTTTTGCTTTCTAATCTGGTGGTCTCAGTTCTTGGCGAGCTACAACAATAAGACAAGAGAGGAAGTGACTGACATGCTGATTCAGAGCACCAGTCAACCATAAATTACACATTCAGGCCCTTTTCGCACGGCATTTCTGATGCGAAAGGGCCCCTTGAGCGTCATGTAAATGTGAGGAGTGGTCCACACAACGCACTCACATTTGCGCGATGCTCAAGGGCCTGATGCGGACCACGCACGCATTTTTTCATTTTTGGCTTGAAGTTGAAAATAGTGTGTGGTCACGCATCACTCTGGGGCCCCGTGCACACTTACCTTGCATGTGGAGCCTCAGGAGCCGGGCCAGTCATGCTTCCTGTCCAGTGCAGCCTGGAATGGTCCCAGGCTGCACTGAGAAAGGAAGAGGCAGGGCTCTCGCGAGAGCAGGAAGCTTGTGTGGAGCTGAAGGACCCTAGACGCAAGAGCCTTCCTCTGGAGGCTGCTCGCATGAGCCCCGCACCCCAGCACCACGAAAGAATAAGGTGCAAAATGGTCTTCTGTTAAAGAAAAGAGTGCAGACTCTCTAGCAAACTGGTACCATGTGGGTAATGGGGAAGCAGTTGTAGCTACTGTTGCGACACTAAGGATTAAAAAAAACCCTATAAGACTAAATAAGTAAGTAAATAATAAGGCACTTTCTGTTTGGGCTTCAGAAATGCCTTTCTGCCACCTCTGCTCCTAACATCAGTGCCCCAAAGTGCTTTTACAGGCTTCAGTAGTAACAGAGAAAAACAGGGCTGCATGAAACTCCTCTTCACCATTCATCTATTCCACAAGTTTCTTCATGGTCACCTTGGATCTCATCCTTGAAGAAAGCAGGGTATAAATCCAACAAACAAAAAAACAAACCAACAAACGGTCTATGCTAATAACTTTGAAATAGAGGCTGCTAGAAGTAGAAGAATCCAAGCGATTACTCCAATGCAAAGTTCCCTACAGTCTTTTCATGCACATCCAGAACTCCTACACAAGGAGGCATCTCCACTAACAGGGCACTTTTGCATAAACAAACAGCACATAGACTGAGCTTTTCCTTGTAGTAGACTTCAGTGGAAACCCTATTCCATAGGAACTACATGGGGTATTCATGCATGAGAAAATTCTGGCTTGGGTTATAGCTCTGGATACAGGAAGATTGAGATCTAGCATGTTGTAGTTGTTTGAGTATTAGACTATGACCCTGTAGACCAGGAGTGGATTCCCCACTCAACCATGGAAACACAGTGGGTGACCTTGGGTGCCTCATACTGTTAGACCCAGAAAACCCCATGATAGGTTTGCCATGTTGGAAACTACTCAAAGGCACACAACAACAAACAAGGAGCTCAATTTAGAGATACAAGATAGGGGAACTAGAACATATATGATAAACGAGATAATTGGTTCTTAGACCAATAAAGCAATGTGTTAGCCCAGTTTGGACATATAAATTTGGACAAGTGAAGCTGAGTTATGTCCAGGTCCTTCTTTGCAGTGTCCTTTCCTTCCTCACTCCTTTGAGCACGATGATAGAAGAACTCCTGGGTTAATTTCAACATAGTTTTGCCACTAAATATCACACACACACACACACACACACACACACACATCCAAAAAAACCCATTATGGCTACCAGCTTCAGGATCTGACAAATCAGGATCTGACACCAACTTGGTTAACTACAATGTCTCAGTTCAAATGCAATGACTAACAATAACCTAAGAATGTTTCAGTCGCGATGCAAAAGAGAAGGGAGGAGGGAAGTAGGACCAAAACAAAGAAAAGTGCATAGGCACAACAAGGATTGTGTGTATCTCAGGCCAGTGTTTGGAAACAGCTTTGCTGTCTTGTGTGCCTTCAAGTCGTTTCTGACTTACATCAACCCTAAGATGAACCTATCATGGGGTTTTCTGAGGACTGAGAATGTGTGAAGTGCCCAAGGTCACCCAGTGGGTTTCCACGGCCAAGCCGGGAATCGAACCCTGGTCTCCAGGGTCATAGTCCAATGCTCAAAACACTATACTACATTGGCTCCTGGAAACAGCTAGTTACAAATAATTAGTAATATGTGATTAATTCTTTTCCCCAGTAACTGAAGCATAACTAAATTACATTATGAGTGTATCTTCACTCCCTTTTTGATGTCCTCATAATTTTAGGGTTTTAAGGTGGGAGGGGGTTATTTTAGAGAATGTGGCTTTAGGGAATGTAGAGGGAAAATATCATGGTTCAAAGTTCTGGCTCATGCTTTGCCTCATACTCCCTTGTGGGTGTTGAGATAAGAATGAAGTAGACAGCAGAAAAATGTGTTTGTTGCGAAACCTAGAAGCTTGTAGCAGTCAGATGGGTATGTTTTAAGTAACTGAAAAGTAATTATTTTAGTTATTTTTGAGAAACAGGGGAGCAGAATGTTACTTCTTAAGGAAACACAGTAACTACTGGTGGTGTCATAGAACTGTAAGTGTAACTACCATTTATACTCGTGTAACACAAGTCGATCTCATGCATAAGTCGAAAGCAAGGTTTGGGGGCAAAATTATGGATTTTGATATCAACTATGGATAAGTCAATGGTCATTCCACAGAGAGGGGAAAGCAGCAGCACTGCCTCAGGAGGCCAGCTGCCCTTGGCCACCACTACTGCCATTTTCTTGCCCAGGCATTCAAAAAAGCCTTTTGCCTAATCTACTCAAAAAAGAGAGTAGTTCCTTTTTTTGATAAAAGCTAAGGTACAGTATTAACTCTTTTCGAAAAAAAGGAACCATCCCTTTTTCTGAGTAGAGTAGCAAAAGGCGAGAGCATA
Source organism: Cyclura pinguis (assembly GCA_030412105.1). Lineage (NCBI taxonomy): Eukaryota > Metazoa > Chordata > Lepidosauria > Squamata > Iguanidae > Cyclura > Cyclura pinguis. The sequence goes on along the minus strand of CM059599.1, from coordinate 218,568,955 downwards.
GACCATCCCACGACAATGTTACCCTGTGTACTGGGGGTCCCGGGAGGGACACCAAAATGTGCTCAACTAAAGGTGGGGAAAATTAGCTCAGAGCACTGCTTAGCGTTACGAGAGGCAGGGTAACGTAGCAAGATCTTGAACCCTATGTCTACGGGGTCAGGCCGAGTCAAGGAGCACACAAAAGTTGAAACAATAAATGATGTTTTATTAAACACAAGCAAAACAGTGAATGCGACACATTCACACAAGATAACTAAAGAAAATAAAGGTTGGAGTGGTATAGAGGGATTTTTAGAGGGATTGCTGGTTTGGGTGATACTTCATCTGTCCCGAAGCCCAGAAAAATGGAGAGCGAGGCTGGGGTGCAATGTAGCTCAGCACGTAGAGCTGAGGGGAGGCTCGCGAAGCAAAGCAGCAGCAAGGCGGGATGAAACTCGGGAGCGTTCCGAGGAAGGTCTCGGAATCAAGGGTTTTTATAAAGAGAATGTGACTGCAGGCTATGCCGTACTTGGGGGAAAACAATAGATTTGGAGTTGGAGACAAAGCCTCCGAAAGGTCAGAATCTGAATGATTGAGTTATCGCAGAGGTTCTCAACAGAGTAGCCAGTATGCAAATGTAGAGTACTTGGGTATTGTATAGTTAACCCATCAAGCTGCCAGCGCGGGGCAGAGGCTCTTTTGTAGGTTGCATGCATACTTAGTTAGAGTACTTGCCTGGAGGTCTCCTAAAGCAGTGAGTCAGCTATTCCTGGCCTGCCTGTATTGTTGTTTGAATATTATGGCAATTAACGGCCGAGCTTGTTTACGTGCTTGTCCAGTGGCCTCGCAAGCACGTGAAAGGGAATAGAGAAGTGAAGCCGAATTGTGATATCAAAAGGATATCTTTTAATATCCCCAAAGCTCGGACTAGCCAGGGCAGTAACAACAACCTAAAAGAGGCACTGATCCCCTCTATTCTCTCAGTGCTCCTTTTAAGGGTAAGCATCATTTTTCCACTCAGATATTCAAAAAAGGCCAAAAAGTGTGCCACAGTGGAAAAAAGTAGAAGGATTGGTGCTTCTTTTAGGTTTTCCTGGGAGTTACTGTGCTCTTGCCTTTTGACACTTAGAGAAAGGGATGGTTCCTTTTTTTGATAACACTTAAGGTACACTACTTACATGGATAAGTCCATGGATAAGTCAACTCAGCTTTTTGGGTCAATATTTTTGACTAATTTTTTAAAACCTATACATGAATATATACGGTAATCACTTTTTAGAAATAACTCTCCAAGCATTATCTCAGCTTAATAAAACAAGAATGTGCGTTAAACTGGATTTTATGTTCATATTCACAAGTCAAATGGAATAACTATGTTTAAAGTGCTTTCTTACACTGATAGTCTTATGCTGTCATATATTAATAGATAAGAGTATCCACTGCACAAGAGCTTATTTCAGTCTTCCCCCACCCTTCTAGACATTTTGGACTGCAGCTTCCATCATCATCTGCCACACTGGCTAATTAAGGTTGCAGCCGGCCCCTCCCTAAACTGCAAACCCCAGGATTCCATAGGATGTTGAAAGTGGAATCATAGCACTATAACAGGCTAGTGCGGAAATGGCCCCAGATTTGCACATAGCCCTTTCCACTTACCTGGAGCGGATCCCAGGAAAACAGCAGCATTTACACCTTTGTCTCCCACCTGATGACAACCCATGAAAACTGGAGACCCAGGACCAGCCCCTGAGACAGAATCATAGGTTGGAAAGGACCAAAAGGCTGTGGATCCAACTCCTGCCATGCAGGACACATCACGCGTTAGCAAGATGATGAGACTTGTAATACAAAACAGCTGGAGGGATGAAGGTTGGAGAAGGATGCCTTGTGCCATTTGTTAGACTTTAAGCTGCTACAAGACATTTTACTGGCAGACGTGGCTACCCATCTGACATTTATCAGAGTAAACTTTCAAACAAAGCTCAAAGCATCACTTTATACATTAGGCCATATTGTGGCAGCACTTCCTTTAGTAGAAACAACAGCACAAAAAATTTGGTGCTAGCTCTTAGCAATGTATGAATCAGCAGTACATAAACGGTCAATTTAGACTGCTAAGGCACCATTCCCAGAAGCTCTGGACTTGCTGGGAACAAGAAAAGCAATAAAAGGAAAGTAACATTTGCTTCTCCATTTGAGAATACAAAAAGAGCACCTCTGACTTGCCTCCCCAAATCCTCAAGCCTGTCTTTGTCTGGTACATAACTGAGAATCTGTTTGGTTTGAAGAGATCAGTGAGTTCCATAGCTAGCCTCTATATTTCAGGGCTGAAGATAAACTTGAATGCTGGATCAGGCAAAGCAAGTCAATAGAACAATCCTCCAAAAAATAAATCCCAGTTCAAAACAGTGTAACTTCCTCTTCCTCAAAGTAGGATTCTACTGATAAATGATGAAGTGTAGTACTCTTCAAGTCATACACATGCAGCGGTAGCTACTTCAACAGTGGAACACATTTCTAATTCTCTACAATGATAACACCTTACAAGGCCAAGCAAATAGGCATAAGTTCTTAGCATTACCATTCAGAAACACAGCTACCTAATCAAATATAGTTTAACACCATGCAGAAGTGTGTTTGTACATGTGTTTGGGAAGTGATTCTTTCACAGTTAGCAGTCTAATTTTGTCTTCACTTTTCAAAAGGATTGCACAATGAGATATTCCACTGAAAACAAAGGCTGGCATTCTATATGGCAATTATAGATTCGTAACCTAGAGTTATGGGTCTGTTTTTGTTGTTACTGTTGTGTGCCTTCAAGTTGTTTCTGACTTATGGTGACCCTAAGGTGAACCTAACATAGTGTTTTCTTGGCAATATTTGTTCGGAGGGGGGGTTGCTCTTGTCTTCTTCAGAGAGAGAGTGACTTGCCCAAGGTCATCCAGTGGGTTTCCAAGGCCAAGCAGGGATTTCAGCTCTAATGTTCAAACCACTACACCATGAAAGTACTCAAAATTCAGTCAGACTATGCAATGCTACCACAAGAAGCCAGCATCTAGATTGGACAAAGGAGGTCCACTCTGCTTATAGAATCATAGAATCATAGAGCTCGAAGAAACCACAAGGGCCATCGAGTCCAATCCCCTGCTATGCAGGAACACACATCAAAGCATTCCCAACAGATGGCCATCCAGCCTCTGCTTAAAAACCTCCAAAGAAAGAGATTCCACCACACTCCCAGGCAGCATATGCCATTGCCGGACAGCTCTGACCGTCAGGAAGTTCTTCCTGAGGTTCAAGTGGAATCTCCTTTCCTGCAGCTTGAATCCATTGTTCCTTGTCCTAGTCTCTGGAGCAGCAGAAAACAAGCCTGCTCGCTCTTCGACATGACATCCCTTCAAATATTTAGACATGGCTATCATGGCCCCTCTTAACCTTCTCTTCTGCAGACTAAACATACCCAGCTCCCTAACCCGCTCCTCATAGGGCATGGCTTCCAGACCCTTCACCATTTCGACTGCCCTCCTCTGGACACATTCCAGCTTGTCCATATCCTTCTTGAACTGAGGTGCCCAGAACTGGACACAGTATTCCAGATGAGGTCTAACCAAAGCAGAATAGATGGTACCATTACCTCCCTCAATCTAGACACCATACTCCTTTTGATGCAACCAAGAATCGTGTTGGCTTTCTTGGCTGCCGCATCATACTGCTGACTCATGTTCAGCTTTTGATCTACCAAGACTTCTAGATCCCTTTTACATGTATTACTATCCAGCCACATGCCCCCCATCCTATATTTATGCATTCTATTTTTTCTCCCTAAGTGTAGGACCTTATATTTCTCTCTGTTGAAATTCATTGTTAGCTTTGGTCCAGCTCTCCAATCTGTCAAGGTCATTTTGAAATTTTATCCTGTCCTCTGGGGTATTAGCAACCCCTCCCTATTTTGTGTCATATGCAAATTTGATCAGCAATGGGTATGCAAGGTGGATGATGTTTCCAACCCCTCTCACCAGCAAGCAAGGCTGCTACAATTAGAAAGCGGAGCCCTTTTGCAATTCCTCATTGCAGCCTCATTCACTAGTGGAAGAGGGTTGGAAGAGTCCTCCTCCTTGTGCCCTGACTGGTGGCTGAACAGACCTCCTTCACTCAACATGGCTGTTGGCTGTTCAAATGGGCTTGAGCAGGGGTTGGACCAGGAAATATTACTTTGTTACACATACATAACTAAGGCCCTTTCCGCACATTACTGGATTCTGGCAGCATCCCATGGGGATCCCAGTAGGGCCTCTCCCTGGAGGGGAGCATGACAGGAGCACTTCCCTCCACACCAGCTGCCTGCAGGAATGGAGGAGGCACGATGGCCATGCCTCTTCCTTCCACAGCACAGTCGGGCACTGTCCCAGGCTGCACTAGGGCAGGAAGTGCAGCCATTGTCCTTCCTGACCCTCTGCAGCTCAGGTAAGTGTGGGAGGGTGACAGGAGAGCTGCATGATCACCAGTCATGAACATGTAAAACCTGTCAATGATTTGTGGCGTAATCACGCCACCCGGGGATGGGAGAACGATGGTACATGGATGATGTCATGCATAAGCATCATCTGGGTCCCGTCCTTCTCCCAGTCCCAACATATCCTGCAGAAAGGGTGATAGTAGCCGATGAGCAATACTGGTGAACATCATGATTATCAAATTATTTTTAAAATGTTTACATTTAATCATTGTAACCTGGCTGATAAAGAACAGCAACACCCAAATGACAATGAATTATTGATAGCAGATAAATCTAGGGTGCTTGCTTCTAGACTGAAGGTTTCAGAATGGCAGCTATTCCAATTTTTTCCTCCTTTCCAGAGAATACATTATTGTAGAAAGAAAAATGACAGAGGAAGCATCCATGGAAGGATTGCAAAAGGAAGATGACATCAACTGGGCCCCCTGTAAAGTTCTGTAAATAAGGCAGGGTGACTGTACAGCCTCATTTGAAAAAATCTCTGATAGTCAATACTGTCTGTGGTAAGAATTCCCTTTAGTTTCCATTATCAGTACGAGAGGTTTCTTTCTCTAAGATTGACCTGTCAACATTTTGAATTGTAACCATTAATTCATCCCACTTATCTGATGGAACAGTAAGACTGGACAGACTGAGTAGATAAGAGAAGTGCAGGCTACTCAGATATCAAACCCTGTCATGGTACATTTGCTACAAAAAAATATGGAAAGGAGCTAGAAAGAGCTAAACGTAGGAAAGGTGGCATCCAGTGTTGTCTGCCAGTGCCAGAGAAAAGCCTGACTTATCTTTGCCTGAGCATGACTTTGAACATGCATATTTCTGCCATAGGCATGACAGTGGTCAGCGCTACAAAACTGTCAGTTTAATAGAATGTATTTTTGAAAATTGCTGTGGGTGTGAGAGCTAGCCCTCTGGAGCAGATAGCTCTGTTCACACATCCCCTTGTGCATGCCACATTGTAACTCACACTGAAATTCCTGGAGCAGCCCATGGAAACAGGAGCTCCATCCAAGGGTATAAAAGATTTAAAGGCCCACACTCAAAGTAATTTTTCGTATGCTGTAGAAAGAGAAGGCAGGAAATGCCTCTTCCCTGGTGCCTAAGGCAGCCACTAGTCAACAGGGCAGCAGGTGGCAACCCTAAAAAAGGGAAGGCATGAAATCTTGATGCTTGTTGGAGAACTGAACTGACTCGTCACCTGGTATGCATGGTCCCCTGCACTATATAACCTTGTGAATGATGCACTTATTTTCAATAATTCACAATCAGCCCCAGGAGCTTTTCATTTCTTGAAAAGTCTTGCTGCTACTAAAAGGCAAGAAGTGGCAACTTGTACTGACTTAAGCACTACATCAGAATAACTATGTGAAATGGGACTTCATATCCATGACATCAGATCATTCTTTCCCTCTGGTGACTTAAAATCATAAATAAAAACAAAAGGAATAGCTGTCTTGCACTTTCTGGAACAAACCCATTGAGTCCTTGCTCTTCTCTCATATAGACAAGGAATGCGTATTTTCCCTTTTGTTGTACTTCTGTCCTTTCTGTTCATACAGGCTTCATTTGAATCACACTTTAAGAAAGAGTACAGGCAGTTTTTCAGTGTGTATCTATCGCGCTGAAACATTAGCTTCTTGCCAGGCGTACAAGGTGTCAACTTACATTTTAACAACCAGTTTTTTCCCATCCTCAAGAAACCATCTTCCTTGGTAAGTGCATTTGTATTTCCTTTTACTGTCTTTCCCGAAGCCACAGGGATCCACCTAATGCTGTGTGCATAGACACCTCTTCTGAACATCTTCAGAGGTTCCAGTAGTCACCCAGCTTAAATAAGGAATCTGTCATGCTCAATTTGGCCAGCCAGTTTTACTTATTCCAAAAGTATCTTCCCACAACTAGACTTCCAAATGCTTGCGAGACCACTCAGAAGAACTGAGCTCCTCCTCCCAGTCTAGTTATTATTGTACAGTATTTGCAGTGCTTTGCGAAAGCTCTCTAGGATTTTAGAGAGGATCTCTGCCCAAGTGAGAATACCCCCCATGATGGCAAAGATTGTATCTGGAATCTGCTGCATGCTTTGGCATCTACTATACTGCTGAGCTACAGCCCTTTCCTGAAACTTTTTTTTAAAGTGAAACTGAATAAGCTCTTTGTTGTCAGAAGCACATGGATTCCAACAACAGGGGATTAATGAGTTGGGCTCAAATTCTCCACAGGCTTAACTATGTTTGTTATACGAAATGTCAAGAAAAACACAAATGGGAAGAAGGAAGCTGTATGCCAAAGGTGCCCCTAAAGATTTACCCACATAGGGCAAAATGGGAAAGCCATTCTTCACATTCACCCCCTGCAATTGCCTGAAAATGCTCTGCGAGCACCTTTGAGGAGCAGTCATACCTTGCCTTTCCCTTAGGAACGACTGATGTCAAAAGGCAGACTGATGCTCAATATTGGTCTAACTCACAGGAAATACCAACAGTGGCAGCGGTGGTAGTGACTGGAGTGGGAAATGCAATTACAGTTTTCAGCTTGCCCAAACAAACCCACAGAAAAATCATCAGGGCGGACATATGCACTGCTTAACTTAAAAGTTGCCCCATGCAAGGATATTCACAGAGTAGTTATCTATGACAGTGCACAAAATATTTCAAGAAAAAACAGGTGTCATGCCGTTGGTAAATATATTATTTTTTCCAAAGATTGAACTACTACTTACTGGTGATTCAATGTCTTCAAGAAGCAACACTGAGCAGCGCTCACACTTCAGCAGAGTCTGGGCTCGATGCATAATTTTCTTCACAATTTTCTCTAAATCTGTCTGTTCTTCGAAGAGGTCATTAACCACCTCTAGCAAGGCCTGTATATATGGAATTGAAAGCTATCACAGTCTGTTTCAAAAGGTAATGAATACATTTTGTGCAACTTCTGCAAACAAAAGTTATAAAAGGCACCAGTTACTGAGTCTGTGTTATACTTGTTTGCCTCTTTGTATGTAAATTTCACTGTATACGCAGCAAATGATGACCATCTCTTACAGCTCATAAAAATTATACTTGGAATTTTCTGAAAGGGAGAGGCTTTTTCTCTGCTTTTCACTGGGCCCAGGATGAATCTCTACTATATGAAATATAACTGCATTGATTCTGGTATGTGTTTTCCATGTTAATTTTCAGTTACAGATTTTTTTTTTTAAAGACGCTTCAACAATCCTCAGTCTAGTTTTCCCAACATGGCAACCTCCTAGTGGTTTGGTCTATAACTCTCACCATCCCTGACTACTGATCATGCTGACTGGGGTTGATAGAAGTTGCAGTACAAAATGTCTTGAGGTACCATATTGAGGAAGGCTGCCTTAATGATACCCGAAAGATGCACTGTAGCCTGTAGTTACGTAAACATGATATCATCACTGGCACTTAAAGCCTGTGTCTTTGTGTGCAGGACAGAAGCCAGTTGTGGCAGTTCTAAAACTAATGCAAGACTAATTTATTTTGATAAGGTCACAGCTACACTCCTCCAGATTTCACTATCCAATTTATGTGCTTCATAATGGCAATTCTTCTATTTTCAGTTCTTACACATCCCATATGTTTTAATATAATGTGTCAAATTAATTCTTAGCAGCAGTCAACTAAATCTTTGGAGGTACACCAGACATTAATGTGATCTGCTGTTCTATGCCTCTGCATAACACAGTGGCATTACAGTTTAGCATATCAGTGAGTACATATCAGGCAAAAATAGAATAATTAAATACTCTGAAATTCTGTTTGGGAAACACTGAGCTACAGGTAGGTATATGGAAGTGGCATTCCAAATGTTTAAGCCTCAGTTCAGATTTCTTTCTGTGTTGCAAAATCAACTGTCTTCATTTGTAGGACAAAAATTGTAATCCTGCACTTATTTATTTGGAAATGAGCTGCACTGAATTCACACTGTGATGAAGGTCTACATCAGGGGTAGACAAGTGCACTCCATGGGATACATACAATTCTTCAGGGCAATTTTTGAGTCCCCTGGCCCCCCCAAGGATTCAATTTTTTTTTCAAAAATATTTTTAGTCCCCAAATGCCCCTTAGGGAGTGTGGGGGCATTTTTGCCAAGTTATGAGCTTCCCTCTTGTTAAAAAGTCTTCTCTTGAACCTAAAATTGCATGGAGGGGTTGTCTAAAATCATGGAAAAAATACTCCCTAGATGGCATTGGGGAAAAAAAGGAGAGGAGTACAGTGGGAAGTGCAGCCCTCCACGGTCCTCCAGGGGATTAAAGTGGCTTTTAGCCTCACATAGTTGCCACTCCCTGGTCCAAGTAAACACACAAAGGATTGTGTTGAAATTCAGTTAAGTTACTTTCACTGATTCCCACAAAATGTTCACTTAAGTGTGTCAGACTAGAAGCCAGAATGATTTCAAAAGTAGTTTTTCTAAATGTTCCCAAGTAGCTACATTACACATACAATAGCCTTTTTTAAAAACAGTATCAGCAGCAGTGATTACAAAAGAAACTTATCAGTGTCTACATCTATATGTCTCTGCTTTGAATACTCTATTCATTTAGTACTTAAAGGAAGGAATCTGAGCTTATTAAGATATATAGCTGAATAGTTATTTCCTCACCTTGCTTTTGCCTTCACACAAAAATAAAAATAAATGCTGTATCACATCTACTTAAAGTAAATGTGGTACAGCATTGTGATCATGTTACTTTATTACATCTTAAAAGTAAGATTTTCTTATCTTTTCCATCTTGAAAGCAGACACACACCCCTTGTGGAGATGGGCCAAAGAGTTTTTGTATAAAAGACAGTGTACAATACTGGCAACAAAGAGTCTTCTAAAACATTAAAGAAAACCTGTGAAACCCAACTGTCAGTCCCAACTAGATTAGGTTTGCTGAATCAATTAGAACAGGCCTGCACACATGTGGCCCGCCAAGGGATTTCATGTGGCCCGCATCACTTGTGAGTGCAAGGGCCAAAAGAGATTGCAGCAATCAGGTTGCTGATGGTTTTGAATGAACCCGGCTGGGCTGTTCCCTCCTCCTTCCCTCCAGGGGGCAGCAGAGAGCTGAGCTGATGCTACCTTTTGTCCTTGCGCAAGATGGCAGCAGTTGCTTCTTCTCCTTCTGTTTCCCTTGGATGGGTGGTGAGGGCGGAAGTGCCCAGGAAAAGGAGAAAACCAGCTGGGGCTGGAGGAGGCAAGAAAGGAGATGATTTCCTCTTCCCTAAGCAAGCCAACATGGACTGTTGCACAGCAAACTGAGACTCTCTGGGGGAAGCAGCTTATTACAGGTCTGTGCCCTCATTCACTCCCATCCTTCCTAAATTGCATTGGAAAAAATTAAATTGCATTTTAAAGACTGCATTTTAAAATGCAATTTAGATCTATCCTGGCGTGCACCCTCATAAATTCCACCCTCTTCCAATCTGGAATTCCCCTTGTTTATCCTCCAAATATATTTTCTCCCCCCTTCCTCATCAATAGTACTTTTTTCTGCCACCCCAAATTGTTCCCCTCCCCTTTGATCTTTTGCAAATCTTTTACAAATTACACACTGCTACATTTCTTAAGGCATAGCTCTCTTGTCTTTCCAATAATCCTATTTACTGGTTTTGTGTAATCACAGCTTGCCACATCTGCATTATCTCAGTGGTCCTAGGTCTCAGGTCAAGAAGGTAAGACAGTGGCCATTTCTGCCCTATACTGTTACAGTGCTCTTAGTCCAGTTTCAACATCCTATGGAATCCTGGGGTTTGCACTTTAGGGAACGGCCTTTAGAATTCTCAGCCAGAGAGCTTTTTGACTTCAGTAAACTACAAACCCTAAAATTCCACAGGATGTTGAAAGCGGAATAAGAGCACTGTAACAGTATAGTGTGGAAAGGCCCTAGGAGATGGAGGAGGCTCCAAATTGCAGGAAAAGAAGTTCCACCTAAATATTAGGAAAAACTCCCCTAATTTCCCCTTTTTATAATATGGTTTATTTTATTTGCAAAATAGTTTAATCATGAATTATACTATAATAATTATAGTATATTTAATGATTAAACTACTTTGCAAATAAAAAAAAACATTATTATACCATTTTTACTTGGAAAGTGAGGTGATAAAAAACTATCTGTGTCCCGAAGAAGTTTAGCCTATTTAATTTCGGCCCTTACCTACTACCAAGTTGTGCAGGTCTGAATTAGAACACTGTAAGCCAATACCTATGTAAATCACTATGTTCACTCTAGTTGAGATAGGCAATTCATTTTAGGCCTAACAATATCACATAAGATTTATGAATTGAACTTCACCAAATGCATGAATCATATGGAGGGGTAGCTGTGTTGACCATGCAGCAAAATACAAGAGAATACAAAATCCACAAAATAACAATACCTTTATGGTCATCCAAAATGCACAAAATACATCATGCAAGCTTTCGAAGCTTCACTGGCTTCTTCATCAGACAAAGATGTTAAAAATAGTACAGGATAAGAAAACTGACAATGTTAGAGTCATAGGGCTACTTTTTGTCTCAGATTTTACCTCCATTGTCAGTTAAGATGGCCTGGAGGGATATCAATAAAAGCAAACATCATTCCCCTTCTTGGCCATGTGGGGATCAGGGATAAAGGACAGTAAATAAAATTCAAATCCTTTAGCAGCAGTAAAGTTATTTTCACTGAGATCCAGGGTAACTGCCCTTTTCTTAGAAAGAGAACATTGAATTTCTCAAGAAGACTTCTGTCTAAGAAAGAGGCAGCTAAATTTGCACAGGAAAAGGACAGCCTGGATCTCAAGGGAAATTAAAATGTTATGTTGCTAATGGAGTTGAACTTTTATTACTCATATTTTATTGCCTTTTGTTCCTAATCTCCACATGGCCAAGGAAGGGAGTGGCCCCTGCCTGCACTGAGATCCCTCCATACTGACAACAGAGGTAATATCTGAGACAAAATTTAGGCTGATAATTCTAATATTGTTTGCCTGAAGAAGAAGCTAGTGAACATTCAAATGTATTTTGTGCGTTTTGGTTGACCAATAAAGGTATCACTGTTCTGTGGACTTTGATTTTTGTCATATGTATGAATATTATCCTCAGTTATCAGGTTGCCTTCCATTAATACTAACACTTCATGCATCTGATGAAGGGGATCCTACTTCACAATAGCGTATCCATTTATAACCATAAAAGAGAGGTAAAATAATGCATCTATACGCATTACACTAGGGGTCTCAAAAATTGATAAAGCATGTTTGGTTGACATCTAAGTTGCAGTGCCAGAATATCCTTTTAAGTGTTTCTATGATTTTATATTTGTTTAATCTTTTTAATTGTTTTTAATGTTTTCAATGTATTTTATGTTTTTAAATGTTTTTAATGTATATTTATCGTATGAAGCCACCTTGAGTCCCAGTTTTGGGAGAAAGGCGGCTTAGAAATACAATGAAATAAATAAATAAGTGCCAAGTTTCAAATCAAAATTCCAAACATGGAGCTTGCTAGTAGTAAAAGAAGGAGATTTCCGCACTGCACTGTTATAGTGCTATTATTCCACTTTCAACATCCTGTGGAATTCTGGAGTTTGTAGTTTACCGAGGCCAAAGAGCTCTCTGGCTGAGAATATTAAATGCCCTTCCCTAAATTGCAAATCCCAGGATTCCATAGGATGTTGAAAGTGGAATAATAGCACTATAACAGTGTAGTGGAGAAATAGCCCAAGCCATAAATCATCAGGAACATTCTGTCAGATTTTGGGATATCTGTCACAGGAAATTGTGGAAGATATCCCAAAATCTGACAGAATGTTTTAGTTGTCTTCCAATTTTCAGTTGACATTCCAAATGTGAGTCTTTTTAGAAGCCAAAAAGGGTGGGTACCATAACTCATCATGACATTATAATAGATGTTTTGCAGTAGGTTCAAAATTTGTCACCTAAGGCCATTTCCACTCTACACTGTTATCATGTTGTTATTCCACTTCCAACATCTTGTGGAATTCTGGGGTTTGTAGTTTCCTGAGGCCAAAGAGCTCTCTGGCTGAGAATTCTGAATGCCCCTCCCTAAACTACAAAACCCAGGGTTCCACAGGATGTTAAAAGTGGAATAATAGCACTATAACAGTGTAGTGTGGCAATAGCCTAAGTTGCAGTGTCCACTTTCAAAGTGCACTTCTAAACCAGGAGTTTCCTACAAGCAGAAAGGGGGACCATGCCATAAATCTTCAGGCAATTGTTCTTTTAAAAGGCTTTTAACAAGAAAAGATTCTCTTTAGCACTCGTGTTAAAATTCCTGAGGCAGAAAAAAAGGAGGAAAACAAGCAAATTGCTTCAATGATTATTGTGATTTTTAAAAGAGCAAGAAAACAGGATAGATCTTTCTGACATAATTGTTGGTAAGAGGCGGGAAAACAGGAAGCTGCATGGGATCTCTTTGGAGTACAGTCCTCACTCAACATTTGTGGCTTTGACCTTCATGAATTTGATTATTTGTGAGGCACGTGTTTGCCTTCTGTACACTAAGGATGTAGCTTCTGAAACAAGCATCCTTAGTGTACAGAAGGTGATTTTTTTTTTTTTATGTTAGAACCTTCATACATTCGTAACAAAGCTATTGTGTCATTTTTGGGTATGTTTTTGGAATTTTAGAGCAGGTTCTGGAGTTGGCATGAGATTTTCCTTTCTTGGATGTGCAGAAAGCTTTCATTCTATCCATCAATTATTTGTCTAGCAAGATGAAATGCAAGCAGAGCACTTGCATTTGGTTTTTGTGAGGTATTTATTTTCTGTGTACTGATATTCCTGAAATGCTCAGTATTGGCCAAACAAGAGTTATTCTTCCCAAACTAAAGAAATGTCCCCATGAGTTATTTTACATGGGCTAATTAAGCCCATATCTTTGCCAGTTCCACTTGCCAATTTCACGTTGGCTTATTGGGCAAAACTGCATCCATGCAGACTGAGTTGAAGATTATCTGCTTCTAGTCTACTCAGAATACAGGGAAAGGCAAAGGCAAACCTGCACCCTCTTTTCTTCCAGAACTGTACCCTCTATCTCTCTATATTATATTACTGGCTCTGTTGCTCAGTACAAACAGCTGCTGGTTGTAAGGCCGTGAAACAAAGGCCAGCCTTAAAACTTTAGATAAGGTAAGGCTGTCTCAGACAGCAGATCCTAGGAAGCTAGAAATAGTGGTTAGTAGTAGTAGCAGGAGTAGTCGGATGTATGAGAGCAGAGCTTTCCAAACTATGTGTTGCAACACATTAGTGTGTCAGTTGCAGCATGTAGGTGTATTGGGTGAACGTAAGGGTGGAGGGGCTGCCTCTCCTGCCATCGTGGCAGGCCAGGCATGAGTGAAGGGGCTGCCTCTGCCACCTCTACCACCCCAGGCCAAGGAAGAATCTGGTGAGGGCGGTGGCGGCAGGCCAGGCCCAGGAGAAAGGGCTGCCTCTCCTGCCGCTGCTGTTCAGGCTGAGGAAGTCCCCAGCAAGGGTGGTGGTGGGCCAGGCTCACGTGGAGGGGCTGCCTCTCCCCCTGCTGCTGCCATTGCCCCAAGCCGCAGAAGACCCCAGTAAGGATGGCAGCAGTGGTGGGCCAGGCTCGGGTGGAGGGGCTGCCTCCACCTACTAAATTACTGAATTACTTACTGTGTCCCGAAATGTCTAAAAAGTGTGTCACCAACATGAAAAGTTTGGAAAGGTCTGTAATAGAGAATTATTTGCATACTACACAGTCCTCCTTCAGTCTCTTTAGGCAGTCTGCTTCCTTCAGACACAGTCGGGGTGGCCAGCACTGAAGCACGACCAGCTTCTGTTCATGGAATGCCGGGGGCAGCGGGGAAGTGGGGTTCCATCGTTGCCTCAGGGAGCCAATCTTTTGAGAAAAAAAAATATCTTGGTGGCTTGCCAGAATCTGGGGTTGGTTGGTTTTCCTTGTTTACCTTCTCTCGAGTGACTCCTTTGTTGTATATGTTGCTTGTTGTAGGGCTTTCTTCTGTTACAGCTGATGCTTTGTTTTGTGCAGTCACTGATTTGGGGATGTATAGCTCCTACTTTACAAACAAGGATCCCATACACTTATTACTTGTATCACACGCGTCTGGGCTTCTCAAGCATGTTACCAGCTAGAATGGAGTTCAGCTTCACACCTCAATGAATTGGAACAATTCTATCTGCAACAAGACTTCACCTAAACCATTCTGCTTTACAGGTTCTCCCACTGAGTCCTCTCAGTTCTTTCTCCCAATTTTTCCTGCCCTCTCATGCCAAACTTGTGGATGTATGAAGTTGTGATACAGCTGTCTCCTGTTGCTTACTAAAAATGTGTGTCAGCTCTTTTATTTCCCCTGTCTCCCACTGTTCTGGCAAATGTCACCCATATGGAGAGAGGATCAAAACAGCTAAAATGTCAACAAATGAAAGCTAGAAAATTTATTTCTACTAGTCAGGCCCTACAAAACACAGGAAAGCATTTTGCAGTGGCTATGCAATGTGTTCTTGTAAGTTACATGTTGTAAAATCTTGCCATTTAACCAAAAAAAAAAAAAATCTTGGCATAATAAAATTAGTGGAAAGGAATGACTACTGAAAATAAGGAGTACAAATACCAACAAGCTAAAGTAGAAAGATAACTGCAAGTTACAAACAACCTTTGAATGTGAAGTATGAAATATGAGAGTATGAAGAATAGGAACATAAAAGATAACCTGTAGTGCAACTGTTTGCATCTTTACTTAGAACTGGCTGAACTGTGTTTCGCTACACCTTATTCCTGGGTAAGCCTGTGTATGGATGTTACCTGGAAGTTAACCCCATAGAATGCAATAATATTTACTTCTGAATAGATATGGACAGCATGTCATTGGGTTTTTTTTTAAAGAAACTTTGCTCCAGGTATCACAGCAAAACAAAAATACTGATAAGTGACAAAAGGGAAGCCTCATCAGGACAGAAACAGCCTGGATCTCAAGGGAAGTTACTTTTTCTGTTGTTGATGAAGTTTAAATTTTATTGCCTGGATTTTATAACTCTTTGGCCAATTCCACACTAAACTGTTATAGTGCTATTATTCTGCTTTCAACATCCTATGGAATCCTGGGATTTGCAGTTTGGGGAGGGACCTTTTTAAGTTGCCTCTGTCTACATAGGTATCCCTCCAGACTGTCTTAACTGACATCAGCAACAACAACAACAACAACAACAACACACCTTGACAAAATGTAGGCCTGTGACTCTAAAATCTTTATTAATTCACCTGCACAATTTTAAACACCTTTGCCTGATGAAGAAGCCAGTAGAGCTTTGAAAGCTTGCATTATGTATTTTGTGTGTTTTTGGTTGGCCCAATGAAAGTATCACTGTTTTGTGGATTTTGGATGTTATCATATGAAGTTTGCTCACCAATCAAGATTTTGAGGTGTTGAAGTCTTACTAATCTGTAAATGATCACCTGGCCATTTACCATGTGTTTGTGTGAGCTGAAGTATTAAATGAATGTATTGGTCCAAGCTACCACGTTCACTTACCCTGCTTCTGTCGTACTCCTTCCTGGAAGCAGCAAACAGCTGAGCATTAGAGATGGCAATCCCACAAAAGGGAAGATACATTTCCATTACCTAGAGCAAACAGGGGGAAAACAGCTCATTAGAAGTTGTTGAAATTAAATGTAAATCTCTTATTTAGTTCTTATACAAGTACAGTCATCCCTCCACATTCGCTAGGACACAGGACCCCTATGAAAGTAAAAAAAAACTGTGAGTAACTCTAGGCCCTTCCAAACCGTATTTAACACACAAAAAAGTATGATCACCATATTCAACCCAGTATGGATTCCACTGAGGCATCAGGGTTCCTTCACAAGGCAGAAGGGGGTGGCTGGTGGGGCTTACTGCAACCTCCACTGCTGCCTCACACCATTTTTAATAGCAATAGCAGTTACATTTCTACATGACTTATCAGGACAAAGCACCTCCAAAGTAGTTCGCAGTGTGTTTAGCTAATTGCCCCCAACAAGCTGGGTACTCATTTTACCAACTACGGAAGGATGGAAGGCTATCTGGAGTCCTGCAGGATCGAACTCACAACGTTGTGGCTGCAGTACCAGCATTTAACCACTGTGCCACCAGGGCTCATAGGGACTTACAAGCCTCATTTGCAGTTTCTCAATCACATGAGGTTTGCAGCCCCTACTAAAAATGGCATAGGGAGGCAGCCGAGGTGACAGCAAATAATCCGTGAATAATCAAATCTGCAAAAGTGAAACCAGCAAATGTGGAGGGCTGACTGTAGTATACATGTGTTTGAGCTGACTCCACACTGTGTGTGTGTGTGTGTGTGTTCCAGAGAAACAGAGGGAAGAAGAGAAAGATGGTTGAAAATGTTTCCATTTCCCT
This sequence comes from Cyclura pinguis, assembly GCA_030412105.1. Classification (NCBI taxonomy): domain Eukaryota; kingdom Metazoa; phylum Chordata; class Lepidosauria; order Squamata; family Iguanidae; genus Cyclura; species Cyclura pinguis. The sequence continues at coordinate 218,552,081 of CM059599.1, read as the reverse complement.
CTGAACAAAAAAAAAAAAAAAAAAATCAGAGGTCAAGGATAAGGATAGTGAGTCCAAACCCATCACAGCCAATTTCATTTCAACATGTCATTCGTGTATGAAGACCTTGGAAGCAATGGGTTTTGTGCCCTGTTTCATGGGCCACAATTTGACCCTTAAAAAGGTTTCATGGGGAGGGAATGGAGGCCTATCCTGGTAGCATTAGGTCTTCCTTTCCCTTTCATTTTTTTTTCCACAGTTCATATAATGTCAGCTCTGTTGGCATGACAAAAGAAATGGAGTTCTGGCCTTTGCTTTCGTCCTTCACTCCTAGAGTGCCCCAGGAAGTACCATTCAGAGAGATACTCTGAGGAAGAAGGAAAGTAGCCCTTATATCTCCCCTCTTTCCCTTCTGATTGTTACCCTGTGAACTGGGGGTCCCAGGAGGGACACCAAAATGTGCTCAACTAAAGGTGGGGAAAATTAGCTCAAAGCACTGCTTAGTGTTATGAGAGGCAGGGTAACGTAGTGAGATCTTAAACCCTATGTCTACGGGGTCGAGTCAAGGAGAACACAGAAGTTGAAATAACAAATGATGTTTATTAAATACAAGCAAAACAGTGTATGCGACACACTCATACAAGATAACTAAAGAAAATAAAGGTTGGAGTGGTACAGAGGGATTTTTAGAGGGATTGTTGGTTTGGGTGATATTTCACCTGTCCTGAAGCCCAGAAAAATAGAGAGCGAAGCTGGGGTGCGATGTAGCTCAGCACGTGGAGCTGAGGGGAGGCTCGCCAAGCAAAGCGGCAGCAAGGCGGGATGAAACTCGGGAGCGTTCCGAGGAAGGTCTCGGAATCAAGGGTTTTTATAAGGAGAATTGTGGCTGCAGGTTGTGCCGTACTTGGGGGAAAACAATAGATTTGGAGTTGGAGACAAAGCCTCCGAAAGGTCAGAATCTGAATGATCGAGTTATCGCAGAGGTTCTCAACAGAGTAGCCAGTATGCAAACGTAGAGTACTTGGGTATTGTATAGTTAACCCATCAAGCTGCCAGCACGGGGCAGAGGCTCTTTTGTAGGTTGCATGCATACTTAATTAGAGTACTTGCCTGGAGGTCTCCTAAAGCAGTGAGTCAGCTATTCCTGGCCTGCCTGTATTGTTGTTTGAATATTACGGCAATTAACGGCCGAGCTTGTTTACGTGCTTGTCCAGTGGCCTCGCAAGCACGTGGAGAGGAATAGAGAAGTGAAGCCGAATTATGATATCAAGAGGATATCTTTTAATATCCCCAAAGCTCGGACTAGCCAGGGCAGTAACATGCTGATGGCATTTCATTTTACTGCTCTTCTCACAACTTTTACTGTAAAAAGGGTGGAAGAATCAAGACACTGACATGGAATGGATGCCATAAATTACTCTGTACTGTGTCCATCTCAGTTCTCTTTAGACCCACCTCAGGGTAGGAGTGTAATTACCTATTTGCTTATTTCACTCTCGCTTGCAAGAATGAAAAGTTTCAAAAGTTCTCTACTCACTGAGTGTGATTATAACACTTCTTGAAAATTTTTCAATTATTTTTCTCATGTTGGTAATTCTTTTGCAAAATATTCCTTAGCAGAAAACCACTCCTTATGTGCAGAATAATAATATTTAGCAGTAGAAAACACTGTAGCTTTCTGAATAAAATAAATTTTCACCATCACAATGTTGTGTTTTTTATATAAAACCCACCAAAAATGAATTTTTTTCATGTTGCTGCTTGCTGGATTAAAAAAAAAACTTTTTTTTTTCAGTGAGGTACCTTGACATGTCAAGATATTCTTTTTTTGCTGGGGATGAGAAAAATTATGAATATTCTTTACAACCCTGTTCTGGAGTCTGTTTCAAATGTGCCTGCTCAGATAGTAAATAATGATAGCAAAGAATGACCAGCCTTAATTCTAATCTAGTTTTTCCATATGTAAGCGGTTTGTAAACAGAAGAGCATTCAAAGAACTTGCAGGGTTAAGTTTGAAAATTAATTCAATCACGTTAAATATTAGAAATTGGGATTCATTGCCATTAACACTAGTAATGAAAATAATTTAATTGGGTGAGTTATGATTGATTAATTCATTATTTAAAATGCCAGTTTGGGGCAGATCATCACAGAGACTGTAATGTTGGTCATCACCCTTGACCACAGAAGTACATTTTGTTTTCGCTGCCTTTTGGTCATTGTAAATTTGCCTTCCTCAAAATATTTCCCTGATTGACTGTAAAGCCCATAATATGACTGTTCTTGAGGAATGGTTGGACTTCAACAAGTCTGCAAATCGTCAGGTTGGGAAAGGCTGTCCTAAAGAATGGGATATCATCTTACAGCCTGTTCAATTCAGTTTTGTCACTGATCTGTAGCTCTCCTTTAAGATGTCTTCCATCAGTCTCTATATCATCATCTAGAACTTCTTGGCTTTCTTACAGGTCCACCACACATGGTTAAAAAATTCCTTCTTTTTGATCACATTTCCAACAAACATTTGAGGAACATTTATATATTTTAGACAACCTTTCCGGTGTTAAATACCATCTATACATGATTTTGTAAAAATTTTCTCTAAGATCATAACTCAGAGTTTATTTCAGATCTTTTACCCAGATCTTTTCCAACTGCTCCATCTGGATATGATGGCTCTCATCTTGTGCCCATTTAATCATACAAGCTATCACTTGTTCATCTTTTGTTTCAATTTTCAACAATAACTTACACATTTTGACAATTAAATGTTTCTCATCTGTACATAATCTTACTAATTCTAACAGAGGAAGAGCTGCCCACCATTATGAACTCCGATGTTACAATATCAATTAATACATAATAATAACTTCTGCATCAACCAAGCTATCCAGTGAGTTAGACCACCTCACTAAAAAATTGAATAACTTAAGAAACTAATTAGCTAGTTATTGATAAGCACTGAACATTCAGTCACACAAGGTTCTATCTGTTGTTTGATGTCATATTGCTGAGATACAGTTTTAGCATCTCAGTGAGAACTTCAGCAGCTTCCAGTTTGTCTAATTCTTGGTTCCACTGAACCTCAAGGTTTATTTTAGCTTTTCTTCAACATAGTGCAACAGTGTTGGTGAATATGCTTTTTTCTGGTTCTGGAAACATATTTTAGCACCAACAAAAGACCAATGATTGCAGCCTTGTATCACTGTCAGTTTATTTAAATCCAGACTCAGCAACTAACTTCTAGCTAGGAGCAGACATATTTTTTAAAAAGAAACAAAAATAACCTACACAGCCTCAGTTTCAATTTCAAAGGTCAATGAAGATTACTGATAGATGATATTTCCTAGCATGAGCTTAAACACAGCCTGAGGCCCTTTCCACATGTGGGGGGGGGGAATGGGCGAAAACGCCCAAAAACGGAGCTTACCGGCAGCCGGGTAAGTCCGTCGCGACACGGAGCAGCGCGAGCTCGCTGCTCCGCAGTCCTCCGGCGTCCCAAATGGCGGCTTCCGGTTGGTGGAGGCTCTCCACCAACCGGAGAAGCTCACCAGCTGGAAGCCCGCCCCCAGCAGATCTGCAGGCACGCATTTGCGCGCGCCTGCAAATCTGCATCGGAGCCAGGCAACGGAGCGGCGCAGTGCGGGGCTGCGTGCTCCGTGCTTTTTAAAAACCTCGAAAAAGAGGTTTTTAAAAAACACGCAGCGCAGCTAGTTCCGGCCGCTCCTGAGTGGATTCTGGTGTGGAACTACAAAAAGTAGTCCACGCCAGTCCACTCTACGGTGTAGAAGACCTCTGTGAGAGGTCGCTCTGCACTGTTACAGAAGCCCGGTGTGGAAACGGCCTGAGATTGCAATCTTTGGCTCTCTGAGTTAAGGACAAAATAAACTTAAATAAGAAGACTCAAAAATAAAAACAGTTCAAAACAAGGATGTTGATATCTTTAGTGTTCTGTGGATTCTATATACCAAAAGGAAGAATCCTATTGCAGTGGAGAAGATCCTTGTGATGGTTCCTCTGGAAACATGTAGAATATCTGTAGGAAAATAGTAGGGGTAGATCTCAGGTGCAAACAAACTGCAATAGATTTTAACATGAGCAAAGCAAAGCAAAAAACAATTATTCAGCAGGAAACTCAGTCGCATTCTAAGGAGGCTGGGCTGTACAAAAAAGGAGTAGAATCTAAAATCAAATTTCAAGATGTCTGGGGAACAATAGAGAATGGGAAGAGGAACAATAGAGAAGGAAGGAACAATCTGTCTAGGGCATGATATATGAAGACATCTCAAAACGACTTGAAATCTACTTGTCTTGAACATTACTTACCCTCTAATGAGGCGACCCATCATCTTACAACTTCCTAAATTTGAAGAGCATTGCCTGAAATCTAGTTTCATATCTCAGACGAACCACAGTCTCAGGACTTTGTGTCCAGATGCAAATCTGTACCCATTTGCCCTGGAAGGAGCTACAGTGAATGCTGCAGGTCTTACTTCCAGTGGCAGAGTAACCCCATCCTCAAAATAGGTTCAGCATTTTGTACAGCTCCTTTAAAGTTCACACTAAAACCTGGGAAAGATTCACTGCCCCCACTGACATCTGTGAATGCTCACTTCTGAGTAGACATGCATAGGATTTTGCCACAAGTCTTTTGTCAGAAGCACCATGCTAAAATAGCTAAAAAGTCTATCTAGTCCAGTTCATAGAACGTGATAAATAATTCAACATTAACATAAAAAGGAGAAACAAAAAAGGAGAAAAAGGTGGTAGCAGCACCTTTAAGACTAACTGATTTTTATTTTAGCATAAGCTTTAGTGAATATCACCTCACTTCTTCAGACGCAATACAGAGTAATATTCAAGCCCCAGCTTATTAATAATATTTATACAGTTGTGGGAATGAGATAGGATCCAGAAAGATAGGAAGGGAAGTACAATTTAAAAGACGGACATTAAATCTATCTTACATAGAGTTTATCACCCCAACTCTCAAAACCTCCAATTATCTTGCAAGTAAATGATTGCTTCATAGGCCTAAATATCCTACAGGTACCAGATTCCATCTGATCTTGGAAGCTAAGCAAGATCAGCCCTGGTTAGTCCTTTGATGGGAGAATGCCAACAAATACCTGGTGTTGTGGGCTATATTTTAGACAAAGGAACTGCAAAAACCACCTCGGAGTATTCCTCCCTTGCGAAACCCCTATGAAATTCATGGGGTCGCCATAAGTCAACCGGCAACTTGAAGACACACAGACACACACAAATGATTGCTTCTCCAATGAGCATACTTACGGTAAATAAAACACATGCACTACTTTGTGTCATTCTTTGCTACAGAAGAGGATGGTCTTCAACCTGTAGTGAGTGCTTATAAACTAAATTTTAGTTAATCAGCTCTTCCATTTGATGCTAACTACTACAATGGAGGTTCTACCTAAAATGTCTTTTACCTACTGCAGTGATTCACAAACGTTTTACCCTGTGACTCCCTTTACATCAGCATGCGGATGTCAAGACACCCCCTCCCCTCACTCAATGTAGTATATGATAAAAATTATTTTTTCATATATACCTAACAACACAATTCCCAGAAGTGGAGGATCGCGAGCACTGTCCAAAAAGGGACTTGTGCACATGGAAGTGTGTAACTCTGCCCCCCAGAAGTGGGGGTTCATAAAAGATTGCCCAAAAAGGGATCCCTGCCATCTCTCCTTTATATCACCTTTCTCAATCTCTCCTCTGCTTCCTTCACCTCCTCTCATTACATACAGGGAGGTGGCACATAGATATTTTCCCCCAAATGTGGTTGTGATTGCACAGTTTGTATTGCATCATGGAATAAGGGAAACTTTGCAAATGTCAGGTGATGGGGGTAAGGAGGGAGGCAAGAGGATGGTGAATACAGCTACCCTTTCAGCATGCTTAGGACTTCTTCTTTTTCTCCAGCATGTGCACTTGTGAAACAATGGGGAGCAGGAGACAAGAACAGACCCTCATGACTGCAGAGTTGGCAGTGGAAATCTGGAACAGGTAGTGGAACAATCAATAGAAAAGAGCCTCCTCTCCTCTGCCCCCTCCTCCCTTTCTCTAAGTTTCCTGCCCTCCTCCCACTCCCCCATCTCATCCCCCTCCCCCCCAAGCGAGTTAGCAAGGGCCAGCTGTAATAAATTAAGGTCCAAAACATTATTGCACTCCCCTACTACTGAGCAACTATCACACCCCTCGGGGGGGTTCCACCCCACAGTCTTAGAACTACTGAACTACTGGCATTCCTACCCTGCAATTCTGTCCTGAAACATCATACTACCAATATTAGATATATATACTCTTCAGTATTTTATCAGAAAAAAATAATTTCAACTGAAGAATAAAACGATTGAACACTAGCCCAGCACTTGATCCTTTCCACCTCAAAAGTGTCTTCCTCTGTTATAGAAAACATATGCAGGGCTAGCTGTATTAACCATACAGCAAAATGCAACTTTTATGCAGTTATTCAGTGAATTGTTTCCGTAATCTTTTTATATGTACTTGGTCATGTAATGTGTTCCCCTGCTGGTTGTATAGCATCCCCACTGTTGGTTTAAATTTCTCTTCAATATCTTGGATCTTGTAGAAGAGGTCTCTTGTTCTTCCTATTTGCGTATCATCTTCTATTTCTGTGCATTGATTATTATAGTACTTCTCTTTTGTTTAAGTGCACAGCTCACTGAACAGTTTTGTATTCAGGGTTCTGGCCCTATTTCTGTTTCATTTTGCTTCTTATCTGTCTTTAACTGTTTGAAGAGTTTCATCTGTTGAAGTTTCTCTTTGTTTTTTGGCTGCAGATAGTGTCTTTTTGCATTCCTCTCTGACAGTGTCCCTGGCTTCAGTCCAGAGTTCTTCTGGCTCCCAATCAGTTAAGCTTAACAGTACATATCTATAGAGCCAGTGTGGTGTAGTGGTTTGAGCACTGAACTATGACCGTGGAGACAAGAGTTCATTTGTTTCTCGGCTATGGAAACCCACTGGGTGATCTTGGGCACATCACACACTCTCAGCCCCAGAAAACCCCACGACAGGTTCTCCTTAAGATCACCATTAGTCAGAAACAACTTGAAAGCACACAACAATAACAACAACAACATGCAAATCTAAGGTTCTAAATAACTTAAAGAAAACAGATCCTGTCTGATCTTGGAAGCTAAGCAGGTCAGCCCCAGGTAGTACTAGCATGGGAGACATAACTTGGATTATGGCTATATTGATGGATTTCTGAAGTCTTATTGGTATTATTAGGTCAGACTTTGCATTATATCCTTTGACTGCTTCTGTTACATCTCTCCTCACTATTAATGTCACCCCATTTCTTCTCAGATTTTCATTTCCTAGGTAAAACACTGTGTGATTATCTGACTTAAAATCTCCCATTCCTGTACACTTTAGCTAGCTTATCCCAAGAATTGCAGTGTTTATAAATTCCATTTCTTATTTTACTATGTCTAAGTTCTCCTGATTTGTGCTTCTCGCACTCCATGTTCCCATAATATGTGTTGTGCAACTTCAGACTTTGTTTTCTCCTTTGTGCACGTGAACAGCTGAACATCTTCTTGGCTTGAGTCTAGTTGCATCATTAGCCATGGCACTACTCGTAATTGTCCTCTGCTGTTCCCCAGTGGCTTGTTAAGCGTCATCTGAACTGGAAGTCTCCTCTTCTGGCACTATCTCTTGTTTGGATTCTCTCATCATAGGGTTTTGATGGCAAAAGACATACACAAGAGTTTTACCATGCCTCCTTCTGTGCAGTACTAACAAGTGATAGTTATGGTGCTATTGCATCAGTGTCACCCCTCATTACTGCTCCTGCCCAGTAGCTATATGGCACATTTAGTCTGACTCCTTTGTTACAGCCCCCCACACACACACCCAGATTGATATGGTTTAATTGGCAAATATTATTTGATTGGCACTACATTTACTGGCATTGATATAAACTGGAACCTGAGGTGACTTGAAGGTCAAGCTAGAAAGAGGAAAATTACTGGCTGTAAACATGAGATTGCAAGGCAGGTCAGCCACACCCCCTCCTAGGCGAAACCGAAGTCATTGTCAGGCAGATTACAAGGCAACCTAGGAGACAATAGACTTATGCTAAAAAGTGTATATGTCTGAGCAGAAAAGGAAAGTTCCCATCAAGCTGTGACTGTTCCATTCCTGATCCCACACACCTGGATGTTTCCCTGCTTTGTCTTCCCAACCTCTCCACAATATAAGGCTATTACAAGAGCCATTACCCCTTTGTCACCTAAACACTGAGAACATTAACACCATCCAGACCTCACTGTTTGCGTTGCAACTCTCATCGTCCACTTGACTGGAAAAGCAATTCCCATGCATACCCACAGAATAAATTTGGGGTATAAAATTTTGAGCCATCTCTCATAGTCTCTTGACTTGCTGGACGCCACGCTGTACCTTTGATTCCTGAATGAGAACTGTCCTTAGGTACCCACCTAAGCTCCATCACCGCTTTTCTTTGCTTCTCTCCAGACTGGTAATTATCACCCAAACTCTGAAATTCCTCTGTCCACAACTTTCCTCCCTTTACCATTGGTTAGTCCTTGTGTGAGTGCATGAGTGTTTGGGTCTATTGCGTTTGTGCATGTGAATTTCTCAGTAAAACATATGTCTAGTTTACATTTTGGATTCTCTGGCTGGTTCTTTCCTGTGTGACCCAGTAAACATTGCTGGAAAGATCTCATTAAGTTACCCCCCTCTCACAGACCTCCTAATTTTGAGCTAATTAATTTCCCTTTGTCACATGGAGGTACTGGCATCACGGATAGACTCTTGAGTCACCCATGTTTTGGGGTAACACCTCAGCAAAAGCATCTCTGACATGGGAGACCCTACTAGCAGATAAGACTCACAGCTACTCACAAGAGCACACAATCTCAAATAACAAACTGCAAGTAATGACACTACTTATAATGCATTATGCTTTGGGGTAATATTTTTATAAAAAAAATTACAAAATGACTGGTAATTGAGTTACTTTTTTAAAAAAGTAGGATAATGAACAATGAGTAATTAATTCATACAACTCACTTTTTTGAGGAAATCATATGGAGGGACTTTTTGTCCATTTTTGTATTTCTAAAGTTTAATTTTAAAATAAAGGAAACAGTAACATGTAAGTAATGTGGCAACCCTCAAATAACAAGTCATGCCACAAAATTACTTAAAATGAAACAACTAACAGATTGTTTTTTCAAAATACAGTAAGCTCCAAGTTCTGTATATCATACTGGCCATGATGCTAAATGTGTTCTGTGTTGGACCTGGTCCTATAGGCTGCCTTGCTTTGTGTCCCCTCATCTGAGCTGTTGCTTAGAGCAAATGAATCTCTGATAGAGCAGGACATTCCTTTTTTTTTAATCTGTGGGACTTCCCACCTCTCTTCCTGTAAAATCTCTAGCAAAAACAATCCAATGCACCCAAATATTTTTAAATTTTGTTGGTCAGATTTCTCTGTAGATGCCAAAAGAGGAATTATAGATACAGACTGTTTCATAGTGTCAATAAGCAAGAAGGAAACAAATTAATACAACCAAAAATCCCCCCTGCCTTTCTCATGGAACACCTAGTATACCTTAAAAACATGTTAAACCAGTGCTATAAAGTCTGGGAAACTCTCAGAAGTAGGTTTTCAGCACCAACCACAGCAGTAGGAGGGAAAGGATGAGACCAGAAATCCTGATGCCCCTAGTGGCTGTCATCCTGAATTGTGGCTGCTGGGTGTACAAAGTTTTATAACAGAACTACAGTTTTTGAACCACACTAAATGGCAGTGCCCCACGCCACCCCCATTCTTCAAAAAGCTCTTGGTTGTCCATGAGCTTGTATAGCCCTCTGAAGTGGTAACACCCACTGGATTTATGGCACGGTTTGAGAGAAGAATATGCTCCAGTTATCAGTATATTATTAATTTGCAGTAAATTATTAATTTTGTATTTGGATATTCATATTTGTGCCTTCCTTTTAAGTAATGCTTCTGAAAATTAATAGACCTGCTTTTCAGCTATGTTAGCCCACACTGGGTTTCATGCTGACATATTTTTAGTAAATAATAAAAAGGAGGGGGAACATAGCTTGTCTTATCCAATTCTAATTAACAATTTCTGCATTATACTTCTACTTTCTTTCTCTTTTAAATTAACTTATATATTACATTTGGTAATCAAATCACATCTTCTGAGTCTAGAAACATCTTTTATGCCTACATTTCTTCATACTATTACATAGTATTAATTCAAGGCATTGCCATTCTTTGATTAAGAAAACAGATGCTTGACACAGTAGTTGTACCATTCAGTTTATCATTCAGAATGAAAGGCCATTGCAATGCTTACATAATAATAAAATGCCAAAAGAACAGATTATATGCATGCATACATACATATACATACATACATACATACATACACACACACACACACACACACACACACATATATATATATATATATAAAAATGTACAATATGTAATATATAATATGAAAGAGAGGGGTGTGTGTGTGTTTGTTTTACATATACAATTCAGAATTATGTACAAGTATTGCCATTTACAACTTTAGTCCCATTATAAAGCTTTGCACTTGACCACTGACTGTTACTACAGTTGTTGACAACACAGACTGTTAGGTGAATTAAATTGTCTAGATGATATAAATGTTTCCCATTGCTTCTGAACACCACTCACCTGCTGGGAGGAACCTGTCAAAGCACTAAAAACACTGGGGCATTCCAACTTTGAAATATAACAATTCAACAGCAGGATTGTGCTCTAAGTGGCTTTTTAGTTGACTTGACTAGTTTATCTGTCTGCTCTAGAATCTACATGGCTGGAACAGTTCCTAAACCTGCTACTTCACATTCATTCATTCAGAAACAGAATAAACCTTTGTTTTATGCTATAAAATCCTCTACGCTTATAACAATCAATACAGAGATAATACAGTCAAAGAATTTTACATTCAAGGACATGCTTTCAAATAAGTAATTTCTGGCAAAGCAAAACAGTTGAAAGCAAAAGGGAAATTAGAAAAATCTATACTTTCTTTAGACACCTCTGAAAGCTTCTTTTCAAAATATGCTCACACAGCCAATTTTTTTATGGAGCACGAAGCATTTTTTGTTATGAATACAAACAGAAAGCAACTTTTCTTTATAAATAGATTGTTTCTATAATTAATCCAACCCGTGTTTTCACCTCTCCAAACTTGCACATTCTTACCCCTTCACAATTATTTGCTGTTTTCCTATAAATAGGTGCAATTTGCTTTGCTGAGATCATGAGTCCACAGACCAAAATCAATTGCAATATGGTTAGGTGTGAACACTCAACCAAATTGCATTATGTTCTGGCATCTGTGCAGCATGTGTCTGGCAATGCTTCTAATCCAAGCCTCTGATCAAATCAAAGCACAACAGAAGTTTGTCATATTCACCAACATACTTCTCAGGAGTGATCACTGTTTTGATTCCAAAACCACCCCACTGGTTTAAACTATTCTCCTGTGGCGCTATAAGAATGACCTTGGAAGATCACTGTAAGTCTTGCTTACATCATAAACTTTATTGTACAAGGCTGAAGATTATTTTGTAGATATATCATCCTTAAATCAATGCACACAGGGGACATGTTGCAATTCTCTGGAATGTCTTTGATACGGAAATCTGCAAATGTTTTGCAGACAACATCATTTGGCATTTGGTGGGGATGGGCAAAATTTGAAAAATAACTGGAGAACATGCTTTTTGAACACCAGAAAGCCTTGTTGAGGAGAATTCTGAACTGATGAGAATTTTTGCAATTGGGGACTTATTCTGCATAGAATTTGCCTATGGATTTTTTTTTCATAGAAAACAGCATTTTCTCTGCAGAAAATAACGTATCTGTGAAGAAATATATTTTGTGTGCAGAAAATCCTGTTTTCTATCTTAAAAAAACCAAATGTGAACTTTGTGCAGAAAAACTTGTGAACCGTAAATAGTCTTCAAGAATAGCGCAGTTTTGAAGACTTCCTCACAGTTGGAGGAAAGTTGCTAAAATTATTCATTACTTCATTTGAAAATTAAATTAGTGAAGAATTACATCCCTTAGAACTGAATGTATGACAGAATACACAAACCAGTGATACTTTTATTGGAGCAACTCCTTTTATTGGACCAACTTCAAAGCATGAAATACATCGTGTAAGCTTTCAAAGCTTCACTTGCTTCTTCATCATTGTTCACTGCTGGAACAAAATCTGCCAGCTGTTTTTATAATTCTCTGTCCTTCACTAAGTCTCTGCACTCTCCTCACATATGCTCTGTCAGTTTGATAAGACATTGGGAGGGTTCACAGAATACATTAGAGAGGATAGAGTAGAAATGGTCTGTTACATGAACTTAAGTTTTATATGAGCATAAGTCTATGTGTCAATATTAAATGGGCAAGCTATTCAGTAAGAAATACATATTCATAACAGGCTATTGTATAACTAAAAGTAGCTTTCTGCTTATTGTGTAACTAAAAGTAGTCATTGTATAACTAAAAGTAGCTTTCACAGACCCAACGCAGTCACAGATATAGGTAACACGAATATAATCACATTCTAAATTGGTGAGTTTACTATTTAAAACATCTCTTGTTACACAAGCTTTATTCCTAGTTACTTTGAATAGCACTCATTAAGTAAGTATGTGATTTAAAAAACCTTGAAATGAATATTTCCTAAGGTCTATTTTTAAGCCTCCTACTAACTTAATTGGAGTTTGAAAACATGGCTCGCTCTTTGGCTCCTTTAGTATATTTTCAAGTTATAACCTCTTCAGCAACTATATGTGGGTGTTTATAGGTATGAAAGTGTGGTGGGAGAGACTGAATATTTCAGTTACATAAACAATCCTGACAGCAAGAAGGACTGAAAGAAAAAGATAAGTAGCTTTATTATAGCACAGGTGGTGGACTAGCACCTTGAAGGCAAGATGCAGTCTACATAGCCCCTCTCTTCTCCGTGTTGTGACATACCCTTCCCCCTGCTCAAAATCAGCCCTGCCTCCCATGAGAATCAACAGTAGGCTTTTTCAAGCCCATCTATAATTTCAGGTTGGAAGGGATTTCAATGGCTTGCAGTGGGGAAAAGCTTAAGACTTCCATCCAACATAACCCCTCCCTTGAAAATCTCTCATGTGTGCTTGTTAGGGTTTATGTAGTTGCTGTGTAAAAGAGCCTTCCCTTTACTCCAATGGGAAGATTTTTTTCATGCCTAACTGCTACACAGAGAAGTAGGCATTTCTCTCTACGTGACTGAATACAATAAGGGAAGTATATGGATGTGGATGTGCGTGATCAGAATATGAGTGTATCTTTAGTCCCGCATAGATTTGAAGCTGGCTCCTCCTAGCAAAGGGAAAGCTGCCTACAAGAGTATGTGGCCTTTTATGTACAAAAGGCTCTGTATAAACATAATGCAGAAACACTATAACAACAGCTTTTCCCATACTGTTTGCAGATGTTTCATAAAAATGACCTATTCTAAGTTTTATTTGTATCTGACAAAAATTCAAAATGACCTGGACAGATTGGAGAGCTGGGCCAAGGCTAACAAAATGAAATTCAACAGAGAGAAGTGTACGGTCCTACACTTAGGTAGAAAAAATAGAATGCAGAAATATAGGATGGGGGACACATGGCTGGATGGCAGTACGTGTGAAGGGGATCTAGGAGTCTTAATAGACCACAAGCTGAACATGAGTCAGCAGTCTGATGCAGCAGCCAAGAAAGCCAATGCAATTCTGGGCTGCATCAATAGGGGTATGGTGTCTAGATCGAGGGAGGTACTGGTACCACTCTACTCTGCTTTGGTTAGACCTCATCTTGAATACTGTGTCCAGTTCTGGGCACCCCAAGTCAAGAAGGACATGGTCAAGCTGGAGCAGGTCCAGAGGAGGGCGACCAAAATGGTGAAGGGCCTGGAAGCCAAGCCCTATGAGGATAGACTTAGAGAGCTGGGTATGTTCAGTCTGCAGAAGAGAAGGTTAAGAGGGGACATGATAGCTATGTTTAAATATTTGAAGGGATGCCATGTAGAGGAGGGAGAGGGCTTGTTTTCTGCCGCTCCAGAGACCAGGACAAGGAGCAATGGATTCAAGCTGCAGGAAAGGAGATTCCACCTGAACCTCAGGAAGAACTTCCTGACAGCCAGGGCTGTCCGGCAGTGGAATATGCTGCCTCGGAGTGTGGTGGAGTCTCCTTCCTTGGAGGTTTTTAAGCAGAGGCTGGATCGCCATCTGTCGGGAGTGCTTTGAGGGTGTTCCTGCATAGCAGGGGGTTGGACTGGATGGCCCGTGTGGTCTCTTCCAACTCTACATTTCTATGATTCTATGATTCTATGATTCTATGCACTTTCATCATAACTCCTCTTTTTTAAAAAAAAAAGGATCAAAGATACAGCCACCATTATTGAACTATTTTTCAAGATATGATCCTGCTTTCAGATTTACAATGAATAATCTATATAGGCCAGTTAAACCATATAAAAGATTAAGTATCAGAGCAGAAATACCCAAAGTGGAGAAGCATGTCAGGCCTCACCAGTTTAAGCAGTTTCATATTGCCCAAAAAGAATGTTGTAGGTGGGCATTTTAATAAGATAGTTCTCATATTTCCCATACATCACAAAAAGCTGTACTGGTCTGCAGAATTGTATTCTTTAAGTAGAGACTCACAGCAAGCGAAATGGTATAGCACTGAAACCAGTCTATGGTATGCCACGTACAATACACAGACTTTGAGGAAGGCTTCCACAACCTGATGCCCTCCTGATGTGTTGGATTAACCTCATCATTCTCAACCAGTGCCACCAATCAAATATTGAGGATAGTACTGAAGGTATCCTTTATTTTATTTTATTTATTGAATTTATGTCGCACCTTTCTCCCAAAATGGGTTTATTTGGCATAGTAATAGGAGACTCTTTTGCAGTAGTATTTGATTTTTAGGTGAAAAAATACAGAGAAAGCAATGAAGTAACATATTGGGAAAACTGGTCTTTGTTTCCTGGAAAAAGGGATCGATTTAAAAGAACATATGAGCTTATGGGTTCAGTTGAAACCACTGAACTAACTGCTCTACTTAGTGTTTTTTGTCTTGGTGTATATGGAAAATGGGTGTGGTTGCGGCCCACTTGTTGGCAGGAGGTAAGAAGGCACACTCTATGCCTATAAGGGCTCTTCCTGGTCATTAACAAATAGTTTTCTTCATATCAGTAATAATCTAAACCAGGGGTATGGAAAGTATGACTTCCCAGGGTGACTTTTGTGTCCACAAGGCCCTCTCCCCAAAATCTGATGTCCTCTAGGGAGTGTGGAAGGCATTTTCACTACATCCTCCCAAGCCCATGAGAGCCTTTTTCTAAATCAGGAAATCACTTCCTGTTGATCCTATCAATTTTTTCTTGGCCTTCCATCCTAAAATAGCCTAAGGAAGCTCAAAAATATGGCAAAAACGCCCCCACAAGTCATTTTGGGGCAAACAAATAAAATATTATGGGGAAATGCATTGAGGTGATATGGCCCTTCAAGGTCTCCTAAGAGGCTAATGTGGCCCCATAGCTCCCCCACCACTGTACACTCTGATCTAGACCCTCTCTCTCCCAAACTGCCCCCTTCAGGCAATGCAGGTTGCAATCCAGCACATCTAGAGTGTCACATGTTGTGGAATCCTAACACTGAGCTTCTATAAAGAAATACCCTATTTTATTCTTGAAGTGACATTTTGGGTATCCATGCTCTGGCACCTGTAAAGAGATATCCCCATAATTTACAGAAGTGGGAAGACCTTGCTTCTGTGGAATAGCCACATAAGGTTGCTGCTAAAATTCTTCCTATAAATATGGGAGAAATGGAAATGGACAGATTCATTCTTCCATGCCCAGAGTTTTGCAAGCTAAATTCTTTATTAAACAAACAAACAAACAAACAAACAAAAATCCTCTAGGTTGGAATCCCTGTGTCTTTAACCTTTTTAATGGTACATTAGTATTATGAATCCTTTTTTTTCCTTCTGAGATCCCTTATCTTTTAACACCAATAAGGCAAGGAGATAAAATGCAATCTTCTCTATGTTGGGAACTAAGGGCATATGAGGAAGAATTTCATTTAGGTTTACACTGAGATATTTACCAACATCTTCAAATTTCTTCATATTCTGGACAGAAAGGACTTAAGTTTGTTTTTTGTTTTGTTTTTTTAATGGTATGGAAGAGAATATGAAATTGACAGGTTTCCCCATTCCTGTGTCAAGACTGGGAGATGGATGATACTGTATCATCAGTAAAAGAACCAATAACTTCATAGTTTATGTCCACTAGATAAAAATATCAATTGTACAACTATATTTCACATGCACAAACTATGGCCCTTTCCGCACGAGACGGCAGAAACGCCTCGTGGCGTCGCAGGAGCGTAGTTTATGACTGTGTTTCTGCAACGCTGTGTTCTGCACCCTTCTCGGCCTGAGGCAGAGAAGATCGCTTTCTCCTTCCGCACTACAGTGTCAGTGACCACTCCCCTTCTTTGCCTTTACCCCGCCCCTGCGCCTTTGATCGGATGCTTCAATTTTTTTTTAACTTTACTAGACGACGTGTCTGCATGGGAACATCTCTTTGTAGAAACAATGTCATGGAACTTTCAGCCCCGTTTGAAATGCGACAGCAGGGCAGCATTTCGCGGTCTATGGGTGCCTGGGGAGTGGAGGATGTCTGCCCCTGGTGTGGCTACTGTCGCCAGCACCATGGGCTCTACAGTGCTCACTTCTGGGCTTTTAAAACACTTCCTGGGCATCAGGATGGGATCTCCAGTTCCCCCGCAGTGCCCTCTGAGTACCTGAGCTGGCTGCCCTGCCCACTCTGGGGGCATCTCAGGGCCACATGGGAGGGCCACGTACAGGGGGAGGGCGGTCTGTGGGTGCCTGGGGAGTGGAGGATGTCCGCCCACGGCATGGCTACTGTCGCCAGCATGAGGTTAACGGCTAATAAAGATATTGTTTTTTCACAGTAACTGTCTTTGTGCGGTACCTTTGCTGCTACATAAGAAATGCCCCTGTCAGCTGGCCCACCCCTTTACTGAAAGGGAGAAGAAACCACAGGGAGGGGGCAAAGATCAGCTTTTATTGGGAAACAACAAACAGCAACATTTATTAGCCAAGTATATAAAAGGAGAACATGAATAACCCTAAGCATTACATGTATTAGCCAACTCTCATGACGGCTTTAAATTTTTAACTTTGGACCACTAACGTCTTGAGTAGATATTGTCTGAAGTCAAACTGGACAGTTTTCAGTTGTGCCCAGGGACTGCTGGAGCGACTGCAGGTCCCATTAGGCTCATAGAGTGTTTCCTGAGGTAGGAAGGCCTGTGGCTCCCATCATGCGTGTGTGCCAGATGGACAGCCTGCTCAACTGCAGTATACATGATGCTTTCTGTTGTTGGGGGGGATGCCTTCAGAGTACACTGTAGAACCCATGAAGTCCCCGGTCAGGTGGAAGGAGGTGCATCCAAGTACCTAAAAAGATGGAAAAGACACAAAGAATTTGTGTTTTGAAGTGACTGCAGGTCCCATGAGGCTTGCAGAGTGCGTAGCAGGGAGGGTCTTCACGTGGAAGGGCATCTTGGCTGGTCTGTAAGGGAGAGAGGGGTGGGTGAGGGGAAGTCAGTGGAGGTTTTGAGGGAGGTCAGAGTGACTGCATGTCCCACGAGGCTTGCAGAGCACAGAGTGGGTGGGGGGCTTTGTGCAGCGGGGCGAGACGGGCAGTTTCCAGTGGGGAAATGTGTGGGTTGGGGGGGTTAGTTGATGTTATCGGGATGGTTTTGAGGGACTGCAGGTCCCATGAGGCTGGCAAAGCACATATCAGGGGGGACTTTCTGCAGTGGGGCATGTTGGGTGGTTTCCAGGGAGGCATGGGTGGGTGAGGGGAGGTTAGTGGATGTTTTTTGGGGGGGGGGTTGAGCAAGTCCCGTGATGCTGGCAGAACGCATAGCGAGGTAGTCCTTTTAGCAGCAGGGCACATTTGGCAGGATGGGAGAGGGACTCTGTTGGCCAAGGGAGGGCGGTGAATATTTTTTGGGGGGATTTGAGTGAATGCAGGTCCCATGAGGCTGGCAGGGCACATAGCAGGGTGGTCCTTTTTGCGGTGGGGCATGTTTGGCAGAGCGGGAGGGAGGTTTCGTTGGCCAAGGGAGGGTGGTGGATGTTTTTGAGGAGGGATTTGAGCGACTGTAGGTCCCATAAGGCTGGCAGAGCGCGTTGCGGGGTGGTCCTCTTTGCAGCGGGGCGTGTTTGGCGGTTTCCAGGAGGGGGAGGGGTGGGGGAGGGGAGGGGAGCGGCGTGTTTGAGGGGGTTCTGAGCGACCACGGCTCCCACGAGACTTGGAAACGCTTATTTGGGGAAGGGCTGAAACTCCCAACATCCGTGTGAGCAGCCAGAATGCCTGAAGGGACCGTCCTCCAGTCCAGCCCTCCCCCTAAAAATCAGCCCAGTGAGAAGAGGGTTCCTAAGTTCCTCAAGGATTGATTGATTAGAAAATCTTACCTGCCACTTTCTCCCCGCTTTTCTTCTCCTCCGTCATTTCTCACGTGGAGGGGAAATGGCAACAACCTCTGCTTTGGTGGGCAGGGGCAAATCAGGACGTGAAGTGACGGAGGGGCAAGCCGGGCCTGCCCTCAATCCACCCATTCCTGCAAGAAGGCGCTGCAACGGTTCCGCACGGACTTGTAGAAACGTAGTAGAAGTGGCCTGAGGGAGTGAAAACGCATTTTTCCATTGCTCAAATACAACGCTTCAGCGACATGCAAAGGCGTGCCAGCAACTTCACGTCCACTTAATAGCGACAACATCGTGCGGATGCACGTCTCCTCAAGCCGTCGCAGCTACGCAGTGACTACACCGTGCGGAAAGGGCCTATAACAACTGACAAAGTCACTGTAAAGAAAGCAGCTTTTTCCCTGGGGCAAAATATGGGGACTTATAGGGAGCCAGCATGGTGTGAAGGTTTGAGTGTTAGACTAAGATATTGGGATATCGGAATTCAAATCCCTTTTTAGTCACGGAAACCTACTGGGTGGTCTCAAGCAAGTCACGCTCTTTCTGTCTCAGAGAAAGGCAATAGTAAACCCCCTCAAACTCGCCAAGAAAACCCTGTGATAGGTTCGCCATCGGGTCTTCACAACTCAGAAATTACTTGAAGGCACATTGCAACATCATACAGTTTATGCTGATCTACTATATAAAAGTCAATGTTTGCCTGCGCATTTGCCTGTTTGTCTGCGTCAGGCAGGTGAAGGCCTCATATGATTGGCTGTGTGAGGCGAGAAGACCTCATATGATTGGCCAGCTGTGAAGATTCCATGGAATCCTGGGGTTGGCAGTTTAGGGAGGGGCCTTTAGAATTCGCAGCCAGAGAGCTCTTGGGCCTCAGGCCGGTTGCTATGGAGATGAGGCCTACCATCACTAAGGATGCCAGAAAACTTTTGGGAGGCATATGTGAGAAAAATTAAAGTGACATACACAACATAGTTACAAGGTCACACAGTAGATTGTATGGATTTCATATGTGAGGAATCTTAAAGTTGAAATTCAAAACGAAAAATACTTCCAAAAAAGCATAAAGCCATTGCACAAATTCAACAGAAAGCAAAAAAAATCAAAAGCCAGTATATCAACATCGCCAGAGAACACAGATTGAGGATAAGTTACAGGTACTGGAATAGGCCGGTTGCTATGGAGACGAGGTCTAGCAGCAAGCAGGATGACAGTGTATTCCCTCAGGAACCCAACTTCTGAATGTTAACAACTCTGAATAAAGATTGGATTGGGGAATATGGGGAAAGTTTACAGGTACAGGAATAGGCCAGTTACTATGGACATGAGGCCTAGCAGCAAGGAAGACAGTATACTCCCTCAGGAACTCAAACTGTGTATGTAAATAACTCTGAATACAGATTTTATTGGGAAATATGGAGCACAGTTACAAGAAATGGAGAAGACAGTTTGGTGAGTTCTTAAGAGGAAAATAAAAACCCCGGGCAATGCCAGGTAAATATGCTAGTGTTTAATTAAATGAAAAGGACCACTTGAAGGAAAAAGTCCTGAAACCCAAACAACCACCAAGTAAATAGCTTTGCAGTTTGTGTCCAGAAGACATTTAGGTATTATCTTTTCCCAAGGATAACTACTGTTGTGTCCCGTTTTAGCAGCTCTGATTCAACTTGGATTCAGACGGATGACAAACTGCCCCACTTTGAGGTCAGAATCTCTCAGCGTCCTTTTGTGCCTTCTTAGCCTGACGACGCAGCCCTCCGATCAACATTTGACTCTCAGGGTTTATTCCACTGCAGATTTTTCTATCCCTCAGCTACACAAGGAAACAAGACTGCAGAAACAGACAAAGGCTCCTTTTTAATAATAACAATTAGTATCCAGAGAGACAGGGAGTCAGTGGAAATTAGCATCTGCCTCCAGTCTTTTAATGGTTTCATTTGATCCAATTGCTGTCTCTTTTGCAAGAGACATTATCTTCCCGCTCAGCCAGCAGAGCACAATGTGAGCTATCCGTGGTCCTGATGGTCACTTGCTTGAATCTGCCAAGGCTAAGCCAACAGAAGTTTGCCTGAATGTAACTTGACTAACCTTAATGTGATGTAATTGACGGGACAATACTCATTATGACCTTACAGACCTTAATCTTATCTACTCAGATAGACACAGCTTACTGTGATTTGATTCATCCTGATCTACTTGACTTGGATCTGATTTACTTCACTTGGATCTATCTGACAGCCTGCCTTTTCTTCCATGGGTCTAAAGCTTTGATAAACAAATAGCTGTATTCAAATTGTATACCAATTGTTCAAACATTGTATGTGGCTTCCTATGACACAACCTCTAAGGTTGCTAACGCCATATCCAGGTACTAATTTACTCTTTAAAAATCAGGATATGTTCAAAGATTGGGTTTTTCAAGTTGTAAATGAAGATTTGTTGAACAGCATTTTCAAAAATGGCTTGGAGCAAAAAAAGAAAGAGAGTAGAGTACCGAATAGATATCAAATCTGAAGCAACTGAACACGAAGAATAGCTTTGCAAGCCTCTTCAACATGAATTACAGATGCAGAGGATAATAACAGAGCATATAAGTGGACTGTTTCAATTCCTATCTGACTTTCTCAAGACAGGGCAAACCCACTCAGCTCTCTGGCATTCCTATTTTCCTATTCCTATTTCTGGCATTCCTATTTTTGACTTGAGCGTGGCCCCACTGCTAAACACCATTTCCCTCATGAAGCTGATCTGGCCAACCTGGCTCATCTCAATTTTAGAAACAAACAAATTGTGAGCTTCAATCTATGTCATCTGGCACTCCAATAGCAACCCATTTTGGAGGGTCCAGGGCAAATTGTTCCATGGAGAATGTGAGAAAACCTACTGCATGACACATCCTTGGTTTCTGCAGGGGAAGTGGCTGGTAGCCTGAAACTAATGCCATTGCTATGAATTCTACAAAGAGAGTCACATTTTGGACTCAAGCTGACAGAACTCATTTGCCAGGCTGGCTGGAGGGATTCTGGGTGCTGGAGACCCATTATCTTCTCTTTCAGAACAACAGAATTCTGTTCATGTCAAGAATAAACAGTCTGGAAGCTTCCAGGTGATGCTTCTATGGAACAATTATGCTGAATCATTTATGAGGCTGCAATAGTTATCTTCCATGTGTAACTCTCCCATGTTTTCCCATGGCTTCTAGCTTCTATCATTTTCTTAGCACATGTACACACACAAACACATGTACACTGTTCATTAGAGAATGGTGGACAAGCCACTGGTATTACGATGAGTACCACTAGCGCCTGTATTATCTGGAAGCCCAACCCATGGGAAATCGGAACTGTTTTTGCCTCTTCCATTACTAAGCAATGTTGGTAGGCATCAATTTTCCCACATATACTACATTTCAGAAAAGCACTTATATTATATGCTGAGCTTTTCTAGATCTGTGATTCCACAGAATTAAATACTTCAATTAGATGCAAGAGATTATAACAGACAATGCGCATGTCAATAGTGTCTCACCAACAAAGATGTACCATAATCCAATCTAAGTGAAGTTTTTTCTTTAGTCTGAGGAGCTAATTGGTGCCTAAGGGACATGTTCAGTAGTCTAGTACAGTCAGTTCCAGCAGCAATGACCAAAATATATTAACACCTTTCATGGAGAAGTGGTGAACTTGTCCGAAAGAAATACTTCCAAAGGGGAAAAACAGCTCTATTATTTTGTTTTATAGTCGGTACGGGTCTACAGTTACCTTGTATGGTATTCGCCTATGAAGTATCTGACAAAGCATTCAGTTTTTAGATGTGCTACCAGTATTAACATATTTTTCACATCAGATATTTCACAGATATCATAAACATTACTGTTGTTGCTGTATGCCTTCAAGTTGTTTCCAATTTACAGGACCCTAAGGCAACCTGATCATGGGGTTTTCTTGGCAAAATTTGTTCAGAGGATTACTTTTGCTTTCCTCTGAGGCCGAGAGACTGTAACTTGCCCAAGGTCAACCAATGGTTTCTATGGCTAAGCAGTGATTCAAATCTTGGTCTCCAGAATCCTAGTCCAACAATCAAACCACTACATCAAACTGGCTCTCTCATAATAATAAACGCTAGCAAGAACCAAAGGGGAGTAATTCTAATGTCCCTCCTACCATATTAATATTTTGCACCCAGCTATTGCAGAAAAAATGGTGCATTGTGCCAGTACAATATCAAAAATAAAATAACATGTTGTTATTGACATGCCAGGCAAATCTCTTAGTAATTTTCCAACAATTTGCTTGCTCCCCAGATCTCTAGGATACCAACAAAGTAAGTCAACTGGGACTCTGACTCCCTTCACCTTGCAAAATCCCTCCACAAATGCTGCTTTGGCACAGAAATGGAACATGGCTCTGGCTTGTAGCAGCCCCTTCATATTCTCTTTTAGCCCAGGTCTTGGGTGCATAAAGGTCATAACAATACTGGCGTAACACTTCCTGCTCCCCAGAACAAAACTTGGAGTAAGTATTTGTTTACTTAGACAATCCTCACTCCCATGCTCTTCCATATCACAGAATGAGTTGGAATGAGCCATCATAGAATCTCTTTCTCCTTTTTTCCATTTTCTTTTGCCTGCTTATTTGGACCATAAGCTTGCAGGTAGGCACTTCCAGTTTTCGTTCCATGTTTTTAGTCTGTAACACCTTATAAGACCTCAAAAAATCATAATTATGATCAGAAATAATAATCATTTTTAATAGGTTATATTACTATTCCTTGTTCTATAGCATTACCATCAATAGGAGAGAAAGAACACAAACTATAAGATGCCTTGACAGCCTAGTAGATATTTTATTCTGAATCCAAGGAGAGGAAATCCCCATAAATTCTCTTTGATATTAAGCTGGTACTGCCTGACTTAGCTTATCAGATTTATTCATGTGAATCTATACTACATGCACTTTTCAAGGGAAGAAATATGCAAACTAGTTCAGAAATCATCTATAATAATTCAGCACAAGACATCTTTCTTATTGAACTCATGAGTAAAACCTGCAGTTGCAGAAGTCAACATCCTAGGAAAAAGGTGTTTACATTTATCCTCAGATCAAATATAGGAGCACAGCCTTAGGTTATACAGGTGACTCTGAAAACCACCACAACAACTTGGACCCATTATTTATATCAGGGTGGGAAATGAAAGGGGAAACCTGACTCATGACACAGATTTGGTGTGCATCAGTCTAGCTTCCAGCAGCACAGAATCCACCCACAGCCTCATGCCATACTGTTCATCTCTTTGATGTCTGACTGTACACAAAGAGCATGTCACACACGTCCCTGTACTCAATGGCATATTTTATTTTAAAGGACAAAAAATCCCAATTCCAGGTTCCAAAGCACTAACGTGAGCTCACTGGGAAAATACATTTGAACAACTTGAAAAATATACAACAAAAGCTGAACTCCAGTTGAGGTAGAACTGGACAGTACAGAGTGCCATATGCTGGCTCTCCACCTGTGTGTGTGTGTGTGTGTGTGTGTGTGTGTGTGTGTGTGTGCATGTGTCTTACCTGTCAACATATGGCTTCTCCATGCATTTCATAGGGTTTTCTTAAACAAGGGATACTCAGGGTTTCTTCTTCTGGAACATAGCCTCTGGTGCCTGGTATTTGTTGGTGGTGTCCCATGCAAGTACTAACCAAGGCTGACCATGCTTAGCTTCTAAGATCAGACAAAATCTCCTGCCTTTAGAGTAGTTAGGGTAGGGTATTTAGGGTATTGAGGCCCAGAAATTTACACACAGCTACAGGACTAGGCACTTTGAAGGGAAGACAAGACCTGAGCAGAACAAGGAATCATTTCATTTTCTTCTGTGAATGATACAACATTTTCTAATAATAGTTTGCTTCCAGTTTTCCTGGGTTTTGTACATATTCCTTCACTGTTCACACAGTAAATTTTTGAACACAACAAATGCAAGAACAGTGAAAAGAATGTAATCACCTAGCAATCTCTTTTTCTTCATCTGTCTCTGATAACTTGCAGTCACCAAAGTGGAATGGAAGCAGGAAGAGGCAACTGGAGGCTTCCTTTAGCTGTCCTCCTGTCAGTGACCTATGCAGCTATAACTTACCTTATGCATACAGAGTGATGTTTTTGGACAATGTAAAATGATTGTAACCAGCTGATAGAGGCATAAGCAGAGGTGCACATGTGTGACCACTATGCATCCAGTAGTTCATGCAAGTACAGGATAGCATGTAAATGTAGTTTGTCCTATGCTTTGCCTCTGCACATTCTGCACTGCAGTTACACAATGAACTGTCAGCCATGTGCACTGACCTTTGATCCAGACACCTTGTCCTGTGCTGATATAATAGAGGTTGCATAATGTAACTCCACTGGTGGACAATTTCACACTAAACTGAAGTGATGCAGGATCTTGGCTATTGTCAGTTGGATGGTAAATCTGCTCTGGGTTTTAGTCTGAACTTTAAAGGATAAGATAAGATAAAATCCAGCACCTTGGATAACTCCTTTAAGGTTTAACTAAAACCTGTAACAGACTCACTGCCTCCATGGTGAATCTGTTACATGGAGGCAGGGAATGTGAAGCTGGCACATCACAAGTTGTACTTTACTGACATCGGGCAGGAACAGAAGCCAGGTGGAGTAGTGGTGCACTGCTTTTAATGAAAGTCATGAGCTACTAGCAACATTCAGCCCTGTTCCTTTTCACGTTTATCTTCCAAATGAAAACAGCATTTAAGTTTAGGGGCAGTGGAATATTAGTGGGCATTGGTTCCATTTCTCTCTATTGCTTGTTGTTTTAAATTTGTCTTTTTGTCTCCCATGCTTTTCTCTGGGTAATTCTGTGAAATGTACAGACAAAAACAGCAACACAGACCAAATGGCTGGTTGAACATTCTGTGAGAACAGCATTATGAGCAATGTTGTAAGCTTACATCCTGCAAAATGTAAAAGCAGGGCCCCACTCTGACACAAGCTCAACAGGGTGCTAGTACTGAAGCTAACAAACAGCTGATGTTGAAGCTAAAAAGCTGAGCTCTGGGCAGTTTGTTTTTTGGATTACAGCCCCTACTGGTCATGTTGACTAGAGGATTCTGAAATTCTGATACAAATAAAGTAATTTTCTCAAGCACAGTCATAGATTCTGCATTTTATTGCAAGACAGAAAGTAGGAGCAGGGTGAAGACCCTGGGATTAGATTCTGTGAGGTGCTATGCAAGCTGCTATCATCTCCCTCTTCAGCAGATGGGGGGAATGAAGCTGAAAGAGATTGGATTGCTTATGTCACCACCTAAAAAGTTTCCCGGCAGAAATGAAATTCATACCAGCGACTTCTTGACTGCAGCTCTTAATGACTATACTATAAAACCTCTCAGACAAAAAAACCAGCTGCTTGTATTACAAATAAATGATAACACAGAAAAGGTCCAGTAACTTTGAGATTTCCTGGTTTAATTTTGTTACAATCCCTACCTCTGGACAAACTTGTTTAGCCTGGGTCTCAGTTGTCATTGCTAGGCATTGTCAAGAGTGAAAAGAAAATAATTTTTAGCAACTGAAATGTGACTAGAAATGAATCCAATTGTGAACCAAAATGGGTCATTCTACCAAGCCATTGACTGCTCCCTCCCAGGAAGAAAAATAAATAAATTATATGTCACTAAAGTCTGATGCCTCCATTTTATTTTGCTATAGACTAGAAGTTTTATTTTTTTTAAAAAAAGCAAAAGCAGCTTATATCTGAACGGAGCAAATAGTTTTCATTTCACTGAACGTGTTATGGTCTCCTAGGCAATGAATTCATACACAGTCCCAAGAAGCAAGGGCATCAGTGATGGTTTTATTATAAAGTCCTTCTAGATGTCTGCAGGATTTGTAGATCAAAGAGATTCTTAGAAAATGATTTCCGTATCTGCTTTTACAGAAACATTTGTTGTTGTTTGCAATCTTGAAAGTAAACTCCCAACTCAGAGGACTGCTAATATCCTGTATGAAACAGGAATTAAAATGGGGGAAGGACCTTGACAGTTCCATGACTGGGGGAAGGCTTGGAGAGAGAGTCTCACTGATACCTTCCTGCACCACTCCCTGCTTGCCGAGTGTCCTGATCAGTTCTTCCTTTCCCCTGCTGTTGCCACTATTCATTTGCTGCAGTATCTTAGCTTAAATGGCAACAGCACCCAGAGTGACAGGGCAATGCTGCTGGTGCTCTTCAGTCACTCAGTGAGGACAGGAGATGAGGCAGGATCAGTGAGCTGGAGAGTGGCAGGGCCTGGAGGCTCCAGGGACTGCCAGGGACTCTGACTAAGGCAAGGGCCTCGGCAGGGGCCAGACAATACCAGCTCAGGGCCCTGACATCAATGTAAAATATACGCAAGTCTATCCCTTGTGAAGAGGGGGCAGAGAGGAGTTTTCACTGGACTGACTTTTGCAGAAGAACATTTCTCACTCATACTGCACGTCCAAGCCAAACAGCATAACTCCTCTGAACCTTTTGAGAAGTAGCTGTGACTCATAGGATGACGTTGCAGTGTTTTCATACTGGAGGAGTGTGTGAGAAGAAGAGCAAAATTCCTCACCCACCCAAGGCCAGCTTGACATACCTATAAGTATTGATTCCCTGAAGTGGCTTTTCTTTTTGAGTATAAGGCCATATCACACAGGCAGCAGTAGAGACAATTTGGCACCTCCATCCTCTGCTCTACTGGATAAACTGCATTCAATCCAAGATTCAGCTTACATTCTGCAAGCACTGGAACACATTCAGGGCTGGAATTATCCACAACTCTAACACAAATGTGCAAAAGAGCAACCAACAACATTCTCAATATTCTGTTCCACGTGGAGCTGTGCTAGAGTAATTTTTCCATTAGGGAAGTAAATTTCATGCACTAAATCTATGTTTCCTATGTCTCCTGTTCTAAAGTTTACAACAGGGTAGACAAACATGGTCCTCCAAGTTTGCACTGCGACTTCCACAATCCGTCCCCACCAGGTACTGCTGCTGGGCATTACAGTCCAATAAAATCTGAAAGGCCACAACTGCCCATCCCAGTGGTGAGTTTGGCCATGTAAATCTCAGCAGATTAAGATGCATGCAACATCTGCCAAGAAACACTCTTCTCACATCATTTCTTCACTCCCTCTTCTCATGGTGACTGGCCGCAAAGCTTCCTGGGCTAACAAAATGTTAAATTCACCTTATGTTCAAATAGAGATGGAGAAACTACACTTTCCTGGATTTAAGGGGAAAAAACAGGATCTTAAATAACAGTTTAAATCCCTAGTTTCTTCTAATCCCAGTAATCATGATTTCTGACAGGAACTATAGTTAATTAAGCAGGAAAATGCGGTGCTATGCACACTGAAAAGGGAAGGGACAGTGCAAGAATGGCACAAGACAGCTTAATAAACCACAAACATCAAAAACAAAAAGGTGCCCACATGTAGACCAAACATTAGTAGCTTAATTATCTGGTGATATATCGTTATACCCCTGTTTTGAAGAAAAGCAGTGTGGTTTCAGGCTTTTATAATAAACATAGAGCAATGGGTGCCCCAGATTTCAGAACTGTGAAAAGGAAGAACCTCTTCATACAGTGCTAGATAAAGTCTGGAATGTGCTGTGACCAGTGATTGACTGCCAACCTGGATGGCTTTAAAAAGGGATCAGAAAAATGTATGGAAGGCGAGGCAAACACCATTAACTAGTCATAATGACTACATATTTTGCCTAATACCAGAAGCTCTCAGTAGTAACTCTTGCTAGGGCAAGAGGTGCTACTGCATTCAAGTCCTGCTTGTGGGATTCCCATGAGCCTTTAGCTGACCATAGTGGGAACAGAATGCTGGATTAGCTAGAGGTTTTTTTTGTGTGTGAGATCCTGGAGAGTGCTTCTTATATATTTGGTTTTATTATGTTAACTACTATAAATAACATAAGGAATTATAGTGTAGAGCCTTTCTGTCTTTGCTATCCTTTCTAATCCACTTTAAAACAATGATGTGTACACAGAAATATCCAACAATATTGTTACCGCTGTTTCTAGCCCAAGCTTGTGGGATATTAAGATATCTTTTGATATCAATAATTTGGCCTTCTTCACCCATTCCTCTCCACGTGCTTGCGAGGCCCCCGGACAAGCACGCACACACAGCGCGGCCGACAATAGCCGAACCATTCACATCCCGATCTAGGCAGGCCAGTCATTGCCGAATGCAGCGTCAGGAGACCTCAAGGCAAGTACCACATTATGTATGCATGCTACTTACAAAAGATCCCCTGCCCCGCGCAGGCAGCTTGATGAGCGGACTATACAACTCTCAAGCACTCCGCGTTTGCATACTGGCTACTCTGTTGACAATGTGGTCGTAATTCAATCATCTAAAGTACTGACCTTTTGGAGGCTTTGTCTCCAGCCCAAAACTCATTGTTATCCCCAAGTACAGACTAGCCTGCGGCCACAATTTTCCCTATAAGAACCCCTGACTTTGAGCGTCTCGTTGGATCGCTCGTGACTTGCCTCCCAACTTGCTGCCGCTCTGTTTGACGAGCCTCCCCTCAGCCCCACGTGCTGAGAATCCACGCTCCCCAGCTTCTTTGCTTTTAACCAGGCTTCAGGACAGGTATAGTACTTCCCATACCGAACCTCCTCTCAAAATCCCTCTATCCAACTCCTCCCTTTTATTTCTATAGTTCTTGTGTGAGTGTGTTGCATACACGTGTTTGCTTGTATTTCAATAAACCAATTATTATTATTTCAGCATCTGCCTTATCATTGACTCGGCCTGACCCCGTAGACACAGGGCTCAAGATCTCGCTACGTTACCCTGCCTCTCGCATTGCAAACTTGTACTCTGTGCTAATTCCTTCCCCATTGTTTGAGCACATTTAGGTGTCCCTCCCGGGACCCCCAGAAATCAGGGTAACAATATACATAAGCATTCCTGCTACTGTGAAGGAAATGGGATGAAATTTCATTTTCTGTTTATAGAGATTCTATGATCTATTTATAGACTAGAAGATAATTGCAAGGCAATACATTACGGAAAGCAGCGTCTTCAGACCCAAGGAAAGAGGAATTTCACAAATACGGGACAGCATTGTTTGCTCCCTTTCTTGCCACAATAGCAGTTAATTATTTCATCTTCCACACTGCATTAACTGTTAATACAATGTAAAAAATGAATGATCATCATGAGCCATCACTATACTGTACCAGGACAAAAGCATATTCTATCACTAGGGGATGAAAAGTATATAATTGGCTGATATTCTTCTCAATAGATCCTATGTGAAGTAAACAACATGCAAATTGTTAAATAAACTTCTCAGGAAAGTTCCAGCTGTATTAATTAGAGATCTAGACTTTTCTCTTCCTGTTAATTTATCTTCTCTCATTATCAGTGCTCAACATTATCTCATAAATATAAAACTGCTGCTCTTGGCATTTCTTAAAAACAAAAAGAAATACTTTCTAGAGGTCAAGCTCAGTAGTTGACAGAATGGACTCAATGATATCATACTATTTCCATCATACTGCTTTTTAACAAATTAAGGTTTGGAAAAGACAGGTGAGTTTTTTCCTCCTAAAAAAGTCAGTTCACTATTCTCAATGCTAATACATCTTTTGATCCAAGAATCCTGTGCTTTAGAGGAACAACTCTTGGCAAGAAAATTGGTTAGAATGTTGTATATGGGATTAGTGTTCTAACAGTGCTATGCTACCTGGGAATAAGGTCTATTGAACTAGTAGCTTTACTTTAGAGTAGATATACATCCAACTGGACCATGAATGCTGTACAAGCTATAATATTCTACTTTCAGATTTGAATAAAAAGAAAAAAATTAATCTTGCAAAAAGATTGTACGTTACATGTCTCTCTGCACCGAATTATCATTCATGCTCTATACCTAACTGATAGAGACTTCACTGTAGGGTGAATTCTTGCTGCACTTTGATTCTACACTGTTATGAGAATAGAGTTCTTGCAATTTCATGTAATGGGAAGTGTCAGGAAAATTCTGCAGAACTTTCTACAAGTAGAATAAATTATATTGACTCATTTCCACAGGCAAGTTGTTTCCTGATGAAGTAGTCTTCAGGTACTAAAACACAGATGTCTGACACATCCCTCAGATGATTAAAACTTCCATGTCAACATACCCTGATTGATTGACTGACTGATTGATCACATGTGAATCCCTCTTTCCTTTGTTCATGGAGCATACGTTGCTTTCCTGTGCCCTAGCTTATCCTCACAATCACTCTGTGAAGTACGTCAAACTCATTTAGTGACTTTAATGGCTCAAGGGGACCAGAACCAGGATCTCTTAAGTCCTAGTCTACCTAGTCTAACACCCTGATCACTGCATCACTATCCAGTGTACATTTTGCATCCATCAGAAAAAAGGAGTAATCTCTTCTTTTCTAAGAATTAAGATGCAGCGGTTTTTACGTCTTGGCAAGAGCTAACAGTCATTTTAGATTTTTTTATTTCTGTCAATATGTCTCTTCTTACTCTGTACCACACTATGTCCTCTGCATGTCTTGCTGAGGTAAATTAAGGGAATATGAAATTTACCTTTGTAATAAACTGATGTGTAATTTTTTTTTCTTTTATGCTTTCAGCATCCACCCACAATTCTGTAGAATGTCTGCCAAGGAAAGTCTGAACAACCTGTAATGGCAATAGCATGTAAGTCAAAGTAATACTAGATGGCTTTTTTCTCATGGAACAAGAAGGCTGATAAGAAGATAACCAGGCATAACATAGCTAATATTGTCCCCAAGTGGTGTTCTTGCTTCCACTCTCCTCTGAGAAGTTTGTATTGATACAAACAGTGATAGCTGTTTTGGACTTAAAATCTTCTTATTCATAAAACTCAGGGCCCACAGCAACATTTCTACATTTAATTTACCCCTATAAGTAATTCTGGAAGATAGGTGACTTTTATTTATGTGGGGTTTTTTTTTTAATTTATTTACATAGTGAAAGCTGAGGCAAAACACTCTGGTTCTTCCAGGACTAAGACCAGCAAACTATTCCCTGACCACTTTTTAGAAGCTCTTGGCATGCAGCAATAAACATCAGTTATACACAGCTCTAGGGGAAAGTGTGTGTTAATCTACTACATGGCAACTGAATGTGTACCAATTCAGCAGAGTTCATAGCCATTCTATAATGGTAAGTACTGACATACTTAACCCCAACTGGAGAAAAGATGAGCAACATGCAGTTACATTAAATGTTGTACCAATGAACTTCTGCTTAAAAAACAGAAATTTCCCTTCTTCTCTCTGGTCTACAGCCACTAGCCCCCACTGCAAATTTGCTCCAGAGAGTCCAACAATTCTCTAAATTTTAGAATGACTGAGGTGAAGAAAAAGGAGGAAACTTTCTATTCTGATGACAGAACACTTCCATCAACAGAATTTCTCCCAAACAGAGGAAACAGCAGACTGCTTCATGGAAATTAATTCTGTGTTTTTATTAATAGTTTTTTATAATACAAGCTTATTTCCAGTACTAAAGTTCCAGTTAAAAGCTGTAAATATATTTAGCCAGCTGTTTAAAACCGGTATTTGAATTATGTAACATCTTTACAGTTGTGTCACAAAAAGATGAGAAAAGACCAAAGAGTTTGGTCTAGATAAGACAAATACACTCCATTTTGTGTATTGCTTTAAAGTCAGAGACTGGGCACTAGCAAATTTCTTGCTCAAGAAGAAGCACTATTACTCATGGAAGGAGAGATTTCTGCCAATTTTCTCTTCCAGCTGCACCAACTTCAACTCCCACCCATTTTACAGGACACCGCAGTAGCAATTCTGATTGTAAAAAAGCAAGTTCTCAAGCGTATGGCAGGGGCTGCAGCTGGAAGAAAGAGGCAGTTTCCCACTGCACAGTCCGAACTTATCTCATACTTTTGCAGACTGAACATATGCTCATTTAACCTCTTTTCTCACTTTACAAGCAACATTGTCTTTTTGTCCAATTCAGCTAAAATAGAAAATAGCCTCATCTTTATAAAAAACTCATACTTACAAATGTGTTATTCCTTTTGGAAAATTCTGTGATACAGCTGCCTCTTTTTATATAAAACTAGCGCATATATCCGGCGTTGCCCAAGATTTTATTTTCTCATAGGTAATACTTGTTAGAAAGATTTGAGATACTGTGTCTCTAATTCCCCAAACTGTCTTGTCCAGTATCTGTAACTTTCCCCCATATTCCCCAATCCCAACCTGTATTCAGAGTTGTTAACATACAGAGGTTTGGTTTCTGAGGGAATACACTGGCCTTCTCCTTGCTGCTAGGCCTCATCTCCATAGCAACCAGCCAGGCCCAAGAGCTCTCTGAGAATTCTAAAGGCCGCTCCCTAAACTGCAAACTCCAGGATTCCATAGAATCTTCTCAGGCAGCCAATCATATGAGACCTTCACCTGACACAGCCAATCATATGAGGTCAGGTCTTCCCCTGACACAGTCAAACTCACAAACGTTTATATACTAGATGTGATTTGAGAGTTATGATGAATTTGATCCCTGACCATGAGTTCAGATTATAAAGATGTCATCGGTGTACTTCAGCAGAGAGAGAAGCTTTATGGGATGGGGTTGAGAAAATATTATTCTAAGTCAGCCATGAAGATGCTGCATTTGTGAAGTCACACAAGCACCCGTGTCAGTGCCACTAATTTGAAAACATGTGTTACCCCAAAAGCTGAAGTAACTGTGAATGAATACAAAGTATCACAGTTTAGTAACTAGTACTGTGGCCTCAAGACTCTGGGACATTTTGTCATGGAGTTTTTGAGCAGGAAGAGAAGCTCCAAAGAAGGCTCAGAGTTGTTTATTTGGTCTTTCCAAAGTGCCACTATTCCCCCTCCTTGATCCTTCACCCACCTATGGAACCCTGAACATCTTGTTCTTTTGACTTTTAAATAAGGGCATATAGAATCTTCTAGTCCCTAGTAAATACTCTAGTTTGTCATGGCACAACAAACTAGACCTAGCTGAAGATTACTGTAGCACAATAAACCAGAAGGTTAGTTTCCAAATTCTGGAACGGAGGGAAACCCTTGAATTTCCATGCAAAAAGAAAAGTTTATCAAAAACTACTTAGTGGGAAACAGAATATTATTTAAAAAAAAATAAAATACAGAATTTTAGGGTGTAATTAGTATATCATTTACATGTCACTGAGAGACAGCATCTGCTTTTTTCAAAAAAGGAACCAGACATACGACACTCTCGCATGTCAAGCAGTATTGTCAGCTTTCCAGATCTGTTGGACAGTCAAATAGAACACAACAGGCATACAGAGAGAGAGAGAGAGAGTTAACATGCCCGTCTTATAGTCAAAGAATCAAATAAGAGAGACAAAGATCTGTCTTGTCATTTACTGGCTATCGCTTCATCCACAATTGTTCATATTTTTCTTTTAGTTTATGTAAACTTCAGTCTTTAGTTTATGCCACAATTAATCTACACTACATCATTGTCCTAAAGAACATTTTGCTTAAATGAATGTATGATTTGAACCAACTTAAACACCTCTAGTGCAGAGATTAGGAATGTGTGGCCTTCCAGATGTAGTTCGACTGCAACTGTCTAGATCCATTTCAGTCTGGTTTCAGAGCTGGTTATGGGACACAAGCAGCTGTATTCACCTTGGTAGATGACCTGTGCAGGGAACTGGACAGGGGGAGTGTGTCCCTGTTGGTTCTGCTGCACTTTTCATGGCTTTCAATACCATTGACCATGGTACTGTTCTGAGTCACCTCACCGGGATGGGGCTTGGAAGTACTGAGTTACAGTGGTTCTGTTCTATCTTGGAGGGGCACTCTCAGAGGATAGTGCTGGGGGATTCCTGCTCAGCTCCTTGGCCACTGGCCTGTGGAGTCCCTCAGGGTTCAATCTTGTCCCGTATGCTATTTAACATCTACATGAAACCATTGGGAGAGGTTATCCAAAGTTTGGGGCTTAGGTGTCACAAGCACGCTGATGATACCTAGCTCTATTATTTCTTTCCACATAATTCCAAGGAAGCTGTTCCTGTGCTAAAATTGTGTCTGGCAGCTGTAATGGATAGGACGAGGACAAACAAACTGAAACTCAATCCAGAGAAGGCAGAGGTGCTCCTCGTCAGTTGAAAGACAGATTTGGGAATAGGGATTCAGCCTGTGTTACACAGGGTTATACTCCCCCTGAAAATGCAGGTTCACAGTTTGGGGGTACTCCTGGATTTACCTGTGCCTGGAGGCCCAGATTTCAGCAGTGACCAGGAGTGCTTTTGCACAGTTAAAGCTAGTGCACCAACTGTGCCTGTTCCTGGAGAAGTCAGACCTGGTGATGGTAGTACATGCCTTGGTTACATCCTGTTTGGACTACTGTAATGCACTCTGTGTGGAGCTGCTTTTGAAGAATGTTCAGAAACTACAGTTGGCCCAAAACAAAATAAATATTGGACTGCAGCTCCAATCAGCCCTCCCCCTTGGTTTTGCTGGCTAAGGCTGATGTTAGGGGCAGACCAGCATGTTACCCTGATTTCTCGGGTCCCATGGGGGACACCTCAATGTGCTCCAAATAATGGGGAATGGGAATTAGCCAGAGCACAAGTTGTAGCACTACAAGAGGCAGGGTAACCTAGCGACATCTTAAACCCAATGTTTATGGGGTCAGGCCGAGTCAGGACCACAACACAATAAAGTTATAATTATGTTCTTTTATTTGTAAAGTCACAGCGCACTTGCATACTCACTCACACAGAACTAAGAAACACTGCGCACTTGCATACACACACACAGAGACCTAAGAAAATAAAGGGAGGAAAGTAGATAGGGGATTTTAAGAAGGATTTTTCAGAGGGAATACTACACCTGATCCTGTAGCCCGGGTAGCCTGCAGAAAGTCAGTTGGAGCTGAGACTCTCAGCACGTGGAAGCTGAGGGGAAGGCTCAGCAAACGGAGTGGCAGCAAGGCAGGATGGAAGCCAAGATCGATCCGAAGAAGCGCTCGAAACCAGGGGTTCTTATAGGGGAAAATGTGCCTGTAGGTTAGTCCGTTCCCAGGGAAAACAATGGGTTTCGGGTTGGAGACAAAGCCTCCAAAAGGTCAGCATTTGCACTGCTTGAATTTAAGTCTAGTTGTCAATAGTGCAGACAGTATACAAATGGAGAGTGCTTGACAGTTGAGTAGTGAGAAGCGCTAATCTCATCAAGCTGCCTGTTCGGGGCAGAGAATCTTTTGTATGCTTGGTGCATATGTAATTTAAAGTGTACTTGCCTGGAGGTCTCCTGAAGCTGCATGTCGGAAAATTACTGGCCTGCCTGGATTTGTCTTGTATTTTTCAGCCTGTTCGGCCGTGTCCGTGTGTGTGCTTGTCCGGGGGCCTCGCAAGCATGTGGAGGGGAGCAGTTTGGAATGGTCAATCCTTTGATATCAAATTATATTTAGTAGACCTCAGGTTCGGACTATACACCACAGTAACAAGCAACATCAGAAGGTTCACATGTTCCTTGCTACTACTCTTTTGAGTTAAAAGATTTTAACATGTTCTTCTAGCATACTGTATGTAGAAGGGGGAAACACTATTGTGACAAAGTTCTGGGTGTGTAGCCATCCAAAGTGCGAAGGCAGCCTGGAAGCAGGTTTCTAGGCAACCAGAATAGCACCTCAGAGAGAAACCCAGTCCAATAGTGTATAGGAGGGGCTTGTGGCTGAGAGAAATAATTATATAAAGCCAAATACCTGTAAGTATTTGGATTCCTTCAGTGAGAGCCTAGCAAGGAGGTGGGGAGTAGAATCCCTAAATCAGAGAGTGTGACTGTTTTGGGAGCTTTTGTTCTCAATGAAAGCCTAGTGAGAGGCAGAAGAGTAATTAAGCCCCAGGAAGATCTGGTCAGACAGTGTGACCTATATTGGGGGTTGAGCCTTTGGTGGGAGTCTAGCCAAAGTGCTTACATATGAAAACTGTGCCTTTTATGGAAGTCTAAAGATGTAACTGAGCTGTTTCTGAGCCCTGAGTTAACTGTTACTATCTGAAGAGTGCACTGAACAAATGTATCAACATTCAACTGCATATGAACCCTATTCCTCTGTTTATCTTAATAAATGGTACAGTTTAGCTTTTTTAAATTTATTTCTTTAATATGTTACAATAGATATAATAAAAAAAATAAGCAACAAAAGAAGAGGATATGTAAATTATCAGCAATTGTAAGCCGCATGTGTGTTTGTGTGTGCGTATGTATACACATACCTTTCTTTACACACTTGAAATTATCAAAAAAATTCTTTATATTTGTATGATGTTTACTATTGAGGATGCTATCTTTTAAATTTAAGTGGCAATAACATCAGCCAGAAGAGTTTCAAAACTGGCTTCCTTGTCAATCAATCCAAATCTTTTCAGATTTGACAAGGAAAAACTGTCTTTAGCTACTGATCCATTTTTTTTCCAAAGTCCGTTTTTTTTCCAAAGTCAATCTTAAGAAGAAACTCAATTCTTGGTGTTGCCAACATTCTGCCTGAATCCAATACATCCATTAGAAAAGAGAGACATTTTCTGGATGTCAGGGGAGCAGTAAAAGTTTACATATATCATACAAAAAGACTGAGGCGGAGTGAGGTATTCTTTGTTCCATTTCACCAAATGTTCTTCAGATGGGTGAGAGATTGTATCTACTTATGATTGTGCCAAGGTGCCAAGTTTTTTTTTTCTGTAGATCGAATTGTAAGTGCAGTAG
This sequence comes from Cyclura pinguis, assembly GCA_030412105.1. Taxonomy (NCBI): domain Eukaryota; kingdom Metazoa; phylum Chordata; class Lepidosauria; order Squamata; family Iguanidae; genus Cyclura; species Cyclura pinguis. The sequence continues at coordinate 218,514,692 of CM059599.1, read as the reverse complement.
CACAACATACTCTATTAGTGTCCTGGCCAAAGGGACTATGGTGTGCATTTCCACCATTTTCCACTACTGCAACAAGTGCCAATTAAGATAAAGCAAAAGAAATCACAAGTGGTGCTAATAGCACTGTATTGGTCATGCAGACCAGGGCTGCTCATGTTACTCAGTATGTACTTGAAGGAACCACACTGGCTACCAGAAACAGAGGGTCTGTTTCATCCGGGGCTGATTCTACAGCCCAATCCATCTTGGCTGAAGTTAACTGCTTGGAAACTGAGCGGAGATCATTAACACAACAAGGTTACTCAGAAGCAGTGACGGTTACTATGTTGGTTTTGAGAAGAGAATCTACGCAGCGTATATACGAGAGCGCTTGGAAAGCCTTCAGAGAATGGTGTGCTGAGAATGAAGTTGATACAGAGCCTATAGAAATCAAGAACATGCTGGCTTTCCTGGAAGCAGGACCAACTGAAGGTTTATCTCCAAATACCTGTAGCACACACAACCCTCCCTGGATTGGGTGGCCGTGCAAGGTTCAAAGTACGAGATGCTGGGAGGCAAGAACCAAGCCAGTTCTGGTCTTTGAGGATGCAGTTTATTAGGCAAAGAAGCAAAAAGAAAAATGAAAGGCACACAAGCATACATACACTCTGACTCCGTTGGAAAGGCAAAGCAGGCAACAGAGCAGCATTCTCTTTGTTTCAACAGATTATATAGGCTTTTCGTAGGCAAGTAGCAAAACAGGCTGCCCATCCATCAACCTGCCGTGCCGAGACGGGCGGGGGGGCTATCCCCCCTCGTCTGCCAATTACAGTAGCTGCCCGAGACGGCAGCGGACGGTCCTTAATCAGGCTTCACTCTCCCCTCCCCGTACAGGACGGCGCGGGGAGTGAAGTACCCCTTGTTAACATTCCTTGACTATTCTCACAGATCTGCAGCATACAGGGCAGCCTGACCTAGCAATGCAATAGCATGAGCTAAACCCCCTAAATATGTTCATTAGTGTGAAGGCAAGCTGAACTAAAATGTGTGAGAGTACAACACAAAACCTGCCCAGAGGGGCTCAGACCCAACAATACCTTAAAGAGACACTGACTTTGCTTGAGTTGTATATAGTATATAAGGTAACACAGAAAACACGCTGCCACAAAAATTTTAAGTAGTTCTAAATGAACACTGAAAAGCCTCACCCTTTTACACAAAGGTGATGTTATAGAGGGGGAAGCAGAGCTGTGTGTAAAAGACAGGACATCTTATCAGATTGGGAATTGCCACACCAATCTGGAAGTAAGGGCCTGTAACAACTATGTATGCTATCCCTGTTCCTGATCCCCAAGTGTTAATTTAAAGGTTCGAACTGGTTGAAGGTTGAGTCTATGTACCTGCAACTCAACATGCATAGGGATCTCTCAGAGGAACTGGGAATCCATCCTGTTGAATGTGTAGAGGCTCTATTTCAAACTTCAAGTGAAGACATCAAGGTCAGGAACAGGGATAGTGCACATAATCCTGCTTTTCCCTCCCTCGTAATGAAACGATGTTTTAGAAGGACTTAAACTGCACAGACAGATTGGAGAGAGGCCTATCTACAATGTATGCATACTTATAAAGTAATATTAAAGACAAGGCACGCTCTGCTCTTTTATTGTACAAGGTCAGATAAGTCTCTGTTTCACCTGATGCTTTCAGTATCTCTTGTTATTGCCCAATGAATGGCTCAATTAAATGGAAGTAATACACTTTGGACCCTTCCGCACTACATTGTTATAGTGCTATTATTCCACTTTCAACATCCTATGGAATCCTGAGGTTTGCAGTTTAGGGAAGGGCATTTAGGATTCTCAGCCAGAGAGCTCTTTGGCCTCAGTAAACTACAAATCCCAGAATTCCACAGGATATTGACAGTAAAATAATAGCACTATAACAGTGTAGTGTGGAAAGGTCCTGAGATTAAATTTACTTGGATTTCAAATATTGGGGTACAGATTTGAGACAAGAATTAGTGACGGAATAGGTACATTAAACTGGAGGTATGTTCCACTGAAATTACAGCACCACTGCAGTTGAGACACACATGTTGGACATTGCTATCTGACTGTCGCTTGTTATTAAATCTATGCTGTGAATGTGGGTTGAGAACATGAACTGTGTAGTCTCAAATTACTAAAGAGAGAATAAGTAAAACGCTACACCTGTTTCAAGCTCTGAAAATACTGATGTTGTAACAGCTTACACCCACTTGATGGCACTATGGACAGACTGTTTCTCTTTATGCAGGCTGACTTCCACAGAGGTAGCAAAATTTTCACTGAAGGAAAAATCACTTTTGAAAACTAGGCCAAAACTGGATTGCTGTTTGGGTTAATGGAAATATGAAGATGCCACATCTCAGATGTTAACAATCTGTGAGAAATCTATATAGTTTGGAAATGACAATAACAGTCTCAGAATTCACTAAATTCTGACTCATGTGAATAACTAGCAGCACAGGAATTACAATTACACTGAAAACAATAAAACAGAGCTTGATAAGTTAAAATATGGAACGTTTTGCAGCCTTGTAGTATTTACATGTTTAGTATTCCTACTTTATTACTAATTTGTTAACATGTATATTCCTCCCTTCCTCCAAAGAGTTGAAGATAGCCACATGAGTAATATTTTCAAAATAATCCTCTCAGTTATAAACCACCTAGAAGTGTGAATTTATTCAAATATACTAAGTAGGTTTCACAGATATGCAGGGAGCCAAATCTGAATCACACATCCAGACAAAAATGCCCTAACCACTATGTCCCAGGGGGCTCCACTTGCTTACTCATCACTTATTATTGGGTAGAACATATGAATCTAGCAAATAATAATCCAGAATCTAGTCAACACTGAACATGAAAATTCCTGGGTGACCTTGGATCAGTCTCTCTCTCTCTCTCTCTCTCTCATTCTGCACATCTGCTTGACCTACTTCACAGGGCTGTTGTAAGGATAAAGGAAGAAGGAAGGGAACCATATACTAGAGAGAAAGTAGGATACAAATCATAAAGTCATAGAATCATAGAGCTGGAAGAGACCATAGGGGCTGTCCAGACCAACCCCCTGCCATGCAGGAACCCACCTCAAAGCACTCCCAACAGATGGCCATCCAGCCTCTGCTTAAAAACCTCCAAAGAAGATTTTTAAGCTACGGAACCAAACTATGGAATAAATAATACACATGGGAGCCGCAATATATATACGGAAGTCCTCACACCAACATTAGCTCTTGGTTTTTAAAAAACGGAAATGAGCCTTGTGAAAATTGCTTGGGTGCCTGTGTGGTGTAATAGTTTGAGTGCAGATACAGGACTCTATGAGCCCAGAGTTCAAAACCCACTGAGTGACCTTGGGCATGTCACACTCTCTCAACCTCACAGGAAAGCAATGGCACCCCCTCCAACAAATCTTTCCAAGGGTCACCATATGTCAGAAATGACTTGAAGGCACAAAAACAACACAAAATACTGCTTTGAACATGTGCACTGGCTGTTTAAGGGAAAATGAAGTGAGAACCACATGTTCGGTTATTCTGTAGATCATTGCCAAGATATACAATCCAGCACAAATTAAGCATGCTCTGATCTTGCTGTATCCAATGAGACCGCATGGGCTGTACTGGGAAAGAGACCAACTTCAACTGCAGCATCCACTTAGTTTCATGCTACTTTTCTACAACTTTTGGCCTTTTTTGGGGGAGGAGTAGGAATGTAATGTGTATTTATATGCATTTTGCTCAGAAAACTGTATGTGTTTCTGCAGAGAATAACGCTCTGGAACAATCTGCAAAGGAAAAATATAGGGAGAAAACTATACAAAAATCCTGCTGCTGCATTACTCCTCCTGACAGGATTTCCTTAATGTCAGGAAACTCTTTTCTCAGCAAGGAAAGAAATAAAAATGAACATTGTTTCCATGCCAAATAGGAAAACACATGATAAAAACACTAATTAGCTCATGTAATCCATTGTTGTTGTGTGTCTTCAAGTCATTTCTGACTTATGGTGACCCTAAGGTGAACCTATTACCTATTTCTTGGCAAGGGAGTTTGCATTTGCCTTCCTCTGAGGCTGAGAGAGTGTGACTTGCCCAAGGTCACCCAGAGGGTTTCCATGGCTGAACAGGGATTTGAACTCTGGTCTCCAGAGTCCTGATACAACACTCAAACCACACATAGTGACTCTTCCAGATCATGCAGCACTGAACAGAACACACTGAAAAGTCAAATACAGAATTGTTTTTTTAAAATACAGTACAGCTAAAGCCCATTAGATCTCCATTACACAAAGGCAACTTTGGGCTGCTCCAAAAGTCACACCACTCACTTATGGCCACCGTCCTTCTAGATTTCACTGGGTATCTTCCATGTTAGTGGGCTGGTAAATCCACAATGTGTTTTAGCCTGGACTTTACAGGAGTCACTCCATCCCCACATAGTTTCAGCCCTTTGGAAGTCTCCTTTCTGATTCACGCTAACACAGAGGCACCGTCCCACAGATATGGGAGCTGCCAGCCACCACTTTCAGTTGGGAATCACAGTACAGTCAGCCTTCCACATTTGCGGGTTTGACATTCATGAATTTGATTATTTGCGAGTTTCTCCGATCCCTGACCCCTCACCTCAGGTGCATCTTTTCCAGGGGAACCTTCTCTCTCAGCAACTCTGATCAGGCTGTACAGTTTTTTAAAAACCTGCCTCTAATCCTCCTCCTCTTCCTCCACCACCCACTGCCCAGCCAGCTACAGACAGTCCACAGCCCAATTTCTCAGTACCATAAACCCTCTCCCAATGCCCACACACACCCAAGGATGGAGATGGGCAAGAGAGAGGCAATATAAGTCCACCATGCCAGCCTCCTTTCCCTGACCTGGTTTGAACCCTGGGTGCCTGCTCTCCCCACCCATGCCTCAGTCCCCTTCCCACAGACACACACACACATTTTGATATTTGTGATTTTTCCCTTTTGCGAGGGTGCTGTGCCCCTAACTCTAGTGAATGTGGAGGGCCGACTGTACTGGACCAATGATCTGCCATAAGAGGAGGCTGCTGATGGTCTTCCCCAAAGTCTTGCTAGCACCTTTTTGTGTGCTCCAGCCTGTTTTAACGCTATCATTCCACTTTCAACATCCTATGGAATCCTGGGGTTTGCAGTTTAGGAAGGGGGAAGGCCCCTCCCTAAACTGCAAACCCCAAGATTCCATAGGATGTTGAAAGTGGAATAACAGCGCTATAACAGGCTAATGCGGAAATGGCCACAGCTTTCAAGAGCTGTGGATGAATAGGAAACTATGTCTATTTCAAATACTCTATCTTCTCTTTAAACATGGCAACATGAATTTTTATAAATAAAAGCATATTTTGGAAGATCCTTAAAAAAAAAGAAAGGAATGCTTACTAACTAGTCAAAAATTAAATAATTGGGTTCATGAGTCTAATAAAATTAGAACAATTGTCGTCTATTAATTTGAAATACCCTTTTCTGTCTGTCATCTCACATACCCCACTGACATCAGTATTAACCTCTCTCTCTGGATTTCCACCAGTCTTTTAAGTCAGTCCCATGTGGAGTACGCCTTCTAGTTTTGCCACAGAATTTTTACGGTATTACAGCTGATGTCTCAGGAGAAGGAGTGGCCAGGCAATTCTACTTATGAGGAAGTAGCTTTACTCATCTCACAGCCCCCCTCCCCCCCACAGTCTATCCCAAAAGCTTACTGAGCAATGAATGCAGCCAGCTCCATGTTGCCTGCAATGCAGGCACGAGCCTGAAAGGTCCTACTAAGCTGCTAATATCACTTCAGCTTTTGCAGTGAAGAAAGAAATAGAACCAAATTGGAGGCGGCTGGACGAGGAAAGAAACCTGCACAGAAGCTAGTTCTTCTGGGCTTGCTTATCCTGTTTACATTGGTGCTGCTTTGCAGTAGTAGTAGTAAACTGGAAGCAAAAGTGATCAGACACCAGCACAAAGCTCTGATCAAATCAGTGTTGACGACCGTCAGAGAGGGGCACTCTCCCCTACAGCTGTAATGTTAACTCAGTTGCTGCAGCTCCAGTAAAAGCAGAGATATGCTGCTGAGCCACAGAGTGTGTAATCCGATTGTTACAGCCAACTAGGCTTGGCAGCTGATATTCACTTCTTCCATTCTCAGTAGTAACAGATAACAATAATAACCCAATAAAACACAGATCTCTGTAGTCTAAAAACCAAGCTGAAAACATAGCTGACTTGGAGATGGCAAAAGCAAACATCAAATACTTTATTTCTCTACAAATTAGGACACAGAATTTCAGTAATTTGCCTTTCATTTAATAACATTTTAATCTTTCCAAAAGCACATACATAGTTATCCAATAAACAGAATTTTGTTGCTGACATTTACTGTGTTTCTAGTTTTTCATTGCTTTAATATTTAGTTAAATCCTCCGAGTATTTTACATGAAATCACCCTGTTGTTTTTAAAACCACACATTAGTATTAGAGAATTGCAAAAAAATCCCAGAGAACTGATGTTTTAAAGGTACACTAAATGAAAGTTTAGGAAGAAAAACTAACATTTATTGTTTGCTCATAAATAAATGCAGTTTTTAAAGATCCTCGGAGTTTAGCACTTAAGTAAAAAAATAGGAAACAATAAATATGTCAACATATTAAAGAAAATCAGCATTTGTTCTAGATAGCAGAGAATAGCAATGACAATAACAGAAGGAAAAGCAAATGGAAGATTTTTATAAGGCAGTGCTAACCTTAAATCTTCATTGAATGTCCCAGTCTCAGCATCTCTGAGATAACCAAAGACCCATTTGGTTTGTGCTGAAGAGGCAGAAGTGAGGGATATGTCAGGGGTTTTTTTAAAAAACTATCTTGTTGTTTCATTTCTTTATTAAGCTGTTTATCATTTGTGCCAGCTCCTGGGCTGATGCATATACCACCACCCTTACTAGTGAAATGGTTGGGGTCTGAGAGGATTGTGGATTTAAAGCTGCATCTGATCTACTTGTGCCACATCCACGGTCCATGTGTGCTTGTTACCTTTTCTAGCACTGGCATGCCAACCTTAAGGAGGCATGTGATACAGACTTACCACAGGGGCTGCAAGGGAGGACTCAAAATTAGATCTTTTGCTCAAAGACTATGGCCCTTTTCACATGTGGGGGGGGGACGGTGTAGAGCGACCTCTCACGGAGGTCGTCTACACCGTAGAGTGGACTGGCGTGGACTACTTTTACTAGCTTCACACCAGAATCCACTCAGGAGTGGCCGGAACTAGCCGGGCTCTGTGTTTTCTAAAAACCTCCTTTTAGAGCACGGAGCACGCAGCCCCGTGCCGCTCCGTCGCCCGGCTCTAAAGTGAATCTGCAGGCGCGTGCAAGTGCGTGCCTGCAGATCTGCCAGGGGCGGGCTTACAGCTGGTGAGCTTCTCTGGTTGGTGGAGAGCCTCCACCAACCGGAAGCTGCCATCTGCGATGCCGGAGGAGTGTGGAGCAGCGAGCTCGCACTGCTCCACGCGGCGACGGACTTACTCGGCTGGAGGTAAGCTCCGTTTTAGGCTGTTTTCGCCCGTTTCCCCCCCGACATGTGAAAAGGGCCTATGCCTCTCTTCTTTTGGAGAAGGAGATCAGATATATATTTTGATGCCTCAGAAGCTGTTTCAGAGACCCCAGAACTGAAATATAGTCCTTTCTTCACATTCATGGGTTTGACCTTTGCAAATCTGATTATTCACAAATTGCATGCATGCCTTCCCCCCATTCTCCTCTTCCCATTCCCTTGCATTTTGCCAGGCATGAAGGAAGGCAAGCATGCCCAGGCACAGTGGCACAGGTAGAGCTTTTGCTGCCTGGGGCGGACCACTCTCCCCCCCTCCACTACAGCTGAAAACTGAATTGCTTTGTCAGAGGCTTTGTTAACTGAGGTACGCCTGTATTTACCAATGGGTCTGCTGTAAACTGCCAACTGGATCTGGCGTGGCAGTGGAGGAATCAAACCAGCATATCTCCCCCTTGGTTACACTAGCAACGCATTATGGCATTTGCAGTCCAGCCACTTGTGGAGAGCTACATGATTCCCACTCTGATGAACGCCCTTCAACACTTCTGATGGGCAGAGTCTCTGTGAATGTGTGTGTTTTAAACAAAGCGTGATGACGGCTCTTGTATTCAGTAAGCTAAAAAGCACACCATACATGTTCAAGGGTTACACGCACGCATCCCAGAGGCAGTGTTTCAGTGGCTGGGTTTCAGAACCGATGGCGCGAGAGTTGCAAGTGGGACAGACTTCTCTCTCTTCTCCTTTAAAAGTCCCCCTTTCTATGCCTCGTCGTTCAACACTGGCCAGCAGGGAGGAGCAAACTGGCAGGCAGGCGGGATTGATGAGGGGCGAGCAGGCACTCGGGAGTCTGCTCTTCAGCTGAGAAGGGAGCTGGACTTGACAAATGACCGTGGAGGACAGCAGCTTATCTTTTGCTCAGCGGCTGTCTGTTGTGGGTCGGACAGGGCCCACAACGCCTTGCTCAGTAGTCACTCCTTCACTGTCCCGGTGGCTGGGGCTCTCCCAGTGGCGTCCCAAAAAAAGTGTCACCCAGGGCAGACCACTTTTCCTCTGCCCCAGCTGTGAGCAAAGGGCAAGGGAATGGAGGGGAAGGGAAGGGACACTTGTGCCTTCCTTTTCCTTATGGTGCTCTCTCATCTCATTCCCTTGCCTTTCGCCCCAGCACAGATAATGCACACTGAGTCAAAACGCAAGAGAATGGGGGGAAGGCACATGTGTGTGCACTTTCCTTCTCCACACGGTGCCCCCTCCCATTCTCTTGCCTTTGGCCCAGGCATGGAGAACGTGGGCTGAGGCAGAAGACAAGAGAAAGGAAAAGAAGGTGCACATGCCTTCCTTCTCTGCCTCCAGTGCTTACCTCTAACATTTCCTTGCCTTTGGCCCCGGTGCAGAGGCAAAAGGCTAGGGAATGTGAGAAAGGCACACAAACACCTTCCTTCTCCATGCACAGTGCTCCCACCTCCCATTGCCTTGCCTTTTGTCTGGGTGTAGGGAAGGAAAGCTCACGCACCAAGGCAAAAGACAAGGAAACAGAGGGAAGGCATGTGTGTGTCTTCCTTCTCTGCCTCCAGTGCTTCCCATTCCCTTGTCTTTGGCCCCAGCATGGAGAATGCATGCTCAGGAAAAGGCAAGGGAATGGAGGGAAGGCACATGTGTGCCTCCCTTCTCTACATATGGTGCTCCCCCCATTCCCCTGCCTTTTGCCCAGGTGTGGAGAAGGAAGGCTCACATGCCAGGACAAAAGACACATGCCAGGGCAAAAGAGCAGGAGGGGAGAGCCCAGGAAGGGAATGTGAGGAGAAGCACAGGGAGAGCTATTTGCATTTTTTCCACTTTCATGAGGGTTCTGTGCCTTGAAACCTTGCTAAAATGTAGGGGCCACTGTTTTCATTTCATTTCTGACTATGGGTTGCCAGGGGTGTAGCTACTGAAGGTGACAAAATGAGGGCACTGCCTTCCCATAAGAACTCTAGACCTTAATGAATTTTTTTTCAGTCTCCAAATTTCTAATGTTGCAGGAACATAAAAGTGTCAGCTGAACATATAAAAATACAGTTTAGGCAGCCAAAGAAAAGGAGCAGGCAAAGTGAACACAGTAAATATAGGAATACTACATGTAAACAACTTTCAGCGTCTCATTCTCTGCAATGTTAGAAATTTGGGGACTGAAGGAAAATTAAATGGGGACAGAATTCTTATGGGGAGGCATGCCCTCATTTTCAGCTGTCCTCTGCACACATCTGGGTTGAATCTAGACTAAGGGCATTTCCACACTACACTGTTACAATGCTATTATTCCACTTTCAACATCCTACGGAATCTTGGGGTTTGCAGTTCAGGGAAGGGCATCTAGAATTCTCAGCCAGAGAGCTCTTTGGCCTCAGTAAACTTCCAACCCCAGAATCCCATAGGATCTTGAAAGTGGAATAATAGCATTATGACAGTGCACTGTGGAAATGGCCTACCTAGTTGCATTAATATTCCATTGATTTTGAAGAGACACAGGTTAGCAATGACTGTTTTAAAGTTTCACAGCTGAGTGTGCATGTGTATGTGTTTAATGGAAGTAAGAAGATTGTGTTAGTCCTATGGCCACTGCATGCCTAACCAGGCCATGGATGGGCTACCAGGTGTCTCAAAATCAGAGGCAAAAAAAGGGAGACGGTTCCTTACAATTTCCTTCCTGTTTCTTTGAAAATTGTGCATATTTTTGTACAATTAAATGCATTTTTCCAGGGAAGGGATCCACAGCTTTCATCAGATTCTCAGAGCAGTAAGTCATGCAAAAATGGTTAAGGACCACTGTGGCAGACTACTAATAGAAGTCTTTAATTAGAAAATATAAGATTTGGGCCATAAGAAAGGAAGATTTTTAATGGAGCCACAGCAAAGATTTCTGGAAAACACAACACTATCCCCTTCATATGCTTCACAGTCTTACATGAAAGAGGCTTCTGGGTCCAAGGGACGGTATGTATACTCCCCATTCACTGTATGTAAAAGGTAAATCCATAATTCATGCCTTGGCAATGATTTCTGACAACATGCTGAAACTTAGCTTACTTCCAAAAAGTAATATTTAGGACACATTAAATGAGGCTTCTAATATTACTTACATACTTGAAGAATCCTGTGTTGAGAATAAAAGATGGAAATGCATCCAATCAATTAAGAGATTCTCAAACACCCTCACCAGCTTGCTTTCTTGCAAATTGAGTCAACATTAGTTGTACTCTTTATAGATGAGAGAAGCAAACTGTCCCATCAAATCTACTGTTATACAGTATGCCACCTGATGACTCCAACTTATGGCTGCTTCTCCCTGTTCAACACAGCATGAATGGCACAGAACACGGATGGGAAATGGTAGGAGTTAGAGGACTATATTGCCCCCAAGCCATATCCCTTGAAGGACCATAACCCTGCCAAAAAACTTGAATTTTTTTTGCCCCAAATGCCCCGAAACAAACCCAAGTCATGTGGGGGCATTTTCACCATGTTTTCTCAGTACCATTTTAGTGTTAGGAAATGTCTTTTTTTCCAACAGAAAGTGGGAAGAAAAGGCCTCTCCTGAGCCTAAAAGAGCCTAGGCAACTCACAAATGTGAAGAAATTGTCCCATATGTCCCATATACCCCAGACAATTTTCAAAAAAAAAAAAAAAAAAATCAGGGTCCTATAGACTAGACCAGCAGTTCTTAACTTGGGGTCTGCGGAGCCTTCACGGGGGTCCACGAAGCCCTGCTGCTGGACACCAACAGCAACATCAACAGGGATGTGGCAATGGGGCAGTTGTGCTGAAACTGCTTCCTCAGTTGCAAATGAAGGAGTAGTTTGGACACATGCACATATACCCCTGTTGTTTTGCCCCTGACAAAAGGGACATGGCAGCAAGCATGCATGTGCACCCAAACTATGACTTTGGATACGGGGGTCTCAATCCCAACTCAGTCATTGAAATGCATTGGATTACTTCAGGCAAGTCACATTCTGTCAGCTTCAGAAAAAAGCAAAGGTGACAAATCTTGCCAAGAAAACCTTCGTGACAGATTTGCCTTCGGGCCTCCATAAGTCAGTTTTCAGAGCGGAGAGACATGAGAAAGAACCTCTCCCTGTCACCAGCACTTTGTTGTTGTGTGTCCTCAAGTCACTTCTCACTTATGGCAACCCTAAGGAGAACCTATCACAGAGGTTTTTTGGCAAGATTTGTTCAGAAGGGGTCTGCCCTTGCCTTCCTCTGAGAGAATGTGACTTCCTCAAGGTCACCCAGTGTCTGAGCAGAGACTTGAATTCTAGTCTCCAGAAGTCTTTAATAAATAAACAAATAAATATTTGAATATTCACATCTAAATTTAAATATTTAAATCTTCAGTTATGTCTTGGGAGACAGAAAAAATTTCTATTTGCAGGGGGTTTCCAGTAAAGAAAGGGTTAAAAACCACTGAACCAGATTTTCCCCACCCTTGCTGGAGAACAGACACCAAAAAACCATTATGACATTTTATAAATTTAGGGGGAAAAAATCTTCAAGCCCTTTTTCTCATGTAACTTTGCTTTCAGCTTTTCTGTTTATGTCTCTATTTGCTTTGTCTCTTTGGATGGCACTTGCTAATTAGCCCTGATGTTACACTAGCACCAAGTTGGCAGGGAAAATATGATCCCTGCTAGCTATCATTAATTTAACTGCTCTTGTGTCACAGAAGCACTCATTTAAGACCATGGAATTTGAATTCCAAGGTTGGTTGCCACTTTTTGTAAAATTACGTACACACATATCACTCACTCATTCTACAGAAACATATTGGTGAGTGTTCAGAATGATAACATGGGTTCAAACATTAAGTGGTCTCTGACCCTTTTGCAAGAAATTAATGGATGACATTTGCTGCTAAGGTAAGCTTGAATTATTTTTAAATGTGATACATTTGTACAAACATACATCAGTAATGTGCTTTTCATTACTGTACACTAAGATCATTTATTCATATTATAGAATCCAACAAGTACAAGCACTTCATTTAATCCATGCAAACCTACTTTAGAAATCCATTCCTAACCAATCTAAAAATGACAGCCCATTTAAATTGTTGCATGTGGTTTCTGCTGTGCAGATAATTACTATGCTGTTTATCTTTGCTGAATCATATTTCATAAATTGATGCAACAACTTGGAACAAACCATCGTGCTGGATTATCATGGAAGTCTATACTTGATCAGAGATGGCCAGAAGCCCTCTTCAGACATAAGGAATGGAAATGTGGGAGAAATGTGGGAGGAAATGTGGAGGAGAGGAAATGTGGGAGAACCACCATGCTAGCTCAGCCCCTTCCCTCATTACTTTCCTCCTCCTCCTGCTCACATGGAGACTGATAGGTGTGAAGAGTGCAGGGGTAGCCACATTGACCATAAAACAAAATACAAATTTGTGATATTTTTATTAGATCAATCAGAAGGCTCAAAAATACTATGTTAGTTTTTAAAACTCACTGGCTTCTTCATCGGAAAAAATGGTAGGAAAAAAACATGCAGGAAAACATAAGTGACTCTGTTGGAGTTTAAATCATGTATCTTGTTGTTGGGAAAATTACAAATAGCGTTGATACAGGCAGAAAGCCCCAAACCCACCTTACCATTCCATCCTCCACTGAGGGGCAGAAAAGCAACAGGGACAAAAGGTAGAAAAGAAGGCCACATAGGGTCTTGCATTGCAGATACCTTAAGAGTCTGAACAGGAGAACCTCAGGTGCATGTAGAGGTGATTCACATAATTAGGAACCTTGAAATACCCATTTTTGATAGTAGGAAGAGCCTCTACACTTGGCAGAGGTTCTCTGTTTTTTTTTAAATGCGACTTTTTCCACCTTAAGAGCAACAAGGAAGGCACTGGAACTACCACACAGACTGTCTTTCAAGAACATTCCTAATGCATGAATAGAGATATAGCCTCCCTTTCTACCTTTCAAACCTAGTGCTGCTTGAAAATACTCAAGAGCAGTTTTTGATCAGCAGTAACTACTCTTCTGGGCCTTTACCGCTACTGTGGCCAAGTACCTAGCAAACAATAGTCAGCACTGTACACAAATTGTGCATCTTTTTTAATACTGCCTCTAGCAATTGGTTCCCTCAGAAAGATTCAAATGAAAACTGACTTCCTCTCATTACTCATCATACTCAAGATGGTGGTAAGTCTTGATACTTCTAATTCACTGACCTTCTCAGGTACACTTTTCCAGAAGCAATACTGAGAGTTTTGTTGTTGTTATTGTTGTTGTTTTTTGAGAAAACTCTTAATAACTTGGGCTAAGTAGTTCTAGGATAATTTGTTTACATCTGCTTAATGAGCATTTTTCAGTATCATAAATTCTGATAACATCATATATAAATTAGAACAGCTAGATGTAAGAAAACTTTTAAAAATACCCTCCTGGACTTAAAAAAAATAAGTAAAATTTGTTAGAAAATAAATTAGTTCTGTAACAACTTTTAAAAGCTCAAGACAAGAAATAGCTGTGTTTAATCTAGGTTTATCACCATTTGCCTCTGTAATACGGAATCCAAATACTAATGACAAAGAATTTTTAAATTTGAAAAATAATGTTAATTTTAGGAATAGTAAAGCAAATCAGCATATACTGACTAAACAGAATATTGGTTTAAAGACAGGTTAAGTCCTCACTGGTTTCAATATTTAAAAATTAGGATTTTTTTTAAATACCTAAATTATACCCTTTACAGTTAAGAAAAGATTACATATCAGGAGAGATTTCAAAAGACTTGTGGAAAAGAATAAAATATGCTATTTAACCTATGCAAGAAAAGGCACAATGGGAAAGTGATTAAGGTTGCAATTCTGTCAAATATGTTCACCTATTAAGTTCATATCACCATGGTTGCCAGTTCAGGAAACCAGGCACAAATGGTGTTTTTCAATTTACTTAACACATGCATAGCTTAATAAGATGTTTTTAATTACATGTTTTAAATGCCGATTTCTATGACCCATTGAGAACACCTATTTCCTAACCAGTGAGTATGTCAGTCCACAAATAATAAGTGCAGGAAAGTTCTTATCAGCATTGTTTCATGTAATTGAGTATAATGTTTCTACCACTCAAAAACTTTTTGGTAAAAATGTATTGATTTCTGCCAAGATAGTACTGTCACAGTATTCAGTGACAATATATTAGAGGCTCCTAGAGAAAGTCCTCCACACAAACAGTCCCACTCTCCTGAGGAGTCTTCCGCTATCTGGAATTTCTTCTTCTTGTGTGGCTTCAAGTTGTTTCAGACTTATGGTGACCCTTAGGTAAACCTATCACAGGGCTTTCTTGGCGAGATTTGTTCAGAGGGGGTTTGCCACTGCCTTCCTCTGAGACTGAGGGAGTGTGACTTGCCCAAGGTCATCCAGCAGGTTTCCATGGCCAAGTAGGGATTCAAACCCTGGTCTCCAGAGTCAGAGTCCAAGACTCAAACCAGTAAACCACACTGGCTCACTGGCATTTCTTCTAGGCATTACAATTCTTTCGTGACTCTTGAGGTACTGACACACTCAGAGGAGCGAAGGTTGCTGACTCTGAGCAGAGCCATTAAGCCAAATCCCCTCAACTGGAGGAAATAAACTCTCAGCCATCCCTCCTGAAGGCCCACTTTCCTCCTGGACCTTGGGTTCCAACCATTCCTGCAGACGATTGCTTCCTCAGAGCATTGGATCCTTGGCTAAGAAGGACTCTTCCAGTGAGAACCTAAGAATAATTACTTTTACTGTTTAAAACAAAAGTCTGTGCAACTTGCCTCCCATACATTTATCCCTGTTACATTACTCTCCCTTTATCCGCAGGTTCACTTTCCACAGTTTCAGTTACCCGTGGTCCAAAAATATTAAATGGAAAATTCCAGTGTCTGGGCAACAGCCCCCACACAGTTTGCTCTGGGTCCTGCCACCTGCACCTTACTTACCTGCCCACCCACCCCCAACTTTAACTGCCCCTCCATCAACACTGCCACAGGAAATGGCTCTGGCATCACCCGAAGTAGCCCTCTGGCTTCGCAGGCTATAGAGCTTCGTACTACCCACAGCCTCAGGAATCCACAGAGGGTTTTGGAATGCATCCCCCAGAGACAAATGGGAACTACTTTGCAGCAGCAAAGTTCAGGTGTCACATTAAGATAGGAATCCTAACATTAAACTGCTATTGTTTAAAGCATGTTTCCGATTCTGGCTTGCCTGGACGCTCTCAATCATATTCCCAGCCTTGGGCCTAATACAAAGTTTCCTGGTTTGTGTACCTTGAGATAGGCAGAGTGGATGTTCCAGATGTTGCTGGACTGCAATTCCCATCAGCTCTAGCCAATCAAGGAATCGTGAAAGTTGGAGCCCAGCATTGTCTAGAGAATTCCACACTGCATGTAATGTTTCTTAATTTACCCAGGGAATGGCACTGTAAAATTCACAAAATACAATTTCTCTAGCAGCTCTAGCAAAAGAGCCTCATGTACAGTGGGCCCTGGAGATCTGCTGGGTTTGGTTCCAAGACTCCCCTCCCCCCACGGATACCAAAGTTTGCGGATACATAAGTCTCATCGTGTACAATGGCGTAGTAAAATGGCATCCCTTATATTAAAATGGCAAAATCAAAGTCTGCTTTTTGGATTTTCAAGTCATAGTTGGTTGAATCTGTGGACACAGAATCCATGAATATGGAGGGCCAACTCGGTATGCTTCTGCTTGTTAGTATGACTATATATTAAAAGAGAATTTTTTTACTTAATATGAGGTCTCTCTATAAACAATACCTGCAAAAAGATCTCCAAAAGGTATTTTATTAAAAGCTCTCCTGGTCTGCAGCTGAGAAGTAAGTGCTCAGAATGAGGGTGAACATTACTGAACTGAACATTTTTTACACTGTCATTATTACGTTTATGTATCACTTTGCTATGAAAACTCTCTATGCTATATTAATCTTAATGGAATCACTGGGAACTTTCTGAATCTGAGGTAAGTCAGCCAGCTTGCTCGTATTTTTCCAACACAGTTACATTTGGCATCAAATACACCAAAGGAGCAGCATTCTATAGCCCAAACACACTGAAATTTGATCATTCGTGGGGATCAATATGTTTTCTGTGCACTCTTCATTGCTTTAGGCTTGGATGACATCACCTTTCTTTGCAGCCTTCCAGAATCACACAGTGGCAGCATCCCTGGGAACAGGACACAGCAATACTTGTATTACACTTGCAGAGCTAAAAGCAACTTCGGGAATGGTGGGAGAATTGGATCAAGAAAACATATCAGGGCAAAGTGTTGCACACACCAATAGTCCAGGACCACTGTCCCAATCATTTTTGAAGTACCCAATAACATCACTAAGAAATCTGGAAGATCCAGTTGCAGATCAGCTGCATAGTATGCTGTTTGCCCCTTGAGTTCTTTCACTCACTGCTCTCCTCTCTAAATCTTCTGTTTGATGGGCTAGAGTGGGAAATTTGACAAGGATTCTGCAGTTAGGAAACATTCCTGCTTTTTTTTTTTTAATGCAAATACTGCTGCAGCTAGTGAGCAACCTTAAACAGGTCCCACACAAAGAATCACCCTGAGTCTGTTTCTTTGGGGTCAAACCATTATTACAATGTTTTTAAACTGTTTTGAATTACTGCTGCTTTTAACACAATAGCTTGCTTTTTTAAAAAAAATCTTTATTACGATAATCATTGTTTTTAGCTGTACTTTGTTTTAATCTGTGTTGTGAGCCATCTTGAGTCCCATGTTTATAAATGAGATAAATAGTACATTATAGGTTAAGAGGTTAGAGATCAGCTTTTTAAGTCTCCTTAAGATGGCGAAAACTTGAATTTAGATATAGGTTTCAAAACAATTTTTATTCTTTTATAGCCATGGGGGTGAACTGTTTGCCCGGATGATGAGTATATGGAAAATAAGATTTTCAAAAGAATAAGACTGATATAGGAATCTGCTAACATACTAAGAAGAGCCATCATGGTGTAATGGTTTGTGTTGTACTAGAACTCTGAAAATCCTCTAGGTGACCTTGAGCAAGCCACACTCTCATAGCCTCAGAGGAAGGCAAAGGCAACCCTCCTTTGAACAAATCTTGCTAAGAAAACCCCATGATAAAGGTGCCCTGGAGTCCCATAAGTCGGGAATAGGCTATGCAAGAAAGTCTTTTTCCATAGCATACACATTTTACACTAGTGAAATTGCAATAATATCAGTTAAAACTGTTGGCTAGCCTATGTGATTATAAATAATGAGACACACTTTAATTCTGACAGTCCCAACAAACGATAAAACTATAATGATAGTTTGGGGGGAAACAGAGAAGTGACTGCACAGAAAGAAATTATCAGCGGGTACTTAACTGGCTCTAATTGCTCTACAAAGCAGCCTTCAAATCACCAGCAGACTTCTTGAACTGGCAAACCAGCTGGACAACCAATTTTTTTTTTTTGTTCCCAGTTGACTAAGTGTCATTACAAAGCTGACATACTGCTTCTTGTGTTTTTTATTTATTAATAGTGTGACACTTTGCCACATCTGCAGGCAATTAGAGAGACCTGCAATTGCTTATAAGGCCAATGACAAAATTTTGCTAAAATTAAAGAATCAGCAGAACAGACCAATTATACTAATTGGTCAATGAATGAGGTTTGGGTTGTGTACTGGAAATGTAGTCGCGTCCAAATGTTAATAGGAAATTAGAGCCTAAAAGCCAGGCTGACTGTAATACTTTCGTAAATGCAGCCTTTAAAGATGTTTCCCACATCCTTCCTTCACATTTGCAGAAGCAGAGAGAGTTCTCAACCAGAACAAAGAGTGAGAATTATCCAATTAATGTGACCGTGTTAGCAGGACAAATTGTATTTTAATGGGAGTTTCATACAGATTAAAGCTAGATGTTACAAATGATATATGGTTGTCACTAAATAAAGGAGCCCTGAATCTTCTCCTCCTGCTTCTCAGCAGTCCCTCTGTGGACACCTACTAAAGCAAAATATGGTGCTGCCATGCTTCTGTGCCCCATTCCTGCTCTTGTTTGCTTGTTGTCATGTGGGGGACAAGAGAAACAACAGAGTGACTTACAGCCTATATTCTGCCTTACAAGACACTATCTTAGAGGAACAAGTAACACAGGCCTACTGTTTTCATGGACCCATCATCGTGCCCCATCTCACCCAAACGAATGGCAAATAGCATCATCATTTCCTAATAGCCCCCCCCCAGCTCTCCCTGGTCAAACCTCTTTTCACTGCTATCATGTTCAAAAGGCAATAGCAGCTTAAATTCTTAACTAGGTGCTGAAGCAAATTTGGGTCAAATGTAGTGGTACCATCACTTCCGCAAATTCTGACAGCCATTTCAAGTATGGCTATGAACTTTAAAATCTCTTTACACTGAAACACGTGCAAAACATTCTAATAACTACAACTCAGTTCAACAATTTGGTGCAATAACTTCTATAAGCTCTAATAGCAGCTGAGGCAGTATTTATGAATATTTATAAACAAGTTTATGTTAAACCATAAGAAACTAGGGATGCCCTCTTTTGTTGGATTAAAAGCACCTCTGTCTTCAAAAGAACAGGTAATTATGAATGGTACAGAAAAAAGTTTATTATTGCTTTGTATTTTATAGTTAATATACTTTGTTGGATTGCTGGCCTGCAAGGGAATATTTTTGTGCTGCCATTTTAGTTTTCAACATTTGATATATATATATATACACATACGCATACACACACACACACACATATATATACATATATGTATGGTATTTGTGGGTACTGTGCATCTTGACATGGGGAAGGGTATTGTTTGCTATTCTATCTCAGGCAATATGTCTTGAAGCTGCCTTACTGTACTTCATTGTAATGAAGCCTTTTGCGGCTGAATGGCAACCTGTCTTGTAGCAGATCTGTTGTGGAATCGATTACTCAAGCTTTTGAAGAGTATCAATTTATTTTGATAAGTTTATGCCACCTTTTTGTGCAAAAGAAGTCACCATAAAACAGTTTAAAACAGTTTAAATATTTTATTTTGATAAGAAGTCACCTTAAAACAGTTTAAATATTTTTAAACTGTTTTAAGGTGACTTCTTATCAAAATAAATACATAAATGGCTAACAGTTTTGCTGCCCTTTCATGGCCCCCAAAACAACCGTCTGATGGCTGCCACCTCACTCTGTCTAATGGCTTGCCACCCCAGAAAGGTAGAATTAGTGTTGCCTGCAAAACGTACATGTAACAAGCCCATCTTTACCACACCTATTCTGAAATGGTTTCAAAATGAAGGGCAAGAGCAGGCACTAAAATTAGTCCAACCATTAAATTACTGGCAATGCTTTCAAAAAGCTGTACAGACATTATCCAGTCTCTAAACTGTTCCTGGGAGAGATACAGTGGGATTAATTTCAGAGAAGAAGACATCTCCACCAGCTGCTCCCTTGCTGAAACATATTAATTAAACTGTATCATGTAACAACATAAACTCAGGTACAGTCTTGCCACAAGATGAAAGGTAGTTGTAAAGTGCAGGTATTTTCTCAGCCAAGCAGCATGTTGCTGACTACTAAAGATTTTCCCATCTTCCTAGCTCCTTTAAAGGAGTTTAATATTTAGAGTATGTTATATTCACTAGTGTAATTAACACCAGTGATCCCCAAGAGTGAGATTTATTATATCTGTTTTTATTTGCTTGGAAAACAAATTGCTGTACTTATCTCATTGTACCAACTGTTCTCTAGCTGAAGAACAAGGCTCTCTACCAAGAACACATATCAATATGTTTCTGCAATCTATTTTGCTTCTATTACTAGCAAGAATCTGATAATATATTAGAAATTTAGTGCATTTCCATACAATGACCATGCAATCTCTTTATCACTCAATAGGCAGTGTAAGAGGTAACTCTAGGATATAGGTGGGTAAAATAGGTTGGGGCATAGAACTATGGCATGCAGTGCCTACTCAGGGGCAATTATTTATTTATTTTATTAATAATGGTGTATAGGTATATCTACATATGTAGTAGTGTACAATATATATATAATAATAATGTATAATAGTATATAGTAATATATAAATCTCCAAATGTACATTGTGCCCTTATAGAAAATCCAACTCATATCCATCTTTCTTCATACATTATAGTATTTGAATATTTCATATCTCATTTACATTATATTATACTTCCTTACTCCCCTAGAGTTAATTCTTTTTAGTCCCATTCATGTTACTCTTTCAATACCCCCTTTCACAACTTTGCATGCCTTCTCTTAATTCAGTCTCCCCCATATCTTATGTTTTTATTTTAATGTCTGAACCTTAAGTTACGTTTTCCTATATTCTTCTTATGTTGAGAGGAAAAACTCCTCTACTTGTCTCCATTCTGCATCATTTGCTTCTTGATTTTTTCCTTGTATCATCGAGGTTAATTTGTCCATTTCTCTGTATTCCAAAACCTTAACTTTCCATTCTTCTATTTGTGGGACCTGATCGTTTTTCCACTTTCATGCGAATTCCATTCTTGCAGCTGTGATCATATAAAGAATTATTCTCCAAAGCTTCATTCTTTGCTCTTTATCTATTTTCTGTGTTATATTTAATAGAAATAGTCCAGGTATCAGTGGGATATTTATCTGTAACGTTTCTGAGATTGTTTCTTGTATTCTTTTCCAGTATATTTTAGCTTTGTCACAGGTCCACCATACATGATAGTAGGTCCCATTTTCTCGGCCACATTTCCAACATTTATTCTCCCTCGTTTTATATATCTTATTAATTTTCACAGGGTCGAGATGCCATCTATACAGCATCTTTAAATAGTTTTCCTTCAAACTGGGCTGCCGTGAATTTTTGTGTTTCTGACCAAGACCTCTCCCAGTGCTCTAGTTGAATCTCATGGCCTATGTTCTGCGCCCATAGGATCATCGAGGGTTTTATCTGTTCCGTTTCTAATTCTCTCTCTATTTGTAATTTGTATAGTTTAGAAGTCAATTGTTTCTGTGATTTGAATAGTATGTTTTCAAACTGTTTGTCATATTCATCTGTTTGGAAGCCTTCTAATTTCTTATCCATGTTATATCTTTCTTTGAGTTGTCTATAGAGAAACCATGAGCACTTAAACCCTTCGTGTTCCAATTCATCTCTGGTTTTTAATCTTGTTTCTTGATTCTTCCCAACAGTTATCATATTCTGATACTTTATTATTTTTTCTTGTGGTTCCCGCCATCTACAGTAAAAGGCCTCATGCGGGGAAATCCATAATGGTATTTTTCTATAATATTTTTTCTTGAATTTTTGCCAATTTCTTAAAAGGGCTTTCCTTAAATAATGATTCTGGAATTCTTTATCTATTTTATGCTTATTGTACCATACATACGCGTGCCATTCCATTCTTAATCCAGTTCCTTCCAGATTTAATATTTTTTCATTTTGTAATGTTAGCCATTCTTTGATCCAGATCAGGGAATTTGCTTGGTAATACAGTTTCAGGTCAGGAAGTCCAAAACCTCCTTTTTCTTTCTTCTCTGTTGAGAATTTCCATCTTATTCTTGACCTCTTTTTATCCCAAATAAATGTAGAAATTTCTCTGTGCCATTCTTTAAATGGTTTTTCGTTTATAATTACTGGTAGGTTTTGAAAAAGAAAGTTTAGTTTTGGCAGCACATTCATTTTGATTTTAGCTATCTTTCCAAGTAGTGAAAGTTGGAGCTGATTCCAATTATTTAATGATTTGTTGATTTCTTTCCACGTCCTTTTATAATTATTATCATATAATTCATTGTTTCTTTTTGCGATCCAAATTCCCAAATATTTAACTTTCTGTTCTAATTTGAAGCCTGTTCTTTGAGCCAGTATGTTTTCTTCTTCCACTCTCATGTTTTTAGTCAAAATTTTTGTTTTTTCCTTGTTAATTCTGAATCCTGCCAATTCACCAAATTGATTCAGCTTTTCCAAAAGATTATCTATACCTCAATTTGGGTCTTCTAAAATGATCACTAAATCATCGGCGTATGCCTTTAACTTGTATTCGTGGTTCTTTACTTTGCATCCTTTCAGATCGGGATCTCCCTTTACCATCCTTATTAGTATTTCAATTGTTTATTATAAAAAGTAGAGGTGATAGGGGACAATCTTGTGTTGTGCCCTTTTTAATTTTGAAGTTTTTCGTTTTTCCCCATTTATAATTAAGGTAGCAACTTGATCTTTGTATATTTCTTTAATGCATTTTATATATGTGTCTCCAAAATTCATTTTTGCCAATACCATGAACATGAAGTCCCACCTCAAGTTATCGAATGCCTTCTCGGCATCGATAAAGATCAGGGCTAGCTTTTTCTCATTGTGCCTCTCATAGTACTCTATAACATTCAAAATTGTTCTTATATTGTTTCTTAATTGTCTGTTTGGCAAAAATCCGTTTTGTTCTTCCTCTATAATTTCTTGTAATATTTTTTTTGTTCTGTCTGCCAAAATACTCATGAAGATCTTGTAATTTCAACAATGAAATCCGTCAGTAATTGCCTGGTTCTTTTGGATCTCTCCCTTCCTTCGGTATTAGTGTGATACAGGCCTCACTCCAAGAGTTTGGTCGCCCTCCTTCCATGATTTCATTGAATAACTCCAGCATGTATGGCACCAGTTCTTCTTGCAGATTTTTATAGTACATTGCTGAAAACCCATCTGGGCCCAGTGCCTTTGCCGAATTGTTTCTTAATTGCTTGTACTATCTCTGTTGTTGTTATTTTAGCATTAAGTGTTTTCTGTTGCTCTTCTGTTAGTTTTGGTATCCGTTGTTTCTCCAAAAAATCCAATATCTTTTTCTGTATCTTTCTATCTTTTGCATTATATAATTCACTATAATATCTAAGGAAAGTTTGTTTAATGGTTTCTTGATCTGTTGTCATCTTTCCCCCTATGTTTACTTCTGTAATCAGACTTTTTTCTCTTTCTTTCCTCAGTTTATAGACAAGCCATTTGCCAGGCTTATTGGCTTATTGGCCTGTTAGAAGAATCTTTGTTTCATTCTCTTTAAGTTCTTATTGATTTCCCATTGGTGTTCTGATTTCAACTGTTCTTGAAGCATCTTCAGTTCTGTTCTTATTTTTGTATCCGTGGGGTATAGCTTTAGCAGCTCTTCCCGTTGTTTTATTTTTAACATTACTTCTTGTTGTTTTGCTTGTCTTTTTTTCTTCATTTCCGTTCCCCACTGAATGAAATATCCCCGCATTACTGCCTTACTTGCATCCCAAATGGTTTTCAGTTTTACATCATCTGACACATTTTCTTTAAAGTAATTTCTTATAGTTTCTCTAATCTTTTCCAAATAGCTCAAGTTTTGAAAAATGTGGTCATTCAATCTCCATCTTCTGGTTCTTTTTAATGTTTTGAACTCTAATTGAATTGGGTTATGGTCAGAGTATATTCTGGGAAGAATCTCCATATTGTCTACTTGATTTTGTATAACTTTTGAGATCAGAAACATGTCGATTCTCGACATTGATTTGTGAGTTTCCGAATAATAAGTAAATCCTTTAGAATGTCCATATTTCATTCTCCATACATCTTGTAGCGTCATGAGTTCCATTAATTTGAAAAAGGATTTAGGAAGTTCTCCTTGCTGTTTATGATCTAATTTGCCTCTCAATCTGTCTTCTTTAGGGTCCAATACACCATTAAGGTCTCCGCAAAGTAAAAAGTTGCCTTGATTTGTTTCTTCAGAGTAACTTAGAAGTTGTTGTAATAGTTTCTGGTAAAAGTTACTTTTATCTTCTGTTGGGCAGTATACTCCTACTATCAAAACCTTAGTCTCTTGAAGTTGCACCTCCACTCCCAACATAATGTCCAAGTGTATCCTGAAATTTCAATTCTGATGGGAGGTTACGGTTTACGTAGAGTACTACTCCCTTTTTTTTCTTCTGCGAGGCAGATGCATAGCAAATTCCGAGTTTTGGGTTCCGTAAATATTTAATATCTTTGTCTCTGATTTTAGTTTCCTGTAGACATATTACGTCCGCTTTCACCTTTTCAACATAATGAAAGATTTGTCTTCTTTTGTAATTCGAGTTGATTCCCTTTATATTCCAAGATATAATTTTGATGGTCATTCTTTTCTTATTGAAAGTTTTACTTCTTTTCTATATCTCCTCTTCTTCCGCGTAGAGGTCTTCTAATTCTAATTCTGGTTCTTTTTGTTCTTTTCCTTCCAATTTTAAATCTGACTCTTCACTGCCAGACACTATTTCTTGTTCTTCTACGTCTACATTACAGTTATTGTCTTGGTTTCTTTCTTCTTGATATTGTTCTTGTTTCTTACCTTCTTTATCTTCGTCTCTTCCATTGTTGTTCCTCCCACTCCCTGATTCTAACTCTCTTTTAAGCTTTTCAAGTACTTCTTTGGCATGTGTTATGTTAGTTATTCTGTATCTTCTTTGTTTATGGGTAAAGGATATCCCTTCTATCCTTTCCCATTTGTACATTATTTTGTACCTTTGCAGGAATGTCATTAAGGGTTTATAATCCTGTCTCCTTTTTAAAATGTCATATGGGATATCTTTGAATATTTTAATGAATTTATCTCCCATTCTTAACTGTTTATCGTAGTTGTTCTGAATTAGTTTGTCCCTTATCTTTGTTCTGACAAAGCAAACTACAATGTCCCTGGGCCACCCTTTTTCTCTTGCTAAATTTGAATTTGCTCTGAAGATCCTATCGATTTCTTGTTCCATTCTATCAATGTCCATGTCTATAAATGTTGCCAAAACTGGAATTATCTTTTCATATAGATTCTCTCCGGGTGCCTCCTCTATCCCTCTCAGCTTCACGCACCTGTCACGGTAACGTAACTCTTGTTGGGATATCGCCAGTTCTCCTTGCCTTTGTTTTATTTTCAATGTTTCTTTTTCTGTCTCTAATTGCTTTGTTTTTGCTTGAAGATCATGGATATCTCCTTTCATAATCTTGATCTCTTTATTCATTGTTTCCATTTTTCCCCCAATTATTTCTATCTCTTTCTTGATGTCTGCCTTAATTTCAGACCTTGTTTCCTTCATTTCCTGTCTCATTTCTTGTTTAAGACCTTTTACTTCTTTTAGAATTTCAGCTATCTGCTCGCCCATATCCATAGATTGTCTTCTGCTTGGTTCTGTTGGTTGAAGTTGTATTTGTGTCTGTGTCTTTGTTCCTTTCCTTGTTCCAGTCGCCATTTTTTTATTTTGTGTGATTCTCTGTAATCGTCTTGGGTAGTGCAGGTGGGCTGCTTTGAGTCTTGAAAATCTTTATTAATAGTTAGACTATGATCCTTTGTTTCTAATCTTCGTATTAGTTTGTTTCTTCTCCTTAAAGTCTCTCTGCTAAAGTCACCAGACAAATTCACAAAATCTTTATAATATTTACAATCCTCCTTAAATTTTTCATACAATATATATTAACAATTACCAGTTCAATCAATTCATTATCTCATATATGCAAATTTTCTTTCCTTTAGCTTCTAGTCAGATCATTAAAGTTCAAATTCCATGCATTCAATTCATTAAAAGTTCTTATTCAGTTCATTAGACTATCCTAAAGTTCATGAAGTTCATTAAACACTATTATAACTATATAGGAAAAGTTAAGTTCTACTAAATTGATTAATTAATTAATTTGAATCTGTTTCATGCAATTTCATACAAAGCAATTTTTTTCCTTCCCTCCTCACTTCCCCGTAACCACCACCACCTTAATTTATTTGTCGCTTGTCTGATCTTCTCTTTCCAGTCTAAGTCTCTGTTTGCTTCTTTTCCATGTCTATGTTGTGCGATTCTTCTTCAATGTTGCAGGGCGAGCTCGAGCAGTTTCTCTGCGAGCTCCAGCCCCTTCCTGCTCCCTTTTCTTTGATTTTAGGTCCCGTTTGTACTTTCTTTATGTATAATATCCACTTTTATTCCTTTTAGCTTTAAGTCTGTTCTATCTTCTATTTCTCCATCCCTCTCATGTTCTTTATCTTTTCAAAAGCGAGCTCAAGTGTCTTTCTCCTTTTCACTTTCCCATGCGAGCTCCAGCTTACTGTTCTCTTTTTGCTTTAGCCCAGTTCAGTTCTGTATCTTTTCGATTCCACGTTTCAGTTCAGCATACCTTCCCTCTTTAATTCCAACTTAAAAAGTCTGTACTTTTATGCTTCAGAGATCCTCAGTTATAAGTCTCAACTCACTCCTCTCCCCTTCCCGTTCGTCTCCACGTGCTTTGAGAAACACCGACTGATATGTTTTTAAGATATTTAACCGCTCCAATTTCTGTTTTCTGCTGATCACTATGGACAGTACTTATTCCAAATAATCAAATATTTGTAAAATTTTATCTTCTTTTTAAAGTGCCTTTATATCTTGGTTTTCCATCTCTTAATACTTAAGTTATAAACTCTGGACGACAGTATTATCTAACGCACTCTTACCTCCACCTTCTGTCTGCCATCTTATTGTCTCAGCTCTTCTTCTTGGTCTGCCGCGCTCTTCTGGCTGGCGCTGCCTTTTAATCTTCGAGTCTTAATAAGTTGATTTCCTCTAGGTTTGGTTCTTCGGTTTTAATTGTCTTTTAACTTGAATTTATTAAAATAAAGTTTCAGGTGGCGCTGTGCTGCTAAAACAAGCAGCGACTCTCCACGTGGCAGTGCAGCTCTTCGGTCCCCTTGCCTTTGTCCGGTTTGGGAGCCTCATCACAGATACTCCTTAGCCTGAAAGGCAGCAATGGACCCCCGGTGAGCTCCTCCGAACCCCCTTTACCGGGGGGGTGTTTTGCCGGTTGCTAGTATACCAGCTAAGCCACGAGGGGTGACAGAGTCAGCGGGAGCTTTCTCGCTGCTCTGGCGATTGCGACGCCATCGAAACCAGAAGTCTACTCAGGGGCAATTATTTTAACAAAAGATTATTTTTCCATTCATGCAGGATTCTAGGGGCAACAAGTTTTCACAGAAATGTGCAAAGCCATCAAATACCCACCCCTTCCTCAAATGACTGGAAATAAGGCCTGATATGTACTCAAATCCACCTCTGATTTATTGACTTAATTTTTAAAACCTTCAAAAGCCTACTGTTCACAAAGGGTTGCAGGGGTTGAAAACTGGCCATGAATTTTCTGAAGTTGTTCACTGCTGCTCTAGAAAGTGGTACTGAGCAGCAAATAAATAAATAAGGGCTATAGTCACTGGGGAAACCGGGCCACCTGTCTAGTTGAGTTGCAGTCACCAATGGTATCACACAGTCCATAGTGTGGAGATGGTAAATACAATGAATCCATATGCCTAACACAAAACCCTCTGTTTACAAGCACTCCAATATGTTTTTCCAGACTTTATTGGTTTCCAGCCAACAAAAACATTTTCAAAACCTTGCATAATGAGAAATTTAATTTTAATTATTTTGTCTAATCCAGGGATGAGAAACCTCCAGCCTGCAGACCAAGTCTATCCTGTGGCAGTTCCTTCTGAGGCCCTTCTCATATCCCAAGCCCTCTTTCAATCCCAGGGAAATAGGAAGAGAAGAATCAAAACTGTTAACTCCAGTCACTCATTGGAGATAGCAACAGAAATAGTCAGCTTACATTAGGAAAAATGGCTCTTCCATAAACCAGCAGAGTCCCTCTGTGGGCCTTCCAGATTGATTAGATAAGCAGTGTGCAAAGGAGGCACATGGATAAGTAGGCATTCCTCCCAGCACTAGGGAAGTCATTTTTGCCATTACTTTTGATCAAAGATAACTGCAGCACTTCCTGTGTGTACTGCACTGCTTGATATTTTTAATTATCAGAAATTGTAATGAGGAAGAGTTAACTCCTCTAAACATCCGCTTTTGCAAAAAGAGATACACATGGGAGCGTTGAGCCTCTTCCATGAAAAAACTGGAATTAATGTCAGAAAAGGGAAGGGTGTTTGAGGGATGAACTTCTGGAATAGGACACATCATCTGGTTTGCCAAATCGGTTCACTATCCCTAAATAAGTGTATATCATTGTCCATTAGCAAGTAACTACAACAGGCCAACAGTATTACATTTTTAAAAGTTACATTTTAGACATGACACCAATTAATACTGTCACATTCTGATATTTATAAACAATTGTTAAATATCTGAAAAATTGTTTATTGTTTATCTTTCCAAACCATTCATGTCTTTATACATTTCAGTTCTTACTAGTAGTAGTTCTTACTAGTCTTACAGTTCTTCCCAGTATATTCTTTCATAATCTGAAGGATAGAACCACTAAGTTGTAAATCAATACCTAGATTCACTATAAGTCAGCTAATTAAATTATTTGAGTTTGTGTAGCAATCCTTTATATTGCCTGGCTTGTACTTCTATAATAAATTTAGTAACAACAAAAAGAACCAACCAGAGTTTCTTGTTATTAGACCCTTGTTATTAAGTGCATTTGAAAATGTTATGAGACAATTTAAGAGAAAATGCCAATACCTGAAGACTTGAATGTACTAGGTCACTGAACACTAGGACAAAGGGGTGACAAATGAACTGAAGAATCCTGATTGCAACATTACAGTGTGCAACTGTTTACTGTCATGGTTAGGAAGTTGTAGGAATTACTGTAAATGCACTGCAAATTACTGTGGTATGCTGAAAATGGGAAATCAATACCTTCCTTTTGAGAGGGCTAGTTCACAGCTTAATAGCATTAAATAATTATGTTCACTAGTACCCATTGGGACCCAAGCAGAGAAGCAATTCTGTTTCCTTGTTTATTCCCTGGCAAACCAGTTCATTTTACTCAATTTAGCAGTTCAACTATGATTGCTCTTAACATTGTCCTTGACTAAGTAACATTTCATAAGAACTGTTCAAAAGTGTGCTTAGTTTACAATTGCTAGTCACTGCACACACCAAAGTACACCCTTGTAAACCTAAATTGTTGTCTTCAGATAACCAGAACCACGTGAACATTCTAATGTGTGGACTGTCATCCTGCACAGACTTTTAACACTAAAAGAGAAGAGTATCTGTGTTTGAACAGACAGATTTGTATTTAGCAGAATCAGAAAAACATAAAAAGTTTAAGCTCTGAAACAAAATCATTTTAACACTTCTTTAGGGTACAGCCTATGATCACACTAGGACAGACCTTATTTAATTTTGATTAGGTATCCTTGTATTAGTGTTTGTCTGGATTACTGGGAGTGGACCTATTACTGAGGCTGTGTCTGGCATGGCAGAGGCACAACAAAAGTTGCTAAATTTTCTTTATCATCTGAGGTTGTTTTGTTTTGTTTTTACTAGAATCCCAAGGTCCACTAAATGCAAAAAGAGCAGTGGAGGAGAGGGAGCTAAAAGAAGGAAAAGAGTGGTTTTGCATTCTCAACTGAAGATGCTGTTTTATCACTAAAACTAGAACTTATAATCCTTTCACCCAAAAGGCACTTCTTGTTTTCTTCTATAACAGTCTTTTCCAGTGACCTTCCGTATGTTGGACTACAATTTGCACCATCCCTAGCCACCATGGCAATTGTGTTATAGCCTAACATATCTGAAAGACATCAGATTGAGGAAGGCAATTAACCTTTTTTTCATTTTGGCAGTCTGTATTTATTAAAACAATAGAAAGACAGAGCTTCTTGCCAAACTATTGCAAATCACCCAGAAATATACCAGTAGATCAGCTACTGGTCCACTTTTGCCTTCCAAGACTGTTTACTTGAAAGTATTATGTTTATATATTTGAAAATACAAAATTGTATAAGTCAGTGGCTCTCAAACTGTGGGGCAGGAGTTTAAGTGGGGGCACAAGAAAAGTCAGCATACCAAGTACAGCAAATGTGAAAATGAAAGGCAAGTGTGTGTGTGTGTGTGTGTGCGCGTGTGTGTGCACGTGCGCGCTGTTGAGGACTGATGGGTCCCTGCAAAAGAGCAATGCAATGTATCTTCCACTGTTCTGCTTTCCTTCACCTCACATATAGAAAAATCAGATTCCCTTTTTAAAAAGCTTTTCCCACCCACCTTTTCCAAACATTATATTGTTGGTGCAGCAGGCATATGCCTCTTAGCAACCATGTGGCACTTTCTCGGGGGGTGGGGAGAAGAGAGGAAGTAGAGAGCGTGAGAACTCAATATTAAGATGAAGGGCGTGTGCAGCACAAGGGGCCTGTGAGAGGGAGAGGGAGAGAGAGGTGTAGGATAGAACATGGGAGGAGCACGACATGAAGGGGAGGCGCAATGTCCTCATATAGATGTATAGGGGGTTGCTGAATTAAAAAGTGTGAGAAACACTGGTATAAATATACTGGCTTGGCTAAACACCACATCCAGTCTGGCCGAAGCAGAATAATTGAATCACAGAATCACAGAGTTGAAAGAGGCCACAGGGACCATTCAGTCCAACCCTAGCCATGCAGAAACCCACATCAAAGCACTCCCGACAGATGGCCATCCAGCCTCTGCTTAAAAACCTCCAAAGAAGGAGACTCCACCACACTCCGAGGCAGCATATTCCACTGCCAAACAGCTCTGACCATCAGTAAGTTATTCCTGAGGTTTAAGTGGAATCTCTTTTCCTGCAGTTTGAATCCACTGCTCCTTGTCCTAGTCTCTGGAGAAGTGGAAAACAAGCCCACTCCCTCTTCGACATGACATCCCTTCAAATATTTAAACATGGCTATCATGTCCCCTCTTAACCTTCTCTTTTGCAGACTAAACATACCCACCTCCCTAAATCGCTCCTCATAGGACATGGCCTCCAGACCCTTCACCATTTTGGTCACCCTCCTCTGGACATACTCCAACTTGTCAGTATCCTCCTTGAAATGAGGTGCCCAAAACTAGACACAGTATTCCAGATGAGGTCTAACCAAAGCAGAATAGTGCGGTACCATTACCTCCCATGATCTAGACACCATGCTCCTGTTGATGCAACCAAGAATCATGTTGGCTTTCTTGGCTGCCGCATCACGCTGCTGGCTCATGTTCAGCTTGTGGTCCACCAACACTCCTAGATCCCTTTCACACATACTGTTATCCAGCCACATGTCCCCCATCCTATATTTGTGCATTCCATTTTTTCTGCCTAGGTGTAGGACATTTCTCTCTGTTGAAACTCATTTTGTTAGCTTTGGTCCAGCTCTCCAATCTGTCAAGGTCATTTTGAATTTTGATTCTGTTCTCTGGTGTATTAGCAACCCCTCCCAATGTGGTATCATCTATGAATTTGATCAGCACACTCTCTATTCCTTCATCCAAGTCATTAATAAAGATATTGAATAGCACTGGGCACAGGACAGAACCCTATGACACCCCACTAGTCACTTCTCTCCAGGATGAAAAACAGCCATTGGTGAGCGCCCTTTGGGTTCAGTCAGTCAATCAATTACAAATCCACCTAACAGTAGCCCCGTCCAGCCCACATTTTAGCAGCTTCTTTGCAAAAATGTCATGGGGAACTTTCTCAAAGGCCTTACTGAAATCAAGATATACTACATCCACAGCATTCCCTTCATCTATCAAGCTTGTAACTCTATCATAAAAAGAGATAAGATTAGTCTGGCATGACTTGTTTTTGAGAAACCCATGTTGACTTTTAGTGATCACAGCACTGGTTTCTAAGTAATTACAAATTGATTGTTTAATGATCTACTCTAGGATCTTTCCTGGTATTAATGTCAAGCTGACCGGGCGATAATTATTTGAGTCCTCTTTTTTTCCCTTTTTGAAGATGGGGACATTTGCCCCCCTCCAGTCCGCTGGGACTTCTCCTGTTCTCCAAGAGTTCTCAAAGATTATTGCAAGTGGTTCTGAAATTACTTCTGCCAGTTCTTTTAATATCCTTGGATGTAATTCATCTGACCCTGGGGACTTGAATTTATCTAGTGTAGCCAGGTATTCCTGTACTACTTCTCTACCTATTCTGTGCTGATTTCCCCCATTTCCCCACCTGCTCCCCACCCCCCAGGTTAAGTACTTCTTTCCTTTTGGGAGAAAACAGAGACACAGAAAGTGTTGAGCAGTTCTGCCTTTTCTCTTCACCCTGTTGGTACTTGGCCATCTTCTCCATGCAGCGTCCCTATCATTTCTTTGTTTTTCCTTTTGCTGCAGACATATCTAAAAAAGCCTTTTATTGTTTTTAATCTCTCTGGCAAGCCTGAGTTCATTCTGTGCTTTAGCTTTTCTGACCTTCTCCCTTTATATCCTGGCTATTTGTTTGAATCCCTCTTTGGTGATTTCGCCATTCTTGCATTTCCTATACATATTTCTTTTAACACTTAGCTCAGCTGAGTTCTTTAGTCAACCACTCTGGTTTCTTTAGACACCTCCCATTTTTCCTCCTCATTGGCACAGTTTTAAACTGTACTTTCAGTTTCTCACTTTAAGAAACTCCCATCTGTCATGAACTCCATTCTCTCTCAGTATTCTTGACCACAGAATTTCAGCCAGTAATTCCTTAAGTTTACAGAAATCAGCTTTTTTTTAAAGTCTAGAATGCATGTCTGATTACACTCGGCTTCCCTTTCCCATTGAATTCCAATAGAGCATGGTCACACCCCACTAAGGATCCCACCACTTCCACCTCATGAACAAGATCATTCCTTTTGGTCAGGATCAGACCTAAAATAGTTGATCCCCTTGTTGCCTCTTCTACCTTCTGGACCATGAAATTGTCTACAAGGCAAATGAGGAACTTGTTGGACCTTGTGCTCTTGGCAGAGTTTGACTGCCAAAATATATCAGGATAGTTGAAATCTCCCATTACTACTGCATCTCTCCTTTTTGAATGTGTGGTCATCTGCTCCAGAAGGCATCATCCAAATCTTCAGGCTGGCGTGGATGTCTGTAGTAGACTCCCACAATAACTTCCATATTGTTTCTTGCTCCCTTAATTCTTAGCCAGATGCTCTCGACCTTACTTCCTGGATTTAAGTCATGGATCCCTTCATAGGTGAAACCATTCTTGCCATATAAAGCTACTCCTCTTCCCTTCTCATTTGGTCTATTTCTGCAAAATAGGTTATACCCCCTATAACTATATTCCAATTATGAGACCCATCCCACCAGGTTTCAGTGATGCCTATTATATCATATTTATTTTGTTGTATTAAGAGTTCTAGTTCATCTTGTTTATTCTCCATGCTCCATGCATTAGTGTAGAGACATTTAAGAACATGTGCCCTTCCCACAAGCCCTTTACTACAGTTGCTTTTCCTCTCACTGTTGGTCCCTAATACTACTTAGCCTGCTCTATCTATAACATTTGGGCTTTTTTGCCCAGCACTTGCTGAATTCCTGCCCTGAAAAATCCTGTTTCCCTCCTCACCTGAATTCAGTTTAAAGGCCTCCTGATCAGCTTTCCAAGACTGTTAGCAAAGACATTCCTGCCAACAGCTGTGAGGTGCACTCCATCCATTGCCAGAAGACCATCTTCGTGAAAATGCAGACTGTGGTCCAAAAACCCAAATAGTTCCCAGTGGCACCATCTGTGGAGCCAGTTGTTCACCTCCACTACTCTTCTCTCCCTTCGTGGGCCATGTCCTACCCACAGGGAGGAGAGATGAAATCACAACCTGCACACCAAGATCCTTTGGTTTCCTACCCATAACCTCATAATCCTTTGTGATGCGCTGAAAGCTGTGACTTGCAGTGTCATTGGTTCCCACGTGAACCAAAAAGAGGGGATTATGGTCAGTGGGCTTGACCGGTCTTGTTAGCCTCTCTGTTACATTGTTGATTTTGGCCGCAGGGAGACAGCACACCTCATGATTCATCCTGTCAGGGTTGGAAATTGTTGGTTCTGTTCCTCTCAGCAAGGAGTCCCCAACCACCAGAACTCATCTCCTCTGAGGCTTGTCCGGGGTTACTTAACATGCAGATTCTTCCGGGATCACCTGGACATTCTCTTCAGGCTGAGACTGTTGCTCTTGCTGCTGTCAGATTTCCTCTTGCTGATATTTTATTTCCTCATTAATAAGGGAGAGTAGGTCTTGCTGTTGTTCCATTTCCTCTTGGTGCTGTTCCATTACCTCTTGTTGCTGTTCCACTTCCTCATTAATAAGAGTGAGAACTTGGAAGTGATTCTGTAGCACAGAACTCTCTATTTGGTTCCTGGCCCTTCTACTCCAACGTGTAACATTCCTCCAAGGGTCTGTCTCCTAGGTTTGGGAACTGGCTTCCTCATCAGTGATGCTTCCTGTGTATTCCATCTTCAAGAAGGTCCTCTCTGCCCTATCCAAGAAATCCTCATTCTTCCTAATAATCTGAAGATTAGAAACATGGGCCTCCAGCTGCTGAAACTTCTCCTCCAAGAGAGCCACCAGCCTGCACTTACTGCAGGTGTACCCAACCACATCTTCTGGCAAGAAAAGAAACATGCCACAGCTGTTGCAGGTGACTGCAGCAGCTCCCTCACTATCCATATTTGATAATCTAGACCAGGGGTGTCAAACTCAATTGCACAGGGGGCCAAAATCCAAAACACACTTTAGGTCGTGGGCCGAACAGGATAAACATTTATTGAACACACTAAAACTAAACTTTTAAAACTTTAAAACTTTTAAAACTTAACTTTTTTGAACATAAATATGAATAAAAACAGACAGGAATATTATTCCAGAATAAATCAACTCAAACCTTAAATAACTTATAATATTTTGCTCTCCATAAAAATATATCCTGTCTAAATTATACAAGTTAGAAATAAAGTAAACGTTAAAAGAACAAATATTCAAATTTCTTTACTCTTATGTCATTTTATATAAAAAATAAACTTAAATTTTAAATATCCCAAAAGATTTTGCTCTCCATAAAAATATATCCTGTCAAAATTATACAAATTCAAAATATGAACATGCTGCATAACAAAACCTGGAAATATAAATAAAATTTGTGCTTTTCAGCAATAACAAATCAAATCATTCGGTTGTCTTTGCTCTTATGTCATTTTATCAGAGCTGGACGCCTGGCATCTTTTTTTGGCAACAAGTTTGTTTATGTTTGGTGTGAGGTTCTGTGTTGTGGAGATTCTCAAGATGGACTGCAGGTGCTCATCAGTGAGACGACTCCTGTGTGCTGTTTTGTTAGTCTTCATCACTGAGAAGAGCTTCTCACACAGATATGTGCTACCAAACATGCACAAGGTTCGAGCCGCATGTAGACAGAGCTGGGGCATTTCTGCGGGAATGGAGTGAATAAACCGTGCGGGCCCTGCAGTGTCGTACTTTGCCTTCAGTGTGCCATTACACTGCAGCTCAATCAGCTCTATCTGAATCTGCACAGGTGCAGTTTCCACATCGACGGCAAATGGGTTGCGAAGCAACTCAAAATTCTTTTTTTGTTCTTCAAAGTCACCAAAGCGCCGTGCGAACTCAGTGCGCAGTGCGCTCAGTTTATCAGCAAAGTGCATATTTGGGAACACCGCTGTGCCGACTTGGTTCAACATTACTTGGCAACAGGGAAAGGGGGGCAAGTTGCACTGGTGCATTTGTGTCTCCCATAAAAGCAGCTTTACTTCAAATGCCTTCACTGCGTCATACATGTCAGTGATCATGCGGTCACGTCCCTGGAGCTGGAGGTTTAAGGCATTGAGATGAGCTGTTATGTCAGCCAGAAATGCCAACTCGCATTTCCACTTTTCATCCCTAAAATTAGTGGAGTCTTTTCCTTTACTGTCCATGAACTGACAGATTTCGTTGCTGAGTTCAAAAACTCTGTTGAGAACTTTTCCCCGACTTAGCCAATGCACCTCTGTATGATAAGGAATGACAGCAAACTCTGAATCTATCTCCCGCATAAAGGACTGAAATTGCCGGTGATTTAAACCTTTAGCTCGGATAAAGTTTACGGTTTGTGTTACAGTGCTCATTACATTGTCCATCTTCAGGACTTTGCCACATAGTGCTTCCTGGTGTATGATGCAGTGATATGCCGTTAACTCACCAGTACAGTTCTCCTCCTGCATCTTTACTCGCATCCTTCCCACTAGTCCACTTTTTTCACTACACATAGATGGTACTCCATCAGTTGTAAGTGCAATAAGTTTGTCCCAGGGCAGTTTCATGTCGGTTATACTTTGACATACATTTTCAAAAATGTCTTTTCCAGTCGTTGTCCCGTGCATCGATTTAATGTCCATTATTTCCTCTGTAACGCGCAAATTGGAGTCCACTCCACGGATGAAGATGGCCAGCTGTGCAGTATCAGTCATGTCAGTACTTTCATCCACAGCAAGAGAGTATGCAATAAAGTCTTTGCTTCTTTCACTCAACTGTGTTCTTAAATCAGTGGCCATCTCACAAACTCGATCAGCAATCGTATTTCTACTCAGGCTTACATTTGCCAGCATCTGCTTTTTGTCTGGACATAAGACGTCAAACACCTTGATCATGCAGCTCTTCAGAAATTCTCCCTCGGTAAATGGCCTGGCTGATTTGGCAATCTCCTCTGCCACGATAAAACTTGCTTTCACAGCAGCTTCACTTTGTGATTTTGCACGGGTAAAAAACATCTGCTGAAGTGTCAGATTCTTCTTTAACTCTTCTGCTTTCTGTATCTTCTGCTCTGCATTCAGGTCTTTCAAGTTATCCTGATGTTTTGTCTCATAGTGCCGTCTTAGATTAAATTCTTTAATTACAGCCACATTAGCTCCACAAATGAGACACACAGGTTTACCGGCAATGTCAGTAAACATATATTCAGCCTCCCATCGGTTTTTAAAGGCTCTGTTTTCAGAATCAACTTTTCTCTTCGGCATCGTGAGGGCTAGCTTCGCAATAACTTGCAGCATCATAAGCTAGACTTGATTAACGCGGGAAGTGTTCGGCAAGGCAGCTGAAGCGCTGCATTATGGGATCTGTAGTTTATTGTGTTACCAGCGCTTCATATCGCCGGGCCATTAATAACAATAATATATAAAATGATCTCGCGGGCCGAATATAATTACACGCCGGGCCGGATGTGGCCCGCGGGCCTTGAGTTTGACACATATGATCTAGACAGTCAAATTAGAAATGGTAAAACTGGGCTTCCCCTTCAAACTCCCCTGCTAAACATCCATGTCAACACCCGTTTGCCAAGCTGTGATTGTCAAAGTTTCAGGACTGGGGCTGCGATTATATAGTGGCTGCTAGTTACTCCCCTAAGCTACCCCACTGCCCTGGGACCTTGTAATCAGGCAGAGTATCTCAGGAGGGGTTCAACCAAAGAAGCAATGAACTCTTCTGCAACTTGTACAGCAAAACTGTGTTTTGACAGGCTTGTGTGGGTGTGTTTGTTTGTTTGTTTCTGGCTGTGTGCTCTCCCTGAGCATAAGGTCTAAGTGACTAACTGACTTGCTAGGGGGAGGAGCTAGCAGCAACTAGCTCTTAATAACTGCTCCCAGTGGTCTTCAAGCTCATTTCCAGAGGAGAGAGCAGAAGGTGATCTGTGTCTGAGAAGACATCCTTGACTGGGTGTTTTTACAGGCTTATGTGGGTGTGTTTGTTTGTTTCTGTCCGTGTGCTCTCCCAGACCACAAGGTCTAAGGAGGAGAGGCTTCTGTGAACTGACTGACTGACTTGCTAGGGGGAGGAGCTAGCAGCCACTAGCTCTTTATAATTGCTCCCAGCAGCCCCAAGGATGTCTTCTCAGACACAGCTCACCTTCTAATCTCTCCTCTGGAAATGAAGCCATTCCACAAGGATGTCAAGGTGTCAATGCTTGGTAACACTGGATGGCTTGGGCCACCCAACAAAGTTATGGTAGGGCTGCATCTGTAAGAAAGCAATTGAAGGAGCCATAGTCCTTGAGGAATAGCTTCAAAAGTGCAAAGGAAGCAGAAAATTAACCATATGATAAGTCAGAGGAATCGCTTTAACCAGCAAAGTGGTGAGATGACTAGGGCTAACCTTTCTTTGGTCTAGAGAGGCATAGGAGGAAGCACTGTGATTGGTAAAAAATGCCAATATTCTCCAAATGTCAGGGAAGTAAAAAGAATTTTCAAAGGAATCTAGAAAATGTTTAGGATAAAATCTCGGCAGAACCACACACTGGGCCAGGTGAAAAATGGATACTGCCTTTGGCAGGAAGGTGATATGCGGGCTGAGCACCACTCTGTCTTTAGATAGGGCTAGTCTACTGTAAGAGTCCACATTTCACTCACCTGCAAAGCAGTAATAACTGCTATTAAGAAGACCTTCTCGAGAAAAAGGCAGTCTAGTGATTCAGAAGCAAGCAGTTCAAATGGCTGCTCGGTAAGCTGGCAGAGCACCCCAGACAAACTCCACACTGGGAACAGAAGCAAACACTGAGGATACAAGCTCTATAAACCTCCCTGTGCATCATACCCTTTGTAGCTGGGGGAAGCAGATTAGTAGGATGGGGTTCTGGAGGTGTGCAGGGTCAGCCACCAAATTTTTTGGCAATTCGAGGGTTTAAAAATCAGCCACAAAATCAATTGTGCGGTGGGATTTACAAAAGTGGGGGTTGGGAGGTCACATGCATTCTTGGCTGAGGGTTGCTGAAGGTACAGTGCTGCTCACAGTATGTAGAGAGCAATCTTGTTTCTCCTTTGGTCATTGTGAAAAATATGGGTCAAACTGTAAGATGAAGGAAATTCTGAGACTTCAGACTATGATATATATTCTCAATATCGAAACTAACTTTTATAGTATGTTCACTCTAACTCCTACCACTGAAGGAGGAAAAATTCACTTTCACAGTATCTTTACAGTACTGGAGCAGGCAGGGCTGTCCTTCTTTGCAGTATCATGGGAGAAGTTCAGATAGAAGTTACCAGCTTGCTAACTTTCTGCTGTGGGCCTCCTCCCAGATGGTTTTATCTCAAATTCCACCCTCCAAGGCTGATCCTGTGACTTGTACATCCAGAACTAGTTCTCACTGGGGAGAGTGCACATTTGCGGGTCAAAGATTTCTGAAAGTGGGCCTGATGGTACCAAAGGAATTTAAGTTTAGTTTTAGTTTTTCAGGGAGCTTCTGTATGGAAAACTTTTTTGGTATTTTCTTCTTACCTTCTTGACAGGCCTTCTTATGCTTATGCGATACATTTTTAGGTGTCAGGCCTGTAGCACCACCCTATAATTCCAAATTAGAGGGCTGTACCAATGACATCATGGGAGCCTCTGCACTCAATAAAAGCACTTTGGAGATGTTTGGAGATCTCTAGATCCTCCATGGGCTCAGTGATATCAGTGGACTTCTCAGGTTGCTCCCAAAAAGGGAATCAGGATATGTAATTGCAGCAGCTTGCAACAGTGAATCCACAGCAAATTCAGCAGACATAACCAGTATACAGGCTTTTGTGAGAGAGAACACTTTTTTAAATTTAAAAGACAAATGGGCCTCACAGATAATATAGTCCACTGAACAAACAGTTATCTTCTTATGCCACTATGCATAACTGATAAAGCCAGAAAACATTTCTCAGAATTTGCCCTTAGAGGATAAAGCTCTCTGTTCAATTAGCAAGAGTGAATGGTGACTGACTCATAAAATATGCAATAAATAATACATAAACAATAAATAAACAATACTCAAATATTGAATAAGTTGATATGAGTCAATTTCATCCAACACACTATGATATAATAATGATATAAGCCTAAGTAGTTCTAGACATTGTAACGGGAGGACACCTATGGAATTTCAGGCAGAATTCAAAGTGCTGGTGATGATCTTACAAAGCCCTATATAGTTCAGGCCCGTACTCTCCTATATGTATGAACCTGCACGTCTTCTGAGATTTTCTGGAGAGGCTTTGTTCTCTGTCTTACCAATCTCACTGGTACCTTTGTTGGAAACCTGGCAGAGGGCCTTCTCAGTGGTAGCTCCCAGGCTCTAGAACTCCCTTCCCAAAAACAATAGGCTAGCACTTTACTTACTGTCTTTCCACAAGCAGGTAAAAATCTTTTCATTCCAGCATCCCTTTGAGAATTGATTTTTTTTTCCAAAGGAAACAGGCCTTGTACAACTTGCTGGACTTTTATTTGTTGATGTAATCTGTTTGAACTGGTATCAAATTTTATTATGGTTCAATTGCTGTTTATCTTTTGTATGCTGCTAATTTTTGAACATTTTTTAAAACTATTGTAAGCCGCCTTGAGTCCCAAACTGGGGAAAGGCAGGATAATGGTTCTGGTGGTGGTGTTCTCCTCCCTGCCACTGCTCTCCCCATGCAAGAAGCTTCTCTGATACAACCATTATCTGACACCTGAAAAAGAATGCATAAGCAGCATTCCACAGTACACAAATGTGGTCCTATCTGAGAGCAAAGTAAGTAAAGAAAAAGCAGTGGTGGGAAGAATAAAGTAATAAAGACAGCAAAACAAGTGATTTTCAAAGGCCAGCAACCAACATTGTGCTCAGAGGGGCCTGGCAATGTGACAAACTTCTTCACTTTCCATCCCTGCTGCAACCCTCTGCACTGTCCCAGCTCTGTCAGCAGAAGCAGTCCACTGTGTCTTGGCCAAAAACAAAACCTTATACTGTTTCTACAATTTTCAAGTATTCAGCAATATCAAGGATAAAAAAAACGGTCAAGACTGATCTCTTTCGACAGGCTTTCCAAGACTAGCATTTTCATCGCCTCCCATCAATTGTCTTCTTGTTTTGTTAATAGTCAACTGCTTGTTAATTGTTGTGTGTTTTAAGGGGTTGGTTTAGGTGAGTTGGTGGATGGTGAGGACTGGATATGTTTTTAATCTCTTTTAATGTATTTAATGTATTTTATGTTGTTCGCTGCCTCAATCCTTGTGGAGAGGCGGGATAGAAATAAACATTATTATTATTATTATTATTATTATTATTATTATTATTATTACTACTACTACTACTACTACTACTACTACTACTACTCTATATTACAATTATAACATAAGAGTTCATTTTAACAAATCATTTCTCCAGTGGCAGTACAGAATGATCCCTTCCCAGTGGTGCATGACTAGCCCAGGGTAGAAAGGGCATTCATCTAAAATGCTAGATAATAAGAGTGTGTGCAGACTGAGGGCCCTGAGTAGCACCAGTGTAAACAATTCGTGTAGCTGTTTGGGCCATATGTGCTAATTTTCTGGTAAGAAAAGCACAGATGGAATACTGGAGAAACATAGGGCAGGGAAGATGACAGTGCTTGGATCCCACACAGAGAAGTCCATTAATGGATCTGGATGACTGCAAGATTAAAGTGTTGTGTGGAACCAGCCCAAGTGCAGGATAAAGTACTGAGTTCATCCCCTATCATTTGCCTCTTCTCCATCTTTGTCTCTGTGGTTTAGAAATCTGAGCCATACAAATAAAAGGATCTCAGACCAAGACAAGCACAACATGAATTGCTACTCAGTAAACATTCTATTTTTACCCCATCAAATAAAACACCACCACTGCCTATAGTAATTTTATGGTACAATTCTGTATATTTTGGAATTAAGCTTTACTCAA
This sequence comes from Cyclura pinguis, assembly GCA_030412105.1. Lineage (NCBI taxonomy): Eukaryota > Metazoa > Chordata > Lepidosauria > Squamata > Iguanidae > Cyclura > Cyclura pinguis. The sequence continues at coordinate 218,472,703 of CM059599.1, read as the reverse complement.
AAGAATGAGCTTTACTTCCAAATAAATATGCACAGGATTGCACTGTAAATATATTATTTCACAGTAATCATCTAATTATTATTTAAGGATGCTATATATTAAAAACAAATTAGTGGTTAAATATATACAGTCATTCATTTAGAAATATAAAAGTTGACGATAGGGGAGGAGGAAAGCACTCATACAGAGAGTGTGTGGTCTTGTATAGCAATATATTTTCCCTTTAAAACAAATGGTATATGCATCATACCTCTGCACTATCGCCAACAGAGTTGCCAGTTCAGTATTGTTCCAGGCCCTGAGGGTTGTGGGCTAAAAAGACCTAGGGATGGACCTGGCAATGTTGTTGTTATCATTAAGGACCAACCACAGCTGCTCAGAGCTTGTGATTCAAACACAGATGTAGACACACACATATAGAGAATGCATTTTCCTGTTTGGAAATTAAGACAGAAGTCTTATTAAAGAGGCTGTTCTCATATCAATGTGAAATGAGCAGATTATTCCTTTCTAAAGACACGTGACAAGGAACAATTAATTTAGCCTACTTCCTTCTAACCAGCAGGTAGATGAAGAGCAGAGTGGATGATGAACCACTACAACTGGTTGGGAAAGAGGAAGTTAACACACTACTACAACTAGAAGGCAAGGAGGAAGCGAAGATTATACATGAGTCTGTTTCCAAGTATTTTGATGACAATGCAGTGATTAGTAGGAGCCAGCATGGGTTTGTCCAGAACAAATTCTGCCAAGCTAATCTTGTATCTTTTTTTAATTGGGTCACTAGTTTAGTAGATGGCGGGAATGCCATGGATGTCATTTATCTGGATTTCAGCAAAGTATTTGATAAGGTCTCCCATGATATTTTGATTAGCAAACTGACTAAACATGGAATAGATGGAAACATCATCAGATGGATTCATAATTGTTGGAAACCCATGCTCAAAGAGTTGTCATCAGTGCCTGTGCTCCAGATTGGAATTCTCAAGTGGAATGCCAAAGGTTCTATCTTGGGAAATTTTATCAATGTCTAGTGCATATACCCAGCATTGCCCAGGATTTTATTTTCTCATAGGCAGTACTTGTGAGAAAGTACTGTGTCTCTAATTCCCCAAACTGCTTTCTCCAGTACCTGTAACTCTTCCCCATGTTCTCCAATCCAATCTGAATTCGGAGTTATTAACATACAGAGGTTGGGTTTCTTCAAGAAATACACTGCCCTCCTCCTTGCTGCTACGCCTTGTCTCCATAGCAACCGGTCTATTCAGAGTCTCTGGTTGAGAATTCTAAAGGCCCCTCCCTAAACTGCAAACCCCACAATTCCACAGAATGCTCTTAGGCAGCCAATCATATGAGGTCTTCATCTGACACAGACAAACAAACTTTGACTTTAATATATTAGATTTACCTGTTGGAGTGGAGGGGATCCTTATCAAATCTGCAGATGACACAGAACTGGGAGGGTGGCTAACACATTGGAAGATAGGAACATAATTAAAAAGGATCCTGATAAACTAGAAAACTGGGCTGAAATTAATGAAATGAAATTAAATAAAGACAATGCAAAAGTTAGACCACAAAAACAAATGAACAGTTATAGGATGGGGTATACTTAGCTCAGCAGTACTACATGTGGAAAAGAACTCTGGGATTATTGTTGAGCTGAACATGAGCCAGGAGTGTGATGCTGCAGCTAAGAAGGCAAATGCTATCTTGGCCAGCATTGATAGAAGCATAGTTTCCAAGTCAAGGGAAGTAATAGGTCCACTATATTCTGTGCTTGTCAGGCCTCATATAGAGTACTACATTCAGTTCTGGGCACCTCATTTTAAGGATGTACATAAGCTGGAGCACGTTCATAGAAGGGCAACAAGGATGAAAAGAGGTATGGAGAAGAAAACATGAGGAGAGGATGAAGGAGTTGGGCAAGTTCAGCTTAGTGAAGATAAGACTGAACAAGGGATGATATGATCATACTTTTTAAATACCTCAAGGGCTGTCACAAAGAAGAGAGTGCACACTTGTTCTCTGCTGCCTCAGAAGATAGAACTAGGTCTAATGGTTTTAAGTTACAAGAAGATAGATTTCCACTGAACATTAGGCAGAACTTCTTGACAGTGAAGGCAATGGAACCAATCTCTTAGAGAGGTGGTAAGATCTCCTTTTCTAGATGTCTTCAAAATGAAGCTGGGCAGCTACCTCTTGGGGATGGTCTGGTTGGAGATCCTGCATTGAATAGGGGTTGAACCTGATGGGCTGTAGGTCTCCTTCCAGCTCTATGATTCTAAGTAAATACATAGATCTAGCTGCAGCAACAAATCAACTAAGCTTTCCAATTTATAGCAAGCTGCTAGTCTGAGCTAGAGATTTGCACACAGTCCTTTCCTCTCGCCCAGAGCTGAGCCCACTGAAACTGGATAATTGCCACCCTTGCCGACCACCTGGAGATGATCCATAAAAACTGAAGCCAGACCCTGAGATCTGGCAACCCTGACCACCAAAGCTGGTTTTTTGTCAAAAACTGCACACTGACTTCTCTGCCAGCTACATTCAAATTGCCAAACTATTTCTTTCCAGACTGCAACATAGTATTTTTTATGTGTCCCAGTCACCACCAGACATTAATGCCCAGAGGAGACAAGATATTTGGCTAAGTTCTGCAAAATGTTTGGTGTGAATAAAAGAAGGACTATCTCCAATATGAGCCAGGAGGTAGTCACGTACATAGAAGTTCTAGCCCCCCCGCTCCCATCTGCTGACTCATGGCTCTACCTCACCTGAAGCGCCTCCTCTGGGCATTACCTAATATGGTACAAGGGGTCAATGGTTGGTTGAAAAATGCCGCAGTGGGTGTGTGTACTGTTTGCCTGGATAAAAAGGCCTTGCCCCGCCTCTGGCCTTTGTTCCCGGGCCTCCGGCACCCTGCTGCAGCAGACTCATTTTTTTTTACTTTTACACTTTTGCACTCAATAAATCTGGCATTTAGCCTTTGAACCAAGAAACGTCTGGTCATTTGCCTGCTTCTCAGAAAAAGCTGTCCTTCTTTAGGGCGGAGAAGGTGACAGTTTTATGGCGCCCAACGTGGGGCCCTGCAGAGAAGCGGGCAGGAGTTGAGAATCCCGCCCTGATCAGTCCTCCTGCCCAGGCGGCTAGACGGGAAAGGCAAACCTTTGAAAACCGTCTGATCTTGGTGGCGAGCAGCGGTTGGTTTATCCGGCGCCGGCGTCCATTTGAGACGTGATAAAAAAATCGTGCTACATTTTGATCAGAGGGAAGGAGAAGGACATGCTTCCTGATTCAAGAGCTCTGAAATTCTAGGGTTGAGGCCTGGGAAACTACGGTGATGTAACCAGCCTTTAACTCTCCCTGGTAAGTCTCATAAGTACAGAGACTGCCCTTAGGTAGCCGCCTTTGGGCCTGAGTTCAGTTTGGAATTCCCTGATACAGCTTTGTGGTATGCTTGTGTGTGTGCTTGGGAGGGGGGGTGTTTTGAGATGGCCAAGAAAGAGTGAGGCAGACGCTGTTTCTTCTGTCTGCCAATTGACGTGTTAATTGTCTGTTAATCGTCTGTGAATTTGCATTCCCTGTGTGTTTTGTTTTCAATTTGTAGTAGTAGAGATGGGTTTAAAGAATTCTAAGAGACAGCATGTTAGGGAGAAAAACATGGGGCCAGGTTCCCCTCTTACTCCCTTGAGGTGTGTGTTGCAAAATAGGAAAGATGTGGGGGAGGGATTGTCTAAAAAGCAAATGGTCCAGTATTGCATGGAAATCTGGCCTCAATATAGAGTTCCTGGAATGCCTAAGTGGGACACAAATGGAACATTTGATAAGCTAGCATTGCAAGCTTGGATTAATTGGTTAGATTCATCTGGGAAAACTGTTGAGGAACAATACATGAGAGTTTTTAAAAAATTCCTCTTTTGGGTTTCCTGACCCCCCCACACATCGCCTCCCGGACAGTTCAAAGGCTATGATGGCTATTGCCCAAATTCTTTCCCCAGCAACAGCCTCTGAAGCTTCTCAACTACAAAAGCTAAAGCGAGGGGGATGGGATCCTTTAGATCATCTGCCCCCTCCGCCCTATCCGCAGCCAGCTGCCGAGGCAAGCCTCCTGGCTGGTGAGGTGGCTAATTACACTCCTCCTCCTCCTGTAAATTCAGATTTAGAAGAAGGCGGGGCCGGGGGGGGCTCAAGTACAGCTATTTTACAGCCAGTAGCTCAGCCATCCTCTTCCGCTGGTCTTACTGCGCCCCCTTGTGACTCAGCGATTTATAGACCGCTCCAGAAGGAATTGCTTCAGCTTTTAAAAGATCAGGAACGCCTTCCACTGGATAAAATAAGCGCCAAACCGGCAGATGTGGCCACCAATCCGAAAAATGTAGCCAGCAATGACCGCCAGATGATGCTTAGTCACCCTTTGGTGCCTGTGTACCCCTTGAGAGAAGTCCCAGATGGCAGGGGCGGAATTAGTTATGTTGATCACCCCCTGTCCAGCTTGGAGGTTAGGGAATTTAAAAAGACAATGAAGTCTCTTATTGAAGACCCTGTTGGAGTGGCAGAGCAATTTCAGCAATTTCTGGGGCCCTCCATCTATACCTGGAAGGAGTTGATGGCCATTCTCAACATTCTGTTCTCTGGGGAAGAGATGATTATGATTAGGAAAGCAGCTATGTTGGAGTGGGAGAAGGCCCATCCTCCAGGTACTGATGGATCTGTCCCTGCAGAACAGAAATACCCCAGCCAAGATCCACGTTGGGACAACAGGGCAGAGGCGGATAGGCAGAAAATGGAAGATCTGAAAGCTCTGATTATTGCTGGAATTAAATGTTCAGTTCCCCGCTCTCAGAACCCCCACAAGGCTTTTGACATTCAACAGGAAAAGGATTTGGGACTATGGAAACCTGTCTAAACCCTTGTATTCCATTATGACGGAGTCTGAGAAGGCTGGTCATAACTTACTTCCTGAGGACCCAATTATTAAGACTGCAACAGATCAACTGAAAGCCCGCCTAGCCTCTGCTCCTGCTCTGCACCTTCCTAACCCTTCGGAGCTCTTCATTCTCTTTGTAGCTGAACAGGAAGGAGTGGCAAAAGCAGTGCTCACTCAATCATCAGATCTGGCACCAAAGGTGATTGCTTATTTCAGTAAGAACCTAGATGATACTGCTCGAGGTTGGCCTGCCTGCCTGAGGGCAGTGGCAGCAGCCACTCTCATGATAAAAGAAGCATTGAAATTGACCTTTGGAGGACAACTTACGGTATATTCCCCGCATGCTCTTCGTTCCATATTGGAACTACGGGGACCAACTTGGATGACATCAGACCGCTTGGCAAAGTGCCAGGCCCTCATGCTGGAAAATGGAAGGGTTTCTGTGCTCAGAATAGAGAGAAGTAATCCGGCAGAATACCTCCCCGAGATTCCGAAACTTGAGTTCAGCAAACCCCTCCATGATTGCGTGACCACCATAGATTTCCAGACTAAACCACGGCCAGACCTCTCTGAAACTCCCCTTCAAAATCCGGATGTCATCTGGTTCACAGATGGCTCCAGCTTTGTAGAACAAGGAGTCCGACGCACTGGATGGACCGTGGTGGACCATCTTGGGACACTCGTGAGATCTGGGGCTCTACCTGCCGCTTGCTCAGCTCAAAGAGCGGAATTAGAAGCCATGATCCAAGCAACCCGATATGCTAAAGGTCTGCGTGCAACCATCTACACGGACTCCAAGTACGTCTGGGGAGTTGTACATGCCCACGCTCAACTATGGCAGGAGAAGGGACTGCTAGACCAATCTGACAGCCCAATTAAGCATAGAAATGGTATAAAAGAATTATTGGAATCAGTCCATTTACCACAAGAACTTGCCATTGTTCACTGTAAAGGGCACCAGAAAGAAGATTCAGAAATCGCCAGAGGAAATAGATTCGCTGATGAACAAGCAAAACTAGCAGCGCGCAAAGGATCTGCTCGAGAGTGCACTGTGAACACAGTAGCCATCCCAATGCCTCCTGAGAAGATACCATACACTCCAGAAGACTACACCACAGCCAAGAACGCAGGCTACCGCCAAGACCAGAGCTGGCTCATTCATCCTGAAACCAACCGGATTTGGATCCCAGTTTCTGTTCAGCGACCACTGGTTGAGAAAATTCATCAACAGACACATCTAGGAGAAGAAGCCTTGATACATCTGTGGAGAAGATATTTCGATGGACCATCCGTAAGATCTACTCTAGCATCTATTGTTCGTACTTGTGAAATCTGTCAACAAGTGAATCCTGCTCATGGAAATCGCCCAGACAGGGCTAGGAGACATCTGCACAACCCTTCTATATATCCAGGGCAATATTGGCAAATTGACTTCACTGAATTCCCCAGAGCCCTGGGATTTCGGTATCTGTTGGTCCTTGTCTGCAAGTTCTCAGGATGGGTTGAGGCCTTTCCATGTAGGACCTGCAAGGCAAGAGAAGTTGTGAAACACCTATTGGAGTCTGTCTTACCTCGCTGGTCTCTACCTTGTGGACTTGATTCTGACCAGGGACCCCATTTTACTTCACAAATCCTGCAGAAACTGATGAAGACACTCAACGTCACCTGGAAATTCCACTCCCCCTACCATCCCCAAGCAAGCGGGATAGTGGAACGGATGAACTCTACGCTTAAGACTCACCTGACTAAGATTTCCCTAGAGACTGACTTACCCTGGGTTAAGGCGTTGCCTCTGGCCCTCACTAAGGCTAGAATCACTCCAAAAGGTCCTCTGAAACTCTCCCCTTTTGAGAGAGTATTCGGCCGTCCTTGGCCTAGCCAATTCTGTCCGGGAAGCCTGAGGGGGGAGGTTGAGATAGGAGATGCAGTGTTACAAAAGTATGTACGTTCTCTGGGTGCTGTTCTGGCTTCTGTTCGCTTTTTGTCCTTACAGGAACGTCCTTTCAGCCTTGATGGTCCGGTGCATCACATTCAGCCTGGTGATTGGGTGGTCGTAAAGATTTGGGGAAGACGACCCTTGTCCCCGGCGTGGACCAAACCTGCCCAGGTGCTGCTGACTACTGATACCGCTGTCAAGGTCCAGGGCCACAAACCTTGGATTCATCATTCCAGAGTTAAGAAGGTACCGGAACCCAGAAGGTGGAGGGTGACCCAAGAGGACGCCAGCGACGGACTCAAGCTGCTGTTTCGGAGAGACGCGCCAAATTTTTGATCCTTCAGAAACTTTATTTCTCAGAGTCACTCCGGAGGCTGACCTGAGACCTCAGTATTAGATTTCGAACTGTGTCTGTTAACCACTGTAGTAGTTTAGGCCTGATTACACTGACAATAGTTTTAGAACGAATTGCACTGATTGCACCGACTTATAGTCTTTATATACACTGCGTTTTGATATCTTGCTATTATGAAGTGCCTGTTCCTTGTATTGTTGATTACCTACTTAGCAAAGAAGGAGGGTTATGTTTTTGGTTAAACACCACCTGCTGCCACTACATCAATGAGTCTGGATACATTGAAGAAGATGTGAACAAGTTACACAAGGTGGTTGGTGACATCCGTAAAACCTATTCCCCGAGAAATGAAGAGTGGTGGTCATGGTTCACTAACTGGCTACCGAATCTTGGATGGGTGAAAGGTGTCTTTGTCATTTTTATTTTGTTTACCTGTATAGCTCTATGTTTCTGTTGTTTAATACAATGTGTACCAATTTTCTGCAATTCACTACTTAACAAAGGGTCCACTGAACTGCCTCGAAAAGTTGATGTTGTCAAAGAGACTCAACTCTTAGTTCAAGGGTACGGGATGGGCTAGTCCTTCTATGTGAGGGGGGAAAACTGTGAATAAAAGAAGGACTATCTCCAATATGAGCCAGGAGGTAGTCACGTACATAGAAGTTCTAGCCCCCCCGCTCCCATCTGCTGACTCATGGCTCTACCTCACCTGAAGCGCCTCCTCTGGGCATTACCTAATATGGTACAAGGGGTCAATGGTTGGTTGAAAAATGCCGCAGTGGGTGTGTGTACTGTTTGCCTGGATAAAAAGGCCTTGCCCCGCCTCTGGCCTTTGTTCCCGGGCCTCCGGCACCCTGCTGCAGCAGACTCATTTTTTTTTACTTTTACACTTTTGCACTCAATAAATCTGGCATTTAGCCTTTGAACCAAGAAACGTCTGGTCATTTGCCTGCTTCTCAGAAAAAGCTGTCCTTCTTTAGGGCGGAGAAGGTGACATTGGCATAAAACATTTCATGTGGCATGAGCATTACAGTAAGGCAGCAAAGCATTTTATCATTGAAAGGCAATGCATGAATGCCAGAAAGAATCCTATGGTAAATTTCAAGGCTCAAAACATATCTTCTTTTTAACCATAGTTGTCATAAACTATGTGTATTTATCACAAAGCAGGTTCAGCTGAATTCACTGGGACTTACTCTCAACTAAGTATACATAGGATTACAGTCCTAGATTACACAGAAAATGGAGAAATTGGCATAGAAAATCTTGGCCTGTAAAATGCATAAATTTGTAAATAATTATTAACAAATCCAGTGCTGGGAATCATGCATTCCTGTAGAGCAGAGGTTTCCAAACTTTTCATATTGGTGACATACTTTTTACACGTGGATCATTTTATGAAACAGTAATTCAGTTTTACTACTAAACTGGAGGTTAAACTAACTCCTTATAAGAGATACGGACACATACATAAATTGTAATAACAAAATGTATGGGGACACAACATATCTCATGAAAACCTTTCATATATTTTTAAAAATATATGATTTATAAATAATATAAAATACGACAAGATAAGATAATAAAGATTATAAATACTATAAGATTTCTAAGATTGTAGGCAACACACCTACACACTTCAGGCAACACACTAATGTGTCGCAGCACACCATTTGGAAAGCCCTGCTGTACTACAGGCTGACTTCAACTCTCAACAACCCTAGCAAGCACCACCAATAGTGACAAATGCTATAAGTTGCAGACTTACAAATATCTGGAGGACTGCATTGTTTCCTCCTTGGATTAATGTGATAATCTGTGTCAGCCTCAACAACTGCACACTGTTGAATATTAAATTTATAATTTAGAAATTTCTTATAAAAGCTGAGTACATGCAGAATGCTGCTGTGTGCTTCTAGATGAAAATAATCATTTGTTTACTGGTGAATGAATATGCTACTGTCATTGGCCCACACACACACGTGCGCGCATGCACGCACACACACGCAGCAAGCATCATTATTTAATCATGCTACATAGTTCTATCTTTTTGAAAGAACAAGACCATCTTTTAATTGCTTTCAGTAAAGCTGAAAAGGAAACATGCACAAAAGAACAACATGTACAAAGTCTGGTGGTTTGTTTTCTAGTTTATGACTGCATTTCAACAGAGCAGTGAAGCCTCCTGCTACCAGGAAACTGAGCAGTAAGATTAGGAAATGGCGTTCTGTTTCAATAAACATGAATATAAATGTAGATGATTCCATGTCTTGGAAATGCTTGTTAATTAAGATGCTCGTTAAGAAAAAATACACACATGCAGACATAATACTGCAAATCTGAACAACTGAAACAACACCAGATTTCCAGTTTTCAGTCAACTGTTTCCTTTTTGGAGACCGAAAAAATCTGGCATTCTGTCTCTTCCTGACCTTTTGTTCACTTCCCTGTACATCAGATCTTTCAGTATACAAGATAGGATGGCCATTTACAATAGGCAATCCTAAATTGGGCAGCACTTAGCAATTCCCTGATAGCTGCAGCTTTGTAAGCACCTATGCTGCCCCAATATTAAAGCTCTTAAAGGGACAGAGGGGTTGTCTATTTCAGAATATGGTCACAGACTAACCTATGGCAAGACACCATGTTTTAACTCCTGTCACATGCTCTGTACAACTATAAAGTTGTGTTTTTGCATTATTAGATTTTCAACTTGGAGACTCAGTGGTTTGACTCTAACATGCTTAATTTCCTTTTCATGCATAGTATTTATTTTTAATTTTTTTTCAAAAAATGAATTTTTCCAATGAACATCTTCTGGTAGCTCAGAACCTTTCTTTCACCCCACTACCCCTATTCTGCTGGTTGCCATATCAACATACTGCATTTGCTCCTTTCTGGATGTCACAATTTTTTACTTCTCTTTCTTCTTTTGAAAACAACTGTCTGTCTTTCATTGCCTTAAATGTTCATCTTGCACATCAACTATCTCTTCTTTCATTATAGATTTTCACTCATAATTTTCAGTCTTGATTTCTCCTCCTTTACCTACCACCCTTCTCCTATGCAACATCAATTTTACCTCAATTCTTCCTTTGATTTCTCCAGCCATCGATTTTGTTTTCTATTTTCTTTCTTCTTTTTGAATACTAGATTATTCTATTGCAGTTTAGGAATAATTATAATTTCCTACTATAACTTGCTGCACAGAGCCATTAACTGCCACAGAAGACATAGTGAAATTAATGAGTGGGCAGTGTTAGCTAAGATTTATATAAACTAATTTAAGCATAAATACTAACATACAATTAGCTAGAATTTGGCTCCACTGACAGAAATGGTGATACTGTGATTACTGGAAACTAGATTTCCCAGTTAGAGTAAATATATAAGAGAAAGAGTGGACACATTTCAGGTCTGCAGGATCCATTTTAGTTCTCACTGCAATACAAAGCCACATGAGTAAGCCCAAGTGCCAAGACATAAATTTAGTGTTAAAGCATTCTCAGCCATTGCTGTTTTCTGTAGCAGAATTGAACTGACTTCACAACCCTCCCCCACAAAACCTACTCCTTCTCTTGTCTCCATCCCTGCATTCTTCATATCAGCTGTATACTTTTGGACCACGGTGTGTGTGTCATTTTTTGTTGCCACTAAGAAGTAAGTGGAAATCAGCTATCAGTTTCAAAACCAAGCAGAAGATCCAAATCTATCTTTCTTCAGCATGGGAAAAAGAAAATGAAGGAAGACTACTATTTCTAGATGTCCTGGTCATCCACAAACCTAACCAACAATTGGGCCACACAGTTTACAGAAAACCTACCTACACTGACAGATATCTACACAAAAACTCCAACCATCACCCAGGACAAAAAAGGAGCACCATAAAAACTCTGGTAGACCGTGCAAAAAGAATTTGTGAACCCCACCTCCTGAAAGACTAACTGAACCATCTAAACTGGGCTCTACAGGCCAATGGTTACTCTGGTTCAGACATCAGAAGAGCTTCAAGACTCAGAAAAAACCACAGCAGTGAAGATAAGCAGCCAACCAAAGGGAACGTGTTTTTACCATACATCAAATGGGCCACTGACCGTATAGGGAAACTGATGAAGAAACTTAACCTTCAAACAATCTACAGACCAACCAAGAAAATTCAACAAATGCTACGTTCAGCAAAGGACAAGAGGGGTCCTCTAACTTTTGCAGGAGTTTACCGCATACCTTGCAGCTATGGGCAGGTCTACAAAGGGACTACAAAACGCAGTGTCCAAACATGAATCAAAGAACACGAAAGACACTGCAGACTGATCCACCCAGAAAAATAAGCAGTAGCAGAACTTGTTAGAAACCAACTTGGACACAGAACGCTTTTTGAAAGCATAGAAATTCTGGGCCATTCTGACAACTTCTATGTCAGACTATACAGAGAGGCCATTGAAATCCATAAACACATGGACAATTTCAACAGGAAAGAAGAAACTCGGAAAGTAAACAAGATTTGGCTACCAGTACTGAAGAACACTAAAATCAAGACTCAAAAATATGCCAATGAACATTATCCAGACTCTAGAGGTCCCTCTACAGGGAACAATACAAGGGGTTGCTAATGTACTTAATGCACTGTTACGCATATCCCCTGACTAACAATACACCCTGGGGGATATCCTATTTAACAATAGGCCATCACAAAGGCCAACTGTAACACATGCAAATTGCTCCCTCCCACCCAAGGACTACACAAGTATATACACTCTGTCTCACTTCCATGCCACCAGATCCTCTGGAAATGCCAGCCACAGATGCAGGCAAAACGTCAGGAGAAAATACTAATAGAACACGGCCTCAAAGCCTGGAAACCCCACAACAACCTATGGATTCCAGCCGTGAAAGCCTTCAACTTTGTATCTTTCTTCCTCTTCCATGTTAAAAGCATCAAACCATGTATGTCCATAAATTACAGGCATACCTTTGTTAACAAAACAAAGAAGCTCTGCATCGGCTTTGAGAACACGGAAGGAAAGCTTTAGAAACACATATATTCAGTTTTAGGTTGCAGCAAAATGTCTGCAATAAACAATGCAATGAAGCTTAAGGTGAGAAAAAGTCATGGAGTCACAGAATCATAGAGCTGAAAGGAGTCCTGTTGCCCATTAGGTCCAACCTCCTGCTCAATGCAGAATCTCAAGCTAAAGCATCCCCTCAGGTAGCTGTCCAGCCCCTTTCTGAAGATACCCAGAGAAGGAGGCCCCACCACTACCCCAGGTAATTGGTTCCATTGCTGAGATACTCTTACTGTGAAGAAGTTCCTCCTAATGCTCAATCGAAATCCACCCTTCTGTAAGTGAAAACCACTAGACCTGGTCCCAATCTTCTGAGGCAGCAGAGAACAGATATGCCTCCTTTTGCCTTTGACAGCCCTTGAAGTATTTAAAGACTGTAATCATGTCACCCCTCAGTCTTCTCTTCACCAAGCTGAACATGTCCAGCTCCTTCAACCCTTTCCTCATATGTTCTCTTATCATTCTCATTGCCATTTTTCAAACCTGCTCTGGTTTCTCTGTATCTTTCATAAAAATGAGGTGCAAAAGCAGGATTTTACTCTGGCCAATCCTGCTAGCTATGTATGCCTACCTACAACAGGGAAGGTAAACAGTTGCTCCCTCTAGACTTCCTTATTATATGCAAGAAATGTAAAAGGGGAAGAGCAGATAAACCTATCTTATCAGCTTCCCATAGTATGTTTAAAAAAAAAAAGGCAGCACAGATCTGGCCATCAAAATGGAAATCATAAAAATGGCGGAGGCTTGTGAAAGAAAAAAAAACCTGTCCCTTAATGCATTTTGGAAAAAGCTTTTGGGTTCTGTTGACTTATGCAAGGTTTACTTGGTTGTTTCATTCAACATGTGCATGTCTTAAGGTCTGGAGAAAAAGTCTGCAGAAACTTATTGAACTGCACTTCTTTTCTTTCTTCTTTCTTTCTTTCTTTTTTTCTTTTCTTTTCTTTTTCTGTTGTTGTAGGAACCAATCCCTATTCTTTCCATGTTGTTTCTGCCTCTGGTACCAAAGCTTCCATTATAGAGGTAATGCCCATGAATACATCTATGTGTTTAACTGAGGTATACCTGTATCTAGCTACAGACATGTGAGCTATTTTATCATTCTTCGTTCACTTTCTTTTTTTCAAAAACAGTTTGCATCAATTGCCAAAATATGGGTAAACCTTGCAGAGTGTCAAAACAGTTGAATTCACTCCAAATGTGATACTTTACAGCTCGTAACCACAGTAATAATACATTACAAAACAAGTTAAAATAATCCAGACAGCTTCTAAGCACCCTTTTGTATCTACCTGAGATACATACAATAAAAAAGACACAAAACAAGACATGTATGTTGATAGCGATTTTTATTCATTCATTCTACTGACAAGGAAGCGATATAACTAAAGCCACAGAAGTAGATAACTGAAGAGAAAACTGCACACCAAAGTAGACCTAAAATCACATAGGAGGTGCATCTCACCCTACAGCGAGGACTTTACCACATGCAGTTGGCCCTCCACATATACAGGTTTACCTTTCACAGTCTCCAACTCATGCCCCCCACCTCAAGTGCTTCTTTTTTTAGGGGAATATTCCCTCTTGGTGGCTCCAATCAGGACACATAACCCTTTAAAGTCCACCTCTGGGCCTCTTTCTCTTTCTCTTCCTCTACCAGCTGCTGCCTAGCCAGCTAAGGATGGCTCACACCCTGATTCCTCAGCACCATGGGCCCTCTCCCAATGCCACCACCCACCCAAGGAAGGAAATGGGCAAGAAAGAGGAAGTATAGGGCCACCATGCCAAGTCCCCCTTTTCCTCTCTTCTTGGCCTGGTTTGGACCTTGGATGTCTACTCTCCCAGCCTTGCCTCTGTCCCTGCCCTGCCTATACACACACACACACACACACACACACATTTTGATATTTGCCATTTCTCTAGTATTGTGGGGGTCCTGAATCCTCAAGCCCAACAAATGTAGAGGTCTAACAGTATTCATAGCTAAACACAAGCCAGGAACTCTGAAGAAAATGTAAACTTCTATACATCAGTAACCAGCAGATGTCTTCCACACAACTATTCAGCTTCTGGCATGAGGACTGGACATTCACCCTATGTTGGACATGACAACCATATCTACTATTTGTAAAGGAAAAACCAAAAAAACCAAAATGATGCCTCCATTTTGAAACCCAACTAGCCACTAAATATGCCAGAAGCATTTTGGAGATTTCCTCAACCAACTGGAAGAAGAGTTAGGATGGTGCCCCTGTAGATGTTTGCAGTTATAAAACCAGCAAAAGTCAACAGCAGAAGCAAACAGAGCAAAACAGGAGCAAAAGTTTTAGAAAAGAGCAGTAAATGATGGGTCAACATATCATCTCTTGTGAAATAGAAAGGAAAAGCTAAACAGCTCACTGCTTTTATAGATCTTCTATATCTTGCACTTTATCTCAAAATACCAGAGGACATCATCAGTAACGTTTGAGGAGCAAAGGAACCAACAGTTGCATAAAACAATAGTTGTGTAGCATGAAAATATGTTATCAGATATTTTATCATTTTGACATCACACAAAAAATTATACTTGAACAACATGCATTTCCTTTATAAGAATGGAGATTGATGCCTACATACACATCTGAAAGAATTTAAACTCTATTACCAAGCAAAAGGGGTGGGGGAACTTACTTTTTCATCATCATCAGTGAAAGGAGCACCTCCAGGAGTTTTATTTATTGCTTGGGCAACTCCAATAATCTCACCATCACTGTTTCTTATGGGCATGCAAAGCAATGACTTCGTCTTGTATCCTGTCAGTTTGTCAATCTCATCATTAAAGCGGCGGTCCTGCCCAAACAGATAAAGAAAATAATGGTAAGATTGGAATGTATGCACCTGCTCTCCACTTCCTTCAACAGATTGCAATTTCTTAATTAGATATTTTTTCAATTCACATCCACAGGCACAGCATTGATTATTACAACACAGCAGGTTTTCAGAAAACATTAACTGTAAGCATATTTTTGCATATTTTGCATGTTTATATATTGTACTATACATTGTCATAGTCTTAATTTGAATCTAGCATATTATGCATATCATATTGAAATAAACATTAAGTTTGCAAATGCTCCTGTTTTATTTCTGTTTCTGAGGGTCCATTTTCATCCATCTTGGGATAGGAGGTTAATTAAATATAAGACTAATAGCTAAATAAAAAATAGCTAAATAAAAATAGGACTTTTTAAATGAAGTAGTGAGGCCTCACACATAACATAAATGTCTCGTTCATATTAGCAGCATCACTACGATCAGTACAAAAATCCACCTGGGTTCATGCTACAATTTTGTCCCAATCCAGGGAAATCAGTCTCACTGCCATGTCTAAGAAGTGATCAGGGGTGTCAAAGACTGTACCGACCTACTACTAGGAGTGATGAGGAGACACAAAGACTGAATTCCTCTCCTGCACTCTAAGCCAGCAAGATAATTGTCTGTCTTCAGTCTTTGACACCTTTGATCACCTCACAGGCTGTACTCCTCTGCACAGCACTCTCAGACACATTAAAGCACACTCTTTCACACCACATAAATACCTAAACTGCCAGTTGCAGGTCTGTGGCTTAATCCTATGGACAAAACGATTTTCTCTACAGATAGATCAATTTATCTATAGCAGGTTGGCAGTTATATATTATACCCCATAATGATAAATAATTTCATCTGTTGCATCCTTCTAGCAGCCTAACAGATTATTACTTCACTTCTTGTAGAGGAACTACTAGAGCATGTCAAAAGTTATTTTTTGGACTGCAACTGCCAGAATTTGGGCAGGAATTCCAGGATAGTTATTTTCCCAGTCTTTCAAAACAACAGCACACACAGAGCAGAAACTGTTATGTCTTACACCCCTATCGTGTGGCATAGTAATGATAGGCGAGAAATATCATTTAATTGGCAAGAAATATTATATACAAATATTACACTTATGACTGGGAAACATGTGACAAGCAGGACTCTGGCTGTATGCCTAGGCTAAGTCAGCATCGCCTCAGCATAAGGTCATATGGTCAAGAAAATGTAAGCAAGAAAGCCTGGGGTAAACAGATTTCCAGTAATCCTGTCAACAATCCAACATCTAAATACAATAGTCCATGAAAATACCCAGGTACAGGAGGCAAGCACCTGTGCTGCGCACATTTCCTACTGAAATCTTCCCCATTCAGATTATCCAACCAAGACCTTAAAAGGCTGCCAGGACTCCCATCAATGTTTTCTCATCCAAAATAAGATAATCAGTCTGTTCTGGACCCCTTTTGTTTACTCTGCAAGGGAGCAATTAACACTCACTCCTTCAGGGTAGGAAAATGAGTATTTAAAACCTAGCTCTGACCCCAGCATTTTGGGCATCCTGTTGCCCCCCCAGATTCTCATCCCTTGTGCTGCCCTCAAACTCTCATGTTTGAGGTGAGCCTTCTGTCCTCAGTCCTCTGCTTCAAGACCTGTAAATATCACCCTATGCACTCCAAATCTCTTGCTAGCTAACCTTTCTCTCCTTTCCCTTCACTAGCCATGTATGGTTCATGAGACTGTTTAATGTCTTGCATGTGTCTGTGAATCCCCCAATAAAACATTCTTTTGACTCTCGACTGGAGTCTCGCAGTTAGTACTGGTACACACAGGTGAAAAGGTCCAATAGTTACTCCCCTCTCATAGGCCTCCTTTTTAGCTATGATTCCCCACCTTTTTAAGGAGATGCTAGCACTGCTGATGAATCTCAAGGTCCCCTGCTTTTGATAACAAAACCATTTTTCCTGCACTGCTACTCCAGCACTACCTTTCTGCGGTGGTGGGATTATATGCTTCTGCGAGGCAAGAGGCTATGGTGACAGCAGCAGTGCTGCTGGTCAGGTCTCCCACGTCAGACAGGTTTTTGCTGAGGAGCCAGGCCAACGTGCCAAACAGCTACCGGGCAGCAGCAATAGTGGATGGTGACACTGGTGGGGGATCTCTCTGAGATAACAGCAACAGCACTGTAGCTAACGCTTGTTAGTACTGTGCAGAAGGAGGCACAGTAAACCCTTTTGGAATGTCTCTTACCATGAAAGAACAGGTTATTAATATGTAACTATGATTCCTTGAGTAGTCATTTGTGCCTTCAGACATATGGGTTTTTGTGCTTACACAGAGATCTGTCTCGGAAATGTAAAATTAAGATGCTGTATTTTTTAAAAAAGAGCCAGAGTGGCATTGTGGTTTGAGCACTGGACCATGACCCTGGAGACCAGGATTCGATTCCCTGCCTGGCCATGGAAACCCACTGGGTGACCTTGAGTATGTCACACACTCTCAGCCCCAGAAAACGCCCTGATAGGTTCACCTTAGGGTTGCCATAAATTGAAAACAACTTAAAGGCATAGAAGAACAACAAAACATCTGTGGCCATTATTTTTGTTTTCTTAATGTTCAGCTGTAAATTTTCTGTTGCAGTTTCTTCTTTGACTTTCTTCAGTAATCATTCCAAGTCTTGGCTATTTTCTGCTAGGAATATGGGGTCATCTGAATAGAACAGGTACATCAGATTGAGGAAGTTCAAGATGGTAACCCTCCAAGCCATTCTTTCCTTCCTGTGACAAGGGATCTACTAGACACTTACTTCCACATTGTGATCTGCCCTCAGCATCACAGATTCCTCAGGTTTGCCATAGAGAGATCTCTCTACCAGTAGCAAGTGCTCCCATTCAGCCTCTGCATGGGCCCAAGAGTCTTCACCAAATGCATGGCCATGGTGATCTCTCTTCTAATAATGGAAGGCGTCCAGATCTTCCTGTATTTGAATGATTGGCTTCCGGTATCATCTTGGACTGTCTGTACTGGGACATCCACCTTACCTTCATGCTACTCCATGATCTCAGCCTTGACATAAACTCAAAGAAATAGGTCCTCAAACCCACCAGAGTGATTAACTTCATTGGAGCTACCCTGCATTCCCAGTCAGCTTCAACATATGTCTCAACTCAAAGGGTTTTCACCTTACACATCAATGTAAAGGATCTCCTCACGTGGCCTCAATGCATGGCTCACTGCAGCCAGAAACTCCTTGGCCTCATGGCAGCAACCATAGCTGTGACCTACCTTGCCTGCCTCTGATCCTCCAAGCCGTGAGGTGTAACGTCCCAATGTTGGGATGAAGCACTTGTCTATTTGAGTGCAACAGATTACAAATGGATAGGTTCATTCAAGGAAGTCACAGTCTTGAGTCTGCAAGACCTGAGCAGGGCTGTTAATAACGAGGTGACTTGCAGGCCTCCCATTCATAGGATTGCCGTGAGTCAAAGTCAAGTTGAAGGCAACAACCACCCCAGATAGATGAAGAAGAGCAACAGAAGAGTGCTCCACAGACTTTTCTCTCTTCCTCCCATTAGGCAGAGAACAAAGGAAGGGAGTGATTGCCTAATTATTATATAATAGCCCAGGGGAAATGTTCTTTCTCTCTTCTCTACCTTGCAGGAGGAAACATGAGAGGCTTAACTCTCTCACAGTCTTCTGTTTGAAGGGAAGTAAATACTTAGGACAGAGCCAGCATGGTGTAGTGGTTTGAGTGTTGGAGACTGGGTTTCAAATCATCATTTGGCCATGAAAAGCCACTGGCTGACTTAGGCAACTCACACTCTCTCAGCCTTAGAAGGAAGGAAAGGAAAAACCCCCTGGAATAAATCTTGCCTAGAAAACCATATGATAGGTTTGCCTTAACATCACCATAAGTCAGAAATGACTTGAAGGCATACTGCAACAGTAAAAATCTTCTGTTGCCCATGATAGAATTGCAGTATACGGTTCTGTGACACAAATGCAATCTCTGAAGAACGCAAAAGAACATCATCTAAATGAAGGCACACGTTTCCAAAATAAATAAAAGCCCTAAAAATCCAAGTTGTTGTATGATTGTCAGAACAGAGACGATTGTGAACAACAACACGTCAATATCAACATCTTAGTGCTCTCTTCACTTTATCTAAAGCTATATTACTCCTGTATACTTGACTGTTATTTGCTTTCAGCCTATGCTGCACTTGACATCTAAGACATTCAATATTTTTCCCTCAGTTGGATCAATGTATATCTCTACAGTAGTTTCTAACTGGATTCCACATT
This sequence comes from Cyclura pinguis, assembly GCA_030412105.1. NCBI lineage: Eukaryota > Metazoa > Chordata > Lepidosauria > Squamata > Iguanidae > Cyclura > Cyclura pinguis. The sequence continues at coordinate 218,453,282 of CM059599.1, read as the reverse complement.
CTAGAATAAATCTTTGGCAGAGGTTTATCTTCCATTATAAAAGAACCATATTACTCAATCAGAAATTATTTTCTTACCAGGGTTACAAAGAATTCCCCACAAGACCACTGATTAATATTCTGTCACCTAACTAGCATATTTTTTCAAAATCTTTTCTCTCTCTCATCATTACTGCTATATCATTTCTGCCAGCATTGTCTATTGTCTCTGGATTTTATAAAATCCCTTTTTTAGAAGCAAATATTTTCCCTTCAAAATGAACCAAATGTAGAACATCTTTATTTTTTAAAAAAAATCAAATGAACTCTAAAGAAAGCTTTCATGTCTTAGCATATATATCCCTCTACATGTTATCTGACAGATTCAGCTACTTGGCAAGCACAGATCAAATTTTATCTCACTATATTTGTGATCTTCTTTGAGGAGAAAACTACAGGTATTTCTCACAATACTATGGTTACATAGATTTTTCAGCTGCATTCCCACTGTTATGCCAGTTATAAAAAGTTTTTTTTTCCTAGGGAGTGGGAAATGTACAAAATGTTGAGATATGTTAATATTAAAATAAAAATATTAAAACAAGGCAATGTCACAACTAAATCCTGGGGGAAATATTGGAATGTAACATTGGAAAAATAATATGTGCATCTCTTTCCCTGAGAAAACACATAACTGAAAAAAAAATCCCAAACTGTTCTAGAGAGTATTCATCCTCCCTGAGAAAAAAGTCATTCATTCTTCTTGTGCTTTCTTGGCACGCATTTCAAGTTACTGGACTACAAAACCATAGCCACCAACAGCTTCATGGTGTAGAGGGGAGGGTGGGGAGAGAAATGTTGTAGCACGAGCGCCACACTGGATTTAGATCCATATTGTAAATTAAAGAACACCTTCTAATGGGAGAAACCCTCAAAAATCTCGCCATATATTAAGACACATGTTCATATAAAACAAATAGAAAACTCACAGAAAACTGTAAGTATGCCTTCAAGACCATTAGCACACATACACACAGAAATACCAATAGGACGGGCTAAAGAAGATTTCAAATGCTACCAATGAATCACCATTCATTGATTGGATCTGAACTAACTTAGTTGCACTTACGTCCCACAGAAATCAACATAAAAAGGTAGTCATGATGGATTTAGATTTCATCATAATCCAGGAGAGTTAAACATGACTAAGGTCCTTATCATACTACACTACTATACTCACAGCAGTGGTTTAGTGCCACTTTTGTCTCAGCTTTACCACATGACACAATGGTTCTCCCAGTGCTGTTGTTGGAAATGCAATTTTTTCATGCTTAAAATATGGTAATTCATTAATGACCCTCTTTCCCACTATAATTTAGTAACCATTTGAATGCAAATGTCTCATTACGCTTCACTGTGAGAATGACCAATCAGTGGGTGCAGCGTGAGTGTGATCTGGGTGCCACTCCCTTTGGGATTCCCTAGAAAACCTTCAACAGGAAAACCTCAGCCTATTTCCAGTGCTTGGACAGGGCGGTCAAGACTCCTCAAGAGAACATGTCAGGAACTGAATTCACACACACAAATAGTATAGTGCACAAATACTATTTATTAGGAGTGTGATACATCGTACTGGACTTCAGTGAGTGAACTGAAGGCAATTAGCAAAGTTCAAAGCATAACATACCAAGAGCACATCTTCCCACCCGCAAGAGACCTTGAAGCCTTGGTGAAGCCTGGCCGTGCTTATCAGTGCATTCCTAGCTTTTTGTTTATCTAACGGTCTCTAGTTCTCACACCTTTTTACAAGCAAGCTGCTACTGAACTCCTACTACATATCCCATTACTATAATATGGAGGGCTACCTCACATCCTGCCTGTCCCAAAAAAACAACAACTTTGCATCAGAAAAGCATGCAATGCATAAGGAAAAATGGGAAAGGTAGGGTAATATGGAAGAGAAAGGGAAAGAGGGGAGGCAATAAATGCAATGCAAATGTGAAAAGTATTAGCTAAACAGGAAGTGGTGAAGCTGGTCATGAAGGAACTGCGGTGTGAGGTATAGTTGGGTCACTCTGGGAAGAAGAATTCGAAGGAGCTGGTTTAAGTAAGGTGGAATGAAAAACAGGGTGAACAAGTTTATAAGTGTCAGGGAAATAAAGTTCAAAGGTGACATTATTGATGGTCTGTTTGACTGGGAAAGGACCAAAGTACTTGGGGGAGAGTTTTTTGGAGGAGCCATTAGAAGCAATGTTTTTGGAGGAGAGGTAGACAAGATCTCCTGGCTTGTAGGCAGGATTGGGGCGGCGTTTCTTGTCTCCAAAGCGTTTGTGAGAAGTTTTGGAACCCTCAAGCGCAGATCGCACAGAAGTCCAGGTAGATGAGAGTTTTTTCATCCAGGATGTGAGAGAGGGAGGTTGATTAGCAGAGAGAGCATCGGGGAGTGCAGGAAAGGGCTTTGGGTCAGTGCCGAAGACAATTTCAAACAGAGTTTTGCCAGTGGAGGAGTGCAGAGTGGAATTATAAGCAAATTCAGTGAAAGGTAGAAGGGGGACCCAGTTGTTTTGGTTGGAAGTGACAAAGTAGCATAGATATTGTTCTAGGGTCTGATTTGTGCATTCAGTTTGTCCATCAGTTTGGGGATGATAGGAACTGCTGAGTTTTTGCGAAATGCCAAGGGACTTAAGGAGTGAAGTCCAGAATTTGGATGTGAAGATGGGTTCTCTATCTGAGATGATTGTGGAAGGTAGGCCATGTAGTTTCCAAATGTTATTGATGAACAGGTCGGCTAGCTTCTCAGCAGTGGGTACTTTTTTAAGGGGAATGAAGTGAGATTGCTTGGAGAAATGGTCAGTGACAACCCAAATGGTGTGGAAACCCCGGGAGTTGGGTAGACCAACAATGAAGTCCCAAGAAATAGTATCCCAAGGTGAGGAGGGAGCAGGAAGTGGTTGGAGAAGTCCATGTGGCTTAGATGTAGAGGATTTGCATGTGTTGCAAACAGGACAGTTTTTTATGTATTCTTGGATGTGTTTGGTGAGACCTGGCCAGTGGAAAAGTTTCCTGATTGAATGTAGAGTTTTAAGGAAACCAAAATGTTCAGCAGGTTTGGAGTCGTGATATCTTTTTAAAATCTCAGTTTGGCAAGCTAGTGGGATGTAGATCTTAGTTCCGATGAAAGCCAAGTCATTAAACCAGGCAACTGAGTTTTCGTGTGTTTGTAGCCAGGTGTCTGTTGGGTAGGCAAATTTTAGAGTATGCTGGAATGCACAGTCAAGGAGTGTTGAAGCTGATGCACGGGCTCGTTGTTGTTCTCGTGTTGTGACTTGTAATCTAAACGTGTCTGGGGGAAAAACAGTCTTTTCTTTGGCAGGAGCAGAAAATGAGGGTGGTTCATGGCAAGGCCGTCTGGAGAGTGGATCAGCTAAAGTGTTACTTTTCCAGGTTTGAAAACAATTTTGAATCTAAAGCGTTGGAAAAATTCTGCCCAACACGCTTCCTTAGGGGTCAATTTCTTGCCGGTTTTTAGAGTTTCAAGATTACGATGGTCTGTCCATATTTGAAAAGGAAGTTTAGCACCTTCAAGGAAGTGTCACTATGTGGAGAGTGCAAAATGGATGGCCATGGCTTCTTTTTCCCAGATCGGTCAGTTGCGTTGTGGTGTACAGAATTTCTTGGAGATGAAGATACACGGTTTAAGGTGGCTGCCTGTGTCCTGTTGAAGGAGAACGGCTCCCATGGCGAAGTTGGAGGCATCAGTTTGAATTATAAATTCCTTTTTAGTATCAGGGAATAAGAGTAGAGGTTTGGAAGTAAATTTTTTCTTGAGAGCATCAAAGACTGTTTGGCATTTTTCAGTCCAGAGGATGCATCTGCATCAGTTAGTCTTGTCGTCGGGGGCTTTCTTTAACAAGTCGGTGAGAGGAAGTGCAATTGTGGCAAACCCTTCTATGAAGTTGCAATAAAAGTTTGCAAAACCAAGGAATTGTTGTAGTTGCTTTCTAGGTCTGGGGACAAGCCAGTTTAAAATTGTAGTAATTTTGGAGGGCTTCATGTTTAGGGTATTATTGCAAACTCTATACCCTAGTCAAAAGTCTGAGCATGAAATATGCATTTTGAAAGTTTAACAACAAGTTCATTGTCTATGAGTCTTTGTAACACAGTACGCACAAGTTTGGTGTGTTGTTCAAGGTTGTCTGAGTAGATCAAAATGTCATCCAGGTAAATAACAACACCATTGTAGAGAAGGTCTTGTAACACAGAGTTGAGGAACATTTGGAATGCAGCTGGACCAGCTTGTAATCCAAAAGGGAGAACAGTCCCTTGGTAGTTAGCCAGGGGGTTGAGAATGTGGTCAACCATTCACTTTCAGGGTCCATGCGTATTCTATGGAAAGCTTCTTTGAGGTCTAATTTGGTAAAAAAATTGCCTTTAACCAATTGGTTTAGGATATCTGTAGTCAAAGGAATCGGGTACGCATTAGGCAATACTGCCTGATTGACTAAATTATAGTTCACAATGAGCCTCGGCTCTCCTCCATCTTTCTTCTTACAAAAAAATATGGGACTGGCTGTGGGAGCTGATGAGGGCTTAATGAATCCACGTTGTAGGTTTTTATTTAGGAATCTTTTTAGAGCCTCTAATTCTTGGTTGTTCATTGGGTATATCTTGAGTTTGGGAATTTTAGCTCCATCTGTCAATCTCAATTTGCAATCAAAGTCTCTGTGCAGGGGCAGTTTGTCTGCTTCGTGGTCTTCAAATGCTTTTTGCAGATCCCAGTACTCTAACGGGATTTTCTGCAGTTCCTCGGGACTCAATTTGAGTGCCATGTTGTTATTTTGGGCACTAGATTGATATCCTCAGTATGCTTGAGTAAGCCTTGGGTCCAGTCAATTGGGGATTGTGTTTCTTCAGCCATTCGTACCCAAGAACTACTTGGAAACCAATTTTGTTTGGCACTAGAAATCGTACTTGCCCCTGTAAATTCCCCAGTTGAAAAGGTATGGGTTTGGTCCTTTCCTGTACTGGGCCCCCTGCCATGGGTGAGCCATCCATTTGAGATAAATTGATGGCTTTTTTAAGGGGTTCGAACTTTACTGCAGGTTCTTTGGCCACTGTGGGGTTCAATAAGCTAGCAGTGCAGCCTGAGTCAACTAAGGCCCTGTACATCCATAATTTCGCATCACTTCCCTGTAAAGTTACTGTAACATTCACACATGATGCCTTTTAGTTGTACTTACATGCGCAGATTGGTCGGGATCCCACTCATCACTATCCGATTCGGAGGTGGGCAGCGGGCTGTCCTCGCCATCGCAAGCTCCAGCGAGGGTTCCACCAGCAGGGCATTTGGTTGGCGGCTTCGGAGTATCAGATTTGCAGGATGCAGGCCTGGTGGTGGGGGTGCCAGACTTTTCTTCAGCGGATTTCTTTGATCCCTGACATTTGCTGGCGATGTGGCCCTTTTTCCCACATTGGAAACAGGTTCCTTCTTGGAGTCATTTTTTCTTTTCCTCACTGCTCAGGAAGGTGGTCTTTCGGGGTGCCAGGGTTCAGCGACCGCTTTCTCAGGCTTTTCTCTGCCGGGCGAGCTGGACACTCTCCATGATGCTTTCCACTTCTCTGGCTAGTTTCATCCATCCCAAGAGACTGGCAGGATCTCCTTGTGTCAGGCATTGATCTAGTATGGTGAGGTTTAATCCATCTCGGAAAAATTGCTTGAGGATGTCATCTTTCCATTCCGGCACTTTAGTGGCTAGCTTCCTGAATTCATGGGCGTATTTCCCGGCGGTTCCTTTCCCCTGACGTAATTTCCTGAGTTAGTATCTGGCTTGTTCTTGGAAGAAAGCATCTTCAAATCTTTCTCTGAGGCGGTGCATGAACAGCTGCACATCAGCGGTCTCTTCAGCCCGTGAGTCAAACAAGCTGGCAACCCACTCCGCTGCTTCTCCTTTGAGGTGTTGGCTCAGGTATCTGACTCTAGCAGTATCGTCTGGGAAGCTGTTCCCGTACTCAACCATTGGAATTGGAATTGGAAGCCATGTTAAGGAAGTATGTTAGGTTGGCTCCACCACCATCATAAGTGGTCTTCAATTCCCAAAAAAGTCTGGGACCCACTTGTGGTGCCAATGTCCCGGGAGATGCAGGTACTGCGGCTGCCGGAGCAGCTGCTGCTGCTGCTGGAATCTGTGGAGGCGCATGCCCAACCTGAGGCACCAGGAGTCTCCAGTCGTGTAGCTGAGCTCTCAGTTTAGATATTTCTTCTCGATGTTTTTCCACTTCTTCTCTGGCTAGGAGTTGTTCCATCAAGCTGGTCTCAACAATCGTAGTGTCCCATCTTGTAGCACGGCAACGTTGGCCCCGAGCAGTTTCAGGTCTCTCTCCCCAGGCCCAGGTTTGGCCTGCGATCGGGGTGGCTGGAGGAATCGAGGGTCATGTCTTGGGTCTTGCATCAGGAGGCCAGCTGGGGTCCATCTCGTCTTTTTCGGTATTTCCATTGCCTGGAGCTTCAACGACTCTGCTGGCTGCTCCTTCTTCTGGTGGCTCTTCTTCAGTTTTTTAATACACATTGTAATATTTTTACAGAGAGTTCACTCACTCTGTCAGGAACTGAATTCACACACACAAATAGTATAGTGCATAAACACTATTTATTAGGAGTGTGATACATCATACTGGACTTCAGTGAGTGAACTGAAGGCAATTAGCAAAGTTCAAAGCATAACATACCAAGAGTACATCTTCCTGCCCGCAAGACACCTTGAAGCCTTGATGAAGCCTGGCTGTGCTTATCAGTGTATTCCTAGCTTTTTGTTTATCTAACAGGCTCTGGTTGTCACACCTTGTTACAACCAAGCTGCTACTTAACTCCTACTACATATCCCACTACTACAATATGGAGGGCTACCCGACAGAACAGCTGTGTTTTCTGTTGTCTATGCTCTTCAAACTATCTTTATTTTTTCCCCTCTATTTTTTATCTAAATGGCTTCCTGTTACAGTACAATAATGCTGAGATCCTGACCTGTTAACCACTGAAAGTCACTATTCAGATGCCTTCACTGCATGGGGGTGTTTTCCAAAGATTTCTGCATTGCTTTCCTGTGGTACCACACACCACAGTGTTTCCACCAGAGTTACTTTCGGAAAAAACTAAGGTACTAATGAAGTGTTTTTTGAACAGAACAATCTGAAACAACTGATTAGAATCATAAGCAATTTTATTTTTCATAGGAAAAAAGATACGAAAAATGGCAGCAGATGTTGTAGTTCATTTTTCTTCCTGCATCACCTCTCACAGTGTGAGATCTGAGCACTGATGAGCACACGGTAATGATGTCCTGCTGTAATAAGTTACTACATACAGTTTAATGAGTACAAGTGAAGCAATTTGAACAGAACAACCTGAAACAACTGACTAGGATGATAAGCACAGTTGTTTTTCACAGGAGAAAGATATTTAAAAAATGGCAGTGGATAGGATTGTCTGTTTCTCTTTCTGTGCCATCTCTCATGATGAGAGATGTACCCAGTGATGGGTGTGCCATAATGATGTTGTGCCATAACAGCATTATTACGGCTGCATTTTTAAAATAGATAGATAGATAGATAGATAGACAGACAGACAGACAGATAGATAGAAGCAAACCAAGCACAAAGCACAAGGCACGGCAAATGGAGGGGTGATAATGGCATTAGTGCAGATGAAAAAACTGTGCAAATCACACTATTACAGTGCAAATGTGGCAACGGTATGATACACAATGTCAACAATCAGTGGTCATTATAAGTACAGCTGAAGCTGTTTTCAAATCGCATAACCTAGCATAACAGTATGGTATGATAAGAACCTAATGCAGTCTGGATCTCATTCACATTACAGAATTATAGCACTGTTACTCTACTCTAACTGTCATAGTTTTTGTCCTATGGCATCCTGCAATTGGCAGTCTAAGGAGAGACATTTGGAATTCTTAGCCAGGAAGCTCCTTTGTGGCCTCTGACCAAATTACAAACCCCAGGATCAAACCCCAGATGCAACCATGGCAGTTAAAGTGGAATAACAGTGCTATAACTGTATAGTGTGAAAGAGACCCTGATGAAATTCAACATCAAAACAAAAATGTAGTTTGAATATCCTCTCTAGGTGATTCCTAACATTTATCTTGGAATCAATCACCAGAAATAAACAAGGGCTCTGACTGTTCTGCCTGTCTAAAAATCTGTTACCTCCTTGGGATTTTGCCTCCTACTCCTACTCTGTCTAAAGGTTCTACTACTATGAAAGTGACAGAATTTGAACAATATGGCCTAGATTCCATTGTTGGTCTCAAATAGAGTACACACATGGATTCTATGGAAAATTATGAAGTGTTGACTTAGTATTCAGCAATTCCTTTAATGAACATCTGTAATAGGTTAAGAAGCTAGTTTTCTGCTCAGGGAATATGTAGTCCTTGAATTTGAAATATTGACATTTTGGGATGGCAGACCAGTGTTAGGAATCATGAGGTGCTCCAGATATTGTTGAACTACAGCTCCCCAAATTCCTCATCATTGACTATGCAAGTAAAAGGGTGCTAGGACTTGCAGTCTAATAGTATCTGGAGCGCTAGATAATTCCCACCCCTATGTTACAGAATGCAGAGGGATCCTGCAATCTATTTGAAGGCAAATTGCGTTTCCTTGAATGTGCCAGGGAAAATTAATTCACTTTTTCCTCCTTTGGCTAGAAAAGTAACTGTAGGGATTTTCACAAAAATCATCCATTTGAAATGCAAAAGGATCTTGTAGCACCTTTTAAATGAATAGACAGAAGTTAGTAGCACAAGCTTTTGGAGACTTTAATCTATTTCATCACGTGCATCAACTTATGCTACCACTTCTTTCTTTCTTTGCATAGTGATCCAGACTAACATGGCTACATCTTTGAATTCTAAGCCATATAAAAGTTTTCAGCTAATAAAGAGCATACTTCCCTGAATTTTAACACATATTTGGCAATTTTTATCTGGCTGGGTAGGGGACAAGATATCGGGGGAATGAGAAGGCCTAAGATTTTATGCAACCTTAGACAGCCTGAAATGTCCTCAAACTTCCCAATTTTGTTTGCCCCACAGCTGGTAGAGTAGGACAGCCAGACATCAGAAACCTCTTTTGTTCAGGGGGACCATCACCATGGGTGGCCCTCCATCTGCATGTGCAAAAGGAGAGGTCCACAGCACCCAATGGCCACAGGACACCCTTTAAAGTATCACAAAATGGCACTCAAAATTGTGGCTTTGAATTCAAAATGCACTGGCTGGGTTGTTCCCTTCCCTCCTCCGTCTTTCTCTCTCTTTCACACCTATACAATCGTCTCTCCACATTTGCAGGTTTGACTTTTACGGATTTAATTATTTGTGAGTTTCTCCAATCCCTGCCCTCCGACCTGAAGTGCTGCTTTTCCAGGGAAAGCTTCCCTCTCAATGGCTCCAATCAGGCCATACAGCCCTTTAAAAACCTGCCTCTGGTCCTTCTTCTCCTCCTCCACGAGGTGCTGCCTGGCCAGCTAAGCCCAATTTCTCACCTCTCTCAGTGGCCCCCCACACCCAAGGAAGAAGATGAGCAAGACAGAGGAAGCATAGGGCCACCATGCCAACCCACTCCCTTCCCTTTCCTTTCTCTGACCTTGTTTGGAGCCTGGATGCCCGCTCTGTCCAGCATGTTTCTGCCTCCTTCCTACAGAGACACACACACACATTTTGATATCTGTGACTTTTCCACTTTTGCAGCAGTCCTGTGTCCTCTAACGATAGCAAACGTGGAGGGCCGACTGTAATTATATTACAAATATCTTATATACTGGGCTTTATTCATGCCTCAGGAGAGTATGTATTATTATTTGTTTCTTCAGAAAATGCTACACTGTGATCACAAAAAAGCAAGGCTACATTTTACTTACTCAGTGCTCCAATTAAAAAAAAAGGCCAAAGATAAATGAGTTAATCCAGGGCTTGGCTCAGAATAATGCTGAGAGGTTTCTGCATGATGCTGGATAGTTTCAGACCAATCTCTGCCAGCATGCACAGCCTCACAACACACAAGATGCCTGTTCAGCCCTGGGCAAATTAAGCTTATAAAACTGCTCCTCTTCTATCTTCATCACCCAGGTAATGAAGTAGACTACAATGCAATTAACCCAGAACAGGTGTCAGGATAGCGTGATATAAAATACGGCAATTATGAAATCAAACATTATTTTATCAGGTGCAGCTATTCCTTTACTGTATCTGAAGTATGGACTAAAAAAAAGTCAATTCTATTACTGGCATTAAAAACTGGACTGAGTCATGCCTAGTGTTAGAGAAGAATCAAAATGCATGTATGAGGTAACTGCAAATAAAGACAGATGAGGAAATCCAAGTTACAACTACTAGACTTTTTTTTCCCCCTTAGGTTGATTCATTCCTAGAAGAATCAGGAAAGCAACTAGGCTCTAAGAAAACCAGAACTCAAAGAGTTCAGGGGTGGGCACACTCCAGGTATATGTATCCCCACAAGAATGCTTTTGCAGCCCTCAACCCCTCCTCAACTCCTAGAACCAACATTTTTCTGACCAAAAAAAGGGTATATTGTTTCTCCTACAAGCCTCCAGTATTACTGTATTTCCTCGTGTATAAGACACACCTTTTTCTTAAATAATACCCTTTGAAAATGGGGTGTGTCTTGTACACCAGCAAATACGGTAACGCTAAAAACAAAGGGAATGAACGGGGAGCCAAAGTTCTCCTTGCCCAAGCAAACAAGAAGGGAAGGGATAGTGGAATCCAGGTGAAGCACTCCTTATCTCCTCCTCCTCTCCTGTGCATTTTGACTCTCCTAGGGCCCAAGAAAAACTGGTTCAGCACTCTTTTTACTCCCCTCGTCTCCTGGCACAGCATTCTTTTTATTTCCCTCCTCTTCTGGTGCAGCACTCCTTTCATTCTTCTCAGCAGGGAACTAAAAATTTTTTTTCCTGAAAAATACCCCTTGAAAGTGGGGTGCGTCTTATATGCCAGTGCATTTAATACGCCGGCAAATACAATACTTATCTTTTAAATATGCTGCAAGACCTTTCACGCACATGTAATCATTAACATTAAAACTAGTGTTCCAACCACTTGCAACTTTTATTTATCTATCTATTGCCATTCTTGAAGGTGACACTGGCAGAAAATTGGTCCCCAGGTTCATCACACTTACCCCCCCCCCCATCCTGGGAAGATAAGAGAAGGTCCTCATTTGTATGCAGAAACAGAGGTAGATTTACAACTTGGGTGTAAGTTTAGGACAGCTTTTCCTGACAGGGGTACTCTCCAAATGCATTAGAATGCAACTCCCACTACCTCCACCCAGGCCATTTCTGCACTAGCCTGTTATAGCGCGATGATTCCACTTTCAACATCCTCTGGAATCCTGGGGTTTGCAGTTCCGGGAGGGGCCAGCCAGCCCCTCCCGGAACTGCAAACCTCAGGATTCCAGAGGATGTTGCAAGTGGAATCATCGTGCTATAACAGGCTAGTGCAGAAATAACCCTAGATTCTGGTCACTGGGATGTTGGGAGTCAGAATCCAGCACTTCTTAGAGGGTGCACTGGCTGAGATGATAGGTTTGGAGATCTGATGGCTGAGGCTGTTTCCGCATTAGAGGCCATTAGCATGTTATACTGTTATAATGGCAGCATCGCCATTTGTGCAGTGCCGTAGGGATGCTCTTTTCTTTACCCTTTACCCTTAAGCAGTAGTGGTATTGCCACCGGTGTTCCTTCCTTCCACATTACAGTGTCGTTGCCCACTCCCATGCCCCGTCTTCACCCTGCCCCACCGCCCCTGACAGCAATGTTGTAACAGCATGACATGCCAGTACACTATTGCACTTTTGTCCTATACTGTTCAAAAATGTATTAAAAAAATACAAAGTTTTGACTCAAAGGAGACATTTAAAATAAACAGGAAGAAGTGAAAGGAAGTTACCACGCCATGGGAATCACTGAGGGAGGGATGAGCTGGGGACACCCACAGTCTGCCCACTGCTGGATCCACCATAACAGGTGTTACCCTGTTTTCTGGGGGTCCCGGGAGGGACACCAAATTGCTATCAAAATTATACAAGTTGGGGAAATTAGTTCAGAGCACAAGTCGGCAAAACGAGAGGCAGGGTAACTTAGCAGGATCTTGCAACCCAGTGTCTACGGGGTCAGGCCAAGTCAAGAAGCAAACCTGTTGGAAAATACTGAATGATCTTTACTGAATACAGGCACACAATGTATGCAACACAACCACACAGATAACTAAGGAAAATAAAGGTGTGAGTAAAATAGCGGGATTTTTAGAGGGATAGTTGGTTCGGGTGATACGAAACCTGTCTGGAAGAAAATGGAGAGCGAAGCTGGGGTTCGAAGTATCTCAGCACGTGGAGCTGAGGGGAAGCTCACCAAGCAAAGTGGCAGCAAGGTGGTCTGGAACTCGGGAGCGATCCGAGGAAGGTCTCAGAATCAGGGGCTTTTATATGGAGGATTTTGACCGCAGGCCAGGTCGGACTTAGGGGAAAACAATAGATTTGGAGTTGGAGACAAAGCCTCCAAAAGGTCAGAATTTGAATGACTGAATTAGAGCCAGATTTATCAATAGAGTAGCCGGTATGCAAACGCGGAATACTTGAGCGTTGTATAGCTCGATCATCAAGCTGCCAGCGTGGGGCAGAGGATCTTTTGTAGGCTGCATGCATACCTAATGAGAGTACTTGCCTTGAGGTCTCCTAAAGCGGCAAGTCGGCTGTTTTCTGGCCTGCCTGTATTGTCTAGGAATATTATGGCGATAATCGGCCGAGCCTGTATGCGTGCTTGTCCGGGGGCCTCGCAAGCACATGGAAGGGATATGTGAAGCCGAATTATCGATATCAAAAGATATCTTTTATATCCCCAAAGCTTGGGCTAGCCAGGGCAGTAACACAGGAAGCGCTATCAAGCGTTATGACAGTACTGCACTCCAATGGCTGACAGGATTGAAGCACTAGAGGAAGCTTTTAACGTTTTTTTCTGGAAATAGAATATGGTGATTGGGAGACACTTGGAGATGGGATAGCAGCTGGGTAACGGCAACGTCGTGCAGAAGCATAGCTCCTGGAGCAGTAACAACCCACTGCTATAGCATTATAGTGACATCGTGCGGAATGCCAGTAACAACATTTATAATCCTGGCACTCTGAAGGTCCCCAAGTTGGGGAAGGCAAGTCCAGACAATCTAGACTATACATGGACAAACTTAGTTTCTTATTAGAACTATCACCAGGATAAAATGACAGAAGAGTGAAGATTCAAAATGGTGGTCTCAGGAGGTGGAGCCAGTTACGCAAGGTGTTAAATACTGAGATTACCTGCATACACAGCTCCGCTAGCTGCCAGTTTGTTTCCAGACACGACTGAAAATTCTGGTTATGACCTATAAATCCCACACAGCTTGGGTGAAAATTATCAAGGACAGTGTCTTTCTATGTAAGCCTACCTGTGTCTTGAGATCTGAGGGGGATCACCTGCCTGTCCCACCACTCTCACAGATACATCTGGTGGTAACTTAAGAGAAGGCCTGGTCCTAAACTCTGGAACTCCCTTTCTAGAGAGGTTACTCTGATACATAACTGCTCAAGGGGAAAGGTCCTTTCATATATTTATATTTGTTGTTCTTTTTAATGGTTTGCTTTTAACTGCTTTAAGTTATATGAGCAGTTTAGTTATATTTATCAACTTTCATATGATGTAAAACTTTTGCTGTATCTGTTTTAACAGACATGGGAATGGGTAGGATATTAACAACAATAATAACATATAATCTACAGCTCAGTTACTATACGCTGGGGTATCTACCAGCCCAATTAAGAGGAGTAGCATTTTGTTCTTGCCATTAAACAACTGAAAGTCAAAATCTCTACTCTGAATAGATTTAGGGCCAAGCCAAGAGCTATGTTTCTGTTGTTGGACACTCTGTTCTTAACTTGTTAATATTTGGGTTCAGCACAGGAACGTGACAGCCTTACTGCCACACTTTGCACCCCCTACCTATTTCATCCCACTGTTTGCACACTTTTCCCTTCTGAACAAGGAAGTGGGTTATACAAATGTGGATATATATAGGCAAGTAACTTGTCAGGTGAGGATAGCATAGAAGATGCAAGTAATACATTACAAGTAAAAATGTAAATGCCCATATGTTAATTTTTTTTTAGCAAATCTGCTTTCTATCTGCTGCAGTACAATTACTGTGGGGAGAGGGGGAGTAACTCAAGAAGTCATGCTTGCTTACTGTTTTGCAGGATGAGCATTGCCACTTACCTTACCTATATGACATAGCTAGATGGGTCCACCCTCTATTTATTCCTTTGAAAAGAAGGTTACTATGCTACCACAAGAAATGCAGGACCTTTCCTGCTGCTGGCTATGTCATTCTTCACAGTAGATTAGAGCAATTCAACAAAGGATGTGTCAGCAGCCAGACTTTCTTGAATGGCTTGAACACCACAGCACTCTATAGCCAACTCTGATGAATGATGTGGCCAGCAAAGGATGAGTCCTGTACTGCTTCTGAGCAGCACTGATCTTCTGTTTTAAAATTAAAAAAATAAATAAAGGGGGACTCCATCTATCTCATACCTTTAAGGTAACACTTGTAACACTCCTTCCTATCCCAATCAGCAGCAAAAAAATAACCAAGCAATGCAATGAACAACAATAATAATGCTCTTAAATCTCATAAAATGTTCCTGTGGATGAGTTGCTTACCTAAACACATTAAAAGCAACAGAACATTTTACCTTCTGAAAAGTAATGTTCAAAAGTTCTAGGACAACACAATACGGATTCCAGCTTAGTATTAAATCCATATATGCGATTTTGTTTTCTCACATGGTCCAGTTCCTTCTACCAAAGAGAAATTGTCAACTGCAATGAGTTTGCCTGAGGAGGGTGACAGAAGGGAAAATGACTTCCTCAGTTTCCACAATTTATGTTGCAGTGTTAAAACGCTGCTGCTAGCAAGTGATGGCTCATTTTTCTGAAGTGCATTAAAACCAATAGTTACATCTAAATATCTTAATAAAAATATATTATCGTATTATTTTTCTTGAAGTGGTAATAATATATTGTATTATACTGTTGTTGTTGTTTTATTTTAAGAAGACTATCATTACGAAAAATTTAGCCTTAGCATGACCTTACGCATATATTCCAGTTCTGCTTCATTTATAATAGAGTTTAATGTCTGAATGCTCAAGTAGCATTTGTGTAACATTAAGTGCCTACGGCACTGGAATTGGGATTTATGGGAAGATGCCTGTGATAATTTTTTTAAAAGACAAAACAGCTGATGAAGAAAAAGATAATGTTCAGTTTTCCTCAAAGACATGAATAAGACACAGAGTAATAATTGAGGGCAGGGGGAAAGAGAAAGGAATCAATCTTGTTGAAATATCCTAACATATGACATGCTGGTTGTATGTCATGTTAAATTACAGTTTAGAAACAGAAACCCAAACTCATATTATAGCATTATCTTAATACAAAGAACAAAGATTTAGGCCCTTTCCACATGTGGGGGGGGGGACGGGCAAAAATGCCCAAAAACGGAGCTTACTGGCAGCCGGGTAACTCCGTCGCGACGCGGAGCAGCACGAGCTCGCTGCTCCGCAGTCCTCCGGCGTCCCAAATGGCGGCTTCCGGTTGGTGGAGGCTCTCTACCAACCAGAGAAGCTCGCCAGCTGGAAGCCCGCCCCCCGGCAGATCTGCAGGCACGCATTTGCGCGCGCCTGCAAATCCGCGTCGGAGCTGGGCGACGGAGCGGCGCGGGGCTGCACGCTCCGTGCTTTTTAAAAACGTCGAAAAAGAGGTTTTTAAAAAACACGCAGCGCGGCTAGTTCCAGCCGCTCCTGAGTGGATTCTGGTGTGGAACTACAAAAAGTAGTCCACGCCAGTCCACTCTACGGTGTAGAAGACCTTCGTGAGAGGTCGCTCTGCACCGTTATAGAAGCTCGGTGTGGAAATGGCCTTAAACAGGAGAGTTTTGCTCCACCAACATCTCTTGTCATTACATGTGGCACCTAGAACTGACCTATACATGGGTCACATACGAGTAAACATTCAGAGAAACAGCCCACACATGCTCTGCACCAACCTCAACTTTTTGCCAAAAGTTGAATTAGTCTTACTTCACCATCAATAGAAGTGTACTTTCGATCTGTGGAGCGTACGGAGATACAAAAGAGTCCTCCAAGCCAAGCAACTAGGAGAAAGCTTGGCCAGAAGTTGTTGGATTACAATTCTTTGCCTTATGCACCAAAACCAACAGTCAAGAATGCTAGGAATTGCACTTCTCACTTTGTCCACCTCTGCTGTAAAGGCTTCTTCATGCAGCTCCAAATGCCATTTCTCTGCCAGTTGGCCAGAACATCTTTTCATGGGACAGAAGGAAATGAATATTCTGCTAAAATCACCTTCTTTTGTTGTGCACAGGGCTGAAACTTCACTGAGCCAGCCCTATGCATAAAACAGAATACACTGGCTACAATGTCAAAACTTATAGATTTTGCAAATGTCAAGCTACCAACATTTGAAAATCCAAAGTCCTGCTACATTTCTTTCTAATCTAGATTTTAGAAATCTAGATTTAATAATGTAATCTTACACTGCTGCTACAATGAATAGGACTACAATGTTCAATTTGCAATATATCTTTAGAGCCTCATATATAGCATATTTATGTCTCTTCCCCTGTCAGTATCTCTAATATTAGTAGGAACTTTGCACAAAGATCCAGACAGTGCTTGTGATCATGAAAGAAAAGGCTTTTGAGTGACTTTTATTGTGTGACTTTTTATTTAAAACACCAAAGCTCGCTCCATGCTATAACTCGATGCTATAGCTCAAACTGCTTATTTCACAGTTCTTTGGATTCTCATAACAAAAGTTGAGGTAAAAAGTATCACCACTCACACTCCTGAAAAAATTACCCTCTATTCACAAATGTAATCTTTACTTTTAAATTATAAAAAACATACCCAAAATCTACAAATACAATGAAACTTTAAAAGGTCCTTTCATTGTACATCTTTAGGAATAAACCCTTCAGTATTTCTGCTTCTGTTCTTGTTTTGAAATTCTATTGTGCTGAGATTATGCTTTCTGCTCTAGTTAGGAAAGTATAAAAATGAATAACATCTGAATAGGTAAGAGATAACAATTAGGTAGGGAAATGTCTTCTGAATGTATCTTTCTTGATGAAAAAGCTTTCAAATTCAGTTAGCCTTTTATCTTTTAAGGTTTTTCCAGTGATTCAATCTAGAAAAAATTTACAAGCACATAAATAATGGTAATCACGAACAGCTGTATACATTTAGCATACATTTATATGTGGATGGTAATTTTATGTAAAATATTCCTAATAATACACAACTGCATGCAGGAAAAAGTACCCATTAGTCATAAGAAATAAAAGTTAAGCAATGCTGGAAAAAAAATTAAGAACAATTATACAACCTTTACTCATTTCCTGTGTTTTTAATGAGAATGCAATGTAGTCCTATAACATTTGTATCCTCAATTGTTCACATTATTGCTGTGCTTAAACTAATTTATCTGGACTGAACTAAGAACATCTGGTGCAAAAGAAGCACTGCAATTCATGTTCCTTTTTCAATTAATGATAGTCAAGCAAACGAGCATTAATACAATGTACCAAAAACATCAGCACAAAAGAAAAGGATATATCATAAAACAATTTGAGCTAAGACACAAATATGTCATGAATATCTCCAAATGGGGCAAAAGGGGAAATGTTCATGTCAAGCAGCAGGTATCAAAGATTTGGGATCACAGTGTGAGACACAAGAATCTTGGTGTGCAAGACAGAAAAACACACTCACATTGGTTCTTTTCTTACTCTACCCTTCCTCCAAGATTTTAGATTTATGTACATGACTCCCCTGCCCCAACCTTCCATCCTTGCATGGCCCAAAAGGGATTTTTGAAATGCTGCACACCAAGCATATGCTGATACAACTTAGGAATATACTGTACTCACTCCTTCCTTCTGATAGCTATGTAAACTACCTTTGCCTATTGCTTGCTCTAATGTCTGAATCAAAACACTAAACCACAAATTATTTTCTTAGTGGGTTTATATACCATCTTAAAGGTGGTTTACAATTGAGATATAAGCCAGCACTCCATATAGAGAGCTTGAAAGATTAGGGTTGAAAATTAATAATGTTAAATGTCAGAAATCGGGGAAATTATTACTTGAAATCACTTAATTACTTTGTTTATCATTATTGCAATGGTTCAATAAGACATTAGGTTAGGGATGCCATGGGATTTACAGAAAATAGCACAGAGGTTCTCACTGTTGACCCTAGGGGCACAGTTTGTTACTGGATCCTTGAAAAGAGTTCTTTTTGTCCTTTTAAAGTTGCTTCCTGCCACCTGAATCTTTTACCCCAAATGAGCTACAAAGCCCATAATATTATTGTGGGCTGGTAAAGTTGGAAATCTAGCACATTTGCTACCTCTCAGCATGGGATTTCATCTTATAACCTCTTCAAGCTAAATCTGATGTTCAGCTGTATCTGTCCTTTCTTTCCAACCTGACCAAAATTCATTAACTTTTCAAATGTGATGTTTGTTAAAAGTTAATAAAGAAAGATGTATTTCAGTTAGAAGACACTGTCCACTAGAAGGACAGAAACAACTGGACAGCTACAAAGATCAGTCACTGAATCAAGGGTACAGAATTCCCAGTTTAAAAAAAAATGTGTTCAAAAGTCTCTGAGTGGATGCAAAACATTTTTCTCAACAACTGAATCACTGCCACCTTTCTGCCTCATCTCTTCTAATCAAGAAGTGTGGTCTGCAAAGATTAGTGATAGAGTTTCACTTAATTATCCAAATATGAGAAAAATAAGACTGAAAAGCAATTCACTACACTCATACCTAACAATATTATAGGACATCATACATTACACAATAATATAAATAGACAGCAGTTTACAATATGCTCAATAGAGTAGAAGATGTTACTGAAGAGAGGATAGACTCCAAACCCTTTCCTTTCATATAGGCCTGGGAGGAGCACCTGCTTTTCAAGGCCTGAGAGGCCTTGCATTCACTACGGTTAACAGCAAGCCATGGAAGAAATTGGGCAAATCTATGTATAATCTGAATGGTAGGAGCAGAGAGAAAGGAAAAGTGGGGCTGGTTAATGATTTCCAAGCCACCATGATGTGAAGAAACACAAGGGTATAACTTTTAAAATTAAATCCACATCACTTCAAATCCATTTCTTTGCTGTATTTACTGTGGTTTATCTTTTCCATCTATCTTTGTCAGGGTACCAATGACATATGCTGGGAAACAACCCAAGGCATGCATTAAGGAAATGTGAAAATTTCTGGCTTACCATGTGGACCAAGCAGCTGCAACACTATCACTGGAGGCAAAAATGGACTGCTACTCCTATATTAAACCATGGGAAAGGTGTGAAGGCTAGCTGGCTGAAGCAAAGATTAATGGAATCAAGGTTCTGAAATCCTTCAGGTACATATAGGAAGTAGACAGAGGCATTCTCCACTTATAACTTTGCATCTTCCCACAAATAAAAATAAAAGGTGGTGTTTTTTACCAGCAGAAGGTGTGGTTGAAAGAGGCAGCATACCGAGACAGCTCCAAATAACATAAAAACTTTGTACTGCTGCTATATATGTAGTTATGCCACTAACACCCCAAAAAAGGTGATCAAACAATCTACAAACTGAAGCATAAGGAAAGGTAGCAAAATACACAGAGAAAGCTGATGGCTCCTATCCTATGAAGGAAGAATGTTATTTGACTGCAATGGAGGGAAGCAAAGGTAGCCAAGGTGGAAAGGATGGCTACTGTACAATAGGCAATATTTTGCTGGCACTTTTTATGAGTTATCTACATTATATCATCATCTAATAATCATCTTGTAGAAAAAAATTTCCACAGGTCTAGATGGATCTTATAGTGCCTCTTTAACCTTTTTCTAAAGTGCAGTAAGGAACTGAAATATGATGTTTCTACTTCTTCACTAGTACTTTTTTTTATCAGACATATCTGTTGGGGTCCTTTTTTTTAAAACCAATCTTTTAATTAACAATAAAATGCATAGGAGCTATTTTAAAAATTGAAATACTCATGCAATAGCACTCAAGTGTAACCATGTTACAATTTTTTTTGCTAATTTTTAAAGAACTTTTCAAAACATACTGCTTCCTGCTGTCTTTTCAGTTGCCATTTTAGCACCACGTTTACTTCCCCACGCCATTTCAAACATGCCTTGAAATGCTTTCTAAATCTTCCCCCCAAAATTAAATTTCTTGAAAATATCTGGGGAATGGTGCTTAAATAATGATATTAGCAACATTCAAAAACTGTTCACCTGTTGTTCAGGAGAAATGATCCTTTGCTGCTTACATAGGTGTGTCACACCCAGCAGCAAGGACAATATAATAGGAGCTACATACAAGAGAAGTGCATTACGTGGGAAAATGGTAATGTGCCAAGTTCCACCACCAAGGACCATTCCTCCACCCACTCTACCTCCACACATATTAAGGTGACACAATGCTGATGTCTCTATTCTGTCCGTTGGGAATTTCATTTGTTTTGCAATAACTGACCCTCCGCTGATTTTTTGTTAAAAAGGCAGAGGAATGCTTCTTGTTTAGGATAAATATATGATTGATGGGCTTATTGCTAGTTCAAAATGAGCCTTAGCAGCATCTTAATGGCAGGCTGTGCCCTCAATGGGGCCTTGCTGTTCATACGTAAGTGTTTAAATGCACATGCACAGGGGAACAGAATGCATAAATTCTCTCCTTGAAGGCAAAACAATTTTATGTCTGGATGGCCATGTGGCAGCTGAGAGTGTGTCAGAACAACTCAGCCTGGTGCATCAGTTGCACCAATTCCTGAGGGAAGGGGTAGGTTCAGTAGTTATGGCTACATTTAACAACATATTATCAAACAGATTGCTTTGCCTGTTGGGAAGCAAATGTACAACATTCTTTGTCAATACTTCTCTGTATAAATATATTTTTAGCCAGTGGCATCAAAGAAAAGCAAGCTAAGTGCATGAAAATGTTGCTTTTTTACTATGATTCCCACAACCCTTCAGTCACCATGGCCACTGGGAGGGGCCATATGAACACAACCAGTGGTCATTATTTAGCTTATTACATATGGAGCCTGATCCTATCCATTTTTATTTAGAAGCATATATTACTGAATTTTGTGGGATTTATTCCCAGGTATGGATGCACAGCACTGGATGTTTATTTTCAAAGAAGCAAGGCTCATGCACCCAGTCTTCTTCAAATCAATCATCTTGTCTGCTACAGGTCATAGTTTCCTGCTTCCCTCCTAGCTTAAAGTAAGTTCATATGTTATAAGTTAGAGAGAAAAGTGCAGTATCTTCAGTAACGTGACTGGAGATAAGGAACTATGGCTTCCATAGGGCTCTTGGAGTACCACAGAGGACAACTATATGCAGGAGAGAAATAGCTAATACTAGTAGTTGGTAGAATCATGTGGGTTGAAAGAACTGATTACATTAGCACTGATTTATTTTTATTGTTCTTTATAGTGTCTTCTCTGACACATACCTTCCGAAAAGCAAATAGCATCTTCTTGTGTCTTTCTCTGTATACCTCTGCCACCTAAGTAGTGGCTTTTCAGTGGTGTTACAGCTCCATGCACCCCCCAAGATAGATATGGTTTACTTGGCAAATATTATTTAATTGGCAACTACCTTAATTGGTACTGATATAAAATGGAACCTGAAGTGACTGGAAGGTCAAGCTGTAAAGAGGAAAATTACTGACTGTAAATGTGAGACTGCAAGGCTGGTCAGCCCACACCCCCTCTGGGCACAATCAAAGTCATTGTCAGGCAGATTACAAGACAGCTCTGGAGACAATAGGTTTATGCTCAAGATTATATCTCTGTGCAGAAAAGGAAAGTTCTCACCAAACTGTGATTGCTTTAACCCTGTTTTGTCTCCCCAAACTCTCCACAACACAGAGCTATTAGGACAACCAATAGCCCTTTGTCACTTAAACACTGAGATTATTAACACCATCCGGACCCCATTGTTTGTGTTGCAACTCCCATTGTCCACTTGGCTGGGAGAGCAATTCACATCCATACCCACAGGGTAGTTTTCAGATATAAAAACTCTCAGTTTTGAGTGGTTCAGTGCAGTCTCTCACCTTGCCGAACACCATGCTGTCACTTTGATTCCCAAACAAGAACTGTCCTTGGGTGCCTACCTAAGCCACATCACCACCTTTCCTCACTTCTCTCTGGATCAGTAATTATCACCTGAACTCTAAGATTCTCTATCCACAACTTTCTTCCCTTTATCCTTTGGCTAGTCCTTGTGTGCTTGTGTGAGTGCTTGGATCATTTGCATGCATATGTGACTCTCTCAACAAAACAAAATTTTAGTTCACATTTTGGAACCTCTGGCTGATTCTTTCCCGTGTAACTCTGTAAATATCAGTGAAAAGATCTTGTTAAGTTACTCCCTCTTGCAGGCCTCCTAAGTTTGAGCTAATTAATTCCCCTCTGTCACATAGAGGTACTGGTCATTCTGGGTGACTGCTGAGCTATCCACGTTTTGGGATAACAGTGTTGGCACCCCAGACATGGATGAGCCAGCCAGTCCAAGTTCACCCGCGATCTATGTTATGATTATTTTCAGCACCGGGAATGAGGTTTTATTTTCAGTCTTATTTTTTTTAGCACTTTTTAGACTTATCATGTTGATGTCATTCTCAACTGCAAGCTTCACTGTTTTAGACTTTGTTTTCATGTCATGTTTTACTGTTTTAATATTTTATTTTATTTATAAACTGCCCAGATAAATTTGGTCACTAAACAGCATATAAATGCTGGAAATAAATGAATTCTGCCTTCAGTTGATAAACAGGATAGGAATGGATGAGATACATCCATTTATCTGAGGCACTAAATTTAAAAGTCACATGGCTTGAGGGAGAACCAGATAGATTTCTGTTCACTAATAATGAAAAAATAAGTCCAGAAATAGTGCATTTAAGACATGCCTTGACTGAACACAATCATCGAGAATATGAAGGACAAATAACACAAGGACAAATACATTAAATACACAAAGAATAAAATAATAGGTGATCAAAAATATTTATAGAATTTGGTTAAGCCCTAAACACATGTATTTATTTATTTAAGAAGAAAAATGGCAAATAACAACTATATGTAAGTCCCTTTGAAGGTATACATGCACACAGTTAAAATATAAATATAAATGATGCAATGAGTATTATATCACCTCTACAGAGTTTTCATATAAATATTAATTCATTTATTTTTAAAGTTAGTCCTTGTATTTCTGATACCTGGTCTCCAAAATGCCTGCCTCTGTTGCTCAGAGGGTGACTGAATGCTACTGGAATGGGTTTTAGCACTGGTTAGCTGTTATGTACTTATTAAGAGCTGCTGGCTGAAAAACAACCTCAGAGCTTTCTCATGTGCGCACTGCACTTGCCTCCCAGAACCCGCACTTAACAGCTCTTTCGTAGTGCAAGTGAAATAGTACTTAGCCTGCTAATAACTAATCTTTACAATAAAATACATTTCCCGTCTGTCCAGGACTCCTATGCAGTTAGCTACATAATCACGAAACATATAACTTAAAGGATACTAAGAAACCAGAATCTCTCCAATTTTACACAGTGCCAAAGCACTAATCTCAGTCATCAGACAGTGATTCTTCAACTCTGTCTCACTACAACCCTGCATGATGATGTTGCTTTGGGGGTTGGCTATTTGGAATGCAAGTGCAACTTGATGGTTGGTTGCTAGGCAAAATGAGTAGTACCTCAAGAGTGAAACCCAGCACAGTGGTGTGCATGGGAGAGGTGTACAGATCAAAGGAATTATATATAAGGTAGGGATTCTGTTTGAAAGAGAGCCTTCAGTAAGATCTTGGCCAGAGAGGATGGCTGGGCTGTGTTTAAGCAACTGAGCAAAAGATACAGAGAACTAGTGGCTAAGGATGGGTGTTACTGGCATAGACTGTCAGAAGTCCGAACTGTTTAATGTAACAGTTCTGTATTTTACATGAACCTTGACAAGATACTTTATTTTTAGTGTCATTACAATAAAGGATATAGCTTGTTTTTATAATACTGAGTTAGTTTGCATTATCTAAAGTCACTGGTAACAAAAAAAGAACAAACTACCATAAATAACTTATTCGGTTCTGAGGGAACACTTAAAATGCCCTTTTACACAAAAGTGGTGTTTAAAGGGTTCACAAGTTCAGTGAAATTGTCAGGGCACCTTATAAGACTGGAATTGCAAAACCAATCTGAAGAGAAATAAGGGCATGTCACATGCTACGACAGAAATTTACTCTCATTTGCACATACAGCAGAATAAAGTGGTAGATTCTTGAGATTGTAGAGTAGGCTAAAACACTACAGACCGTGAGGATGGGAGGCATGATATTTAATGCTTTCCTACTGTGCATGCGGTGGGGAGGTGCTGGACAGTTAAAATAATTAGCCAAGACTGGAGTTACTTTGTTACTTTGTATTTTATGGTAAAATCTGTCATCTTTGCTCATGCTGGTCTATGACCATAATAAATTATTGACTGATAGATTTAATTTTAAAAGTAAAATCAGCGGAGGAAAGGAGAAGAAGTCCTCCTGCCACTTGCATAAAATTAACTGGTTTCTCCCCCTCACATGCAACAGTGCTTCTTCAAAGTCACCACAGCACACATCATCCATGTATGTTCTCCTCTGTCAGGATTCTATTACAGAGGAGAACAGTCAAGAATCAAAATGGATAAAGTTCTCAAGTTAAAAACTGACTGTAACACCAGGGACTCTGAGAGTTGTAGTCTAGAGAAGTAATTTTCCAAGCACTTGTCTAAAGTGGTGCAGTTCATCTGCTCAGAATTTTACCAGCATTTGATTTTTCTGTTTTTTGTACGTGCACAAGAGGCCTTGTTGACACCATCCTTTATCACTATGGATAGATAAAAATAATTATCAATACAGGCTGAATAGCATTCATCAGACTTTAAAGAAGCTATTTATACATGAAACCAAATACCTATACTTAATTGCCAGTTGTATCAAAGGCCATTTCTGCACTACACTGTTATAGTGCTATTATTCTACTTTCAACATTCTGTGGAATTCTGGGGTTTACAGTTTACTGAGGCCAAAGAGCTCTCTGGCTGAGAATTCTAAATACCCCACCCTAAACTGCAAACCCCAGGATTCCATAGGATGTTGAAAGTGGAATAATAGCACTGTAACAGCGTAGTGTGGAAATGGCAAAAGCGTATAGCTGCTGGGATAGTATTACAGCTACAAAATAGCAAAGCAATATTAATTTTCTGGCACTGTAATGCCAAACTAATTATAAGGAATACAGTTTTAATTTGAAACCAGTTATAAGGCTGCCTTGTCTTGTAAGCACCAGCAACCCGCTAAATCTACAGTACCATTTATCAAACCAAAGGTAAAAGATATGTGCATGCATGCATGCATGCATCCACTTGCGCACGTGAGCACAGGCACAGTGAGAGAGAGAGAAGGAAATGACCACTGTGGTAATAATATCTGCAGCCTAAATGAAATGTAAATATTTAAAATTCTATTAGTGGCATGGAAAAGTTCCTGAGCAAGGAAGGATGCAACTCAGAGACGGGAATCAGGTGGGCATGTATTCCCTGTTCCCCAGGGACACCATCCCAAAGCACAGTTTCCAGAAAATAAGGGCAGGGGGTGGACCCACACATTTACTTCTAATGTGTAGTTTGGTCCTGAACAAAGTATGAAAACATTATTCTTTCAGACTACAACTTCCAAAATCCCCATCTTCCAACATGGCCACTTACTATGCTGGCTTCGGGGTTTCTAGAATCTGTAGTACAAAATCATAACTTTGTCCTAACTCTGGTCTCAAGTAACTATAACCATCTTCCCTATGTCTGGAGACTAGATAGCAAGATTTCAAAGCTGTGTGTTCCAATTTAGCTAAGTAACCATAGCTAAGTACAGACCAGTAGCCACATGCAGGTGCTGTATGTGATGTCTAAACCTGATCCAACCTGTTGAGGCTCATATGTACATACAGATTTGATAAAGAACCTGTAGTAGCACCACCAGCTCTGGCAGAAAAGAGGAATTATCCAGCTTCTGCTACCAAAGAATTGATTCTAGCAAGGATTCCAGCTAAAATACGTATGTGTTACTGTTGGGCTGATGACAGAATGTCTGGCTTCAACTGTGTCTTGAGCACTGCTGTCTGTGTCTTAACACCATTGTGATTTGGAAGTAGTTGGTCGCTATATTTGCATTAAAAAAAATCACCTTCCTATAATTATATAGTTTGGGCCTTGCATAGCTTGGGACTTGCTTTTCCCAAAGGTAGTGTTTGCTACAATTTCTTATTACAATGGAATGTCAAATCATTCCATATGTCAATAGGGATAAAATCCAATTCAAAGTGAATCAATAGTAAAGCCATCCATTGATTTCAGTGACAGTCTGATCAAGTTCCAAGGAAGGAAAGCAGATGGTTGGGGGGAAATAACAGTGACAAATCCATGCAAACCTGTCCATTTTTCTCTAGAATACTGAATGTTAAATACCAATACTTTGCCCTAAAAACATGCTTATTTTTCTGAGGTACAGATGTTACCCTGATTTCTGGGGGTCCCGGGAGGGACACCTAAACAATGGGGAGGGAATTAGCACAGAGCACCAGTGGGCAATGCGAGAGGCAGGGTAACGTAGCGAGATCTTGAACCCTATGTCTACGGGGTCAGGCCAAGTCAAGGATGAGGCAGATGTTGAAATTAATAATTATTATATTAAAAACACAACCAAACAAATGTATGCAACACACTCACGCAAGAAACTAAAGAAATAAAGGTAGGAGCAGATAGAAGGATTTTTGAGGAGGTTTGGTATGGGAGATACTATACCTGTCCTGAAGCCCAGTTAGAAGCAGAGAAGCTGGGGAGTGTGGATCTCAGCACGTGGAGCTGAGGGGAAGGCTCACTGGACAAAGCGACAACAAGGCGGGATGGAAGCCAAGAGCGATCCGAGGAAGCGCTCAAAGTCAGGGGTTCTTATAGGGAAAATTGTGACCGCAGGCTAATTCGCACTTGGGGAAAACAACGGGTTTGGGGCTGGAGACAAAGCCTCCGAAAGGTCACAATTTGAATGACTGAGTTATAGCCAAATTGTCAATAGAGTAGCCAGTATGCAAACGCGGAGTGCTTGAGCGTTGTACAGTTCGATCATCAAGCTGTCTGCATGGCGCAGAGGATCTTTTGAAGGTTGCGTGCATACATAATTGTGGTACTTGCCTTGAGGCCTCCTGAAGCTGCGAGTCGGCTATTTCTGGCCTCCCTCTATTTGTTTGGAATATCACAGCGATTATCGGCTGAGCCTGCGTGCGTGCTTGTCCAGGGGCCTCGCAAGCACGTGGAAAGGAATGGGTATAGGAGGCTGAATTATTGATATCAAAATGATATCTTAATATCCCACAAGCTCGGGCTAGCAATGGCGGTAACACAGAGTTTTTATTTTACGTTACTAGAATTTACTAATCTAAAAAAAAAAAGTCCTAAGAAATAGCAACATTCCTGAACACTTGAACTTTCCACTTCTGGGTGATCATTTTCCTCCTACAAAGAAAGTAGGCTCATATCGGATCCCCTTCTCTCCACATGCATCTGTTGTTCTGACTGAGCACTGACAACATCTTTTCACTTCACGGACGATCACATTCAGCATTAAAGTAACCGTCACAAAATCCCCACAAACTTTTTAAATTTTTAAGTAGCATATTGTTAACATTAACAATGATCTGAAAGGGAACATCAGTTGCTCACATGTTTGTTCAGTGCCCTGCCACACCCTTTTTCCTTTACACACAATTAAAATGAACAAGAGTCCCTTGCATTTAAATAATATGCAATTATCATGCATCTATCAGGGGCAAAAGTACAAGGTAAGGCTTACTGAAAGCTTACTAATTAAAGCCAAAGTTTTTTTACCACTTATGGACAAGTTTTATATTTCAGATATGGACTGTCACGGAATTCATGGCCTTTCCAGTAACAAATTAAATAAAACAGAAGGTATTGTAATGAGCAATTACCAATAGGAAAGAACTTACTATTTGTTTATCTAAAACATAGCAGTGTCATCTCCCTTTCACTCCAAATACTAATAGCTAGTATTCTACTAATAGCAGGGCACTACAGTCCAGTGGTTCTTCATTTTTTCTTTACCAGAGACCCCCTGTAAATATAGATTGTTGTCAGAGGCCCCCAAGGCTTAACTCAAGATTTGAATATTTAGATTTAGATTTACATATTTAAGTTTAACACTCAAATATTTATTTATTTATTAAAGTCTTCTGGATTCTAAGGCCCTTTTAGCACCTTACCTCGTTCCAGTGTCGTCGCGAGGGGATCACATGAAAAGCCTCTTGCCAGAGGCACTTGAGTCCCCTCCACTTCCCGTCCGCACCAGCTCTGTGCTGGCCAGAAGGAAGCATGAGCGCTCCCCCCCTCTTCCTTCCACAACGCAGCCAGGTACTTTCCCAGGCTGCGCTAAGGGAGGAAGCACGATGGCCATGCATTCAGAGCCTCCGCACACAAGATAAGTGCGGGTGGGGCACGGAAGAGACGTGCAATTGCACATCATTTTCAGCAGCGAGCCGAAAATGATATAATGCGCGATTGCCACCTAATGGCCTTGGAAGCCTCACGCGATTGCAAGCACGTCATGTGGAACAGTCCTCGCAATCATGCAATGCTCCCAAGGCCATTTTGCAACAGGACTGGCATGTGAAAAGGGCCTAAGATTCAAATCCCTGATCGGATACTGGGGCCATTTCCACACTAGACTGTTATAGTGCTATTATTTTACTTTCAACATCCTGTGGAATCCTGAGGTTTGTAGTTTACTTGGGCCAAAGAGTTCTCTGGCTGAGAATTCTAAATGCTCCTCCCTAAACTACAAACCCCCGAATTTCATAGCGTGTTGAAAGTGGAATAATAGCACTCTAACAGTCTAGTGCGGAAATGGCCTGGGTGATCTCGGGCAAGTCAGAGGAAGGCAAAGGCAAACCCTTTCTGAACAAATCTTGCCAAAAAAAAAACTTGTGATAGGTTCACCTTAGGATTGCCATAGTTAGAAGTGACTTGAAGGTATACAACAGAAAAATGCCACTAACAAGGGAAGGTTCTTTCTAGCTATCATGTCTCTTCCCTTTGAAAACAGACTTATGGTGTTCTTAAAGCAAATCTATCATGGAGACTTTCTTGCCAAGATTTACTGCCCTTTGTCTTTCTCTGGGGCTGAGAGAATGTGACTTGCCTGAGGTCACTGAGTGAATTTCCATGGCTGAGTGAGGATTCAAACCCTTGTCTGTGAAGTCATAGTTTGGCCCACACAAACACTTGCTGCTATGTCCCTTTTGTCCCAGACACAGCAGCGGGGAGAGTGCCAAAACTGCTCCCTTATTTGCAAATAAGAGAGCAGTCTGGGCTTGCATACATACCAGTTACTGTGTCCTTTTCGATAGTGATGTGGCAGCAGGGGGTATGGGCATCAAGGGACATGGGAACAGGTGTGGACACACACCCAGACTGCTCCTTTGTTTGCAAACAAGGGAATAGTTTCAGCATCCACACACACATGCTGCTGTTGGTGTCCAACAGCAAGGCTTCACAGACCCCCTGTGAGGGCTCTGTGGACCCCAGGGAGCTGCAAACCCCAGGTTAAGAACCAGTGCTATAGTCCATGTCACTAGCTGAAAGGCTACTAACTACCACTAAGTTCTTAGCAATGGCAGAATCTGAAGATGCACTGACATGACTCCACACCAGAATAACACCAAAATTATATTGATGTAATATTCTGCAGACACAACACATGGTCCTAAGAGTCAAGAAAGAATCTTGGTGAATGAGGGAAGGAGGAGACCTTAAGTCAAGGTACTAACTACCCACAGAGTGAATCAAAACAGAATGAAAGTAATTCTAACAATGATTGGTAATATAATGTTTCTGCATTTAAATTCTCTATTCACATGACATAGAAAGCAGTAAACATTCCTGTGCATGTGTGTCTTGAACAGCACTTTTTTCCATAATAGGATACAGGCCAAATTATGTTCTGACTACAGTCACTTTTGGGGAGCATGCTTTTCCCTACACTATAAACATAGTCCCTTCCCATACTGATGACATTCTGGCCTAATTAGCAAAGTTTTGCCTCCCTTCATTTCCCAACTAGTTTTGGTGGGAGCTCTCTCTAGGCAGTCACATGTGGGCTGCATTCTTTCCACTGTATAATAATGGATACAACAATACTCAAGGGGATGATCATAATTTGGGATATTCTTTTCATAGCCCAACGCCAATCAGTGCTTCTTTACAAGTTTCTCTGGACTTTTTTTGATAGCTCCTTGAACTTCATGATACTGTTTCTTGGATATATTCTCCCAAAAAACAAAACAAAAACCTCTAGGGCCTTTCAGAAATAGGTCTGTGTCATTCAAATTGGATCCAAGTGAATTGTTTCCAATGATTTAGGCAACTTCTGGAGGCAGGAGGTTGCACCAGAGTTTATATAACTGTGCAACAGCATACTTATATGAGCACTTTTCATGAATACCTACACAAACAAAAAGCACTAGTTTGTTTTTGTTTATTTAGTTTTTGTGCCTCAGTAAAAATATTTTGTACCTCCACAGTGTTGAGTTCTTAAATACCTCAAGTAGTAATAATGCCAAGTGAAAACATTTCAATTTGAGGTTCTAACACAACAACATTGGGGAAACTGAAAGTTGAGGGAGATGAATACTTTTGCAAGGCACTGTAATTCCCTGATTAAAAAAAATAAATACTTCTCTTGGAAAATCTCCATTCATATACACTCAACTGAGCTACAGAGGTATCTTGGTATTATATTGCACCATTTAGCCTTGCTTCCCTGCTTGCCAAAAGGCTGATGTTTGCAGACTGTGTGCCTGGGTGTGAGAATGCTCATAATATGTACCAGTGACTTGACTTACCATATACATTTACACAGTCATGGGTGGCGTGCTGTCCTTGCAGCTGGTTGGCTGTGTCTTGTGTGTGTGGTGGGGCAGGATGATGTTGTGGAGGAATTTTTGCATCAGTTGTCCCCTTCCATAAAAGTCACATCATCAGTAGCCTTGTGAAGTGTTTAGCAATGTCCGCATGACTCTTACTTAAATTGCTATTGGACCTGCACAGAATCCTGACTGCATTACACGACTAACATTGAAAAAGACATAGCAGCATAGTGGGCTCATAAGATGGCATTGCCTATTCACAGTCCTAAGCATTCCTACCTAAAAGAACATCCAGTGATATCAAGGAAATACGTCTTATGAAAATAAAGAAGGCTATAAGAAACAAATCTTCCCAAAAACCAAAAGAGCAAACCCTGTTTGTGATGGAAGTTGCTTTGGGGCATCAGCTATTTGGAATGACAGTGCAACTTGATGGCAGGTTGCTAGGCAACAGGAATAGCACCTCCAGAATGAAACCCAGCACAGTGGTGTACATGGGAGGGGCTTATGGATGAGACAAATTCTACTTAAGGCTAAGTTTCTATGTGTCTTGTGCCTTCAACGAGATCTTGATCAGAGAGGGTAGTTCATTCGGGTTTAAGAAGCTGAGAAAAAGGCACAGAGAACCGGTGTCTAAGGCTGGGAGTTACTGTCAAAAGTTTGACTGTTTCATGTACCAACACTATACTGTACATGAACTCTAACAAAACAGTTTATTTCTAGCATTACTATAATAAATGTTACAGGTTGTTTTATAACTACTGACTTTGCCTGAGTTATCTAAAGTCAATGATAATAAAGGGAACACACTTAAATAAACTGTTTAGTTCTAAGTGAACACACAGACTCTAGTCCTGCTACACAAAGGTTGTGATAAAAGGGTAGAATCAGGCTGAGTGATATTGACAGGGTACCTTATTAGAGTGGAACTGCCAAACTAATCTGAGGAGAAGTAAGGGCCTGTCACAAAAATTTGTGCCAAAAATGGTGGGATACCAAAAAAACCTGTGGAGATCTCATAAATGTCCAGTGGGTACCTAGAGATCTAGTTTGGAATTTCCTGATTCAGTGAAGAAATTCAGAGATTTATTTAATCTGTGTGTTTGGATCAGGTAGAGTGATTTCCTGAGGTAACTGTATGGGGGTAAAGTAAAGGTTATTTGGAAGTTGATCTTGGAAACAATATGGGTGTGTAAGACAGCTAGAGTGATTCCTGAGGTACTGCTTTGGGGTAAAGTAGGGGATTGCTTGGAAGCTGAGAGAATTGTAGGTTAAAATTTTAGTAGTTTTTATAACAGTCCCCAAGGTAACAGTTGGTGGTAGGGAACTGAAATAATACCCTCAAGAATTGGAAACAAGATATTTGGTGACTCTATCTGAAAAGCTGACAGACTAAAATAAAAACAAATTGGTGGTTCCTGAAGTAAGGGCCCTGAGAGGTGGGCCATTTCCACACTACACTCTTATAGCGCGATTATTTCACTTTCAGCATCCTATGGAATCCTCGGATTTGCAGTTCCAGGAGGGGCCAACCAATAATGGATAAGTTAGTGACTGTGCAGGAAGTTTCAAAACCTCATTTTTACGAAAAGAAAAGTCATAAAACTGGCAACCTTCTAATGACAAAGTGGCTGAAAAGAAAAATGTTAAGCCCTGGCAGTCTGAGAGAACAAAGGTTCCTGAGCAAAATGAGAGTTTTGCAAGAGGGAGGCAATTGCCTAAGGGGAATGTGGAAAATAAAGCCTGTTATAAATGTGGAAAAGTGGGACATTTTCAGTTTTATTGTCCTGAGAAGTTTGGCAGAGTTAAAACTCAGGTGACTAAGGATTACTCAGTGAGGAAAATTCAACGGTAAGAGAACAGTTCACTTAGATCTGAAGCAAGCAGGTAGACAGCTATGAAAACACAGAACTCTAGTGAGGCAGAGGCAAAATTTTTACCTCAGCAGACTAAACTCTGTATGTTTATTACTCTAAATACGGAAATGGCTGAAGAATCTGGGAAAAGATTACATGTCTAGGATCAACTAATCTGAGGACTGAGAGATAGAAGTTAGATAGAAGAAGTCCAATCTGTGTATTCAAACCTTATTTAGTACTTCAAAAGAAGATTCTTTTGAAGGCTTTAGGAGGCCCTGCTTTCTAAGTGCCAACAGCCCAAGAGCATGTTAAATATAAGAAATGCCAAGAAAACTGGAAGGGTGGCTATATGTTCTGCCATTCTGGCCCCATGTCTAATTGGCAATGATACAGCCAGACACACAAAGCACATGTGTGTAACTATCCGTCCCCAGAAATAGCAAGAACACTTTGCTCAATCTGAGAGGGTAAGGGAGCATGAGCCCAATGGGGGAAATCCTACCATTATGGATAGTTGGACTAGGCCTGATGCACCAGATGTTGAACTAGGGGATTTGATTAAAATTTGTTCTTTCAGTGAACAAAACTCATCTGAGTTTGCAAAGGAGCAAAAACTGGATGAGTATTTAAAGCCTTCATTTGAAATGGCTAAATCAAATCCACCCAAACTGTCATGGGCCAGGACTCGGGCTCTCCAAGTGAACAGCATCCTCAAAGAAGGACATGCAGAAGCAAGCACACCAGGAGCTAATCAGGCTGGGATGAGAGCCAGCTGGCTCCTGCCTTTTTAAGAAAGGCACAGGGCAGTAGCTTGATGCCAGACACAACTTGTGTGTGTTGGCTTTTGTTTTGTGTTCTTTGGAGTCCCTGCTCATTCCTTCCTCGATTTTCTGACCCTGGACTATCTGATCATGTTACCTGCTGGATTTCTGGACCTTTGGATTGTTTCTGGATGATGTTTCTTCCCACTGTGAACAGGCAAGCTGTATGCACCGTTAGTGTCTCTGTTTGACTGTGGCATAGCAGTTAAATGCCAGTACTGCAGCCACAAGGTTGTGAGTCTGATACTGCTGGGCTCCAGGTTGACTCAGCCTTCCATCCTTCTGCAGGTTGGTAAAATGAGTACCCAGCTTGTTGGGGGCAATTAGCTAACAGATTATAAATTGCCTAGAGAGCACTTAGCTGATAAGCGGTATAGAAATAATGCTATTGCTATACTCTATTGTCTGGCACAGACAGCTGGCGTCTGTGACGTGAACTGACAAGAGAAAATCCTGTTAGACAGACTAACTGTATAGAGAATCTCTAAGATAGGAACACAACACGCAATGGGAGAAATAAGTACAGTTAGTTGTGCCTACAAAATATAGAGAGAAACTACTGGGAATGGCACATGAAACTTAATTTGGTGCACATTTGGGAATTACCTGAACTGCACAACAAGCAACACTGAATTTTTACTGGACAAAAGTAGGTCAGCAGATAAGTCAGTTTTGTAAAACCTGTGACACATGTCAGAAAATGGGATCTGGAAGGGACAAGACTAAAGCAGAGCTATGCCCTATGCCTGTGACAGGTGAACCCTTCAAATGTGTAGACACAGATATCATGGATCCCTTGCCAAAAGCTACATGAAGAAGTGACAAGCACCTTCTTACTTTTGTAGATTATGCCACAAGATATTCAGAAGCAGTTGCATTAAGCAACATGGAGACTACCACTATTGCAAATGCCTTACGAGATATATTTCATTGTTCCAGATTTAGGAACATTTCACTTCCAAATTGATGCAGCAATTATGGGAAGTGTATGGAACTGGACATCTTATGTCTATACCCTACCATCCAGAGACCAATAGCTTGGTGGAAAGATTTCATGGAACACTGAACCAGATGATAAAGGCATATGTGGCAAATAATCCCAATGACTGGGATCTTAAATTATAACATCTACTGTAAGCTTATCAAGATGTTCCTCAAGAAAGCCTTGGATTCAGCCCTTTAGAGGAAAAGAGTTCAGAGACCTTTACAGCTGTTGAGACAAACCTGGAAACGGGATTCTAGACAAGAACCTGAAGCCATAGTCACCTACACAGAAAATCTGCTAACATCATTAAGGATTGTATTAAGCCTAGCTGATGAAAATCTGCAAAGAGCACAGAGAAAACAAAAGATTTGGTACAATCAGAAAGCAAGGGAGAGATTTTACAACTGAAGAGATGAAGTGTTGATTCTCAGAGCAGTGAAAGAGAACAAGTTACAGTTAGCTTGGACTGGACTAGTTAAAATACTGCCATTATCTAAATGATGTGAATTATGTCGTGGATCTAGGAGAAGATGTTCATAACAAAGTCATGCTCGCTAATACATTAAATCCATAGAAGAGAAAACGTAACATTATATGTGGTTTCAGGGACTGTGGAAGAAAAAACCCACTTGCCTTATTGGGAGATAGTAGATTCCACAAGGTGCAATATAGATGAAATTAACCTTGATGGCTCCCTTTCCAGAGAACAGAGAGATGAAGTGTATGCATTATTAACTACATACAAGAGTGTATTTTCAAACATGCCAGGAAAAGTTAAAGGAGTACAGCACTGCATTAAAACTGAAGATGCTGTCCCTATTGCAACCTCACCATATAGAGTAATCAGAAAATATCTGAGAGTGGTGCAAAAGAGATTGAAGAGATGGGAATTACAATGCCCTCTGAGAGTCTGTGGGCCTCACCAGTAGCTTTGGTGGAAAAGCACAATTGTGCAATTAGATTTTGTGTGGACCACAGAAAGTTAAATAGGATAACACAAGCTGATGCTTATCCAATGCCTAGGTTGGATGATCTAACTGAAAATGAGTAGAGCTAATTATATATATAATTATATATCAAAATCCTTTAGTCAAATTGAGAGTTGTAATATAATTACAAGTCTCAATTTGACTAAAGGATTTTGAGTTCAATATTTTACACATAAGTGGGCAGGAAAATATTGCAGCAGATGCATTATCTAGACAACCCACGGATTGAATTGATGCAAGTACTGATGTGTAATGTAAAACTGTTGTTTAGTATTAAATGGGTAAGTATTTATACCTGTGGTTACAGAAGACACTAAAGAAAGAGGTCCAGAGAAATATGGTAAGTACAGTGCTGAATTACTGTGTGTTGTCTTCGGAGCATCAATAAAGCAATAATTTCTAGGGGGGTGGGGTGACAAATTTGCTTTGGGGGGTTAGCTATGTGGAACACCAGTGCAACTTCCTGACTGGTTTCTAGGCAACAGGAATAGCACCTCCAGACTGAAACTCAGCACAGTGGTGTGTATGAGAGGGGCTTATGGATGAAAGGAACTCTATATAAACTAAACTAATCTGAGGAGAAATAAGGGCATGTCACAATGTTGTTGATATAACCTAAACAAAATGAAGGCAAGCTCTGCACTGTGAGCTGCTAGCTTTATGTATGTAAAATCATTATGCTAGTGTATGTTTTTAGAAATATTTTGGTCATGAAATAAAAACTGTATGTTGCATAATCAAAAACAAATACCTTATATTTTCCACAGTTATTCAATCTTGTCCCTCATATTAAAAATCAATCATAATCTGAAAGAAAGGTAAAACAAAATCAATCGTACGCTGAAGAAAGGTTGCTCTAATGTGGCCACTTCTGGTCTCTTGATTTTGAATTTTTTATGTGGTCATTCCAGTCATCCTTTTCCTATCTTTACCAGCACCTCATGCAACATTATGCTGGCACACCATGTGCTTCATAGAGCCTTGAACCTGGTATTATCCATCACTGTGATGACAAGATGCTGTCAAGGATGGGTGAAGAATGGAATAAGAGAAATGATAATGATTTAATAAAAACCAGTGACTGGCCTTCAAATGGAATATTTTCTATTATATTGGGTTGCTGTTTTTCCTAATGGTGGTATTTAGAACTCAGGAGGAGATTTGCGTGCAGTACTGTTTGCTTTTTTAAAAAAGCAAAGTAATTCAAGGAAATACAATGAAGTATAAAACTAGAAAAACTGGAAGGGCTTCTCCTAGAAAATGAATTTGAATGAGCACAGTGAAAGGTATTAAAAGAGTGTACCAGTAGAAAAAGTAAGAGCTTTTTATCTCTTTCACTGATTGGTTTGTGGTTCTACAGGACTTACCACAGCTGTGGCTTCAGGTGAGGCCATGTAAGTAACTGTAATAACCATACTGGGTTCTCACTCCAGTGAATGTGGGCAGAGAGTAAGTATGCTAAAGCTAGATGGCCAGAAACAGCGCACAGGGTAGTAAGACACACGCTCCAGCTCATAAGGGATGGTGTTCTCAGTGCAGCGATATTCTTCAGTCATCAAATCGGCTACCTGTTAGAGTCTGGTGCTATATAATCAGTCCAGCACAGGGGTCTGTGACAAATAAAAAGAGGATCCAAAAAACACAGGTGACTACATAAAACAATGGAATACTTGCACATATTAAGAAAGACTCAAACCCTATAGTTTTTATACCAATGTCACCAATAATCTGAAAGTTAGCTGTTTGCAGCAGCAGAGCCTAGTCCTGAAATACACAGAGTTGTTATAAAAAGCACTTTCAGCAGAGTGT
This sequence comes from Cyclura pinguis, assembly GCA_030412105.1. NCBI lineage: Eukaryota > Metazoa > Chordata > Lepidosauria > Squamata > Iguanidae > Cyclura > Cyclura pinguis. The sequence continues at coordinate 218,415,632 of CM059599.1, read as the reverse complement.
CAGGGGTCAGACTGAGAATGGGTCTCATGCTTATTTGAGTTTGAAAATGTAGATCTTTCTTACTCATCTGGGATTCCTCTTTGTAATCATGCACTCTATTGTGCAACATTCCCTTTTGTACAAAGAAGTTGGGCTAAATCCTCAGGATTAGGCTTCAGAAAAGGAAGTGGAAAAAAATGCGAAATTGATCAAGGGCTTGGCTTGCAGGAGAGAAAGGCAATGCTGATAATCACCACACGTTTAACTTCCAAATTGAACCTTTGGTGAGCTTCAAAGCATACAGCTGCTCACAGAGGTTCACCGTATAATGGCACAGACTCCTTAGTGCAGGGATGTACCATTTTTTCACCCCTAAGAACATCTGTATTGGACTGGGAGGGAGGGAGAGCCACACATGCATGTATGTACACATACATCAAGCACAGGATGAGATGCTTTAACCTTCCCCTCCCTACTTCTTGAGATCTATGAAATGCTTCTATAGACATTTATGCATGTACGGGAAACCAATGGAGGTCTCTATAATCCCACAATGATTTTGGAGCAGCCAAGAGATACCCATGGCCCTGGGACTGCAAGTGGTGCACCCCTGCCTTAAAGCCTGATGAATCCATAGGTAGAAATGAGCTGTGCTCCAGTTTTGGAAACAAGGCGTCTGTATGTCTGGATCCTCATGCCCAGACTACATCAGCAGCCTGGCTGAACTAAATGAAGAGCCAATACCTAAGGGCTGTACTTTGAAAGGGATGAATATCCTGCTGAAGAGGTTTAATAAATATTGCATCTTGCCCCAGATCTTAGTCATGAGTACTTCCCAGCCCATCTGTTCCCTCTGTCTCCAAATCAAATGCCTTCAAGCAGGGGTTAGCAGATTTTCAAGTGAACCTGTCCAAAAACCAACAAACAAGTGGATTTAAGTTTCATATTACTTTCCCCAAATCAGTCCACAACTATTCTAAATAACGAAAATTAGAACATAAAGATGACTTTTCCCTCCCAACAGACACACACATACACACCAGTGATCTCACAAACTAGCAGGTTTTCTGATAAGATATTTAAATCCCTAAACCTACAATGATCCCTAAATGTTTAAAAGCATCTATAATGTGGTCTTTCATTCCCATCTTGCCTTCTATTTACTCCAATTAACTTTCTAAAAGAATATTCCTGAGTCCTAGGTACCCTGAAGAGAAGTGTAATACAAGGGCCAGTCCTCTTACGGATCAGTAACCTGTTAAACCACAAGAAGTAGGTCAAACTGGACAGATCTTAAATGTGAGAAGAACAAGGATCTACACTGGCGCTTAAATTATACGACATATTTATCAAATCTGGAATAAAAGGAGAGCAATGAAGTGGCTGTATTTGTTGATCAAACTATTCAGAGCTGTGAAAGTCCATTTTAAAAAAAATTAAAAAGAAAGCTCATAATTGGTTGAATAAAAAAAGGCAAATGATGTTTAGCTTAAGCGAGTGTAAAATAATGTATACCATAGCAAAAAAAAAATCCTAGTTTTATATATCTTCCTGGATCTAGAACGGCAGCTACTAATCAGGAAAGACAGCTTGGGGTTGTGATGAATAGTTCAATGGAGATACCAAATCAGTGTGCCACAGCCATGAAAAAAAAAATTCCATGGACCATGTAAGAAAGTAATTGAAAATAAAACAGCCTGTGTTATAATGCTTTTATATATAATATATCTTCACACTACTAACTCAAAAAAGGATACTGGACTCATCTCAAAATGTTATCAGGAAACTAGAACAGGTACAGAAGAGAGCAAGCAAAATTTTTGAGATAGAGCTCATTCCATTTAAGGAAAGGCCAAAGCAAAAACAAGACCTTGTAGTTTAGCATTTGGAGGTGAGGAAGAATGGCATTGAGAGGAATGTAGGGGATTTTTAAAACTATGCATGATATGGAGAAATTAAAGAGATTTTCCCTCCCTCCTCCATCATAACAACCCCATGAAGTTATTAGCAGTAGATTAAGAGCAGCCAACGTATGGAGTTCAATGTGACAAAGGATCTGATGGTTGTCATTTTGGGTTATATGTCAGGCAAATTTATGGCTCATTTAATGATAGCCAAATGGATAACTGACAGCTACATGGATAGTCAATAACTAAATGGAACATTCCGTTCAGAAACACAATGCCTTTAGACAACTGTTGCTGGGTAGCAACAGCAAGGGCCAACTATTTTCCTTCTCCCTGTTTATGGGCTTCTCGGCAGCATCTGGACCAGAAGGGCTCTTCTTACCTCCTAGCCTTACAGAAACTCCTCAGTGAACTGTTCAATGAACTAAACATTGTTCTCCAGTGCTTAGGAAAGGATGAAAGGGGAAGTCTCTCATGAAACACTGTGAGTCTTCACTTATTGTTGGTACAGTGAGCAACATTTCCTTTACTCTTATCTCCTTACATTGACTGCAGATAGCATCAAATTCAATTTTCAGGATCAGCTAACTGCAATGCCACATATACTTTTCTCCTAACAACAAAAAGTGACTAATACTTCCTCCTTACTGGTGTTTTAAAAGATCTCGACTTCTGTGACTTGAACCTGTTGTATTCACTATTCCTTTTTTGAATAGGGGAGAACAGAAGCTTGTTACCTTTAGCTTGCGTTGAACAAGGCATTCTTAACCAAATCCACTCTATACATGATGTCTATTTGTATTTAAAATGAAGTACTGCAGAAATATCCATGTCAAACCTTACTTAGGCGCACACACAGGATTTAACACAATAAATTAATAGAGAGTAGCTACTATTATCTCACCCTGTACAGACAATCACTAGTAGTAATTTTCTATAAATAGGAAGGAAACCCAAATGCAAAATATATGCACAACACATGAGTTTTGAATCATGCACATGTGTAGAAATCAATACATGTGCAAGCAGTAAGCAGAAGCCTAGTTTGCATAGCAATATTACAATGCATTTGAGAGAGAGAGAGAATTACATATGCTCCCTTCAGAACTGACAAACAACATAGTTTCTTTTCTCAGGTAGCTAAGCTCAAGTATAATATTTAACAAGGGGTCTAAAGTGGATCAGAAATCCCCATGAGCAGATTCATAGAGTCACTTTTCATGTATTTGTGTTTTTCACTTCTGCTTGAATTTGTTCATGCTATGTGGAATCATTCATCGCAAGCCCACACTATGATATGATGCATCACTTAAAACTGCAGTTTATGAATGAATTATGGCTTGCAAAATTTGCAATCAACAAGGCTAGAAGTAAACTTTAACTTACTTTTTTCCCCATTACTACATACAGATGGCAAGTAAGGATTTGGTACAAATTGCTACAAACAAAACAAACTCCTTTTGACAGGACCCTTCTTTGAGGGCTTTTGCCTTTCTTTGTTTTAACATTTTTAAACAAGTGTTTCAAACTACTTTGACTGAAACCTGCTTAAGCTCCAGCAAAGTTGTTACACCAAACATGTTCAGCCCATAGCTTTGAAAGGTGGGGACATATCTCATCCCAAGCTGATGAACCAGATATTTATGAATTTAGAATGCAGATTTAGTGAGAGCTGGGAAAAGGGACTAGAACTGTCAGAATCCCCAACCAACAAGGCAGCTCTTTTGTGGTTAAAAAGAAAAAGCTTCTCTTCACCCAGTTTTTTTTATTATTTCAATGAACTGAATTCAGAATAGGGATGAGAATGATGCGGTCCTCCAGATGTCGTTGGACTACAACTCCAACAACAGCTTGCTCTCCAACAACATATGGAGGGCTACATGATACCCATCCCGTCTTTAGAGCATGAGTTGGTAAACTGATTGTGGAACTGTTTTACTGCTGTTGTCAAGGCTGTAATGGCACGCCTCACTTAACAAAGCCTTACAGAAAAAGTCATTTTTACAAAGTCTTTTTATGCCCTCCCAGCTCTCTCTTTTTCTCCTTGTCCTCTGTTTAGCTGGAAAGATTTTTATAGCAGAATCAATACTGGAAAGATGGTGAAGGAGTACTTGAGAAACACAGACTTTCAGTGTCAGGTTGCAGCACTGTGACTGCAGCGGACAATGCAATAAAGCTTGAACTGGGGAAGAATGGTACTCCACTCTAGCCAGTATTGCTGGAGCTGTATGTGGATGCCCAAAACAGGCAAGGTAAATAGCACTCCCTGCCAGAATTGCTTCCTGAGCATGGGTGAATAGCAGAATAGAGGAGAGCAGACCAACCTGCCAAGTTGGTACCCTTAGCACATTGGAAAAGCATAGATCTGTAAGTTTGGCCTGAGACCCAGCATGGTGTAATGGTTTGAGCATTGGACTATGACCCTGGAGACCAGGGTTCAGTTGCCTACTCAGCCACAGAAACTCACTGGGTGACTGCTTGTGCATTAAGTGCTCTCATCCCCCAGAAAACCCCAGGATGGGTTCACCTTAGAGTCACCATAGGCCAGAAATGACTTGAAGATACAACAAGAATAGGCTTGGCCATCAAAATGGAAATCATAAGAGAAGTGAAGGCTGATGAGAAAGGAAATCATTCCTGGGCGCCTTTTGGAAGAAGCTTCCAAGTGGTCTGTAGAAAGTTCAAAAGGTCTTTTGTTTACTTTGGCAAGGCTCACCAGACTGATACTTCACATGTGCATATTACTGTTATTGCCTACTAAGTTTGCTGAAATATATTGCTCCTCTCTTCTGTTCTGGGATGCTGGGAACTTTTTTTTTCCATTTTACATCTCCCTCCCCTACAAAATTTTCTATTAAAGAACTACAGTAATACACAGGAGGAGATCTACTTTGTTAACTGAGATATACCTATATATCGCGACCTATCTTTTCTTGGCTGTAACCTAAGCATCTTTGAGGCTCAACGGACCAAAACGCTGGTAATACAGATAGATGTATAGGTTTAGGTACACACGCAGGCGCTCAAACCAACCTGCGCAAGAGCCCTACCTGGTAAGCGTCGGGGATGTTGACAATCTCGCCATGCTCGGCCACGTACCCAATGATTCCTCTGCCCCAGGGCACCTGCACCTCGTTGGCGTTCTCGGTGCTGCAGCAAGGCAGCAACGGAGTGCCGGCGTGGACGTCGAAGACTTTGGAGACGAGGCTCTTCTTGCCGGCTCCGGCGCCTCCTTCCACCAGGAAGAGGGAGCCCCGGTCGGCGTCCACCATGAGGCAGACGAAGATGAGGATCTTGTAGCTGAGGGCGCTGAGGTCCAGGTCGTTGGAGATGTCCTTGACGAGCTCCAGGAAGAACTGCCGCTCGTTGTGCTCCTTCAGGTGGCGCTTGTAATCCAGGGCGGTGGGCGGGTACTGGGGCAGGTTGACTCGGGACTCCAGCAGGGCGCTGAGGATGTGCGCCGTGGTGGGCGGCAGGGAGCTGGCCTTCCGCAGGAGCGCCCTTCGCCGCGCGCTGCTCAGCGGTTCCTGGGCCCGGGCGTGCACGTGCTCGTCGTAGGTCAGGTTCACGTGGATGGCCTTGGAGCGCGCGAAACTTTTCCTCAGCTCCTTCTGCGACGCTCGGCGCTGCAGCCCGCAAGCGGCGGCCCCCGCCTCTGACCCGGCCGCGCCCCAGCTGAACGACGGCGACGAGACACCGCCGCCGGTGCCACAGCCGCCGGTCACCGGAGGGGCGCCGTTGCTGGGGGAGCTGTGGGGCCTCTCCTCTGCCCCACCGCCGCTGCCGCCAGGAGCGGGGCTCCCTTTGTTGAGGAGGGAATTCCTTCTCTTCAGCCACTTCTCCACCAGCTCTGGGTGCCTGTCAAGGAAACTTTCCACTGCCTCGAAGTCTAAGTTGGGGGGAGCTGACATGGTCCCTTCCTCTCCTCTCTTCTGCTGGTTTTCCCTCTCTTTTCTCTCCAGAAGGAAATGCCCCGTCAGGCGCGCGCGCCACAAACTGAAAACTTTCGGCGCTACCGAGTTTGGCTCATGCCGCCTCGGTCGCCGAGAGGAATTAAACAAAAACAAAAAAAGAGTCGCCCCTGCACTTGTTTCTTCAGTTCTTCTTGTTACCGAGGTCCCAAGAAGGTTGGGGAAAAAGAGCCTTGGTTTTGATGTAAAAAATGACACCCCCCACCACGTGGACTATCAAAATCTGTCTGAGGCTTTCCACCTTCGCTTGGAGCCGACGGAGAAAACACTTGCCGTGGAGCCATCCGCCTCCAAGACTTGGCTAATCTACCACACACACACACACACAATTTTTTCCGCCCTATTCTCGGCTCCGTTCCCTTCCAGTCCGCGCGTTCTCTCCTTGCCTCGGGATATCTGTTCAGGTCGTCCGGGCGGATGGTGCTGGCGTCTCCTCCTCCCAGTTATTCCAACGGGAGGATTGCCTCTGTTTCTCTGGAGATGCCCAGCGAGCCCGCTCTGCCCGCTGCTGCTCCTGCGTAACCTAGCCGGCGGAGCACTGAGGAGGCAGGGCGGAGAGGGAGGGAGGCAGGGAGGACGCGTGCACCGAAGGAGGAGAGGAGGCGGAGGCAAAGCGGAACCCGGCCTCAGCGCCGCCGCCGCCGCAGCAGCAGCCGCCTTTCTCCCCAGAGGCGATCACGTCGACGGTCGATCCTTGCTGGAGCGCGAGGAGGGGCGGCGGCGGCGGCGGCGGCGGAATGAATGAAGGAGGCGGGCGGGGGGGGGGCGAGGACGAACGAGGCCGTACAGTGAGGCTCGCCCTCCTCGCCATCCCTTCGCTCGGCTTGAGCGCAGAGAGTGTGCGGGAGAAACTTCCTCCGCTGGGTCATTGGCTTCTGGCTCGAGATAGGAAATCTCTCGGCCCCTTCCAGGTCTTCCATTAAGCAATGCAAACGCCGTGATGGATGCTGCTGGGCGAGCCACTGATTGCCTCGGGGTGCCTAATTAAGTTCTGGGACTGTGCCGTGGTAAAAGAGAATTTGGAAAGTACTGTAATATAATTTTTAAAGCAGGTTCCTGTCTCTCTCTGTGTATGATTGACCACTATGGGTCTCTGTGTGAAGGTGCGACTTTGTCTCCTCAGAAAATGAGCCCCCCTCCCACCCACCCACCCACCCACCCACCCCAAAACAGAGTGAGGATGGATTTTAAAATGAAGCATGAAAGATCTTTACGGGTAGCCGCCCCGATTCTGAACACAATGAAAGGAAAGTAGATCGTGCTGATTTCAATGGGACACGCTTCCACATACAGGGGGCAGTCCTATCCTAATCAGCGCATTTAAAACGCGGGGTGTTTAGCTGCGCTTTTTGGGAGTTCGCCGAGATACAATGTTTGTTCTTCCCTTTTCCTCCTCCAGCCTTGTTGCTTTTCTCTTGCAATCCGTGATGCGTCAGTACAGAAATCACTAATGAAGCCTATGAGGAGGGAATCCACTGAAGGCGGCCCCGAGCCCAATGCTTTGGGGTGGGGTTTTACTCTAGACCAAGTCTGCGAAGGCTTGTGGCCCTGATTTGCAGCAGAATCTTTCCCCCCCCCTTTTTTTTTTTTTAATACGTTATAATGAACTTACTCACGCCTAGAAAATCCATTGTCATGGATTCGCTGGGCATGTAGACGCATCCTTCCTCCGTAATGGAAGACGCCTGAGTGCCAAGATTGGGGCGGCAAAAGGGGACGGTGTTTGGCTCTTCTACGATCACAGAACCGATGGGGATGGCAATCCTATAAGAATAGGGGCGGGATAGGAGGGAGGGCGTCTGCGCCTGCTCCCTTTGGCCCCGGGAAGTCTCCCCCTGGAGCGTCGAGCTCCGCACGTGGTTACCTGTCCCGGGCAATGTGCGGGTCTGAAGAGGAGGAGGAGGAAGGAAGAGAGAAAGAAACGCCAGAGTGCGCACGCGGCGCCGCCGCCGCGAGACGAAAATCCGACCGCATCCACCGAGACGGACTGACGTGGAGCTATTTTTAACTCACACGTGGAGGAGCACATTTCACGGCTAAATCGATGCCTACGCAAAAATCCTAGGGAACCTAAAGACATGGATCCCAGCACGTGGAAAACGTCTGCGGCGCAGGGACATGAATGGAAGCGATTTCAGAAAGAGAAATCATGAATGAGAGAGATGTCCACCTTTTTCCTCAATGGGAGCCTAACGCTCAACCATCCCTACGGCAGTCGCCCCGAGGGACCGGGTTTCGAAAGAGCCCCGAGGAAGGTGCGGGAAAAGGTGACCTTTTAAGGAGACTTCAGCCCCGTCCCCAAAGCTGAAGCCGGAAATAGATTACGAGATGCCAGAGAAACAGTGCATTGGAACGTGTGCGGAGTTCTTTTTTTCGGCTCACTAACACAGCGGTGTTAGAATTGGTGTCCGAAGGTCTGCCAGGCCAGATTGGTTTTACGAAGGCTTGAGCCTTCCGAGAACCGGTTTTGTTTTGTTTTTTAATTACATACACTTAAGCAGAGATAGAAGTCCAAAGCGAGAAAGTCTAAGGGTACCTCTAGAAGACGCCGGGCCCTTCGCAGGGGCACACGCGGAATTTCGTGACGGAGGTGGGTAGAGGAACGGGCTGAGTTCTCCAGCCCCCTCTGCAATAAAAACTCGTTCGCCCTCCTCACTGCAGCGGTTTCACATCGTAAGGGAGGAGCCGTTCTCCGTCTAACGATCAGATGCTGCAAACTTTGACAGAAACCTTAATTGAACCAGACAAAGGCAGGGGCTCTCCAAAGACTCTGACCTAAATATCTGTCCTAGATTATGACTTTGAATTTAGCCAAAGTGATGAGGCGGGAAGTTCACTAGCTTATCGGCTCAATTCTGTTTGAGGTTTGGCTGCAGATCTAACTTTGATCTATGCCTTTTCGCCTTGTAATTGCTGGAAAGAAAGTTCCTGCTGGTGCCTTGCTTTCTTCTCTCCCTTCAGTCTCTCCGCGTGACGACCGGCTGGCGGCCGCGTACCAGCTGACGGCTGCTCATTGAGAAAGAAGAGCGCGTTGCGAAGCAGCTGAAAAGTTGTCAATTGCAAACGAACAGGCAGAGGGAGAGGTTCCTGTTTGAGCATGCGTGATGAGGAGCGCGGAGGGGTTTCAGCACACAAACATACATACGCACAGCAGTTGCTAATTTTAGATTCCCGAGTGAGGGTCCGTGGAAAGGGGCGACTTTTTTTCTCCTTAACTCTTCTCGCTCTCCCTCCCCCCTCCTCCCCCCCTCCCTCCCACACACCCGTCTGCTTTGGCTGCTGCCTTGATGGAAGGCGGGAAAGGAAGATTCCAGGGAGAAAATGCCTTTCTCGGAGGGGAATGGACGAGGGAGATTTGCAGCTGCTTCGCGGATGAAGAAGGAGGAAACTATAGGCAGTGAGGGTCCAGCTCGCTGAAGCTGTACAGCCCGGGCGGAAAGGCGCGAGTTCCGTTCCCACAGTCATGACTTGGGAGGGGGCTGAGCCACGGGGGGGGGGGTCTGTCGCTGCCAGGCAAAGCAAACAAGGAGGATGGTTTGAAAGGGGTTTGGCTCAGTCTGAAGGAGGTTCATAAATATATATGAACACACACACACACACAGAGAAGAGAATCCAGTCTTTCTCCTACAGTGTTATTTACTCGGCAGAAGTCTCCTCAGAAATCACGAGCAAACTCTCCACTTCTCCCTTTTGTTCGTTAGAGCATTTTAATTAATATTTAAATAGATTTGACTTAATTTCCTTTTGACTATCAGCCCTCTCTTCTCTGATTAGAGTAGATCCATCGAATCAACGTTTAGGATTTACCTCCGTGTTGGCTCACCTCTCCACACCTGACCGAATGGTTCTACTCTAGTGGGGCCTCACCCCCCAGCGCGCCAGCCATTCTGCATCGCGTGGCTTTTCTGCGGGTTGCCAAGGCGCTGGGGGAAAAGCTGATTAAGGAAGCGGGGGTGGGGTGGGGTGGGGGCGTGGGGAGCATAAGGAAAGATACCAGCCAGCCGTACTTCTGGGCACTGAGGCAGCTCCTCAGATCGCGGATTATAACGGGACAGCATATTTCTCACTTATGTTACTGTTGTTATTTATGTTCTTGTTGATTTTCTACCGCCCGGGGCTGAGGGAGAGGTGTCTGAGGAATCTTCGGCCCCGGGGGCCAGAATCATGCGGGTTGCCTTGGAGTGCGTTGCGGCTCCTGACAGGGACCGAGTCCCATGTGTTGCTCTGCCTCAGGAGGCAAAATGTCGTGGTCTCGAGCTGATCTAAAACGCTGGGACGCTTTCTTGCCCTCTGTCAGCCTTACATCTTAGAAACGTGGCAGTCGAGTATCGTTTTACTCAGGTGTGAGGAAGGGAGAGCCTGTCGGGGAGTTCAGAGAAACATGTTTTGAAAGATGTCACTACTTTATGTGTTCTAGGACTGAACGCTGCCACTGGAAACGATGCTGGGACTCAAAAGTCAGTCTGTTCGCATCTGTGTTGGTGGTAATATGAGCCACTGCTTCTAGGGCAACGATCTTCCACTACAGTTCCCATCATTCTTTCCCATTGGCTTCGCCTCAGGAGAGCTGCCGTTGAACAACATCTGGAGAGTCACATCTTCCCCACTCCTCTACGGACTATGAGGTGTTTGTTTGCTTGCTTCTTATGTTCCACTTTTTTGCCAGTTCGGAACCCAAGGCCGGGTTTTTAAAGTTAAAACCAGCGCTGTTCACATAAAATGTCTCCAAAATTGCAGCCCTCAAACACACCCGTTTGGAAAGAATTTCCTCCAGGGAAAATCCGCGCGTCTTTGCTTCCAGACCCGTGAAAGTGGAGCCTGTGGGCGCGCACGCGCGCGCTCCCATGCTGGGATTTCCCCTCGGGCATTTCCTTTCTTGGAGAAGATCCGCCGCCGTTGCTCCGCCCGCCCGCCCGCGCCCTGCCTGTCACTGGGCAGAGTCGAGGCTCTTTGGGCCGCCGCTGCCGCCCTCTGGCGCCGCCTCGCTTCCCTTGACCATCCAGCTGGCGTCGGTCTCCCGGCTCCGAATTCGCAAAGGACCCCGTGGCGCCCGGCCCTGGTCCTCTGGCGTCCGGAATTCTCCTCGGCATCACTCTCAGCACTGATACCGCCGAGTGTGCGGGGAACGGCGGCGGGGCCTCCTGTTTTCCCGCGCCTGCATTCAGCTGCCTACGGGGAGTGTGTAAAGCTGAGACCTCGAAACGACGGGGCGACGGTGTTGTTGCTTCTGAGCGCTGCTGCTCCAGTTGTCCCGAGCAAAGAGGAATCAGGGAGGGAACAGGCAGAACGTGGAAACGTTACTAGTAAGCCTAGAACCCCACTCTTTCAGGGGCTAGACGCGTTTGGATGCTGTGCGATCTAATCCTAGGTTTGTTTGCTCAGAAAAAAAAAACGCCCTTGCTTTCAATCCAACTAGAAAGAAGGTGGAATCTCTGTTCTTGTAATTTGAATCCACAGGTTCATGTCCTAGACTCTGCAGCAGCCAGTGTGCATGCACTGCGCATCTGTGTCAGGGCATGTTGCACTTCATGACCAGCAGGGCTCAAAATGATTAAAATGGGCTTTGAAGTGCCTAAAGTGTGCACAAGACTGGCTTGCACAGTTGACTTTCTAGCTGTCGTGCTGGTCTATGTAATAAATTAATAAATTATTGATTGATTTCTAGCTGGGCACATCAGACCATTTCACCAGTCAAACTGGAGCTTGCTTTTTGATTAGAAGTGATGATGGGAATGTCTCCCATTCACACAACCCACCCCAAAGTCTCTTTTCTCCCCTTAGCCTCACTGCAATCCTCACAATAGAGAGGGGACGGATTTAAAGAGCAATAATTTACAGTTGTGAGCTATCTCTGCTGTCATACAAAGTATTTGGGGGCAGCCTGGTCTTGAAAGTACCATTATGACCTATTTGCTTTGCAAAAGACTTGTTCCTGGTAGAAATGAAAATGGCCAGAATAGATATGTAGTCCATGAAAGTCTGCATCATAATAACATTTCTTAATCTATACCATGCCACATATATCTGTTGTCTCTGAAAGAAAGTGGTTCTTCCTGGTCCTAGGAAACAGAAATCATAGAAATCATAGAAATGTAGAGTTGGAAGAGACCACACGGGCCATCCAGTCCAACCCCCTGCCATACAGGAACACCCTCAAAGCACTCCCGACAGATGGCCATCCAGCCTCTGCTTAAAAACCTCCAAGGAAGGAGACTCCACTACACTCCGAGGCAGCATATTCCACTGCCAGACAGCCCTGACCGTCAGGAAGTTCTTCCTGAGGTTCAGGTGGAATCTCCTTTCCTGCAGCTTGAATCCATTGCTCCTTGTCCTGGTCTCTGGAGTGGCAGAGAACAAGCCCGCTCCCTCCTCTATATGGCATCCCTTCAAATATTTAAACATGGCTATCATGTCCCCTCTTAACCTTCTCTTCTGGAGACTGAACATACCCAGCTCTCTAAGTCTATCCTCATAGGGCTTGGCTTCCAGGCCCTTCACCATTTTGGTCGCCCTCCTCTGGACCTGCTCCAGCTTGACCATGTCCTTCTTGACTTGGGGTGCCCAGAACTGGACACAGTATTCAAGATGAGGTCTAACCAAAGCAGAGTAGAGTAGTACCAGTACCTCCCTCGATCTAGACACCATACTCCTATTGATGCAGCCGAGAATTGCATTGGCTTTCTTGGCTGCCGCATCACACTGCTGACTCATGTTCAGCTTGTGGTCTATTAAGACTCCTAGATCCCTTTCACATGTACTACCATCCAGCCATGTGTCCCCCATCCTTTATTTCTGCATTCCATTTTTTCTACCTAAGTGTAGGACCTTACACTTCTCTCTGTTGAATTTCATTTTGTTAGCCTTGGCCCAGCTCTCCAATCTATCCAGGTCATTTTGAATTTTGATCCTGTCCTCTGGCGTATTAGCAACCCCTCCCAATTTGGTGTCATCTGCAAATTTGATGAGCATGCCCTGCATTCCTTCATCCAAGTCATTGATGAAAATATTGAACAGCACTGGGCCCAGGACAGAACCCTGTGGCACCCCGCTAGTCACTTCTCTCAGGATGAAAAGCAGCCATTGGTGATCACCCTTTGGGAACGGTCAGTCAACCAGTTACAGATCCACTTGACAGTAGCTCTGTCCAGCCCACATTTTACTAGCTTCTTTGCAAGAATGTCATGTGGAACTTTGTCAAAGGCCTTACTGAAATCGAGATATGCTACATCCACAGCATTCCCTTCATCTATCAAGCTAGTAACTCAATCATAAAAGGAGATAAAATTAGTCTGGCATGACTTATTTTTGAGAAATCCATGTTGACTTCTCGTGATTACCGCGTTGCTTTCTAAGTGATTAGAAACTGACTGCTTAATGATCTGCTCCAGGATCTTTCCGGGTACTGACGTCAGGCTGACTGGGCGATAATTATTTGGGTCCTCTTTTTTTCCCTTCTTGAAGATGGGAACAACATTTGCCCTCTTCCAGTCTGCTGGAACTTCTGCTGTCCTCCAAGATTTCTCAAAGATTATAGCAAGCGGTTCCGAAAAGACCTCTGCCAGTTCTTTTCATATCCTAGGATGTAATTCATCTGGCCCTGGAGACTTGAATTCATCCAGTGTGGCCAGGTATTCCTGTACCACCTCCTCTCTACCTATTATGTGCCGCATTTCCCCTGCTTCCTCACCTGCTCCCCAAGCGCCAGGTTGAGTGCTTGTATCCTTCTGGGAAAAAACTGAGGCAAAGAAGGTGTTAAGTAGTTCTGCCTTTTCTCTTCCCCCTGTTAGTAATTCACCATCTTCTCTCCGCAGCGACCCTATCGCCTCTTTCTTTTTCCTTTTGCTGTGGACATATTTTAAAAAGCCCTTTTTATTGTGTTTAATGTCTCTGGCCAGCCTAAGTTCGTTCTGTGCTTTAGCCTTTCTGACCTACTCCCTACATCTCCTGGCTACTTGCTTAAATTCTTCTTTGGTGGTTTCCCCCCTCTTCCATTTCCTGTACACGTTTCTCTTAACTCTTAGCTCAGCTGAGAGTTCTTTAGTCAGCCATTCTGGTTTCTTCAGATGCCTTCCATTTTTCCTCCTCATTGGCACAGTTTTAGACTGTGCCTTCAGTATCTCCCTTTTAAGGAACTCCCATGCCTCCTGAACTCCTTTCTCTTTCACTATTCTTGACCACGGAATTCCAGCCAGCAGCTTCCTAAGTTTACAGAAGTCTGCTTTTTTAAAATCTAAGATGAGTGTCTGGCTACACTTATCTTCTCCTTCCCACTGAATGCCAAATTCCAATAGGGCATGGTCACTCCCCCCTAAAGATCCAACCACTTCTACCTCATTAACAAGGTCATCCCTATTGGTTAGGATCAGATCTAGAATATTTGATCCCCTTGTGGCCTCTTCCACCTTCTGGACCATGAAATTGTCTGCAAGACAAGCAAGAAACTTGCTGGACATTGCTGTCTTGGCAGAGCTTGACTGCCAACATATATCTGGGTAATTGAAATCTCCTATTATTGCTGTATCTCTCCTTTTTGAATGCGCGGTCATTTGGTTGAGGAAGGCATCATCAAGGTCCTCAGTCTGGGTTGGAGGTCTGTAGTAAACCCCCACCAGAATATCCCTATTGTTTCTCGCTCCCTTAATTCTTACCCAGATGCTCTCGACCTGGCTTTCTGGGTTTAAGTCACGGATCTCTTCACAGGTGAAAACATCCTTGACATACAAGGCTACTCCTCCTCCTTTCTTGTTTGGTCTATTTCTACAAAATAGGCTATACCCCTCTATTCCTACATTCCAATCATGAGACTCATCCCACCAGGTCTCAGTGATGCCTATCAAATCGTATTTATTTTGTTGTACTAGAAGTTCAAGTTCATCTTGCTTGTTTCCCATACTCTGCGCGTTAGTGTAGAGACACTTAAATCCCCGGGCCCTTCCTGCAAGTCCTGTACTATAGTTTCTACTCCTCCCACCATTGGACGCTTGTACTACTTGGTCAATATCATTTGGGCCTTTCCCCCCTGCACTCACCAAGTCTTTGCCCTGAATAATATTGTCTCCCTCCCCAGCAGAACTTAGTTTAAAGACCTCTTAATCCTCCGTGCAAGACTGTTTGCAAAAACATTCCTGCCAAGTTTCGTGAGGTGCAGCCCATCCCTTGCCAGAAGCCCACGTTTATGGAAATTCAGGCCGTGTTCCAAAAATCCAAACCATTCCTGGCGGCACCATGTTCGGAGCCAGTTGTTGACCTCTGCTATTGCCCTTTCCCTTTGTGCGCCATATCCTTGAACAGGGAGGAGAGATGAAATGACCACCTGTGCAGCAAGGTCCTTAAGCTTCGTCCCCATAAGCTCGTAGTCCTTTGCGATGTGGTAAAAGCTGCGCCTCGCAGTGTCATTGGTTCCGACATGAACCACAATGAGGGGCTTATGGTCAGTGGGCTTGACCAGCCTGGTTATCCTCTCCGTTATATGGTTGATCTTGGCCCCAGGAAGACAGCAGACTTCTCGACTGAACTTGTCGGGTTTGCAAATTGCCGGTTCGGTTCCTCTGACCAAGGAGTCCCCAGCAACCAGAACTCGCCTCCTCTGAGGCTTGTCCGGGGCTCCTCGACGAGCAGGTTCTTCTAGGACTGCCTGGGCACTCTGTTGAGGCTGGGAGTGTTGATCTAGTTCCTGTTGCTGAAGTTGGATTCCTTCTTGTTGACATTCTGTTCCCTCCTCCTCATCGTTCATAAAGCCAAGAACTTTGAAGCGATTCTGTAGGTTGAGAGTCTCTGTTTCCTTCCTGGTCCTCCTACTCCTCCGTGTGACATTCCTCCAAGCATCCGTTTCTTGTCCCAGTGTGCTGACTTCCTGATCTGGCAGCTCCCCCGCGCATTCGGTCTTCAGGAAGGTCTTCTCTGCCCTATCCAAAAACTCCTCACCTTCCCTAATAAGATGAAGATTAGAAACTCGTGCCTCCAGCTGGCGAACCTTCTCCTCCAAGAACTAAACATCTAGCTTAATTCTTGGGGGTATTGCCACAGGGACGTGTCATGAAGAACACCTTCACTTTGAGCCTCCTCGTGGCACCATTGCAGAGTCCGTAACAGAGTATACAAAAGGAATGCAAATCTGAATCATAGAATCATAGAAATGTAGAGTTGGAAGAGACCACACGGGCCATCCAGTCCAACCCCCTCCATGCAGGAACACCCTCAAAGCACTCCCTACAGATGGCCATCCAGCCTCTGCTTAAAAACCTCCAAAGAAGGAGACTCCACTACACTCCGAGGCAGCATATTCCACTGCCAGACAGCCCTGACCGTCAGGAAGTTCTTCCTGAGGTTCAGGTGGAATCTCCTTTCCTGCAGCTTGAATCCATTGCTCCTTGTCCCGGCCTCTGGAGTGGTAGAGAACAAGCCCGCTCCCTCCTCAACATGACATCCCTTCAAATATTTAAACATGGCTATCATGTCCCCTCTTAACCTTCTCTTCTGGAGACTGAACATACCCAACTCTCTAAGTCTATCCTCATAGGGCTTGGCTTCCAGGCCCTTCACCATTTTGGTCGCCCTCCTCTGGACCTGCTCCAGCTTGACCATGTCCTTCTTGACTTGGGGTGCCCAGAACTGGACACAGTATTCAAGATGAGGTCTAACCAAAGCAGAGTAGAGTGGTACCAGTACCTCCCTCGATTGAAGGTGGAGGTGCTTGGCATCAACCATTACTCAGACCATCAGGGAGCCTAGAAGAGAGGCATAGAAATAAATAGAGCCCCCCCCCAAATCTGGGCTTCCCCTGGGGGTATGATCAAGCAAAGACAACTGCTGTTGTGGCCAAGTCTCAGTGACATGGCCAGCCCAACTGTTAGGTGGAGATATGAAGCAGTCACTGCAGGTGGCTGATTGCAGGTGTCAAGAATGGGCAGCCAATTTTTTGATGTATAATTGTTGTACTGTTCCGTGGAGGTGCGGGAGATGATGAGGTATTAGCGGGATCTTTTATCTCAGGTACCCAAATAATTTGGCTGACCATGGCTACTGGGCAACCTGACATCTGTTTCTTACTTAAAGCAGCGAAATGTTTTGAGACAGCTGATACAACAGGAGAAGTATCACCATCACACTTACTGCAACTTAGAAACACATTTTAAGTGTGGAATGAAGAGCTGATCTGAGTGTTAACGTGAGAACAGAACTGCTAGATAGAACAGAGAACAGGAGAGGGAGACAAGGCTGAGGCCAAGCCCTCGATGCTGAGTTTCTCTAGTATTCATGAACTGTGTCTTTCTGTTGCAAAGGAGGAGCCCTGATTAATTTAAGCCCCACCAACCTCAGAATGTTTTTAACTGCCTGAAGTGCGCGCACGCGCACACACACACACACACACACTTGCACTCTGTGGCTGGTACATCTCTTCCCCTAAGCCATGCAATTAACATTGATGAAAACTAAAGATGATCACTCCTTTCTAAGGCAGTTGAATAAAGACACTGTATTACAGGGTTGGGGAGCCTTCGGCCCTCCAAATGTTTGGGCTGCAACTCATGCAATCCCTTGCCAGTGGCCTTGGTGGATGGGGCTGCTGGGTGTTGCAGTCCAAATAGCTATGTGGGGAGAGCAAACTTTCCTTCCCCTGTGGTATTGGATAGCCATGAATTATTATATTTAAGAACAAAATCAAATCAGAAGAAGTACTAAAGAAGCACTTCCCCAAAAAACAAAAAAAAAAATATTGAAATTGTAGAATTCTCTTCTAAGAGAGACCTTATCCTTTTTCTATGAGAAAAAAACACACCATAGGATTTAATCCTATTTAAATCAAAATAGTACTTCTGATACAACCCAGGATAAATTGTTTGATAACTTGTGTTCATACATATACATTTATGTGTACGTATTGCTGAAGCCTTACACTTATGGCCAGCTTAGCAAACATTTGTGTACAGCAGCCTACAACAGCCTGAGAGCCAGCATCTTGTGGTGCTTAGACTGTTGGACTTTAACTCTGGGAGACCAGGATTTGAATCCATGTTCAGCCAGAGAAACTCAAATGGGTGATCTTCAGCAAGTCGCAATCCCTCAGCCTTAGAGGAAGGCAATAGTGAACCTCTCCAGAATATATATAGATATAGATACACACACACACACATACTTTTTTTTTAAGAAAAGATTATACAGTCACCATAAGTCAGAGTCAACTTGGAGGCACATAATAACAGAGCAGCTAATCTGGGTTGTACTTCCTTTTCTAAGCAGAGCTACCACACTTTTAGTGGGGCTTACAGGAAAATGAAAGGAATAACCGGAGAAGTCCACCTCACCAGCACAGGCCATTTCCTCACTACCCTCTTATAGTGCAATTATTCCACTTTCAACATCCTAAACTGCAAACCCCAGGATTCCATAGGATGTTGAAAGTGTAATAATCACACTATAAGAAGGTAGTGCGGAAATGGCCACTGTCATCACCATTACACAATTGGTCCCATTGTCCATGTTTCTGTAGGCATAGTAACAGAAACATTTTGGTTCAATAAGAACAATTACCTTAAAGACCAGAAATTCTTGTTAGTGAATTGAACATTAACAGTATTAAAATAAATTAAAAACCGATCATTGATTGATTGGTTACACTTCCCATTGACCCTCATGGGACTCAAGGCAGCCATTTGGGTTTAATGTTGGCTGCACGAGGGCCAGTTCCCAAGTTCCATACAAAATGTTGTTAATAGGAGGCTAGATGACCCCTTTTCTGTCAGGAACTGATTTCACACACAGAATAAACATGCATAACAAGTTTTATTCGGGAGTGAGATGCTGGTACATAACTTCGGTGATTCGAACTGAAGAAGATTTTCAAAGACAGTTCATTATAGCTTTCCCCTTAGTTCCCACGCATAGCAATTAAAACTGACCTTGGGTAGCAGACCAGGCTCTTACTATCTGGTGTGAAACAAGTGCTGTTTACATAACGGTGTTCCCTGGAATGTGCGGTTACAAGCAAGCAGCTGCATGTTTTACTACTTATGTCTTCGACTATATGTCCCATCATAAATGGTTTCCCCAACTAAATATGGAGGGCTACCAACATTTTCTGTTTGGAAAAGGGACTTTGGGAAGAGCAGAAGAGGTGACTGTGGAGAAAGACTTAAGTATTCCTTCACACAGGCACCTCTCAACCATCCCATTCAAAAGTGACTGCTGCTTTCACAAGGTCAGGGTACAACTACAGGCCTCTGTGAGTTAAACTGAAATGTATAGTGCTTAAAATCCATTTACATTTTTGGAGGAAAAAGGGATAAAATGTCATTGGCTCTTATACAGGCAGATAAGAGAAAAATTAAAGAATGATATTAAGTTTAATGATTATCAAAAGAAAGAAGAGGAATTGAATATGATATTATGCTTGGATAAACCTAAAGTTATCTCCTCTATCTATAAGATTCTATTAAAATGGCATACAGAGGATGAAACTGTAAAAGTACCAATGCTAAAATGGGCCCAGAATTTCTCCCATTCTATCTCGATGGAACAATGGGAAAAATTTTGGTTAAAAACTATAAAATTTACAGCATGCCAGGATATCAGAGAAAATCTTTACAAAATGTATCTTCGGTGGTATTTTACTCCCCAAAAATTGGCGAAGATGACAAATGGATATTCTAACAAATGTTGGAAATGTGGGGAAGAGAAAGGCTCTTTTTATCATTTGTGGTGGACATGCAAAATAATGAAGGGGTTTTGGAAAAGGATTCATAATCGAATTGAAAAGATACTAGATGTAAGATTCAGTATGACCCCGAAAGTATATTTGTTATCAATGTTGGAAAAAGATCTAGAAAAAAAAGTGGGTAGACAATTATTTTATATGACAGCTGCGGCAAGAATGGTCTTAGCATATAGATGGAAAGGAAATAGAATGCCCTCAATAGAAGAATGGGAAATGAAATTATTTGATGTAATCCACATGGATAAACTAACATGTATCTTGAGTGGGGAAAGTAAAGAGAAATATATAAAACAATGGGAAAAAACATTACGATACTTTAGGAATTCATGGTACGACAGTGACATGGTTAAGATAGAATTTTGAAAAGAATTAGGATGAAGAGATACAGAAGAATTGGTAAGACCAAGAATGGTAGCTATAAAATAAATCAATCTCTAAGGCCGAAGTCTAAAGTATGATGGAATAACAATAAAGAAAGAACAAGGGAAAGCATTGTAAGTATTAGGATGTGAATGAGATAGTTTTGTCTTTGTATAAGTCATGAGGGTTTTTGTTAAGTGTTTGTACGTTATATTTTGTCTTTTTTTTATTTAATTTTTATATTAGTATATAAGGTTTTGTGTTGTAGTTGTAATTTTAAGAAAATAAAGTTTTTTTAAAAAATTAAAAAAATTAAATAAAAAAATCCATTTACATTTTAATTTCAAGTAGGCCTATGCAGCTCTGATCCAAGCTAAGAATACCTATCTCTTAGAATCTCCCAGCGTAGCCCCAATACAACTAGCATCTCGTTTCTACACTTTTGTTCTTTCCACACACAAGAATTGCCCCAAATATGCAGGTTTGATTTTCCTTCCTAGGATACCCTTTCTCCTAGGAACTAGGAATAATCTTGGGCTTTAGGCATGTATAACTAGGTCATCTCCCCAGATGCTCTGCTTATGTGTATTTTAGCTCAGATGGAGGAATCTCTTTCATCTGTCAATCTTCCTTATATTTTTCTGTATAAATTGTCAATATTATCATGTATCTATGAACCTTTGTCTGAGCAAGTAAGTTGTTTGTGTTCCCCTAACACAGTGTCTCTTAACTTTTGGCTCTCTAGCACCTGTATGTTTTGTTTTAATTTTTTTAATTGTGTCGGATATTGAGCAAAACATTTGCACAATTATATTTGCAAAACCACTTTTGTTGTTGTAGTGGTGGCGGTGGTGCCTTTGTTTCTAACTTATGCAACCTTGTCAAGGGGTTTTCTGGGGCTGAGAATGTGTGACACACCCAAAGTCACCCAGTGGGTTTCCATGGCTGAGCAGAGAATCGAACCCTGGTCTCCAGGGCCGTAGTTCAATGCTCAAATCACTATACCACGCAAAGGTGTAATCCAGTTCAACTGCACTGACAAGGATTTTCACTACAAAAACATTACACTGCATTTAGGACCAGATAGTCTGGAGTTTAACTTCCAGAAGACTCAGCCACCACAGCCAATGACCAAGGATTCTGGGACGGAGATATCTGGAGGGCCAAGGGTTGACAATCATTGGCTCCCTGTAGGCAGGAGAAACTGTGGATTGGATGCTAATCCTTCATCCATCTTCTCTGGCAAATATTATCTGAGGATCCTCTCCCACCCAAGAACTAGGCTCAACTGAAACCATTTCCGCACTACACTGTTATAGTGCTATGATTCCACTTTCAACCTCCTGTGGAATTCTGGGGTTTGTAGTTTACTGAGGCCAAAGAGCTCTCTGGCTGAGAATTCTAAAGTCCCCTCTTTAAACTGCAAACCCCAGGATTCCATTGGATTTTGAAAGTGGAATAACAGCACTATAACAGTGTAGTGTGGAAATGCAATGAGGGAATGGTAACAGCTCCCTGAAAGTCAGTAAAAGGATGACCAGCTTGGTTTCCACTACAGGACAATTGGAACAGCCTTCCTTCATTGGTTAAGCATACCTTTAAAAAAAAGACATTATTTACTTCCCAAGTCTCAGCTCAGAAGGTCAGGATGAAATTATGATACACTAACATTTATTTAGAACAGGTGCTCCCACAAGTGTGAACTATTTCTGTTTTTATAGCACAAGATCGTCCTCACCTGCATTTAGCAAGCTTTGTTTTGTGATGGATCATTGGTACATAAACATTGGCTTACTTTGCATCCACTAATGTTAAGCACATTGCTGGAAAGAAATGTGCTGATTGTGGTGAATATCATTCCTCATAACTTCTAGTGTGACCTTCAAGCATTTTGTATGGGCATTTTCATCCAGACATTCATATGACCCAAACCTACTTGTTTCAGTAGAGTTGTTCCATCATGTACCTTTGGGCTATATCCTCCTGTCTAGGAACTCATCTACAGAGCATTCTACTGTGAGAAGTTAATAGCTCTGCGTATTCTGCCCTTGAGGGGATTACTGACAATGCTTCAATTCTCCAGTGGTGAGATATTATCATATATGCCAACACATACGTCAAATTTAAAACGTGGTCATTTATTCAATAAGGAGGCTTTCCATTCCCAGTTATGGCTAACATCAAACCTCATGCTATGCCTAGTTCTGGATGTTCTTCCCCTTTCCAAAATATCAGTCTCCACTGCAAATTTTCAATGACATGCACATCCTAGTTTAACTAAATCCCAAATTATGGTTGTGGAATTCTATCTCAACATATTTGAAATGTTGTATATAACAGTGGGAGGTAACATTTTGAATTTAAATGGATAAACATATTGTTTCTCTGATACCTTGCTAAATACATCAATGTGACACAAGTGACCAGAATTCTAAAGCCAGAAGTCTTTGCCCTTGACTTCATTCAGACTGATTGCATTTGTCAGTTCTTTCTCTTTTACTTTAGCAGAGTTCTGCAGAATGATGAGCAGCCTGTTCTCCCATTGATTTAACTCAAAAGCTGGCCTGAATAAAACATTGCAATTGAAGTACGTAGGGTCACTTTTCACAAGGGCAGCACCACTCTAGTGCTGCCTTAGTGTGACTTGCCAGGTGCTTGACAACCCAACCCAACCCCCATTTCTGCAGATCCAGGCGGAGAGCAAAAGCAAGAGAGTTAGTGTGATCTTAGTGGGTGCCCCAGATGTCCTGTTGGGCCATAAGTTGTGGATTGCCACAGACAGAAGAATACGCCTTTTTTCATGTATTCTATTCAGTAAACTTTACCATTATTGATTTTACAATCCTTTTATTTCTTTTTTGTGAGAACTAAGAATCTTGTTATTAAAGGGCTTTATTTACAGTAAAAGAATAAAGACTGAAATATTTGGATAAGGACATGAAGATAAAAGAAACAACAATAGACACTTTGTTTTGTTAGTAGGTAGACAGAGCATTTGAAAAGGCCAACTTTTTATTTTCTTTCAGGTAATGAACATGTACCACAAGTATAATGCCCACTGGGAATTCCTGTGAAATCATAGAAGCTGCAATGTTTCACGAAGAGGTTGCTTTTTTCAAGTATGCAATGAGATCTGCTCTTTCATTCTTCTTTTTAATGCCAGCAAAAATCATTTTTGTTCCAGGAATGTATTTCTTTGGATCCTCCAGATATTCCATTAATGTATTTTCACTCCAGACAATACCTGCAACATTTAGAACGTAGCAAAACATCTGTTTCTCATTCTATTAGTATCTGACTCGTGGCTATAGCTTTGTTTCAATATACCTTGACAGATCTCAAAATCTTTTGCCTCATATACATGGAAATAACTCAAAGAGCTACTCTGCTAAACTCAAAAGCTCTAAAAAAAGAGGACAAAGGATGTCAAAACACATTCCACTTTTCATTATTATTTGAACACATTTATATATAGCGCAAACAATGAAGCTGGGATTCACAAACTGGTATATTTGAGCTACATCTCATATCCTAGATACATAGTTCAAGTAGTTAGAATTAAGTGGCACTTCCTCTAATAACATAGCAAGATATGTTTTCTATGTTGCACCTCTTTAAAAACAACCATCCTAATCATTATTTTCATAGATATGAAAATCATTTGCTGAACAAATTTGAGAGTAAATTACCAAGGGTGAGAATCAACATATCTTTAATTCTTTCAATTTCTCGTTTTTCTTCCCGCCAAATGGTATTAGTTCTGTCTTAATAAGAAAATATAGTAAGAGCTGGGATTGCATGTGTGCAGGTTATGCTGAAGCACTCTTTATCAGGAGTTCATTGGGCTGTTTGATAACCAGATTTTACCTGGATGTCATGTTTAGGCTAATTTGTACTCAGATCTGGCTACAGTGATGCATGCTTTGATTACATCCTATTTGGACTACTGTAATACACTTTATCTGGGGCTGCCTTTGGAATTTGTTTGGAAACTTCAGAGGGTTCAAAATGCTGCAGCCAGAATGCTGACCGGGGCCAGCTACAGGAAGCATGTAACTCCTTTCTTAGAACAGCTTTGCTGGCCACTGGTTCATTTCCGGGTACAACTCCAAGTGCTGGTCATGACCTTTAAAGCCCTATACGGCTTAAGTCCAGACTACCTAAAAGACTACTCATATATCCCTACATGAACCTGCCAGTCTTAAGATCTAAAGGGGAGGGCTTTCTCTCAGTTCTGCCACCGTCACAAGCTTACTTGGTGGGGACACGAGAGAGAGAGAGAGAGAGAGAGAGAGACAGAGAGAGCTTTCTCAGTGAATGTTCCCACTCTCTGGAATTCCCTTCTGGGAGAAGCTAGGCTGGTCGCTTCCCTGCTCTCCTTTTGCTGGCAGACAAAGACCTTTCAATATTAGCATGTTTTTAATTATTCATGGAAAGGCTTTTTACGGCTGTGTGTGTGTATGTGCTTGATATTTAATTCTTGTATGCATTTTAAATGATTTTGTACTATTTTAATGTGATGACTAACTTTTTTTAAAAAAATTATTGTTAGGTTTTAATTTATTCTTTTTCCCCTTGGGTCCCACTCTGGTGGTAAATGAATAAATAAAATAAAATAGATAAATATTGTTGTAATTCCCCTCTACCCTTTTGCTTGTGTCACTGCCATCTATACACTGTTGTTTTACTTTTAATTGCTGTAAGTGCTAATGTTGGTACATCACAGATTGTATTCTCTATATAACAGGAGACGGAGGTTGGAACACCTTCTCCTACAAATGCTTGCCTGTTCAATGAACTATTCATCTGAGGGTCTCCTTTCAGTGAGGGTTTCACCTCTACTGAGGTATGCAGGGAACCCTTTCAGTGAAGACTTCTGGTTTTTGGAACACCTTCTTCAGGGACGCTCCCCTAGTACCTCTGGTGATGTAATTTGGATAGTAAGCAAAGATGTTCTCGTCCCAGATTTTTTCAGTTAACCCTTTATTTTACTTATTTTAGAACACACGTTTGTTTTTCTAATGCCATTTCCAATATTCAGGGCAGCTTGCAACAATTAAAAATAAAAGACTGCTGTATAAATAACAACATAAAAACTATTGAAGTTTATTTCATTCACTCTATTTTCAAGCAAATATGTTTAAGCAGAAACTCACTTAGAAAAGAGATCCCCACAAGTGTGGAAATAATAAAATCGTACAAATTCTCTCCAAGCAACTTCCAGCAAGAGTCCTTGACTTAGGCCTAATACCTGAGACTAGCATGCAAAAGAGACAACTCTCCCCTCAATGGAGGGGGCATCAGCAACTGCCATTTAGCCTTGTCAGAATAATTAACTTGAATGGAAACAAATGAAACAAAAACAAAGTGCTAAACAATCACTGCACAGAGAGAGAAACATGTGCTGTGGTGCTCAGTGTTTGACCAGGACTTGAAAGCTCAAACATGAAACTAACTAGGTTTCCTTTGACCCATCATCATTTCCTATCTAACCTTTCACACAGGGGTGTTGTCAGGATGCAATATTTCTTTGAGCGCCTTAAGAAAAGGACAGGGCATAACTGTTACTAACAATAATAGGTTTTAACACTGTCTGTAGCTATAGGACTGTCTTTTGCTGCCCACTTCATAATACCTGTTGTGCACATTTGTCCTACACAAATAAGCATGTAGGAGCTACTGAGTTGTGGGCAACCATGCTCTACTCCCAGTTGAATGGATACTGTTGGTGGATTAGATTCTCCCTTCCATTTACAGGCCCCAACAATGTGGAACACATCTGTGGTAGGAGATGGATGGGTAGGTAAGGGGAATTTCAGCAGTCAAAAGTATCTGTTCTGTTGGGCTCTTCCGGTCGCACGGCGGGCGCGAGCGGCTGCTCGGAAAGAAGCTGCGCAATGGCGCGGCTCCGAGCAGCCACCCGCTGGATTCCAGCCACTTCTTTTGAGACCCAGAAGCGGCAAAACACCCCTCCGGTACTAGGGGTGCGGAAAGGGTCCGAAGGGGACCCCACAACTGGCGCGGGGCTCTACCCGGTTGGGGGAGCAGGAAGCATCAGGGGGTCGAAGGACCATGACGGAGCCAGCGGGATCGTCGCTTGAGCGGCACAAGCGCCGCCGTCGACTTTTAATTAAGAAATCAAGTTTCAAGCAGAAATGAATAAGATAACATAACCTGTTCTGGTCTTCACTTCGGGATTATCATAACAGAGCTGGCTTGCAACGCTGTGCAGGAGCGAAGTAATGGAGGGACCCAGGAATGTGAGTGCGAAGTGCTGTGCTTTCATCTCAAAGGGGCGGCTGAATTTAAAGAAAAGGCTATGAGGGGGTATCTACTTTCTTACGATGACTGATTACTGGTAAGAGACTTTTGGCTTGTAATAGGGACTTGCAGTCCAAAATGTCAAATAAATGAGCAGTTGGTATTGCCCTAAAGGAAAAAATTGGACTTCATAAAATTTAATACTCTTCATTTGGACACTGAACCTTCTATAATTTGTTATTTTAATATTCTGGTTGAACTGGTTCTTTTGCTATGGATTTTGGACTTTTGAAGAATACCTGGGGACGAAAAATTACGGAGTTGTGCGATTTCTTTTTTTATGTTGCTTTTTTAACTCCTGTTTTGGGACTCTTGTTTCCTGACTTCTATTTGGATATTGTGATTGTTGAGACTGCTGAGACTGTGCTGGAAGGTCATTTAAACAAAACATGCTCATTCCCACGAATGAAGCAGCCTGGAATTTAAGCGACTATGAGAATACAATGAATCTTCAAAAACAAACTCTGGGCAGCGAAGTCCAAGAAGGGAGGGGGGAACAGAAGGTGGATTTTGGCACAGGGTTCTAAATATGACAAGTGAATGTATTTCAGCAATGTCAGTTAAGCATATGTATGTGATTGATATATTTTCATTGAGTTAAATATTGTGATATTGTCAAAGGGTTGAAAGGGGTAATGAGATTGGTAAGTCTGTGATGGAAGTTATTTAAGCAAATACCCTTACACCCATGGGCTGAGCAGCTTGGAATTTAAGCGTCTATAAGAATACAAAGAATCTTCAGGAATTAACTTCGGGCAGCAAAGTCCAAGATGGGAGGAAAGGGGTATTGAGATGGGCAAGTCTGCGACGGAAGTTATTCAAGCAAATACCCTCACACCTACAGTTGGAGCAGCCTGGAATTAAAGCGACTTTGAGAATACAGTAAATCTTCAGGAAAACGCCGGGCAGCAAAGACTAAGATGGGAGGGGGTTTGTGAGGGAAATTATTCAAGTAAAATACCCTCACTCTCTGGGACAGAGCAGCTTGGAGTATAAGCGACCATGAGAATACGGAGAGCTTTCAGAATGTATTTCCAGGCTGCAAAGTCCCTGATGAGAGAGGGGAGTGGGAATTGGAGTCAATCACAGGGTTTTGAATTATGTGTGTTAGAATTGTACTTTGGCAGTGTCAATTAAGCTTACAAATGATTGATATATCGATATATTTCTATGAAAATGAACACTATGATATTGTTGAAGGGCAGAAAGGGGTTGAATAGGATTTAAGAGTAGAGGTGGGAAACAAGATATTTTAATATAATGGAATCCAGGGAAAGAAGTTGAGTGACTGTTACAGTAATAATAGCTCAGACTTCCAGATATACACTGACAGACTTTTTTTTACAACAGTAAGATTTTAGTTAAGTAATGGAGAGTTGGAAGAAAATATATGAGAGGATAGTTGAAGTTCATAAGAGATAAGCAGAGGAAAGAAAACATATTGGAATATGTCGACTTGAGAAAGCAGAATGAAGTGAAAGCTGGGAACTGACAAGATGAAATGACAGTATTTTGAGTGTGTAGTAGAGGGAAATGCATGTTCAAACGGTTGAGATAATCATTGTATTGTGATTCTAATGTAACAAGTAGAGTGATTTGCGAGAAGTGAAGACCAGACCAGAGTGGAAGATCAGAACCAATGCATGTAAAATTACAATTTAAAGAATTCTTTTTTTCATTTTGTGAAATTCAATAAAATTAATTAAAAAAAAAAGTATCTGTTCTGTTGGCAGAAGGACACTGTTAAACACACCTTGTTAATTCTGGCATCTAAAAACATTTAAATGAAAACCAGTGTTGAAACACAGCAAGCAAAATGTTCACTGTGATACCATCAACAGTAAAATCCTATGCAGAGACTATTTTTAGACTACAGTTTCCACAGTCCTGCATCTGGATGGAGCTTATAGAAAATGGCTGCTGATTCCAAGAGCTACAGTCTAAAACAGTAACATTTTCCAACCTCTGATGGTATGAACACATGCACTAGTAACTTCCTGATTAGATTACTGCAATGCACTATAGATGGGGCTTCCCTTGGAAACAATATGGAATCTATAGCAAATGTAAAATGCAGCATCTAGATTGCTGACTGGGATAAGTTAGAGAAATTATATTACACCATTTTCAAAGGAACTGCACTGCATTCCAATACACCTCTGGTCAGAATTCAAGATGCTGGTAATGATATTTAAAGCCCTAAATGGTTTGGGACCTTGATGTTTTCAGGACTGACTCTTCCTATATTAACCCGCCTTTGCGTCCCATCATTGGGAGCAAAAAGTATGTGAGGATGAGAGGGACTCCTCTGCTGCAGCATCCCAGTTGCAGAAAGTCTTCCACTTGAAGGCCTGATTGACACACATGCTGGTTTCATTCCAGTGACAAGTTAAAACTTCACTTTTTTGGAAAGCAAACCAAAGTAGATATGAATATTTTAATTACAATAAAGTTTATTCAGTGGTAAGGCTCATGATATTCAGTAAGATTTACCTCAGGTAAGTATACATAGGACTACAACCTGATGCAACAAATAAAATGTGCCTCCAGAAAACACTTCTAAACCTTCCAATATACATGAAAACATGCACTGATAATCTAGCTTCTGGCCAGCTTAGATTGCCTTTAAGATGCTGCATACAAACAGGTGGTATGACTGGTCCTACTTTCCTCCTCGATGGTGCCATGTAAGGGGTGTAATGCTGTTGTCACATTGGTCCTGAGGTCAGGTCCCAACTTGGGTACAAGCTCTGGTAGCACTGAAACTCTTGAGGCTGGTCCTGTGAGTGCTAGTACAATGTGTGAACGGGCCATGAATCTTGTAATGAACAAGTAATTGAACACAAATCACAGGTGTAAATTTCTGTGGAAGCATATGAGAGCACTGGGCCTCTTTTTTCCTGAATACATCCCCACGATTTGCTCTGATTTGTGAAGAAATCTCCCACTAGCATTTTACTTCCATAACTTTGAATCAAAATTATTTAGGAATATTATTATTATAGAACTAATACCAAGGTAATAAAACTGAGATCTTTTCTTTCAGTTTAGTAGCTCCCATAACTCTATTCTCCTTTCCTTAGTTTTTACCTTTATTCTTGTTTCCATCTGAATAAGAAAATCCAGCCGATTGTCCTGTTTTACGGCCAAAGAGACCCCAAAGATTTGGACCTGTCTTGTGCTTTCCACCTTTTTCAACCGTGTGACACTGCGAACATTTTTGAACAAAGATCTTTTTACCCTTTTCAATATCACCCATGATAACCTATGAAAAAGAAATGTGCAGAAGTGAAAATCATGATGTGTTTAAATCGACTCCCTCTTTTTATCTGTTTTCACATCCAAGTCATAATTATCTGACAGTCTCTTTACCCTTACCCCAATCCCATGTCACATGCAAATACCCTCTCAGCTGGTCTTTATTGCTTCAGCACATTTTCCTCCATAGTAATAGGGAGAACCCTCTCCTGCGTGGAGTACTGAGACATACATGTTGCTAAATGTCTCTCACCTCCAGAAATTAGGCAATGAGACATGTAAGCAAGGGAATGAGAAAATATGTTGCAATTAAGAAAAGCAGCTTATCCCCACCCTGCCTCTACCAGCAGGTTCTGTTGGTTTTCGGACTTGAGCCGTTCCCTGCTTACTGAGTACTGTGTGCTACTGCAAGCATGTACGTGTGTGCTGTTTCATAATCATTGACTGCCTATAGCTGTCATCCAGGGAATGTCCCCCAGCTGATTCCAGGGATGCTACCAGAATGCTTGACATTATCTTTTTTTCACAGTTGGGATTCCTTGGCTGTTGCCTTCCTCTCTCTGTCTCAGGATGCTGCAGAATTTATACCAGCAGAATAGAGGTAGAGTTTTGTCCTTCTGTGGGTTCCTGATCACTGGATTACTTGATTAGCAAGAGATATATCCTTCACGCTAAACTCATTTGGTTTGATGTGAACCTCTGGTCTGATGAGGAATTATGTTTTGGATTTGGAATTGCAGTTTTCCACTGGAGATATCTAAATTCTTTAGCACATTATCAACAGACAAGATGTCTACAAGGAAATTGTGAAAAATTAGAAGCCGTCTTTTTTTATTTGCTCTGATTAAATAAAAAAAAGAGAGAGAAAGGGAATGATCTTCTTATTTCTTCTTTCTTAACCTTACACACAGAGAAGTATAGAAAGAAAAGGTCAAATAGGAGGGCGGTGACCTCTCCACCCCAAACAGAAACATCTCAGAGTTCTTGCTTCTGGGGTGAAATGAAATACATTGGTGTTTGGGGAATGTTTGTTTTGGGTAGTGTAATTCCTAGGGAATGAGGGTGAAAATGTTTCAGATTGCCTAATTAAGAGTAAGGTACATTTTTTGAGGGGATAACAAATCTGCAGCTTTCCCCACCCACGCTTGAGGTAACATGTATAAGTGTTTATATAATTAATCTACAAGTCTTGTAGTCAAGATGGGAGGAATTCAGAGTGCTGGATTTTATAGTGTAAAAACAGAAACATTGCAGGATGAAAAAAATTAGTAGGGTACTATAACCTCTGGATACAAATGCTACAGGTGCAACAGGGAACTGACCTGCGGCAGTGGGATGGAACTCTACTCTATCGACTGCCTTAGTGCCAGATGATATTGTTGATTGTCTTAATGCCAGATGATATTGGGACACAACCACACCTCCTGATATCAGTATCTAAGGTGTTAAACGAAACTTTTTCATTGGTTCTTGTGGGTTTTTCGGGCTTTGAGACTGTGTTCTGGTTGTACACGGTCTCAAAGCCCGAAAAACCCCCAAGAACCAATGGATTCTGGCTATGAAAGCCTTTGACTCTACATGAAACTTTTTCAGACTGTGCTTTGGCCGAGGAGACAGCTTTGCTTCCCTCCTTGCCTTGAAGCCACATGGGAAAGGCAAGTGAGAAATGAAACCAGGTGTACTCAGCCACTGCTTCAAGAGCTATCTGAATTCCAATCTCAGTGTTGCTGGAAGAATTTACTTTTCTCTTCTGTCAGCTTCTTCATGTTGGGAAGCTGAGAGAGGAGTGCATCTGGCATACTCAGCCACCATTTTAGAGCCAGTTGAGTCCTAACCCAGCCCACTTTACTCCTCTTACATCTTTCCCCCACCACTAAGTAAACCTGGCAATTATAGGAGAGTGAGGTCCCCTTATAGATAAGTAACTGAATGAAAAACAGGAGACTTAAGAAAAATTGCTTGGTTTTCTCAGTGGAGTGATGAAAACACTGGGGTTTCCCTATAAACTGTACTGAGATTTGTGCTTTTTCACTTGTTCGTAAATGACCTGAAGTTCAGATTGGTGATTAGTGGCATGGCCAACTTTGTTAACAGCAGCAAATTATTTAGGATGGTTAAAACAAATTGGAAAAGTAAAGAGCTGCTAGGTGAAATGAAGAATGAAGGTTCTCTCCAAACATGGGAAAGGTAATCAAAAAAGGCAAATGCAGTTCAACCTAAGTTTGTCTAGTCATGCACTTTGAGCAAAAAATCATAACTTGTTATATCAGGTACCAGAGCAAAAGAAAGGGGTCTTTGGTGTCATGGTGTATTGCTTAATGAAGATGTTGACTTAGTGTGAAGCTGTTGTGAAAAAGGCAAATTCCATGTAGAGTCATTAGGAAAGAAACTGAAAACCAACTATACGCGCATGCGCGCGCGCACACACACACGCCCCTCTATACAAATTTATGGTGCAGTCATACTTGGAATACTTTATACAGTTCTGACCATAGATAAACAACTGGAAAAAAGTACAGAAAAGGACAACCAAATCAAGATTGAGAGCAACTTTCCTATTAAAAGTTTATGTTTGTGGTTAAAAAAAAGGATGAGTAAGGGTAAGCTGATAGAGGTATATAAAATTAGATCAGGCATGGAGAAAGGGGATCAGGAGCTTTTCTCTCCATTTCATAACACTAGAATTCAGACATCTGCTGAAGCTGAATGGTAGGAGCCCCGAGGAAGATAAAAAGAACTGAACTATAAAATTTACTACCATATGTTGTAGTAACGGCCACCAACCTGCCCAGTCTTTACATGGAGTTAGTTAAAGGCATGGAAGATATGCTTATCAGAGGCTATTAGTCATGATGACTTATGTTATCTCTACTTTCAGAGGCACTTGTGCCTCTTTACACCAGTGGCTTGGACACATGAATGGGATGCTGCAACTACATTTGTGTCCTGTTACTAGGTTTTTTTGATAGGCAAGTGATTGACCACTGTCAGAACAGACCTGTGAACTAGGCAGGCCTTTGATTTGATCTGTCATTGTTCTTCCATGACAAAATATAGATTAGACTAATATACCATTTATTAAGCCAACTGAGGCTGCAAGGCAATATGAAAGCTGTCAAACTCTTCTTCACGTTAGGTGATAAACAAATTTAAAAAAGGGGGTGTATGGGGGGAAAAGAAGTCGCTTTCTACTGCTGCTTTTGTTTTTTCTACCAAGTACCCTGAAGAAGAATTCTGGAAAACATGAAAGCTTGCACAATGTTTTCTGATCAGTGAGTTAGCCTAATCAACTTTTTACTGTATCATGGACATTTTGCGGGGTGGGGGGTAGGGGCTTTATTTTTTTTTTAAAGATCACAGCCACCCAGGTTCTTTTCTCATGTTCTTGTGGGCAGTAGCCAGAGAAAAGGACAATACAGTTAGCACTCCAGATTCTCTAGGGTTAGGGGCACAGGACCCCCAC
Source organism: Cyclura pinguis (assembly GCA_030412105.1). NCBI lineage: Eukaryota > Metazoa > Chordata > Lepidosauria > Squamata > Iguanidae > Cyclura > Cyclura pinguis. Next base: position 218,382,659 of record CM059599.1, on the reverse strand, counting down.
AAAAATAGAAAAACTGCAAATATCAAAATGTGTATGAATGTTTGTGGGAAGGGGGCTGAGGCACGGTGGGGAGAATGGGCACCCAGGGTCCAGGCCAGGTAAGGGAAAACAGAGGCAAGGGTGGGCGGGTTGGCCCTATACTTGCTTTCTTTCACCTATCTCCTTACTTTGGTGTGGGGGAGCATTAGGAGAGGGTTTATGAGGCTGAAAAGTTGGGCTCCAAGCTGTCCTTAGCTGGTCAGGCAGCTGCTGGTGGAAGAGGAGGAGGAGGACCAGAGGTGGGTTTTTAAAGGTCTGCACAGCCTGATCGGAGCCGTCAAGAGAGAAGGCTCCCCCAGAAAAGAAGCACTTGAGGGCAGGAGGTCGAGAAATGTGCAAATATTAAAATCCGTGAAAGTTAAACCCACAAATGGGGAGGGCTGACTGTACAGTTATATCAGGAATAGCTTGACTGCGATATATGTTGTTGCCTAAAGTCAAACTGAAAACCTATATTCAAGTGCAGCACTAACAGAGTCCTAGAACAGTGCTACTCATAGTGGTCACCCCCAGACGGGCGTTGTTCCACGAGCCATCAGCTGCTGATCCGCAGAATTTCCAGGAAATAAAGAAATGAAGGAGTGTAGTTAATGGACACCAATATAATGCTTATCTCTGGCACAACCACCACCACGTCAGTTCGCCACATCCAATAGCCTGAGAAACACTCTGCTAGCAGACTTTTAATTCAAACTGAGTTCAGGTGGCCATGGCACAAAGATGGGAAGAGCAAGACGGGGTTTTGCCAGTTTTTTTTTTTTTAATAACTGTTGTTGCTGAACTACACATCATCGCTCACTCCAGTCTCGGGACATTTCCGCACTAGACTGTTATAGTGCTATTATTCCACTTTCAACACCCTACGGAATTCTAGGGTTTGCAGTTTAGGGAGGGGCCTCAAAGGCCCTCCCTAAACCGTTGGAAGTGGAATAATAGCACTATAACAGTCTAGCGCAGAGATGGCCTCGCTGGAGAGGGGCAGAATATAAACTGAACTGTACGCTACCGAGAACTAGACAGCTTTCAACAGGCTTAAACTGAACCTATCCTTCCTGCCGCCTACCTTAAGTCCGGGTTCAAAACAGGAACCTTCCTACGCTGCCTCGGCCTCTTCCCAAAGCCCAGCCCAGCCCGAGCCCTTCGGCTACCTAAACGCTTCGACCCGGAGGGGATGCTGTCACACTTCCAGCGGGGGGGGGGGCACGTAGGAGCAGATGCCGCCAAGACCAGAAGGAGGACTTGCGTCACAATAAAGTCGCCCAATCAGAGGCTAACGTGCCCCGACGTTCGGACAGCCGACTGGCCCAATCCAGACACGAGGACCTGCCCCGAGCGGTGGTCGCGACAGGGGTGAAGGGGGCCGTTTGCTGTGGCCCCGTACGAGCCTCTTCGACATCGGTCGAGCGAAGCCGCCCTGGCTCCACACCGGACGCGTGAACAAAAGGACTCCTCGCGCCTTCAACGCAGCCGGCAAGAAACGGAGTAAATTCATTGGCTCGTCCTGCAGCCAATAGGAGCTCCTTCTGCTTTGGCATAAGTTAGCGCTTGAGGCGGCTGCAGAGCGTGGCGTCGCGTCCCGGTGGCAGTCACTAGGAGTCGCTGTGGGCACTCGGCGTCGGAGTCCATGAAGCTGTTGGAGGTTTTCCGGTGGCTGCTTAGAAACAGGAGCGGGCTTTACCATAGAGAGGAGGCGGTCCGAAGGCTTCCGGAATAGATACCGGAAGCGAGCTTAGGTCGCTTCCGGTTTCCGCTTCCGATCTGTGGGCCAGATCGGCCGTGGTGGTGAGTCTTCTCCAGGCGAAGAGGTGGAGCGGTCGCGGCAGCCGGGGAGCCTCCTGCGATCTGCCCGTCCTGCCGCAGGTGAAGGGCCGAGGGTGGGCGTGGGACAGGCACCGCACAACCCCGTCGTCTTCCTTCTCAAGTAGGCTCTTGAGTACTTCCCTCCCGGTGCCGGCGGAAGGTGAAGCGGCGGCGCCCAGTTCGGCGCGGCTGCTGTTCTCTTTTCCCCTCCTGCCATTTAGCAGCAGCAGCAGCAGCAGCAGCACAGAAGCAGCCTGACAACCTCATTCTCCCTTTCGAGCACACACGGTCATAATGTATAATAAGTCCTTTGGCTATGTATTCCTATGTCATTCTTGCCTAAAGAGGCTGCGTGGTGTAGTGATTTGAATGCTGGACAACAGCTGTGGAGATCAGAGTTCGAATCCCCGCTCGGCCATGGAAACCCACTGGGAAAGTCACACTCTCTCAGCTTCAGAGGAAGACTAATGCAACCCCCCCCCCAACGAATCTCACCGAGAAAACCTCGTGGGCTTAGGGTCACCACAAGTTGAAAAGGACTGGCAGGCACACAACAAAATTATCTGCAAAACCCGTGTTGTTGGCCAGATCCCTGTTTGCATAACAACATACTTGCCATCATAAATTTAGGATTAGCTGGCTGCAGTTTTTCAGTGTGGTGAATATTGTGAATATATTGTTGATGAAATACAGCAGAGGATATTGGTAATTGCCTAAATATGGCTGTTCCAGATTTACTGGTGCGTCTCTGAAATGTAGGGAAGTGTATACTTTGGACATTGACAGTATACATCTGTAATTGTCACTATTCAAATATGTATCAAAACGAACACAGTAACATACAACTGGTGTGCAGTGCAGTACTAAATTTTTGCTTAAAAGTCCCATTGCATCAAAACAGCTCATTCTCAAGTAAATGTGTCTACAGTATACAGTGTATACCTATATAGGATTTTATTGTCAATTGCTGACCACATATAGGTTAATTTGCAAGAGGTGAGGTAGTTTGTCCACAATCCCACACCATAAGTGTTGCAATTTATAACACTTATAACTCCAGGCCTTGCTGCAGTCCCTGGCAAAGAGGACAGTATTCAAAGAAGATAGTTTTGAGTTTCACAGTCTCCCAACAAAACACTGCAATGTGCAATCAACTTTCTGGGTTTGTTATATATGTCCTGTTTTCTGCTTATTTTTTGGATAGCTGGTGGTACAGAGTTCCCATGGTTTTACATTTTCAGCTGAAATCAAAACACAAGTTCTTCATAGGTTTCAACTTGAGGAAATGTAACTATCATTTGGCAGAATGCACTTCATACACTCCCTCTGCCTTTCCCATCCTGGATACTCACCAAATGGGTTGTACTACAACTCCAACCAACCCCATCTAGCATAGTGAATAGAAATGTAGGCTGGAAATGATGGGAGTTGCAGTCATACTCAGTTGGAGGGCGTGAGATTGAGTCAGCAGCCCAGAATTAGTTACTAAATTGCTTTTCTGAATCTTGGTTTTTATGATTTGGAAAAATATTTGAACCAATAAACCAGAAAGTACAGGTGATGGTCCCTATGTCTAATCTGCGACAGCATAGTAAAGGTAGTTCTGAGTACAGAGAAGTTGAAGGTAGTCGTGATCGTGAAGTATTACAGTTCAAGCTCAAATATTATTCTTCCTCTCTTTTTTAGTTAGCATTCATGGTGATTTCACATGTGTTTCAACTGTTATAACCAGTCTTTTAAACTGGAGATTGACATGAAATTTGGAAAGAACTGGTTGCTGTGATTATTAAAATGCTAACGGGGATGATTGTGACTATTCAGGCATAATGCTAAACCACAGTTAACCCTAACTGTCAGGACTGATGTGTATTTTTAAACATTTAAATTGGAAAAAAATCCAGTGCTGTAAATCAATGTGGATATGACTTAGCTCATGGAGTGATGTTAGTAAACAAAGTAATGTAAAAGTATACTATATTAATTTTACATCTTAAATATATTTTGTTCACCTGCTCAAAGCATTAGTAGTAAAATATTGAGTTAGGAAAGAAAGTGAATAAAGGGTAGTTTACACTGTAATACTGTGCATCATTACTTGGATGTAAGTTCCACTGTGTTCACTCTTCAGCTTAACATGTAGATATATGCTGGCAACTGTTATTAATATCTCATGTCTTAGTTTGCTTTTCTTCTATATAGAATATCTGTTTCTATTTCTCTCTACGAGAGGTACCATGGGAATCATACAGGACTGTCCTCCATGTGGGAATATGGAGGTGTTCTGCTTTATTTCTCTCTAATTTGTGGGTGAGAAGGGTGTGGTATTCAGTTACTTCTTCTCGCTGCATAACAATTACTGTCAGTGGAATGTGGAGGGGATGCACTTTGGCATCACCTCAAAATTTGCTTGGGAAGCTGGGGAGATCATTCAAAGCATATTTGAGGCACAAGATGGTATTGTGCAAGAAGACTTCCACTGCTTGTATCACTGGATTTCACCAGGGGATTCCTTGCATCCTGTCTGTTAACCATTGCTCTTTGACTGCTTGAATGATTCAGTGTGACAAACATCCAGTGATACAACTTTCCTTATTCAAATAAAAGGGCTAAGTTTCCAATGTGTTCCTGAGTGATGCTGCAGGAGAAGGGAGTGCTGGAACAGGCCTTGCCAACACTTATTCCGATTGCACTAGATTACCATTTAAAAGTGTTATGTCCAAACGCAACTACTGTTGCTGTCATGATGATTTGGAGTTAGTACAGTACTTTTTTCAGGAGGTGTAAAAAGCCATTATATGAATATTTCAAATCTGTAAGGCACTACTAATTTGCCAAGTGGGCAGAAGCATGTGTGCAAGTAAATATTAATCCCTAGTACTTCATTGTGAGAAGCATGAAGCAGGGCCAGGCAACTTTGTTGGTCCAAGTGCCAATTTTCTGTCTCTGAGACACTCCCCAAAAGAGGGAAGTGGGAGAAAAATGAAATTATCCAGAAGTCCACTTCTGGTTTTGAAAATGGTGTTTATTGATGTTAAATACTTCAGTGCAAATCTGTTTAAAAGGTGAATTGGCACTCCCCCCTCCAGAAGCACAGTTTGGGAAGCTAACGGGGCACAAAATACCCTTCCAGGACTGTGCTTTGCTTGCTCCTGTTTGAAAGAGAGATCTGAGCTTTATGGTGCTGCAACAGAAGAGTACCTAAGGCAGAAATATGCACTATGTTCTAAAATGAATTATTTGTTGGCCTTAGGTTACAAAGCCATTTAGGCTGATCTGACCTCTCTGAATCCTTTGAAGAAAAATCCTGTGTGAATAGTCTCAAACAAACCCAGAAAGCACCAAGGAGCAGCCTGATTACTTTGGGTGAGTGAGAAAAAGGCATATAGTTGTGTGTAAGTTGTGGATCTAATACACATATGCTAAAATCCCTATTACTTGCCTGCTTCAGTAAGTGTTTCTAAGGAAATTTAGATATGAGAGGTATACTATAGTTTGAATGAATTAAGTGAGAAATATAGTCCTCATTCCACATTTATGCATTTGATCTTTGAGAATTTGATTATTCACGAGTACACGTGCCTCCCCCGTGACATTCTCTTCCTTCCATTTCTATGCATTTTACCCCTGTGGGAAGAACTTGCACTGGGGCAAAATACATAGGAATGGGAGGGGGAGCTCTGGAAGGGGAAAGGAAGGCTTGCACAAGGCTTCCCCCACCCCTCTTCTCTTCCATTTTGCATGGGAACGGGGGAGCCACAGAAGGGAATGAAAGGTGGAGTGGGAGTTACCTGTCATATTTCCCCTTTTGCAAGGGTTCTGTATCCCAAACTGTCTAAAAAGTGAAGGGGCCACTGTACATCAGTTTTTAATCCTTGGGTGATTTATCTCTTGCATCAGGTTACAAGAACACTTCGATTGAACCAATGAATACACTACCTAAATCAAATGAACAAAATGAACAAGAGAGCAGAGTGTTTACTTCAGGTAGGTATGGCAAGTTTTAAGGTGAACATTTATGTGTAGTCTCTAATCCCAAAACATAAACTGAAAATGAAATTATAGTGGTCCTGTCATATTTTTTAGCTGAAGAGTCTCAAATTTAACCCTATGCAAACTCAAAAGTGAAAAAAATATTTTAAAAATTAAATTTACTTGCAGTGCAGTGCAATTCTAGGGCAACAGGGAGCAGCAAGGCCTGAATACATGGCAAAGCGTAGGCACCTTGGAAAGCAGGCATCTCACTTGTTCCCCAGAGACGAGGCATCAGGAAGAAATCTTGCCACTCTCTCCCATCAAAAATCACAGGGCAGGAGGAGTTTGGCAGGGACACATCAGTGGGGGCAGTCCACATTCTGGTCACTCAGTTGCAAACAAGCAACCCAGATTGGTACCAATGCCCTCAACAATCCCAGAGTGGCTAGCAGCTCCTCACCATCCTACGATTGTTGGCAGCAGGAGCAGTCCTGATCTTGGTTGCTTGGTTGCTGTTCAGTTCTATTCAAGAAGATTAGAAGCAAGCTTCACTCTGTTCAGTGGGCTCACTCCAGAATGAGTGTTTGTTTATGAAACACAAGGATCTGTGGAATGGTGGGAGTGCATACCTCCTGCCATTTCACAGATCCTCATGTCTTTTGTCATCAGTGCCACCCCCTGTAGCTTGAGGCTGATTCATAGAAATGCAAGAATCTGTGAAATGGCAGGAACCCACACCTCCTGCCATTTCACAGATTCTGGTGTCTTTTTCTGTCGCCACCACCCACCATTGAGCACTTATTTTGGAATGAGCCCGTTGAACAGTGTGGTACTTGCTTCTTACTCACCCTGAATAGAATGGGATTGAACTGCATGTGGGTGACCAGATTTGGGACCACCTGCACTGCCAACAATTGTAAGGCAGCGAGAAGCTTTGACCAAGAGCTGCTGGCCTCTCTGGGATTGTTAAGGCATTAGTGCTGATCCTGGTTGTTCATTTGCAAATGAGTGAGCAGGATCAGTACCACTGCCAGCAACAATCTCAAGATGGTGAGGAGCTGCAGCAGGGACATGGCAGTGGCAGTTGGTGCACCTCCACTGCATCCATGGCTTGTCACTGCCTTCGCTGCTGCCTTGCACCAGTTTTTCATAGGGACTTGAGAACACATCATTTTCAGTATTTGTGAGAGGAAATCAGTCCCTTGTGAATACAACAGGCCACAGTATTTTAAAATCATGAGAGAAGTTTAATTTAATTTAATTTAATTTAATTTAATTTTTTGGAAGAGGTTTTAAGGGAATCCAGATATCTCAGATGCACAGTACTACTACTTAGCAACACAAATCCGAATAGCTCAGTTCAGATTCAGTAATCTAGCCCAAGCAACAAGACTCCCTCAGCACATTTGAGTGGATTTAAATCCTTGAAGGCTTATGCTAAAACAAATCAGTTAGGCATAAAGATGCTGCTAGCCTCCCCACCCTTATGTAGAAACAGAAGAATGGCATGAATTTGAAATATTTATCTGTTACCTTCAGAGAACTCTGAATTTGGTTTTCAATTCAGTGGAGTGTTTACTAGGGGATAAGTGTATCTTTGGATGTACATATGGATCTATGTAGGCAGAAAGGCAACAAGAGAAGTAGGACGCCTCGGCCCTGGGAACCTCAGGTAGGTGCCAGAGTGGAGCAGGGAAACATGCTAGGAAGTGATAATGAGAAACACCCTTGGAAGAAATTTGAACCCTAGGTTGATCTTAGAGGAGAGCTGAAATGCATATGCATGCCCAAGGAAAGAAGGTTTGCTGTCTGAAATTCAGACCCATGAAAAGATTCTCAATAAGGATTATGAAAGGATCAGTGGCCAGACCCAGGAGGGTTCAGGACAAAGAGAATAGGTTGTTGCACATGAAAAGGATGTTCAGGGAGGTTCCCAGCCACTTGGTTGGACTCAGGTTGGTGACTATCCATGGCAGGAGCTATGCAGTATATTGAAAATAAAGCTTAGAATAAGGATTGACCTGTCGGATGGGTGCAGATGCTTCAGGAATGGGCCCTGTTTCCACCAAAGCTCTGGACTGGCTAGTTTAAATATACCTTTGTGCATTCCTTGGATGAGTAGTACTTTGTCATTCAGGAAAGCATTTGCGTGTTTCTCTAATTACAGGGAGAAAGTCCCCCTAATTTTTCGGTGGATGAAACACATCCAGCTTGGCCCTACAAAGAGCATTCTGGGTCTTACTGTCATTCCTATCAGGTTCCGATGCTGCTGTTTTAAGTACAGAATGGATTTTTGAGCTCATGTGTCATGACAGGATTATGCAAGCATGGCATAGCAAAGAATAAAATAAAAACAAAAAACAAAAAAAATACTCAAGTTCAGAAAGTCTACCCATCTAACTTTATGTGTGAGTTTGAATAATATCAGTATAACCCACTATGCAAACTTCAACAGTATTAGCTTACTATGTTTCTTTTAGAAAGACTGCTGGAACCTGCAGATTTGGAAAGCATGGATACCAGAAGCCAGGCTTTCATTTCCAGGCGTCTGTCAGTGGAATCGCAGTTCCCAGTTGCACAAGAGCAGCTATTCAGTCTTTTCGATCTCATCCCAGGATTGGAATCTTGTGAAACTCATCGGAGTGTTTACAGTAACCGTGGTAATGAAACACATTGAAAATATATTTCTGTGTAAAATTGATGTCTTAAAATTGTTATTTTTGGAGGAGGGCCTTAGTATTGCTGTGAGTCAGTCAGCTAGGAGGCAATGCATATGAGGGATTCTGTCCTCTAAACATAAGGCTATAGTACTTGACTTTGAGGCACTACCTCCTGTCATTTTGTGGTAATTAGATTACTTTCTAGCATTGTATTCTTATATCACTGCAGTTGGCAGGTGCTATCTCTAAGCTATTCACTTAGTAATGTAAAGAAACTGTCATAACTGGTATTACATCAGTAGTTTTGTTAGGTGTTTAATTGAGCTTAAATATTTCCACACTTAGAAACATTTTTTATTCATTCTTAGTGTATGCAGTGGTACGGTACAGTAGTATTGCATCAGCTTTTTATGCAAAAAAAAAATTACATGGCTTTGAATTTCCTGTTGGGAATCGACTGGCTATCGCTTTCGTTGATGATGGAACAAATCGAACTGAGTAAGTATCAAATTATATAAAATTAAATATAGTCACACTTGACTGAATTGGAATGGACCTTTTTTTTCCTTTTAGAAGGCCATTTGCAAAAGCTATACCCAAAAGAAAGTCAAGGAAAATTTAAACATGTCTGATACTCCACAAATACTAATAACTGGAAATTACTTGATGTTCTTCTTTAGATGATTTTTATGTTCAGACACCAAAATAGACCACTTCGGGAAAAAAAGATTATTCATGAATGAAAACAGGACTTTTCTTCTACTGTCTGATTCCATTCTGTGCCAGCTTCCTGCTACACTAGAAGTATCTGTGAAGAAAATACAACGAAAGAAAGGAACCAGTTAGCTTGTCTGGTGTTCGTGAGGAATAGCTGCCACCACTGAAAAGGAAGCCTTTGTTGGCAAAAATGCCAATGCAGCCAGAGGTCTTCAACCTGTAAATACTGTGGGAGAACGATGTGGATTTTTTCTGCTTAGGGCCTAGTCTAAAGTCATAGCTTCATGCTAGTTGAGAGCTGCTCTGTTGTGACTTACTCTTTGTTGCTGTGACATTTTTACTCGTATGTCAGTTCTTTTGCTATGAGATCTGTGGAATTTGTACGCTAAACTATGTAAATAGGCATAGTTGACATACCTTTTTGAATAGTAGTCTAATTTCTATCCTGTTGATAAAATTCAAGGCTGCGAGTCTTCCTTCATCACTTTGTAATATATGAGTTTCTCTGGTCATTCATCATCTTTAAATTCTTATAACATATGGAATGTGTACAAGTGAAAAGGGAGGGAAACCTGAGTTCTGCAGGCCTATTTAGACGTGTGATCCCAATCCGTCCCTCCTCAAACTCTGCTTGCTTTTCCATTTGGGAAGGCTGGTGCAAGCAGGGAAACCCCATGTGGAGATTTTTGTCTGCATGCATTTACCCTGATGGGGGACAAGACCAGGCAGGTGAAGCTTCCCAGAACCAAGTGTAAGCTACAGAAGTGCTCTTGAAGCCAGCAGTTTGACCTGCATGCAGCTTTGCTCCACCAGTGCTTTCCCCTGTACAGAAAAGACAAGGAGAAGCAAAGCTAGATCTCTGCCTGCAGCACTAGTGAGAAACACTAGCTTACACTGAGATCCTATGATGTCATGGGTATGGTCATGCTCTGATGCTGTCCAGCACATAAGATCCAGTTCATCATCCAAAACTGGTTCTCTCCTCCTGAAACACAGGATAGAAAAATAACAATTCTTTTTCCTGGAAGGAAAAGCATGAGTATGCATGAGTGGGTAGATCAGTGATCACTTGGTCAAAATCATATACTGACCTTATTTGAAAAACTGCAATCCTAGAAGGTGGATATATGTGCTTAACAGTTTTATTGATATTGATGGGACTTAAAAATACTTAATTGGATTGACATTTGGCCTATAATTAATCTTCAATAACTAGGAATTATAGGCTTGTTTGCCTAATTTCAGTTTAATAATGTTGGAATATAAAAGTATTTATTCTGAAAATATCTTAATGTGTCTTTAGGCTTGCCAAAGAAATAGCAAAGAGTTTTATGACTTCACAACTATCATCAAAGATCAAGGACCGTAGCTTACCTCTTCAGCATCAGGGGTCAATTGTAGGTACCTCATTATTTTCCTGTTAAATGAGCGTATGTTTCTGAAATGCACGTTTGGTGTCTTCATATCTATGATTTATACATTTCTGGTTCTTTTGTGGATTATTTCATCTGAATTTATTTCCTGTAGAAAGAATACATAGCAATAGCATGTTTATTTCTCTACCACTTGTCAGCTAAGTGCTCTCTAAGCGGTTTACAATATGTTTAGCTAATTGCCCCCAACAAGCTGGGTACTCATTTTACTGACCTGCAGAAGGTTGGAAGGCTGAGTCAGTCTGGAGCCGGACAGGATCCAACTCACAACCTTGTGGCTGCAGTACTGGCATTTAACCACTGTGCCACCAGGGCTCTTATACTTATACTTAATGTTTTTTTAGATGAAAAATTATTGTTGGCTCTTATACTTGTTGATAGGGCATCTAGTTTACTTCAGTCTTGGTTTTTTAAGTACCACAACAAAAGTTTAAGTGCCAAAAGTTTGTCAGAATTCAGCTAATTATTTACCCATAAATAGTTGTGTATACAGCTTAGACTGGGTGGGAAGCTCACTTTCCAGGGGCTACCTTCATGAGTTGCTGGTTGCTAAATACTATTGCAGATATTTTTAATGAGAGAATAGAAAAGCTAATATAAAATTAGCATTAAAAAGATGTGTAGAATAAGACGGGTGTGATTGGTGATCAAGGTGAGATTGTAGAGCAAGTGATTTAGCAGTCGTTTCCTCTACAAGAAGATGTTCACTCACACCACCAGCACTACCACCACATATTACCACATTAAGAAGATGGAAGTTTCACCTGTCTAACAGTATGAAAACCATTCACTTCCCTGGGGCATGAGGTGTTGCCAGGCAGGAGAGACTAAATATGACATCAAAAAATGTTGAGATATCTTAAGAGGCTAAAAGTGGTCTCACATATAAAATGGGAGGTTGAATAAAACCAAACCAGCAGAAAACCACTCTTGGCCTTTGTTTTCAAAGTTCAAAATGTCTTCCTTACTTTTGGAAGCATCCTTCAGATGTTCTGTGGGACTCAGGATTTGCACTGGAAAGGGAGGAACCCTTTTGTGAATTTTATCTATTCTGTAGTGTGAGACTACTTGTTTTTTTTTTTTAATCTGCCTTTGGAACTTCATGATGACCTATATTATAGATTTTACTGTAGCAGTACCGAAGAGAAACAAATACTTTGGAAACTTTTGTAGTTTCCAGAAACTTAATCACTAGAAATGAGAACAAAATCATTCGATTAATATCCAGGTACCTGCAGTTTTGTATGTATGCTAGTCCATACTTGGTAGTATGCAGTACATAGAAATTAAAGTGAAAGTAGTGATTGTGATGCCTCTTTCTTCCCTAGGAGTCCCAGAGCTCTTCTTCTCATCTCCAAACAGATGCTGAGCTTCCATCTAGCCAAAAGAAAGCACCCTCTGACTCTCCTGTGAGGGAAAGGCTTTTCATTCTGTTTAATCCTTGTCCCTTACCGCAGGACATCTTGGATGATGTATTAAGGTATGGTGTATTGCATTCAAACCCCCACCCCTAAAAAAACTTGCTAGACAAGGATGTATTCAATTGAAGTGTCAAATAATTATATTTAGTTTGGCTCTGTGATAATATGCAGTATCTAGAAGAGTGAGATACAAGCGTACTTCAGTTACAACCTCTGATAAAACCTTCATTTTACGACTCCCAAATCCCCATTTTTTCTCCTCATCCTCTGGCTGGCCAGAAGTGTTTTTAGCAATTCAAAAATATTAAATGGAAAATTGAAGAAAAAAAAATAAACAGCATACTAAGCTACTGTGTGGAACAGGAGGGAGGAGTTTAACTGGCTTCCTGGGAATGAGCCTTTTTGTACCCAGGAATGCTGGGGAAGACAGAGGGAGCTGGAGGAGTTCTGTCGTGGGATAACAAGGTGAGGGGGGCTATCCATATACCTGGAGTTTACTGGGGGGGGCATGTATTGAAGCACCATAGAGGGACAGTGATGGCTGGTCCTGCAAAACCCACAACTCTTCGAAGCAGGGTCTTCACAGCCAAGCACCTTGACCTTCTTGCCTCACAGATTCACCTTCCTCCCTCTCACCCTTTGCCCTTATTCCTCACCCAGGATCAGCATCAAGGTGACAGCACCCAAACAGCTTGCTCCAGGTCCTGCCACCTGCACCTTGCCTGCCTGCCCACCTACCCCCCCCCCCACTTTAATGGCCCTTCTGCCAACAGCACCATAGGAAATAGCTCTGGCATCACTGGAAATAGTCCTCTAGCTTTCTAGGGATCATAGAGAGACACAAAAGGCTCAGAGAAGGGCTTGTAGCATAATGGTGGACTAACAAGAGGCATCAGCTTAGGAGCTCTGTTGCATATTAGATTTTGAGAAGCCATTACCACAGTAATTCAAAGTGAGGTTATCTGTATTACTAGATCCTCTCCTATTGCAAATAAAATTTCGTTACTAGGCTTCTTCTAAGAGCAAAGTATTAACTGCTAAGAAGAGAGTTTTGTGACACCTTAAAAGGGAAATTTATTTTAGCATGAGATTTTATGGACAGAGCCATCTTCCTAAGATGCTTGGGACTGTACAGAAGATACTGGATAAACACCCACAATCCACAGGGATGGGTGTATGTGCTGATTTTCTGGCAAGACTGCTGAACAAAAGCAATAAACACTTCTGTTTCATACTTAACGGGATAAACTGTTGTGCTTTGTTGTTTCAGTCGATTTGGAAATTTTATAAATGTTTATGTTATCCCCGGGGAGAACATAGGATATGCGATGTTTGCAGACAGAATGAGTGCTAGTGATGCTATAGCTGTGTTACACGGGAAGACTGTGAATGGTGTGAAGTTAAAGGTGATGCTTGCAAATTTGCCCACGGAGGACTCTAGCAAACGCCAGTGGACATTCTGACCAGGAAGGTAAGGGTCTAATCTATGGCACTGCACTCCTACTGCATCTTATTTTAGTAGCCTCAGAGTTGGCTTTCCTCCTTGTTAATCCTGCTTCAAGACCCAGCATGCATGCAAATAACTGTACAAATGACTGACTTAAATTAGGAATTGAAACCAGTCCCTTCATAAATCAGTCATACAGCTTTTACGGTCCTGCCTGGAATAAACTGCTGATTAAGGAGATGAATAGTTCATTTGTCTTGAAGTTCTTCATGTCCCTGCAGCATCTCTTTTTGATTGCCATATACCTTCTTAGGCTTTTTGGTGTTCTGTGTAAACTAATTGCAAATTTTGGGTATGAATATTTCACTAATCTTGAACAATTTAATGGAAAAATCTAGATATAAAACTTAATCACATTGTTATGTCTTGGACAACTAACTAATTGGTGACTGATCTATTTTTATTATCAGCATCAGCTTTCAGGGCTTGGAATATTATTTTTTAAAATTGATTTGTTATATACCTTTTTACAAAGCCCCCTTCAAGTAATTTGTTATTCTTTTCCCAATAGTGTTATTCGTTTCTTTTCTGTTATTTAAAAAAAAGTGTTGATATGAAAATGGCGTAAAATGTTAAGTATTCAATGGAAAATGCTTCTTAAAATGTCTTTTAAAAATCACTAGGAAACATAACTGTGATAGGCTGTCATTTCTCCGAGATTCATGTGGTGGTTCCCAACCTGATAAGGTGCCATGTCTTTACCACACAGCTCTGTCTCACCCTCTCCCTGCATAACTTCACCTTTGTGTAAAAGGCAAGGCAAAAACCACTTAATTTTATGGTACTGTGTATTCTGTGTTAGTTACCACTGTATACAATTCAGCAGAGTCAGTGTTTACAAAGATAAAGTGTAACATTTATTAAGAATAAGAATAATGTGTTAGTGTTCATATGCAGTCCAACATTGATATATTTCTTCAGTGCACTCCTTAAACAGTTTTAACAGTTAACTCTGTGCTCAAAAAGAGCTCACTTATGTCTTTAGATTTTCATGACAGGCACAATTATCATGTAACAGCACTTTGGCTAGATTGCCACCAAAGGCTTAACCCCTAGTCTAGGTCACACTCTGACTTAGATCCTACTAGGGATCAATTCTTCTGTCTCTCACTAGGCCTTCACTGAGAATTAAACTTCCCAAATAGCCGTACTCTCTGGCTAAGGGACTCTATTCCTTAGCTCTCACTGAAGGAAACCAAAAACCCACAGGAACTTGGCTTTATGTAAATTTTTCTCTCAGCCATAAGCCCCCTCCCACACCCTACCAGGCTGGGCTTCTCTCTCATGGTGCTATTGCGAGTGCCTAGCAACTTGCATTGAAGCTGTCCTGGCTCCTCCAAATAGCCCCAGCCCCAGAACTTCATCACAGTAACCTTTTCTTTACAGAGTAGAAAACCCCTTGTTCTCATTCACTGTTATTTTTGGAAATGTAAGTTCATTGTTTGCTCATTACCGAAGGGGTACTGTTTTTCCTTATAATATATTACTTCAGAGTTCTAGTGATATATATAGTATCATCCATGTTTGTGGCAGTTTACAAAGAATGAAAGAATAGCTCCCTTTGCAGTTTGATGCAAATATAGTAATAATAAGCTGTTGGAGTACTGATTCTTTAAAAATTAGTATGTGATTATTTCATTATGCATGCTTCAGCATACAGGTCTAGGGAGATGTTCTGTTGTCTTTATAGTAAAACTTTGGGGGAGGGATTTTCTGGAACTCAGTGTCATGGAGTATTGGAAAACAGATGACTGCTACTTCTGAGATAACATTATTGAGGGTTTTTGTTTTGTTTTGTTTTTGTTTTCCCTAAAAGAGAGCAAATACAACATGTCATCCTTTCATCAAAGAGCAAATACATTTGAGAGCCTTTATGGACCAGTGACTAAAAGTATGATACGATGACTGACAAGACGTGCATTCAGATCTGTCCTTAACTGTGAAGCTACATCAAGGACCTTGGGCTAGTCACATAGCTAAAAGAAGCTCAAAAGATTATTGTGAAGATAATGGCAGGATAGCACCTTAGTTCATCCTGTTGAGCTACTGGGAGGAAGAGGATGGTAAAAATGTGAGACATATCCAGTATTTAATTAACATATAAGTGCAGTTTTTTCCAATGATTAGTTTTCTAGTAAGGAGAAGAGATATGTCTGAAAGAGATCAATGTGGAAGATGAGTAAAATGATGATTTGAGGCTTTGACGTTGAAAAGACAATGTATAGTGTCAGTGGTGACCGTAATTTTGTGTGTGTTTATTCAGAAGTTATTCTCAGATTCAAGGAGACTCACAGGTGAGTGTACATGGCAGCCCACATGTGATACGGCAAAGGAATTCATAGATTTTAAGGAGAACAAGTCAAGATCAAATGGTGGCTCCAGTTATTGGCTTGTTTTCAAGTCATCTTTGAAATACTTCTCAGAGTTAAGACATAGGAAATGAGTTTTAAATTAGAAATAGAAGCTTTTGCTTTGTTCCTGTGGTAGACAGAAGAAGGTTTGGGAATGAGAAAAACGTTACCAATATGAAAATGAATGAATGTGTCTGTTTATTTTGACATGCATAAACATGTGTGCTTGAGCTTTCGAACAGTGCTTCTTCCATATGTTTGCTGTTTTAACATCACAAGCATAAGTAGCATATAAAATAGTACATTTGGCATAACACACACACACACACACACACACACACACACACTTTTATAGGTTTCCTTTAGGGTTAAAACTCTTCCCAAGATGACTTACATAAAATAATCCTATGTGTGTTTACTCAGAAGAATGATCCCACTCTGTTTAGTGGAGCTTACTCACAGACTCCTGATTTATTGTTTTGACACACAAGGGGACATGTGTGACCACTTGCCACAGTTTGTTCGGCCATTAACCAAGTAGTACCACTGCCCACACTGTCAAGTGCAATTGCTGTCTTTATAATTTGTGGTTTTCCTTGCCTAACTTGCAAAGCACCTGTCCAGAATGTTGGGTTCTGGCCTTGCCTTGTTTAATCATCCTTCCAAAACGAGTTACAATTGAGGTTTCAGTGGTTGGGTTTTATCTCCTCCTATTTGCAATTCTCTCTTTCCCTTGTCTATTGTACGGGCAGCAACGAGAAAAAGAAGCTCTCCAAAGTTTAAAGATCCATCTTATCTGGGCTTCAGGAAACAGACCAGTGACCCAACCTCCTCTGAATTGCTGTAATGCAGCTGGCAGTTATTGATCAGACAGAATGAGACCTGAGCTTTCTGGAAATTTGCTTGAATCTTACTACTGCTGGTTGCTTGCACGACTGTCCCTTGTGCCCTCGGACCCATGGCTACAGGAACCTGGGGAACCCTCTGCAGTTTTTGGGAGGCATAAAGGTATATAGGGTGGGGGAGAAGAAGAGACAGATGTTCTGCATATTCTGTTAGTAAATGCAGGGAAGAAAATGGGTCTCCATCCATCAACTCAGACCAAGAGGCTTCCTTCATTCCGCTCTTCATGGCGGCGTTCCTCCTACTCTTATCCATCGCGGTCTCCATGGCGATCCTCCCAACAAACTTCTTTACCAGCCTCTTCATCTCGCCGTTCTTTCAGGCATCACCAGCCCTCCTCTAAGTCTTCCTCGTCCACGAAGTCACTTTTGACTGCTTTCTCAGGTTGCCACCTGTACCACTCCTTCATCTTCCAAACCACCTGTCCAAGGCCCCAGGACTGTCTTGCCACTTCAACACCTGGCGCACCATCACTTCAGATGCCTGGGCGCTGACCATTGTCCATCTTGGTTATGCCATCGAGTTTCTAAATACTCCTCCTCTGGGCATCTTCTATTTCACACCTTCTAGTCCCGTTCTTCTCAAGGAGATAGGTACTCTTCTTCACAATGGGGTCATTTGCCTTCTTTGGCCAAATCCACCGGCTTCTTCTCCCAATACTTCACTGTGCCAAAGGTAGACAGCACCCTTCAACCCATTCTGGACCTCCGCGCGGTCAAATCCTTCATCTCCCCTTGGAAGTTCAAGATGGTCAACCTGTCTTCCATCCTTCCTCTGCTCAAGTGATGGGACTGGTTCTTGTCCATAGATCTGCAAGACGCCTACTTCCATGTCACCATTCGCCCCCAGCACAGGAGGTACCTCGGGTTTGCGGTCAACGACCTGTGCTACCAGTACAAGGTTGTTACCGCCTCCAGGGTCTTCACAAAGTGCTTGGCCCCTGTGGTATCTTATCTCCGTACGAAACGTGTGATGGTGTACCCCTACCTCGACGATTGGTTATTGGTGACACCCTGTAAGCAAAAGCTATACGAGGACATTCATCTCTTTCTCTGCTTTCTGATCTCGGTCTCAGGGTGAATCCCAAGAAATCTCACTTGGAACCTTCGTGCACCCTTAATTTCATCGGAGCCACCTTGGACTCCACTTCTACTATGGCATTCCTTCTGATGAAATGTGTGCGGGTCCTGCGCCGAGCTACAGCTGCAATTCTGCACAGCCCTTCTGTTTCCACTCGTCAAATTCAACAGCTCCTTGGCTACATGGTGGCCATAACTTCTGTCACTTACCTGTCTTGTCTCCGTGCCCACCCTCTCCAACACTGGTTCCTCAGGCATTTCAGTCCTCTCCTCGACGACCAGTGTTGTATGCTTCAGATCCCACACCCTGTCAAGGACTCTTTCCATTGGTGGGTGTTCTCTCACCATCTACTGTCCGAGATGCCCTTTACCAAACCCCGTCCGTCTCTTACTGTCAACACGGATGCATCCCTTCTTGGCTGGGGAGCCCACTGCAATCACCTCTTTGTCCAGGACTACTGGACCAGACTAGAGAAGCATCTACATATCAACGCCTTGGAGCTTCTGGTGATCTTCAAAGCCCTCCGCGCCTTCTGGAAACTTCTCATAGGACGGACTTTCCAGGTACTGTCCGACAATACTAGACAGCTGTCTGCTACATCAGTCGCCAGGGAGGCACCCACTTGTCTCTCCTCCTTCATCTCACGTTACAAATATGGGACTGATGCGTCCCACTGCAGATTCACCCGATTGCAGTCTACCTGGCAGGACAAGAGAACGCTACAGCGGACACACTGAGCAGAGACACTGCCTGCAATCATGAATGGTCCCTCTCCAACACCGCCTTTCGTGGAATAGTGTCCTGATGGGGCACTGCATCCATCAATCTCTTTGCCACCTACTAGAACCGGCGCGGGGTACCACTCTCTTGGAGACGTGTTCCAGTTTCTCTGGAACAAGGGATTCCTTTACATCTTTCACCCATTTCCTCTCCTGAGCCGAGTGGTCACTGAGATTGCCACGGACAAAACGGATGCTATTCTCGTAGCCTCTTATTGGCCGAGGCAGCATTTGTTCGGATGTCTCCTTACCATCTCCCAGGGTCATCGGATGCCCCTTCCACACACACCCAACCTTCTGTCACACTCAGACAGTCTCGTGTTTCATCCAGACCTCCTTTGCCTCCACCTGCATGATTGGAGGATAACTTTCTAGACTCTCCGGCCATCCTTGCCGTTCTCATGACTTCTAGGAAGGAATCCACTTGCAGATCCTACGAGTACAAGTGGTGCAGGTTCACTGCCTTAGTAGATACCTGCACTGAGGCTTCCTCCCCTGCTGCCTTATCGACAGTGCTCCATTTCCTCCTGTCTCTAAGAGAACAAGGACTGACCTTCTCCTCTCTTAAAGTCTACCTGTCTGCGATTGTCACCTATCAACCGTGTGGCTCTCCTTCTTCGGCTCTTTTCAGAAATGCTACAGTCAAACAGTTCCTCAAAGGCCTTCAACACCTCTATCCCCCCATTTCTCCTCCTCTTCCTCCATGGTCGCTGTCTCTTGTCCTCTCCCAACTCATGTGCCACCCGTTCAAACCTATGGCCATGTCTGACGACTGTCTCCTTACCCTGAAGACAGCATTCCTGGTCACTGTTATATCAGCTAGAAGGGCAGAGGAACTGACTGAGCTATGCTCAGACGAACCCTTCCTGCTGTTTCATAGGGACAAGGTAGTCCTACTCCCGGACTTCTCCTTTCTCCCTAAAGTCGTCTCTGACTTCCACCTTAACCAGGATATCATTCTTCCAACTTTCTATCGTGAACCATCTTCACCTCTTGAGCGCTCTCTCCAGTCTCTCGACGTGCTCTGGGCACTGGCTTTCTATTTACAACAAACTTCGACCTTTCACCTTACTCCACATCTTTTTGTTTGCTACGGTGGACGTCGAAAAGGTCAGAAAGTCTCCACTCAGTGTTTTTCTAAGTGGGTTGTTCAGGCGATGCACCTTGCCTACGAACTCACCAGGCAATCACCTCTGTCTCTGCTTCATGCCCACTCTGTGGCCTCTTCAGCAGCTCTCCTCAAAGGAGTCAGCCCGCAGGAACTTTGTCAGGTGGCTATGTGGATGCAGCCTTCGACGTTCGTCCGCCACTACCTCCTTGACTGCAGAGTCCGACGTGATGCCTGTTTTGGTCGTGCAGTGCTGTCCTCTTATCGTCTAGGACCTGACCTGCCATCCAGCGGTAAGCTACTCAATCTCCCATTGTGTGAGGCACAGAGACCATGAAGAAGAAGAACAGGTTGCTTACTTGTAACTGTGTTTCTCCGAGTCATCATCTGTGCCCTTACACACACCCGCCCAGCCTCCCCTCTTTCAGGTCCCTTCCTCGGCAGACTTTGAAACTGAGGGAAGCCTGTTGGCTTGGCGGGACTGAGCATGCTCAGTACCGAGTGGGGAAGGGTTCCCACCAAGCTTCTCAGCTCTGGAACTTTCTGAAATGCAACTGCACATGTGTGAAGATTCCCATTGTGTTGAGGGCACAGATGACCACTCGAAGAAACACAGTTACAGGTAAGCAACCTGTTCTTACCCTAATTTTAATTGCTGCCAGGACAAAAAAGAGAAACTTTGTGGGTTACCTTAGAGTCAGTGTTGGACAGGGGATAGAAAATCTTTTCTGAAACTGCATTTGCACATAAACAAGAAAGAATAGCTCCCAGAAATTTAGCTCTTGGTTCAGAATATAGTGAGCAAAAGAACAAATAATGAGGCAATCCTCAATTTCTGGGGTCCCACAAATACATAAACAAACAGCCAAAGGGATATGAAAATATCTGCCATCAATCAGCTGTAGGCATGGTTTGAAAGCGAAGGGCTGTAAAAGCTTGTCTAAGTTTTGGGAATGTGAGCTTTGTCAGGTAAACAACACTTTGATGGTCAAATTTATAGAATCTCTACCATTTTGAAAATTTAGAGTTGTTCATAGTCTGTCTGTCCAGGTGAACACCATGGTAAAATATATATATTCATGAAGCTTCTCTTTTGAATTCAAGATAGGAAAATTGTCGAGTAGGCTACAGTTAAAGCAACTTGTAATATCTTAATCTCCAGACTTTGCAATTTGATAGCTGCTCAAAATATAGCTTGGGGAAAACCCTGACTAAGGAGTCTTTCACAATTCTTCATTAATTAAATAAAATAAAAGGAATGTGAGATCTAATAGAGGAAAACCAACTTCTGCTTGAATCAGAGCTGCAGAACTGCCAGGTGGAAGTCTTAACAGTTTCTTAAGAAATGTATTCTGGAAGGCCTCCAGTTTAACCATCTGAGAGCCATCCCATCCTCAGATAGCAACACCATACGGAATCTGGGCAATGTCTTTGCTCTGAAATATTTTCAGGGCTGGAACAACCAAGTGGCTCCCTCCAGTGTTGTAAAATCTAAGGATTGCTCCAACAAGTCTTAGAGCCACTGCTCTGACAGCTACAGCATGGGACTTCCAGGAAAGGTTTTCTGTAAAATGATGCCAAGGTACTTAAATTCCCAGGGTGACCAATCTAATGACCATTGATAGACCATCGACCATCAAAAATGAGAGTGTCTTTTTCCAGCCATCACCTTTGTTTTAGTGTAATTAATGTTCAGCATGTTGTTAGAACAAAATACACTGACCACTTGTAAAGGAAAAAGAAAAGAGAAATAAAATAAAAATCTTGAGTCAGAAGTGAATATTTATGATTTAATATCTAGAAATTTAGAGAAGGGTGGAATTTTTTTTCTTAGAAATATAATCTACTTGAGAATTTATTGTTGGTAAATGTTAAATAGAGAATCACCAGAATAAAAACAGAGAAGGAGAATAAGGGAAAGTATAATATGTTTGTATATAGAAAATTTGTTTTGTATTTGAGAAATGTACTGAATGTACTTCTGTATGGAATTGAAAGTTATAGATGTTAAGCTATCGAAATAGATATAAGAATTGATAGAGGAGATGTGAAAGTGTGGGATGTATGGATGCTCTCTTTTGTTTTTTCCATCTTTTCCTCTTTGTAACTTTGTCAGATGTGATGTCTGTTGTATTTTGTTAATGATGAATGAAAATAATAATAAAAAAGAACAAAATACACTGAGCTTACAAAGCAGCCTTTTCAAACCTATACAAGTGAAATTATCATCACCATAAAGAAGAATAGAAACCTTCTTTGACCTAACTAAAGGAGGAAAAAATTCTGGGCCAGACAATGCTGGAATTATGTCATTCAAGTGTAAATTGAAAAATGCTGGTGGCAAGCATCCCTGTTTGACTCCTTTATTCATGGGGATCAGATCAGTTAATGAGCCAGAAATGACAACACTTATTCTAACAGTTTTATTGGAATAAAGTTGCTTGATGAGAAACAATAAGCGATTATTAGTGTTGGCCAAGTTGTACAACAACAGCTTTCTGTCAATCGAGTAAAAACCTGCTGCTAGATCAATGAAGGCTACAAATAAGTGTTTGATAGGACCTGCAATTTCTTATTGGGCTAAAAAATGAAGAGTCAAGCAATGGTCAGTAGTACATTGCCCTTTCCTAAATCCAGCTTGTTCAGAGTGGATGATATGGTTAATAGATTCTCAGTCCTCCAATTTGTTTAACAGATACTTACTATATAATTTAGAGTCAATATCCAAAAGACTAATAGGCCGATAACTGTTGGGGTCTTTGCTTATCACCCTTCTTGTAAACAGGGACAACTACGCTCTGTTTCCAGCCCACTGGAATTATACCTGTGTTGTTGATTTGAGTGATCTCTGTAGCTAATATTGGGACCCACTAGTTAGGGAAGTATTTGAATATTTCTGGAGGCATCATATTTTCTCTTGGCGCCTTATTCAAAGCAAGAGTTGCAGTCAACTTCTTTATCTCAGATACTGACACAGGAGGCCAGTAAAGCAAATCAGTAGTTTTGGAAACCATAGAAGGATGGTTCCCTAAAGGTGTAGTTCCATAAAGTCTGCTGTAATGATTATACCATTGATGTGATGGAATTTCCCCAACAATTATCAGTCTAATCGTAAACATACCAGTAGAAATTATATCTCAGAACTGTTTCTCATTCTTTTCCATAATAGCTAGGGCTAATTTGCCTTATAAGATGAACTCATAGAAACTAAAGTATCAGGAGAAATAGTACTCTTATATTTAAGTGCCTGCTGAGAGTACACTATTAATGCTTTGCAGGCATTTCTACATAAAAAATCAAGCTATCTATTGGATACTACTCTATTAGGATTAAATTGTTTGTTACAGACCAAATTCAGAAGATTCTGAATAAGATAGGGTGGCTGCTTCTAAATCCTGAAACTCCCGAGGGAGGCTAGAATGGCCCCTTCATTGCTGTCCTTCCGCTAGTAGTTTTCTTCGCCCCTGTGCAAAAATCACTGAACAGTTGCATTTAGGGTTCTGACCCTATTTCTGCAGCCTTTTACTTTTGCTTCTCACCTGTCCTTAACTCCTTGAAGACTTTCATCTCTCATCCACTGAAGAGTCTCTTTCTTTTTTTGGCTGCAGATAGTGTATTTTTTGCATTCTTCCCTGTCAGTATCCCTGGCTTCAGTCCAGAGTTCTTATGGCTCTCAGTTAATTAAGCTTAATAATGCAAATCTATGTTTTAAATTATCTGCAAATTTTACAAGGATGTTCTTCAATCTGTATTTTGGCATGGTAGTTAGTTTAATGTTTTTCTTTAATATTAGATATCAGCAGTTCATCATGTATGCCACAGTCTGCTCCTGGTCTTGTTTTTGCAGAGAATGGAGCCTTGCCACCTTCTGCTTCCAATTATATAGTCTGCTAGTGTATATATCCAGCATTGCCCGGGATTTTATTTTCTCATAAGTAATACTTGTTAGAAAGATTTGAGATCCTGTGTCTCTAATTCCCCAAACTGTCTTATCCAGTACCTGTAACTTTTCCCATATTCCTCAATCCAATCTGTATTCAGAATTATTAACTTATAGAGGTTAGGTTCCTGAGGGAATACACTGCCTCTCCTCCTTGCTGCTAGGCCCCAACTCTATAGCGACCGGCTAGGTCCAAGAGCTCTCCAGCTGAGAATTCTAAAGGCCCCTCCCTAAACTGCAAACCCCAGGATTCCATAGAATCTTCTTAGGCAGCCAATCATATGAGACCTTCACCTGACACAGACAAACGAACTTTTATATATTATATTTGATTTCTGTATTGGCCATCAGATGATGTCCACGTATATAGTTGCTTCTTGGCTTGCTTGAAGAATTAGTTTGTGATGAACCTTTAGCTGTGTAAAATTCAATCAGTTTCTCAGCTCTTCATTTCTTGATCCTAAACCAAATTTTCCTACAGTCTTTGCTGTTTCCTACTTTTGCATTCCTCTCTTGAGGATGCATCTTAGCATTATGTCTCCATTTTAATCATTCTGCCTTGGGTGACCATTCCAGCAGATTTGTAATAAAGTCTGATCTTCAGATGGTTATTACTCTCTGTCTTTCTGACATATTTAACTGCCTCACCATGTTAAGATCTGAGAGAAACGTAAATGCAGGTGCATATGCAGTTTGTGTGTGTGCATTTACACTGAGTACATACACTCTGCATATCTAGCCTTTTCTGAAGATACAGGTGGTTTGGCAAAGAGGGGGTTTGCTTACAGATAATCAAAGTATTTATATCTCAAAGCCCAGAGCACTTTCGCTGCTCTTCTCCCACACAAGACACTTAAGGCCTTTCCACACTACATTGTTATAGTGCTATTATTCCACTTTCAACATCCTGTGGAATTCTGGGATTTGTAGTTTACTGAGGCCAAAGAGCTCTCTGGTGGAGAATTCTATAGGCCCCTCCCTAAATTGCAATCCCCAGGATTCCACAGGCTGTCGAAGTTGGAATAAAAGTACTATAACAGTGTAGTGCCAAAAGGCCCTTAATCCTCACAGAAAACCTCAAAGGAACACACAATTTTAACACCCACATTGAGCAAATCTATTGGCTCGCCCTGTGGCCAATGACAGTTCCTAGCGTGCTGTCGTCCCGCCCTTTGGGCATAGATTCGCGTTTGATTGGGCGCCTCTCCACAGTGGAAAGTTTGCAACGGGGGAAGTCTGTTTGTTCCTTCGTATACCGCCGGTGTAGTTTCAAACTCCGCAGTCGATAGGGGTCGCTGTGGGATCTTTGTCTTCCGGCTGGTTCTTTCACAGCGGGGACACTTCCGGCTTCCAATTGAACCTTCCCCACCCCCTCGTTAGAAGCGGGATAGGGTGTCGTCATAAAGATGGGCCTGTGAGTGGGCAAGAGCGTCTCTTCTGTGTTTTGTGGCCTCCGAGAAGGAGGCCCCGGCGTGGGTGAAGCGGCAACCCTTTTGACTCTGTCGCCGTTGAGCCTCGCCGGTCGGGATGTCTGTGCCCTACGTGGAGAAGGCTCCGCGGAGCGGGCACAGCAAGCCCGACCAGTTCTCGGAAAGCTGCCCCAAGACCGCCCTCACGTACGCCTCCTTCGACAAGCCCCAGCACAGCCGCATCTTCTTCCTCCTCCGCAAGAACGTGAAGCTGGAGGAAATCAAGAAGCACTTCTCCGCGTTCGGCTCCATCGAGGAGTTCTGGGTGCAGCGGAAGAAACACTGCAACGTGTACTTCGGCGCCGCGTTCGTCAAGTACGCCCTCAGCTCGCAGGCCTTTCGGGCCGTCGAGGCCACGCGGAGCCTGTTGTCGGGCTTCTCTCAGGTCGGTGTTTTCAGCCTCGTTTGCGAGCCGTGAGCCCTCGCCAGCCCCCTCAGGAGTCGACGTAGGTGGGAAACGGGGCTGCAGCGGCGAGCGGGGGAAGGCCTCCCCTGCTGAACCTCCGCGGCAGGCGGCGTTGCTCCTGCCAGACGGGCAGAAGGAACCGCACATTTCTGCCCCGTTGCCACCGAAAGAGGTGCTAAGGACCCCCGCCTGATCTCGTGTTAAAATGTGCACTCTCTGGTTTCGGAAACAGCTTGTGTTCACACAAGGCCATTTCCACTCGAGACTGTTAACGGTGCTGTTACTCCACTTTCAACATCCTGTGGAATCCTGGGCTTTGCAATTAAACTGCAAACCCCAGGACTCCGTAGGATGTTGAAAGTGGAATAATAGCGCCGTAACAGTCTAGTGCGGAAATGGTCACAGACTCCCTCACTCACAGCTGCTATGTGCCCATATTCCCGACCTCTTTGCTTCTCTATCCTGCGTGATGAATCTTGTGAATGTCTGTCAGAAGAATCAAGACATACAGACTCACAAATGTGGGTATGCTGCGTTCACTGCTTTGGCCTGGCTGTACTGAAACGTTCACCTGCTCACACAGATGGCAGGTGGCTGTGCTGGTAACCGTCTTTGTTAGTCACGTGTGGGGTCAGTTATCTACAGTCTCCCACGGCTGCAAAGTGTTACATTCATAAGAGAAGTTATAGGTGTACTTGTCAAGGACAGTGTTCTGCTTTCTAAGTCCCAGCTTTCAAGCAGTCTAACTTGGAATGTGGCACCCGCTCTTAATTTTTGATTGCAGCTGCCTTTCTTTAATCAGCTGGGAGAGTAGAATTTGATCTTCACAGTACACACTTATGGCTCTATGATTCCACCTTAATTTTGTGGTTTTATCCTGGGAGTGTAGGGAGCCAATAGATCTCTCTGGCTAAGAATTCTAAATATCTACTTCCCTTAAAATGCAAATTCCAGGGTTCCATACAATGTTGCCATGGCATTTAAAACAGTATCAAAGTGCTGTAATTGTGTAGTGTGAAAGGGATCTTCATATCATTTGTAATACATACAAGTAGGTGTCTTTTTCTGTTTTAGATCAACAGTAACCATTAAGGCTTGATACAGACACTACACCAAACTTAACTGTGATTTGAGATAATGGCCAAATGGACAAACTGTGGTTTGCTATCAGTGAGTGTGCCAGAATTGGAAACTGTTTTGAACTAGTTTTGCTTCCTATCGGTTCAG
This sequence comes from Cyclura pinguis, assembly GCA_030412105.1. Classification (NCBI taxonomy): domain Eukaryota; kingdom Metazoa; phylum Chordata; class Lepidosauria; order Squamata; family Iguanidae; genus Cyclura; species Cyclura pinguis. The sequence goes on along the minus strand of CM059599.1, from coordinate 218,355,847 downwards.
ATAATCTGAACAGACAAACCAGTTGTAATGGTATGCACATTTCAGAGGCCATTTCACACTACACAAGTGCTATGATTCCAGTGTAACTGCCATGGTTCCAGTATATGGAATCACAGGATTTGCTGTTTAAGATTGGTCATTTAGAATCTTCAGCCGGAGAGTTCCTCTGGTACCTCCAACCAAACTGCGAACTCCAGGATTCCACACAAGACAGACATAGCAGTTGAAGTGGAATCATAGCACTATAATGGTATAGTGTGAAAGGGCCCCAGGTTACTCACTCATTGTTTAACCTTAGGGTCCTGCCAGCCGTTGTATCCCCTCCCTCCTGATCTCTTTCTTGGGGTTATTGTTAGGGGCCTGAAGTGGCTCCAAATTTGGGCAAATTTGTGTTTTCTCCAGTGCTCTTGTTTGTGGATGAACAACTGAATAAACAATTAAGTCAAAAGTAAAACAACAAGCTGGGTCAATCAGTGCTACAATTTGTTTTAGACTGCAGTTCTTCCTGAACTCTCACTTACTCCTTCCTCAAATGTTCTACCCAGTATTACCCTCAACAGATTAACTTTAAGTGTGAGCTAAGTCATCATAGTTTTCCTTTCCTTTCTCTCTGAGTCCACTTTCTCAACATTCCAAGGAATGTGTGTGGTTGATTTCACAGGCTGGTCTAGCCCAGTTGGTCACGCCAGTATATATACAAATGCAGCAGCTGAAGTAGGCTAAAGTCCACAAAAGCTGATGGTAAATAATGTTGGGGGATGATAGGAGTTTCAGCCCCAAACTTCCTAGACTAAGATGCCAGAAGATATCTTGCTGTTGAGACCAAAATTGTTGATGCCTCGCATGGCTGTGGCTGGCATTGCATTAAAACAGAAGCTCTGAGTACATAGAGTGGAAGAAAGCCAACAGCCCCAGAGCAGTAGTTTGCCCATTAATTTGGAAGTTTAAATGATTTGCTGGAGTTGTAAACTGGTTAGTGTAAACCATGACATGATGACTGAAGTTTAGCTTAAACTTGGAGCCTGGGTTTAAGTTACTCTGTATACTGTCTATACATGGCACTGCCTTTCCGTGGTGGTGGGGTTGCCTGCTCCTGTGTGACAGGAGGCTATGGTGATGGTAACAATGCTGCTGGTAGGGTACCCTGTACTCTGGATGAGAGGCTACTGTTAGGACAAAATATGGAGAAACACTTCACCATACTGGCTCCTGTGAACACCATATAAAATTAATTAAAAGACAAATGATAAAAAAGCAATAAAACAGCACACTAATAAAAGCCCATTCCAGTTAGTTCCAAAAAGCCTGATGGAATGAGAAAGTTCTCGCTAGCAGAAGGAGAGGAAGAAAGAAGCCATGGCTGTCTTCCTAAGAAAAGAGTTCCAAGGTGGAAGCAGCAGCTGAGAGGGCTGTCCCCCTTGTTCCCATCAAATAAGCCTGAGATGGTGGTGGGGCGGAGAGAAAGGCCTCTTCAGATCTTAGAGCTCTGATAGGTTCTTAAAGGGAAATATGATCCTTCAAATAGCATGAACCTGAGCTGTTTTGTAAAAATATCATCAGTGTGTGTGTGTTTTTTAAAAGTAGCTTAGTATAAAACTGTTTCTGCTTGAAATAGGAAGTGGGGGCAAAACTTAGTCGATAAACTTTTACATTAACATATATTGATTTGTTATAGGGTTCTAGTATATATCGGTCTCACTTGTATTTTACTTGACTTGCACAGTTCCATGCGAACAGCCTAAGCATGCTAATAGAAAAAATTAAATATTTATATCAGCAAATTATAGTGTGAATTAGTTTTTCTTTATGATGTCTGATAGTATTTTGCAAGTTTTGTCTAAACTTGATGAAAGCTACATACTGCTCATTACCTCTTCTGCTAAGTGCATTTGTCCAAATCTCTTTGATAATACCTCAGTCATTACAGTGGACCCTCCACTTTTCTAGGGGTTAGGGAAGCTTCAGGTGGAAGTTGACCATAGAATTGTGCCAGCATACCTAGACATTCCTAGAGAGAACATATTAATCAAATCTGTGAATTGTCAGATCCACAAAAAGGAAACCAGTGGATGTGGAGGGCTGACTGTAGTTATCATTTGCCCTCAATCACTATCTGTAAGACAGTCTCATGTAACAGAATAATTTGTCTCCGTCCAAGCATTTAAATCAGGGATAAGTACTTGATAACTGTCAAATGTTTTGGACTATTATAATCCTAACCATTACCCACAGTAGCTGAGGATGACCACAATTCTACACTTATCTTTCATTCCAATTATCAGAGACTTTTAAATTTTGAGTCTCTTTATGCATTGTGAACATGTATTGTGAACTTACCTATGAACAAGTCATCCTAGGTTCCATTTGTTGCTTACACTGATTTAACAATTGGATGCACCCTGCAAGCCCACAGACTCCTCCTCCTCTCCTTAATTGTGCCAAAACCATTTGGGATTATCTGGCTACTCTGGTTATGACATTGTGCAATAATGCTAAATCATAAGTACTGCTAAGCTGTAGTATCACTGATCTGGACAATAATAAGTATTTTTCCTATGCCCTAAATAGATACAGGTCTGTTGTAATATACTTGGCTTATAAACGAACAAGATTTGTTAAACATGGTTGATGTGTGCCTTCAAGTAGTTCCCGACTTATGCTGATTGTAAGGTGAATCTATCACAACGTTTTCTGTGGTTGAGAATGTGTGATGCGCCCAGGGTTACCCAGTGAGTTTCCATGGCTAAGCAGGAAATCGAACCCTGGTCTCCAGGGTTGTTGACCAGTGCTCAAACCACTATACCACTCTGGCTCTTTTTTTTTTTTTTTAAAAAGTACCATCTTAATTTTACATATTAAATCGCTTGCTCATTTTTTGCAGTATCTATTTATTTACTGAATTGCATGTGCAAGTATTTATATGAAACATCGGATAACATGATCTCACATATTTAGTTATGTTATACTTTGTTATAAGTAAATTTATAAGCATTTTTACTTGTTAGTTCCACTGAGTTCTTAAAATCTGAGGAAGATTACTGCAGTTTATATAATATACTAGAATATTTTTGTTAAAGGTGAAGGCACTGAATATTGCTGCCAATTTTAGCATATCCAAACGTCTGTACATTGAGACCAGTTATATGTGTGAGTGCATGCTTCCATGGGCTCTGGCAAAAATTACAGTTTTGCAATTTTCTGCTTTGGAATTATGTTACTCAATAGTTTTGTGAAGCAGTGCACTTCTAGATAGTGATATAGATTTTCTTGAAAAAGTAGAACGTTTTCCAGTGTGCTAAATAATGTTATCTGATTTAGCATATTTGTTTTAAATATTATATTCAAACATATTCAAAACTTTCCGTTGGAATTGTTTTAGTAGAACAGGGTGAAAGTTCCCATGACATTCTTGCAAAGAAGCTACTAAAATGCGGGCTGGACAGGGCTACTGTTAGGTGGATTTGTAATTGGTTGACTGACTGAACCCAACGGGTGCTCACCAATGGCTGCTTTTCATCCTGGAGAGAAGTGACTAGTGGGGTGCCACGGGGTTCTGTCCTGGGCCCAGTGTTATTCAACATCTTCATCAATGACTTGGATGAAGGAATAGAGGGCATGCTCATCAAATTTGCAGGTGATACCAAATTGGGAGGGGTTGCTAATAGTCCAGAGGACAGGATCAAAATTCAAAATGACCTTGATGGATTAGAGAGCTATGTCAAAGCTAACAAAATGAATTTCAACAGAGAGAAATGTAAGGTCCTGCACTTAGGCAGAAAAAATGGAATGCACAAATATAGGATGGGGAACAAGTGGCTGGATAACAGTATATGTGAAAAAGATCCTGGAGTCTTGGTAGATCACAAGTGAACATGAATCAGCAGTGTGATGTGGCAGCAAAGAAAGCCAACGCTATTCTTGGTTGAGTCAATAGGAGTATGGTGTCTAGATCAAGGGAGGTAATGGTACCACTCTGTTCTGCTTTGGTTAGACCTCATCTGGAATATTGTGTCCAGTTCTGGGCACCTCATTTCAAGAAGGGTATCGGCAAGCTGGAGTGTGTCCAGAGTAGGGCGACCAAAACAGTGGAGGTCATGCCCTATGAGGAGTGTCTTAGGGAGTGTCTTAGGGAGTCTGCAGAAGAGAAGGTTAAGAGTGTCAGGGATGCCAGGCAGGGAACCCTGGGAAAATGATCAGCCCACTGCAAAGATGTTGCATCATGCCCCAGCTGTGGGTAATTGCAAGGCTGCATAAGAAACTGGTGTCGTGTGCAGATGGTAGAGGGAGGTGTGCAAACCTCTACCTGATTGGTTGTAGATATGTATATAACAAAGCAACACCAGTATGTATTTGTCTGTTGACCAAACCTGGTGCCTGGCGCAAGCTTTTGTCCGTCTGTCCTATGTTTTGTATATAACGGAACTTTGCTGCAAGATAAAGTGCCTCCTGTTTTGGAAGAAACTCCTCTGTGTGTGAGTATCCTTACTGGGGAACAAGGCTGCTGCTGTTGGCTCGCTGACCTCTGGCTTTTCCGCTGCGTTTCCGTGGGGCTGAAACTCCTGTCATCCCCCAACAAAGAGGGGCCATGATAACCATGTTTAAATATTTGAAGGGATGTCATGTTGAGGAGGGAGTGGGCTTGTTTTCTGCTGCTCCAGAGATAAGGACAAGGAGCAATGGATTCAAGCTGCAGGAAAGGAGATTCCACCTGAACCCCAGGAGGAACTTCCTGACAGTCAGAGCTGTCTGGCAGTGGAATATGCTGCCTCAGAGTGTAGTGGAGTCTCCTTTGGAGGATTTTAAGCAGAGGCTGGATGGCCATCTGTTTGGAGTGCTTTGGTGGGTGTTTCTGCATGGCAGGGGGTTAGACTGGATGGCCCGTGTAGTCTCTTCAAACTCTATCATTCTATGATTCTATGTAAAGAAAATACCCATATTTTATTGTTGTTAACTCCTGCAAGTTGTCTTTGACTTATGGTGACCCTGTGGATGAGAGACCTCCAAGTCACCCTGTCATCAACCACCCTGCTTAGGCCTTGCAGATTGAGGGACTGGTGGATTGGTTGAGTCGACCAATCTGTAGTGCAGTCTGCCTCTTTTCCAACTGTCCTCTGCCTTACCAAGGTTTATTGTCTTTTCTAGTGAGCAAGGTCTTTTTATGATATGGCCAAAGTATGGCAGCCTCAGTTTAGTCATCTAGGGCCAGTTCAGGCTTGATTTGCTCTAGGACCCATCAATTTGTCTTTTTAATTGTCTGTGGTATCTGTAGAACTCTTCTCCAGTACCACATTTCAAATGAGTTTATTTTCTTCCTATTGGCTTTCTTCACTGTCTAGCTTTCACACCTGTACGTGGAAATCGGAAATACGATGGCATGGGCAATGCTCACTTTAGTATTCAATGATATAACCTTGCACTTCAGGATCTTGTCTAGTTCCTTCATAGCTGCCCTTCCAAGTCCTAGTCTTTGATTTCTTGACTCCAGTCTTCATTCTAATTAATGACTGAGCCAAGGTAATCTAGAGCTATTTCAGTGCTTTCATTGTCTGCTTTAAGGTTATGTAAATCATTTGTAGTCATTATTTTTGTTTCCTTATTATTATTATTATTATTATTGGTATTGGTATTGGTATTGGTATTGGTATTAGTACTAGTATTTTTGTTCAGCTGTAAACCGGACTTTGCACTTTCCACCTTGACTTTCATTAGTAACTGTTCCAAGTTGTTGCTTTTTTCTGCTAGTAATCTGATGTCATCTGCGTATCTTAAATTGTTGATGTTCCTTCCTCCAATTTTACACTTCTTTCCTCCAGGTCTAGTCCTACTTTACATATGATATGTTCAGCATACAAGTTAAACAGATAAAATGCAGCCTTTGCTGACCCCATTGCCGGTTGGAAGCCCTTCTGTTTCTCCATATTCTGTCCTAACGGTAGCCTCTTGTCCTGCATACAGCTTATGCATCAGGACAATCAAATGTTGTAGCACACCCATTTCTTTAAGAATAATCCATAGTTTTTCGTGATCTACACAATCAAAGGCTTTGCTATAAGCAATGAAGCACAGGCTGATTTTCTTTTGAAATTCTTTGATGTACTCCATTATCCAAAATATGTTTGCAATCTGACCCCAGTCTCTCTTTCTTTTCTGAATCCAGCTTGGGCGTCAGGCATTTCTCATTCCACATACAGTAGAACTCTTTGTTGTACAGTTTGAGGATGAATTTGCTTGCATGGAAATTAATGCAATGGTTCTATGATTACTGCAATCCTTGGTGTCCCTTTTCAGAAGCTTTGGAACATATCTTGAGCATTTTCAATCTGTGGGCCATTCTTTTCTTTTTTTTAAAATATTTGTTGACAGAGTTTAGTTAGATCTAGAGTAGATTCTGTCTTTGTAGATTGCAGCAGTTCTATTGACATACCATCTGTTCCTGGTGATCTGTTTCTCCCAAGTGCTCTGAGTGCAGCTTTTACTTCATTTTCTAAAATTGGCAGTTCATCTTCATATGGTTCTTCTTTGAATGAATCTGTCAACCTTTCATCTTTTCTATATAGTTCTTCCAAATATTGTTTCCATTGTCTCTTTATTTCTAGTTGGTTATGTAATGTGTTCCCATGATAGTTGTAGAGCATCCCCACTCTTGGTTTAAAATCCTTTTTGATTTTTGGATCTTGTGGAAGAGACCTCTTCATCTTAGTTTTTTGTTGTCATCTTCTATTTCTCTGCATTGATTATTATAGTAGTTCTCCTTATTCCCTGCACACAAGTCATTGAATAGTTGCATTCAGGGTTCTGACTCTATTTCTTTCACCTTTTACTTTTGCTTCTTGTCTGTCCTTAACTGCTTGAAGTGTTTCATCTGTGAAATGTTGAGGCTCCTCTGTTTTTGTTTTTGTTTTTCGCTACAGAGAGTCTTTTTACATTCCTCTCTGACAGTGTCTCTGGCTTTGTCCAGAGTTCTTCTGGCTCCCAGTCAATTAAGCTTAATAGTGCACATCTATTTTTCACATTATCTTTGAATTCTATAGGGATACTCTTCAGGTTGTATTTCAGCATGATGGTTGATTTAGTGTTCTTCTTATAGCTTTACTCCAACTTTTCCTAGTAGTATTTCATGGTGTGTGCCACAATCCACTCCTGTCTTGTTTTTACAGAGAGAACGGTGCTTTTCCATGTTCTGCTTCTGATTATGTAGTCTACAGTCCTCCGTCTACATTTGTGAGTTTGACCTTTGCAAATTTGATTATTTGCAAGGTGTGTGCATGCTTTCCCTGCATACTTCTCCTCCCACTTCCTTGCCTTCTGCACTGGTGGCATGCCTTCCTTTTCTGCACTTGGGCAAAAGGCAAAAGAATGGGAGGGGGAGCATCACACGCAGAGAAGGAAGGTGCACATATGCCTTTCCCCCCATTCCCTTGTTTTTTGCCAGGACATAGAGAACGTGTGCCAGGACAAAGGGGAAGGGAATGTGAGCGGGGAGCGCTGCATGGAGAAGGAAGGTGTGTGCTTGCCTTCCCGCATTCCCTTGCCTTTTGCCAGGACACAGAGAACATGTGCTGGGGCAAAAGGCAAGTGAATGGGGAGGGGAGGCACATGCACGTCCCCCCATTCCCTGGCCTTTTGCCTGTGTTCAGAGAAGGAAGGCACATGTGCCAGGGCAAAAGGCATGGGAATAGGGGGAGTTATTTGCAATTTTTCCACTTTGATGAGAGTTCTGCACCCCAAGCTCTCATGAAAGCGGATGTGCCACTGTATTTGATTTCTGTATTGGCCATCAGGTAGTGTCTATGTATACAGGTGCTTCTTGAGTTGCTTGAAGAATGTGTTCACAATGAACAAACTGTTGTCCTCACAAAATTCATTTAGTTGGTCTCCTGCTTTATTTTGTGATCCTAGGCCAAATTTTCCTACAGTCTTTCATTCTGCTTCATTTCCTACTTTTGCATTCCAATCGCCTGTGATTCAGTACAACTGGTTGAATATTTTCTTTCTCTAAAGGCTATATGTGAGTCTGCAGAAAGAGGCAGCTTATGCTGTGAATTAGAAACCAGCTTAGCAGTGGATTCATTTGCTAGTCTTTCTCTGAGCATTAGGGGTTGTTTCCTTAGAAGAATAGCTAGGATTTCATATCCTAGATTGAGGTTACCTAGTATGATTGGTTGTAGTCCAACAGCCTGCACAACACACATACAAAATATGGATTTTTTTTCCTACAAAAAAAAAATCATCAGAAAATTTTCTGGAAAAAAATTCTAGTGCTTATATGTTCTTAGATACAGTATTTTTTCCCTGTGGAGAAATATAACAGTAGCTTCCCCTCTCTGATTGTGGAACAGAATTTGTACCAGGTCGGTGAGTGGTGTGTGAGCATCAGGCCCCTTTGGTTTCAGTTTGTGGTTTGGTAATCAGCACAATCTGAACTTTGTTAAATTGTCTGAATTGAAATAATATCATTTTTGTCTTATTTCATTGTTGTTCTTTCCAATTTAGGTATATTTGGCACGAAGCAGAGTTTCTGGAAAGCGAGCATTTCCGGATCTTAAACTGCCTGTTCAAATCCGAGTCAAAGTTCCAAAGTCTTTTAATGAAACGAAGCTGAGGGATGAATTTAAGGTACTAATATGACATCAGAACTGATCAGTGTTCCCACAGTATTTTCTTAGTCCGCTCAAATGCACAGCATGCCATTGTTGTATCTAGTTTTAAATGACTGCAATATTGTTTCATCTGACTTTTTTTTAATATATGTATAGGTCTATGGAGAGATTACTTTGTGTCTCATCATAACGAACAACATTGTTGGAGAGTCTAATAACGTGGCCTACTTAACGTTTTCAAAGGCATCCCAAGCTGCTTTGGCAATAGAGGAGTGTGACAAAAGTAAGAGAAGACTTTTCTCCCCTTCTTCTTGAACTGGTGGGGCAAAATCTTGTCTTTTTATTGCAGAATTTACATAGAAGTAGACCTGCAAGCTTAAGACATCATCATCTGTACAGTAATACACAACATCCCCAAAATTCATCCTTTTATAGTGTTATTTCACAATGTCATAGCATATTGTTGGAGTACATTTTTGTCCAAACCAGTGTAATGCACTGTTTATTTTAAAAATAACAAAAACTGATCCAGAGAAAGTAATTTAAGTGTCCAGATTGAGTTTTCTGTTTAAAAAACAAAGTAAGCCTGGGACAAGGGGGTCCTTTTTGAGTAGAAATATATTGATTTTTGCCTTTAGGGTGATTTTCCCCCCTTCTTGTCAATGGAGTAAAAAAAAGTTCCGTGGTTCATAGAATCATAGAATCATAGAAATGTAGGGTTGGAAGAGACCACACGGGCCATCCAGTCCAACCCCCTGCCATGCAGGAACACCCTCAAAGCACTCCTGACAGATGGCCATCCAGCCTCTGCTTAAAAACCTCCAAAGAAGGAGACTCCACCACACTCCGAGGCAGCATATTCCACTGCCGGACAGCCCTGACTGTCAGGAAGTTCTTCCTGAGGTTCAGGTGGAATCTCCTTTCCTGCAGCTTGAATCCATTGCTCCTTGTCCTGGCCTCTGGAGTGGTAGAGAACAAGCCCGCTCCCTCCTCAACATGACATCCCTTCAAATATTTAAACATGGCTATCATGTCCCCTCTTAACCTTCTCTTTTGCAGACTGAACATACCCAGCTCTCTAAGTCTATCCTCATAGGGCTTGGCTTCCAGGCCCCTCACCATTTTGGTCACCCTCCTCTGGACCTGCTCCAGCCTGACCATGTCCTTCTTGAATTGGGGTGCCCACAACTGGACACAGTATTCAAGATGAGATCTAACCAAAGCAGAGTAGAGTGGTACCAGTACCTCCCTTGATCTAGACACCATACTCCTATTGATGCAACCGAGAATTGCATTGGCTTTCTTGTCTGCCGCATCACACTGCTGACTCATGTTCAGCTTGTGGTCTATTAAGACTCCTAGATCCCTTTCACACATACTGCTATCCAACCACGTGTCCCCCATCCTTTATTTCTGCATTCCATTTTTTCTAGCTAAGTGTAGGACCTTACACTTCTCTCTGTTGAATTTCATTTTGTTAGCCTTGGCCCAGCTCTCCAATCTATCCAGGTCATTTTGAATTTTGATCCTGTCCTCTGGCATATTAGCAACCCCTCCCAATTTGGTGTCATCTGCAGATTTGATGAGCATGCCCTCTATTCCTTCATCCAAGTCGTTGATGAAGATATTGAACAGCACTGGGCCCAGGACAGAACCCTGTGGCACCCCGCTAGTCACTTCTCTCCAGGATGAAAAGCAGCCATTCGTGATCACCCTTTGGGTTCGGTCGGTCAACCAATTACAAATCCACCCAACAGTAGCCCTGTCCAGCCCGCATTTTACTAGCTTCTTTGCAAGAACGTCATGTGGAACTTTGTTAAAGGCCTTACTGAAATCGAGAAATGTTACATCCACAGCATTCCCTTCATCTATCAAGCTATAACTCTGTCATAAAAAGAGATAAGATTAGTCTGGCATGACTTATTTTTGAGAAATCCATGTTGACTTCTCGTGATTACCACGTTGCTTTCTAAGTGATTAGAAACTGACTGCTTAATGATCTGCTCCAGGATCTTTCCGGGTACTGACGTCGGGCTGACCGGGCGATAATTATTTGGGTCCTCTTTTTTTCCCTTTTTGAAGATGGGGACAACATTTGCCCTCTTCCAGTCTGCTGGAACTTCTGCTGTCCTCCAAGATTTCTCAAAGATTATAGCAAGCGGTTCCGAAATGACCTCTGCCAGTTCTTTTAATATCCTAGGATGTAATTCATCTGGCCCTGGAGACTTGAATTCATCCAGTGTGGCCAGGTATTCCTGTACCACCTCTCTACCTATTATGTGCCTCATTTCCCCTGCTTCCTCATCTGCTCCCCAAGCGCCAGGTTGAGTGCTTGTATCCTTCTGGGGAAAAACTGAGGCAAAGAAGGTGTTAAGTAGTTCTGCCTTTTCTCTTCCCCCTGTTAGTAATTCACCATCTTCTCTGTGCAGCAACCCTATTGTCGCCTTCTTTTTCCTTTTGCTATGGATGTATTTAAAAAAGCTCTTTTTATTGTTTTTGATGTCTCTGGCCAACCTAAGTTCGTTCTGTGCTTTAGCCTTTCTGACCTCCTCCCTACATCTCCTGGCTACTTGCTTAAATTCTTCTTTGGTGGTTTCCCCCTTCTTCCATTTCCCGTATTTGTTTCTCTTAACGCTTAGCTCAACTGAGAGTTCTTTAGTCAACCATTCTGATTTCTTCAGATGCCTTCCATTTTTCCTCCTTCTTGGCACAGTTTTAGACTGTGCCTTCAGTATCTCCCTTTTAAGGAACTCCCATGCCTCCTGAACTCCTTTCCCTTTCACTATTCTTGACCACAGAATTCCAGCCAGCAGCTCCCTAAGTTTACAGAAGTCCGCTTTTTTAAAATCTAAGATGAGCGTCTGGCTACACTTATCTCCTTCCCACTGAATGCCAAATTCCAATACATATAATTAAAATCAATATAAACTGGTATGTAAAAAACACTAATGTAGCTATATAAATGCTTAGAGATAGACTATATACACGTTACTTTTGCAGAAAATTAATCCACTTCCTTTATTCCAACCCCCTGTGCCTAGGCCCACTTCCCACTCCCCCTTCCCAACTGTGGCTCACTGTAGTTCCGTTTCACTAGGCTGCTCGAAGATCTTTCAGTATCTCAGCCATCGTTTACATTCCAAGCCATTCCATCTCATGGGAGTGAGGATGTTCAGCTTACAGTGTCCTTCCAGTGCAGGTTCTCTAGTCTCAACAATCACAACAGAAAACCAGTTCTCAGGAACCAGGAACTAGTAAATGACTTCCCAATGTTCATAACCCTCAAGTATCAAAATTCCAGGTTCTTAAAAATCAACTTGCCAGAGTTCTCAAAACCTATGCAATCCAAGATATTTCCAAATCAAGTTTGAAATAAAAGTCCAGAAGTGTATCCAAATCAAGTCCAAGCTAAAAATCCAGAAATATATCCAAAAATCTAGAAATATATCCAAATCAAGTCCAAGTTAAAAAAGATCTCAAAAGTTGCAGAGAAAAAGCAGAGAAAACAACCCCCCACAGTCTAATAAAGACGATAAACAGAGAACTATAGTCCCAAATAAGTTCTTTTCTGCTCTCTTCCAAGTCCTTACCCTCAAGAATAATTCCACAGCAAAAAAGTTCCTTAAAAAGTCCAAACAATCTTATTCTTTAGTCACCACAGTCCAAAAATAAAAAATAGAAAGAGAAAAAAAAAAGAAATTCAATGTTGAATGCCAAATTCCAATAGGGCATGGTCACTCCCCCCTAAAGATCCAACCACTTCTTCCCCATTAACAAGGTCATCCCTGTTGGTCAGGATCAGATCTAGAATATTTGATCTCCTTGTGGCCTCTTCCACCTTCTGGACCATGAAATTGTCTGCAAGACAAGCAAGAAACTTGCTGGACCTTGCTGTCTTGGCAGAGTTTGACTGCCAACATATATCCGGATAATTGAAATCTCCTATTATTACTGTATCTCTCCTTTTTGAATGTGCAGTCATTTGGTTGAGGAAGGTGTCATCAAAGTCCTCCGTCTGGGTTGGAGGTCTGTAGTAAACCCCCACCAGAATATCCCTATTGTTTCTCGCTCCCTTAATTCTTACCCAGATGCTCTCGACCTGGCTTTCTGGATTTAAGTCACAGATCTCTTCACAGGTGAAAACATCCTTGACATACAAGGCTACTCCTCCTCCTCTCTTGTTTGGTCTATTTTTACAAAATAGGCTATACCCCTCTATTCCTACATTCCAATCCTGAGACTCATCCCACCAGGTCTCAGTGATGCCTATCAAATCGTATTTATTTTGTTGTACTAGGAGTTCAGGTTCGAAAAACAAAACACAAGGGCAGATCCAGGGAAACAAACATGAGTACACTCCTGGCATCACACAAGAATACTTCACTAGTGTGGCTAGATTCCTGTTGATTAACCCAAAATTGAGTAGACTCATTGTGGAAAGTCCTGTAGATTCCATAGGTCTAACTCTACTTGTCAGGAATCTCGCCCTGCCGAGCCACAGCCAGCAAGGGAGGTCAGGAATACTTTCAGGGAGAGTTCGAATATACCAAACACAAGGAGAACACCAGGTCAGGGTCCAGTCCAAAGGTTCAGGAGGCAGAGATCTGTCCGGAGGGTTTCAGGGAGCAGGAGACACAAAGGTCATGAGGGCTTGCTAGTAATTTGCTGCAAGCAAAGAGCAGCCATGCCAGCAGACTTAAATGGTCGCTGTGAATGTGTGCTGCTTGTTATTGTTTCCTCAACCTAGTCCATGCAGCCTCCCTCTGAGCAGCCTGTTTCAGCCTTCTTTGTGATTGAGGGCTGATGGGCACAGGTGGCTGCCACTCCTCTGCATCACTGCTGGTTCCCTCTCCATCATGAGCTGCCTGGGGCAACTCTGTCTCTGTTTGACCTTCCAGTGCAGGAGATATTTGCAAGTTGATTAGCTCATTCACTGGCCCAGTCCTTGGTACAGTCAGTTGCTCCTCGATCTCAGAGGCATCATCTGTCCCACTCACGGCTCGGTCCCAGGCACAGTCAGTTGCTCCTCAATCACAGCGGCATCATCTATCACACTACTTGGAACAAGCAACAGAATTCAGGCTCACATCTTTAAGTCCAGTTTCTGTTCTAAATTCCTATTACTTTCTGCCACATATTTCTTCAAATTTGAAATCTAGTTAGACATCTTGGATATTAAGGCTTGAGTTTCGGTAAGCATGGGGTCAGTCTCATCTAACCCAACTCTGGACATTTTTCTTTTGGCCATATTTACAACTTCTTATAAATCACTCCTTGCTTAGGTTATGGCATCAGAAGCAGTATTTACCATATTTGCCGGCATATGAGACACATTGGCATATAAGACACACCCCATTTTCCAAGGGGTATTTTTCAGGAAAACTTTGTTTTGGTATCCTGCTGAGGCAAAATGCATAGGAAAGGGAGGGGGAGTGAAAGGAGTGCTTGTGAGAGCCTTCTGCCACCCCCTTCCTTCTGTTTTGCCTGGGCAAAACACTCCTTTCACTCCACCTCTTTTTCTTATGCATTTTACATTGGCAAGGCAGTTCTCTCACCCAGGCAAAACAGAAGAGAGGAGGGATGGGAAAGGCTCTCAGGAGCACTCTTTTTGCTCCCTTCTTACTTTCCTATGTGTTTTGCCTTGCCAGGGAGTTCTCTCACCCAGGCAAAGCAGAAGTGGGAGTGGGAAGGCTCTCAGAAGCACGCCTTTTGCTCCCCCTCTCTTTCCTGTGCATTTTGCCTCAGCAGAGAGTTCTCCCCACCCAGGCAAAATGCATAGGAAAGTGAGGAGGAGCGAAAGGAGGGGTTGCGCAAGTTCCTTTTGCTCACCTTTCCTTTCCTATGCATTTAGCCCCTGTGAGAGTTACCTGTATTTGCTGGTGTGTAAGATGCACTGGCATATAAGACGCACCCCATTTTCAGATGGTATTTTTTATGAAAAGAAGTGTGCCTTATATGCCGGCAAATGAGATATTTCCCCTTTTCTGAAATAAAGCTTCCATACAAACTTCTCAATTGCTTAAATCTTGGAGATGCTAAATCTATTTCTTATTTCCAATCCAAATTGCCACTTAGTTTAATCTTCAGTTTTTAAGCACTATGCTGTCTGTCTCTCTCTCTCAAAAGAGGAAGCTTCACTTTTCAAGTACTTTATCAGTAGAGCCTGGATTTCAAATATTTATGATGGTAATTGTTTATATTCAGGCAAGCAGAATAAATCACCAATTAAGCAGGGTGTTTCTCCTTCCCTGTTGGGCATGGGCCATCCAAGGTTCTTTAATGATATTATAAATCTTTGTTTGGAGAAGCTTCTTTTTAGCCAGTATTAACGAATCTTGTGGTCCTTCAGCTTTGCAGTGGAGGATGTTGTAATTTCTAGGGAGTGCATCTCTATCAGATGGTACCCCAATCCAGTCCTGAGCTGGGGGGGTTATCCAGGAGATTGTGTTTCTGCCCTTATGGAATCATTATGTATCTTTATATGCTTAAAGATAAAAAATCCTGCAAGGCTGTAGCAGCCTGTGAATCATGCTGCTAACAGTGGCCCATCTTGGCCAGAACCTGTACTTGAATTGAGCTTAATGAGTAATGTAGGAAAATTATAATGCAGTGGTCACATTGGTTTTTTGCCTACTGATTCAGTAGTGATCAAGTTGTGGCCCTCCAAATGTTGTTGGACTGTAATATCATTACTTATCACTGAGTACACTGCCTAGGACTGACTGAGTCTTTAGTCAAACAATATATGGATGACTACAAGCCCTGCTCTGATTCTGTGTGTGAGTCTTTGTGTTCCACCTGATGAACCGTGATTTTCAGTTATGTAAGTGATTGAGTGTAAATTTTGATACAATGGTCACAGCTTTTTCCTCCTCACAGAATAAGAAATATTGGGAATCATCACCTTGTGCGTCTTGTGCCTCATTATAAAGAGACAAACACCATCTCCTCACCATTCATTCTGAGCAATTGGAAACAACTGATCATAGAGTTGACTCTAGAGAGAATCTAGACAGAGAAGCAAAAATATTCACTGTTTATAATGAGGCTATCATTATTTCTCCATAGCACAGCATAGGAAAAAAAACCCAATCTGTTATGCTGTTTGTAATATTTGTCTCAGTTACAGAGCACTACATTATAATCTAGCTTTACATTGTGGTGAGAAAAGTGTGCCCCCCCCCAGCTCTTTTTGTACTCTGTGCTAATCTCTGTCCCAGTACCTTCCTGCCTACCTCTCAAAATTGGCATATGTATGATCAGCTGTCGGTTATAGTCAAGAGGAGATGTCCAGCCTCTTCTGTGTTTGAGTTTTAATTTTTCTTTGCTTTTCTTTGCTTATCTGTAGGCTTGGTCCAACTCTTGGGGAATCCTGTGACAAAGAATTGCTCTCAGACCTCTAGAGATGTTTACCTCTGCATTAGATTTGCCCACGCTCGTTTCTATAGTGCTAATAATTCATAATAATTCAGAATTCATTCAGAATTCAGAATTAATTGAGAAACAGGAAAGCAATATTGACATGTGCAGTACACTTGTGAAGATTTCTTAGGGGTTTCCTGTTGGTAATATTTAAAATGTGCTACATGCAGCCAGTCAGAATGATGGCTGAAGCAGTAAGCCAAAGGGTAACTCTTTCTTCAGTGTATTTTCTGACTTTCCATGTTTTCCATTGACTTGCCACCATTGTTTGTTTTGTAGTACAGTTGGCCTTTCACATTTGTGGGTTTCACTTTCACAAATTCGAATATTTGTGAGTTTCTTCAACCCCTGGTCCCCCCCCGCAACTTCTGGCTCTTCTTTTCTGGGGAAACTTCCCTCTCAGTGGCTCAGATTAGGCCACACAGCTCTTTAAGAAACTATCTTTGGTCTTTCCCCTCCTCCGTCATCTGCTGCCTGGCCAACTAAGGACAAATCACAGCCAATTTCTCAGTACCACAAACCCTTTCCCAATGCCCCACACACACCCAAGGAAGGAGATGGGCAAGAGAGGAAGCATAGAGCCACTATGCCAACCCACTGACCTGCTTTGGACCGTGGGTGCCCGCTCTCCCCACCATGCCTCAGCCTCTTTCCCACAGATGCACCCATTTTGTATATTTGTAGTTTTTCCACTTTTGCAATGGTCCTAATGTCCCTAACCCTAGTAAATATGGAGGGCTGACTGTAATATGCAGCAAAAGAGGTTTTATAAATGATGCTAGTTTTTCTAATTTTTTTTAGTGTTAGAGAATTCACATCTACAATTATTACTTCACTGAAAATGATACTTTGTTCTTTCGCAAAAGGATGTTAAAGCAATGTAAAGATTCATTTTAAAAAAAGTCCTCATTCTTGTGTTTACAAAAGGACGTGGGGAAAAGGATGGGGAAAGAAGATGAAAATGAGTATTTTAAAAAAAATATATAATTCCTGATCAATTGGGTTGAACACATTTCAGGGTTATTACTTTATGACTATCCACCTGTGAGTAGAATCATACACAAGTCAGTTAAAGTTAGTATTTTACACAAATGTGGCCTCAAATCCATTTTTGCAGCCCTCAGGATTCACAGTGCATCCTTCTGGAACTTTTTTTGCCTCAACTGGGCTATAAAGTGCTGTTTTACAGCTGGTGGAGCCTCTCTCTGCTATTTGACTATGTGATTGGATATTGGAGAGGTAACTTTTTTAGGCCTCTGAGAAGCCTTTCTTAGGCCTATTTTTGATTCAAGAAGTGATCCGACTCCTGTTTTGAAATAACATGTGTATGAGCTGAAGAATCTTCCCTAGCGACCTTGATGAGTCAGAGGTGGGGTACTGTTTGGGAGAAAAAGAGTATTTCTTTTATCCCTCCAAATTTTTGAAGTATAAGATTTTTGAGGTACAAGAGTGACAGTGGGAAGTTGCAGCCCTCCAGTTTCCTTGCCATGGCAAGGTGGACCCCCAGCCCCTGCTTGTTGCCCATGCCGGCTGTAGCAGTATCTAAGAAGCAGTTCTATTGCTAAAATTTGAATACCATATTTGCTGGCATATAAGATGCACTGGCATATAAGACACACCCCATTTTAACATGTTTTTTTCTGGGGGGAAAAAAAACTGGAGAAAAAAAACCCAAGTTTTTTTTTAAAAATAGCGTAACTTCTCCTGTCCCCCTTTCCCTCTGTTTTGCAGAGGAAAGGAAAGGAGGGAGCTCCAGAGGCAGGGAAAGAAAGTTCCTAGGATCTTTCTTTCCCCTCTAGTTTGTAGGGGAAGGGAAAGTAGGAAGCACCAGAGGTGGGGAAAGAAAGTTCCTAGGATCTTTCTTTCCCCTCCAGTTTGCAGGGGAAGGGAAAGAGGGAGCACTAGAGGCGAGGAAAGAAAGTTCCCAGGATCTTTCTTCCCCTTCCTTTTCCTCTCTGGTTTGCAGGGGAAGGGAAAGGAAGGCACTCTGGAGGGGCAAGAAGAAAGCTGCACGAACTTTCCTTTCCCCCCCTCTGGAGCTACCTCTTTTCTCTTCCCATTCAAAACGTAAGGTAGGGTGGGGTTGGGGGTGGGGGAAGCTAGAAGGGTTCCTTTCCCCCTCCGGAGCTTCCCCTTGCTTTCTAGTGCATTTTGCCTCTGTGCTAAGAACTTGCACTGTGGCAAAATGCTTAGGAAAAAAAGACCCACCGGCATATAAGACGCACCCTATTTTTAAAAATTATTTTTCAGGGAAAAAAGTGTGTCTTATATGCTGGCAAATATGGTATATGTTTTCAGACCTTTTTTGGGGTTTTGAATAACCCTGTAATTGGCTAGTGATGAGACAGAGAAATTTGACAAATATTCAGATGTCTAACTTCACAAATTACTATTTTCTGAGTGGCTTCTTTATTTTTTTCTTGTGTTCCTCAGAACATTCATCTTAAGCAACACATTTTAAGAAATTCTAAAGAGCAGCTTGAGCTGCACAGTAGTCCATAGAATGGTTAAATGTGAAATATGTTTTTAACATTTTGAATTGTTGGTGGATTCCAGGTTACCATGCTGTGTGGTCTGATACCAGAAGTGACCTCTCGAAATCTTCTGAACATGAATCTTGTGTCAGTGGTGTCAAACAGAAGACAACAAACCATGAAGTACAAGGGGCCAACTTGAATACTTTGTGTATGTAATATCATTTTAACACAAGAAAGTTGCATGTAGACTGCTACATGCATACTGATGATTTCCACTGAAATCTCTGCTGAATTCTTTGTAGTTTCATGTCTTGGTTTTAAGAAGATTAAAATGTTAGATAATTTTTTTAATGGAATGCAAATCAAAAATACAATTTTTTTAAGAATGTGAAATATTTGACTGTCTTAGATAAAAGCACTAGTTTGAATAAATCTGTAATTAAGCTAACTGAGTTCACTGAAGTCAAGTCTTGTGTGACTGGTCTCAAGTAGGAAACAACAATTCATGAAGCGCAAAGCAGCAGTTTGAATACTTCGAGTATGTAGTATAGTTTTTAACGTTAAAAAAAATGTGTAGGCTGTGATTGTGTTGAATGCATCCTGTTAATTTCAACCAAAATCTTTGCTGCTTCCTTGCCTTGGAGTAAAGAGCTCCAAAGAAGATTAAAATATGAAATACATAGTATTCTAAACACAAAATCTGAACCAAAATTATGTTTTTTTAAAAATAATGAAATATTTGACTCTTGGCTTCAGGTAAAAGTACCAATCTGAATGAGATTGTTATAGAGCCCAGTAAATTATCTCATGTGAACAGTCCCAGACACGAACCAACAGACCATGAAGTACAAGAGAGCAGCTTGAATACTTTGGGTAAGGTTTAAGCAGAACTTTTTATGCCAGCTGGGATCCTGTTATATAGAAGATGATTGTTTCTCCTGAAATTGTTGCAACAAACATGCTGTCTTCATTTGAAATCCTTGCCACTTAATTGTCTTGGGTTTGAGAGATCCTGCAAAGATATGGCTAACATATTTCCATCTTTGCAGGATAATAGGCTAAAAATAATAAATAGCCTAAAAATAATAAAAATAATCTAAAAATAAGAATTTTAAGTATTTTAAATTTTGCCATGTTGATTCTTGCTTCAGATAAACCCACCAGTTTAGATGAACCTGTGACTAAACTCACTGCACCCGCTGAACGCAAAACTCTTCCGATCAGTACTGAAAAGGAAACAACAAACAATGAAGTACGAGGCAGCTTGATCCCTACAGGTACAAAAATGCTCAGATTCTTGGAACTTGCTTGTCTCATTTTTAGAGTTCAGAAAAAGATTCAAATATGAGATGTGTAGTAGTCTGCAATAGTGAATGCATATTTTGAAGTTCTTTTTAACTGTAGACTATATATCTGTGCGCTTCAGTTTCCAGAACCACTTTGTTTGAACCTGTGACCAAGACATCTGAATCTGTGAGTGGTACAGAACAGAAATCAAACATCCACAGAGTACAGGGGAGCAATTTGATTATTTTAGGTATGTAATCCGAACTTATTTTCCAGAATCCTAGTGTACATATGATGTTAATTTCCATTGGGATTGTCTTGCCTCGCTTTAAGAGGTTCTAGGGAGATTTCATATAGGAGATGTATAATAATCCAGGAGTGGCCAAACAGATCTTAATGTGATATATAGCAGTGATTCCCAGTTGCTGAAAAAGAATGCTTTAGGGAAGACTGGGAGTGGGTTATGTGGAAGCACTTATAAGCTCAGTTCTGATAATGGTGATGTCTATTGGTACAGAGTATGCCATCAGAGACATCACGTGCCTTATTCTTTGTGTATGTCTACATGTCTAAACCTTTAATTGAGCCTAGTTCCAGTTAGTTGCCCACTGGTTTAAAAAAAAAAAAGACTTTGCAACCCTAAAGTTTGCCCACCACTGCAGTTATTCACAGATCTTCCGGATTGTCTAATCAGCCTGCCCTCATGTCTTCTGGGACTGCTGTTGTGTGCCACGTTAGTTCATAATAAACTTGCCCTCATTCGTGATTTGACTCTGGCAGAGGAGACCATTGTGCTATGTACATCTGAGACATAAGTCAAGGAAGGAGTTTTCCAGCTCTTTCTTCCAGTTATTCGGTTCAGCACAACAATAGGCTTTCGAATATCCAAGAGGGAGCATTACTGTAGTCTATAGGAGTTCCATCTCTCCTATTCTTTCTTTCTCTGTCCAGCTTTCCTGTCTAAATAATGCCAGTCTGAATTGTTTGTATCTTGCTTCATGGGAATGGGGCAGATTGTGGATTGTGCTCATATTCAGGCTGCTCCACTGCCTAGAAGCATGAGCTGAGGAAGGCCGTCTTGGGCTCTTCAGAGATTATTGTTCTTGGGAGACTTGAGATCTGTGCTGAGGCCAGCAGATCTGGAACAGCTCAGGATTGAATTGCTAATATAACAACTATAGGCTTGCCCCATTGTGTCAGTAACTCAGCAGATGTAGCAGAAGCAGCACTGGATGAGATTGAGGTGGGAGATTTAAAAATTGATTGCACACTTCTTGGTGAAAATTTGACTTAGAATGGCTGTGCCCTTCCACAAGATGAATTCCTCTCCTCTTCCTTCTCCTCCTCCTCCTCCTGATCTTTGTTTGTATTCCACCCATCTCCCAAAATTGGGACTCAAGGCACCTTACAATTTAAAGCAAACAGAATACAGTTAAAAATGTAAAAAATGAATGTTAACATAGAATTAAACTATTCACAACATTAAAACAATTTGAAAAATTCACCTGCTTTCAAGACCTGGGCAGGCTCATATAGGGAGATGTGATTTGTCAGATAGCTGGGCCTAAGCCATATAGAGCTTTATAGGTCATAACCAGCACTTTGAATTGTAGCTATGATTTATAAAGTCCTATATAGGGATGGTTTGCCCACAGAGGCTGATGGATTCTGGATATCTGTCAGCAGTTTTGTGTTTGATACAACTGTCTATGCCCTGGGCAATAAGTGGGATGAAGAAATCCTGATAGTTGTCATTGCTCCAAAGCAGCCTCTCCTTACAAGAGCTTATTCACTTCCTTGATATGCACAGAAACTAAAGGCAATGCAGCAACTAGAATAGAAATGGAAGAAAATTCAAAGGGAAAACAATCAAATATTACAGAGAACACTGAGCATGGCATGAATCAGAGTGAAGAAGAATTTTTTTATATCAACATTGCCTCCAAGCAGAATTGCCCAGTGGAGCTTTTCTGAATATTTGGAGGCCCTTTACAACCTGGTTCCAATGGTGAGGAGGTGGAAACCTTGATGGCACATTGTGATTTGCTTATTTGACATAATAAGGGCAAAATCACTTGTGATTTAGACTGTGCAGTTGGTACAGGCCAATCTTTGTCCACACTACTATCGCGTCTTGTATCATTAGGTGAATTTCAGTATGGGGGTGCAAGATTTTTTTTCCTGTTCAGCTGACCGCATGTTTGCTTGACACACCTTTTAAGGAGAGGGCAGCTCATTGGTACCAAGAGATTATCGTGTCTTCTTTGAGGAGCAGGATGTTCCCAGCCTTCTTAAAAAGATACTAGTAGACCACTCAAGAAGAAGTTGTTGCAGGACACAGACCTTACTGTGATAATTATGGGCATTGGTAAATGTCTCGTCCTCAGCCATGTGTTTGACAGTGCTCCACTGTGATGGCCATTTCCAGACTCTCTTAGTATCATAGAATCATAGGACAGTAGAGTTGGAAGAGACCCCAGGAGCCATCCAGTCCAACCCCCCCTGCCATGCTGGAACCCACATCAAAGCACTCCCGACAGATGGCCATCCAGCCTCTGCTTAAAAACCTCCAAAGAACGAGACTCCACCACACCCTGAGGCAGGATATTCCACTGCTGGACAGCTCTGACCATCAGGAAGTTCTTCCTGAGGTTCCAGTGGAATCTCATTTCCTGGATGAGACTGATTTTCTGAGTCCGTTTCATTCAGGACCTAGATGTGGTTAGGCCACTGAAGTGTCTTTGATCACCCTGTTGCGGGATCTCTGTAAGAAGAGAAGTGGAACATCATGATCCTGCTGATTTCTCTTGCCCTCTGCCCATCTTTTGATACTGGTAGCGTTATTATCCTGTTGGAGCAGCTGTTAAGTTGAATATGACCATAAGTTCTTTGCAGTGATTTTGATCTTGTCTTAGATGTCTTTTTTTCAGAAGGTAGCACTGAGGTATTTTGCAGGGCTCTGTGGCATCTCGGACTTTCAAGTCTCATAAGTTTCTGTTTAACTTGCACATAAAACTACTAATTGAAATCATGGGAAGAAGGCTGGAATGAACTGTCACCAGTGTGCTTATGACACACGATTTGATTACTCCACATTCAGATGAATCTGTAGGAATGTTGAACCTTACTGCAGTATCAGGCTACATGGAGGCTAACAAACAGATTAATTGGAGACAAATAAATTTTAGTCATTTGTAATGAGTGCTTCTTCCAACTGATTTTCTGGGGAAGATGGGGTGTCACTTCTCCTGAAAGACCAAGGATATAACTTGGAGATACTTCTGTAGTCATCACTGTTTTTAGAGACTTAAGTGGCCTTTGTGGTGTGGAGTCCCTTTTACCAGTCATGGTAGGTATCCTAGTTACAACACTACCTAGACAAGTAACTTCCTTCTGGCACTACTGTAATACATGGTACATGTGATTTCCTTTGGAGCTTGTTCAGACTGAGACTCTTGAAACTTCAACTGAAGCAAAAGATGCTTCTAGAGTTTTAATTGGAGCCAACATTATGATCTCATTAGACTTGTCCTTTCTTGCTTTTACTGGCTTCCAGTTTATTCCTTTGTTCCCCTGATTTCTGGGGTCCCGTGGGGGACACCTCAATGTGCTCCAAATAATGAGAAATGGGAATTAGCCAGAGCACAAGCTGTAGCACCACAAGAGGCAGGGTAACCTAGCGAGATATTTTACCCAATGTTTACGGGGTCAGCCCGAGTCAGGACCATGACACAATAAAGTTATAATTATGTTCCTTTATTTGTAAAGTCACAGTGCACTTGCGTGCTCACTCACACAGAACTATGAAACATTGCGAACTTGTGTACACACACAGAGAGACCTAAGAAAATAAAGAGAGGAAAGTAGGGGATTTTAAGAAGGATTTTTGGGGAAATACGAGACCTGATCCTGTAGCCCGGGTAGCCTGAAGAAAGTCTGTTGGAGCGGAGGTTCTCAGCACGTGGAAGCTGAGGGGAAGGCTCTGTGAGCGGAGCGGCAGCAAGGCGGGATGGAAGCCAAGAGCGATCCGAAGAAGCGCTCAAAAACCAGGGGTTCTTATAGGGGAAAATGTGCCTATAGGGTAGTCTGTTCCCGAGGAAAACAGTGGGTTTCGGGCTAGAGACAAAGCCTCCGAAAGGTCAGTGCTTTGAATGATTGGATTTTGACGGAGTTGTCAATAGCGCAGGCAGTATGCAAATGGAGAGTGCTTGACATTTGAGTAGTCAGAAGCACTAATCTCGTCAAGCTGCCTATTCGGGGCAGAGAATCTTTTGTATGCCTGGTGCATACGTAATTTAGGTTTAAAGTGTACTTGCCTGGAGGTCTCCTGAAGCTGCATGCCAGAAGATTACTGGCTTGCCTGGATTTGTTTTGTATTTTTCAGCTTGTTCGACCGTGTCCGTGTGCGTGCTTGTCTGGGGGCCTCGCAAGCACGTGGAGGGGAGCGGTTTGGAATGGCCAATCCTTTGATATCAAATTATATTTAGTAGACCTCGGGCTCGGACTATACACCACAGTAACACCTCCCAATTCAGAGTTTTTTGTTTGACTGATAAATCACTGCACAGTTGAGGACATTGGATGATTCCTCTCATTTTTAGCAACCCACGCCTTATGATTATTCACAGAAGCTTTGAATGCCTCTCAGCCCGAGGTTTGTAGGATGGCAACAAGTAGCCTTTCTCAATAGAATCTGTCTTCTCTGCTTTGAAATGCTTTCCCTAAGGATGTTTCCCTCATTGCTATATTGCCATCTTTTCAACACAGTGCTGAGATGTGTCTTGGGGCTCTTGGGCATTTAAAACATTTTAAAAATTAATTTAAAAAATCATATCTATTCCTTTAGTTCCTGTTGTAGTGCTTCTGCCTACTGATTGTTTTTGTTAGATTGTTTTTGTTAGTTTTCGTTACATATTTTACCACCCTGTTGGTATATGGAAGTAGATTTTATTAACTTATTATTTCTTGGTTTGTGCTAGTTTTGGCGAGCAACACGAACTAATCAAAAGTGATTTTCAAACATTTGCACTGCCAAGTATGAAGATGTATAAGGCAGTTCTTTGTTCTGAGATGCGCTTATACAGTCAGGCCTCCACATTTGCAGGTTTGACTTTCGTAGATTTGATTATTTGTGAGTTTCTTCAACCCCTGCCTCCCCACCTCAGGTGCTTCTTTTCTAGGGAACCTTATCTCCCAGCAGCTCTAATCAGGCCATATAGATTTTTAAAAACTCACCTCTGGTCGTCTTCCTCCTCCTTCACCATCACCAGCTGCTGCCTGTCCAGCTAACAATGGGTTGTACCCGAGTTTCTCAGCACCACAAACCCTTACCTAGTGTCTCACCACACCCAAGGAAAGAGATAGGCAAGAAAGAGGAAGTATGGGGTCACTGTGCCAACAGCCTCATTTTCCTGACCTGGTTTGGACCCTGGATGCCCATTCTTTCCACTGTGCCTTGGCTTCCTTCCCATCGAGATACATGCACATTTTAGTATTTGTGGTTTTCCACTTTTGCAAGGATTCTGCACCCCTCATCCTAGCAAAGTGGAGGGCCGACGGTACATCTTGATACTTGCAGTGTAAATGTCTGAAAATATTTTTCTAAGTACATGCAGCTGATAAGGCAGAGTTTCTGATCTCAGGAATCTTATGACCACATTTGATTGCACATGTTTATAAAATCTGTTTTAAATTGTTGTACTACAGTGGCCCCTCCAGTTTGTTTGGGGCATGGAACCCTTGCAAAAGTGAAAGAACTGCAGATAACTCCCCCCCCCCAATGATCCCTCTCCCATTCCCTTGCCTTTTGCTCATCAGGGCCGGATGCAAGGGAATGGCGGGGAGCTCCAGACAGGAGAAGGAAGGAAGGCGTGCACATGTGTCCCCCCCCCGCCATTCCCTTACCTTTTGCCTTGGTGTGAGTTCTCAGTGCCGGGGTCAGAGGCAACAGAATGGGAGAGGGAAAGCTCCAAAGGAGAATGAAAGCTCGCATGAGCTTTCCCTCCCCATTTCCTTGCCTTTTGTCTGGGCGCTTGCCTTCCTTCTATGCGCCAGGTGAAACGCAAGGGAATGAGAGGAGAAGAATGGGGGAAGCATGTGCACACCACGCAAATAATCAAATTTACGAAGGTCAGACCCACAAATGTGGAGAGAGCTGTTTCTTAAATACGCCAAGATCTCTAGGACTACCATAAGAATGTTGGGAGTAGGGTTGCATGTGTACCCTTACACCCGCTCTCCTTTTGCCATACTTGTGTTGTTGTATGTATATGCCTATATACGGCTACTGTGTTTTTGCAATATCCTAATCTAATTTTACAGTATGTCTAGAACTTGTGTTAAATAAATATGAGAAATTTAATAAATTAACTAATATGTAGTAAACATTTCATTTGGGCTATTGGTCTGTTAGGTTCCAAGCCCCCTGAAAGCCAGAAAGACAAACTTCACATTAAAGCCAACCGGAAGGCACAAAGAGAACACAAGAATAACTGGATTACTTTAGGTATGTAGCACACTCTCATGATAAGCATTTCTGTGATCCCAGCGCATACATGATGGTAGTTTCTACTGAAGTTTTTGAGGAATGCTTTTCTCATTTTTAAGATGTTCTTTGGAGATCTGATAATCCACATAATGGAATAGAAGTTAAGCCTTAGTCTGTTTATCTCCTAGCTTCAGCAGACAACACTGCTTCATCTAAGCCTGCAGCCAATTCATCTAAATCCAATGTAAACACTGTAAAAAGGAGCAACTTTACATTAGGTATGTAGTACATTCTAATGGTAAATATTTCCAAGATCCTAGTACAAATGTGCTGATAATTTCTCTTGAATTTATTGGGAAGTTTGCTTCATTTCACAAAGTGCTGATGAGATTCTGATACTAGATGTATAGTCTGTGACACTGAATTCATGTATGGAATGCACACAAGGCCCATCCCTTTGGGCTGGCTTCAGCTCCTCTCCTAGTTATTGATGAGTTAAGATAGGAGGTATAAGAGTAATGTCACAGATACCATCCTGCGCTCTCGTGGGACTCCATTATTAGAACATGTGAAGCTACTTGGAGGACTTTTGCCACATAGTGCAGAATGAAAGAGTAGATCTGTGAAAGCAGAGGTTCATGTCATGCTGGCTTTTCTTTTAGCCTAAAACTCTGAAAAGTCTATAATGGGATACTTCTGCGATTCTGCAAGAGGATGCTACGAGCACCATGGCCACATATCTCCATGTTAAACAATTCTTGAGAATGCCTACAATTCACAAACATTCCACTTGGAATTTCTGCAAAATATTAAGGGCCCTGACTAACTCTTCTTTTCAGCCACATAAAATGGATGTAGTTCCCCATTCCTGTCTATTAAGGCTGAGGAATTTAGGGTCCTTGCCACTTGCCAGCCAATCAGGATTCTGTTCAGGGGTCCATCATCACCTTATGACCACGTGAATGCCCAATTCATAATGGTGATTAAACCAGACAGGCCAAGTTAATATGAACACTCCTCTGAAGCGTTAAGTATTGGAATCTCTGGATATTTATATGGGAAATGAGCAGGCTGTCTGGTAATCTTTTTGGCTGTTTATTATATGCATTCAGAGATACAGAAACATCTACCATCCCTTTAGGGAGAAAAACAGACCTACCAATGTCTGGGTGCTTAAGTTTCATTACATTATGTTAAATTGCATATAAGGCATCATACATTCATTACGTTACATCATATGACTGTTAGGATGATACATTCTAGTAATGTCTGAACCTTTATCTCTCTACATCTCATTAATGGGCTTTTTAGTAGATACCGCATATATGAATATTACCATCTTAAGCAGCATAATCTAGCCACATATCCATCATCACTGTTGTCATCATCATGTTCTTTCATACTTTCCATAGCATCTGTTAAAGCATTACACAGACATTTCATACAAGCTTTCACATGTACAGAACTCTGTCTCTTGTGTCATATCCATATTTCTCTATCCATCAAAGAATACAGTCTCATCTTGTTGAGGCAATACACATCTCTAAACAGGCATCTGTGAGCACACAGGCCTTGAACATTGTTAAATCTTAACAGCATCAATTATAGCCACAGTTTTCTAACAGATATACATTATATTCATGATGGGACATATATCTGTTTCAGCATGACTTAGATATTTGTTTTACCAGTACTGTCTCTCAGCATATTTGGGCATGTTATTGGTCAGTCAATCCATCAGGAACAGCTCAACTGTCAAAGACAGCAGTCTTCATTGGTGGAGAGATGCCTAAAGGCAGTCTGATCTATGACTTTGTCTTGGCTTCTTTTATTCTCTCCTTAGCCTCATCCAGGTTGTCAGTTATCCAATCGAATCAAAATAAAGTTGCTAATTGTTCCCACATTTATGATATCCAATCAAAACAAAGACTGTTAACTATAATCCTGCCTATTGTCCACCAGAAGTCTTGGGTTGTCTGTCTTCCTAATTGCCACAATCAGTGCACCTATGAGGAGGTTATCCTTAGTCAATTTTACTGGATATCCCTCTTATCTTTTTTACAATTATGCCCGTTACATCTGCTA
The DNA here is from genome assembly GCA_030412105.1 of Cyclura pinguis. Classification (NCBI taxonomy): domain Eukaryota; kingdom Metazoa; phylum Chordata; class Lepidosauria; order Squamata; family Iguanidae; genus Cyclura; species Cyclura pinguis. The sequence goes on along the minus strand of CM059599.1, from coordinate 218,327,489 downwards.
AAAGTTATTACAGGTTGCATTTGCTCGCATCCACAGTGTGACATTATTCTCAATCATGCTTTGCTGACATTTGAGTAGCCATCTTCCTAGACTTAAACTGCTGTCAAGTTCCCACTGATATATTTATGTACACTCCAGCACATCTAGCTTCCTTTATTATATTTTATATATATTCTCTGTAGGTTACCCTAGGTAACATTCCATGCTTTCTTGGTCTATCCTCAGGTCACAAAGCTGGCAACAAAAAATGCCTGGCCTATAGTTTTCTTCACTCTTCTGTCCTATCTGTTCTCAGTGGTCATCACTTCAGGATGCACAGTGTTGCAACCTGAAGCATTGTCAGTCAGAAAGGAAGATGCGTTTTTACTTACCTTTGGTTCTGATGCCCTTGGATTCTGCCCTTGTCTGTAAGGTCAATATTGTGCTTCACAAGGCATTGAGGTTAACACTATCTCCTTTTTGCACCCAGTTAGGTAAACCACTTGACAAGAAATGGTCTAAATCAGTTATCAAGTGTGTCAAATTTACCTCAAGTATACCAGCGACTTCTGCACATATGATTTTTCTACTCATTTCCATTCACCTTAATGCCATAGGACAGAGGGTCTCCAAAATGGATGAAAGCCTATATGTCTTTGTATAATGGAACTTCTGCTTCTGCTGTGGCTGATGGGATGTTTGCTCGTTCCACATGGAGTGCTACTGCCTTTAATGCTGGCACCCTTTTAGTTAACAACTGCAGGGTCAACATATGTGACCCAATTTTATTCTTTGTGCAGCACTGTCAGCTGCATACTTAGTCTTGGTACTTCAGCAGGTAGAGTTAAGTGCAGGGGTGTTAAGAAAGTGTGCTGTGTTATAGGTACCATTATTCTCCATTCTTTCCAAGACATCTTCCACTTCAGGGAAAAGGAATGTTGCAAAATGGGGGATGTCTGCCCCACCCACAGTAGGGTGGGTTCTGCTTGTTGCTGAGGTGGGAGGGCTGGGATTACTGGTTTGCCAGTTGGGATATCTCATTAGCTTAGTTAATTTGTATGGTTTCCCTCTTATTTCACTTGAATATATTTTAAAATGCTTTAGGGATTTTAAAAAGGTTCAGCCCTTGATTACTATGGCCATTTCTGCGCTAGAGAGTTATGGTGCTATTATTCTACTTTCAACATCCTATCGAATCCTGGGGTTTGCAGTTTAGGGAGGGGCCTCAAAGGTCCCAGGATTCCATAGAATGTTGAAAGTGGAATAATAGCACTAGAACACTCTAGTGCGGAAATGACCTATGTCTTTTTTTAGAACTTTCCCAGGCCAGAAGACAGGTTAATCCTGTGTATGGGAAGGTACTCAAAGTCTAATTTGCATATTCCTGCATATCTTGAGTGAGTGAGAAAAGTAATCTAAGAGTTTTCTTTCATCCACGGTAGAGACAGAACATATCACAGTAAATCTCAGTGTTCGTTTTGTTCTTTGGGTTTAGGTTATAACACCAGTGAGGCTGAGCCAGTGTCTAAGCCACCAGAACACTATGGAAATGAATACAATGTGGGTAGTACAAGTTACAGTTTCATTTCGCCAGGATCTTTGACGGCACCACCTGGATCCAATACATACTACTATAATGCAAGTAGTGTAGGACAGCAGACAAATGACAACAGAATACAAGAGAGCAACTTGATTACTTCAGGTAGGCAGCATGATGTCACATTGAAGATTTACATGTTCCTAACACAGATATGGTGATCATTTTAGTTGAAAACTTTGTCTTTTCAAATAAGATTTTAAGGTGAGTCAAATTATGTAATGATTTTTAAATCTCAGATTGTCCATTCTTTGTTTTCAGGATACAACACTGTATTATCTGCGCCTGTGTACGCACAGTCTATGTACATGCAACCTGAATACTACAATTACTATCAGTACTATGGAGGTAGTACAGGTTATGGTACTACGTTGACTGTGAGTGTGACAAAACCACCTGAAACTGATGTATACTGGTCCTATGTCAATAGTGCTGTACAGGAACCAAATGCTCAGAAAATAGGAGGCGACAGCTTGACTACTTTGGGTATGTAGTATGTTCTTACAGTAAACATGTTTACATTCCCAATACATAGATGTTGCTAGGTTCTGTTTCTGTTTTGAGGACATTATTACCTCAATTTTAGAGGTTCTAAGGAACTACAAATATAAGTGATATTTGCATTCAAATTTGTTGACTAGTGTGTATGTAATAAACCAGGATTTGAGAAAGTGCTAGTCCCAGGGCCATTTTTGCACCCTTCTCCCCAAATTAATGGCCAGTGGCCCTAGCCCTCTAGGGGTTGCACTGTGTATTTTGCTGCACCTGGGAGAATCTTTTTGTGCCTTTTCACCTTTTTTAACTGTCAGACAGCTTTTTTTCTAAGCAGGAAGTGACAGGCTAGTCATTTCCTATTTGAGGAAAAGCCCTATCAGGACCTGAAACAGTTAAGTTAAACAAAAATGCATCCAAACACAATTAAATGTCCAGTAGCAACTTCCCAGAGGCTTTAGGGAATGCTGCTAGCCATTTTTGGTGGAAAAAAGCCTCAGTTCCTACACTGAGGAGGGGGAATAGGGTGGTGACCCTCTAAGGTCCCACTAGGGCTGCTTGACAATTTTCCGGCCCTTCATAAAGTTTTAAATTTGGTCTGCGTGTCTTTTACCCTCAGGTTATAACACCGCATCGTCTGAATCTGTGACCAAACCACTTGGATCCAGTGTCCAACACTTCAGTGTGAGTGATGCAAAACCAGAAGCAAATAATCCTGAAGTACAACAGAGTACTGTACTTACTTCAGGTAGGTAGGATAATCTTAAAGCAAACATCTATGTCTAGGTTATAATCTTAAAACATATCAAAGGAAATTATTTCCATTGAAATTAATTGTTCTTCTTCGTGGTCTCTGTGCCTCACACACTGGGAGTTTTTGCCCATGCGGGGTAACGTTCGGAAGATTCTAGAGCTTAGCAGCTTGGCGGGAACCCTCCCCCATGCCCGTACTGGGCATGCTCAGCCCGCCAAGCCAACGGTCTCTCCTCAGTTCTTTCTCGTCCGCCCTACCGTATGGAAGGTTCTTCCTTAGCAGCGCTATTTGGCTTGTTCTTCGGACTGTTTTTATTGGTATTTGACTTGGAATTCGGTTTTTTGACTCTGGCTTTTGGTATTCGGATTTGGATTTGGTATTTCGGAATTTCAAACCCCTCCTTCGATCTTCTTCTTCGACCCTTGATCTTCTCGACGCTTCTGTCAGTTTTTTCCCCCTTTTGGATTTCCTACCGTCTCCTTTGACTTTCTATATCTGCACTGTTTAAATTTTGCGTCACCTGTGGTGGCAAGGTCGCTCTGTCAGACGGACACAGTGAGTGTCTCTTCTGTCTCAGGGAGACTCACAACTTGAAGGCCTGCTCAATTTGTCAAGACTTCACTGCCCAGACCCTGCGGAATCGTTCATTCTGCCTAAAATACCACTGTTGGGAGGAGTCTCTACGGGCATGGGATCAAGCGGCCGGAGAGTCCGTCATGTCTCGACCCTCTACATCGAGCCGACCGGTGACCACACCCTTGTTGGTACTGGCGGCTGCCATACCGACGACATCGATGGTACCGGGATCGGTACCACCGTTTCGGCCTCCGATATTGGCATTGCCGCGGATCCCGAAGAAATCCTTGGACGCTTCAACCTTTAAGGAGGCCCCTGCGGGCTGGCAGGCAACCAAGTCCACCAAGCGGCTTACTACTGCCCAACGCAAGTGGCCCCCTCCGCATGATGTGTCCAAAGAGAGGGAGAAGAAAAAAAGAAGAAGAAGCGGGGTTCCCCCTCTAAGAAGACCTGTCCTCCGACACCTCCTCTCACCCAACAGCCTGGGGATCTGGGCGAGGAGTTGGAACCGCCAGAGATCCTGGAAGTCTCTGACGAAGACTAGACTGCTGGCTTGGCTGCGCCTTCGGCCCCGCCTGTGCTTGCTGCCGCGGTATCTCTGCCCAGTCACCCAGAAGGGATGGACTGCCTGGAGAATATCCTGACCTCACCTCGGGCCTCGCCCCGTTATCGGGCAACTTCTGGGAGAAGCGAGTCGTGCTCCCCAGAACGTCGAGTGAGAATCGATGCCCGCTCCGGCGGGAGGCCTACCATGAGCGGGCCTTGTCTCAGCCCCCATTTGACTCGCTGTACTCCTCTGCTTCATACGTAGTGAGATATGGCCGTGAGCACATCTGGCGGGAGCAACCAGGCTCATACCGATCCTATTCTCCTGCGTATAGGGACCGGTACCACCCTAACGTGAGATACTGGTCGCCCTACCGACGATCGCGCTCGCCATCTCGCGGCAGGTACCACCCGCGATATCACCGTTCACCGTCTCGCTCGCTCTCGAGGTCCCCGCGTTACAAGAGGTTCCGAGAGCGCTCGCCGCTATACCGAGCTGTGTCTCCGCCCCCTAGGGTTACCGCTACCATGTCTCGTCCGGTCCCGGAGCCTCTCCCAGCACAGACATCGACCTCCGCTGTGACCGCTACCCAGGCGATTCAGTGCCCGCTGCCCGCGGTTGTGCTGATTCCCACGACCACAGCGTCTCAGCTGCTGGTCGCTCCACAGGTACCGACCACGGTACCGACAATGACGACTGCACCGACGGTCACTTTGGCATTGCCACCGCAGCAACCATCGACAGAGAGGTCTCCATCCAAATCTTCTCAGACTTACGAGACGGACTCAGAGTCTGACGAGTCAACACCTGCATCGCATGAATCTCTTGTTGGGGGATGATAGGAGTTTCAGCCCCACGGAAACGCAGCGGAAAAGCCAGAGTTCAGCGAGCCAGCAGCAGCAGCCTTGTTCCCCAGTAAGGATACTCACACACAGAGGAGTTTCTTCCAAACAGGAGGCACTTTATCTTGCATCAAAGTTCCGTTATATACAAAACATAGAGCAGACAGGCAAAAGCTTGCGCCAGACACCGGGTTTCGTCAACAGACAATTACAGACTGGGGATTGCTTCCTTATGTACATATTTACAAGCAGTCAGGTAGAGGGTCTGCACACCACCCTGTATCTTTTGCACTCGACTCCATTTTCTGATCAATGTCCAGCAATCACATACACCTGGAGCATGATGCAATGTCTTGCAGTGGGCTGAACATTTTCCCAGGGTTCCCTGCTCTGAATCGCTGACATTTCCACCCTTGGCTTTTGGGGACCCTGCACCGGAGTCGGCACCGGAAGACGTCAGTTTTCCGATCTCCTCCTCCAGATGGCAGCGGCACTTGGATTGAAGGTTGCGGACCCGGCTCCAGTCGTGCAAGATCCGGTGTTCCAGTATGTGGACACCTGTCCTCCATCCACAGCACCGCTACCGTTCTTGCCGACTTTAATGGAGGCCCTCAAACGTCCTTGGGCTCAGCCGGCGTCAGCCCAACCAATCCCGCACCGGTTGGAAAACCTTTACCGCACACAGAAGGAGGAGGCCGAATTTCTGTTTACACATCGGATACCGAACTTCATCGTTGTGGAGTCCTCCCAGACCAAGGGTGGCAGGAGGGCGCATACCACCTTGCCGGATCAGGAAGGCCGCCGTCTGGATACCTTTGGCAGGAGATTCTATTCCACCTTGTCTCTTGTTGCCAGGGTATCCAACACCCAAGCTTGCCTCGGCGCCTACCAGAGGAACCTGCTGGACAGATTCTTTTCTCTCCTGGCACACCTCCCTGAGGATCATCGGCGAGTGCTATGCAATTCTTTAACAAATCCGTAGCACTCGCCAACCAACAGATCCTGTCATCTAGACACTCAGTGCAGGTGGCGGCTGGGGTGATGGTCAGCTCTGTCGCCCTGAGACGCTTCACCTGGCTACAATCGGTGGACCTACAGGAGGACACCCAAAAGCGGATAGAGGACCTCCCTTTCAATGGTCAGGGGTTGTTCAACGCCACGACCGACGAGGCGATGGACCACCTGGTTAAAGCGCGCCTGACAGCGAAAAAGATGGACATCCATCAACCGTCTCAGCCCAGCCGTAGTTTCGGCTCTTTTTCGTCCTGGCGCCAGTCATCTTCATCGACCTACCAGCCTCGCTCTCCTCATTCAGCTCTGTCTCGACCGTCGATGTCATCTTTGGCTCGGGGACCTCTTCAGAGACGCCAGCCTTCTTCGAAGAAGTCTTTGTCCGGGACGAAGTCCTGGTTTTGACCACCTTCGCAGGTCGCCACCACAGCCACTCTTCAGCTTACCTGCCACTTTCGAAGATCAGCTGAGCCTGGCCCGACATCTCGCTGAATGGCGCCACATCACTACGGACTCTTGGGTTCTCTCCATCGTCCGTCTTCGTTATGCCATCGAGTTTCAAAGTGTGCCTCCACGAGGCGTCTACTATTCCACCCCGGCCAGCTCGGCTCTGCTGGAAGAGATCCAGTCCCTTCTGCACAAGGGGGCCATCGAAGAAGTTCCATCCTCGACTAGTACCACCGGCTTCTTCTCCCGGTACTTCATGATACCAAAATTGGACGGTACTCTACGGCCAATCCTGGACTCAGAGGGGTAAACGAGTACATCTGCCCCAAGAGGTTCAAGATGGTCACTCTGTCTTCGATTCTGCCCTTCCTTCAGCGATGGGACTGGTTCGCCTCCATCGATCTTCGGGACGCTTATTTCCACATTGACATTCGCCCGCAGCACAGACAATACCTACAGTTCGCAGTCGATGGTACCTGCTACCAGTACAGGGTGCTACCATTCGGACTCTCCACCGCTCCCAGGGTCTTCACCAAATGCATGGCCCCTGTGGTATCGTACCTGCTGACAAAGGGCATCATGATCTACCCTTATTTAGACGACTGGCTGTTGGTGGCGTGCTGCAGGCAAAAGCTGTACAGGAACATTCATTGGACTCTGTCTCTCCTGTTTCACCTTGGCCTCCGGGTCAATCCGAAGAAATCACACCTCGAGCCGGCGAGGACTCTCGACTTCATCGGAGCGACCTTGGACTCGGTATCTGCCAGAGCATATGTACCCATAGAGTGGGCACGCACCCTCCGTCGGGCTGCATCAGCCTCTCTTGATGCCCCAGTGATATCGGCGAGAAGGATTCAGCAACTTCTCGGATACATGGCCTCGACCACGTCGGTCACTTATCTATCTTGTCTCCGCGCTCGCCTGCTCCAACACTGGTTTGTCAGGGTTTTCGACCCGTTCCTGGACGACCAGAGGCGCCTTCTGCAGATCCCTCGACAGGTGCGTCAATCCCTGCTATGGTGGCTACCCTATCGTCATCTGCTGTCAGGGATGCCGTTCCGAGAACCGACTCCTCGGCTCGTGGTAACGACGGACACCCCCTCTTTGGATGGGGAGCGCACTGTGGCGATCTCAGAGTTCAGGGATGCTGGATCGACGAGGAGACCAGCCTACACATCAACGCCCTCGAGCTCCTCGCCATCTGGAAAGCTCTGAGGGCTTTCCGCAACTTAGTCGTCGGCCGCACGGTACAGATCCTGTCGGACAACACGACAACCGTCTGCTATGTCAACAGGCAAGGAGGGACTCATTCGACCACCCTCCTCACCATAGCTCTTCAGCTTTGGGACTGGTGCATGTCACTCTGAGTTCACCCAGTCGCGGTGTACCTGGCAGGCCAAGAAAACACCACGGCAGACTCCCTCAGCAGGGACACCTCATGCTACCACGAGCGGTCTCTCTCGGATGCAGCGTTCCAGATGATATGAGACCGATGGGGTGAGCCAGAACAGGAAGTGTCACCGGTACTGCTCGAGAGCTGGCCTCGGTTGGGTCTCTCTCGGCAATGCCTTCCAGTTCGAATGGACCGACGGGCTCGTCTACGCATTTCCGCCATTCCCTCTCCTGGGTCGAGTGGTCGCCAAGATCCTCACGGACCGAGCCGACGCCGTCCTCGTATCCCCATACTGGCCGAGGCAACACTGGTTCAGGCCCCTGCTCAAGGCTGCTTGCGGCCGTCTCCTCAGGTTTCTGACATCACCAGATCTCCTGTCACACTCCGGCAGTCTCGTTCTCCACCCGGACCTGCTGCTCCTGGCCCTCCACGCATGGAGGATAACACCTTAGAGGATCCGACCATCCAGGATGTCCTCACTGCGGCCAGAAAGGAGGCGACATGCCGCAACTACCACTACAAGTGGCGGAAGTTCGTCGCCTTCGCGGAAGGACATCGAGAGCCGGTATCGCCCATCACTCTGTCCACCGTGCTCCGTTTCCTGCTCCACCTTCGGCAACAAGGGCTCGCCTTCCCGTCGTTGAAGATCTACCTCGCCGCTGTCGTGGCTTATCAGCCACGAGGGTCCTCCTCTGCAGCTCTCTTCAGGGACGCTACCCTTAAGCAGTTCATGAAGGGCCTGCAACACCTTTATCCACCGGTGTCGCCGCCGCTACCGCCTTGGTCACTATCCTTGGTGTTATCGCGGTTGACGCGACTGCCCTTCGAGCCCATGGCAACTGCCGATGACAGGCTCCTGACCATCAAGACTGCTTTCCTGGTAGCTGTCACCTCAGCCAGGCGAGCGAGCGAGCTGACAGCGCTGTGATCTGATAAGCCCTTCCTCGTCTTCCACCGAGACAAGGCAGTCCTCCGCCCTGACATTTCTTTCCTGCCCAAGGTGGTATCACACTTCCACCTTAACCAGGATATCATCTTACCTGCTTTCTACTCAGACCCGACTACACCTCTGGAGCGCTCACTCCACTCCCTTGATGTTCGTCAGGCCTTGGCTTTCTACACTCACCAGACTGCGCCCTTCCGTCAGACACCCCACCTGTTTGTGTGCTACGGTGGGCATCAAAAAGGCCACAAGGTGTCCACCCAGAGGTTTTCCAGTTGGGTGGCCCAGACCATTCTGCTGGTGTACGAACTGGCCAAGCAGCCTCCGCCAGCCTTGCTGCGTGCTCATTCCACCAGAGCCGTGGCTTCTTCAGCAGCTCTCCTTCGAGGAGTGGACCTGCAAGAACTGTGCCGTGTGGCGACCTGGTCTCAACCCTCGACCTTCGTGCGCCACTACAGACTGGACTGCCGGTCCCGGAGAGATGCCCGTTTTGGACGTGCGGTGCTGTCTTCCGTTCTCTAGGACCTGACCCACCGTCCAACTGGTAAGCTACAAAGTCTCCTAGTGTGTGAGGCACAGAGACCACGAAGAAGAAGAACAGGTTGCTTACCTGTAACTGTGGTTCTTCGAGTGGTCATCTGTGCCCTCACACACACCTGCCCAGCCGTCCCCTCTTTCTCAGGTCCCCTTTTTTCGGCGGACTTTAGAACTGAGGAGAGACCGTTGCTCGGTGGGCTGAGCATGCTCAGTGCAGGCAGAGGGGGAGGGGTTCCCACCAAGCTGCTAAGCTCTAGAATCTTCCGAACGTTACCGCGCTTGCGCGAAAACTCCCAGTGTGTGAGGGCACAGATGACTATTCGAAGAACCACAGTTACAGGTAAGCAACCTGTTCTTTGCCTCCATTTGAAGAAGTTTTAAGGACTAAAATATTGGAAGCATACAGTAATACCCACAAAAATGCATGGAAACAGAAATGTGACACGAATTTGTAAAGTTCACCTCCTTTTCTATTGGCTTCAGATAAGTCCCTGAAGTCATCTGAACGCAAGTTCTACTTGGGTGGTGCACGTCAGAAAAAAAGAAGCCATAAAGTACATGGGAGCAGTTTGCTTACTTCAGGTAGGTGTGATCTGAAAGGGAACATCTGTGTGAAGTCTGTGATTCCAGTATTTATCTGTTGAAGAGAGGTGGCCTCTAAATGTCCAGCTTACTTGCTTCATGAGAGATGGATTTTATGCTGGAAATTGTCTGTGCCATTGCCAAATCTCTCTTGTTGGATTTTTCTCAGCAGAGAATGAATAAATATTTGTTAGAATGTAAGGCCAGTATCTTACCTGAATTCAAGTTTTGTCCTAGAAGACCTTTGCATTTCTTATTTATATGTCCTTGTTGTGTTTATAGAGTTAGCAGTCAGATGAGCACACAGGGAGATGAGGTAAAAATATGTGTTCAGATCCAATTTTGGCAAAGAAATCACAACCATTTGGTTGTTCTGCTGGAACTTCACACTGGGGATAGGGAATAGGAGAAAACACTGGTAAGAATAAATGGAGAAGTCCCTTGCTAGGTGCTGAGAACACATCCTGCCACTCTGAAACCCTATCAAGTCTATGTGTATTCAGCATTAAGTCTTTATGAACAGTCCATTTTTTTACTTCAGAATAAGTTTCACTGACAAATATTGACATGAGAGTGACTAATCTGTACTGTCAACAGTTTATCATTCTTGCTCTTGATTGACTGGATACTAGAAGCACCAAATGTCAGTAAGTTAATGGGGAGTCATGGTAGTCTTATACATCAAAGGACACTCATTGGAGCAACTCACAGTGCTATGTTTTGTGTTGTTTTTTACTGCACAGCTATTATTTCTAGAGCTGTTCACCCTATAGTTTCTGTTGAAGTGTTCAGTACCCATTTGTGGCCACTTCCTCTGGGCCATGGTGTTCTCTGATAGTTGATGGCTAGTGAAACCTGCTGTTGGCCCACACTACGAACCTTTGTGCCTTTGGCTCTTACGCTTGCAGCAATCGCTTTGGCTTCAGTGGCACCAGAACTTCTTCACCAGCTGTTTTGATGCTACTTCCATCTGTTGTACCTCTTCTTGGTTCATATGTCATTGTGTTTTCTGTTTTGCTTCTGTTTTTTAAAGTTTGGTATTGGTTTGAATTTTGAACTAAATGGGAAGGTGTGAGCTGCATTTTTTTTCTGTATGCCAATGGAGAGAGTGGATGCATGCACAAATACAACTGTGTGTAGGTACAAAACCAATATATATGAATGTGTAGATTACCAGTCAGATAAATAGTTATGGGTAAGTAACTTGGCTGTTTTCTTTTTGGCCTCTGTAACTCACATAGGAATTCTGCATCTGAACTGAGTCACAGAAATTTGTAAATTGAGCTTTTGATAAGAGACTCCTCCCTCACCATTGCACATGCTCAAGGTGCATGATTCTGACTCTTCCTACATGGTTCTTCAGTAGCAGCTGCAGCTACTAATTTTTTGAATTAGTCACTAGAGAAGTTGGGTTGCCCCAGGCCTTTTTTGTCACTTCAGCCTCTGTAGGTGTAAATATAGTTGCTTAAAATGAAAAGCATCTGTATTTATTCTCCTTTTTTCATTGAAATACGTGTTATAATAGCAGAGATCGCACCATTACATGACTTGAACATAGATGTGAATAATTTGTAAAACTAATTCAAGAGTTCAAAGTTGATGTACCCTAATTATTCTGTGGTCTGTGATTATACTGCTTTACTATGCTTCATTTAGTAAACCCACCAGACCTTGCAAATGTGGAAAGGAGTAATAACAGAAGACAAGAATCAATCTCCAAACGGTTATTAATGGTATCAGAATTCCCATTGGCTCAAAAGCAAATATTTGGCCTCTTTGATGTCATCCCAGGATTGGAATCTTGTGAAGCTCGTTCGGGTCTCTATAGTAACCATGGTAATGCAACACATTGAAAACTATTATTTCATTTAAAATTGCATCTTCCGCAATAAGAATTTTTATTTGGAGCAAGTGCTGCAGCAATGTAAAACAAAAAGGTGAATCAGTAGGGAGATATTACAAGCCTGACTGTTTGTTCTTGTCTATTTGGGCAATTGCATCTTCCCTGTTCAGTTTTCTTCTAAAGGAAGAGAGTACACTGCAGTTATGTTTCTTTGAGACTGAATGATTCTGAGTTTGTGAAGCTGTACTTAGAAACATCATTATCTCTTTGATTGTGTATTTCCTCCTCTCTATATCTGCTTTTTAAAATATCAGCTAGATAATGATCCCTCTTAGTTTGTTTTTGTCTTATTAGTGTAGCTATTAAACAGAATCAGTTTTGGCACACAGAAATTCCAGAAATAGTAATTTCAGATGGTGCACACATATGTGTGGATGGTACACACAAGGTTTTGTAGCTCAGCAATTAGGCACACAAATGTTTGCAGCACTGTAAATAGTTCCAAGTAAAGAAGTTGCTCCAGTGTGAGCCACAGATGAATTGTGCATTTATTGTTCTGTGCTCTCCTCCTGTTGAACCAATACAACCCCTTGAGAGTCCTCTGGTCTAAAGTCAGGCACTGCTGCTTGGTTCTGTGACCTACTACCTGGCACACTCCCTATTTTTGTGATGGACCAGGAAAGGAATATGGGAGGCCCTTAGTTCTGTATTCCCAGGGGAACTGTAGAAGTGCTTGTGTATGTCCGAGGCGTCATTCCATGGACCTTGCTACTGGGGGATCCAGTTTAGAAGGAATCTGTTTGCCATCCTTGTGTTCAGTGTCTCTCTGATCACAAGTCTCAGAACATTTTATAATGATGCAGACTGCTTGCTCACTTTCTGATCTGAGGGCCATGTCATTGTACATCCTGCATAACTGATATGTGATGATGCATTTAGGATTTCCTACATAGAAGTGATACCTGTCTAGAAGTTTGCAGGTAGTATAGTCCATATTTGAAGCTGCTGATTACAGCAGCAACAAAATCAGCAGCTATGCATCTAGTTGTTACACTGGACATAGAAGGTTTTATATCAGATGCTGAATAAGCCTTGCATGTTTTTGTACTTATACACATGCTCTTATTCCTTCTTAGTATATGCAATGATTCAGTACAAAAACATTGCATCTGCTGTGTATGCCAAATGTAGACTGCATGGTTTAGAATATCCTCTTGGGAACCGGCTGCATGTTAAGTTCACGGAAGGTGGAACAGATGGAACTGAGTAAGTACTGAATTGTACAAATGTTAGATGCAGTAGTGCTGACTGATTTGAGAATTATAGTGCATACTTTTTTCTTTTTAGAAGATGGTGAGCAAAATAGTCAAGAAAAATTGAAACATATTCGCTATTTTACAAATTTTAGATAACTGGAATACAATTGATGTTTTCTTTAAACAGAGGCAAATGAACTCAGAAGGGATTTCGGTCAATTTTTGATATTTCTGTTCTCGACCATATACAGTGAAAGAAATTCATAAACAGTTGTCTTTCTTGTTCTCTGAAGGAGGAAGAAAATGTAACGTTGAATATTCTCAGCAACAGAACACAAAAAGTATATCTGATACCTGGTAAAATGTTGGGGAAATAGTTTTAATATATCATTTTGTCCTTTCCAAATTCCTTTAGAAAAAGGAAGTCATGCGTGAAATTCTGACACTTTTCTGATAAATATTGTGTAGTCACAAACTAGCTCTGCAGCTAAAGTTAAGCACTTTTTAAATCCCATTGATTTTTTGATGGGAGAGAGCTGATTATGGGCTTAACAGGCATACTGATATTAATGGAACTTAAAAAGTGCTTGGCTGCATTAGGCCTGTAATTAATCTTGAGTATTACCAATGAATGTTGGGTTTTTCTATTTAAATATAATTTAACACTGTTAGGATATGGAAAATATGCATTTGTTTTAGAAATATTTTACTTTGCCTCCAGTCTCATCCAAGAAATGGCAACACAACTGGTGACTTCACAACTGGCATCAATGGTATGGGATAAGAATTGGGCTCCTCAGCTTCTGAGGCCCTCTGTAAGTACTTTTCCCAGTTTCAAAATAGCTATAAATTAGTGCTATGTATGTATATTCTTCTGTCTGTCAGTTTATCAAAATCCTTTTAAAAAGAGTAGTACATGGATTCTTTGTAAGGCTTGTGTCAGTTGAATGTATTTATCGTAGGAAAAATACAACCAGGTTTTCTTTGGTTGGTATGTTTTGGACTGGGAAGCGTCATTGTTTGTTGGCTTTCACTCATGCTTGGTTTATTCACATTTCTCACATCCTCCTTTGTTATTTTCATTGGAATGGTGAAGAATTATGGGGAACATGAGTGTACTCATAAGCACGCAGTGAAAAAGCTGTGACCTTGTAGCCTCTCTCAGGCTGCCTGTGAAGGCCACCCATGAGGTGACAAGTGAAGGAGTGGGACCCCTGAAAATCAGATGCTGGTACTTTCTGTGAGTGAAAAAAAGAGGAAGTGGAGCAGGGAAGTCTACTTTTGTTAGCCCCACACTTTGCTTGGACTCCGAGAGAGTTTGTCAGACAGTTTGTGAACGACTGCATTCGCATACAAGTCCTTTGATTGGGACTTAGTTGGACAGAGAGCTCCAGAGGTGAAGGCTAATATGACCTTTTGTCTGTATAAAATGGAAGACACTGTGACCAGCAGAGGGGCACTCTTTGTTTCCAAACCTCAGGATGTGTCACTCTTCTGGGCTGTTCTTTGGGATCCAGATAAGCTATGCAGAGCTTATTTTGTATCAGCAAGCATTTATTTGA